>OX387190.1:16094270-18494270 GCA_947561395.2 Buxus sempervirens | reverse complement strand
TGAGGCATGTCGATGAAATCTGACAACATGCCGGCGAAACCTAGAGATTTCTTCCCCATATTGGGGAAATGTGGCTACATGTCAACGACCAGTGCAATCTCTCTCTATCTACAAAATATGTCAATAATTGAACTAATAAAGAATCCTGTTTTTCGATGGATGCACTACGCATATTGACGCCAGGTTTTGTTGGACACATGACTTCAATACAGAGAATAATACATACACCATTTGAAAATTTTCAAGATCAAGGTGTTGACGTATTTATAAGTTTATTCAAAGAGAAGGCCTTCTACAGGTTAAAGAACAATGACAGTTACTCAGTCAAGACTGCTTCTTTTAGGACCTTAGTTACATGAAACAAACTATGCAAAAGATTTTATATTTGAGTTTCATTTAATTAAATCTTTACATGTAAATAGGGTTTACCCTTTATTAATTCCAACCCAATAAAAATAGTTTCAAGGCCACATTCCTCATCAATAAAAAGTAAGACTAAAATGCAAACAAATAAAAGGAAATTACACCCTGTCCTTGTGCAATGTCTAGGGCAACAGAATGTAATACTGATTGTGGGGCGTGTTTTTTGGTTGCTAATGAAGAGAATTAGATTAAAGTGAGAAGAAATAGAAAAAGGGTACAAGTAATAATCTGTTTTGAAGCTACTGATGCCGAAATAGTTTCACAAATTGCTTCGACAAACTTCTTTTTATCTTTGAATATTCTTCTATTCCTCTCTAACCAAATATGCCACACGGAAAAGGAGGCAATTAAGTGTTCATCCCTTCTCTCTAATTTCAATGAAGCTTCAGTGATTACGCGTCTACGTTGGGAGACTTAGAAGTTTGGCATAATGCCAAGTGGACACGTTTGCTTTGGTTTTCCTAAATATAAGGGAAATGGGTTATAGTTGGATACCCTATTGGTGGATGGATAGACAAATTAGGAATTCTGGTTATGATGGGATTAGTCTTGATTTAGTATAAATAAAAGCCTGCGTCTGCTCATCCGTTAAAAAATTTCCCATCTATCTTCCTCTATTTTCTTCTCATTTCTCTCTCTTTTTCTGAAACTTGGGAGCAACATTGGACGTCTCTCTTTGGACCTTGATGCAAGGTGCGAGGCTTGTACATGAATGTGCTTGGCTTCTGCAATTTAGTGATAAAAATAGCCCCCAAATGCTCCAGTCCAAGCTATACAGAATAAGAATGTGATGGATAGTTTCAATTTCACTTTGGCACAAACAAAGCACACATGAATTTGGAGATAAAGCTACCTAATTCTTAGTATTTTGGAGATGATCAATTGTGTTAAATCTTCAATAGCAAAGTCCAAGTGAAAGCCTTGATTTTTGTTGGAATTGTAGGTTTCCACACTAACTTGTGAGGATATGGAGCAAGAAGGGTAGATCTACCCTCACTGTACACACTAAAGGAGCAGCAAAAGAAAGATCCTGAAGGGTCTAAACTCCAAATATGGATATTAGGACTCTGTGCATCAATAAAAACATCTTCATGAATCAAAAAAGGAGGCTAACTCTAATAATTCTGAACACCTTGGATCCTTCTTGAGAGGCAAAATTCCAAATAAGACCAGAAGAGAACCAAGAGAGCACCTTGGAAACCAAATCATTGAGCAAAATCACAATTGTGAAGATCGTTGGGAAAAAGGAGGAAAGGACATTGTTTCCCACCAAAGATATAGAAGATCCAAATCCTACACAAAAACAGGAGAGAGTGTGACCAACTCAGGTAGGCATTCAAGAGTCAATTCTATGGTGTCTTTATATCCCATGGGTTTGCCTCAATGTGGGTATATTTCACACTGACAAAATGACCAAAAGTTTGAATTTCTATTATATGGGGTAACATGAGGTTTTGGGTACAAAAAATAATCCATAAATTTAGACACCCAGATTAGGTCTAGAGCGAAGAACAAGATGGTCATGAATGTAATAGTTCACAATAATTCAAATGGCTTGCGAAGATTACTAACTCCAAAAGACCCATAAATAATCAGTTTGATCGTTTAGCAGTATTGGGTCAAGCAGGCTTCAGGCAAGTTAGGCCAAATTTATGGCTATAATTGAATGTAAATATAAACTAAAAATTAAGTAGAAAATATATGAAAACAATCTAACTACTACTTGCAGATTAATAAGAATAACTAACTAGTATACATTATCAATTCTCCTCTTTAAGTTCCTTTATGTGTTAGGGTGTTTTTTTTTTTTTAAAAACCTTCTAGGGAAGTATTAGTAACCATCACAACTTACTAAAACTTAAAATTTCTATGATCTGAAAATTGAAAGAAAATTCTATA
This sequence comes from Buxus sempervirens, assembly GCA_947561395.2. NCBI lineage: Eukaryota > Viridiplantae > Streptophyta > Magnoliopsida > Buxales > Buxaceae > Buxus > Buxus sempervirens. The sequence goes on along the minus strand of OX387190.1, from coordinate 18,491,948 downwards.
AGAAAATGAAATCCCAAATATATATATATATTCTTATTTTTAAGATAAAACGCTAAAGTATTTTTATTCTATACTATAAATTATATATAGCCTACGATTTAAAGAAACTGAAATACTTGTTTATAAGTACAATGGTTCAACAAGTCCTCATCGAAAACCGGCAAATTTATTTACAACTTGGAATCCAGGCAGGTTGAAGGACTAGTTTAAAGCAAGAATCATTACTAGTGAAGCATCCATCATTTGTATATCTTATAGCAAGCAAGATGTAATACAAAGATATCATAAACAAAAGGGATTTCATCGCAAAAATAAAATGGAAAAGGGGCAATAGAAAACCTATAGATCTGCATAAATGTGAAAATATTTAATAAAAAGTATGGGAATGTTACAGGCATCTCACAAAAGAACTCAACAGGGGCCAACATTACTTCTGCATCCTGACTCTTTAACCATTGCATAATAATCTATAGGAGTGTCTCACTTTCACATATCGATACAAGAGCCAAGTGCCCATGAAAGAAATATGGTTCTTCACAATTATGGCATGTGAGATGATCCAACTGTACTCAAGAAGTCTAATTTAGATAATTTTATAGGTTACTGGGTTATATGTAACATTTAGCATTGATATATCTGCTAGATTTGCATCCGACTATCATGTAGAAATGGAAAATGAAATCACTGGAGAAAAGGAAGCGTGAAAGCCATCCTTTTATTTATTTATTTCTACATTTTTGGCCTTCAAAACCTTTCAACCGTTCATGAGCTTTTGATCTAAAAAAATTGATTTTCCTGTCTATTGTCAACCTCTGTACATTTTTATATATACTAGCAATTGTGAACCTGCGTTGCATGTTAAGATTGGCTTTATTGCTTTTTATTTTAGAGTAATAGAATCTAGTTATTAAATTAAAATACTAATTTTTTATTAATTATTATGGTTATTCCCAAAAGATATTTCATTTTTTTTTAAATTTCATTGGATTAACACTTCTTATTTTATAATTTAATTTTTTAATTAGCAAATTGAAATTATTATATTCAATTATTTTATCACAATTAATTTTTCAAATATTAAAAGAGTTTTGTATGTTATAGAATTTAAATCTATACAACTATTAACTACCAAAAGTGTACCTTATTTTTATATACCAAAATATCTTTTCTAGAATATTTGATTTCAAAGTACCTATTTTTATTATTATTGGGAATAATTTTATTACCTAGGTGTTTAGACTTCTTCTCCAATACTTATCTAACTAAAGAAATTTAAATAATTGGAATTTTACTAATAAAAGTCTAATTTCTTTATTATTGCCAACTAATTTAATTACCATCTGTAAGGATTATTTTGTTTTGGCTTTATTCCGTGTCAAAAAGGTCTTATAAATATGGTCAAAGTATTTGGGATAGGTTATAGGTATTGCGGTTCAAGCGGGGTTATGATTAGAGTAAAATTGATAAAGTTACGACCAACGTTCGCCGACCGTTTGACCGTTGGTGATACACAGAAAAACCCGATAGCAGCGTGGGCTGAACGTTCGCTGAACGTTCGACCGTTGGTGACACACAGAGAAACCCGAGAGCAGCGTGGGCTGAACGTTTGCTGACCGTTCGACCGTTGGTGACACTCAGAGAAACCAGAGAGCAGCGTTCGCTGAACGTTAGCTGACCGTTCGACCGATAGAGTTCAACAGAGAAACCCGAGAGCAGCGTTCGCCTCTCGTTTTCTGACCATTCGAACGAGAAGAAGAAAAGTGAGTTTTTTGTCTTGAACGTTCGAGCCGCGTTCGCTGAGCGTTCGAACGTTCATTAACAAACTTCAGTTTTAGAAGTCCAATCTTTTCTGATTTGTTTCCTTTTCTTCTTTTACCTTCTCCCAATCTATTTAAGTAGTGTCTAGGTTATTGTGAGGGTTACCGAAGACGTTTTAGAGAACCCTAAAAACGTGTGTGAGAGCAAGAGATCTTCTTCCTCTTCCTTCTTCTTCTTTGAGCCATCAAAACCTTTCTTAATCTTTCTTTTCTACCTTGGAGTTCCGGGTTGGAGAGTTTGCTCGTGGGAGTTCCTACGGTTGCTGAGCGAGTTCGTTTGGCGCTTCACTAAGAAGATATTCAGAGTTCTGGATCGTTGCAAGGATGCAAATCTGAAGAGTTCTTCAGATATTTACATTGTGAGTCAGAGTCAGTTTGGGTCGTCTGAACCACTATTGTAAGTCTTCTTCTTATAGTGATTTTCAGAGGTGGCACCTTATCGCCCGGAGGGTTTTTCTCTTTGAGAGTTCTCTTAGAGTTTTCCCTTCGTCACCAAAATTGCTTGTGTGGTCCTTTCTTTATTTTGCAATTTTGTGTGATGGATTGTTAAGTGCTCAGACTTGTGCATGCCTATTAATTAAGAACTTGTTTTTAATTGATAGAAATTTTATTCCGCAATCGGTTTCACTTATTCACCCCCCTCTAGGTGATTTAGAGTCTAAACTGTGTTTTTCAATTGGTATCAGAGCGGGTAACCAGATCCTTGACTCTGTTAGTCATGGACAAGTCCTCCACTGCCCCACCCTTCTTTGATGGCAGCAATTATGCCTACTGGAAAGTTAGAATGAGAGCGTATCTGAAGGCTATAGATGAAAAAGTTTGGGGAAGTGTTGAGAGAGGATGGAATCCTCCAACTGTGATTGTTGATGGTGAGACGAAACCCAAAGATCCAGATAACTATACTAGAGAGGAGTTAATTGATGTTAACTACAACTCTAAAGGTGTTAATGCACTTTTTAGTGCAATCTCTGCTGATGAATTCAAACGGGTGTCTACTTGTCAAACCAGTAAAGAAATTTGGGAAATTTTCCAAACCACTCATGAGGGAACTGTCCTTGTGAAAAATTCAAAATTACAAATGCTTATCACTAGGTTTGAAGAACTAAAAATGGGAGATGATGAATCTTTTGATTCCTTCTATGCTAAACTAAGTGATATTGTGAACTCTAGTTTTAATCTTGGTGAAAGAATTCCTCCAAATAGAGTGGTTAGAAAAATCCTTAGGTCTCTTCCTGAAAAATATAGACCCAAAGTGACTGCTATAGAAGAGAGTAAGGATATTAATGGCATTAGGGTTGAAGATCTCATAGGATCAATTCAAACTTATGAACTCACTCTTCCTCCTACTAAGAAAAATAAGTCTATAGCTCTCAAATCTAGTAAAGAAAAGGCTTATAATGATTCGAGTGAGGAATCCATGGGAGATGAAGACATTGCCCTATTGGTAAAGAACTTTAGGAAAATGTTTAGAAGGAGGAAACCAAGGAGTGAAAATGAGAGGTATAAATCCAAGGGGAGTTCTAGTGGTAGAGATCAAAAGTCAAGAATCAAATCTGAATCTAGAGAGTCCAAACATCCTAAGGACTCTAGGTTGCAAAAACTCCAACAAATCAGATGTCATGAGTGTCAGGGTTTTGGTCACATTAGGTCGGAGTGTCCCACATTTAAGAAGCTTCAAGGGAAAGCCATGAATGCCACTCTTTCTCATGAGAGTGCTTCTGATAGGGATAGTAAGGACTCCAAAACAGATGAAAGTCAAAATTACATGGCTTTCACCTCTATTGTTGGGAGTGGTGACTCTAGCAATTATGAAGACTTTCCACCAAGTGAGAATGCAATTGGTTCTCATGATGAGTCTGATGATGATGAGGAAAGTATTCAAGATGCTTATGATAAATTGTTTAAGGAGTGTTTGAAAGCAAAGAAACAATTGAAGTCCAATCTCAAAAGGCTAAATGATGTAGAGCACAAGAAAGAAGATCTTCAAGCAAAATTTGAAGAGTCTACTTCTCGTCTAGGTGAACACAAGTTGAAGATTGAATCCCTAGAATCTGAGAATAAGTCTCTTAAGGAAGAGCTTGAAAGAACTAAAACTCAACTCCAGAAGTTTTCTACAGGTTCAGCAAATTTGGACAATATGCTAGGGATGAGTCAATTAGGAACTAATAAAAGGGGTTTAGGATACAAGGAAGCCTCCAATGATACTCCATCTTCTTCTAAGACCCAAGTTGTGAATACCAAAAGAAAGAATAGGTCCAATCCTTCCAAGGGTAAGACAAACCAAGGTAGAAATCGTTGTCAAAAGTCTAATTGGTCAAAACCTAGGGGTGTTCCAACCAAGAGTTCCCAAACTCAGAATTTTATCCCTACTTGTCATTATTGTGGTATTTCTGGACATATTAGACCAAATTGTTGGGATTTGAACCAAAACTCTAGGAAATCCTCACCTAGAAAACCTCAAGAGAATTTGTCTAAACAAGTGAAAGAACTTTCAAATCAGACAAAGCTCTTAAGTCAACAATTAGCTTCAATGACCAAGAAAACCACTGAGTCTAAGTAAATTTGGGTTAAAAGAAGTGAATTGACTTGCCATGTAGTTCATGTTGCTTTGAAGGCTAGAAATAGTCTTATGTGGTATCTTGATAGTGCTTGCTCTCATCACATGTGTGGTGACAAATCATTGTTTAAATCTTTTGAAGATTATTCTTGTGGTACTGTTACTTTTGGTGATGGAAGCAAAGCTCCTATTGTAGGTAAGGGTGTTATTGAAATTTCCGGTATACCTACTTTGAGTGAAATACTATTTGTTGATGGCTTGAAAGCTAACTTGATTAGTATAAGTCAATTGTGTGACTCAAACATGGAAGTTAAATTTGCTAAAGATATGTGTTCTGTGTTTTATGCAAATGGTTTGTGTGTGCTTCAAGGAGAAAGAACTCCGGATAATTGTTATGGTGTGATTACTAACTCTAATGTTGTGTGTAACTCTTCCAAAGTTGATATGCATGAATTGTGGCATCAAAGGCTTGGTCACTTGAATTTTAAAAACATGAATGAATTGTCCAAGCATGATTTTGTTAGAGACCTTCCTAAGCTTGCCAAAGTAGAACCAAATGTGTGTGGGCCATGTCAGTTGGGAAAGCAAACTAGATCTAGCCACAAAAAGATCACTGAGTGCTTAACCCACAAACCTCTTGAATTGTTGCATATGGACCTTATGGGTCCTTCTAGGACTGAAAGTCTTGGTGGTAGGAGGTACATTTTGGTTATTGTGGATGACTTCTCCAGATTTACTTGGGTTGAGCTATTAAGAGAAAAATCTGAAGCAAGTGAGTTGATCAAGTCTTTGTGTCGAAGACTCTCTAATGAAAAAAAGTCTAAGGTTGTTAGGATGAGGAGTGACCATGGGAAAGAGTTCAAGAACTCAATCCTTGAAAATTTGTCTTGAAGAGGGAATTCATCGTGAGTTCTCTGCTCCTATTACTCCACAGCAAAATGGAGTAGTAGAGAGGAAAAACAGGGTTCTTCAAGAGATGGCAAGAGTTATGATACATGCCAAGGGTGTGGCCATGTATTTCTGGGGAGAAGCGATTAACACGACTTGCCATGTGATAAATAGGGTGTATTTGAGGCCTGGGAGTACTGAGACTCCTTATGAAATTTGGTATGGTAAAAAGCCCACTGTCAAATACTTTCGTGTTTTTGGAAGTAAATGTTTTATTTTGAGAGATAGGGAGAATTTGGCTAAGTTTGATGCTAAGAGTGATGAAGGAATCTTCCTAGGTTATTCTAAGAATAGCAGGGCTTACCGTGTGTATAACTTACGTACACACACTGTCATGGAATCCATAAATGTTGTTGTGGATGAAGGGGTTGATAAGTCTCAAGTTGAGGGGGAGACTAGTCTAGAAGTAGGGGAAAATGACTTGACTGTTGAAATTCAAAATCCTAAGTCATCTGAGTCATCTTCTTCAACTTCTGAAGAAGGTTTTTCTTCAACTCCAGGTCCTACAAAAGAACCTTCCTCTAGAGTAAAGTTAAATCATCCCAAAGAGTTGTTAATTGGTGATTTGAATGAAGGGATGAGACTTCGTAGGAAAGTCCTAAATCAGATGTCATTTGCATCCTATGTCTCAACTCTTGAACCTAAGAAGGTAGAAGAAGCACTTACTGATGAGTGCTAGATTAATGCCATGCATGATGAATTAAACCAATTCATTAGGAATGATGTGTGGTATCTTGTTCCTAGACCTGAAAATTATAATGTTATTGGAACCAAATGGATTTTCAAGAACAAGTCTGATGAACATGGCACTATAGTGAGAAATAAGGCTAGGTTGGTTACACAAGGATATACCCAAGTTGAGGGTATTGATTTTGATGAAACTTTTGCCCCTGTAGCTAGACTTGAATCTATAAGGATTTTACTTGCTGTAGCTTGCCACTTGGGTTTTAAATTGCATCAAATGGATGTAAAAAGTGCTTTTCTGAATGGGATACTTCATGAAGAAGTATATGTTGAACAACCCAAGGGGTTTGTAAATCCAAAGTTCCCACATCATGTGTTTAGGCTTAAGAAAGCCTTGTATGGGTTGAAACAAGCTCCTAGAGCTTGGTATGAGAGACTTACTGCATATCTCTTAGATCACAAGTTCACAAAAGGAGGAGTTGATAAAACTTTGTTCATTAGAAAGGATAAAAGCAGTTTCACTGTTGCTCAAGTTTATGTGGATGATATTGTTTTTGGTTCTCCAATTGATTCTCTTGCTTTAAATTTTGCCAAAGCTATGCAACATGAATTTGAAATGAGCATGGTTGGTGAATTAAATTTTTTCTTAGGTCTTCAGATTTCTCAATCTACAGATGGGATTTTCATATCTCAATCTAAATATGCTAAAGACCTTGTGAAGAGATTTGGGTTGGACAGCAAGAAACACACTAGAACCCCTATGAGCACTACCTTGAAACTTGATTCTGATTTATCTGGAAAGAGTGTAGATAACACTCTTTATAGAAGCATGATAGGTAGTCTTTTGTATCTTACCGCTAGTAGGCCTGATATTGCCTTTATTGTAGGTGTGTGTGTTAGATTCCAAGCAAATCCTAAAGAGTCTCACTTATCTGCCATCAAACGTGTCATATGATATGTTAACGGTACTGTTGATCATGGTATATGGTTCTATAGAGACACTTCTGCAATTCTAGAAGGCTATTCTGATGCCAACTGGGCTGGAAATGCAGATGATAGGAAGAGCACAACTGGAGGTTGTTTCTATGTTGGGAACAATCTAGTGGCATGGATGAGCAAGAAGCAAAACTCTATTTCCTTGTCCACAACTGAAGCGGAGTATATAGCAGCTGGTAGTGGTTGCACTCAATTGCTTTGGATGAAGCAAATGTTGAGTGATTATGGGATCGAACAAGGAACTATTGTCTTGTATTGTGATAATACAAGTGCTATTAATATTTCCAAAAACCCGGTTCAACACTCTCGAACCAAGCACATTGATATACGACATCATTTTATTCGAGAGTTGGTAGAAGATCATGTGATATCTCTTGAACACATCCCATCTGAAAATCAATTAGCTGACCTCTTTACCAAACCTTTAGATGCTCTTAAGTTTGAGTTTCTTAGGAAAGCTATTGGTGTTGGTCTTCTTCATTAAGAAGGACTTTGTAGCATGCTTTAGGGTGTCTCATGCATATTTCTTTTCTTTAGCATGCTTATTTGTTTTTGTATTTTGCTTTTGTATTTGTTTTTCTTTCATATTTTGGTTTTTCGGTTTTTATATGAGTTCTTGTCTTGACATGTGTCAACTATAGGATAAGTATAAGGTTTTGAAAATATATATCTTTTGGTTATATTTTGAGAACCTACAAACTCTTCAAAGATGATTTCTCAAATTTGGTCTCAACAGTTTCTAATAATCTCACAATCATCTTGCTAAACTCTATTTGTGGTTTATACATCACATACACATACCAAATACAATTGAGGAAGCTTATTTTTTAATTTCGGTGTTGTGTGGATAGGCAATCCTGAGTTTACTCTTGTCTATCTTAAGTTGAAAAGACCCTAGCATATGATCTTGTGTTACAAAGAGATTTCTCCCTTTTGTTTAAAAAGAAAAAGTTATATGAAAAGAACTCTGGGATGAAATGTAAACCCCAGCAATATTGAGTTCAAAAAGAAAGAAAATCACAAGGAGTATAACCATGGAATAAGCTGTAAACTCAGATATTCTAAGGAACACTACTCTTTGTGCAAAAAGAATTGTAAGAAATAGGGGAGAAAATTTCAAAATCTTGATGCTTAGGTCATGAAAGGGCTCTTTTCAATTTTTAGAGAGACTTGGGTAATATTGGATTTCTTGATCAATGGCCAACTCCTCTTCACCAAGCTCTCATATAGGCAAAACTTGTTGTATTTGGCCTTGCACATGCACACAAACACAATTGAAAATTTGGTTGAGTTGTTGTGTAATTATTTGGGAGTATTGAAGTTAAATTTGTTCAAATCTGAATTTTAGAGCAAAATGGTTCTCAAAATATGTCAAAATTTGAGCTTTCAAGAGTTTATACTTGATTTATAGTTGTATGTATGTCTTGCATGTTTTTACGTTTGTTTGGAGTGTTTTTGGTTGAAAAGAGATGAGTTTTCTTGCTGAAATCTGGAAATTTTTCTGAACTTTTGATGAACGTTCAAACGGCCTATCGAACGTTAACAAATTTTGGTCATTTCAACCAACGTTCTACGAACGTTTGTCGAACGTTGCCTTCAAAACAAATTCCTTATTTAACGTTCGCCACGTGTTCGCTGAACGTTCGAACGTTCAATTAAAAATCTGTTTTTAAAAAGGGTCGCGTGCGAAAAAGACCTTAGGGTTTTTGGAGCGTTCGAAACAAGACTCGTTCGAACGTCTGGCGATTTTAGGGCTTTCAATTATTTTTGTTTTCTCTCTTCGATTCATGCTTCCAAATCGTGATTCAAGGGAAGTTTTTTTGTTTTCATTCATTATTTTCTTTTTTTCTCTCAATGTTTATCATCGGCTAGGGTTTTCTAGGGTTTTTCAAGTTAAATCTTAGATTTCTTCGTGGTTTATGGTTTATTTTTGTTCAAATCAGTTTCTAAATGTTGTATTCTTGTTTTATTGTTGATTTCAAGTCATTATTTGGCCGATTTTGTTGAAGTTGATGATTTGATCGAAAATCCCCAAATCTGGGTTCGTTTGTCTTCAACGTTTGCCGAACGTTCAAACGTTGCTCGAATGTTTTGGAATTTTCTTGGTTTGAACAATTGTTTTCTCTCATGCATTTTTTTTCTTAGCATGTAGTTTAATTAGTTTGTTCTTCCATGTTATCTTAGTCTAACATGTGTTTTTTTTTTATTATTGTTTTTTTTCTTTCTTTATTGGTTCAATTCTATTCCTAGATGCCTAGGAAGAAATCTCTTGGCACCAAAAATTCCAATAAGAAACCTAGGTATGATGAGTCCTTTTTTGTAGACAAGAGAGCTGGTAAAAATTTTGAAGATTTTTTCTGTGATAGGTCTGTCATCTGTAGACACCCCAAAATTGCACGATTTTTGATAAATCTTGAAGGAGAGAAATATTTTATTGGAATTTTCAGTTCTTTGCATTGGGTTTGAGATACTTAACCCATTTGAATCCAAAACGGAAAAGGAAAAGGCCCGAATTCAATCTTTTGTGCAAAATCAAACTTTTTCGGGTTGAATTTTGTTGACTTTTGACCCCAGAAAATGAAATATTTTTTAAAGCCAGATTTCAAGATAATTTTTCCCGGTAATCAGGTTTTTAGCCATGTTATTGCATAAAAGAATTTTTTGAGATTTTAAATCTTGGCGAATACCTTGGTTTTAACATATTGAACCTTTTTTCCAGACCTAAAAAATCAGAATTTTGCCTAGAACTGGAAAGTTGACTTTTTATTCACTTGGAATTTGGGTCTGGAACTATTTTTAATGGATTCAAATGGGGGGGGGGGGGTGTTTGCTTATTTACATGTAATATCTTAAGTAAAGCCATTTACTTAAACGATAATACATGTAAATAAGTATTGCCTGTGTTAAAATTCGAAAAAAAAGGCTTTTTTCCTTGTATCCGGCAACTCAGGCCGGATACAAGTGTCCTTCTTTGTATCCGGTGGAAAATGCCGGATACAAGTAGACCTCAGTGTATCCGGCATCATAGACCGGATACCTTAAGGCCCTTGTGTATCCGGTCTGATATACCGGATACACAAGTTTTGCTCAAAATTAGGGTTTTCCGAGAGCTGTTCACTTTTACCATCATATCCCTCATTAAATGAGGGGAAATCTCGGAAATAGCCTTAGGGTTAAGGTTGGTGGACTATAGACATTATGTTGTGTCTACCAATCTCACCAACCCTAACCCTAACCTTTGCCTATAAATAGGAGGCTCCTCCTTAAGCAAATGGCAATCAACTCTTGTTTTGAATTCTCGTCAAGAAGAACTCCAAGAGAAGAAGAAAACCGCTGCGGGATCGCATCCAGAACCCAGGTAAGCCTCAAACTTTTCTTTTATTTTCTGTCTTTACATTCCTAGATCTAGATCTATTCTTCTACCTTTTTGTAGAATAAGGCCTTCTTTGTGTGTGAAAACCCTTCCCCGGCTCAAAGTATCTCGAGACTCCCCCTAGCCGTAAAACGTGGAGGCGGGATCTAGGAGAAACGAGACTGCGGATTGACCCTAGTACTAGAACCTATGTAGCATAAAGCCTTTTGATTGATTGTAGACCGTTTCATATTCAAAGTACCCTTGATTATCTTGAAGAACCGTGTTTAACGGGGAGAGAGAACAGAGGGAAACGATAATGGAACGGAACCCTAGGCTATTTTAGAACCTCATTTTGATGAATATGTATGCATGCTATTGATCTTGTTTGGTTTTTCACACTTGCACATACATATCACTACTTTGGTGGGATAGGCTCATATTTGGGGTTTATTGCATTTATTGTGATAAATCTCAAATAAATGGCTTCAATCAATTCTGGAATGTTTTCAAATGATTTTTCAAGGTTTTGGATTCATCTCACACGAATCTCACACACTTTATCACAGTTTTGAGTTGGTTTTACTCAAAAAGGGCCTAACTGGACAGCAACTGTACCCTGACTTCGGACGCTCATAACTTCATCGTCCGGATGAATTTTGGAGCGATTCTAAAACCATGGGAAAGTTGAGCCTGTCTAGTTTATGTCCACCAAATTTCATAAATTTCTATCAAACGGATTTTTGACATCTCTCTGTCGAAGTTGAGTGGACAGTTCAGGTTCAAATACAGAACTTGTCACTTCGACGGAGCGCCATGTGTTCGTTTTAAGTCCGATTTGAGTGATTTTATTTTTGAGTACTCCTTTATGAGTCTATTTTCAAATCCAGTTGGTTTCATAATTTTTGGATTCCATTTGAATTATTGGTAGCCGATTTACTCAGAACTGTTCATTTGTACTTTTCTGGGTAAATCTGTGATCTTCGGGGCCTATTCGGGAGACCACCCAAGGCCCATCCGAAGGGATTTTTGTATGAGGCTAGTTTCTTTTGAAAGACAGCCATACAGACTTCAATCACACCAAATTTCGTGGATTTTTATGGAGTGGAATTTTCTATGCAATTTCCCAAAGTTGCCCACTTATCACTTTTAAAAATCCCCAGCATCAACTTCAAAGGAGCATAACTCCTAGGATTTTTATCGGAATGAAGTGAAATTTTGCATGAGACTCTTATTTACTGTAATCTTTCAAATGGATTTGGTTTGATTTGATTTAAAATTGTATTTGAATGATTTCAAGACAAATGGCATTACTTTTCACCGAATTTTCCGGATTTGATTCAACTTGGTTTTTGAATAACTTGTGCTTTGATTTCCATCTTTTTGTGGTATTCCAGAAATGATATTGATATAAGAGAGGATCTAGAATCCATTTAGATCTTCATGTGAAAATATCATACATTGGTCCTTTTTCAAGGTTTTCTATGATTTTAGCAAGCGTTCTTATTTTTGCATGAACATACACTTGGCTACCACTTCGTGTGGATGAATGGGGGTGCCTAACACCTTCCCCCGTTCATAATCTAATCCCCTTACCCATCTCTGGATTTGATTTTCAAGTAGGGTTATTTTTACCCTAGAATGTTTCTTTTGTCTCTTTTTTGCTTATTTTTTATCCTTTGGTGTCCATTCACACCCCAAAATTATGAATGGTGGCGACTCTCCCATTTTTGCGTTGAGCCCGTGTGTTGACGGAGGGATGATCATTCCGGTGATTTTTTCCATGTCTCACATCATCCTAGAAAGAGAGGTTAAATTTGCAACGCTTCCTAATGAGGTCTCAGATTGCTTTAAAAATAGGGGTTGGGATTCAATGTTTGGAAACTTTATTCTTCCCTCTGTAGAGCTAGTTAGAGAATTCTACACCAACATCCATGATGTTGATTTTGAAAATTTTGAATTCTCAACTTTTCTTTGAGGCACTCCTTTTCGTGTTGGACCCGATGTTCTTGCCTCGGTTTTTGGTCTTCCTCGGGTCCCGGAACCTCAATTTCCTTATCCTCCTCCTACCCCTGATTTTCAAAATGAGGTTGTTGATACTCTTCTACATCTTGGAAGAGGAAATTGGGTTTTTAGAGGTGGTGCTTTGTCTGTTAAATACTTTACGGCTGAAACCATTGTGATTTTTCGTATTCAAAGTCACAACTTGTTTCCCGTAGCCCATAAATCCTCTGTCCCTTTTGATAAATTCTTGTTTCTGTATGCTTTGAAGAAGCATCATTCTATTGATTTGCCTTCGGTCATTTGCTCCAAAATCCTAGATATTTTCTTCAATTCCAAGAAGACGTATGGTCTTCCCTATGGGTGCTTGATTGCCCGTTTAGTTCGTGCTTTGAATGTTGCTTTTCCTCCATTAGAGTTGTGTAAGGCTTCAAACCCTATCACCGAATCCACTCTTAAACAAAGCCGTGCTCATTTGTCTTCCACTCCGGCTCCAAATCCGGATGATCCTACTGAGGCTCACCCTCCCGCTTCTTTGCATGAGGAACTCCTGTCCCTCAAAGAACAAAATACCCAGATTCTCTCTTACTTGCAGAGGCACCATAAAGACATGGTTCTTCGGTTTGAGCGACTTGAGCTTCAACAATCAAATTTGCAAACGTCGTTTGGAAAGCTCGAATCTGCATTGGAAGGGTACTTTAATCAAGTGGATGATGAAGATCTTGCTACTGAGGCTCCGGGTTCGAGTGGAGGTGGTGGCAGTGGAGTGGGTGATGGTGCTGGGCCATCTCATTAGTGGAATGATCCCTTTGTCTAGTTGTGACAAAAAGGGGGAGAAGTCTTGTGTTAAATTTGAATGATAAGCATGATTATTTTGGGTGGATGTATTGAACATGGAACATGGATGTTAATATTTTGGTTTGTTGTTCATCATGAATGTATATTGTGTTGAATACTTTTGTTGGTGGTTCATGAATGTCCAAATGTAAATAGTGTAAAGTAAATGAATGAGAAATTAGTACTTTTGATAATTGTGAGCTCATTCTATTACTTGTGTTTGGTTGTTTCTATTACCCTTGCTTTTCACTTGGTATTTTCAATTTGTTTGATGTTTCAGGAACAGGTGAATATGTATGGGTTTAAAAGGTTTAGGGGGAGGTCATGTTAAATTTTTTATGTTTTTTTCTTGTTCAAATTGTTGCTTGGTGGTTCACAACAATTAGAATAAGTCTTGTTAATTTTGTCACGGAATAGCCAAAGGGGGAGTTTGTAAGGATTATTTTGTTTTGGCTTTATTCCGTGTCAAAAAGGTCTTATAAATATGGTCAAAGTATTTGGGATAGGTTATAAGTATTGCGGTTCAAACGGGGTTATGATCGGAGTAAAATTGATAAAGTTACGACCAACGTTTGCCGACCGTTCGACCGTTGGTGACACACAAAGAAACCCGACAGCAGCGTGGGCTGAACGTTCGCTGAACGTTCGACCGTTGGTGACACACAAAGAAACCCGAGAGCAGCGTGGGCTGAACGTTCGCTGACCGTTCGACCGTTGGTGACACTCAGAGAAACCAGAGAGCAGTGTGGGCTGAACGTTCGCTGACTGTTCGACCGATGGAGTTCAACAGAGAAACCCGAGAGCAGCGTTCGCCTCTCGTTTTCTGACCGTTCGAACAAGAAGAAGAAAAGTGAGTTTTTTGTCTTGAACGTTCGAGCCGCGTTCGCTGAGCGTTCGAACGTTCATTAACAAACTTCAGTTTTAGAAGTCCAATCTTTTCTGATTTGTTTCCTTTTCTTCTTTTACCTTCTCCCAATCTATTTAAGTAGTGTCTAGGTTATTGTGAGGGTTACCGAAGACGTTTTAGAGAACCCTAAAAACGTGTGTGAGAGCAAGAGATCTTTTTCCTCTTCCTTCTTCTTCTTTGAGCCATCAAAACCTTTCTTAATCTTTCTTTTCTACCTTGGAGTTCCGGGTTGGAGAGTTTGCTCGTGGGAGTTCCTACGGTTGCTGAGCGAGTTCGTTTGGCGCTTCACTAAGAAGATATTCAGAGTTCTGGATCGTTGCAAGGATGCAAATCTGAAGAGTTATTCAGATATTTACATTGTGAGTCAGAGTCAGTTTGGGTCGTCTGAACCACTATTGTAAGTCTTCTTCTTATAGTGATTTTCAGAGGTGGCACCTTATCGCCCGGAGGGTTTTTCTCTTTGAGAGTTCTCTTAGAGTTTTCCCTTCGTCACCAAAATTGCTTGTGTGGTCCTTTCTTTATTTTGCAATTTTGTGTGATGGATTGTTAAGTGCTCAGACTTGTGCATGCCTATTAATTAAGAACTATTTTTTAATTGATATAAATTTTATTCCGCAATCGGTTTCACCTATTCACCCCCCTCTAGGTGATTTAGAGTCTAAACTGTGTTTTTCACCATCTTTAGGCATTCAGACTTCTCCAATACTTATCTAACTAAAAGAATTTTAATAATTGCAATTATTAATAACATCCCACTTGTTAGGTTCAATATTTTATATTGGCTTAATTCCGTGTCAAAAAGTAAGTTTTCAAGGTGTTCAAAGTGTTTGGGATAGGTTGTAGGAGTCTTGGTTCAAACGGCGTCTAAGTCGGAGTCAAATTGAGGAAGTTATAGTGATCGTTAGATAGTCGTTTGATGTGTCATTCAAACGCTCAGTGCAAAGTTCAAATACAATCAAACCCGAGAGTTGCATTAGAGAAGACAAGACTTGTCGTTCGAACATTCAAGGTCTGCAGAGAAACCCGAGAGTTGCGTTCACCAATGTTAGTCCCAACGTTCGATCGTTTGTGTTATTTAAACTCAACGTAAGACTTTCGTTCGAACGAGAAAAGGTGAAGTAATTCTACGTATTGAACGTTAGAGCCGTGTTCAATGAACGTTCGAACGTTCAATACAGAAAATCAGTTATAAAATTCCGATCTTTTCTGATTTGTTTCCTATTCTTTCTCTACTTCTTTCTAACTTATATAAGGATTGTTTAGACGTTCTTTAGGGTTACCCGAGACGTTTTTAGAACCCTAAAATCATGTGTGTGAGGAAGAGAACTTCTTCTCCTTCCCTTTCTACCTTTGAGCCATCAAAACCTTTCTTTCTTCTCTCTTATCTTACCTTGGAGTTCCAGGTTAGAGAGCTTGCTCGTGGGAGTTCCTACGGTTGCTGAGCGAGTTCATTTGGCGCTTCACTAAGAAGATATTCAAAGTTCTGGATTGTTTCAAGGTTGCAAATCTGAAGAGTTCTCAAGATACTTACACTGTGAGTCAAAGTCTGTATTGGGTCGTCTGAACCACTGTCTATAAGTCTTCTTCTTATAGTGAATTTTCTGAGGTGGCACCTGATCGCCCAGAGGGTTTTTCTTGTTGAGAGTTCTCTTAGAGTTTTCCCTTCGTCACCAAAATTGCTTGTGTTGTCTCATTACTTTCTTTGCAATTTTGTGTGATTAGTTGCTATTTGTTCAAGACTTGTGCATGCCTATTAATTAAGGACTTGTCTTTAATTAGTAGAATTTTATTCCACAATCGTTTACACCTATTCACCCCTCTCTAGGTGTTGTTAGAGTCTAAACCGTGTTTTTCACCACTTAATTAGACTCTTCTCTAATACTCATCTAAAGGTTGTGATAATTAGAATTACTAATAAAATCCTACTAAATTCAAATAAAAAAAAAGAACAATACTAGTGTGTTTTCAACCCCTAATAACTCAAGGAAGATCTCTAATATGTAGCATGGTTTGTACCCCATATTCCATGTGTCATTTAGTTGCCATTCCCAAGGCATGGATGATTTGAAATATTTTGGTCAATATTTCTATTCCCCGGGTGCAAATTCATGTTGTTGTGAATCATTGGATGTAAATGACCATCAACATCATCTCAAAGTACCGGAGATCTTAAAATAATAATAAAATTAACCAAATAGAATATAATTAAACTATTAATATATATTAATAACTATCAAAATACTTAATTTTAATTAATTAAGTATATAAGTTATTGAAATAACTAATACATACTAAAGTGCCATATTAATATATTAATATAATCACATTAGCATAAAAATTAATATAATTAATAGATTAATTATTTTACTAATAATTATCAAAACAATTAATAAATACTTTTTATAACATATATTATTATAATTAAAATAATAATGAAAGTAATTTTGATAATATAGTATTGTAATGTTTTAATATGATATATTAATATAATTTAATATGTTAATAATTAAAATAATAAATATATTTAACATGAGACTTAAGGCCATACAATATAATGCATGAAAAACAGAGCTTTGATATTTTTAATAATTTAAAATGATTATTATATTTAATATATTTTAGTGAAGTCAGTTTTATTTTAGAATTTTTTATAATTTATTTATTTTTTATGTTTATTTGATTGGATTCCAATTTTTTTTAATTATGTTAAATGTGTTCTTATAATTTTAAAATAATAATTTCATAATATAAACTTTAATAATTATATTCTAAAAAATTAGCTTGAAAATATGCGACTTCATCGAATGACACATCATTTCACAATGCAATTTTCATTGTAAATAGTTGAATTTTGTTTTCTCATTTTAAAGCATGGTGAGATTGTTATTTATAGTTGTCACACATATTATATTTTGATTGATGATAACAAATTATGAATGATCTTGACAAATTATTTACATGATTTAAACTTTTAAATATATTGCTTAAAATAATTGTTATTCCTACAAACTTCACCACCACCATTTCATATATGCCAATTTATATTTCTCTATAACATGCATCTCATTAATGAAATAGGTAAATCTATTATCATCAAGAAGTAAATAAAATTCTATAAAAGTTATATTTACTATCTCTCGATTTAATTCTTGTTTAATTTTGCTTTTCTTTAATGAATTAGTCTAACTCTTATTTAATTTTATTTGATTTGTTTGCCTTTTACGAAGTACTTAATTTGAGATATTGGAGTTAACTAAATGTTTAGTAATCACAAGGTAACTAATTTATTTCATTACATTTTACCTATAGTTATCTATCTATTGAATGGGTTAAGATATATAGCTAACCTTGAATTACCTTATTCATAATAACCTTAATTATAACCTAAGTATCTATTGAACATACCATATACATTTATTCAATATGCACATACTTTGCACATGGTAGTTGTTAAAAAATAAAATACCAATAGTATGTTTGCCTTTTACGTTTCTTGTGTAAATTGATAATAAAATTTAATAATAAATTGCTCTCGAGTCGAAGTATTATGTTAATTGAAATAAATGGCCACTAATAATATTTAAATATTAGGAATTGAATTTACATTCAACTCTATTGGAATGCACACACACACGAAGGCACATGCACGCACACGCATGCACATATATGTATATATTAATTCATTTGTTTTACGTTAAAATTCTTTTGGATATTGACTAAAATTAATTTTAACAAAATATTTTTATTTTATTCAATTACAATTCTTTTAGACAAGTGCAAAAAGTTTTGAATTAATTTTTCTAGAATAATGGGTAGATATAAAAAAATTATTATTATCAATACTTTAGATTTATATTATTTAAATAAAAATCTTTTAGATAAATATAATTAAGGTTTATCTAATTATTAGGATTTTATTAGACTTACCTAATAACAAAAAAAGTTAATTTCGAAATTAAATATTCTATTTAAAATTCTTTTAGATAAAGTACAAGTAGATTTTGAATTAAATATTCTAGAATAATGAATATAAGTTATTAATAATTTTGGTTTTATTAGTTAATTAAAGCATTTTAGATAAATATAATTAAGGTTAATCTAATTTAATAGGATTTTATTAATTAAAATTTTATCATACATATTTATATAATCAAGGTTTATCTAATTTAGTAGAACTTTATCAGATTCACGGCAATAAAAAAAAGAAAATGTTACTTTTGAAATTAAATAAAGATTTTAGAAGGGGGTATTTTAGGTGTGTGAAAAAGAAAAACACTTAAGATAGTTCATGCTTTTAATTGTAGTATAGATTACTACCCCTGATATGATTATATCTAAAAATAATAAAAATAATTTTTATAAGTAATTTTTATAAAGATAATAAACTATTTGCAGAACCAAAATGAATTGAAAACAAATGTGCATGATTAGATGTGCTACAGTTGACAAAGCTAGTTTAAAGATATTAACTATTGAAAAATTCTTGTAAAAAATAATTAAGAGATTCATTTATAAGAATTCAATCTGGGATAAGAGATTCATTTATAAACATTACAATATAGATAAATAATTCCAGTGAGATCCCAGTTAGAATTAGACTTCATCAGGCCCACAAACTGGGGGCTAACAAAAAAACCTAACAACTGGAGGATGGTTAAATAATCTTGTAACTTTATAAACGGAAGAAGCAAATTTATTGGAAATATAAACTGGAAACCTGTAAGCATTTTGCACACATCACCACATTTCAGCTACCGGAGTACCAGGCATGAATCCAATGCATCCAATCCCCATATTTTGTTCCTACTCACCAATATGGACCATACCTTAATAACAAAAACAAGAGAGAGATCTGCCAAACATTAACATTTCCAAATTTAAGTATTGTTAATCGTTTATCTGATAGTAAAATTTATCATATTAACTATAAAATCTGAGGACTTGTGGGGAAACAGAGTATTCTGCAAAGGGAGGGGAAAAAAAAGAAATAGACGAAAAATTGAGGATGATTAAATGCATAAAAGAAACACAAACTCACCATGGAAATGAACAATCAAGCCACTGATTCTATCTGGCTTTTAGATGTCATCCAGACAGAATCACCTTCTAAGAGATAAACAGCCCCAGGTTTTTATTGATGTGAACATCAGGAATAGTTTAGGTTTTAAAAACATGGATGGATATTAACTTTGAAACTATGGAATAAAAACCAAATAATTTTTCAGGACAGGATAGATGACATAGTATTTTTACTTCGGTTATACATGTTACTATGTTAGGCATGTGCAAGGGGCACTTAAGAGTGTTGGAACCAACTATAGAATGAGACCCATAAATAAGGTGTAAAAGAACTCAAATTATCTTAATACAACATAAAAACCAAACAATCTAGGCAGTTATTGAAATTTGAGAATCTCTTCAACCTATATCACATCATTACACATAATATAGCCAAGAATAGTTAACCACATGACTCATGAACAAGTGAAACAACCATCCCAGCAGACCAAAAGAAGTTAAATAAATAAGCAACCTTGAAGAACATGCAAAAAAAAATTTCTCAGGTAACTCTTTCATAGAAGACAAAGCTATATTGGCTTCATTGTACACAAGAAAAAAAAATGCCTTGATTCCAAATACACTTAAAATACGAGAAGACACATCACATGGATAAACCATAACACCTAATTCATAGTCTAGGCAAAATAAAGAAAATAGAGATGACCAAAATCAATATGAACACTTAGTCTTTCATACTATCAATAGCAATATGAGATGGATATTTCCACATCCTAGAAGAATTACCTGTAGTGCAGAGGAACTTTGACACCAACACAACACAGACCAATGAGGGTTTTAAGTATTTATTCTGTCCAACACAGAAAAAATGTTTTATACTAGTAGGACAACACTGGGGCCTACCACATCAGGCTTAGGAGAGCTCCAACCATACTGATTTCAAGGTTTAAAAAGTTCATACATTGGAAATTCCTAGCCCGCTGAGTTTAGGCATACAAAATATTGATAAAGCTGAGCCCGGTCCATTTATCCAAGAAAAAAAATTCATAGAATCTGAAATTAAACTTTAATCTTAAAATGCAACCACAAAATATAATAAACTGATTCGTGTCAAAACACTATTCCTTTTTATCCAAATTGTTTGGTTACAGTTGGAAAGAGAGATCAAGAGAAGCTACTTGTATATATGATAGTTGGGGGAGAGATTCTCTTCCTGGTCGATGGCACCCTCAAACAGCACCACCATCACTAGGAACTGTCCCACATATCAGGGAGAAGAATCCCTTCCACAACAATCATTTACATAAGCCACCTACCAATCTTTAGGTCATTCATGAGCCTTTTGACCTCAAGGTTTATTGTTTCAGTGCCGATGGGTTATGCCGCAGAGGGCACGAAACAACATTTTGTATGATCAATCAATGGAAAAATCAACAAAGACAAGAATTAAGAGTTCTTTTATTTTGAGGAAGTTTCACCAAATTTCTTCGTCATGCCATCACGTTTGACCGACGCACTGCAAAAAAATCGCCAAAAAAAATTTGCACCCCCTCCCTCTCCCATTTCGCCTGTTTTGCTTAGCACGTCACCCCACTTCGCTTGCACGCAGCGAAAATCGCCAGAAATGCAAATCAACGATTTTTCAACCGCAAAACAGATCGCAACTTAAAAAAAATTTTTGATTTTTCAGCAAACTTTTAAACGTTGTTGGACCTTAATTCATGCATGCTAAGCCTCTTAGAAACATGCCATTGATCAATAACACTTACATTAACTCGAGAAATTGGGTTCTTGCCTGATCTGGAGTACCATATCTATTACCAAACCTGGCTCTACAGTTTTACGGCTTTAAAATCATAGCCTTGTGTGACCCTATTGATGCACAGTGATGCCCAAGCCTATCTAACACTGGGCCACCCATCTGAGGAACGCAATCCACACATACCATGAACAGGCGTAGATACCACAGAAAAAAAAAAAACTGCTGCCTTGCTCTTCCATTGAAGGGAGGCATGAAATCGATACTTTCATTGGCAACAATAAGTTCAAGATTTTTATGGCAAAAAATGCAGCCAAATGCTGCTAACTAAACTCATATATAAACCTGCAAAATATTTATTCTAATCATAT
Source organism: Buxus sempervirens (assembly GCA_947561395.2). Classification (NCBI taxonomy): domain Eukaryota; kingdom Viridiplantae; phylum Streptophyta; class Magnoliopsida; order Buxales; family Buxaceae; genus Buxus; species Buxus sempervirens. Next base: position 18,470,700 of record OX387190.1, on the reverse strand, counting down.
GAATAGAAGATATATGGATGCATCCAAAATCATCAGATTTTAAAATAAGAATTTTTTTTTTTTAAAACGATAACAAACGAAAACCTAAAAGTACAAAACTTATAAATTGTATCCAACACCTGGTATTTGAGAGGGCATCTTTGGATTTGATATTATAAGAAATAAAAGTTTATAAGTGGATAAATAAGTGAGAAAAAATATGCAGCAAGACAGACCTGATGGGAAAAGAATGGCATCCCCATCAAACTGGAGCCGTCCATGCATCCATCAAGTACAAAGAACCATGCTAACAAACATGATCACAATGACCAACTCGATCGAAACATTAAAGCAGGAATTCGGGTTGTACCATCCATCACATATACAAGACCAGGCTGTAAGCTGAATCTCTTACCAAAATCAAACTTTAAGAAGGCTTCCATTTGGAATAAATCCCAAGTTGAAGGACCTTGGAATGTCCCGCCAACGCTAAACCCCCATCCTAGCTCATTTTCAGGGGTATCGGACATAGAAATAGCCCACTGTAAATATTTGGGATTTGATTTCTTCATCTCAACCCAACCTTTGACCCTAGTACTCTCATCAAGTTCTGACTCCAGCATCACAGCAATGGATCCACCTGAGATATTTTCCTCTCTGTTCCCCACCAAAGGCGAAGAAGATTCTTCAACAGATAAATCAATATGTTTGTTACGTTTCAAAATGCCTGTTGGTATAGTGAGGACACCAAAACGGGATTTCTGACTCAGAGACTTTGGCATTTGATGAAGCCCCAGTAAAGTGAGTTTTGTTCCTTCTGAAACTTGAAGAATAACTTGTCCAAAAGTGCTGAAACAACGCTTGACTGCAATAGAACCTGATTGCATTGTTGACCCAGAAACAAACTCAGCCAACACAGCAGCGATATTTGATCTTCTCACCATTAAGCCAATAGCAGCAGCATGATGTTGACTCAAAAAAGGTGGCCCAAAAGATGAAAAGTCGGTAAAACCCCGTCCCTGTTAAGAAAATATAATTTTTATTAACCACCAACGTCAATTACAAATCTGTTCAAACAATAGCAAAAGAGTTTTCACAAAAAAATCACTCAAGATAGGTGCTAACAAGGAATGTCTAGAAGATAACAATATCAAGTGGCAACAAGGTATAAAACTGAGATTCAGGAAAAAATACAAAATAATTAATTGATACCTGCTCAGGACGATTTGTAGAAATTGCAACATCTTTGCATTGTGCTCCCACTGGAATTGCAACTGCCGAAAACCAGTCACTAAAATTCCCCAAATACATTACTTTTGCAAGAGAAAGGGCACCCCCCAAATTGTCACCCAGAAAGCCCTGATCTTTCTGACTAGCCACAAACTCTGTTACAAGAGCATCTTTCTGCCGAATGGTTGTTTGAAAAGTGAATCTTGAATCAATTCCCATCTTAATTCCTGCTCTGTCAAGTGTCTCATAGTTTTGGTGATTAATGTCATCCTCAAGCAGTAAGGCTCCCATAACATTCACCTCTCCCTTCAGATTGGTGCTGGCTTCTTGGAATGGACTTCCCTTGGAAGATTTGTAGAACGAAATTATTCTCTCAACCTTATCCTGTCTATCCCTTAATTTCATGAGATCTGAAAATGCTTCTCGTTGCAACCGCTTCAGGATCTCGATCTGAAATAATAAACTGGGAAGAGTTGTAAAGTTTCATCATGCAGCTTGTTGCTACCTGGGAAGCTAGCAAACAAGTCAACATAAAATTATAAAAAAACAGCCATAAGACGATCAACAATCATTAAATTGGTCCAAAAGTTGCTTCATTTTTCATTTTTCTTTCAATCTTTTCTTACAAAAATTAAGATTCATATAATAACTTCTATCGATCAGCATGCTGGCTACCAATCATATTGGTCCAGACATTAATGGAAGGCATTATTTTTCTGCTGCGCTAGAGTGAAAATCCTAGAATAAAGTATCATGAATCACACTTACAGGCAACTGTTCTTTATCCCTATGTTCTTTTGGTTTATAACCAAAGATTTGAATCTAGTTTTTGAATGAAATTTCACCAACTTTTACTCGAAAAAAGCCAAAAACCAAGTTAAAGAGAAGCATTTATATAGCTGCTGATCATTATAGCTTATGCAGGAGGGAAACAAGAGCTCTATAGATCAATCTCTCAAAGCCAAGGTAAAAGCGCATGTAAAGTTCCAATATTCAATGAAATTTCACCAAATTAGGCTGTTAAGTAAAGGCTTAACAAAGAAGCACCTGTTCAAGGCACTCAACTAATGGGAACAAGAAACATAAAAAATAGACTAAAATTCTCCAAATACGACAAAAGGCAACCATATGGAAACAGGTGGTTCAAAATTATTTGAACAAAATACATGTAAAGTGTTAAATAACCGTTTCACCTAAAAGCTTAAGTTGATAAGTGAAGGTGTAACTATGTATATAAGAGGGCTGAGTACAATATCTCAACACTCCCCTGCACGTGTGACTTCGCAAGGGAATGTACATGGGGAGGACAAACATAGGGCACATACGCCCTGAATACGAATAAATGCCAAGGCAACTCGCTCCTGGGAGTCGAACGTTAGACCTCCTGCTCTGATACTATGTTGAACAACCGTTTCACCTAAAAGCTTAAGCTGATAAATGAAAGTGTAACGATGTATATAAGATCACCTAAAAGCTTAAGCTGATAAATGAAAGTGTAACTATGTATATAAGAGGGCGCGAATATAATATCTCAACATAAAGCATAAAACTGATGCATATTCATGAATTTGATCAATATATATGTTAGATCTATATATAATTGATTTAAAAAGAAATATAAATAAATAATTAAGACCTAATCCCAGCTAACTGGCATTGCCAACATGAATCCTAGTTTGTCTTCCCAATTTTGTCAAAAACTTTATCCACATTTACACAGGCTTCTAATCAATTTCATTCAGTTCCTTATGCCATTCTTCTAGCATTTTATACCCTTCAATTTGCACCATTTTGGCATTCCTCTAGAATTTTTTATACCCTTCAACTTGTACCATCTGTGACATTCTCCTAGGCACCTCCATAGATATCTGTTTAACAAGAAAAAAACCATCTCAACTTTCGCTGTATTTTATCCCCGACTGGAGCAACTCCTAAACTTGATTAATTATCTTATTTTAGACTTTCAGACAACCATCTCTGTTTTCATTTCAGTTACAGATATAGACTCATATCATGAATGTGTTGTTTGCTATATCAGGTCTAAAAACTTATAAAAAGTACCTTTGAGCGTAAGTATAAGCTATCAATCATTAACAATTTAGAAGTATTTATCCATTTAAGCATCTAAGAAGAAATTATAGATCTAAAGAAAACTAAATGAATAAGACAAATACAAAAAATTCTAATTCGATTTAGTTTTCCACCAAATCTATGGAACCGAATAACATAAGGTAAAAAAAAAAAAAACAATTAAAAAAGACAATTTGTCATCATAATGGGTTTAATTACAATAGATAATTTTCCCTACAAATGATTTTTTTTACCCTAAAAATGTTTCAATTACCCGTTTTAATGAGATTTTATTGAAATATGACGAATCTCATAAAAGAACATCATATAATAATAACAATTACAATAACAACAACAACAACAATAATAGTAATAATAACATAATAGTAATACTAATTTACCAATAGGCCAAATAATAAAATGTGAAAAAAACCAAAATTTTGAGCAAAGTTCTGCCTTTCATTTCTAAACAAAGAGTAAAATAATTCACATAGCCATTTAGATGCAGATGTCATTACTTGGTGAAAATTTGTTTTTAAAAAAAACGGGAAAAAAAAACTACAGATGGAGGCATCATTAAGACCACTAAAACAAGTGGGAGATGAAAGTAGATTCTGGATATTATTCCACACTTGAGGAGTTGAAGAACAGTTCAAATAATTCTCATTAGCTTCCACAATTTGCCTTTTTCAAACTGATCTGTCGAAACATTTCGTTAATGTTTTTTTACCACAATGCAATTTGTATTCTGTTGGACATTATTGCACAAGTTTCTCGAGCTCCAATCTTCTTTCAATAAAGTGGCACTGAGAATCTTCCAATACTCAATTGTGAGTTTACAGTTGTAGATCACATGGCTTAATAAGTTCACCAAATTTCCATGCTTTGCATTTGAGAGTAAGAATTGTGAAAACCTGTTCAGATTTATTTCTCAGTTATTAAAGTTGGACAATTCGCTCACAAATAATGCAAGAGTGTTCAAATAACCAGCTTCAATGACATACTGAAGCAGAATAGAGTTCCAAGATTTTCAGCAAATAAGTACAAGTTAAATCCTCATAAAAACACACACAATAATGTGCAAATGCACATACACAAGTACTTGTACAGCTTACACATTAGACCTATAAGATTTTAAATTATTAATAAACATATATATTCTTTTCAAAATAAATATTTCTCCATCACACTCTGTTATCCAAAAATAATCTTCCACTTACATCTTAATTTAATTATGTATGAGAACTTCTCACAAAAGAACTTCAATTTAATCAATAGCAACATGCCATATCCCTACTAGTTGTGTTCAACAACATGAACCTGTTCCTCCATCATAATACAGCAAAAACCATGTCCTAAGTCAACTTAAAGGTATCCAAACTTTCTGAATTCATCCATGTTCTCTTTGGTGTCCCCCTTGCCTCTTAGATCCTTCATTAAGTATCCTCTTACACCTTCTCACAACTGCCTTCCTAGTTCTTCACACTATATGCCCAGTCCGTCTTAATCAACTCCCTTTTATCTAATCAATTATTTAGGCAACATCTAGCCACTCTCAAATATGCTTACCCATTATCTTTCCCATCCTTCCCACACATCCAACCCACAATGCTTCATTCCATTATATGTTGCTTTGTATTGCCCAACATTCTAATCTATGCATAAAAAAAGGCATACTAAATACAGTTTAAGTGAGGCATGTCGATCACATGACACCCCAAATGCAATTTCTACATAATCCATCCAGCTATAATTCTATGTGCAACATCATCATCATCAATATCTCCCTCCTTGTAAATAATTGGCCCAAGATGATGAAACTTAATATTTTTATGGATCTTTTGAGTCTCAAATCTTAATGTTGCTTCATCTCTACAATTATTTGTACTAAAGTTACAATCCATATACTCGATCTTGATTAAAAAATCTGACCAATTTCAAACATGTTCATTCCTTTTCTTATTTTTCCTAGTTTTTCCACACATCAACCACAAATTGTTGCCCAACATTCTGATTCATAAATCACAGCAGGGCTACAAATTGTTTATTTATTTTCCTTCTACTTTAAGTGGGACATGCTGATGACATAACTAACCAGATCTACCTTTCAACTCAAGCTCTTCAGCTCTAATTTTTGTGCAACATCTTCATCCATATCTCCCACCTTATGAATAATTTAACCCAAGATAACCAAATCGATTACCTTTAAGGATCTGTTAATTCTTAATTCTTACTGTTGCTTCACATTTACCATTATTTGTACTACATTTACACTTTATATAATTGGTATTAATTAGACTTATTTTAAAACCATTTGATCCCAAAATATCTCTCCATAACTCCAATTACCCATTTACTCCCTCCCTAGTTTGATATACCAAGACAATGCCATTTGCATATAACATACACCAAGGCCAAGGCAGCTCATCTGTGGATATCGCTGGTTAATTTATCCATAATAAAGCAAAAAGGATAAGGGCTTAAAGCTAACCCTTGACATAAACCTGCTGTTATTGGAAACTCACAAAACGAAATTCCATCTAATAAGATTCTAGAAAAAAAAAATTCCAAAAAATATGGCTTAGTTGGTTTTTGAGCCTGTAAAGTTTATTGGTTATCCACTATTTCTTAAATAACTATGAATTATTAGAGGGTTATTACATTATGAAATATCAATATTTGGAGTGTCAACTGTAAACACACTAGTGCACACAACCTTTCATATATCATTTTAACATTTTTCTATTAATTTCAGAAATGTCACTAGCTGGTACAAAGAACCATCTTCGTGCTCAAGAATTGCCTATTTAAATTTTTATATTCACGTCATCTTTCTCCATTTTCTTCAAACCAGTTTTTTTTTTTTTTTTGCTCCATGACTGTATAACAGAATGAATCAGAATTCAGAAGCTCGCAATGGGAAGAACGTTCTATCGAATTCTACTCAGAACACCATCTTTTTGTTGGTAAAAATTTTGAATCCATAAAGATTTATGGCTTTAAATCTTTTACCATCAAATGATCACCACTGATGTCCAAAGTCAATTCTATGATTCAGAAGTAAACTGCACTTCTGATCCAATAAGATAGGATCATTCATCATAACCTATAACGGGTAGAAATAGGAATTCTTTGTAAAGGGAAAGGGGAGTTTGTTACATGCTTACAATACAGAAAACAGGAAAAAAAAACAAGAAGGAAAATAAAGGGTAAAAAGGAGAGGGCCCCAGACTCTCCACAGGCCACCCCAGCCTCTCTTGGTGGTCTTAAAATAGCCTGTACCCACAGATGTTCCTGGATTAGTTTAGAAAGTCTCCCCCAGTATTCCACCTTTGAATTTCCATCTCTTATTTTCCTCCTTTCTTCTCGATATGTATGTCTTGCCTCTATCTATCAATTCCCTTTTAACCCCAAGAATAATTCTTAGTTATCTTTCCAGATCACTTCTTTGTCAGTTTCCTCTTTTGAGGATATGTGCAGCATCTTGGGATGCTATCATGTGTTTCTTCAAGAAAGTGAGGGAATGCCACCCATTCATACTGAGAGCTCACCTTTCTTTGGAAAGCTTTAAAATGAGTCCTTCTAAGAGAAGGATTTCCAATCAATCATGTTCACGTTTTCAAGTATATGGGAACATGTCAAACAGATATTTTCTGTTTAGGCACATGTCGTCAAATTGATCACTTAAATCAATAAAAAGAAAAAAAATGATTAACAGCCCAACCAATTTTTTGCATTCTAAGCTCAGGAAAGGCTACAATCCACACTCTTCAGCATGCTAAATTTTTCACTGAGATAAGACAACAAGATTAAAACGTTCTGCAGATGTATATAGCACCTAAACCTATGGGCTTCATATTGAAACATGCAAGTAAAACCAAGACATGCATATTCTAATTTAGACATTCCACTAAACATGATAGAAACTAAGGGCGGATTTCATCTCTTCCCTTCAACTTTATGTAAATTTGTAACCCCTCTATTATGGCTTCATGCATCCTTGATGAAGATATCAAGTTCAATTTGAAACAATCTCTTCAAGTTATTGTCATGATATTTTTCTCTGATAACATAATAGGAGTTAGAGACAGCCTCTTAAAAAAATTCATATATTTTAATTTTAATTTTACAAAATTTATTTTACCCATTTTTAAATAAACTATATTTCATACATTTCTTATTTTAAAAATTTTAACAATTCATTACCTTTATATGTGAAAAAAATAAAAAGTAATTTAACTCCTTACCAACAAATTCTTAATAGTAAACACATGAAACCACTAGAAAAAGAAAAAAGTATGTAATGTTATTTATTTAACTAATAACTTTTCAGGTACACCTACTAAATAAAGAATATCATTTTCTCTTCATGTATGTCAATTGTAAGAAATTAAAGACACACACACACACAATAACATAGCTAAATAATCTGTATTATTTAATTCAAAAGGTCCACTTCTATTAAAAGTTTATCTTTCATGTGTTTGGTTTTATATATAAGGAGTAAACATGTCATATAACATTTTGAAATTGAATCTCAAACCTTGGGTGGGGATGTAAATATCCATGCAAGAGGTAAGATTTGTAATTACATGTACAGTTATGGTAGGAGATGAAATTTCTAATAATAAAACCAAGATAACATCTAAGAGCAAGGTAAGAAAACTCAGTATCGGCACTGAACTTGGCATCAGCCCTGGTATCGGCCAGGGCTGATACCCAATTGACTCAGCCAACACTAATAGTATCAACCAAACTGGATCAAGATGACCTGGTCAGACAAAAAGTTTCAAAAGCCAAAAAAAAACAGACCTGTCCGTGCCATGTCTGCTTTTTCACCAAGGAGATGCGACAGCCAACACAGGTAACTGCCTTCCTCCTCCTCTCTCTTTTTTTTTTTTTGGTGTGCCTGTGCCATGCCTATTGCCTGCTATAAGTGCTGAGGAGCTGGGACACAGGTAAGTGTGTTCCACGCCCCCCGCCCCCCTGCGCAACATACACACACACACCCCTCCGCTGGTTTTCTTCTTTTCAGCTCATTTTTCTGATTTTTGGTTTCAGAAAAGGCAAAAATAAGAAATTGGAAAATCTAGATTTCTGGTTTTTCTTCCACAGAAAAATCAGAAATCAGAAGAACCAGATTTCTAGGATTTTTCTCAATTTCTGCTCTCTTCAACAGAAAAATCAGAAATCAGTTTCAATTTCTGGTTGTTCCATAGAAATCAATTTCAATTTCTGGTTGTTCATTTGTCTTTTTCTTTTTCCTTTTCTTTTTCTTTTTTTTCTTCTTCTTCTTCTTCTTTTTTTTTTTTTTTTTTTTTTTTTTGCTTCTTCTTCTTCTTTTCGATTCCCCTTTCTTTCTGATTTATTCTCTCATCTAAAAAGATTTCTTCTTTTTTTGGTATTCTTTCATCTGAAAAGTCTCAAGCGATACCACCAAAGATCAAGTCAACTCAGGTGTTATTAACTCGGTACAGCCCAAGTTGTCTCATTCTCGGCCAATTTTGACCAACATGAGGGGTTCCAACGTCCAAATGGAACCCCTCGTCTCAAGACTCGGTATCAGCTTGCTAAGAGCCAACACTGAGTTGACTAGCTGATATCACTTGGTACTGGGTGAGTTTTTAAACCATATCTAAAAGTCCTAAGACAAGATGAGAACTAAGTATTTCAAGTAAGATCCTTATGCCACGGGTCACAACCACATAAAATCTGGCAAATTCAGACACAAAATGGATGGTAATGAACACGATCAAAATTCACATAGCACACAACTCAAGGACAACAATCAAAATTGTAGGTCTCATCTCATAACCTCTAATGGGTAATCAACATAATTGATATCCCATATAGATTCAAACAAGATTGTCTTACTGCAATATACGAGCAAAATGGAACAAATAGTGAAATTAAATTTAACAAATTGCATGAGGGATAAAAATACCGGATTATGACGAGCTGAATTGTTGTGGATGCCCCTCACAAACTCTTCCCCTGACTTCATGAACCCTTTTAATTTGTCCATGACTGAAACTAAGATGTCCATGCAAAATCACAAAGGGACTTAATTAATAAAAAGAAAAAAAGCCAACAAGAAATGAGTGTAAGGATGCAAGAAACCATATCAATAAGTAGAGAGAGTGGAAACAGACTTAATTAATGCAGAACCAGATTCTTGCTGGACAAATTTTTCCAATGAATCCATTTACTAAAAACTGAAGTGTGTATTCAAAAAGATTAACTTCTAAACCTTAAATTAAGAGTGGCCCAGGAGTTACTAGTTATGTTCAAGGGACTGGGCACCTTTTTATGGCTTACATATCCCCAGAAATCCATAAAAACTTGTTCTGATATGATTTCTTTCCAATTCACAACTAGACTTCAATAGAATCCAGTAGTTTTATGTAATGAAGATGTCTGTATTTGCATCTGACTAGGTCAGGTTCATCAACATGACTTCCAAGCATGTCATGCTAGCGAGTAAAATGGTAATAGACACGGCACAAAAGGATTTGTAATTTTTTTATTTTATAGTTTCTAATTAGGAAAAAAGTTGGTCATAAATAGCAATAAATAATATCAGAACATCCAAAAATAATAATAATAGAACAAACATGACGAGAAACTGAAATTGAAGTGGATGCTTTCATTTACTGATCAAATTGACCACAAAAAGGAAACAATAAATAATTGAAAACCCAAAAAACAAATGATAGATCAAAGTCAGATGGAGGGCATGGTTAAGCGTCATTCAACCATATTAACTAGATAATATTTACATAGACTTGTGAGCAGCAACGGGATGCAGTTATGGAAAGGAATAATCAAGGTACAGGAATCGTTCTTGCAAGATGCTGAGTTTTCGATAGAGTACGGGTCTTCATTTGCATTCAGGTCAGATTGTTCATGCAGGAATAAGCAGCCTTCTATTTCCTACGCATTTTCAGGTAGCAGTAGACAAAACACCAATAGAAGATAGCAAATGTCTCCAAGATGGAGTCAAACGACTCCCCAGGTCTGTAGTCGCATTAGAAACTGGTTACTACTCCTTGAGAATATTCCCCAAAGTAACTGCCAGAAAATCTGAAATGGAGGGCATTTAGGCATTTTCCATTTCAGTGGCACGCTCGCCATTCCCTACCCCCCCTCTGGTGGCACGTTTCAAGAGAGGAAATCTCTAAACCGAAAATTCTTGCAATTATTTTGTGGCATGCTGTCGAAATGCAGTGAAATTTTGCTGCTACAATCAAAGCATTGTGGTATCATTCGTCATTGCTTATTTTCTCTGGTGTGCCAGGGTATAAATCTGGTATCATTCACCATCACTTATTTTCTCCACATCATACTTAGCAATGAAAGCATTCATCATCATTGCAACAACAATCATTACTTTGATACCAGAATTACCAGTTGCTTAGTTTTAAATCTTTGCAATGAAACATGATAAAAATGGAAAGATCAAACAATTATACACATACTTTATGTGGTTCGACATTATTCCTACATCCACAGGAATGAATTGAATTTTCCACTATTTTCAAAAATAATATAGTCGCAACTTATATATCCAACCCCACATTACAACCCTAGACTAGTAAATTAAAAGGCAAATTCTCAATATAGCCCACGAGGCCCCTCAAGTTCCTTCCTTTTTGAACCTTGAAAAATTATGAGCCATACTCCAATATCACTGATAACACCATTATGAGAACTTGCAATAGTCTGGATTCAAAAGAACACTTTAGATAGAGATGGGCGCTCACTTCTTTCAATAATCTCAGACCAAATACATTCACATCTGAGATTTCTAATCTCAGGTCCCTGTTCTCTAGGAATCTAAACACCAAGTGAAGAACCAATAGCAAATAACCAACAAACAGTAAAGAGACACACACTTTTACGAAAAAAACCCAAGATAATCACCTAGGTAAAACCTCGGGTCTTTTTTAGGAAGACCAAGCCTGAGAAAAATTGCATTAAGCTGAAAAGATCTTTACAAATTGTTCAAAATTAACAGAAACTACAACAATCATAAAGATTCACTCTCAAGTTTGATTCTACAACCTCTTTCTTCAAGGAATTGATCTTCCCACTTTTCAGCAGCTCCAAGGCTTCACAAGAACAATGTGTAGTAGATCAAGTTACCCATTCCAATCCTTTTCCAGATCTGGAATGTTTCTGTTCTCAAGTCTTTCTCAATCTTCAAGAACTCTCCAGCACCTTCTCTTTACTGATCTTCTCTAGCCCAACTCTTCACCAAGTTCTCCTGATCGAAAATCAGCTTCCAAAAACCTCAAAGACTCCTTCTAAATCAGAGGTTTTAGCAACCTTGATAACTGCCTCAACAAACTTTAACAAACCTTGAAACAACAACTGAATCTCATAACTGCCTGAGATTTCAGTTGGTTATGTAGCTACAGCAGGTTACACATAATCATGCTAGTAGCAATATAAACCCACACATTCAAACAGACTTCATTTTATTCCTTCATTATTCATTCAATACATCTCATTTACATTCAATCAACTAACAGAAACTTTAAAAATCTTCACTAAGTTTTGTCATTCAATTTGTCACATGGGGAAATACATTTTCCCAACAATCTCCCCCTTGACAATTTCATGACAAAAATTTGGCAAAAATGTGAACCAATGGAATGAATGCCTAAGTAAAAATAACCACATTATATGCATTCATCATCACATCAAAAAAATTGAAGACAGTTCACATCATTTAAGTAAGTAAGAATATTAACAAAAAAATATCTCTATAAGCAAGTCAAGTCATCATTTAAAAAAAAAATGTAGTTTCCAGAAAGTTAGCTTTCTCCCCTATTTACTTACCCTTTCTTCTCCCTTTTCACCCTTTCTCCCTCTTGACATCAGCTTTTATCTCCCCCTTTTTGACATGCAGTTGTCAAGGATGTCTTGTGATTCTCTCACTTGAGTCTCTTTCTCTAGCCTCATGTAGACCATCAACCCTCTCAGCTATGTATGCCAAATCAACCTTGAGGGCAATTTGCATATCCTGCACTGTTTTTGTATTGCCTGAATAGCTACTCTATGATCCTCTTGGAGTTGCTCAAGTTTGGAGGATAGATGGGAAAGCTCATTTGAGGAAGGCTGCCTAGACCTAAAAGGAACTGAAGTTTGAGCTAGACTTTTGTTCCTTGTAGATTTGTCTAATACAAGCCGAAGTTTGACATAGGATTCAGAAGGGGAAGGGACAATTCCTTTACTCAAAATTATGTTTGAAATGAGAACACCAAAAGGAAGTTTATGAGAAGCCCCTTTAGAAGACTTGACTCCTAGGATATGGTAGAAGATTGTGGATGCTGTACAGAATGATTTTCCGTGAAAAAGAGCATACAGTAATCTAGCCTTGCTAGGAATTAAATCTGAATAGTGTTCGGTGGGGGATATATTGGCACACACAAAAAGATTTAAAATTCTCATTTCTCCCGAGAGAGAACCATGAGAAAGAGCTAAGGAAGAGGAAGATAAAGAAGCTCCAGTACTCAACAAAGATTGATTAATTTCATATAAAGATGGGCTGTTGAGGGGACTGAAATAATCAAATTCAGGATTGTTAACTCTTGGTAAGTCAAGAAATGAAGCAATAAAATGAATAGAGAATTCAAAATACTGACCTCTAACAAAGGCAGTAACTTTGCCTTGATTTTTGAGATGTAGGTCATGAAGGTTGGCATAGAATTCTCTGACTAAATCAGAATAAGCAACCCCAGTAATGGATGCTAGAGAATGCCATCCATAAACAGTGAATATTCTAGAAATGGTAGAATCTTCAAAGTCTCCTAAATTTAGTTACCTTTCGGTCAAAAGAACTCTATGAGCAAAAGATGTCTCATATTCAGACCTCCCAGCCCCAATGAACCTCTCGAAATTAGGAATTGGCTGAGGTACAGGTTCAACATTTTCTTGAAAAGACTTTTCAGAGGAATGAGAGGAGGATGAGAAGCTGGACAGAATTTCCTTTCTTGGTAACTCTCTAACTGTTTGGGGCTTTTTTGTGGAGGAGGAAACCAATCTCTGAGATCTTCTTCTAGTATTTGGAGTATGAGAAAAAAAGGCAGGGGATTTGGTGGATTTCCTTTTTGGAGGCATAATGAGAAATCTTAGAGCATTATCCAAGGCAAACAAAAAACATGAACAGCATGTTATTCAATAAAAAGAATTAATAGTACACTATAACTTGTAATGCAAGCAGCAGGTATTCTTGAAGTTAAAAAAAATCGCTTAGAGAGAAAGAGAGGAGCAGGATAAGAATCTTAATCCAAGACAATACACATACTACAGAACAAAAAAAAAATGCCAATGCCCTAAAATTATGACTGCTACAAAAAAATTACGACTGCTACAAAACAAAAAAAAAAAATTACAACTGCTATAGAAAAAACAAACGCAAATGCCCTAAAAGTTGAACAACATATTGACGACTGCTACAATACACAAGCAAGCATATTGACGATTGGAAGAAGACTATAAAAAAAAATCTAACAAGAAATAAGGAGAGGATGACTTACCCGGCACCAAAGATTTTGCAACTAGGAAACAAAACTCTTTCACGTTGGAAGAAGTCGCACAAGAGATTTGTGCATTCTATTCACGCCATCGCCAAAAAAAAAAATGATGAGAGGCACAATCGATTAGAGGAAGAGAGTATAATATGAAACCCTAGAAAGGAATTAAACGAAGGCAAAATCGATTGAAGAAATTAGCAACTCACTGATTGAAAAGAACCCTTAATACAGTTTCCCCCTTTTTTGTATTTTCCCCTTCTTGATTTGAGTCTAATGAAACAGTCGAAGAGGGTTTTAATTTCTTTCTAGGGTTTCATATTATACTCTCTTCCTCTAATCGATTGTGCCTCTCATCATTTTTTTTGGCGATGACGTGAATAGAATGCACGAATCTCTTGTGCAACTTCTTCCAACGTAAAAGAGTTTTGTTTCCTGGTTGCACAATCTTTGGTGCTAGATAAATCATCCTCTCCTTATTTCTTGTTAAATTTTTTTACAGTCTTCTTCCAATCGTCAATATGCTTGCTTGTGTATTGTAGCAGTCGTCAATCTGTTGTTCAACTTTTAGGGCATTGGCATTTTTTTTGTTCTATAGCATGTGTATTGTTTTGAATTAAGATTCTTATCCTGCTCCTCTCGTTCTCTCTAAGCGATTTTTTTTTAACTTCAAGAATACCTGCTGCTTGCATTACAGGTTATAGTGTACTATTGATTCTTTTCATTGAATAACATGTTGTTTATTTTTTTGTCTGCCTTGGATAATGCTCTAAGATTTCTCATTATACCTCCAAAAAGGAAATCCACCAAATCCCCTGCCTCTTCTTCTCATACTCCAAATACCAGAAGAAAATCTCAGAGATTGGTTTCCTCCTCCACAAAAACGTCCCAAACAGTTAGAGAATTATCAAGAGAGGAAATTATGTCCAGCTCCTCATCCTCCTCTCATTCCTCTGAAAAGTCTTTTCAAGAAAATGTTGAACTTGTACCTCAACCAATTCCTATTTCCGAGAGGTTCATTGGGCTAGGAGGTCTGAATATGAGACATCTTTTGCTCATAGAGCTCTCTTGACCAAAAGGCAACTAAATTTAGGAGACTTTGAAGGTTCTACCCTTTCTAGAATATTCACTATTTATTGATGGCATTCTCTAGCATCCATTACTGGGGTTGCTTATTCTGATTTAGTCCGAGAATTCTATGCCAACATTCATGACCTACATCTCAAAAATCAAGGCAAAATTACTGCCTTTGTTAGAGGTCAGTATTTTGAATTCTCTATTCATCTTATTGCTTCATTTTTTGACTTACCAAGAGTGAACAATCCTGAATTTGACTATTTCAGTCCCCCAACAGCCCATCTTTATATGAAATTAATCAATCTTTGTTGAGTACTAGAGCCTCTTTATTTTCCTCTTCCTTAGCTCTTTCTCATGGTTCTTTTTCAGGAGAAATGAGAATTTTAAATCTTTTTGTATGTGCGAATGTATCCCCCACTGAACACTATTCAGATCTAAT
The DNA here is from genome assembly GCA_947561395.2 of Buxus sempervirens. Taxonomy (NCBI): domain Eukaryota; kingdom Viridiplantae; phylum Streptophyta; class Magnoliopsida; order Buxales; family Buxaceae; genus Buxus; species Buxus sempervirens. The sequence continues at coordinate 18,455,367 of OX387190.1, read as the reverse complement.
TCCTAGCAAGGCTAGATTACTATATGCTCTTTTTTCATGAAAAATCATTCTGTACAACATCCACAATCTTCTACCGTATCCTAGGAGTCAAGTCTTCTAAAGGGGTTTTTCATAAACTTCCTTTTGGTATTCTCATTTCAAACATAATTTTGAGTAAAGGAATTGTCCCTTCCCCTTCTGAATCCTATGTCAAACTTTGGCTTGTATTAGATAAATCTACAAGGGACAGAAGTCTAGCTCAAACTTCAGGTCCTTCTAGTTCTACGCAGCCTTCCTCAAATGAGCTTTCCCATCTATCCTCCAAACTTAAGCAACTCCAAGAGGATCATAGAGCACCTGTTTAGGCAATACAAAACCAAATGTAGGATATGCAAGCTGCTCTCAAGGTTGATTTGGAATACATAGCTAAGAGGGTTGATAATCTACATGAGGCCAGAGAAAGAGACTCAAGTGAGAGAATCACAAGACATCTTTGACAACTGCATGTCAAAAAGGGGGAGATAAAAGCTGATGTCAAGAGGGAGAAAGGGTGAAAAGGTAAAGGGGGAGAAGGAAGGGTAAGTAAAAAGGGGGAGAAAACTAACTTTCTGGAAACTACATTTGTTTTTAAATGACTTGACTTGCTTGTAGAGAATTTTTTTTTGTTAATATTCTTACTTAAATGATGTGAACTATGTTCAATTTTTTTTATATGATGACGAATGCATATAATGTGGTTATCTTTACTTAGGCATTCATTCCATTGGTTCACATTTTTGCCAAATTTTTGTCATGCAATTGTCAAGGGGGAGATTGTTGGGAAAATGTATTTCCCCATGTGACAAATTGAATGACAAAACTTAGTGAAGATTTTTAAAGTTTCTGTTAGTTGATTAAATGTAAATGAGATGTATTAAATGAATAATGAAGGAATAAAATGAAGTCTGTTTGAATGTATGGGTTTAGATTGCTATTAGCATGGTTATATGTAACCTGCTGTAACTACATAACCAACTAAAATCTCAGGCAGTTACGAGATTCAGTTGTTGTTTCAAGGTTTGTTAAAGTTTGTTGAGGCAGTTATCAACGTTGCTAAAACCTCTGCTTTAAAAGGAGTCTTTGAGGTTTTTGGAAGCTGACTTTCAACCAGGAGAACTTGGTGAAGAGTTGGGCTAGAGAAGATCAGTAAAGAGAAAGTGCTGGAGAGTTCTTGAAGACTGAGAAAGACTTGAGAACAGCAACATTCCAGATCTGGAGAAGGATTGGAATGGGCAACCTGATCTACTACACAGTGTTCTTGTGAAGCCTTGGAGCTGCTGAAAAGTGTGAAGATCAATTCTTTGAAGAAAGAGGTTGTAGAATCAACCTTGAGAGTGAGTCTTTATGATTGTTGTAGTTTCTGTTAATTCTGATCAATATGTAAAGATCTTTTCAGTTTAATGCAATTTTTCTCAGGCTTCGTCTTCCTCAAAAAGACCCGAGGTTTTACCTAGGTGATTAATCTAGGGTTTCCTCGTAAAAGTGTGTGTCTCTTTACTATTCGTTGGTTATTTGCTATTGGTTCTTCAACATAGCCCATGAGGCCCCTCAAGTTCCTTCCTTTTTGAACCTTGAAAAATTATGAGCCATACTCCAATATCACTGATAACACCATTATGAGAACTTGCAATAGTCTGGATTCTAAAGAACACTTTAGATAGAGATGGGCGCTCACTTCTTTCAATAATCTCAGACCAAATACATTCACATCATTTATTTCTTCATGTCATAATTTCTGCATTTTCTTAAATCTACTCATTAAACAGCTCCAAATTGATTTAATAAAGCCCTAAACCTTATGAAACAAATTGATTCTTCATGTCATAATAGAGAATATGTATGATGAAACAAGCAGATCCCATGAGACCTTATTGCTTGATTCCATGTCAGAAGACCTGGGTTTCAGCAAGAGAACAAAAAAAAGAAGATAATATGGGGAATATAAGAGAAAAATCCAATCAATTGATTAGGCCAATATAGTTTATATATCAACTCTCTAACTTAAAACGTAGAAAAAGACAAAACAGCCGATATAGAGTCTACGATTACAAATGATTGCATAGATAGTGCATTAGGCAGTTCTTACCAGATTGACAGTGTTTTACGAAACTTCCAATTCATTCTTAATGGGATCTTGTAGTTTTGCAAGTGTGGAAAATGAGGTTTGATACAATGAGTAGCTAACTCACAAAATGATTTCTCATACAGTAGAAATAACTCACCAAGTTTCTAATCTTTTATTAATTTCATGCTAGGCAAAAATGTATTTCAGGTGTAAACCTTCAATTTTTAGGTGACAATTAGTTCAAGTGATCAAATATGATTACTAATGCTTAAATTTCTCCAGCCTGTAAACTGATGGAACTTTATCATTCGAAACCTTTTTTTCTCTCCTTTTTTCTTATGTCCTTTTATTATGAGTATTGAGCCTAGGACCTCTGGCACCACATTGTCACTGGGTTGGACTTTATATTCATTCTGATACATTCAATCTACCCACCAAAACAATATGAATCAAATTCTAGAAGCTAAAAAATTCATAATCTCCTAACACATATCAAAGTTAGAAAAACTGAAGCTTAAACCATGATGATGTCTTAACATGCGCTCATACCAGCAGAACCAAAATCTTGGGATAATTACCTGTTGGCTCCATCTTGGAGAACTCCAAACTCCAAACAGCTTCCTTTTTTAATAGTCAGAAACCCCAGAATGCTGCTACAACCTACATGAGACCAACATGAAAACAATGCATAAAAAAACATTTCATAAATAAAGAAAAAAAAAATCGAATTTTCAATTAAAAAAAAAAAGAACATTACCTGAAGGAGCATGAATGAACTTGACGGAAACCCTAGCTGAGCTAAATGGAAGGCAGCGACAATCTCCTTTTGGGCATAAATTCAAACATCTGCCGGTTCTCCAACAAGAGAACTCTATAACAGAGAAGGAAAGAAAAAAAGAACAAGTAAAAGAATAAGAAACAAAATTGCCAGAAACAGTGGAAGGTTCGACGTTAATCAGCGTCCGGTGTTTCCAACGGGCAAATATAAGGACGCCGGCGGCAGTGAAGAAATGCTACAATGGCCGCGATTGAATACGCACCCGAATTGAAGCTGACGAGGAAAAGGTGCATTGGGCTGGGCTTTAACAGACTTTATTTCCGTAAGGATGATTGTTGAGGGGTTGATAGTGTCGGGTTGAAGTCTGGATCCAGCCAACCTAACAACGGCCACATAAAAGGGAGCTTTCTTTACCTGTTGCAATGTGAGTAAAATGTTTTAAGAACTAGTTGTCTAATGGCAAGAGAGCGCGATAGCTTCTTGCTGGATGTCGTGGCCTATTGCTTTTCTTCACCAGGACGAGTATCGGTTCGTCAATTACTCTCTCACCCCGCATCATGTCTTTGACGATGGTGTTTTTACTCCCTCTAATGGGATTTTCAATCCATTTGTATACGGACCCTCCGTCAGACTCTACACCTGTTTTTCAGGTGGTTGCATGTGGCTTCGGCAACAGGTCTGACATTTGATTAAGAATATTGCAGTAGCTTTGTTTGGGTTTATGGTTGTCCTGTCACCCTGCATCTTTTCTATTTCTATGGTTTTTGTGTTATCTCTTGCTAATGGCCAAGCTTTTGTACTATTGATAGTCGCTAATGAAAGCACATAACCTGGTTTGGTCATAAAAAATAAAAAATAAAAAGAGAGCGCCAACATGTTCCCATAAACCCAAACTCATCCCCCTGCCCCTCAAGGGTTTAGTTAATACTAAATCCTTATCCGCCCCTATCAGATTTATAAAAGTAATATTTTAATACACTAAGGTCGGGTTCAAGACAAGATCAGGGCGGGTTGGACATACCGTAAACCTGCCTCTAACCCAAATTTGGGAATACCAAACCCTAACAATTAGGGCCAGGTGGGTTACTCGTTTAACCCACCCTATTGCCATCCCTAAATGGCTCTTCTCGCCCTTGATGGAAGAAAATGAAGATAGAATGGAACCTGGAATAAACATAGAATGGCATGGACAAGTTTGAGTTGGGATATTTGGAACTCAAGAACATGATAGTTATATTCAACAACGGCAAACTGAACACCAGACTAACACTACATAATATTTTCTTTATGGGCTTTTTGCATCCATGTCCTTATATTATACTAAATTTTGTTGTTTATTTTTATTAATGACTAAAGCACCCTTCTATAAATAAAAATATTTGTATTTATCCTCCTATACTATCTTATAAATTCATTTACATCCATATATTATTAAATTTATTGCATATAAACTTTAAGTCATTGACATTAATTTGCTTGATTAATAATTTCGCATTAAATTCCACTTAGACCCATTGTCATTTTGCTATTTAATATTTCTTTTTCATCTTATAGAAGGTTAATTTAGTCATTTAATAAAAATAAAAACAAAAGTTAATGGAATTTGACATTATGGTACATCTGCAACAATTATGCTGAATGGAGGGATATAAATACAAATACTAAAAATAAGATGATATAGATTTAAATATATCATAATATAGGGGTGTGAATGCAAAAAGCCCTTTTGTTTATTTGCACAAAGACTAACACTTCATAATTTGCCCAAATAGAACATGGATAATTATCATAGGCAGCAATTGATACAACCTTGGGGCAAAGCCAAGTTCAATTAGAGGTGACAATGGGTCGGGTTTGACCCATTTACTAATAGGTTGAAAAATCATTAACCCTAACCCAACCCAGTTGTGCGCGCCCGATTTTGATCGCACGACGAGGCACACGCAAAACGATGCGTGCCTCGGGATTGTTTGGAGTCGCCACTGCCTGATGGGGTGCAGGCAGACATGTGGGTGCCTAAGTTCTTCTACTAAGGCTTGGTCTGCGGCTTGAGATTCTAAGTAGGTTCTCGGTTGCGGTCTGGGGAAGTCCGTAGACACCCGAGTCCACCCCGTCAAGTGACGGGTTCCATAGGATTCCCTGGTTTGAGTCAACTCAGTTGGTCTCTCACTCACCCGATTCCTATTCCAGCATGTAATTTGATTAAGTCTGGTGGGACTGCCAAAGTGGTGTGGGTCCCTTTACTTGATTTTATCTTCTTAATTAAAGTGATGTGGGTCTGATTGGGCGGGCCCCGTTGGAAGGCCCGCAGATTCCTTGGTGGGCTTGGTTGAGCCCACGTGTCCCTTGTGGGCCTCAGTCTAGCCTGAGAGGCCCTTTGGGCTTTGGTTCAAATGAATTGATTTTACTTTAGGGTTTAAGTTGGATTATTTAAATGGATTTCATGCCAAAAGTGGGCCAGGATTGCTTTGTGGGGCCCTTGATTGGGCCCCACAGTTGTTTGCCAAGTGATTTTGATTATCTTGATTTAATTATACCAAAGCAGGGCAGGCCTCGGGCTTGGGGCCCTTTACCTGGGCTTGGGCTTGAAAGCCCAAGACTTCCTGAGTTAGGGTTTTGAAACCCTAAGTTGGTTGGGTTCATGGGCTTAGTGGGCCCGATAGGCCCAGCCCGTGGTCTCGGACAAACCACATCCTACTTTAAGCATGCATGGCCCAACTAGGGCTTGGGTGGGCCTCAAGTGGTCTGGCCCACTCAAATCTTTTATTTATCTTAGTTAAGCAAAATAAATTGGTCGGGCTTGGTGGGCCCCGTTGGAAGGCCCACCGGAAATCAATTTGGACCGGGTCGGTCCATAGCCCATTTTGGGTTTCCGGGTCACCCGGAAACCCTACTGGTTCACCAGGATTTGATCAAACAAACCAAGAAATCACACAAGATCAGAAAAATGGCTCAAAATGAAGTTTGGCAGTGTAGCCGGCCTGAGATGCCAGTTACACATAGGGTTCTATGTATCCGGCATCTTTAGCCGGCTACACATAGGCTTCTGTTGATCCGGCCTGAGTTGCCGGATCAACACACAGAAGCCTTTTTTTTGGATTTTTGCGTTGGGGTTGGGTTTTTAGGCCCCTTGAGATGTTCCTAGGGTTGTGTGGGCCCCTGTGTGGGCCCACATTGGTTCAGGTGAGAGCCACTTGGCTCTTCTTTATGGCTTCCCAGGTCAAACTAGGGAGGGAAATGGGGGCTTCCCCCTTGATCTTTCTCTTGGGCAGAAACCAGCAAAGGAACAAAGGTCATGTGCCTCTGTTCTGGTTGTTCATAGCCACTAAAGGCAACCCATTATGCATGATCACGCACATATTACTAAAAAAGGGTTGGCATGCATCAACTAGAGCCTTCCACAGGAAAGTAAACCGAACAAACTATTTCCATAATCTATCAACACTTAAAGAAAGGGAGAAGGAGGGGGGATTACGATGGGATACATTGGATTACTAAGCATGATGAAACATACTTCCTCTTAAATCAGATACACACACGCCAAAACAGTGGCCTTAAGGGCCGAAAATCCCTAGAAAAAGCTTACTTTCTCCCCTTTAAAACCAACCATGCGCCTCTCCCTTACTAGGAGGTCTTCATGTGGTGAGATGAGAGCAAATATATGTCTAAAACATTAAGGGAATGATCCCATGCAAAAGAAAGAAGACAAACTTAAAGAGCTTTGTGAAAAGCTCCCATTTTTATATATGTTAAATGAAGGTTAGTGAGGAATCATATCTTAGGGTTAAAACCCTGGACTGAGATGCGTGGAGCCTCCTCAAATTGGAAGAAGCAGATGGAACAGCACCTCCTCCCACCAACAGCAGCCTCTTCTCCTTCTTCAAGTCCTTAAGTAAGTGATAGAAGGGAGTAGTGATGGATAAGGTGGTCAAGCAAGGAGGTTGTTGGGTTTGGGGAGCCAAAGAGGGGCAAGAAGAGGGGATTTCGGAGCAATGGCCAAGGGGAGAAGGGGTGGGAACCAGTAAAAATGAAGCTAACCCCGGAAATCAGGCTGCTGTTTCCTTTTTATAGGCAACTTAATGTATCCGGCAACTCAGGCCGGATACACTAAGTGCTCTTCATATCCGGCCTTCATGGCCGGTTACACAGAGGCTTCTTTGTATCCGGTCTTCAATGCCGGATACAAAACATAATCATTCAGAAAATTAATGCCGCCGCGAATTTGTCGGGCGATCGGCAAGAATCTCGCGCGAAAATCCTTTTGTATCCTGTATTGGAGTCCGGATATACACAAGGGTATGTGTATCCGGTATATTTGACCGGATACAAATCAAAAAATTACGGATTTGCCCTTCGACTTGACCGATTCGACCGATTTGACACTTTTGGATATCTACAGATCGCCCCGTACAAATTTTGGATATTAAGATTTAGTCCCTGAGATATTTTGCTGTGCTCATTGCCATGAGCGCAGTTCCTGCGCCACGTGTGCAATTTCTGGCTTTGCTGCTCGGAAACTTCGACAGATCATATCTCCTTTATCCGAACTCCGATTTGAGCAAACTCAATTGCGTTAGACTCGTATCGGAGCCCTTTACTCAATGACATAGGGCTATACACTTGGCACGGGGTTCGAGGAAAAGTCAACTTTCGGCTCATCCTCAAGTTTGACTGGCCCACAGAACCTTCATCCGGACTCCGATTCCAGCAAACTCAGTTGCGTTGGACTCGTGTCGGGATGCTCTATCCAATGGGATAAAGCAGGGTGGCCAATCACCCCTTGATCAAAAGGTCAAATTTTCATCCCTTATGGTTTGACTTTCTATTTAGGGTTTGCATTTCCGGCTCTTTCGGGAGCGCAAAAATGAGGTCTTACACCAGTAATACAACGGGTCAAACCCGATCCAACACGTTTCTCTTTAAAATTTATTTTCAATTAATTAATTAATTATATTTTGATTTTAAATATGTTTATATAAAACTTTATTTAACATATAGAAATTTTAATAAATACTATGAAACATTTAATAAACATGATTTCTTTTCTAAAAAAAAGGTAAATTTACTTGTGAAGAAGTTTAGATTATCTAAAGTCAATTAAATTGATTTAAATAAAATTATAATAGTTAGTCTCAAATGCATTATACTAAAAGTACAACTTGTGATACTTATATAACACAACTAATATGCTCATATTACTTAGATATTTCATACTAAATAAACAACTTTTATAGATGTGGCAATTTTATTAATTCTCAAAATTAATGAAATTATATTAGTCATAGAAATAATTGAATAATTAATGTCCCAAAATACAAACTAGTGTACTTAATTAGCTAAATATACTTAATAACATAATAAAATATAATATGAACGGAGTATAAGAGAGAAAAATGAGGAACAAAATTGAACTTAAAATGTAAACGGGTACCCAACGGGTTTGCGGGTTGGGTTCAGGTTGACCCTTTTCAGATGGTTAAGAAAGCTTAAACCCAAACCCAACCAAATAAGTAAACGAATCAACCTGAACCCATTTAATCATGTTAAGTTCGGGTGGGTTGACGGTTCTGAAATTGCCGACTCTAAGTTCAATATTGGATTTACGAACTCCGTAATGGTAGAAGCTAAGGAGGTACTTGAAGGACTTAAGTTGGCCGTTTCTTTGGGAAATCAAAGTGCAGGAATTGGAGAGTGATTGGAGGATGTAATTGAATTTTTTGGTAAGAAAGGAATCACCATTATGCTAGATTGTCGGCATCCATGAGGAGATTGAATCACTTAAAAAAAATTGGGCTTTTTGCATTCATGCACCTACATTATAATGCATTTACATCTATATCCTCCTATTTTTACTAATTATATTTATATCCTTTAGCATAATCATTGTAGCTGTATCAATAACGTTAAATTATGTTAACTTTTGTCGAGCAGCCTAATCTTCCACATTTCCTAAGGACAAACTGGAGGCTGGTGCACGGATCAAGGCGTCTCATACAGTGTTTAAAAACCTGGATAGGCCTAGTAACTCGGTAGCGTACCTATGCTTTGTAACTCGGTAACTCGGACCTAGTTACTAGCTTATTATTACAAAATTAATATTAATAATTTTAATAAAGAAAAAAAATTAATAATTATGTAAACTCACAAAAAATTATGCACCTATAAAAGATAACATAATATAATTAATGATAGCATTTCTCATCAACATGATAAATAACCCATCATAAGTCATAAATTAAAAACACAAAGATAATAAAAAGAAAAAAAAATACTCACAACATGAAAGCAACTTTGAATCTATTTTTCATGATATAATATTCAAATCAAAGATAATAAAAATAAGGGAAATTTGCAGGAACACCCCTTGAGGTTTCTGACAAATACAGTCAGACCGCCTCAGGTTTGGAAGCGATCACTAACACCCCTTCACATTCACGTATTGCGCACATACACCCCCTAACGTCAATTTCGTACTAACGCCATCACATGAGCTACTTCTATCAGACAAAAATGCCCTTAACGAACTGTGTTGCCCTAAACCCCTTCTTTCACCCCTTATTTCTCCTTCCAACAGAGCAAAAAGCTTAATTGCGTCTCCACTTTCTCTGTAACTTCGGCTTTCAACAGAGCAAAAAGCTTAATAGCTTGGAAAGCGATTTGGTTGCAAATTGATGGATGGCCACCAACTCCATGTGTAGTACGCTTGTGAGAAGGCTGGAACCTCTTTCACCTCTCCTGCTTTCTTTCCCTACTAACCATCGTCCCTTGCCTTTTAACTGTCTTTTGAATTCTTGTTCCAGTCAAGTAGACCTCAAACACGTCCATGCTCAAATTCTAATTCACAGCTCCTCACACAGTCTCCCCCTAACAACCAAGCTCATCACTCTAGCGTGCGCGTTGGCAGCACCATCCATGGAATACTCTCGCAAACTGTTCGATAGGTTTCCTCAACCAAACGTTTTCCTCTAGAACACATTGATCAGGGGTTATGCCAATGCAAGTCCCTATCAAGAAGTTCTCATTCTATATGGACACATGCATTTCTCTGGCTTATTACTTGACCACTACACTTTCCCTTCTATGGTTCAGTCGTGTGCGGTGCTCTCGGCTATCACAGAAGGAAAACAAGCACACTATATCGTAATCAAAAACGGGTTTTCTTCGGATGTGTTTGTTGAGAGCTCTTTGTTAGCTATGTACTCTCAAAGCGGGGAAACTTCGGAGTCTGAGCTACTCTTTCACGAAATGCTTCTGCGGAACATATTTTCGTGGACTGCGATGATTGCTGGGTATGTGCAGAATGGATTCTTCAAGGAAGCATGGAGTGTTTTCCGGTGGATGATGGCCTCAGGAACTCAACCAAATGCAATTGCACTCGTGAGCGTCCTTCTAGCCTGTGCGGCTCTTGGGGTTTTGGATTTAGGAAAGTTGATTCATGGGAATGGGGTCAAGTTGGGAGTGGATACGGATTTGTCATTCGTAAATGCTTTGATTGCACCGTGCAGGAAGTGCAAAAATGTTGAGATAGCTAAGGCATTGTTTGATCAGATGTTAGTCCGAAGTCTGGTCTCCTAGAATGCCACAATTGCAGCATATGAACAGAATGGTGCTAGTGGAGATGCAATTAAGCTTTTTCAAAGGATGCAAGCAGAGAGTGGAATTCGATTATATTACGATGGTTAGTGTCATTTCAGCACGAAATGGGTGAAAGAAGGGGTTTAGGGCAACACGGGTTAAGGGCATTTTCGTCCGATAGAAGTAACTCATGTGACGGAGTTAGCACGAAATTGACATCAAGGGGTGTATGTGCACAATGCGCAAATGTAAGGGGGTGTTAGTGATCGCTTCCAAACCTGAGGGGGTCTAACTGTATTTGTCAAAAACCTCAGGGGGTGTTCTTGCAAATTTCCCTAAAAATAAATATTAAAGAAGAGATAATAAAAACACAAAAAAAGAAAAAAAAAAAAAGAAAAAGAAAACATACATTGACGTTTTCTCATAAGATGATAAGCATGTGGGTCTCTTGTGACTAAAAAAAAAAAAAAAAGGAAAACACATTGACGTGTGCTTACATGAATTAATGTGGGTCTCTTGTGATTTATATCATTTACTTGTAAGAATAAAATAATTCAAAAGAGATAAGTTTTACCTGAGGAGTCCATGGATTTGTAGAAATCTTTATATCTTTGATCTCCTTTCCACCAACGAAGACAAGAGCTTTCCACCAATCAAACATAGAATTCTTCTCTCCACATTTTTTCTTCAATAACCAAATGTCCAAAAGTTGTAAGAGATATCTTTTATCAAACTTATCTTTTGAAACTTATTTAGACTAGTATTTATCTTTTAAATTTTAAGATTCCTTTGATAAGGAAACCTTCTATTGTTCAAGGTCCAATAAAGATAGGAACAAGATTTTTTAAGAAAATTATATAATTAAGATAGAAACAATCAAACAATAGATATACATAAACGATTCTGATTACATAAAAAATAGAAACAATCAAACAATAACTAGTTAATCGGACGATTCTATTGAAAACTCGGACGAGTTTTTCTAGTTAATCGTCCAATTAATCTAGTGACTAGCTGTGGAAATTTGAATTGAGGAATTCAAAATTAGCCTAACACTTTGAAGTGCTGGAACTAACACAGTTTAGGTTTTCCCGTGACCGTTAGGCGTCCTTTGAAAGTTTTCTAGGTTTTCCCTTTAGGTCTCCCTCCGCTTCGACTTATCCTCCGGCAACCCTCCCCTGATGGCACACTAACCTATAGGTCCTTCTCTCTGTGGTAAGATTGGTCGTCCTGGGCGTGGAGCCCTTATGTCTGTGGTGTCCTGGTCGGCCATTTCGGTGTTTTTGTGAGAATCCTTTAGGACCCCTATCTGCTTATCTTATGGAAGACCTCTCCCGAAACCTAAAGAACCTATTCATCCCCCCTCGACCGGAAAATATCTTCATCCCCTCAGAGACTGTGAGAAAGCGTCTGGACGAAAAGTGGTCCTTTCTTGTTGTCTATGAGCTATGTGAGGAAAACCTTCAGCTTGTATCGTTCAAAAATACGGTTGGGAGACTTTGGAAGAACGTCGAGATTCTGAAATGTCTCAAAGTTGGCCCCAGGAGATTCCTCTTTGTGTTCCATAGCCAGGAAGACAGAGACAACATCCTGGCAGCCCAGCCCTGGATAGTTAATTCTTCTCTGATGCTTATGGACACCATCGACAATGAGAAGGATGCGGTCAAATTCTCCTTCATCTACATGCACATCTGGAGGCAAATCCTGAACGTCCCCCAGAGATTCCAGGATGATGAGATCATCTCTAAGGTCATAAAAATCTTTGGTGAAACCTTTGAAATCGAAATAAAAGATGAAGATGCTGAATCGATGCCGATCATGGCCAGGGTTAAACTGCCTATCAACAAGCCGATCCCATCGGGGGTTTTCTTCCAGATAATTGAAGGTGAGAACACTTGGCACGATTTCCGGTTTGAAAATCTTCCCCCCTTCTGTCTATCCTGTGGCATGTTAGGTCATTCTATGATCAACTGCTCGAACCCTTTTATGGCTTCTCTGGAAGCCGAAGCTAACCTTGTTTGCAAGAAGTACAATGGCTCATTGAGGATTCCCATGGCTCGCCGGAAGAATCCCCTGATCAGAGGTGTGCTGGAAAAGAAAGGAATGAAGCCTAGAATGAGTTTGGTGGGGAGAAAGGCATCCAACCCGTTTGGTGACTCAATTGACCAAGATCGCCCTTCGTCCCATCCCTCTCCTCGGGTCTTGAGAATTGACCAGACGAGCGAGCTGCTTGAGAAGAGCGTTGGGCCTGAGGTGATCAACGACAAAGACCCTCCAAATGCGGCTGAGCTGGATGTACAGCTAGACTGCAACGGCAATTTCTGGAATGGATTTAATGGGCCGCGTTGGGATGGGCCCAATCTGTTGGTCTCAAACTTTTTCTCCTTCACCACTCAGCCCATGTCGCTAGATCCCACCATAACCCTTAAAATGTCACCCCATTTAACTATCCACGAGCTTTGTCAGCCCACCAAAATGATTGTTAATAGTCCAACCAAAAATACCCAGTCCAAAAAGCACCATCGGCCCAGTAGTAATGCCACGCTCGGGGGGGAGGGAGGGAGACCTCCATTCTCAGAAAAAAAGAAAGTTCTCCAACTCTAAACTCTCGGTGGGAAGCTCTTCTACCCCTCAAGCTCTTCTCCCCCCTTCTAAGGTCCCTTTATCCCTGCCCCCTTAATGAAAGTTTTAGCCTGGAATTATCGAGGCCTGGGCCGGGCCCCGGCTACACCTGCGCAATCTCATACACATAAATAGGCCAAATTTAGTCTTACTATCTGAAACTCTTATGAATAATAAATTTGTTGAATGTTTTGCTAGAAGATCGGGTTTCTCTAACTACTGGTGGTCGGCTGCTAAAGACCATGCAGAAGGATTCTATGTTTTGTGGGACAACTCTTGTACTCTAAATATTGAAGTTGAGAAGGACTGGTGTATCCATATAAGCATCTCTTTGGATATGCTCAATTTTGAAATGACCTCTGTTCATGCCAATTCCAACATTCAAGTGCAGGTCATGCAATGGGAGGCTTTGAAAAGTATTAAATCCAGATGCCTGAGCCCCTGGTGCATTATCAGAGATCTAAATGTGGTTCTGTACAATCATGAAAAGCGTGGCGGCAACAACTTTCAAGTACGCAAAGCTTGACTTTTTTCGGATTTCTTGAATGAATGCAAGGGTATGAAGTACTCTTGGTGCAATGGCAGAGCGAGATTGGGTAGGATCAAAGAAAAAATAGACAGGGTCTTGGGGTGTACGAAATGGAGCCTTATGTTTCCCAATGCAATGTTGTGGCAGGACCCTATTATAGGATTCGACCATGCCCCGTTGTGCCTCAACCTAAATAATGACCAGCCTAGAAGGAAAAACTTGTTCAGGTTTGAAAAATTCTGGACTAAGGAAAAAAACTGTTACCAGACCATTCAAGAAAATTGGAGCAATAGCAGGGGGAATTGGCATAAAAAGATTGGTTAGCTTAGAAGTAGGTTAATTGAATGGAACAAAAAGTCTGTGGGGGATGTGAACATAAGGATTGATAACATTTATGGGGAGCTGAAGTGGATCTAGAAAAGCTTAGAAAACAATGGGGACCCTAATTTGATTAAGAGAGAAAAAAACCTGCAAACTGAGTATTTCTTTGCTCTCAAGGCGCAAGAGCAATTCTAGATGCAAAAATCTAGAATTAAGTGGCCGCAGGACGGGGATCTTAACACAAAATTTTTCCAGCTCTCTACTATCAATAGGAAACATAGAAATAGGATCATTTCTCTCAGAAATGATTACAATGAAGAAGTGAGCGACAATAAAGAAATTGAGCAAATCTTTGTGGATTACTTTCAAGGAATTTTCTCCTGCGATAGCAGGGATAGGTGTAAAACCCCGAATTTTCCTTAAATAATAAATTAAATTAATAAATGATATTAGTGAGAGTTATAATTGATAGAAATAATTTATTTTTGTAAGGGATGATCTAATTAGTGGACATCCAGAATTAGACGCAGATCTGACCGTCCGATCATGAGATATCGAGGTATGTATTCTGGTTGGGCGTATGTATGGAATTTGGTGTATGTGAGATACATGGGATCAGAGAGTATAAGTATTAGTTTAATAACCTAAATCATATACGCTCGTATTTCGTTTGTCTTCGACAGCCGCAAGCGACAAACCCGACTGAAGGAGAAGAAGAAGAAGAGGAGGAGGAAAGGTCTGGTTTTGAGTTCTTCATCGTCTAGAGTGTTGCTGGGTGATAGAGAATCGTTGTTGAGAGAAGAGAGGAAGAGGAACGTTCGTTTAAGAGGTAGGTGACACCGTTTACCTTCATTTTGTATTTAAATGTGATTAATCGACAAAAGCTTGTTTTTATGATATATAATGATGTATATATGTTGATAATCATGTTATATATATGTTAGAATGAGTTTAGACGAGAAAAATCATGATTTGGAACTGATTCTGATCGTTTTCGAACGACCGCCGACCTCGACTGTTCTCGGTGATCTTAGGCGCTCGTTATAAATTTCAGACCACCGTAGACCGCTTGAAGACGTATCGTCGGCGTTCGATTTTGAACTACCGCTGACCACAGACCGCCGGGGCGATCCTGAGCGATCTTAGGCGCTCTATTCAGATTTTGCAGATTTTCATAATTTCACACCCTGATTCAATTCCAAACTATTTTTAGACAATTTTAATGATTAAATAAGATGTTTTAAGACCAAAATAAACTATCTAATTCCCTGTTTTACAGAAAAATAAATTAGGGAGGTATTTAGGACATTAGTTGCCAAACTTTGAAAGAAATGGAGAAACCTAGTTTTTGGAAAACCTAACTTGTATTTAATTACTAGAACATCTTCTAAATGACACTATAAACCAGAAAACTGTATATAGAGAATTCAGAACTCAGATGACCGAATATTGAAGTAATTGACAGATTTAACCTTTATATGCCGCTAGGCACCAACCCTTTATGGAATTTTGGAGTCTAGTGGGCATAGCTGGTTATGGATCCATAGTTGTAGCTAGATAGCTGAGGGATATGTCATTTGGGTTGAGTTACTCCTATATGCGACTCGCTTCCTTTGCAAGTTAGTTTGTCTGGGAAGGTCCTATGTCTGGAGGGACACCCCGGTGAGCCGTTGGTGATTCCCTGTACATGTGGATAAGTGACCATCTCCATATATTGATTCTGGTGCTGCATGCTGGTGGTACATGCCAACTCTGATGGGTACGTGTGCAATAAGTCAGTGACTACGGCTCTTGTCTAAGCTGCGCTGCATGTGACTTAAGTATCATTAGTAGCATTGCTTCTAAGTCGCACGGTGGTATAGCAATTGGTTGAGAATCATCTCAAAAGGTTTATCTATCTTTGTGAGTCCTACAATGACACTGAAATCACAATACTTGATATTATTATTGAATAGATACTGGAGGCATGTGATTGGGATATTGATCGGATGTTACTGCTTAGTGCATCCTAGCAAAGTGTGAATTATGTTATTGATCTTGATATTGGATTCTTATATTAAAACTTGCTGAAATTCATTTCTAGAACTATTTATCAAACTGTTTCGTATTCATGAATGATATGAATGATTATACGAGCCTAATTAGTCGATATTGCTTAATCGTGCATGAACTGTTACTTTACTTATATGAACTGTTTAATCATGCATGTGTTACCTACTGGAATATTCGTATCTCACCCTACTTTTATTTCATTTTTCAGCTGATACGTGAGAGGGGGATCTTAGTGATTTCCAGGGAGAGATAGCTGAGTACACACCGGAGGATTACTATTATCCGGATCTTGTTTGAGGTGGATGAATGACATAGACTTAGCACTTTTGATTAAATTATTATTATTCATTTGGATTTGATGTATTAGAGAGATGAGAGAGAGATAGTAACCAGTTTATTTTACCAGACTTTGATATTAATGATTGATGATCAAACTATATGTTTATTTGAGGATTTTAAACTACACTTCCGCACATACTTGTTTCCGCAACTCTGATAGTATAATAAGTTGAATGGATTTTAATTCTTTGGTCTGGTATATTATTGATGATGTATTTGATATGGGCCAGTTGTTAGCACCTGATTTTTGCACCCCCAAAATAAAGAAAAATGAAAAGTCAAACTAAAAGTCAAACCCTGAGGGGGTCAAAAATTGACTTTTTGATTCAAGTAAATTTGGCCATCAAACTTCATCTCATTGAAAAGAGCATTTCGACACGATTCCAACGCAACTGAATTTGCTGGAATCGGAGTCCAGATGAGAAAGATATGAGTTGATCAAACTTTTGGGGAGCGAAAAGTTGACTTTTTGCTCGACCCCAATTCAACTGCCAAACTTGATCCCAATGGATAGGTGATTCCGAGCCGGTTCCAACGACATTAAGTTTGCTAAAATCGGACACCGGACGAAGAAGTTATGAGCAGTTGAAGTTTCAGAAAAACTGCCCATGTGGCAAAAAGGCAGCAAAACTGGAATAAACCAATAAAATAAATAAGATAAATTTGTTTAATAATATTTTAATAAAAGGAATCTCGCTTTTCAATAAAATAATCAAAGAAATCGGACGAAATTTTGCAAAAAACCAAATTGAATAAAGGTTTGAAATCCAAACATTTAAAAAACGTGCTGGACCGTATTTGTATTACGGGCAGGGCATGCCCGTATTTGAAGTACGGACAAGCTTATGGAAGAAGACACGCGTCGCTGTACGGCGGGACACGCGTCTCGTACGGACGATTCTGCGAGATTTACAAATGTGCGTTTTGCGCCCGTATTTGAATTACGGGCAAGGCATGCCCGTACTTGAAGTACGGGCAAGGCATACCCATATTTCAAATACGGGCACGGAAATTTTGCCTATAAATAGAGAGGCCACCCCCTCATTTGGAACAAGCCTTCTCCTTGGCCTCTCCCCTCTCTGTCTGTGTGTTAACCACAGCCAATCCCTGCCAAATTACTGCCACTCCAATACCCAAGCCTCCTTTAGTACCCAAAATGCCCTTGTATGCTTAAAACTCTCCATTTCCTAACTCCATGCATAAACTACCTTCCCTACCTCTTCCCATTTCGTCCTAACAAAATTTAGAGGACGCGGAAGCGCTGCCGGAATCTTCCGAGAACCACTACATCATCAAATTAAAGGAGTAACATTGTGGTAACCCTTTTAACATCTTCTTTTTCAATATATATACATGTGAATTGTCTCCTTTAAATAATTTTTTTTATTACTTTGCTACTAACTCACTTGCTGTTTTTGAATGACATGAGAGACCAACTTCAGGAAGATGGTCATCATAAAAAAAAAAAAGGAGGAAGAAAGGGTCTAAATGACACTTTAATCAACAAATTTAACTACTAATTTTGTTCCCTGAAGATATATGAATCTTTGTAATATCTCCTCCTCTTTCTTGAATGAGGGATGTGGTTGGTTGAATAAATAAAAAAGGAAAGAAGCCCAAGACCCAAAGAACATGAGAGGAGAACAAAGATGACTTTGAAAGCCTAATGAAGCCAATACAGCATTTTGAAGAAACCCAAAAGCTTAATAGAGGTCTCTAGAACACTTGAGAAGGCTACGGAACTGATCCCAAGAAGAACCGACACCAAAAAGGCAAAACTGGATGCGCCCGTAAACTCAGAGCGGTCCAGTCGGGACCGTGTTTGCTTCACGAGCAAGGCAAACCGGATTTCGTCTACGGGCAATGGTGGACCGTATAGAAAATATGGGCTAATGTAAAAGTAATATAAAAAATGTAATTTTTAGGCCCGGTTGGATCTATTCCGGCCTGAACCGGCCCCTTAAACAATTTGGGCTATCTTAAGCCCATTTTTGGATCGTGGGCCCAAATGGGCCCACCAAGACCTCCTTTTGGCCCACATGAGTGGTCCACTTTAGACTGGCCTGTACAAGGCCTGTTTTCAATAAACAGGCCCAGGCCCTTTGACCCTTGGCTAATGGGCCAAATCCAAGCCCACTAAGCCCATGGCATGTGTAAATAGTTTAGGTAAATAACCAAATGGGTTACCCAATAACCCAACTGGGCCCAGGGCCCAACCATGGCAACCCACGGGTGTGAGACATGGGAAAAAATCACCGGAGTGATCGTCCCTCCGTCAGCACACGGGCTCAACGCAAAAATTGGGAGAGTCGCCACCATTCATGATTTTGGGGTGAGAATGGACACCAAAGATTCAAAAGTAGGCAAAAATAGCCAAAAGACAAATTCTAGGATAAAAATAATCCTACTTGAAAATAAAATCCAGAGATGGGTAAGGGGATTAGATTATGAACGGGGGAAGGTGTTAGGAACCCCCATTCATCCACACGAAGTGGTTGCCAAGTGTATGCTCATGCTAAAAACAAAGTAAGAAAGCTTGCTAAAGATCATGAAAAATCCTAGAAAAAGGAACAATGTATGATATTTTCACATGAAGATCCAAATAGATTTTAGATCTTCTCTTATGTCAATATCACTTCTGGAGTATTTCAAAAGATGGAAATCAAAGTAAAAATTGCTCAAAACCAAGTTAAATCAAATCCGGAAAATTCGGTAAAAAGTATGCCATTTGCCTTCAAATCATTCAAATCCAATTCTGAATTCACCCAAACCAAATCCATTTGAAAGATTAGGGTAAATAAGAGTCTCGTGCAAAATTTCACTTCATTCCGATGAAAAATCTAGGAGTTATGCTCCTTTGAAGTTGCTGTTGGGGATTTTTAAAAGTGGTAAGTGGGCAACTTTGGAAAATTGTCTAGAAAAATCCACTACATAGAAATCCGTGAAATTTGGTGTGATTGAAGTCTGTATGGTCATCTTTCAACAGAAACTAGCCTCATACAAAAATCCCTTTGGGTGTGCCTTGGGTGGTCTCCCGAACAGGCCCCGAAGATCACAGATTTACCCAGAAAAATGCAAATGAGCAGTTCTGAGTAAATCGGCTACCAATAATTCAAATGGAATCCAAAAATTATGAAACCAACTGGATTTGAAAATAGACTCAAAAAGGAGTACTCAGAAATAAAAACCGCTCGAATCGGACTTAAAACGAACACATGGCGGTCCGTCGAAGTGACAAGTTCTGTACTTGGACCTGAACTGTCCACTCAACTTCGACAGAGAGGTGTCAAAAATCGGCTAGATAGAAAATTATGAAATTTGGTGGACATAAACTAGACAGCCTCACCTTTCCCATGGTTCTGGAATCGCCCCAAAATTCATCCGGATGATGAAGTTACGGACGTCCGAAGTAGGGGTACAGGTGCTGTCAAGTTAAGCCACTTTTGAAGAAAATCAAATCCGAAAATTGACAAAGTGTGTGAGATTCGTGTGATATGAATCCAAAACCTTTAAAAAACATTTTAAAACACTCCAGAATTTGATTGAGGTCATTTATTTGAGTTTTATCACAATAAATGCAATAAACCCCAAATATGAGCCTATCCCGCCAAAATAGTGATATGTGTGCAAAAGTGAAAAAAACCCAGCAAGATCCATACACATGCATATAGATTCAATAAAATAGGTTCTAGCATAGCCTAGGGTTCCGTTCCATTATCGTTTCCCTCTGTTCTCTTTAAGATAATCAAGGGTACTTTGAATATGGAACGGTTTACAATCAATCAAAAAGGCCTTATGCTACATAGGTTCTAGCACTAGGGTCAATCCCCAGTCTCGTTTCTCCTAGATCCGCCTTCACGTTTTACGGCTAGGGGAGTCTTGAGATACTTTGAGCCGGGGAAGGATCTCCACACATACAAACAAGGCTTTACACTACAGAAAGGTAGAAGAAGAGATCTAGATCTAGGAATGTAAAGACAGAAAATAAAAAGAAAAGTTGAGGCTTACCTGAGTGCTGGAGGCGATTCCACAGCGGTTTTCTTCTTCTCTTGGAGTTCTTCTTTGCGAGAATTCAAAACAAGAGTTGTGTCCATTTGCTCAAGGAGGAGGCTCCTATTTATAGGCAAGGGCTAAGGTCATTGGTAGACACAAATTAATGTCTAGAACCCCTCCAACCTAAACCCTAAGGTTATTTCCGCGATTTCCCCTCATTTAATGAGGGACATGATGGTAAAAGTGAAAAGCTCTCGGAAAACCCTAATTTTGAGCAAACTTAAGGTATCCGGTACATCAGACCGGATAACAAAGGATCTTAAGGTATCCGGTACATGGTACCGGATACGCTAAGGCTCACATGTATCCGGTATGAGTATCCGGATACGGGAAGGAGTACTTGTATCCGGATTGAGTATCCGGATACAGGTAAAAGTTTATTTTCTTCAAATTCTGTGCTGGCTTTCTAGGAGATAATGATTTTTAATGATTGTTTGTGCAATTTGGGGTGTCTACAACTGCCCCTCTTTGCGGGAGCTGCGAAGCAGTGAGCTGCAAAGAGTAGACAAGCCCAAATTGCATTCCCTTGAGCATGATTTGCTCGGTTCAATTCAATTTCTGTAGAAAACCATTTTTGAGTGGAGATTTGCCAAAAGGCCCTCACTTTAAGGGGGCATCTCTCCAAGAGTTCTTAAATTCCACTGAGCCCTTTGTGGCTGTGAAGTGGATTTTAAGCCCAAAAATAGGATTTTTTTTTTTTTGAAAAACTGATTTTTTATTAAACCAAGTTGAAAATTGAGTGGATATCATCCTTTTGACCAGGCACATTTCCCAAGGTTGTCCTAAATTCCACAGAGCTCTCGTGGCTGTGAGGTGGATTTCAAGACAAAAATAGGATTTTGAGAGAAAATAGAAGTTGTAGCACAATTTTGCTCTTTCCTTTTCCTCCTTTTTTTTTCTTTTCTGTCTTTTTTTTCTTTCTTTTTTCATTTCCTTTTCTTCTTTTTTTTTCTTTTCATTTCCTTTTTTTCTATTCTTTCCTGTTTTTTTTTTCTATTTTTTTCTATTTTCTTTCTGCTTTTTTCTATTTTTTTTTCTTTTTTTCTTTAGTATCCGGTAAGTGTATCCGGATATTCAAGGGTTTGCGGGTATCCGGCCTGAGTATCCGGATCCCGCATGTTTACTTAAGTCGCGCGCGACCGCGACCTTTTATTCCTTTTCTTCCTGCTCCGATTACCCAGACCGGCCATCTCCTTCTTCTTCTTCACCCGACGACTCGTCCTGCTTCTCCGGCGATCTCCAGCAACTCCGGCGACTCCTATTGCTGCCGGCGACGACCTGCAACTCCGGCGACTTCAGTGATCGGCCATTGACAGCTGCAGTCGAGCCCTAGCTCGATTTCTTCCCATTTTCGGGGGTTCTCTCAACCCAATATCATTGTCTTTGCTCCGGTGATCTTCTTTGAACTCCGGGAATCCAATTTCACTTTCTCTATTGCCCATCAAACAGTAAGTGCAACTGGGCATCTTTATGTATTTTCTTGTTCATGCCGAATTGCCACTTGTTCTATGAATTTTCTGTTAATTTCATCTGATCACTTACTTCCCCTAGGCAAGAAGGATTCAGACCTTTCATTTGCTATTGAATTCTTGGATGAACCATTTTCGGCCTAGTTCTTTGCTGCTGAAACTTTTCAGACTTAATGCCTTGTGCTTTGCTATGATCATGATTTCTTTCTTCTTTTGTGGTATCCTTGAATTAATGCTATCTCAGAATTTTGGACTATCTGCTGCTGATATGAACTGATGATTTCCTGTTGCTCGCATGCCAATTTTGTATGTTAGAACAAACTTTGCTTTCCTAATTTGGTGTTGCCACAATTCTTTAGAACTGTTCCTGTGCCAATCCCCAATCGGATGGTTCACGGTAGGCTTTTCCAGCCTTGATGCCACATCTGTTCTTTCTGGTCTTGCTCCTTCTTGATGTATGTACTAACTGCCAGTGGATTTACAAGCTTTTGTTTACTCCCCCTTTTGCTATGAATTTTTCTTAATTAACTGTCCAATCTGGATTTCTGCAATTCTGCTTGCTTTTGATGCCTTGACCTTCCCGCTTCTCATATCCTGGAACCATAACATACAGGAAATGTTAAGTATTGTAGGAACCTTTTAGAAAATGTTTCAAGATTAGAAACAGAAATATTCCTCACTTCAACACTTTAGAGGTAACTTAGGTGAGGTAAAATTCCCATAATTTCGAAAAATAATCATGTAAAACTAGATATGCACCATAAGCAAAGCCAACTTTGAAATTTATAAAACACTTCCCTGTGTAGATGGCTAGGGGTCGTTCCCGAGTTAGAGAGGAGGTTGACCCAGCTGATCAGCCCTCCAGTTCGCGGGCTCGGACAGAGGCGAGCTCCAGTGCCACCTTGTCTGAGCCATTGGATGTCTCTCGAGAGAGCTCTGCTGAGGTAGGCTTTCAAAATTTTTTTCTTTCTTTCTTTCTTCCTTGTACAAATCTTCACGCTGTTCCTTTGCAATTCAGCCCGTGGTTGCACCCGCTCGTGGTCGAGGCCGAGGCAGAGGCCGGGTTCAGGATCAGGCCCCTGAGGGCGAGAGAGGCCGTGTTAGAGGCCGAGGCAGAGCCAGAGATATGGCTCCGGAGGGGGTTGCTGTAGCCCTTGCAGGAGTTCCTGAGGAGTTGAGGGCCTCTGTGCATGATACAGAGCTCCTCCATGGCTTGGATAGCCATCCTTCTATGTGCATCCGGGCAGATGTGCCGCTTCCCTATTATTCCTCCCACTTACGAGGTAGCTGGGGCAGATTTAGTGATCTAGCTCAGTCGCTTTCTCCAGCACTCAGGCGGGAGTTTGGGAGGTGTCATCTGGATCACTTCCTCAGCATTCCATCATTCAGAGCCGACCGTCCACTCATCTTTGCCATGATGGAGAGATATTTCCCCGAGACTCAGTCATTTCATTTGCCGGACGTGGAGCTGGGGATCCGCCCCTCGGATTTTGTGATGATCACCGGTATTCCATTGACTGGGCGGACCATCATCTTGGAGCGGCCTTCTGCGGAGGATATTGGCCTCCTTCTGGGGTATCAGGCCCTGCCACCTACTGCCTGGGATGGGAGGAGTGGACGGCTCTCCATTAGCTGGCTGCGGGAGAGTCTGGCTCGACATTTCGAGAGGAGGCATGAGACCATCTCCGTGGAGGATGCAGCCTTTGTGCCTATCTTCCGGCACGTATTCCTGTTGATGCTTGGGAGCTGCTTTTTCCCGGAGGATACGACCGGCGTCAGCCCACTTTTCCTGGATGCTTTGAGAGATCTCCATCAGACCCGCCAGCTAGCATGGGGTCGGCTCATTTATGGGACCATCTTGGCCGGGCTGTGCCGTGCAGTTCGAGGTCTGGCATCCCCGAGAGGCGATGGAGTTAGCAGCCGGTTCTTCTGGCAGATTCTGCAGGTATTGAATTCATCTGTCTGGCTTAATTCCTTAGGCTATATCTTTTCTTGACTGATTTTTCTTTTGCTAGGTGTTCATGTACACCTACATGACCTTCTTCCGACCCTCCCCGGTACCTGAGGTTGCGGATTTCCCTGTGGCCCTGCGATGGTCGGCCCAGGTTCGAGATGCCGATAGGAGCCAGCCTCGTACCGCTCGGGTGCACTTAGACCGTGCACGCCGATCTGATGTAAGTCCTCTATCTTTTTTCTTTTATTTTCTTTCCTGTACCTTGACTGTATCTGACCACTTTGCTTCTTTGCAGCTCATTATATCCCGTCCAGATGACGTGGATGTCGGAGTCGCCCGTGAGATGGCAGTACAGGATGCTTTTGAGCGAGATCTCCGACGTCAGTCTTACCAGTGCTTCCTTGGGAGGCTTGGTAGGGTGATGTACTTGGGAGAGCGCCTGTACTACCAGCACACTGGCGCACTTCGCATCCCCGTCCCTCCTCCTGCTGTGGGTCCCGACACACTCCTCCCGGGCTTTGATGTTGATCAGTTCGATCACTTCTTGGATGCGGAGGGGCTTACAGTAGCTGGAGATTATGACGAGTGGTTCCAGCGGGTGTCTATTGGATGCTTGATGGATCGACCCACTCGTGCTGGGGTGACTGAGATTGGCGGGATCCGTATCCGGATCCATGAGGACACGGTAAGCCTTGTATTCTTCCCATTTTTATCCTCTTTTCCTTCCTTATGCCTTTTTGACCATGCTTCCGTTCTTGCTGGCAGGTACACGAGCTGAACTCCATTCGGGACCAGTTCGAGAGCCAGCGGGCTGCGATCGATGATATGATCGCGGAGCACGATGCGGTCGTGGCCCAGCGGGATGCCCGGATCAGGGAGCTGGAGGCCTTGGTTGCTGAGCTCCAGGCTAGACAGGTACTTGGCCTTCTTATATGTTCATTTCTTTCATTATTTTTCTGTTTCTGCTATTCTGATATGCTTGTTTGACTTGTGCAGGGCCCGGTCCATGATCAGGATGCCTTCTTTGGGCATGATTTCCTGATTCCTGACCCATCTCCTGCCCGGGCCTCTGATCCCGAGGATGCCCCAGTGGCTGGTCTTGACGAGCCGGATCCTCCTGCTCCTTCTGCAGACATTCCTGGTATGATCTTCTTTTAATTCTCCTCTTTTATTCTTTCTTATATTTGAGTCTTCTGATTTTTCTCTTTTCTGTGGACTCAGCTACTTCTGATCCCGGCCCCTCTGCTGCTGATGCTGGGCCTTCTGGAGCTGCGGGAGCAGAGGATGCTTTGGATGAGGGCCCAGTTGGGCCGGTTGCTGCTGAGCCCGAGGCTTCTTCCCCCGATTCTACTCCTGCTCCTCCCCCAGATCTCGAGGATTATTGCTTGGAGTATCATCTTCAGCAGGTGGTAGGTCGGCATCCTCGCCATGCGGCTGAGCGGATTCTTGCATACTCTAGAGGCCGAGCCCTTTGGGGGAGACGCCGTAGAGGTGGACGCGGCCGAGGACGCGGGGATGATCCTGCACAGGAGTAGATTAGGATTATATTTTTCATTTTCATGTATTTTTATCATCCCTGTACAAAAACTTTCAGATATATATGAAAAAAACTTTTTATTCATTCTATCATGTCTTGTCCATCTCCTGTTCTCAATTCTATGCAATTATGACTTGTAAGCAGGTAAAACAGGTAAAAAATTCGGATTTTTTCATCCTTAGCTCTTTTTTTGCATTTTTTCTCGGTATCCGGTCTGACATACCGGATACATGGATTGGTCTTTGTATCCGGTATGTTATACCGGATATTCATGGGATCCTTTGTATCCGGTATACTTATCCGGATATTACCAAAGCCTTTGTATCCGGTCTGAGTTACCGGATATGTTAAAAGATGCTATAAATGCAACCAGTCTCGGGATTTGGGCATTTTTTACGAGTTTTTGAGTTTAGAAACCCCCTTTTTCGCCTTTTTCTTCATCCTCTTGAGTTCTAGCTTGCTCCCGTCAAATCCAATGGAATCCGGATCATCTTCTGCCCCATTATTGTCTGTCCACACTGCCTCCCCTGCAAAACAGCCTTTTAGATCAAAACCCCCAAATCTCACTAGGTACAACCCTGTGGATTCCTTTTACACCAGGTGGGTTAACTCTATGACCCTAGATGAGGAGAGGAGATGGGGTACTACTAACCTAGGCCATTCCCTTCTCATTCCCAAGGTTCCCTTCAAGTGGGAGATTATAGAGGCCATGATTGGTCATTGGGTTCCTGATCTCAACTTGTTCCGTTTTGGGACCCATGAGATGACCCCAACCATTGAAGAGGTGGAAACCATCCTGGGCCTGAGGTTTGATGAGAAGGTGGTGAATCCACCTCTTAGGCCCAGTTATAAGAAGGAAGCTTCTACTTTTTTGGGCATAAGGAAGAAGGACTTGGGGGATTCTGACACCCTTTTGACCCTATCTAAGGCCTTTTTGACTGAGAAGCTTTTGAGGGGGGAAGATAAGGAGGCCCGATTCAATGCGTTGACCCTGATAGTGGTCAACCAGTTGCTTTTCCCACGAGAGGATGACGAGGTGGACTTGGCCTTGATTTCCGTGATATGCCAGGTTAGGGAGCGGGAGAGGTTGGCCCCTATGATTTTGGCTGGGATATATCAGGCCTTGACCGACTGCTACAACAGGAAGTCGAAACGCTTCTTAGCATGTGCCCAGATCCTGCAGGTAAACAAGTTTTTTTCTTTCTTTTTCTCTTTTTCTTTTTTCTTGCTTTTTGGCCTTCTTTTTGCCCTTTTTTTTTTTTTTTGGTACAATGTGCTGACACCTCTCTCTTCCTTTGCAGCTTTGGCTACTTGATCATTTGAGCCAGATTGAAGAGATCAATTGACACTTCTTCCCGAGTCTGAAAGTCCCTTTGTTGATGAGCAACAGGGGGTGCCCCGATATTTCAGGGGGCAAACAGGGCTGGTTTACTTTCTTGGGCTCACTTCAGGAGGACCAGGTGAGATGGCCTGGCACTTATCAGCCCAATGCGGAGACAGTGATTAGCTTCCGAGACCGCAACTTTCTGATTCTGGCTGGCCTGAAGCATGCAGTGCTTTATCTTCCTCTGCGGGTCCTTCGTCAGTTCCGAGCGACCCAGGGGATTATCATCCCATATGGATACGAGGATCGTCTTGGGCCTCTTTCTATGAAGCTGAATGCCTGGTTGATGAAGGAGTGGTCTTATGTCCGCTTTATGCATGGTCCTGTCTTCTCGGAAACCCATGTGAAGGATTATCTCTTCTGGATCAAGGAACAGATACAGACTCAGGCCCTAGTACCCGAAGATCCTCCTGTAGTCTTGGCTCCCATCTATGAGGACATTCTAGAGTCTGAGCGGGCTTCTCATAAGCGGCTTCAGCAGATATGGGTACGGGAGGCCCAGGAGCTCAGGATACAGAGTGCTTATCTGGAGAGGCAGCTTGATGAGCAGACCTCACGCCGTATTGCCGTGGAAGAGAAGCTGGAGGAGCAGAGGCAGGCCCGTCGCTTCGAGGTCCGTATGATCCGGCAGAAGTACCAGGATACTTTGGCCAGCCTTAGGAGTATGAGGATCCAGCAGGCCCTTTCAGATGAGGTCATTTCCTTCCTGAGTGATCCCACTGCAGAGGGGGCTTCAGGAGTCATTGCAGCTCAGGCAGCTCGAATTCGGGAGCTTGAGGAGCGGCTAGGAGACTAGCTTTATTTCCTGCACATTTTTCATACCTTTGTACAAAATTGAACTCCAATAGTGGAAATACAAAGGTTTTAATTCAAAATAAAGTTTTTATATTATTGGCCTCAGAATGCTCAGATGCTTGTAAAAACAAAGGTTTTATGAAAAGTATTTGATTTCTCATCACTGGCCAAAGTATAATTTTTCCTTTTTATATTTTTTTTGTATTTTTTGAAATTTGGTCCATGCACTTAATCACCTATAATTAAGGGAATTAAAACCAGGTTAAATAATGAAAAGGGTAGTCCACAAAATACTGAGGGATCAGAACCGTCCATCTTAGGACCTTTAGAGTCATTCCCAAATGCCAAAACTGCCCCATTCTGCTCATGCCAACTTTGCTTGAAGCTCGGATCCCCATGATCAACTCAACCTCTGATTTTCTTTCATTTTTCTTTTTTTTTTCTTTTTGCCTTTTTGCCAATATTGCCCCTAGCGCCAGTTACGGTTTTCACTAGGGCCGGCTTCTGAATTCCGTCATCACCCATCTTACTCTGATATTTGAATGAACAAGCTAAGATCACCGAGGGCTTAAAAATAGGACGAAATAAAGGCTAGGCTCAGTTTATGAAAGAAAGGGTATTAAAGGCCCAAAATTTTCAAGTGTGGAAATAGGTCAACCGGATTTACAGTCATGATAAATTTAATCCTTTTTCCCCAAATTGCATTTTTTGCATTTTTCACACTTGGCTTTCATTTGCCATTTCCATTGTTTTTCCTCTCTTTTTCTTTTTCTTTCCTTACTTTGCCCCAATTTGTTTTGCCCCAATTTAAGACTGTAAATCCGGTTTAGGTTGATCAAAGAAACGAACCGGCTCAACTTGGCTAGACTAGGGATTAAGATTTTTGAAGGAAATAAAGAAAAGTGGCCTCGGATCATTTCCTAGAAATATTCACTCAAGGAAAATACCTTTTTACCGCATCAGAGTTAATGGGCTCAGGAAAATCTGACCCATCCATTTCTGCTAAGATGAGTGCACCCCCTGATAGGACTTTCTTGACGACATATGGGCCTTCCCAATTGGGCTTGAACTTACCACGAGGATCCTCCAAAAATGGTAGAATTTTCTTTAGCACTAAGTTTCCTTCTTGGAAAGTTCTGGGTCTCACTTTCTTATTGTAAGCCCGGGCCATTCTCTTCTGGTACAACTGTCCATGACAAAGCGCCTTCAACCGCTTTTCTTCTATTAGGTTAAGTTGATCATGTCTCGACTGGATCCATTCGGCTTCTTCTAGTTCTGCTTCCATGAGCACTCGGAGTGATGGGATCTCTACTTCCACGGGCAAGACTGCTTCCATCCCATAGACTAGGGAGTATGGGGTTGCCCCAGTTGAAGTCCGGATCGAGGTTCTGTAGGCATGTAGAGCAAGTGGTAGCATTTCATGCCAATCTTTGTAGCTCACTACCATCTTCTGAATGATTTTCTTTATATTCTTGTTTGCTGCTTCCACTGCCCCATTCATCTTTGGCCTGTACGGAGCTGACTTATGATGGGTGATCTGAAACTGCTCACACATTTTCTTCATGTCCTTGTTCTTAATATTTGAAGCATTGTCGGATACTATGGCATTTGGCAGTCCATAGCGACAAATGATATTGTGCTTCAAAAATTTAATCACATGGTTGCTTGTGATATTTGCATATGATGCTGCTTCCACCCATTTAGTGAAATAGTCAATTGCCACCAGGATGAATCTATGTCCGTTCGATGCCTTAGGTGAAATCATGCCGATGACATCTATGCCCCACATAGAGAATGGCCAGGGTGATGTCATGTTGTGCAGCTCACCTGGGGGTGCATGCTTATTATCTGCATATATCTGACATTGGTGGCACCTCCTGACATGTATACAGCAATCATGCTCCATGGTTGTCCAGTAGTATCCCAGCCTCAAGATCTTCTTAGCTAGCATGTGCCCACTCATATGGGGCCCACAGACTCCTCCATGTAAGGTCTCAATCAGCCTTTCCGATTCAGCCTTGGCAACACATCTAAGCAGAATGTCGTTATGTGACCTTTTGTACACATGTCCACCACTTAGCAGAAACTGACCCGCCAATCTCTGTATTGTCCTCTTCTCAGTAGCAGTGGCATTTTCTGGCAAACTTCGATTATTCAAGAAGTTCTTGATATCTTGAAACCATGGTGTTTCTTCTTCTGGTGCTCCCTCTAGAACGAGACAGTAAGCCGGTTCATCTCGGACCTCAATTTCCAGTGGTCTGATGTCTACTCCTTCTGGTATGCTGACCATTGAAGCCAAGGTTGCTAGAGCATCCGCAAACTGATTCTTGGCCCTTGGCATATAGTTGAAGGAAATTCGAGTGAAATTTGTGCTTATTTCTTCCAAGTACTGGTGATAGGGGATCAATTTGTGATCCTTGGTTTTCCACTCACCAGTTGTTTGGAAGATGATAAGACTCGAATCCCCGTATACGTCAAGTTCCTCTACTCCATGATCCATGGCTGCTTGCAATCCAATTATTCATGCCTCATATTCTGCTATGTTATTGGTGCACTGGAATCTCAGCTTTACTGCAATTGGGATATGTGAACCATCTGGTTTAACCAAGACTGCCCCTATTCCGTTCCCATTCATATTGGCGGCCCCATCAAAGAACATCTGCCAAGAACTCTCACTGTCCTCCTCTTCAGTGTACAGAATTGCCTCATCGGGAAAGTTGGTCTTCAAGGGTTGATATTCTGGCAGAGGATGTGCAGCCAGGTGATCAGCTATGGCTTGACCCTTGATCGCCTTCTGGGTGATGTATGTGAGGTCAAACTCGGACAATAGTAGTTGCCACTTTGCCGTTCTGCCAGTCAGTGCCGGTTTCTCAAATAAATATTTCAGCGGGTCCATCCGGGATATCAATAGTGTGGAGTGACTAAGGAAATAGTGCCTTAGCCTCTGAGTGGCCCACACTAGAGCACAACAAGTCTTCTCCAATGATGAGTACTTAGCTTCATATTCTGTGAATTTTTTACTCAGATAGTAAATTGCCCTTTCTTTTCTACCAGTCTCATCATGCTGCCCCAAGACACATCCCATCGACGTTTCCAACACTGACAAGTACAGGATCAGTGGTCTTCCTGGAGTTGGTGGCACTAGCACAGGTGGGTTTAGCAAATACCTCTTTATTGTATCAAATGCCTGCTGGCAGTCCTCATTCCAGACCGTCGGGTTATCTTTCCTCAAAAGTTTGAAAATTGGTTCACAGATAGCAGTGAGCTGTGCTATGAACCGGCTTATGTATTGAATCCTTCCAAGAAAACCCCTGACCTCCTTCTCAGTTCTGGGTGCTGGCATTTCAATTATGGCCTTGGCTTTAGCCGGGTCAATTTCAATTCCTCTTCGGCTCACTATAAACCCCAGTAATTTCCCTGATGTAGCCCCAAAGACGCACTTAGCCGGGTTAAGCCGTAAACTGTACTTCCTGAGCCGATCAAACACTTTCTTCAGATTGATCAAGTGGTCTTCTTCTTTGCAGGATTTGGCAATCATATCGTCTACGTAGACCTCCATCTCCTTTTGGATCATGTCATGAAATAGTGCTGTCATGGCCCGCTGGTATGTTGCCCCAGCGTTCTTAAGCCCAAACGGCATGACTGTGTAGTGGAATGTGCCCCAAGGTGTGATAAATGCTGTTTTCTCTTGATCTTCCTTAGCCATCTTGATCTGATTATATCCGGAGAACCCATCCATGAAAGAAAACAGGCTATGTACCGCAGTATTATCGACCAGAATGTCGATGTGTGGAAGCGGAAAATCGTCCTTTGGGCTTGCCCTGTTCAAGTCTCTATAGTCCACGCACATTCGGACCTTCCCGTCCTTCTTTGGTACCGGCACTATGTTTGCAAGCCACTCTGGGTATGTAGAGACTGCCAAAAATCCGGCTTGAAATTGTTTGACCACTTCGTCCTTGACCTTTAAGGTCCATTCCGGTTTCAATCTTCTCAGCTTCTGCTTAATTGGCTTAACCCCTGGCAAAATTGGCAACTTGTGCACCACCATGTCAGTGTCCAACCCCGGCATGTCCCGATACGACCAAGCAAACACATCTTTGTAGTCTGCCAAGAACTGTGACATTTCATTTTTCTGCACATCAGACAAGCATGACCCGATTTTCACAATTTTTGGGTCCTCTTTGGTCCCAAGATTTATGGCTATGGTCTCCTCAATATTAGGTTGGACCCCCTTTTCATGACGTTCCAATTGGTATTCAATTTCTTTTAGAATGTCTTCTTCTTCGACCTCGGTCTCTTCTTCGATCCCCATAAGGTCAAAGTCGAGCTCAAGGTCGAAGTCATATTCAACCTGGTCCAATTCGGTCTGATTATATGGTTCATAAGTGGTCTGGACCTTTTTGAAAAAATTAAATTTTCTAGAAAAAATAGAAAAATCTTTTTGGGTTTTTTGTGGGCCTTCTAAACATAATTCCCCTGAAGACGAAGGCCCATTAGAACCTTCATGGAAATGGCATTCCACTATTGGAGTTTTTTTTTGGAAGCCGCGTCAGTTTGCCGAACAGACGCTGCTTCAAAGGTAAGGGGAGTTTCCTCCCAATTGTTCATTACAAAATTTTGGGGAGCAGGGGAAATAGGGAAAGCCTGCTTTTCAAGCCCAGCATCCGATGCCATCATCACCGGGTGGGTACTGCCCTTTTCTGCTACGGGGCCGAATCCAGAAATGACCTCCTCTGGAATCTTGACTGCGGCCCAGTCAATGAACGGCAGGTCCATGTCTGCCCCTGTCTTTTCGCCTTCAGTCATGGCGAAGAATGCACCAACATCCTCAGAAAAGTCCACCTGCTGTTCGGGCTGTGGCCCAGGCCCATCAGCTGCTCCCAGTATTGGAGAGGGGTTATAGGGTTGTAGGGCCGAAACAACAGGCTTCTGAAATGGGTTGACATTTCGGTATGGGGGTTTGGACTGGTCTATGGGAGGAGAAATTTGGATTATATAAGCGGGTTTAGGGAAACTTTCCCTTAAATGAGGGAGTTCTCCTTTGCTTCTGCTCTCCCCTTCTTCATGCTTCATTCTTCTCCAGCCTCTGGGCTTGAAGCCCAACCCTATCTTGGGGATCAGTTTCTTAGCCGTGATTGGCTCCACCATCCCCTGCAGATTGATCCCCAGGCCTTTCCCTGGGTGAAAGTGGTATTTCTCCATCACTTTCTTGACCATCTTTTCTGCAGTGGTCCCCTTTTCCTTCCTTTTCTCACACCCCCCAGGTATGTAATTTACCGCCTCAAATTGGAATGAGTGGAATGCAATCTTGTCGACAGTTAGGTCAACATTAATCAAGGGTACATCAGGTGACACAATGGGCGGCACCAAGTTGTCGGCTAGGACTGTTATCACCCTCTGCCCTCTTATGTATTTCACCCTCTGGTGGAGCGTGGATGGTATTGCCCTAGCCGAATGTATCCACGGCCTTCCTAGGAGCAGATTGAAGGCTGCGGGTATATCCATCACTTCAAATGTGATGTTAAAGATATTCGGCCCAATTGTGACCGGCAGTTCAATCTCTCCTAGGGAGTGGGTCTTGGAGCTATCAAAAGCCCTTACTATCCGCCCATTTCGTTTTATCCTTGACTGGTCCAGCCCCAGCTTGGTAAAAGTGATTAACGGGCAAACGTTTAACGCTGACCCGTTGTCAATTAAAACCCGTGCAACCATGCAGCCCTTACAAAGCACAGTGATGTGCAAAGGGTCCACATGATAACACCCACCTGGGCTGATCTCACCCTCTGAGAAACTTATCACATTATGTGACAAGATTTGACCAACCATTTTACCAAGCTGGTCTGGATCAATTGTCTGAGATACGTGTGCACTCTGCAGCACCCTCAACAATGCATCCCTGTGCTTTTCGGAATTCAGCAAAAGGCCCAGTATTGAAATCTGGGCCGGGACCTTGTTTAGCTGATCCACAAGATTGAATTCACTTTTCTTGATTATTTTTATGAGGTCTGATGCCTCATTTTCTGCACCCTGGGGGGTGTCTTCTCCCACTTTATTTTTTCCTTTTTGTTTTCTTTCATTTTCTTTTTCTGTTTTTTCTTTTTCTACTTCTGTCTCCTTTTCTTTCTCTTCACCCCCTGCACATCTCCCCGACCTCGTCATGAGGTTCACCTCCTCCTGGTTCTGGTTCCTGACCATTGGAACCGTAGCCGTGATTCCCTCGCTGTAATTCCATGGTACAGCGGCCTCAGAATAGGCTAGTTTAGGGATGTTAACCACTAATGGCTGGAGTCTGGACCGGGATGTATGGGCCGGTTTAGGGATAGTATGGGCTGGCTGCACATTTACAACCAGGGGTTGAAGTTTGGATTTGGTGGGGACAGAAGAAGTGATGGAAGCAGTGGTGGGGTCAAGATTGATGACCAGTGGAGCCTTAGACGGCTTGGATGGGGAATAAATGGGTGGACTGCAATTGAAGACCAATGGGGGCCTTGCAGTATTCATCTGGGTCATAAGAGATGAGACCCGGTTCAAAGAGGAACTTATGTCCTCAGCAGCTGTATTATTTTTTTGGGAGACCATGTTGATCTCCTCTTCGTCCTCCTCTGGGAAGAAATGGACCTGGACAGTGGTCCCTACTGGTGCTATAAGCTGAGATGGGTCAAAGGCCCTTCTCGTGGTGGATATGGCAGAGATGGAGTTGGATGGGCCTGCCCCATTGTGGTAAGGCAGAGGGTTCTGCCCAATATCATTCCCTGACTGGGCCGGTGCAGCAGTGTTGAAGACCAAGGCCTTCTGGTCCAACAGGTCCTGGACTGCATGCTTCAATACCCAGCAGGTATCAGTAGAATGCCCCGGCGCACCCATATGGAAATCGCAGGTGACTGATGTGTCAAAATTTCTCCCCCGGGTGGCATTCGGGTTAGGCTCCTTCAGAGTCAAGTATTCCCCTTTCAGCAGGGTTGGCAGTAGTTGGGACAGAGATATGGGTAGAGGGGTGAAAACCCGGTTCTTTCTTGCTGCGAACCAGGCATCCCGCTCCTCCTTAGAAAAAGTCCTCCTTGTGTTAGCTGGCACAGAGGGAGAGAAGTTGACATTCAGCGGGGTCTGGTACGACTGCTGGGCCTGCTGGGCCTGTTGGGGTGCCGAGATGTTGACGTGAAGTGGCTTCTTGGCTGGAGGAGCCTGGACCAGGTTCACCTCCCCTTCTTTTCGGGCCCCCGTCTTTTTGAATCCGGCCCCTTTCTTCTGGGCCATGGAGGCCGAGGAATCAGACTGCCCAGCCAGAGTAGAGTAGTCTATCAGCCGTCCTGACCTGACCCCTTCCTCGATCCGGTCCGCTACCTGTACCAGGGCTGCAAAGTTGGTGGTGATCTGGCCCACCAGATGGTTGTAAAAGGGCTGCCCCAGTGTGCCCATAAATGTGGAGATCATCTCCGGCTCTTGCATAGGTGGCCTGACCTGGGAGGCGGCCTCTCTCCATCTCTTGGCGTACTGCCGTACCGGCTCATCTTTGCCCTTGGTCATCCTCATCATGTCGTACCGGTCTGGCACGATCTCAGAGTTGAACTTGTATTGGTCCAAGAAAGCGTCTGCTAGGTCCTTCCACCTCCTGATCCTTCCATGGTCCACTGTAGCGAACCACCGAAGGGCTGACCCGGTCAGACTCCTCTGGAAGAGCTGGATCAGTATTCCATCGTCCCGGCCAAACTGGCACAGGGCCCCGCAGTATAATTTGAGATGGCTCAACGGGCAGCCCGTGCCATCAAATTTGTCAAAGTCTGGGCACCTGAACTTAGCCGGTAGACAGACGTCCGGGTACATGCACAGGTCTTCGAAGGTGGTGCCTGCATGGCTGCCTCCCCCCTTCACTTCTTTCAGCTCTGCCTGGATCCTCTCTATCCTCAGCAGCATTTTCTTTTCCATCTCATCCCTGGCCTTTTCTTTTTCCAGCTCTTTCGCAGACTCCGCCATATTTTCCCTGATCAGAAAGGGTTCAGGGACTGGTTCAGAAATGGGCTCAGGCATGGGCTGAACCGGAGGTGGAATATAGGCCTGAGGTGGCGGTGCCGGATGAGAAGTCGACGCCTGATTTTGGGCTTGGGCCTGCTGGGCCTGAGCCGCCAGTAAGTCCCCCAGCATTTTGGCCAGACCGGCCACTTGCTCCTGCAGTTGATTAAAGTCCTGAGCAGGGACGGTAGCTTGGGCTTGGTTCTCTTCAGTATTCATTGTTCTGGCTTTGGATCTAGTTACTGGAGCAATGATTGCAAGTGTACCTGGGTTGAATGTACCTGAGGAAAAATGAATAGAACATGTCAGCTTCCATTTAACTTGAGTCACACCCCTATATATGTAAACCAGTAGGTTAGGTGAACACCAGCCAGAAAAAATTTTTTTTTTTATTTTTGTTTTTGTTTTTTTTTTTTTTTTGAGTTGGAATATTCTAGGGCTTCCAAGGGTCCCAATTTTTTTGATTTGATTGATAAAAATAACCAACCAAGGTTTTCATTTTTTTTTTTGATTTGATTGATAAAAATAATCAACCAAAGGTGTCTTGGACTACTCTATCCAAGTATCCCACAAATGTTTTGATTTGATTGATAAAAATAACCAACCAAAGGTGTCTTGGACTACTCTATCCAATTATCCCACAAATGTTTTGATTTGATTGGTAAAAATAATCAACCAAAGGTGTCTTGGACTACTCTATCCAAGTATCCCACAAATGTTTTGATTTGATTGATAAAAATAACCAACCAAAGGTGTCTTGGACTACTCTATCCAAGTATCCCACAAATGTTTTGATTTGATTGATAAAAATAACCAATCAAAGGTGTCTTGGACTACTCTATCCAAGTATCCCACAAATGTTTTGATTTGATTGATAAAAATAACCAACCAAAGGTGTCTTGGACTACTCTATCCAAGTATCCCACAAATGTTTTGATTTGATTGATAAAAATAACCAACCAAAGGTGTCTTGGAATATTCTAGGGCTTCCAAGTATCCCACAAATGTTTTGATTTGATTGATAAAAATAACCAACCAAAGGTGTCTTGGACTACTCTATCCAAGTATCCCACAAATGTTTTGATTTGATTGATAAAAATAACCAACCAAAGGTGTCTTGGAATATTCTAGGGCTTCCAAGTATCCCACCAATGTTTTGATTTGATTGATAAAAATAACCAACCAAAGGTGTCTTGGAATATTCTAGGGCTTCCAAGTATCCCACAAATGTTTTGATTTGATTGATAAAAATAACCAACCAAAGGTGTCTTGGACTACTCTATCCAAGTATCCCACCAATGTTTTGATTTGATTGATAAAAATAACCAACCAAAGGTTTTCATTTTTTTTTTGTTTGATTTGATTGATAAAAATAACCAACCAAAGGCATCTTGGAATATTCTAGGGCTTCCAAGTGTCCCATTTTTTTTTTGATTTGATTGATAAAAATAATCAACCAAAGGTGTCTTGGACTACTCTATCCAAGTATCCCCCAAATGTTTTGATTTGATTGATAAAAATAACCAACCGAGGTTTTTTTTTTTTTCAAATTTGCTGAATTTTCTCAGTTTTCGAGTTCCAGAGTTTGACTGACACATGTTTGAGTTGAGTTGGTGTCAAAAAATATGACACCTTGGTTTCCTCTTTGATTTTCAAACTTAGGTTAAATCCTGAAAGAATATTTTATTTTATTCTTTTTTTGTTTTTGTTTTTTTTTTTTTTGCATTTTTGGGAACATTTCTTATGTTCTTTTCGGGGTGCCTAAGGATTACCCACAGTGTTTTAGGCATTTTATTCTGAAAACTTGGGCTGAAAAGCCAATTTGTGCATTTTTGAACGTATCCGGTATAACATTCCGGATAATAATATGCCTTATTGTATCCGGTTACCATAACCGGATTCACGCATATGTCTTTGTATCCGGAAACATGTACCGGATATGATTAGAGCTGTTATTAACCGGCCTGAGTTGCCGGTTATTGCCGAAATGGCCCTTTTTGACTCATTTTTTTCACCAGATTTGATTCTTTTCATTCCCAATTGATGTTCACCTTAATTTGACCTTCAAAACTTGCCCCAAATCGGGCTTAGACATCACACTTGCAAAATTCCTCAAATTTAAGAAAAGGACATGGCTTTACCTTGCCACCTTGTATTACCTTCATTCAATATGGTATTCACATTATACCTTGGCCTGTAAAACATGCAAACGGCCTTCCCCCATTTACACCCAATTCCCCAAACGCAATTGTGTGTTTTTAGCCAAAAACGTGTTTCTCCACCTTCAAGCGTATGGTTTTTGGGTTTTGGCTTAATTGGCAACTTAGAACTCAAGTCTAGTGATGCCCGGAATCGAATCACAGATCCCATTGTCATCACATCATTGACTCAAATTCTAAGGTAAATGTTTTCACTTTCGCTTTCCGAAGTCACGACCTCGGTGCGCCAAGCTACACACATTCATGGTTCAACTTCCTAGTAGGTAAAGGGTAGGCTGTGCAAATTGTTTCAAGTGCTCAAGTGCAATTTTAAATTTTGGTAACATTCACAACGTCCCAGCCCCTTGCCACTCTTTTTCGTAGCCATGCATTCAATTTCAAGCCAAGGCATATATGACAAAATAATGAAGCTACATACAAGAAAGCAAGCACCAAATATGCACAAAAATATTACATGCCCAAAAAGTGGTATACAAAACATGTTGTATGTACAAACAACAATCAACTCATGTAAGCATGCTTGAAACCCAAAAGCATTCCTTAAAATCCTAGATTTTCATGCTCAAAGTGTACCATTTACCCCAAATTGAAGCCTAAAATTTTAGCACTTACTTGGCATGATACAAGAAAGGTTTTGATGATTTAAACTTGTTTGAAAACCCCCAAATTATGCACTGAAATTTCCAGAATTTTCATGCTCAAAAGTGCATTCATTATACCCCAAATTAATGCCTAAAAGTTTAGCAACTACTTGACATGCTATATTGGTGAACATGCTAAAAAAATCTACAATGTGCACTAAAATTCCAGATTTCATGCTCTTGGTTTTCATGCTCAAATCAAATCCCCCTATACCCCAAATCAATAGCATAACAAAAAATTTTTAAGCACAAAAAGCATGCTTTATGGGAATCATGTTTGAATACCCCAAAAATTCTGAACTCCTAGATTTCATGCTTCTAATTCTCATGTTCAAACCATGGTATTCAAAATCCAAATTAGAGCATGTTATCACCAAATGCATCAAAATCATGCTTCAAGATAGGCTTCTCCTAAATCAATCTCTAGGCAACATCAATCAAAACATACATGACTTGATCCATATAAAATTCAAAAGCATCCCAATCTGATTTGAAATACAAGAATATACACAAATAAAGTAAACAAAATAGCAAACATTCAAAAAGTAAAGAAAAAGCATGAACATACAAAAAAGGCTTAAATCCAGCATCCCCAGCAGAGTCACCAGTTGTGAGACATGGGAAAAAATCACCGGAGTGATCGTCCCTCCGTCAGCACACGGGCTCAACGCAAAAATTGGGAGAGTCGCCACCATTCATGATTTTGGGGTGAGAATGGACACCAAAGATTCAAAAGTAGGCAAAAATAGCCAAAAGACAAATTCTAGGATAAAAATAATCCTACTTGAAAATAAAATCCAGAGATGGGTAAGGGGATTAGATTATGAACGGGGGAAGGTGTTAGGCACCCCCATTCATCCACACGAAGTGGTTGCCAAGTGTATGCTCATGCTAAACACAAAGTAAGAAAGCTTGCTAAAGATCATGAAAAATCCTAGAAAAAGGAACAATGTATGATATTTTCACATGAAGATCCAAATAGATTTTAGATCTTCTCTTGTGTCAATATCACTTCTGGAGTATTTCAAAAGATGGAAATCAAAGTAAAAATTGCTCAAAACCAAGTTAAATCAAATCCGGAAAATTCGGTAAAAAGTATGCCATTTGCCTTCAAATCATTCAAATCCAATTCTGAATTCACCCAAACCAAATCCATTTGAAAGATTAGGGTAAATAAGAGTCTCGTGCAAAATTTCACTTCATTCCGATGAAAAATCTAGGAGTTATGCTCCTTTGAAGTTGCTGTTGGGGATTTTTAAAAGTGGTAAGTGGGCAACTTTGGAAAATTGTCTAGAAAAATCCACTACATAGAAATCCGTGAAATTTGGTGTGATTGAAGTCTGTATGGCCATCTTTCAACAGAAACTAGCCTCATACAAAAATCCCTTCGGGTGTGCCTTGGGTGGTCTCCCGAACAGGCCCCAAAGATCACAGATTTACCCAGAAAAATGCAAATGAGCAGTTCTGAGTAAATCGGCTACCAATAATTCAAATGGAATCCAAAAATTATGAAACCAACTGGATTTGAAAATAGACTCAAAAAGGAGTACTCAGAAATAAAAACCGCTCGAATCGGACTTAAAACGAACACATGGCGGTCCGTCGAAGTGACAAGTTCTGTACTTGGACCTGAACTGTCCACTCAACTTCGACAGAGAGGTGTCAAAAATCGGCTAGATAGAAAATTATGAAATTTGGTGGACATAAACTAGACAGCCTCACCTTTCCCATGGTTCTGGAATCGCCCCAAAATTCATCCGGATGATGAAGTTACGGACGTCCGAAGTAGGGGTACAGGTGCTGTCAAGTTAAGCCACTTTTGAAGAAAATCAAATCCGAAAATTGACAAAGTGTGTGAGATTCGTGTGATATGAATCCAAAACCTTTAAAAAACATTTTAAAACACTCCAGAATTTGATTGAGGTCATTTATTTGAGTTTTATCACAATAAATGCAATAAACCCCAAATATGAGCCTATCCCGCCAAAATAGTGATATGTGTGCAAAAGTGAAAAAAACCCAGCAAGATCCATACACATGCATATAGATTCAATAAAATAGGTTCTAGCATAGCCTAGGGTTCCGTTCCATTATCGTTTCCCTCTGTTCTCTTTAAGATAATCAAGGGTACTTTGAATATGGAACGGTTTACAATCAATCAAAAAGGCCTTATGCTACATAGGTTCTAGCACTAGGGTCAATCCCCAGTCTCGTTTCTCCTAGATCCGCCTTCACGTTTTACGGCTAGGGGAGTCTTGAGATACTTTGAGCCGGGGAAGGATCTCCACACATACAAACAAGGCTTTACACTACAGAAAGGTAGAAGAAGAGATCTAGATCTAGGAATGTAAAGACAGAAAATAAAAAGAAAAGTTGAGGCTTACCTGAGTGCTGGAGGCGATTCCACAGCGGTTTTCTTCTTCTCTTGGAGTTCTTCTTTGCGAGAATTCAAAACAAGAGTTGTGTCCATTTGCTCAAGGAGGAGCAAGGGCTAAGGTCATTGGTAGACACAAATTAATGTCTAGAACCCCTCCAACCTAAACCCTAAGGTTATTTCCGCGATTTCCCCTCATTTAATGAGGGACATGATGGTAAAAGTGAAAAGCTCTCGGAAAACCCTAATTTTGAGCAAACTTAAGGTATCCGGTACATCAGACCGGATAACAAAGGATCTTAAGGTATCCGGTACATGGTACCGGATACGCTAAGGCTCACATGTATCCGGTATGAGTATCCGGATACGGGAAGGAGTACTTGTATCCGGATTGAGTATCCGGATACAGGTAAAAGTTTATTTTCTTCAAATTCTGTACTGGCTTTCCAGGAGATAATGATTTTTAATGATTGTTTGTGCAATTTGGGGTGTCTACAACGGGTCTTCCAACGGGACCCGGGTCCGACCCACTTCACTTAAATAAATAAAAAGATAAAATCAAATAAAAAGGGACCCACACCTCCAGAGGGCCCCGCCAGACCTAACAAGGTAGCATGCTGGTCTAGGAAAAGGGTGAAATTGACTCAAAAACCAGGGAGACCCGAGGGACCTGTCAAACCGACGGGGCGGGCCGGGGTGTCTTAGGGCTTCCCCAGACGTAACCGATGACTTAGCTAGAACTCTGAAAAAGCCGCAGACCAGACTTAGACCCGATTAGGGCAAAATCGTGTCTGCCTGCACCTCTCAGGCAGTGGCGACTCCGAAAAGTCCCGAGGCACGCACTGAAGGTGCGCCCGGTGTGCGATCTAGGCCAGGTTTAGGTACGCACACCAGTAACACCTCGGATTTGGTTGTTGAACTAAATGCGGGTTGTTACGGTAGCGAACCGGGTTTGGGTCGGGTGCCGCTTTGCACTGACCCGGGTTCGGGGCGTTACAATAGGGATTTCTCCCTCCTTAGCCTGCTTCCTAAGGTGATCATTGAATCTGAAAATGAGGGGATAACTAGGGGGGTTACCGAAAAGGAAATTTGGTTGACTGTCAAAAAAATGGGAGCATTGAAAAGTCCGGGGCCTGATGGGTTTCAAGGGTTATTTTATCAAACCTATTGGGAAATTATAAAACATGATGTTTGCAAAATTGTGTCTGGGTTTTTCCTCAATGGTTTTTTTTGATAAAAAGCTTAATTACACCCATATTGTGTTGATTCCGAAGACTGAATCCCCTAGGAGAATTAGTGAGTTTAGGCCTATCAGTTTATGTAATCTTATTTATAAAATCATTTCAAGAATTCTGGTAGATAGGCTTAGGCCTCTCATGAACAAGGTTATCTACCCCCACCAATGTGTGTTTGTCCCTGGTCGTGTCATCCAAGATAATATATTTGCCGCCCAAGAGTTATACCATATGGTCAAGAGTAAAAAGAAAGGTAAAAAGAATGGAATGTTTACGGTTAAGTTGGACTTCACCAAGGCCTATGAGAGGCTTAACTGGTCTTTCATTGAAGCCACTCTCCTGGCTTTTGGGTTTAATCAAAAATTCACTAAGATGATTATGTTATGTATTTCTACTATCTCGTATTCTATTTTAATGAACGGTAACCCCTGTGGTAGAATCAATCCCTCTAGGGGGGTGAGGCAAGGGGACCCTCTTTCCTCATTCATTTTTATCGTAACCCAACATGTTCTATCCTTTGCCTTGGTTAAAGTTGAACAGAACCACTCCATAAATGGGGTTAAAGCCTCAAACTTTGTCGAGCCCATCTTTCATCTACTATACACAGATGACCTTCTCTTGTTTGAGCGCGCCGCCTCTGTAAATGTTGAAAATTTTATGTTTATCACTAACTCCTTTGTT
Source organism: Buxus sempervirens (assembly GCA_947561395.2). NCBI lineage: Eukaryota > Viridiplantae > Streptophyta > Magnoliopsida > Buxales > Buxaceae > Buxus > Buxus sempervirens. Next base: position 18,412,719 of record OX387190.1, on the reverse strand, counting down.
GAGATGGCAAGTCACAAGCTCAACCTGGAAAAATCTGAGTTATTCCTCAACCCTAGTATTAAAGGCACAAATCGAGGCAGATTAGCCAAGCCTTTTGGCATTAAACTTGTTAAAAAGCCTGGTACGTACCTTGGGATCCCTATGTTTTTAAATGCTCCAAAACCATGGCGGTTCAAGGTGTTGCTGCAAAGAATCAATAACTGCCTGGCGGGGTCGAAGGCGAAGCTGTTAATCCAGGCGGGAAGAGCTACCCTGATAAATTCTACTCTCCTTAGCATGACCCAATACTACATGGCGGCGGTCAAAATTCCCTCCAAGGTGATTGATACTATCGATAGAGGGGCCCAGAACTTCTTCTGGTTTAAGAAGCACAATGACAAAACCCTCCATACCATCTGCTAGGAGAGATTGTGTCTTCCCAAGAGACTTGGAGGACTGAATATTAAAGATAGCAAGAATTTTAATCTTGCTATGCTCACTAAGGCTGTGTGGAACTTAAGTGCTGACGAGAAAAAAATCTAAGTTAAGTTATTGAAAGCAAAATACTTCCCCAATGGTGAGTTTCTAAACGCTCAAGCCTCTAGATCATCATCATGGTTATGGCAACAGTTGTGTAAGGAAAGTATTTATATCGGGTAGTCAGTGGTGTATTGCGGATGGTAAGATGATCTTTGTAAATGATGGAAGATGGTGGAAAGGACATGTCGAGGGTGAGTTACAAATTCCAAGTGATATCCAAAATCAGAAGTTGGCTGATTTTATTGATCAAAATTCTAGAACATGGGAGTGAAGCAAATTGATACTAGCCTGGCCGCCTCCTGTCGCTGCTCAGATCAGAGAAATTCCCATCAGTAAGTTTGCAGGTCGTGATAAAGTAGTTTGGGAAGGCACAAACACTAGTAAGTTCACTATCTCCTCCACTTACAGATTGCTCTCCTGTGTTACTAATCTGGGTCCTGAAGAAAAGGAGTGGCTTAAGGTGTGGCACCTGCCCATGCCACAGAAGATCAGGCTATTGTGAGACATGGGAAAAATCACCAGGATGATTTCCCCTCCGTCAACACACGGGCTCAACGCAAAGATTGGGAGAGTCGCCACCATTCAGAATTTGGAGGTGAGAATGGACACCAAAATCATCAAAAATAAGCAAAAAGGGTTAAAAAGCAAATTCTAGGGTAAAAATAACCCTACTTGAAAATCAAATCCAGAGATGGGTAAGGGGATTAGATTATGAACGGGGGAAGGTGTTAGGCACCCCCATTCACCCACACAAGGTGGTTGCCAAGTGTTATTCATGCTAAAAGAAAATAGAAAGCTTGCTAAAAAATCATGAAAACCTTGAAAAGGACAAATATATGATATCTTCACATGAAAATCCAAATGAATTCCAGATCTTCTTTTATGTTAATATCACTTCTGGAATATCACAAAAAGATGGAAATCACAGCAAAAGTTGCACAAAACCAAGTTGAGGCAAATCCGGGAAATTTGGTAAAAAGTAAAGCCATTTCTCTTGAAATTAATCAAATCCAATTTTAAATTAAATCAAACCAAATCTATTTGAAAGATTAGGGTAAACAATAGTCTCATGCAAAATTTCAATTAATTCCGGTTGAAATCCTAAGAGTTATGGCTCTTTTAAAGTTGCTGCCGGAGAAAATCAAAAGTAGCAAGTAGGCAGCTTTGGAAAATCACATAGAAAAATCTACTCCATAGAAATCCGTGAAATTTGGTGTCAATGAAGTCTGTATGGCCATCTTTCAAAAGAAGCTAGCCTCATACAAAAACTCATTCGGATGTGGCTTGGGTGACTTCCCGAACAGGCCCCGAGGATCACAGATTGACCCAGAAAAGTACTGTTGAGCCGTTCTGAGTAAATCTGCATTCCACGACACAATTTAAATCAAAAAATTATGAAATTAATTGGATTTAAAAATAGACTCAAAAAGGAGTGCCCAGAAACAAAAATCACTCGAATCGGATTTAAAACGAACACATGGCGCTCTGTCGAAGTGACAAGTTCTGTATTTGAACCTGAACTGTCCAATCAACTTCGACAGAGAGGTGTCAAAAATCCGCTTGATAGAAATTGATGAAATTTGGTCGACATAAACTAAACAGCCTCACCATTCCCATGGTTCTGGAATCACTCTAAAATTCATCCGGACGATGAAGTTATGAGTGTCCGAAGTTGGGGTACAGTTGCTGTCAAGTAAAGCCCTTTTTAGAGAAAAACAATTCAAAACTGTGACAAAGTATGTGCAATTCGTGCAAGATGAATACAAAACCTTTAAAAATCATTTCAAAACATTCCAGAATTGATTGAGGCCATTTATTTCAGATTTATCACAATAAATGCAATAAACCCAACATATGAGCCTACCCCGCCAAAATCATGTGCTATGCATGTGTAAGTGTGAAAACCATTCCAATAGCATAGCAAAGATATCAAGCATGTATATCAATAAAAATTGGGTTCTAAAAAACAACCTAGGGTTCCGTTCCATTATCGTTTCCCTTTGTTCTCTCTCCCCGTTAAACACGGTTCTTCAAGATAATCATGGGGTACTTTGAATATGAAATGGTTTTCAATCATTCAAAAGGCTTTATGCTACATAGGTTCTAGCATTAGGGTCAATCCCCAGTCTCGTTTCTCCTAGATCCCGCCTTCACGTTTTACGGCTAGGGGGAGTCTTGAGATACTTTGAGCCAGGGAAGGGTTTTCACACACAGATCAAGGCCTTATTCTACAGAAAGGTAGAAGAAGAGATCTAGATCTAGAAATGTAAAGACAAAAATTAAAAAGAGGTTTGAGGCTTACCTGGGTTCTGGAAGCAATTCCACAGCGGTTTCCCTCTTTTCTTGGAGTTCTTCTTGGCGAGAATTCAAGGCAAGAGTTAATGGCCATTTGCTTGAGGAGGAGCCTCCTATTTATAGGCAAAGGATAGGGTTAGGGTTGGTGAGAATGGTAGATACAACATAATTCTATAGCCCACCAACCTTAACCCTAAGGCCATTTCTAAGATTTCCACTCATTTAATGAGGGATATGATGGTAAAAGTGAAAAGCTCTCGGAAAACCCTAATTTTTGAGTAAAACTTATGTATCCGGTATATCAGGCCGGATACACAAGGGCCTTAAGGTATCCGGTATATAATACCGGATACACTAAAGCTCTCTTGTATCCGGTATGTTCCACCGGATACAAAGAGGAGTACTTGTATCCGGCCTGAGTTGCCGGATACAGGTAAAAACTTATTTTCTTCAATTTTTGTGCTGGCTTTCAAGGAGATAACGATTTTTGATGATTATTGATCATTTTGACAGTGCAATTTGGGGTGTCTACAGCTATTTCTTTGGAAGACAATTCTCAACAGCAATACTACAAATGAGCTACTTCATGCTCGATTGGGACTTGCGGCCGAAAGCTGCGTCCTTTGCAATAAAGAGCAAGAATCCTCCTTCCATCTGTTCTTCAATTGTGATTACATTTGAGCTTTATGGTTCGGATGCATGGGAGGTAGACTTACAGATCATGGCCTGGTAAGGGATTGCAAGGATTGGATTTTCAACCATGTGCTTAAGATTGGAGGTAATGGTGAGCAAGATCCCCCTAAGCTTATGGCAGCTTGGGCCAACATTTGGTGGGCGGTTTGGCTCACCCGAAATAAATTTGTATTTGAGAACATTATGTAGCGCCCCAGATCCGGGTCTGCCCTATCACAGCACAAACTCGTACCCGAGACCTACTTATGGGCCCAATAGAACCTGATTGACACAATCAATCCTGGGCATTACAAAGTAATCATCAGAGTGCATGACTAAAGAAGCATGGAATAAAAATTTCCATCTAATCAAAATATCATCTGAACTATGATCTCCAAAACATGATATATATGTGAATAAAATACAACTAAGGCAACTAACCATTCACAATGATCTCTCCAAAATATATAGACATGTACAAAAGATATCTCCCAAGAGTATAAGTCCAAAAATAACATTCTAGTCTACAAGTCCAAAATAATAATTACATCCCATATACAATCCCCAAGACAAAAATACATCATCATAAAAAGAACCCTACTATGGGTGGTAGCAATCCTCCGGCCTGAACTAAAGCTCACCCTCTATATCTGCCCCGGTACGTGGCTCACCAAGCGGATCTGAAAACAAAACACGCATGAGACTTAAAGTCCCAGTAAGCAGAAAACATGCATGCAGAGAAACAGTTTATGCAATTTTATAACATCATGATAATATTCACAAGTATAAGATACCAAATGTAAACCAAAACATCTCAAACAGATATAAAGTGTAATTCCAAGTCAAATATCTCAATCGGGTAATTCATGAAATCAAATCAACCATTCCAAGTCAAATATCTCAATCGAGTAATTGATGAAATCAAATCAACAATTCCAAGTCAAATGTCCAAATCAGATTAATGATCGCTATCCAAGATTAAGGCCAAGCGGAGTATTTCAACACTGCCGACGAATCAAGGCCCAGTGGAGTACTTCTACACTGCCGACCAAATCAAGGCCAAGTGGAGTACTTCTACACCACCGACGCATCAAAGCCAAGTGGAATACTACTTCGCTGCCCGATGAATCAAGGCTAAGTGGAGTACTTCTACGCTGCTCGATGAATTAAGGCCGAGCGGAGTACTTCTACACTGCCTTGGTTCATGAAATCCAAAATCAATCAAAACGAATACCATAAAATCCTCAAAATACATTTTGGATGAGTGGAGTAATCTTAGAATTCTCAAATAAGTCATCCTACCAAAAATCATTGGATTTCGAGACAAAAGGTTTTGGACCTCAAAAATATTCTAAGTCTAGATAAAAACGTTGACTTTTCAGTGTAGAATTTTTCTAAACAAATCTACAAGGAGTTTAGGGCTCAAATTCTGGTTGTAGTCTATTGAAGGGTATACAAATCATCTAAAATTTTCTGGGCTTCTAAATCACTCATTTGGATATCAAACTTAAAAAGTGGCCATTTTTGAAAATCGGGAAAACTGGAGATTTAGGCACAAACTGAAAAGTTGACTTTTTATTGGTTGGGAATTGGGCCTTGGGAGTATTTTTATTGGTTCCAAATGGGGGGGGGGGGGGTAAAACCTTTGTAAGCACCTTATTTTTGCACCCCTGGAATTGCTGAAAATGAAAACCCTAGCAGAAAGTCAAACCTCGAGGGGACAACAAGTTGACTTTTTGATCAAGTGATATTTGGCCACCTTGCTTTATATCATTGGATAGAGAATCTCGACACGATTCCAACGCAACTGAGTTTGTAGGAATCGGAGTTCGGATGAAGGTTCTGTAGGCGATCAAACCTGAGCAGAGCAAAAAGTTGACTTTCTGCTAAAATCCGATCCAGATACCTTGCTCTATGTCACTGGATAGAGAATCTTGACACGATTCCAACGCAACTGAGTTTGCAGGAATCGGAGTCCGGATGAGCGTTCTGCGGGCGGTCAAACTTAAGCGAAGCCCAAAGTTGACTTTCTGGTAAAATCTGATCCAGAGGCCTACCTTTAGGTCATGGGATAGAGGGCTCCGATACAATTCTAACGCAACTGAGTTTGCCCAGATCGGAGCCCGGATGAAGAAAATATGAGCTGACAAAATTCCCAAGCAACAAAACCGGCAATCTGCGCGCGTGGCAAAAAGCTGCACACGTGGCGAGTTGCGCAGAAAAATATCTCAGGGATCAAATCCGTAAATATCCAAACATTCAAAATATCCCAGGGACCAATCTGAAAGTATCTGAAAATATCTGAATAAAATAATATTAAACCTAAATATCCCAGGGACCATATCCTAATTTTCAGATTTTTAAAACAAACGAGCGGCCGCATTAATTTTTTGTCATGATTATGCCGCTCGAGCGGACGTGGCGAGCGGCGTGCGCTCACCTTGAGCTGGGCGCCAAAGTGAGTGGCACCCATTTCTCCCTTGCCTATATAAGCTGCGCGACTTTCTCGCACAAATGGTTCTGCATTTTTTTTGGTTGGACATTTTTTTGGTTCGACATTTTTCTTGGGGGTTGGACATTCTGAAGGGTTGAAGATCTTTTTTAAGGTCGGAAATTTTTCTGGGTTCAGGGGATTTTGGAGGTTCTGCATTTTTTTGGTTGGACATTTTTCTTGGGGGTTGGACATTCTGAAGGGTTGAAGACCTTTTTTAAGGTCGGAAATTTTTCTGGGTTCGGGGGATTTTGGAGGTTCTGCAATTTTTTTTGGTTGGTTGTTTTGGGGTTCGGATTTTTGGTTTGGGATTTTCGGGGTTGGGCATTGGAGGGTCTGTTGTTCCTCGGCATTCAAAGGTGGTCTGGGCTACCATCTTCCCCAAAGAAACCAGTCACTTGGCCTCCCCATTCCTTTCTTCCTCTTCTTCCTCATCAAACCCGAAGGAGATAAACCCTAAGGAGATCTTGCTGTGGGCGTGGAGAGGTGTTGCTCCGGTGGCTGCTCGCACAAGGAGGCTCCACCCACTTCGGATAGGTGTTGAAACACCCAGGTAATGTTCCTGACGAACTCTTGTCCAAAATAAATAAGTTCATTGCGATATCCTGTTTTCTAGCATTTTTGTTCTTCACTTGTTTGATTGATTCGAAGGGGGAGCATGTGTAACGCCCCAGACCCATAACCAATGATAATAATCGCGTAAATTTCGATAACAACTCAAACCAGGTCAATGCCATGCATATGGTTACATTGATTAATTTACATGCCAAGTAGACACTCCACACCTCCATGTACACAGTTCCCGGCCTACTCAGGGTATCGGAAACTCTGAAATGACGGCCTACTCAGGGTATCGTCATCCAATGCCGGCCTACTCCGGGTATCGGCACTGACAACCAGGCCTACTCAGGGTATCTGGCTGCTCTACACTGGTCGTGGCAACACACGTGGCCATGCAATTACACCAACCAACACATACCATCACATTACTAAGCTTAACAAGGATCCATGGGAAGCTAAACCCAAACCGATAATTAACTGTTTAAAACTCTGCATTAGAACATCAACTCACACAAGTGTTCCAACCAGAACATCAACTCACACAAGTGTTCCAACCAGAACAGAAACTCACACAAGTGTTCCAACCAGAACAGAAATTCACACAAGTGTTCCAACCAGAACACAAACTCACACGAGTAATCAAATAAACAATAATTACAACCTCATTCAAACTTTCCATCAAACAGGGTTCGATAAACCAAATAAGGTACCAAGCAATGCATGTTTCAAGAGGACTAGAATAAAGCACTAATATGTGAACATCCCGAACATCCTCGAAATATTTCTCCACACCTACTTCATAAGCTTGTACTAAAACTAGTACCTATCTACATTGTTCTTCCCGGTAATATTTATTTCCTCTAATGGCGAATTCTATTTGTTGGTCGAATGGTTGAAGAACCCCTATTGTCCAGAGCACCCTTGGCTCTTCCGAAATTTAGGATTCTGTATGAAAAACCACTGGGCGCTCACTTCCCGAGGTGGGCGCCAGGTGGGCGGTAGGTCCCCTTGATAAATCTTAGCTTGCGCTCACCCGTGGATGAGTAGGCGCTAGCTAAGCGCCAGACGGGCGGGAGAAAAGCGCGAGATAAGCGCGAGAATTGGAGGTAGGCGCCAGCTAGGCGCGAGGTGGGCGCTGGCTAGGCGCCAGGTCTGTTTTTCTTAGCGCTCACCTCCTAGGTGGGCGCTAGGTAGGCGATAGCTAGGCGGTAACCCAGTTCAATTTCCAGGTCTCTGTTAATGCCGGAAATCCAACTCTGGCTGTAATTTTTCACTCTGTGACCACTTATATGGCCTCCTAGTAGTCCCAGGATACATCCAAACCAATTTTGGATTTAATCTAAATGACTTCCTAGTTATCCCCAATTCCACTGTGCAAAACCAAAACCCTCCGTAACTAAAACCCTTCGTAACTGTGTTTCCCAGAAAACCCAACATTCATGCAATTTAATACCATGATATCATTCAATGCATATACAAATAAATCCGAAAACCTCGGTGCTAAAACAATGCCACTCACTCGTGTGCGCGATAATCCCAGAATGGTAGTCGTCCTCGAAATCGGCCGATCGCGATCCCGAATGCGCGAAGACGAAATGGTAGCCTAAATGTTAGTCGAACTGTTCGCTGTTCTGGAGAGAGAAAACCCGCTTTTATCCCACTCGAATGAGCTTCTAGTAGTTCCTCAGACTCTTTCTCTTCCTGAGAATAACCCCAATCGCCATTTCCGCCGCAGTCGCCACAGCTCTAACTCCAATGAAGATTTCCTCCGTAACTTACGCGTATCCCTACAACCCAAACCCTACTTTCCCCCTTCGGAAATTTTTACCCATTTTTACCCTACGAGAAATACGCCGTTGGATGCATATCCTTCTTTTCTCTTATCCGATGCGCGCTCGCCCACCGAAACCTCACATGCTCGCGGCATCGACATCTTAATTAAATAAATAAATACGTAGACACCATACAATAAAAATCATACGATAAATATAAATATTCTTCCGAAAATTTGGCTATATAACGCCTGTACATACGAGCATGGGCTAAGCCCTCAAACCACACTAAACACCTGATAAACACAGTTTTATGTATATCAACAGAATGAATAAACCGTAGATAACCCCACAAAATAATCAGGGTCTTACATCCTCCCCTCCTACAAAAATTTCGCCCTCGAAATTTATTTCAAGAAGGAACAATTAAGTCCGGATACTTCTTCTTCATCTCTTCCTCGCTTTCCCAAGTGCATTCCTCAGTGGAATGGTTTTGCCACAACACTTTCACTAAAGGTATAATCTTGGTGCGAAGGATCTGCTCACGTCGATCCAAAATCTGCACTGGCTTTTCTTCATACGACAAATCCTCCCGAATCGCTAAAGGCTCGGAATCTATCACATGACTAGGATCAGATATGTACTTTCGTAGCATGGAAATGTGAAACACGTCATGCACCCCTTCCAAGTGGCCCGGTAAAGCCAACCGATATGCTGCTGGGTTAATTTCCTTCACTATCTCATATGGACCAATAAACCGGGGTGATAGTTTTCCTTTCTTCCCAAATCTCCTAATTCCCTTGGATGGTGAAACTTTCAAAAAGACCATATCTCCCACTTCGAACCTCAATTCTCGGCGTCTAGTATCTGCATAACTTTTCTGACGGCTTTGTGCAGTTAATATCCGCTGTCTGATGAGTTTTACTTTTTCCATACTGTCTTGAATGATTTCTGGCCCAAAATACTGTTTCTCCCCAATCTCAACCCAACATACTGGTGATCTGCATGTTCTACCATACAAAGCCTCATACGGTGCCATCTGGATGCTAGCTTGATAGCTATTATTGTAGGCGAATTCCACCAGATGCAAATACTTACTCCAGCCGCCACCCCAATCCAAAACACAACACCTCAGCATATCTTCTAAAGTCTGGATAGTCCTTTCGGACTGTCCATCGGTCTGTGGGTGGAAACTAGTACTGAAACTCAGCTGGGTACCCATGGCCTCTTGGAAGCATTGCCAAAAGTGAGATGTGAACCGGGAATCCCTATCTGACACAATAGACACTGGGACCCCATGTAACCTGACTACCTCCCGTGTATATAATTCAACCAACGATGCTAGATTTTGAGTAGTCGAATAAGGCAAGAAATGAGCGGATTTGGTCAACCTATCGACAATTACCCATATGCCATTGTGATTCTTAGCTGTAGGTGGTAACCCATTCACAAAGTCCATTGTGACATGTTCCCATTTCCACTCAGGCACCGGTAGTGGTCTCATCAATCCTGGAGGCCTACGATGTTCTGCTTTTACTTGCTGACATATGAGACACTTAGCTACAAACCCCGCAATGTCTTTCTTCATACCCGACCACCAGTATACCCCCTTCAAATTCCGATACATCTTGGTGCCCCCCGGGTGAACTGCATATTTAGACCTGTGACTCTCATTAAGTATCACTCCTTTGATCTCCTCGTCATTTGGAACACACATACGACCCTTAAACTTTAGCAGTCCATCCCTGATCTCAAAGTCTCTAGCTGCTTCATCCCCCTTGGATACTAACTCTCGGGTACGTGTCAACTCCACATCAGTCAACTGCCTATCACGAATCTGCTGTATTAACTCAGGCTCCACCTGAACTCGTGACAAGATCAGCCCATGACCGTGGGTGCTGAACTCTCCTGGCCAGTCTACCACTGTATCAACTAGAGTGCACTGACTAACCATAAAGCTAGCTAATGTGGCCACCTCCTCTTGGGAAACGCTCCTACGGCTCAAAGCATCTGCCACTACATTAGCTTTACCAGGATGGTAATGAAGGGTAAAATCATAGTCCTTTAGGAGGTCCATCCATCTCCTCTGCCTCATATTCAACTCCCTCTGAGAAAATATATACCTCAAGCTTTTGTGGTCTGAGAATATCTCAAATGAAGCCCCCATCAGATAATGCCTCCATAACTTGAGTGCAAACACGATCGCTGCCAATTCCAGATCATGGGTAGGATAATTCTTCTCATGAGAACGTAGTAACCTCGAAGCATACGCTACTACTCGCCTCTGCTGCATCAAAACACAGCCCAGCCCCACTCGTGAAGCATCACAATATATAGAAAATCCTTCGCTCACTGATGGAACAATCAGAACTGGAGCTGTAGACAGTTTACTCTTCAATTCCTGAAAACTGGTCTCACACTTCTCACTCCATTCAAACTTCACTGCCTTTTTAGTGAGATTGGATAAAGGTGATGCCACTCGTGAGAAATTTCCTATGAATCTCCTGTAATACCCAGCCATCCCCAAGAAACTCCGAATCTCTGTCACAGATGAAGGTCTAGGCCACTCTGCAACGGCCTGCACTTTAGCTGGATCTACTGCTATACCATTCCCCGAAATCACATGCCCTAAGAAGCTCACCTCCCTCAACCAGAACTGACATTTACTGAATTTTGCATACAGTCGGTGCTCTCTCAACGTCTGTAGCACTGCCCTGAGGTGCTGCATGTGATCCTCTCTACTCTGGGAATACACCAAAATATCGTCGATAAACACGACCACAAAACTGTCTAGGTAAGGGTGAAATACACGATTCATAAGATTCATGAAGACAGCCGGGGCATTAGTCAGCCCAAATGGCATAACCAAAAACTCATAATGCCCATATCGGGTGCGGAAGGCCGTCTTATCTATATCATCCGGCGCTACTCTCAGCTGATGGTAACCCGATCTGAGGTCAATCTTAGAGAACCATGACGCTCCCCTCAATTGATCGAACAAATCGTCGATCCGAGGCAAAGGGTACTTATTCTTAATGGTGACCTGATTCAACTGGCGGTAATCTATACACATCCGCATCGACCCGTCCTTCTTTTGAACAAACAGGACCGGTGCACCCCATGGTGACACACTGGGCCTAATGAAGCCCTTTGCTTCCAGTTCCTCTAACTGCTTCTTCATTTCTTGGTTCTCAGGTTGTGACATTCGGTATGGAGGCTTGGACACCGGTGCCGTACCAGGTAAGAGTCGTATACTGAACTCAACCTCTCTAGATGGCGGTAAGCCCGGCAAGTCCTCAGGGAAAAGGTCCTCAAACTCTAATGCCACAGGCACACTAGAGAGACTAGGTGCCCCAGACTCTGCCTCCTCAACTTCAATGGAAGCAACCAAACTGATCCGTGCTCTTAGTCCGTCACATCGGAAACAGTGTATAGGCTGATCGGGTCGACATACCATAACAGTACCCCGATGGCAATCTATATTCACATGATGCCTAAACAGCCAATCAATGCCCAAAATCACATCAAACTCCCCAAAGCTCAACTCCGCTAAGTCCCCTGGCAACTCTAAGGAACCTAGTCGGATCATGCAGTCTCTAAACACAGTCTGTACTCTAGTTGTCTCCCCCAATGGTGTGTGTACAACCAACTCAGACTCAAGTGTGGCAGGAACCAAACCAATACGAAACGCACAAGGTGGAGCAATAAAAGATCTAGAGGCACCCGAATCAAACAAACATATGGCCGATCTACCATGTATAAAAAGAATACCTCCGACAAGCTGGGGTGCGCTCGGCTCCTCCTCTCGAGCCTCCTCTGTAAGTCCCCTCTCTGCCTCCTCCTCATGGGCTGCCACGGCATACACTCTCGTCGGCTGCTGCTGTGGGTGCATAAGTGGTGCATGCGGCCCCTGAGGTGCCTGCCTGCCCTGACGTCCGCCGCTGCTCTGACCCTGAAATCCCGGCGGTGCCGGTAACGCTGGTGCAGGCCTGGGATACTGGAATCGGGGAGCAGTATCTGACCGGTTGTCCCCCGGAACTGTGTTAACGGTCTTGAGCAGTTGGTACGAGGCCGGGTGTGGGCATCCTGCCACGCGGTGACCGTGCTGACCACACCTGAAACAGGTTCCGGGTGGTGCTACACAGGGACCCGGAATATGGAATCTGCCACAGTTAAAACAACCTCCATAACTCCTCCTGTCTCTATCTCCATAAGACCCAGAACCTCCAGTATCAAGCCTCGGCCTTTTGTCCCTGTCAGGCATCCTTCGTGGCTCTGGAACGCTAGGCTGCGCTCTCCCTCTGCTCTGCTCTGGTCCGGAATCGCGGATCTCCCTCTCAACTCGTAGTGCTCTCCCAACTAGGTCAGAATACCTAGTGCACATCAGTACTGAGACCATACGCCTGATATCGGCCCTCAACCCCCTCTCGAAGTGCTGAGTGCGTCTCTGCTCATCGTGGACGATGTGGTGCGCAAATCGAGAAAGTACCGCAAATCGGGACTCATACTGTGCCACGGTCAATGAACCCTGAGAGACGTCCATAAACTCTCTCTCCTTCTGCAGCCTCACCTCAGCTGAGAAATACTGCTCGTAGAAAACCTGCCTAAACTGATCCCATGTCATCTGGATCCCCTCTGCTGTCCGCCTCCTCAAAGACTGCCACCAGTGTTGGGCCTCGCCCTCTAGTGTGAAAGTGGCTAATCGCACCTTCCGGTCCTCTGGGCAGTCCATGGTATCAAACATACGCTCAACCCTGGCCACCCAGCTCTCTGCCTCCAAGGGATCGGGGACTCCATGGAAGGGTGGCGCGGTCAACTTCCGAAACTGATCAATGTCCCTCAAGGACAACTCATCTCCTCTTCGCTGCTGCTCTACATCTGCTCCCTGACCATTCCTGTGGCCGTTCCCATTTCCATTTCCCGTGTGACTCATCCTTTCCTCCCTCTCCAAGGCAAGGAGGTTGGCAAGGGAGCCAACTGCAGCCCAGATATCCTCAACGGCAGGTGCAGCTCCTCGCGGAGGTGCAGGGGGCTGCTCCTGCGGTATATCCTCCTCCTGAGCTCTCGGGGGTCGGCCTCTGCCTCTGCCAGCCATGATTTCCTGAAATCAACAAACACCATATTAGTTAGGAGCTCTCTTCTATACCTCATGGTTCACCCTAGCGTACACACAGTAATTTTCCCCGGGTTTCCTAAGGTCGTACTACCTAGGAATCTCTAATTCCAGCTTTAAGTTCTCTGATACCATCTCTGTAACGCCCCGGATCCGTGTTCTTCATTAAAGATATAACACGTCTCCTAGGGGTTAGTTAAGGATCTCAATGATGGTGATCGCTGGATAATCACCCGCCTTTATATCATGTCAGAGTGCACAATTCAACATTTCTATCCAGGCAAGTTATGAAATCATCAAGTGGTCCCAAGTTTACTATCTTATTACAATCCTCAAAATTCAACTTAACAGTTTAAGACTGAGTAACCTGCTGGACTAAGGTCGGTAGTAATAATCCTCCTCCCTATATGTATCAGCCGGATCTACCCCTGTAGGCACCTCACCACGAGTATCTGAAAAACAAGTAACAACGAGGGAATGAGATACGAATATCCCAGCGAGTGACACATGCATGCATAAAATAGTTAACACAGTTATAAGGCATGCTTCGACAAATAACCAATGATAATAATCGCGTAAATTTCGATAACAACTCAAACCAGGTCAATGCCATGCATATGGTTACATTGATTAATTTACATGCCAAGTAGACACTCCACACCTCCATGTACACAGTTCCCGGCCTACTCAGGGTATCGGAAACTCTGAAATGACGGCCTACTCAGGGTATCGTCATCCAATGCCGGCCTACTCCGGGTATCGGCACTGACAACCAGGCCTACTCAGGGTATCTGGCTGCTCTACACTGGTCGTGGCAACACACGTGGCCATGCAATTACACCAACCAACACATACCATCACATTACTAAGCTTAACAAGGATCCATGGGAAGCTAAACCCAAACCGATAATTAACTGTTTAAAACTCTGCATTAGAACATCAACTCACACAAGTGTTCCAACCAGAACATCAACTCACACAAGTGTTCCAACCAGAACAGAAACTCACACAAGTGTTCCAACCAGAACAGAAATTCACACAAGTGTTCCAACCAGAACACAAACTCACACGAGTAATCAAATAAACAATAATTACAACCTCATTCAAACTTTCCATCAAACAGGGTTCGATAAACCAAATAAGGTACCAAGCAATGCATGTTTCAAGAGGACTAGAATAAAGCACTAATATGTGAACATCCCGAACATCCTCGAAATATTTCTCCACACCTACTTCATAAGCTTGTACTAAAACTAGTACCTATCTACATTGTTCTTCCCGGTAATATTTATTTCCTCTAATGGCGAATTCTATTTGTTGGTCGAATGGTTGAAGAACCCCTATTGTCCAGAGCACCCTTGGCTCTTCCGAAATTTAGGATTCTGTATGAAAAACCACTGGGCGCTCACTTCCCGAGGTGGGCGCCAGGTGGGCGGTAGGTCCCCTTGATAAATCTTAGCTTGCGCTCACCCGTGGATGAGTAGGCGCTAGCTAAGCGCCAGACGGGCGGGAGAAAAGCGCGAGATAAGCGCGAGAATTGGAGGTAGGCGCCAGCTAGGCGCGAGGTGGGCGCTGGCTAGGCGCCAGGTCTGTTTTTCTTAGCGCTCACCTCCTAGGTGGGCGCTAGGTAGGCGATAGCTAGGCGGTAACCCAGTTCAATTTCCAGGTCTCTGTTAATGCCGGAAATCCAACTCTGGCTGTAATTTTTCACTCTGTGACCACTTATATGGCCTCCTAGTAGTCCCAGGATACATCCAAACCAATTTTGGATTTAATCTAAATGACTTCCTAGTTATCCCCAATTCCACTGTGCAAAACCAAAACCCTCCGTAACTAAAACCCTTCGTAACTGTGTTTCCCAGAAAACCCAACATTCATGCAATTTAATACCATGATATCATTCAATGCATATACAAATAAATCCGAAAACCTCGGTGCTAAAACAATGCCACTCACTCGTGTGCGCGATAATCCCAGAATGGTAGTCGTCCTCGAAATCGGCCGATCGCGATCCCGAATGCGCGAAGACGAAATGGTAGCCTAAATGTTAGTCGAACTGTTCGCTGTTCTGGAGAGAGAAAACCCGCTTTTATCCCACTCGAATGAGCTTCTAGTAGTTCCTCAGACTCTTTCTCTTCCTGAGAATAACCCCAATCGCCATTTCCGCCGCAGTCGCCACAGCTCTAACTCCAATGAAGATTTCCTCCGTAACTTACGCGTATCCCTACAACCCAAACCCTACTTTCCCCCTTCGGAAATTTTTACCCATTTTTACCCTACGAGAAATACGCCGTTGGATGCATATCCTTCTTTTCTCTTATCCGATGCGCGCTCGCCCACCGAAACCTCACATGCTCGCGGCATCGACATCTTAATTAAATAAATAAATACGTAGACACCATACAATAAAAATCATACGATAAATATAAATATTCTTCCGAAAATTTGGCTATATAACGCCTGTACATACGAGCATGGGCTAAGCCCTCAAACCACACTAAACACCTGATAAACACAGTTTTATGTATATCAACAGAATGAATAAACCGTAGATAACCCCACAAAATAATCAGGGTCTTACAGCATGTTCCCCCATGAGTTCTCCCTCTCTGTTGTATCCCGATAAAGCCCCCAGTTCCCTTCCTTGTATGTTCTGTTAGAGTTCGGGTGTTCGGATTTGCAGGTTTGCAAGGGGGTTTGACCTTCACAAAAATGTGTTTAGATTAAATCCAAAACTAGTTGGGAAGTGTTTTGGGCATATTAGGAGACTAATGGAACAATTACAGGCCGAAAAAGATCGGCCAGAGATAGATATCTCGAAGTAACAGAGAGTTGAAAATCGTAGTGAGTAGTCGCCCACTTGGCGCTCACTTGCGCTCACTTAGGAAGTAGGCGCCCCTTTTATCTCACTAACCGCCGAGCTGGCGCCCACTTGGCGCTCAGCTCGCGCTCAGCTCACGCTCATTTCCCGCCCAGCTCGCGCTCACTTAGTATCGAGTGAGCGCCAGGTCCAAATTTTGCCTGGTTCTTAGCGCTCACTTCAGGAAGTGAGCGCATACCCCTAAAACAGGCCGAATCGCTGTATTTTTGAAAAATTCCGAAAATACCCTTTACCGTACCGCGGGGGGCTTCGCCCCCCGCACCCTCCACCCCCTTTGTTTGCTACGCATCCCACTAGTTCCTTGGTATAGGGAGGTACCCTGCCCCGTGGGCTCTACTTCGCTTCGCCCACAGGGGCCCCGGGTACCCCCCTTGGACCCAGTATAATGAGCTAATCTCTCCTTGCTAAGTATTGATTTTGATATGTTTTTGTAGCCTATATTCTGTAACTTTTGCCAAGTATGGGTGGCATTCCTAAATCGAGCCAAATGAACCAATAGGGTTTCCGAGTCACCCGGAAACCCAACATGGGACTTGGACCCTCGGTCCAACTTGATTTCCAGTGGGCCTTCCAACGGGGCCCACCAAGCCCGACCAATTCATTTTTACTTAACTAAGATAATAAAAGATTTGAGTGGGCCAGACCACTTGAGGCCCACCCAAGCCCTAATTGGGCCATGCATGATTAAAGTAGGATGTGGTTTGGCCGCGACCACGGGTAGGGCCTATCGGGCCCACTAAGCCCATGAACCCAACCAACTTAGGGTTTCAAAACCCTGACTCAGGAAGTCTTGGGCTTTCAAGCCCAAGCCCAAATCCTGGCCCACTTTGGAAACTTAAGCAAGATAAATCTCAAATTATTTGGCAAACAACTATGGGGCCCGCTCAAGGGCCCACAAAGCAATCTCGGCCAGCTTTAGCATGGAAATCCACTTAAATAATCAAGCTTAAACTTAAAGTAAAATCAATTCACTTGAACCAAAACCTAAAGGGCCTCTCAGGCTAGACTGAGGCCCACCAAGGGACACGTGGGCTCAACCAAGCCCACCAAGGGATCCGTGGGCCTTCCAACGGGGCCCACCCAATCAGACTCACTTCATTCAATAATAAGAAGATAAAATCAAGTAAAGGGGCCCACACCACTTTGGCGGTCCCGCCAGACTTAACTAAATTGAATGCTGGATTAGGAATCGGGTGAGTGAGAGACCAACTGAATTGACTCAAACCAAGGAAACTTATGGGACCCGTCATTTGACGGGGTGGACTGGGGTGTCTACGGACTTCCCCAGACCGCAACCGAGAACCTACCTAGAATCTCAAGCCGCAGAACAAGCCTTAGTAGAAGAACTTAGGCACCCAGGTGTCTGCCTGCACCCCATCAGGCAGTGGCGACTCCAAACAAATCCCGAGGCACGCATCGTTTTGCGTGCGCCTCGTCGTGCGACCAAAATCGGGTGCGCACAACCTTATTTACATGTAAAGACTTAAGTAAATGGAGCAATAAATACACAAGACATTTACTTAAATGTCTTTCATGTAATAAGGGTGCTATGCGAGAGCCTTATGTTGTTTGGGAATTGAACGCACGCACGTTGAGGTAATAGGCTAGGCGACGTTCGCGCGTTGATGTTCAAGGTTCGGGCGTTGAGGCTTAAGGTGCGCACGCTCGGGTTTATAACAAGATTGACGCGCGCGCGCTGAAGTTGAATGTTTCCGCGCTAAGGTTCTGGATTAATCGCCTAGGTTAATCCTGAGCCGCGATTTAAAATAATAGAGGCTAGTTTTTAGGGGTTTGGCTCAGGATTAATCGCAAGGTCGGGATTTTGAAATATTTTGACTATTTTCAATATAGAACTCATGGAAATCATTTCCAACACTTCCAACATCAAATAGGATTATCATAAAACATCCCAACATGCTTTAAAACACTTTCCAAACCAAAGATTCATCCCAAATCTCAAACCCTAATCTGAAATATAATCAATACAGTCGGAAATACATGGCAAATCAATAGAAAACTCAACAAGATTATAATAGAACCAAAATCCTACGAATTTTAGAAATCAAAACCATCATGCAAGGTCATTTCATCAAATAAACCAAACCCTAAAAAGAGAATACGAATTTTAGTAACTCATTTTGTTTTGAAGGGTTTGCTACTTACTTGTTAATGGAGAAACAACCTCCTCTCCTAACTCTCCTCTTCTTCTCCTTCTTCTTGAAGCTTTGAAGCAAGCTCCCACACTTTCCCTCTTGTTTTATACAACCAAGACAAGAGAAATAGGTTTGCAAACACTTAATTAGAAATTATGGCATCTTTTTACATGACCAAGTTTTAGGTCTTTCAAATCTGCCCCTAAACAAGGCTTTTATTCAACTAAAACCCTTAGGGGTACCTTAGTGTTAAGTATGGGTGTACCTTACTGATAAGTAGAGGGTACCTTAGTGTTATCTGAAGGGTTACCCAAGTGTTTCAAGGGATTTTCCTTAGACATTTCAAAGGCATACTCCAGAGATGCTTGGGGGTACCTTAGTTATACAAGACGGGATACCCTGATGTAAAGTGGGAGTACCTTAGTGTTAAGTGGGGGTACCTTAGTGTTTCAAGGGAGTTTACCTTAGTCATTTTAAGGGGTAAACTTTGAATAAGCTTAGGGGGTGTACCTCAGTTATATTGAGGAGGGGTACTTAGCTATAGAATGGGTGTACCTTAGTTATATGAGGAGGTACATTTAAGTAATACAAGGAGGGTGTACCTTAGGTAATATAAGGGATGTACCTTAGGTATATTGGAGGTACTTTAGTGATATAAAGGGGGTACCTTAGCTGTATAAGGGGTTATACCTTAGGCAAAACAGTGGGGGGTTACCTTACTTATATAAGGGTTACTTTAGTTAGACAAAGGGGGTACTTTGGCTATATAGGGGGTGTACCCTAGGTGAAACAGTAGGGGTACCTTACTTATATGAGAGGAGTACCTCTAGGAAATACAAGGGGTGTACCCTAGGTAATATAGGGGATGTACCTTAGGTATGTTGGAGGTACTTTAGTTATATAAATGGGGTACCTTAGATGTACAAGGGAATGTACCTTAAGTAAACAAGAGGTACTTTAAGTAAAACAGTAGGGTACCTTAGTTAAAATAAATGGTTACCTTAGACAATACAAGTGAGGTACCTTAGGTATAATTAAGGGATACTTTAGGCATTTTAATGGGGTACCTTAGGCAAAACAGTGGGGTACCTTAACCAATATGAGTGAGGTGCCTTAAGTAATATAAGGGGGTACTTTAGGTATACATGTGGGGTACCTTAGGCAAACATAAGAGGATACCTTAAGTAAACACAGGGGTACCTTAGACAAACTGAAGGGGATACCTTAGGCAAACACAAGGGTACCTTAGGCAAACACAAGGGGATGCCTTTGGTAAACACATGGGTACCTTAGGTATAATTGGGGGGTACTTTAAGTAACACTTGGGTGGTACCTTGGGTAATACTTGGGCATACCTTGGGTATATAATGAGGGTACCTTGGGTATAGAAGTGGGGTACCTGGGGTATACTTGAGAGTGTATTTGGGTATTCTTGGGAGATACTTAAGGTACACTTGAGAGGTACCTTGGGCATTCTTAAAAGTTACTTTGAGTATTCTTAGGGGATAATTTGGGTACACTTGGGAGGTACCTTGGGTACTCTTAGGAGTTACTTTAAGTATTCTTAGGAGTATTTTGGGGTATACATGGGTATATACTAGTGTTATCCGGGAGGGTACCTGGGGTAAACTTTGGGGGTACCATGGGTATACCTAGGAATTACTCTAGGTACACATAAGTCTAACTTTTCAGAATTTGATTTCCAATTCATTTAAGCTAATTGGAGAGTATCTGAGATAATTGGAATTGAGAAATAACATTAATTAAACTTACCTTAATAACCTTTATAAAGTTCAATTGATTTCTCTAAATCCTCAAAAATAATCCACATCTACCTTATCTTCGTAACACAAATATTTAATTAGTCTAATAATCACACTTTAGATAATTAATCTTAATAATTAAGATATAATCCGGGTCGGGGTTTTACACATTATGCCATCCATTCACTAACTACCTCCTATTTTCACAAACTGCAAGAAGATACAAACTCTCTATTCAATGGAGTCCAAGATGGAAGAATAAAGAAAGGCCGTGAGGTTTACATCAGATGGCAAAAACCAATCAAGGATTGGCTCAAAGTCAATATTGATGGAGCAGCTAGGGGATCTCCTAGGGAGGCAACTGTGGGAGTCGTCGTAAGAAACTCATATGGGAATGTTCAGTGTGCTTTGGCGCATAAAATTGGGAAGGCAAATGCAGTTACTGCTGAAGCTTGGGCTTTCGTCGAAGGCCTTAAGTGTGCGTTAGCTTTAAACGCACAGAAGATCATCGTTGAGAGTGATTCCCAAACCATTGTCAACTGTATAAAGGATAGCAATCAGAGCTTATGGAAGGTAGACCATATCTTGGATGAAGCTCGTCATCTCTGTTCTCTCTTCATCTCCATTCATATTTCTAAAATCTTCAGAGAAGCCAACACTGTGGCTGATGGTTTGACAAGTTTTGCCTTGGATCATTATCCCTATTTTTTTGGAGGAACTGTGTTCCAGAGTGTCTGATTTGGTTAAGCATGATTTTGTAGGCAGGGCGCTGCCTCGGTTTACGCTTGATAAATGATAACTTGCATATTTTATTATCAAAAAAAAAAAATCTGGTGACTAGCTAGTAAAACTCCCCCTAGTTTTTAGGGTGAGTTTACCAGCAAAGTTACCAATCCTGGTTACTCGGCCGTGTATTCCGAGTAACCAATGAGTTTTTATACACTGGTCTCATAGACTGTGGGACGTTTACGCCCTTCATGTTCCTCGATTCGGTCCTGCTCTGAAAGGATTGTTGCAAAGGCTAATACTGCCCCACTTTCTCAGCGCCTTGTTCTCCTTGCAAGCTTCCTGGTTCTCGAGGACTATCTATAGATCTGTTCAAACTCACACTTGGTTATTGTTTATTTCAGTCTGTTTCTTCTTGTGTGTATCTTCTGTTGGGTAATCTCTTTTGGCTTATCTAGGGTTTTCGAATCTTCCGATGGTATAATCCTTCTTCTATACTCCTTTTTCTGGGTTTCTCGTAAATGTATTTCTAATCCGTTTGTCTTCTGAGCTCCTGATTATAGAATAGCTCCTGGGTTGTTTTATTATGGAAGACCTAGAAGACTATATGTGTTCCTTACTCATACCTTCTCGACCGGGAGAGGTATTTTTGCTGCAAGAGGAGGAAATGAATGAACTTGCATCGAAATGGAGATTTCCCCTAATTATTTACACCTTTGGTACTCCAGTTTCGGTGAATGCTGTTTGGAGTTTCATCGAATGAGCTTGGCATCTTCCAAGAAAAACAATCATTTCTACCATATCGGTTTCCAGATTTTTAATTTCTATTGAAACTAAGGAGATGCTAGATTATATTTTATCCAATCGACCTTGGTTCATTAATAGTAATTTCACTCTCATTGAGCAGATTGATACAGTATCGGAGGCGAAGAAACACTGTTTTTCGACAATGGTGGTTTGGGTTCAATTCCAAGATTTACCCACGGTTTTCATGGATGAAAAGTTGTTATCCAGGCTGGGTTCTACTTTTGGAACATTTATGGAAGTAAAACTATTGGACGATCCTGAGTTCAGTCGACTTGTCTCAAATGGGAACTACATCTCAAGAAACCAATTCCTACAAGGGTCTACTTTGAAGATCTCAATCATAAGAAAATCTGGGTAACTTTTGCATTCGAAGGCCCTCCTGATTTTTGCTTTTTCTGTGGATTTCTTGGTCACAACCTGAATGCATGCCCCAATCTTACACCGAGGAAAAAATTTAGCATGCCAACTGCTGATATGCAGCCCCTATATTCCCCAACTAACTGTGTATCTTGCAGGAAGCATAGAATAAATTTTTTTTTTTTTGAAGAAAATGCAAAGGGTGAAGTCTACTGAGTTGGCGCAATCAACAAACTCGGAATCACATAACTCAGAAGAAGTGGTGGTTCGGAATCGGTTGAGCGGGCTTAAGGCCTAGTTGGTCAATACAACGAAGAGCTCCAATATCACTGTCAGCCTAAGTTAGACCAATGAGAAGGATTCTAGGCCCACTATTTCTCAAAACAAAGAAGGGAAAATTTCAAAAACATGCCACTTTACAGCGATTATTACAAAAACATGCCATAAAGATGCAAAATTTCAAAAACATGCCACTTTTGAGAATTATTACCAGAAAGGGATCATTGCACGTTTGGGGAAATTTCAATGCCCAAAATGCCCTTGGATATAAGGGCATGTTTGCACGTGCCCCGCTCTCTCCCTCCTCTCCTCTCCTCGCCTCTCGCCCTCGTCCTGTGCGAGCGAAAAAACCCACCTTCGAAACCCTAAACCCGACGACGAACGCCGGCTAATCTTCTCAAAATCCGGCGAGCTAGGGTTCTTCCCGCGTTCTCTCCTCGTTCTCTCCTCTCCTCTCCTCTCGTCCTGTGCGGAATTTCAAAAAGTGAGAACCCTGCGAATCCCAACCCTAAACCCGAAGCCGACGACGAACGACCGGCCAATCCCTTCTTCGCCGGCGAGCTAGGGTTGTTGCCGGAGCAAGTTTGCTTCGTCTCCAAGCCCGACGAACCCCCACGAACCCCGACCATTCTCATCTTCTTCTCCAGAAGGGCGAAACCCTCTCCTTCCCCCATTCCTCTCTTCGACGAAACCCTCTCGTTTCGTGCATTGTTTTCCTCTCCTCTCTGTTTGCACACATTGAGGAATTCGTCGTTGGAGAGCCACCGCGGTTGAAGTTTGTTGCCGTCGACGACCTGCTGTTCGTCGCCGTAGGGAGTGCTGCCGTTGGCGACCAGGTAGCTGCCGAGTGCCTCCTTTGAATTTTATTTTGCGAAATTGAATTTAAATTTGCGCATTTGCATATTTGCACATATTTAAATGGTAATCTTCTTGTAGAAATGTCTTAAATTTCAATGATTCTGTTGTTAGCCTTAGCGAAATGTGCCCTTTCGAATTTGAATATGAGTTATTTGCATGTTTTTCGAATATTGGCTGTAGTAAATGTTTACACCATCGTTGTCCAACTATAGAAGCGAGCAAGCAGCTCCATTACACTGAAAAAAGTCCATGAATGATGTAGTGCTCTGAGTTGCGAATGTGTTCTGAAGCCATTAAATTTTTTGCTTCCACTCTAGCAATGGCCTTGTATAACCATGCTTCTTTAGAAGTTCTTCCCAAATTCAATGAGTTTGTTGGCTCTACCGATGAGACTTCCAATACTTAACAGATTGTTATTGGAGGTTTTTGATCTCTTCTATTTTAAACTGAAAAGCAAACAGCACCAAACAATAGTATCTTCGGATATCTCTTGTGCAGGCTATTCAGGGTTGCTTGAGATGCTGGTTTTTTCTCCTCATTTGGACCAAAAACTGAACTTTTGCTTTTGCTGTATCTTCTTCATATCCTGTGACAATTCAAATCAAAAGGAATGAAAATTTCTCATCTTATAAGAGAGGCAAAGAGAGAGCAACCATAGTCTTTACAATTTAGTAAATAAAAGGTATATTTAACAGCCACATAACATTTTGAGTCCTCCTCTTCCCCCAATCAGGTCAGTTGCATAAGAAATATGGAACATGATAATAGGCTTTTGGAGTGTGTTGTGAGGCATTAAGAAATATGGAACATGACCGACGCCTACCTAGTCCTTACTCCATACCAACAAAGCCTTCAATCATGCCTTCTTTTAAGGGTGAATGCTCCACTCCCCATGCAACCACCACAAATACTTTCACTGTCGTCATAGATCACAACCATCATATTAGCCTCGTGTCAGGTAATGACCCATGACCTGGAACCTATCAGCTGCAGTAGATAAGACTTTATAACCTTTGTGCCAAATCAAAGATCTGATGGTGATGATACCTTTGATAACAGATCCCTATTTCCAAAGGGGTAGTTTCACAAAGTGGCCTGAATTTAACATTGCCACCTTTGTGTTCTCAGGCTTAGACTCAGGACATCTTGATAGGAGACTGCACCTCAATTTTTGTAGTAGATATTGACCACAATATAATTAAGTAAATGTAAATACTTTTAGCACAAATAAGTGTATCTATTACCTCTGTTTTACCGTCTAATTTTTTGGTTAAATAAACATAAATAAACCCATTAAAGATAGAGAGAGGAATTAAACCTTACTGCTACTGCCATGCCAAAATCAGTTATTTTCTGCATTGCACAGAGCATCAAGCCTTACTGCAAATGTTTATCAGCAGTAGATGTTGTTATGCCCATCACCTCCTCCTCCTCATATCATTATTTTCTGCTGAATCTGAATCAAAACCCACCTCTCCTATCATCCAATCTCAATCTCCAAAACGAATTAATAGATGTAATAAACCAAAAGATAACATTGAAAACAATGAAAACAAGAATATGGATCATAAGAAATCTGAATTGACAAGTTGCCCAATGACTAAAGACTTTCAACAAATATATATAACAAAGCAACCAACAAAAAGCAGCACAACCCTCCTTTAAAGCAAGAAGATGAACAGCATCAGGTCCAATGTTACCATCTATGGGGGTTAATGGTGTGGCTACATCAATTAATTTCCTTTGAATCACCTGAAAATTTCAATTACCAATACAGGCAACTTAAAATGAACAACCAGCCAATAAGTTGTTGCAGAAATAAATCTATCAAGCAATGAAAAATGCATAAAAGCAAACAAAGAAATGAAATAAAAGTTTTTTACAAGGAACAAACAACCAGATAAGAATTAAACAAATACAGAGAATCATAGTGAAAAAGGCATAGCTTGCCAAATTTGATACCTAGTTCAGGCATTTTGTGGCCAGAAAACATGGCAGAAGAGACCCTTCACCATCTGTAATTCAGGCATTTTCCATATGGAATGGATGTAACTTAAAGGCCTATTAAACAGGAATGAGGCAAGGTGGCATCTTGTATTAAAGTTTAAAATCATATTTTGTGTGTGAATGTTATGTGCCTTAGGCATGGATTTTGCACGGGATCAGGAGCGGGCGGCAGATGATGTGACTCACGTGCCGACAGATATAGATCCGGTAAGGCAAGCCATTGCATTATTTCTTTTATTTTACACATTCTTCTATACATCTCCTTTCATCAATATGTTTTCATTGTCGTAGGTATTACGAAGTCACATTGTTCGTATGATCGGCTTTGCCCGTGACTTCACACGGCATTGTACCGACTTTGCTGGCTCTTTACGCCACTCCCATCGACATCCACCACCGCCAGATGCTGAGCCTGACTGGCGTTGTACTGATGATGTGGCTCCTCCACCACCTCCAGATGCGGAGCCCGACTGGCCTTGTAATGATGATGTGCCTCCTCCACCACCTCCAGATGGCGATGGCACTGTTGATGCACACGCAGAGTTTTCATCACCTCCTTTTGCTGGAAGTGTGCCAACTGATGAACCCGCAAATACATCTGAGGGTCCAAGTACGATGCAATCTTGTCCCAGAGGTAGGGGGAAGCGAGTAAAGCACCTTGTACATAAATTGAGGTCACCCTTTGTCGAGACGCATAGATTCCCCCCATTACCTGAACGAGAGACAAAAGCGTGGATGTATGCCATGACACCAGGGTTGTCGCCGATGTAAGTATATATCTTCTGTAATTGAGAGTAATTAACAGATTTACACCATTCAATATTGTGTTTATAGTTGGTTGTTGTTTTTTTTTTTTTTCCCCTTATAAGTGGAATTGACGCATGTAGGGAAAAACTTGTTGATTTCGGTGATTGCTTTGCGACTCGATTCGATCTACTTGGTCTTTTTCCACGACGAAGGGTTAGCGACCTGGTAAGTTATTTGTATCGAAAAGTGTATCATTTGTTTTAGGTTACAATGGTACTTGGATTAGTTTTCTCACTCAGGTGATTGTGGAATAGGTTATGCACATGTATGTGCTTGCTCGTGTCAAATCTACGCGGGAACATGCATCAACTATCCGTCGTCATTACATTACACCCTACACATCTGTACGTATATAGGATTGTATGTTAGGACGCTTAGAATAATTAATTATCAATGCATATGGAGTACTACAGCGGACTAATATATTGTACTTGTGGTTTACAGGCTGCAATCCTAAAAGGAACAGTGACTGTAGAAGATGCTGTACGAAGTCAATTTTCACGAGATGTTGTAGGATGTAGTTTGCTTCGATGTCATATGGTATGATAAATTTCGAATATTTTATTACTCTCATTTACATAATTATTAACGCCTAGTACACCTTGTATTGTCATTTGATAGGTTTTCCTACCGATCTTGAGGAGGAACCATTGGTTCTTGGTTGTTTTGAACATCAAGGACCAACGGATCGAAGTGTTAGATTCGGTACCGAAGAGTCGGCCTGGTGATTACCGTGCTGTATCAACGAAATTGGTATGTAAAAAGCTATATAGTTTCAATGTATTATATAAATTGATATTGAATGGTTCAATTTTCATTGCAGACAACTTTTTTTTCAAAAGTCTTTGAGGAGCTTAAACGTGGCTGTGACAAGAGAGTGCAGGAGTGGTCAGTGGTGCCTGTGTCTGTGCCCTGTCAAAGTACTTCGTAAGTTCCCAATTTTATCACTCATATGTTACCTTAAATTACATGACCATTATAGAGATATTGGATAATGCCCTTAGGTTGCTTATTTGCTTATTTCCAAATAAGCAACCTGTGGAGCTCAAAGATGGTGTAGATGGGAAGATGGAGAGACGATGTAAACTTAGTGAGATTATACAATTGTATATTAGGATGGTTTAGTTATTTTGCGTGGATGTATAAATTGTATTTATCAGGTGGTCATTTGTGTTTGAGGGCTTAGCCCATACTCCTATTTACAGGCGTTATATAGCCGTTTTTCTGAAAAAAATTTAAGAGGTTATTTTGTGTGTTTGGTTAGTTCTGAAGTTGGTTTTCATTACTTTGGGCCCTAAGCTAGCGCCCAGGAGCCAATATAAACCTGATATGGGTCGACCTGGTTCCGGGGTGCCACATTCTTTTAGTCGTTGAGATTGAAACTCAAATATTATAGGTATATCATTGGGTATTATGATATAAATAATTCCAATTATTAAAATTCTTTAGCAAGATACGTATTGGTGGAGTCTAATTTATTTTGATTTTATTTGTAATTCCAATTATTAAAATTATTTTAGCTAGATTCATTGGGTATTATCATCTGAATAATGGTGATATTTATTGAAGAATAAATCTTGAAATGAAATTAAAAGTATCCTCGGTGTTGCAATAATATTACATGCTTAAAATACAGTGGGAAAAAACATGAAATCATTATTGTTCGATCATGAATAATTACTACATTGAATTATAGCTTTACCTTACCCCCAATAACACCTGTACTTTCTAGTTATTTGCCATGTCTACCTTCTCTTGATCTTTTCCATTTGTTGTGTAGTGACGATTGTGGTGTATTCGTAATGAAGTACATGGAATATTGGGATGGGCATCAATTGTCGACTAGGTTTGGGCAGGCAAGTATATATTTTCCTATGCAACATGATGTGGTTAAGACTTACAGAATTTTTTTTAGCAAGTGTTTCATTTAAATTGTAACAGGAAAATATTGGACACTTTCGGCATGAATTGTTAGCATACCTGTTGCTCCACCCTGCAAACACAATCAAGTTCCCGTTCTAATTGAGATGCTTAAACCTTCCTGAGAATGTGGATGCGTACGAATTTCGACCTTCTTGAGTTGCATTCTTTCTAAAGTCTCTTAATTTTGTGACCTTCTTCTAATTTTTGTTTACTTTTGTATTAGATTATGAAAATTCCAGGAATTTAGTAGAAGCGATTTATATTCTTCTTTTTGAAATGCCTTTTCTGCTGTTCCTATTGCTGTCAGAGTGTTGTATCAGAAGATCCTCACTTTCATAGTATTATGAGCATACTGTCTGTAGTTGGACTCGTGGTATGTCTAGTTATGTGAAATTTTCTGAAGTCTTGTTAGTTTTTTTCTGTCAATGATTTGTAACCTTATTTTTACATAACTTTTATCTTTCAGGCTTTTGTAATAGCATAGTCGTTGGGAATGGAACCCATTCCGTGGATTATATTGTCTGAGGTATGCATAGTTTATTTAAATTGTTTACCACATCAATATAAGGAAAAATCCCTATTGTCAGTCTATTTTCACTTCAAGTCATTTGTCTTAGCACCAATGATGCTGATGCTAGTTTCGTCCTTCTTTTACGTGTCCTTCACGATGTCTCTTCGTCTTCTTACAACTTTGTTTTGTGTATGCAAGCAAGCGTGGATCTATCCAGTACGGGTAATTGAGATGCTTAAACGTTCATGATAATGTGGATGCGTACTTTTTTCCCTCAATATTAGTGATTTTAGCTGTACATTATCAACTTTTGGTTCAGTCACGTGAAAGATCCTGCCATTACTTAAATCATGTGTATGGAATGGATTTTTCTTCCTCACGTTCGAAATATCTGAAGCCCTTCTTAAGTATATTGTGAAATATTCAGAGATCTTTTGAGTTGAGGCAGTTCAATTTTGTCAAATATTGTTTCGACTTGTAAAATTTAAATCGACTTCTTCATTGTTTTCTCCATGTCATATGTTAACATCACACTAGCTTCATGATAACATGATTATTTACGTTTCTCTGTTTTTGTTCTTTCCTGTTGTTTTATTGTGCCTCTACTCATGTCAAATCTGTAATGATTCTTCAGGCTTTTCTGAAAGTTTGGTTTATTTTAGTTCTTATGGATGGCAAAAGGAAGAGGAAAACAATTGTTTTCAGCAGATTATAATATTGCCTGTTGATCTGTTTCCAATTAGGCTTTGTGACGAAGCTACGAGTGCTCTAGACAGTACAACAGAAGCAGAGATATTAAGTGCACTGAAATCCCTAGCGAATAATAGGACATCCATATTCCTTGCTCATAGGCTTACAACTGCTATGCAGTGTGATGACGTGAGCATTTCTTGCTGGGGGAACTGGTTATAAATGTATTTGTGTGTTTTTTTTTCTTTTCTGATGGTTCTCGCTTTTGACTTATCTGAGTAGATTGATAACTGGGTGTAGAGAAAGCTAGACTAGACTAACCACCATCTGCATATTATCTTCCTTGTTACTGATTCTGCAGGGAATTGGTGTTCCTTTTTTTTTTTCTGTGGTTGGGTTTGGTGGTGGGGGTGTGTGGTTGAATTTTTTGCTTTTTTGGTGGTGGGGTGGTGTTTTGTGTTTGGTGGGGGGGAGGAGGGCGGTGTTGGTGGTGCTGCAGCGGCAGTGGTTGTGGGTTGGCTTCTTGTGTGTGGGTGTGTACAGATATGATTTCTTTTCAATTGGCTTATCTTGTTCGTTGTTTACTTTATTTTCCATTTTTTATTTATTTATTTTTTTCCAGGTTATTGTTCTAGAGAATGGGAAGGTGCATGAACAGGGGCCACATGAAGTTTTATTATCAAATTCAGGAAGATATGCACAGCTATGGGGACAGCAAAATAATCCTATTGACGGGGTTGATTCAAACGTCAGAGTTGAAGCAAGAGTGTGAGAAGAGCACACACCGAAACCCTATAAAAAGCAGGAAGATATACACAGCTCTGGAGACAGCATAATGACCTTATCGATGGTGCTGATTCCAATGGCAGAAAAATAATCCTATTAACAAATTTGATGAATTGTCAACGAGCATGGTCTTATATTTTCTGAAAGGTTCTTCATAGCAAAATTGTAATCATTATGTAAATTCTAAAGAAAATGGATACGCTTCACATCCCTCAAAATTTAACTGCTTAGAGCCGAGGACTGAAAAACAGGTCGGCATGCTGCTGTGATGGCTGATTAGTAAGAGAATGGGTTGTCCAATTACGCGGAGGTCAGATCAGTATTCGTTCCTTGTTATCTTCGTGAACAGCTGGAGAAAAAAAAAACGTGGGTGGTATTAACAGAAGGTGGTTAAAATTTGAGTTTGGTAAGGCTGTAAACGAGCTCGGCTCAGGCTCTTAGACCTTGGGTTCAGGCTATTTGAAAAGTTGAAGTTTGATAAAAATTCTTGGGCTCAGGATATTTGAACTTTTACTTTGTTTAGATTTATGTGAAGGGGATATGATCCAGTCCCGTGGTCCCGCCTATCGTTAGCTCGAGTCCCATGTAAAATAATTCGAGTCCCTTGTAACATTGCTCGAGTCCTACATATACTTAGCTCGAGTCCCATGTAAAATAACTCGAGTCCCATGTAATTAGCTACGGCACTCACGTATACTAAGCTCGAGTCCCATGTAAAATTGCCCGAGTCCTACATATACTTAGCTCGAGTCCCATGTAAAATAACTCGAGTCCCATGTAAACCACGTCGAGTCGTCTCCCGTATACGTAGCTCGAGTCCCATGTAAAACTGCTCGAGTCCTACATATACTTAGCTCGAGTCCGATGTAAATTTGCTCGAGTCCCATGTAAAATTGCCCGAGTCCTACATATACTTAGCTCGAGTCCGATGTAAATTTGCTCGAGTCCCATGTAAAATAGCTCGAGTCCGATGTAAATTTGCTCGAGTCCCATGTAAAATAGCTCGAGTCCGATGTAAATTTGCTCGAGTCCCATGTATCCAACTGCTCGTGTCCGATGTAAAATAGATCGAGTCCCATGTAAATTTGCTCGAGTCCCATGTATACTTAGCTCGAGTCCAATATAAATTTGCTCGAGTCCCATGTATACTTAGCTCGAGTCCGATGTATATTTGCTCGAGTCCCATATATACTTAGCTCGTGTCCGGTGTAAAATAGCTCGAGTCCCATGTAAATTTGCTCGAGTCCCATGTATACTTAGCTCGAGTCCAATGTAAATTTGCTCGAGTCCCATGTATACTTAGCTCGAGTCCGATGTATATTTGCTCGAGTCCCATGTATACTTAGCTCGTGTCCGGTGTAAAATAGCTCGAGTCCCATGTAAATTTGCTCGAGTCCCATGCATGGTATACAGCTCGTGTCCGGTGTAAAATAGCTCGATTCCCATGTAAATTTGCTCGAGTCCCATGTATACTTAGCTTGAGTCCAATGTATACTTGCTCGAGTCCCATGTATACTTAGCTCGAGTCCGATGTAAATTTGCTCGAGTCCCATGTATACTTAGCTCGAGTCCAATGTAAATTTGCTCGAGTCCCATGTATACTTAGCTCGAGTCCGATGTATATTTGCTCGAGTCCCATGTATACTTAGCTCGTGTCCGGTGTAAAATAGCTCGAGTCCCATGTAAATTTGCTCGAGTCCCATGTATACTTAGCTCGTGTCCGGTGTAAAATAGCTCGATTCCCATGTAAATTTGCTCGAGTCCCATGTATACTTAGCTCGAGTCCAATGTATACTTGCTCGAGTCCCATGTATACTTAGCTCGAGTCCGATGTATATTTGCTCGAGTCCCATGTATACTTAGCTCGTGTCCGGTGTAAAATAGCTCGAGTCCCATGTAAAATTGCTCGAGTCCCATGTAAATTTGCTCGAGTCCCACGTATACTTAGCTCGAGTCCCATGTAAAATTGCTTGAGTCCCACATATACTTAGCTCGCGTCCCATGTAAAATTGCTCGAGTCCCTCCTACTAAAAGTCCTATGTTGGTGTCCTTGAGTCGTATGTCAAGTACGGTCGAGTCCTTAGTAAATAGGTCAAGTGCCCTCATATTTTGCGTGCTCGCATCTACTAATACAACCAACGTGTTTCACGTGGGCCTGCCTTCCGGCTCGTTTATAAATACAAGTGTGTCAAGCGAGTCACTTATGCGCTACCCTTTGTGCGAAGGAAGAATGGAAGTTTCGGCAAAGGCTACCGATCCCCACGCTCGTGTCCCATGTCCATGCGGGAAAGGGATGCTTAAAAGGAAACTCTCCCACACCTCACGTAATCCAGGGCGCTTTTTTTTCACTTGTCCATCGTCTGTAAGTATGCATTTTTACCAATCTGGCCATTCAACTATTATAAGACTGTCTAAATTAAATGCATTATTTCTTACAGGGCAATGGTGGGAATGGATGTGGGTATTTTGTTTGGTGCGATGAGTTATTACTGTGTGAATGTGGGAGGGGACCATGCCGTGTGTTAACCGCAAAAACTCCAACAAACAAAGGGAGAAGATTTTACCGATGTCCTTTTGAAGTATGTGTGGAGTTGTTTAGCACTCAAATACGTTCCTCCCACACGAGATATTTTTCACAATGGGGACTTCCTAATTGATTTTCATGTCATTGTATTTCCAGGGCGAACAAAGCTGCCATTTCTTCTCCTGGTTGAATGAAGTTGGGGTAGAAAAGGGTGAATCGTCGAATTCATGCGATGCAGAAAACACTGAACAAATACAGCCAAGGGCATGGGAAGTAGAACGACGGCTATTGCAGGAGGAGCGTGATCATGCGAGAAGGATGTCCGACATATACCGTGAGTTGCTTCACGACATTGACAAAGTTAAACTGGACGAATGAATTGGTTAACCGGTGATGGAGATGCATGTTTGGTGTGGTTGTCGTTGAGTTTTGGTTACAAAATGCTACTAAATGTAGTTTTATTTGGTTTGACAAAATGCTAGTAACTATTGTGTAATATGTAACTGAAGACCATGTATGAGAACCTAAAAGTAGTTTTATTTCCATTTTCATGGAAAAGGAACATTATGTTTGATACAATGTTCACATTCGCTAATGATACAAAGGAAAAGAACTTACATCATATAGTGCCCAGAAAATAAGAATGAAGGAAATAGTGAAAATGGAGACCTCAATCACTCTTCATTGGTTAACTGCAAATTGTGAAAACGTTACCCCTGTATAAGTCCACCACTGTATGGCCCACAAATACGCATTGTGACTTCCATTTGATTAATCAACTCCGTTGCTTTTACCTGTATCGCAATTGAAGCTCCCATTCAGAAATGCAGCAGGTACCACCCAAAAAGAAAAACAAAGAAACGCCCTTTCTTTTACTATCTTAGGATCTCACAATCTCAATACATAACACAATTTTCCAAACAACAAACAAAGGATTTATCTTCTCCAACAAAATTTCTGGGTTTATCTAATGACTCAGACAGCTGGATAAAATCTTTAATCAATTCATTGGCCGGACCGTGGTTCCAAAGACTGTGAAGTAACCTATTAAATCACACAGCTAGATACAGGCATTTGAATCCTGTATCTAGATAATGGAAGATACATGCATTTAAATCTCATAGCTAGATACAGGCATTTAAAGCACACTTGGGAGATACAGACATTTAAAGCACACAACTCTGTACATTTTCTTATTGCAGAAATCCATAGCTGTTGACTGGAGAACTCCACGTACGACAAATGTGTACATTTGATTGAATGTTTCAGAAACGTAAATATTAAAAGGGGGAAAAAGTACAAGGTACCCACAAGGGTTGAGCAAACAGAGTAAAAAACAAAACAACAAAAAAGTACAAAAACCCTTGGGAAGAAAAACCAAAACCCAACAAAAATTACTCCATAAATGCAACAGATGACCAATTGCAAAACACTTATTGTGATAAAGGTGTTGCTTTAAATATCTTGTTGTGGCAGCTTGACGAAACGTAGCTGTTAGGTGGACTTGTAAAGCACTGGCTCATTAAATTTGGGAGACATCCCAGATTCCATATGACTAAAGAAATCCAATATTTATAATTGCAGTTCCCACCATGTGGCACCTTTAGATACCTCGATCAACCTGCAAGTTCAAGGTCCCACATTTCATAAAAAGATTTAATGCCTCTCAAACATGGAATTTATTGATATTTAAACAATCTACAATTCCATAGAAATAATACAAGATTTGAGCCTTAAAAGGCACATTTTTTGGGGTTTTGGTTTAAGGTCTATAAGAGACTAAACTATTTGAACTACATGAAAAATATAATGTGCATTAATCTGCTGTTAATACAGATAAGCCTGCATCTTTTATACCCATGTAACCATGCATTAAATAAAGAAGATTTAATAGACTTACTAAACCATTTTTAATGTAAGCATGGAAATATGAAAATGCATCTGCTACTTAGCCAGCTCAGAAATTTGGGCCTTCTATTTCAATTTTCAAATTAAATTAAAAAAAAAAAAATTTTTGGTGTTTGGCACACTACACTTGCTTGCACCATTTTCCATCTGTTAAGTATGCATACTTAGTATCTTCTTTGATATGCACCACTCAAGAGTTCAGACAGTTATCAGTTTCAAATATTTTCAAATGCATGGTATACAGAAGCCTTATCATCTTCACCAACAAATTGTAGCAGGGCTTCATAAAAGCCTCCCAAAGGGGGAACTACCAAACTCAATTTAATGGTTGCTCAATGAGAAAACCAGGATCACAAGGGTATTATAGCCACCATTCTGATCTCATTGGATATAATGATTATCTAAAGGCTGAAGTCTGGGCTTGGCGTGGGCAGGGAAGGGAGATGTAATTGAATTTTTTCATATCCAAGATTATATTCAATTGCAGATGCAGCCAGTTGACATTTCATACTGAAATGAAACAAACCATGAAGAAAGCACTGGAAATGGAGAGTACGGTTTAACCAAACATGAGTTTCCACAATATCCGATAGTTAAATAATGATACAAAGCCATAATTGTAATTCTGGCATTAGTTCTTCTAGTGTTAGTAAGAGTTTCCTGTAACATAATTAGCATAGGGTTTTTTTCTTTTTTAGTAAAAACAAAGTACACATCCATCTCCAGAAATACCGATCATAGTGGGACACCTTTCTCTTGAAACAGGAAAATTAAGAAGGGAAAGGGAACAGAGCTTTCACTAATAACACCAGAAGTCAGTTTCTAAAAACCAAACTGCTTGGCCATTGAGTTATTTGAACTATAAGCTACCTGCATTCATAAATCTCATTAGATTGCATCTATGTTAGCTGTTGTTTGGGGATCAGCATCTGGGTGACCATTACTCTCATCTTCTACTGAGTTCTGTCCTTGATACTTCTGAAGCTTCTCCTACATATGTATGATAGAAAGCATCAAGTTACAAATAAATCCACCAAAAGAGTAGCAAAATATGAAAGATCAGACATCAGAAAAATATGGAATATTAAGACAGTAGCCCTATATGGAATCAGTATCATGCTTGGGGGAAAAAACTAATATATCAGAACCATATGCAAAACTTACAGTTAAAGAGGTGTTCTCTGATGCCAATTTCTCACATTCCTCTTTTATACGCCCCAGTTCATCTCTGAGGGAAGTGTTCTCCTCTTTTAGTGTTTCCACTCGACGAGCAAGTTCCTCACACTTAGCCTAATGACATTTGAGTGATCAATACTAATAGAAGGACCGAAAGAGGATGTTGCACGTGGGCGCGGGGGGGTTGGGGGGTGTGGTAGCAGGTAATTAAATCGATTACATAGGTAACTATATAAATTTTCCATGCATTTGCTAGATTGCATATGGACAAATCAAGTAGGTGAGAAAGTGTGTCAACTTACATAAGTGCCCTCATATTACATAAAACACATGACTAATTGGCATATTGCAATTGAGGGCATTCATGGAATCAGCATAGATGCTACCAGAGAACAACTAATATAAGTTATTAATCTTCTTGTCTATGAGTAAGTAAAAATCCAAAAACATCTCTAACCTGCTTTCTAAGCCTCGAACGTCGTGCTGATTCCCTGTTAGACTGCTTTCTTCTTTGCCTCTTAAGCTCCCTTTCATCCTGTAAACAAATAATTGGGTGATTCAACAAAAGGTGAATGAAAGGACTCCATTGAAGGATCTCATGTACCAGTACCTGCAAAGAGATAGTAGCCCCGGAGGTAGCACCAATATCATATCCAAATAATAAGCCTCCGAAGGCTGGGAACAAGAACCTAACATTATCTGTAATTAGTCCTTGCAGAGGGAACAAACACACACTGAATTTAGGTTTCCCCAATTGGTGTTCAATACCTTTTTTGGAAAAGGACAACAAGATAAAAGGAAGCATCATGGACCTCTTTATTCAATTTCAAGGTGGTGGATAAATATATTAAATATCATCGATAATTCCATCCATGTAACAGCTGTGGCCTTCTTAGTTTCCTTCTGTGAAGTGTGAACCCATAAATTAAAAGAGCACCCATCACAATACATATACAATATCTCATGAAAAGGAATCTCAGTTTTAATGTGCAAGACATCTCAAGTACTTAAAGAAAGAATTACAAATGTCAAAAAAAACTTGCTCATTGGTATTATGACGTAGGAAGGGGGGAAAAAAACAAAAATATAATAGTATACGAAACATTCACTTGGGAGCACCATGCTACCTGCAGCCTTTACTCCCAAATGATAACTTGATGGAGATTTCACGAAGCCAGTCTTCTTCCTCAGTTTGCAGATGGACCTGCATTCACAGACACAAACCCAAACTTAAGTAACTATCAAGAACAAAGACGAAACGAAACCAATTTTGAATGACAAGAACAGTAAGCACATGTTAAGTATTTATACAATTCTACTATAATCTCGTATCTACAAGACTTGGTTCTCGAAACCAGATCTAGTGCGGAACATACCATCTTGCCTACCCATTTGGGATGCATAAGCGATAGCCATCTTATACTCGTCCTGCATCATGCGCAACGATGCACGCATGCCATCCAACGCTTGTTGGGATGCCTAACAACAAAGTATTCATAATTTAGAACATTCTAAAACATGTCAACAACACCGACGACCAACGTAGGGGGTGACAAGTCTTACCGGATCAATCCCTGGAATAGGTCCTTCATCAACATCTCCAACTCCTTCCTCAGCACGCACCGTCAGTGCCACCACCTGCATCGACTACACTATATTAATAGTCCATCCACAATAGACCATGTAGAATATGAAGGGGCATAGAAAATGATGTTTTACCTCCCCATTGCCATACCCGCCTGCTGATTTCTCAGCCTTCTCCCGTGACTTCACACGATCGTCGTCCCACCACCCCAGACGTGGCGTTGGACGACTTGATTCAATATCACCAACACGTACAACTTCATAGTAGAAAAGCTGAAACATTAATAAAATTTGGGAAGTCATGGTGTATTCAGCATATACTTGTCATCTTGAACTAATACAACCAAAAACAAATCAGAGACGAAATTACCTGTAAAAATAGGAGGCATCCACCAATGTTGGTTTTTTTTTTCTCCCGATATTTCACAATTTCATCAAACAGAACATCAAGTACAAAAGCAGCCCAATTGTACTGCCCAACCCTACTAATATTAGCTACGGCATGCAGAAAATGAAGCTTCACGTGTGGGTTCGAACCCGGGCATAACAAACATCCCACAAGAAATAGTACAAATGCCTGTTGAAAGGCATGGCCGGAACCTAGAGTGGCCAATCTGGACTCTATATCGTTTAGTGCTATGCCATGCCTATCAAAAGTAAAGCTTGCCCGAAGCTGGGCAAGCTGCTCAATGGGACCATCTATGACAACCTTGGGCCCTTCGCTCCTAAGGCCCAAGATGGTACTTACAGCGGCGGGGGTAATGGGGACAACCGAGGATCCAATCCTCAAACTACGACTATGTACATCGATGTGGTCTACTAACCAGGCGCAAAGCTTCACACATAGGGATGTGCAGCGCATCTGGAGAAGAGAACCAAATCCTATCTCAACAACTACACGTCGCTGGTCCTCGTCAAGCAAAGTCACGAAATGCACAAATCGCTTTGGGGAGCATCTTGTTCCCAGAGACGCCTACACTTACATAAACATGTGTTAGTATAACGCAACTACATACAAAACATTCATAATGTTCAAGAAATGAAGTTATACCTTTCCTCTTATTTTTCCTGTTGGAGTCGGGGCCGCTTCCAACCACTCTGTCATTCGTTGATTGTATAAATCTTTATACTTCTGCTTCGCACCAGCATCCATCGCTTTCCATAGGCCTTGCGCCTCCTGCGTGATCTACAAAATAGTAATGCAACTGTATTTATTACAATTGACACTGTAAACATTATCAACTAATATATAGCACTTTAACCAACTCACCGTCGTGACATTTATGGAAGACCTACTCTTCCGAATTGTTTCAAGGTACTCATTTCTGTAAGAAGTAAGTATAACATTAGAAATCCACTTAGTTCGGATTTGGACAGTAAAACAACAATGCTTTAATTGTTTATACTTCATCACCTGAATATGAGGAAGGCATTCACAGGACGCGATGGGCCACTAGAAGAACTACCCGACGCGACATCCTTCTTCTTCTTACCCATTATTGAGCTGCAACTAAAATAATATAACGCACATATACTAAAACCAAGGAAGGTTAGTAGTAATTACATACCAGGTAAGATTACAAACACAAACAGTCAAAGTAAGGCAACATTACAACTACCCAAAGTCATAATAAACACAAAAACATGTTTCACAATGCAACTAATAAACCACCAATGTTGGTAGTAAAATATGTTTCACAACCAACATGTTTCACAATGTTACGGCACCCACGACTAAGTGGCAAACCAGTTCTTCATAAAACAGTAATAAAAATAAGGTTTCGTGGGG
Organism: Buxus sempervirens; assembly: GCA_947561395.2. Lineage (NCBI taxonomy): Eukaryota > Viridiplantae > Streptophyta > Magnoliopsida > Buxales > Buxaceae > Buxus > Buxus sempervirens. Next base: position 18,373,767 of record OX387190.1, on the reverse strand, counting down.
TTGTTGATCAATTGTTGCCACATTTCACGACACCCAGCAAAACACATCACGCCAACCTGCAAATTAGACGTCGGTAAGTCAAAGATAATTACAGGCTACAGCAAGAACTTAGATGCATGAATAGATGTAAGATGGACTACAACAACCTGCACATTATACCATGCCAGTCTCTATATTGAAGCTCTGCAACTTGCTCGGTTGTGTCCAACACCCTTGCATCTGGAACAATGAACCTGTCGCTTGTCTTGGAATTGTGATTCAATGCGCTTCTGCTTAGGGCGCCCTGGACGTCTTGCTGTCTTTGGTGGGAACGAGATAGATGGGGTTTCACTTGAATCTTCTATGGAAACCACGTCGATGTCCTCAACCATGGGGAAGTCATGTGTTGGCACAGCATGCATCAATTCGTCGTATATCAACCCTTGCGTTGCCTTGTGGTAGCATAGGTCGACAAAGTCATATACATTGAGCCTTACCAAGTTCAAGACGGCACATGCGTGTGCACAAGGAATGCCCACCATCTGCCACTGTTTGCACGTACACTCACGACGGATTAAATGCACCATGATATATATCTCATCACCTCTAACTTCATATTCATGTTGCCCACATTGAATGACACTCAGCCCCAATGCCCTAGTGAGATTCTCCTGAATCTTGGCATCAATTCGACCACCAACATTGGACACCCACGTGTCAATACACCTCCGCTTCCTCATCAATAGCTCTGTAAGCTTCACTCGATGTGCATCAATAAACCGCATTACAGGCAATTTCCTTTCTTCTACCATCCAAGCATTGAATGATTCCGCTAAATTTGAATTCAGCTTATCCCACCGTTTCATAGGGAACAATGAATTGGCCCAATGTTCGGGCCCATTCCTCCTCACCCAATCAGCTAAGTCAGGTGCATATTCATGCATGGCAGCCAATGCCTTATCGTAGTCCCGAGGGAGCCTTGCGTAAGCAATATCATCAAGTAACCGTAAGGCAAATTTCTTTCCCTCCCTCAAATGAAAGGATCCAACGAATTTACTAAAGTTTTCCTTCAGATGTCGAAGACAATGAGAGTGGCTCCTAGCGCCAAAGGTAGCACTTACTGCAGTTATAATGCTTTGATTCCTGTCACTTACAATGACTAAATCCTCTCTGAAGGCTATGGATGACTTAAGAAGTTGTAGAAACCACATCCAATCCTCATTATTCTCAGCACTAACAATTGCAAAGGCAACTGGAAACATGCCGTCATCAGCATCGAGGGCTGTAGCAGAAAGCAACGTGCCCTGGTATGGCCCACTGAGATGACTTCCATCAATGAACAACAGTGGTCTGCAACCGATCGCAAATCCCCTCAAGGAACATCCATAAGCAATAAACAATTGCTTAAATTTTCCATCTTCACTTGCTGCCCAACTTGCCACTGTGCCAGGATTACTCTCTTGCAGCCGTTCACACATCCATGGGATGAACTTATAAGACTCCTCCACATTACCATCTATCCTCTGTTTCGCCTTTTCCTTGCTCCTCCAACATTGCTGATATGTCAATGGCATTGCATGATCATGATAAAAGTCTTTGCCAATTTGTCGTGGCAAGTAGCTTGGAGTGTTCCTAATTGTCCTCTCAATCACACCAGAAAGGAACTTCGTTCTCACAACCGGTTTCATAGACAATTGCTCTTGGGCTGAGTGGCTATGCTCCTTCACAAACTTCATCACCCTCATAAAACTCGTATCCCTCACACGTCTTGCCGTTACCTTCCAAGGACAATCCGTGCCTGCACAACGGACACTAATGTATGCTGGAGAATTTTTTTTCATCACATATTCAAACCTATTGGCAATAGCATGCTTGTACACTGCTTCTCTAAACTCCTTAGGGCTCTTAAATATCTGGTCGACCTCAGTAATTGCATCCTGCCACAGGCTAGATACAAGGGGACCTCTGCTGACTTCAGTGCAACTTTCAAGAAGCGGAGTCTCCCGATCCTCTACTTCATCGTCATTGCACGGAAGTACAGAGTGACCACTTAAAGGTACACTCGTCCTGAAATTACACAATATATGACTATCATTACATGTAATATGGAGGAAACATAATCCCATGTACGGTTAATGAATATTACCTCCGACAAGTGTCTCTTTCTTGTGATGATCCTTCATCATTATAGACATAAATGTTGGCCCAACCCTCGTTGTAGCGAAATAGGTACGATAACGCATCTTGATCAGAGAGTGCCAGTAGAACGCTCTTGTCAAACTTCACCGAGTACTTCATACTTACACTCACCGGGGATATATTCAATAACCGACAAACAGCTTCAACGACCTCAGTATAATTCATGTTGCTATTTAGATCGACACCCTTACTACTTCCCCCACTATACCCCATTGACCCATCTTCCTTGGTGATTACTTGTCCTCCAATGTGACAAAAACAGAATAGAATCTCATCTGACATTGTGCACTGTCCAGCGAATTGAAATATTAAATTCTTCATATTCAAATATAATGGAAAAAATATATTTTGAAATATTACAACATACTAAAATAAATATGACTCACAAGACAAGAATACATAGGCAGATCAGGTATGTCAGTCAATTTCCCTCAAATCCCCTCAAATTAATTGAAGACAGATGTTGGGGAAGACTTTAGACTTAAAAAAATTGTAAATAAAAAATAGAGGTTGTAGAGTTAAATTATAATTCTATTTCCCTAGTAGGAGGTTTTCACTTCAAAACAACTACCAGAAATAGAAACAAGAGAAAAAGAGACCAATTAAATGCAACATACTGCATTTAAACTGGATCACCAACACCTATTACATTTTAATGGCTTAAGCAGATGAAATGCGGAATGTTTCTCTCAAAAAATCAATGGTAAACAAAACTTAATCCACAAACAATAAAATAACTGCAAGAAAGTGGGTTACAACTTATTTTTAATGCATATTAGGTGACTGCAAGTAGCGTTTCAACAAAACTAATGACGTTGATTAAATTTCCAATAATAAGGATTTTCATGCTTCAATAAAAGAACTACTGGACCTTGAGGGAAAAGAATTTCAGAGGGCCTCACATTGCCTTTAGCACCCTATAACCAATAAACCCAACCCTTCAGAGGCACCAGTCTAAAACAATGACAAAATACAAAATAATTGAAACACCATTTTCCTACATTAACAGAATCTCTTTACAAGGATGCTTGGCTGACCAGATACATCACAGTGGAAATCCCGGTGTGACAATTTCTACAAATGTTAAATGAGTTGGCAAGACTCGTCTTGTCCATGTGCTCGTCCAAAGTTGCAGCCACAAACACATCTACTAAGCGGACAAAGCAGCCTCTTTTCCAAATTTCTTTTTCTTTGGCAAAATACTAGGAAAAGTGTTAAAAACAAAAAACTTGAGACCACACCGTACGAATAACACAAGACATATGCAATGATCAAAACTGAACTCCTCTGGATCATATCAGTAGCATCATGGATAATGGGTGATAGGTGCATTATGCTGCATTTTAATTTTTATGATCCCGCCTCTATCTTGGATGCTTTTTCATTTTATTTTCATTATTTCATTTGGCAATTGAATCTCTTCTTGATATTTCTAATTGTTTAGACAATTGAATTTTAGGCCTTCTTGTTTCTTGTCTGTTTCTGAGGATTTTAAAAAGTTGCTAGTACTTGAGATGAATCTGTGCACCAGGGATACATTTGAGTTTGACCCAGTAAGTTAACATTCTACATCTCTGCTTTCTTAATATTCATTTTGTTTTATTCGTGTTGAAGACAAATTTGATAGCACTGCTTTGATAGTGTTTTCCCTTTCATGACACGAAGCATAGGTTATATGTATTGGTGGCTTTATAGAAGTCCTACCAAATAGCAGAAACCCATATTCTAAATTTATTTTTTCACATATTTTGATTATATAAGTTCCTCAATCGAATTTCCCAAATTTATTTTAACTTTTTTTTTTTGGGTAATAAAAGTAGGTGCCTTAGGATTTGGAATTGGGAATTCTTAAGAGGATGGATTGATGGATACTTAATTGAAACCCTGGAATTCAACTCGGCAACAAAATACCAATCTCTTGACATTGTAATGTTTAGCTGAAAATGTGATTCAGAATTGCAATCCTTCAGAAATAAAAGACATTGCAAGAAACATATGAGAATTGATGAAGGTACTAAAAGGCATTTCTTGGGATAACTCAATGACAAATAATATAAAAATCAAAGATTTATGCCTACAGTTCGAATACAATGATAAATTTAATTTGCTTTTTATACTATGCAAATTGTGTAAGCTAAAACATACTTGTGAATGTTTGAAATTTATGTCACTACTCACTAGCTAGCTCTCTACATCTGTTTGGTGCTGTTTGCTTTTCAGTTTAAAATAGAAGAGATCAAAAACCTCCAATAACAATCTGTTAAGTATTGGAAGTCTCATCGGTAGAGCCAACAAACTCATTGAATTTGGGAAGAACTTCTAAAGAAGCATGGTTATACAAGGCCATTGCTAGAGTGGAAGCAAAAAATTTAATGGCTTCAGAACACATTCGCAACTTAGAGCACTACATCATTCATGGACTTTTTTCAGTGTAATGGAGCTGCTTGCTCGCTTCTATAGTTGGACAACGATGGTGTAAACATTTACTACAGCCAATATTCGAAAAACATGCAAATAACTCATATTCAAATTCGAAAGGGCACATTTCGCTAAGGCAAACAACAGAATCATTGAAATTTAAGACATTTCTACAAGAAGATTACCATTTAAATATGTGCAAATATGCAAATGCGCAAATTTAAATTCAATTTCGCAAAATAAAATTCAAAGGAGGCACTCGGCAGCTACCTGGTCGCCAACGGCAGCACTCCCTACGGCGACGAACAGCAGGTCGTCGACGGCAACAAACTTCAACCGCGGTGGCTCTCCAACGACGAATTCCTCAATGTGTGCAAACAGAGAGGAGAGGAAAACAATGCACGAAACGAGAGGGTTTCGTCGAAGAGAGGAATGGGGGAAGGAGAGGGTTTCGCCCTTCTGGAGAAGAAGATGAGAATGGTCGGGGTTCGTGGGGGTTCGTCGGGCTTGGAGACGAAGCAAACTTGCTCCGGCAACAACCCTAGCTCGCCGGCGAAGAAGGGATTGGCCGGTCGTTCGTCGTCGGCTTCGGGTTTAGGGTTGGGATTCGCAGGGTTCTCACTTTTTGAAATTCCGCACAGGACGAGAGGAGAGGAGAGGAGAGAACGAGGAGAGAACGCGGGAAGAACCCTAGCTCGCCGGATTTTGAGAAGATTAGCCGGCGTTCGTCGTCGGGTTTAGGGTTTCGAAGGTGGGTTTTTTCGCTCGCACAGGACGAGGGCGAGAGGCGAGGAGAGGAGAGGAGGGAGAGAGCGGGGCACGTGCAAACATGCCCTTATATCCAAGGGCATTTTGGGCATTGAAATTTCCCCAAACGTGCAATGATCCCTTTCTGGTAATAATTCTCAAAAGTGGCATGTTTTTGAAATTTTGCATCTTTATGGCATGTTTTTGTAATAATCGCTGTAAAGTGGCATGTTTTTGAAATTTTCCCATTAAAGAATCCTCAATTCCGGAGTGGGACCTCAAACTAATACCAAGTAGTCGATCAACACCTTTTATTTTCTCAGGCATTATCAAGTCTAACTTAAAAGGCCCTGATCAGAGTGTTCTGTTGTTAGTTCCTAACTTCCTTTCGTCGAATAGCAACCATTGCAATACTTCAAAAGAAAATCCTCCACACCCTTCACCTCATCTAAAGATCTCTGACATTAATCGTAGGCTTCCTCTGTTAAAAGCTAAATCTAGAAAACCCTCTCGATACAGTCCAATGAAAGAGAAGCTAATAATTATTAAGGAGCTTTCTTCTGATAATATTGAGCTTGAGCACCATCGCATGCAAACAAGAAAAGAAAACTCCCTCTGTCTTTCTCTGATAGTTCTTCTCATTCCATTGACTCTTGTGGGAATCATCAAAAATGAAGATTTTATTTTGGAAATGTCGTGGGATTGGTCGACCTGCGACACACCACTTAAAAGACCAGATATTTTGTCGTAGACAAAATCTTGTTTTGTTATCTGAAACTTTAGCTAAGTAGAAGATTGCTTCCTGTGTTGCCAAAAAAATGGGTTTCTCGTCCTTTTTTATCAAACAGGCTTCTGGACAAATGGAGGGTTTTCTAATCATGTGGACTAACAATGTTGCCATAGATATTTTGTCTTTCACCAACTGGAGTTGCAATTGTCTTAAGGGGGAAAACATGTATTATTCTATTTATTCATGCAGTATTCTATTTATTCATGCAGCTTCAAATGTTGATATTCAAAAAGAGCAATGGGAGTTTTTCGAGCATCTATCTGCAAGCTACACAACACCTTGGATGATAATAGGTGATTTCAATACTATGATTAGTTCAAAAGAAAAATGTGGTGGTGCTCCAATTTCTCATAGTCAAATTGAAACTTTTCTTTCATTTATACACAATTGTCAGTTGAGTGAATTGCCGATTAAAGCTCCTACATTTACTTGCACCAATGGTCAGCGAGGGTTCCGGAGGATCTCAAAAAAATAGATAGGGGGTTCATTTCTATTGATTTTCTAGATTTATTTCCTACCCCCGTGTATGCACCTCGGGCGCGCGAAAAAAGTGTGTTACATGTTTAATGGAGTCACCACTACCTAAAATGGTGCAGGTAAACACCTTGTTATTTTTTTTTTTGTCTGCATCAGTGATTCCGGATAAGTGACCTGATTACAACCCAGGGAAGTCCTTGAACACCTTGGGTTGCCCCACCAAAATAGGTTCCTTTAAATCAGTTGGATCATATTTGGGTTGATTTACTATTATTTAATTTTTTTTATCTTTTATATATTTTTTTATGATCACATGTGTACAAATATTGAAGGAATGGGGGTTGCTTTGCTACATCCTATACAAATTATAATACATATGATACATATAAAAAAATCCAAAATAAAGAAATCCGAATCAAATATTTCAACATGGAGCAATGTACTTGATTATTTCAAAAAAAATATTTATTTATTTTTTATTTATTTATTATTCTTTTCTTTTTCCCTTTTTTTTTAATTTTATCTTTATCATATATACAAGGGATTAGAGGAGTGGGGGATTCTACATCTTACATGTACATAAGAATTCTAAAGCAAAGAAACCCAAATTAAAAAGAATAAGAAATGGGGGCTGATTCGACCACTTCCAATAAAATGCTTTAGACTCTATTATACAATAACATATCTACATTGAGAGAATGGAGGGCCACTATGTTACATCTAATGTAGAAAAATAAAAAAAATAAAACAAAACAAATGTAAGTAAGAAAAACACAATAAACAAAGGAAACAAAAAAAAAAGTGAAACAATCTGAACTACTGTACTATCCGCATTCAAAGATTCATATCTCCTTAATTCTCAACCAAATTGTGCAAAATCTGATTCCCTAGAATCATAACTTTAAGTACTAAAATAACCTATAGCAGTTTTTAAAAGTTCATTTTCATTTAAGAGATATGAAGCTGCAAAATTTACTGTTAGACATCTCCCTCTGAAAATCTGAACCAAAGAAAACTAAAAATAAAATACCTACTCATAGTGTAGGGTCTCAAGCATATTTTTACATTAAACTAAAATAAAAATAACACAAATCTCATGAAGGACTCCAGACTTGAATCAAACTAGAACTAGGTAAAAAAAATTGGTTTATCTGGAAAACAAGTGCAAGTCTAATGCAGAAAAAACTCAGAACTTTACATCTTTATTTTTTTTATCTTACATGATAAAATTACCTAAAGCCATCAAACATATATACATGTCTCTCACCAATCATGTAATCTCATCTCAAAAATTGTAATGAAAGAGATGTTTCATACAATATATTAAACAAATGACTCACCTGTTATGGATTGACACTTTAAATCAGGTCTTAGAACCTTGGTGTGTTGTAAACAGCAGTTTTTCTTTCTTTCTCCTTGCTAGTGGATGTCCTTCTTCTTTTCTCCACTTTTTCCTACTAGCTGTTTTTTTTTCAAAGAACTCTCTTACTTGCTCCCCTCCCCCTTTTGCTCCCAACTTCAAGCCTTTTTATAAAGAATTCCCACCCCTTCAACTTCTTAACCCCTAACATTTCCTCTTCCTCTCTTAAACCTCTCATTTCCTTAATTTCTTCTCTTCCTCTCTTAAACACCTAAACCCCTAACTCCTCCTTTTCCTCTCTTAAACCCCTAACTCTTCCTCTTCCTCTCTTAAATACCATCATTCATTTAGGTTTGGTCAAAGTCTATTTTGTCCCATATTTTTTAGGCTTATATTTTTTTAAGCTTAGTCTCAATATCTCAAGAGAATATGAGTTAGACCAATTCGTCCAACTCATTTCTCTTTGTTTATATATTTTTTATTTTCTTTTAATCTTAAAACTTTTATTAAATTTTTTATTTATTTGCATAACAGACCCCATTAGGAAACTTATTTACTAAAAGAACCCCAAAATTTTTAATTTATCATTGGTTACATGGCAGCCACCATGGCGTACACATGGCTCCCATGTGGCATCCAATTTTGGTTTTATAAAAATCCCCTAACTACCCTTTATTTCTTTTATTTCATAACTTAGTTGTTTGAGATCCGATTTGAGCACGGTTTGGTGCATCGGAATCGGCTCAGAATTCTCTTTATTATGGGCTTTTTATTTAAAAAAGATAGGTCCACTATAAAAACCTTGATTTACGTGCCCACATATATGCCGGTTTAAGATATGCTTTTTAGGCAATTCTATGGTGCAAAAATGGGGTGCTGACACCCCGGTTTATATTCTCAAGCTATAATTGGTTCTGACCATTTCTCTATGATTGTAGACATGCTCCATGAAAATAAGTACCTGGTGTTAAGTTGTGTGGAGCCTGATCATACTGGACACCTAGCCACAACTGGTGGGTCAAGCTCCGTTGTGAGCTCGCGCTGCCCCCCTGCCCGTAAGGTGGAGGTTCAGGGGCGGAGCTACCGAGGGGAAAATTTGCAAAAGGGTATTTCGGTTATTTCCATTGTATTAGTGTAAGCACCTCATTTTTGCGCTCCCAAAAGTGCCAGAAATGCAAAACCCAGCTAAAAAGTCAAACCTTGAGGGGTCAAAAGTTGACCTTTTGATCAAGTGATAATTGGCCACCTTGTTTTATCTCAATGGATAGAGAATCTCGACACAATTTCAACGCAACTAAGTTTGCTGGAATCGGAGTCCGGATGAAGGTTCTGCAGGCCGGTCAAACTCTAGGGGGAGCCGAAAGTTGACTTTTTGCCAAACCCCGAGCCAGGTGCTTAGCCCTATGTCATTGGATAGAAAGCTCCGATACAGTTCTAACGCAACTGAGTTTATCCAAATCGGAGTCCGGACGAAGAAGATATGAGCTGTCAAAGTTTCCGAGCAGCAAAACCCAGAAAGCTACACACGTGGCAAAAGGCTGCACACGTGGCGAGTGGCTCAGGAAAATATCTCGGGGGGCAATCTTTAAATATCCAAACATGTTAAATATCTCAGGGATCAAATCAAAAAATCGCAGGGACCAAATCCGCAAATATCCAAGTGTATCGAATGAATTTGCAAAAATCCAGGGACTAAATCTGTAAATATCCGATTTGTATCCGACATTTAATGTCGGATACACACTCTTCTCTTCATATCCGACATATACTGCCGGATACAAAATATTTGCTCGGCTGGATTCGTGCGGATTTGCCAACAGATACGCGGCGGCATTAAATTTTTGAAATTATTGCTTTTGTATCCGACCTTTGATGTCGGATACAAGTAAACCCCTTTGTATCCGACCATATAGGTCGGATACAATAGGTGCTATATTTAAAGGCCAGCACCCCCTCTTGCTTGGGGTTGGCTCCTTTTTTGTTGGCCTTACCCTTTCTCCCCTCATCCAAGCCCCTCTCTTTGGAGCACTCTTTGTCTCCACAGCCCTCACACCATTCCAAGACCACTCTCCTTGTTTCCTTCTCCTTCTCCATCCTCCCACTGAAACAAAAGAACCTTGGTTGCTGTTGGTGCTGCAAAAAGAGGAGTTCTAGTTGCTGTCCAGCCTCAAGGGAGTGTCTCCACACTACTCATGGGTTCAAGAACCACCAGGTGAGGTTCCTTACCACGTTATGTTACGCATATATTAAAATGGGGATTTTCCAAGAGGTTCAAAGAGTTTGGTTTCTCATTGCTGTACAGCCATACTAATGCCTATGTTACATGCATCTTCTTCTTTTTTTTTTTGGTAACATAGAGGTCTCCAAGGGTAAGGTAGACCCCATGCACGATCCCGTGGGAGTGTGAGTGATGTCCCCACCATTTTTATGGCCTTTGGGAGCTGTTGGTCAGTATCTCTGGTTCATTTGTTTGAAGAAGGAATCTGTTCCTTCTCGGGTGGGCCGCATTGGGTTTGGCCCACCTGACTCGAATGGTTCATTTTACTTAACTTATTCATCTGCATGCTTTGAGTTTATCGAGCTTGGTGGGCCTCGTTGGAAGGCCCACAAGTGTTTCCAAGTTGGACCATGGTCCAAGTCCCAAATTGGGTTCCCGGGTGGCCCAGGAACCCTGCTGGTTTGCTTGGTTTAATAAAAAATCATCATGCAATTCGGCAAAGAGCATCAAAACACAAAAAGAGCATTTCTGGGTGTATCCGGCCTTAGTTACCGGATACGCATGGGCCCTAGGTGATCCGGCCTGAGTTGTCGGATCACCTTAAAAAAGGCTTTTTCGGGGTTTGGCCATTTGGGATGGTTTCCTGGGCTTCCTAGGGGTCTCCCATAAGCTGTGTGGGCCCCTGGATGGGCCCACATTGGTTCAGGCATGGGGGAGAAGCCCCATTGGGCTTCCTTTTTTGGGCTTTTTAGCAAAAGCAAAGGGGGAAGGGGAGTGGGGCTGTGTGGCCCCTCCTTCATGGCACCCATGGGTTGCTGCTAGGGATGGCTTGGGGTTCCCAAACCTGCTGGGACAGTGAATGCTAAGGGGTGAAGGTGTTGCTGCTGTTGCACCTAGCACCTAACAGCAACTTGTATTGACCATGACAGTGGACTCAAAGGGGTGATGGGATCATGCTTGGGGTGGTCCAAGGGTTCCTAGTCTGCTGGGACAGTAGCCAGAGAGGGGGCTTGCGGGTGAAGGGAACACACTTGCTGGCATATTTAAAAAAAACAAGAAGCGGGCAAAGGCATGACTAGTGCACACAAATATCCACATGACTAAGATAGAAAGGGAAGGAAAACAGCGGGCATGGAAAACAGAGCTAGCATGGCATAGACTTGCACCTCCCTGTGAGGATCTTTTCAGCAAAAGACCCATACAAAAGGGGTTATCGAAAACCAAAACTCTACATGCATGCAAGAAACAACAACAAAAAAACTATAAAAAAGAAGAGAAAAGAACCATACACATGCGAGAGGAATGATAACAAGCCATAATCTAACAGGTATTTCCTACGCATCTTAGCGACGTCTAGGCCCAAGACTTTATACTCAAACCCACGAAAATATACAGAAGGGTGAGGGAAGGTGGCTTATATAGGGATACATTAGACATGCCTTGCATGGGGGAACATACTCCCTTCATTGAGTAACCGAGGCCCTCAAAACAGCACACTTGGTGGCTTAGAATGGGACAACCAATCTTCTCACTCTATCTGAAAATCATGCATGGGGGCTCACTTGCCCTTGGAGACCACTATATTACCCAGCCATGGAAGAAAATGCATGCAAAGGAACACTAACACAGCCATACAGCAGTGGGAGATCAGATTCTTTGAACTCCTTAAAAAAAATCCATTTTAATATATGTGTAACATGAAGTGATGAGGAACCTTACCTGAGGGTCCTCGTACTCTGGAGCAGGGTGGAGACACCCTTTTTGATGCCGGACAGCAGCTGGAGCTTGCCTCTCTGCGCACCAACAGCAACTGCTCACCTTCTTGGTGGAGGGTAAGTGGAGAAGAAGAAGGAGAAGAGAGGGTGGGTAGTGTTTAGGTGGTATCTTAGGTGGTATGGGGGCAGTGAGGGGTTGAATGGGAGATTTTCGGAGCCAAGACCAGAAGGTGGGAGAGGTGGAAGCAATCAAAAAAAAGCCAACCCCGAAAAAGAGCTGCTGTTTCCTATTTATAGTCAAACTTAATGTATCTGGCAACTCAGGCCGGATACACTAAGTACTCTTCAAATCCGGCCTTTCATGTATCCGGCCTTTATGGCCGGTTACACAGAGGTTTCTTTGTATCCGGTCTTCAATGCCGGATACAAAACATAATCATTCGAAATTTAAATGCCGCCGCGAATTTGTCGGGCGATCGGCGCGAATCTCGCGCGAAAATCTTCTTATATCCGGCATTTAAGTCTGGCCATGAAGGAGAGCTAGTGTATCCGGCATATTTGGCCGGATACAAGTTGGAAAATTACGGATTTGCCCTTCGACTTGACCGATTCGACACTTTTGGATATCTACGGATTGGTCCCTGCGAATTTTGGATATTTAAGATTTAGTCCTTGAGATATTTTGCTGCGTTGGCTGCCACGTGTGCAGTTGCTGCGCTACGTGTGCAGTTTCCGGTTTTGCTGCTCGGAAACTTCGACAGCTCATATCTCCCTCATCCGAACTCCGATTTAAGCAAACTCAATTGCATTGGACTTGTATCGGAGCCCTCTATCCCATGACATAGGGCTAAGCACTTGGTACGGGGTTCGAGGAAAAGTCAACTTTCGGCTCTCCTTTAAGTTTGACCGCCCGCAGAACCCTCATCCGGACTCCGATTCCTGCAAATTCAGTTGCGTTGGACTCGTGTCTGGATTCTCTATCCATTGAGATAAAGCAAGGTGGCCCAACTTCACTCGATCAAAAAGTCAATTTTCCACCCCTCAGGGTTTGACTTTCTGTTTAGGGTTCTGCATTTCTGGCTTTTCGGGAGCGCAAAAATGAGGTGCTTAAAGTGCCATGATAGTGGCTTGTGGGAGAAAGACGGGCACACTCGATATGACTACCAGCATTCGAGATATTGTTGCTGTTGCAAACAAAGAAGCAGATTCAGAGCTGTGGCATTGTAGACTTGGCCACATGAGTGAGAAAGGAATGAAGGTACTCTGTTCAAAAGGAAAACTGTCGGGACTTAAATTAGTCGATATTGGTCTCTATGAAGACTGTATTTATGGTAAACAGAAAAAGGTGGGATTCTCAAAGAGTGGCAGAACACTAAAGACAAAAAGGTTAAAGCTGGTTCACACTGATTTGTGGGGGCCTGCTCCAGTTTCATCCCTTGGTGGCGCATCTTATTATATTACCTTCATTGATGATTCGACAAGGTAGGTATGGGTTTATTTTCTGAAAAATAAATCTGATGCTTTTGATACTTTCAAGAAATGGAAATCCTTGGTAGAAAATGAAACAGGCTTGAAGCTGAAGTGTTTGCGATCTGATAATGGAGGAGAGTACAATCTTATAGAATTCAAGGAATACTGTGTTGTCAATGGAATTAGGTTGGAGAAAACCATCAAGGGAATTGTGCGCACCCGAAAATCGGTCGCACGACGAGGCGCACGTGAGAATGCGCGCCTCGGGACTATTTTGGAGTCGCCACTGCTGAGAGGTGCAGGCAGACACAAAGGGTGCCTATCTGGGTCTAATATTTGCTGGTCTGCGGCTTTTTTAGAGATTCGGGCAAGTTCTCGGTTATGGTCCAAGAAAGTCTGAAAACACCCAGGTCCGCCCCGTCGAATGACAGGTCCCTCGGGTCTCCTTGGTTCTGAGTCAACTTAGTCTCACCCTATTCCTAATCCAGCATGCTTATTTATTTAGTCTGAGTGGGGACCACTGAGGTGTAAGCCCCCTTTATTGTTGATTTAATCTTTTTTAGCCCTTTTAGTGAGGTGAGTCAGGTGTGGGCCCCGTTGGAAGGTCCACAGTGGATCAAATTGGACTGTTAAATCCAAGGTCTATTCTGGGTTTTGGGGTTGCTTGGTATCTGTGTGGGCTCCTGTGTGGGCCCACAGAGGTGCAACACAAAAGGAGGGGCCTTGTTTGACCACTTACCTATTAAACCATCATAAAGAAGCATAAAATAGTAGAAACATAATAAAGAAGGGACTTGGGGGTGTAAGCACCCAAATTTTGATCAAACCAAATAAAAAAGAAAAAAAAGAAGAAGAAAACAAAAAAAGTGTGTGCTAAAAGACAGCAGAAAAGTCAAACCCTGAGGGGTCAAAAATTGACTTTTTGACCAAGTGAAAATTGGCCACCTCGCTTTATGCCATTGGATAGAGAATCTCGACACAGTTCCAACGCAATTGAGTTCGCAGGAATCGGGGTCCGGATGAAGGTTCGGCGGGCGGTCAAACTTGAGCAGAGCCAGAAGTTGACTTTCTGCTAAAATCCGATCCAGAGGCCTACCCCTAGGTCATTGGATAGAGAATCTCGACACGGTTCCAACGCAACTGAGTTTGCAGGAATCAGGGTCCGGATGAGGGTTCTGCGGGCGGTCAAACTTGAGCAGAGCCAAAAGTTGACTTTCTGCTAAAATCCGATCCAGATACCTTGCTCTATATCATTGGATACAGAATCTCGACACGATTCCAACGCAACTGAGTTTGCAGGAATCGGAGTCCGGATGAAGGTTCGGCGGGCGGTCAAACTTGAGCAGAGCTAGAAGTTGACTTTCTGCTAAAATCCGATCCAGAGGCCTACCCCTAGGTCATTGGATAGAGAATCTCGACACGGTTCCAACGCAACTGAGTTTGCAGGAATCGGGGTCCGGATGAGGGTTCTGCGAGCGGTCAAACTTGAGCAGAGCCAAAAGTTGTCTTTCTGCTAAAATCCGATCCAGATACCTTGCTCTATATCATTGGATAGAGAATCTCGACACGATTCCAACGCAACTGAGTTTGCAGGAATCGGAGTCCGGATGAAGGTTCTGCGGGCGGTCAACTTGGGTGAAGCCGAAAGTTGACTTTCTGCTAAAATCCGATCTAGAGGCCTACCCCTAGGTCATTGGATAGAGGGCGCCGATACGATTCTAACGCCACTAAGTTTGCCCAGATCGGAGCCCGGATGAAGGAAATATGAGCTGACGAAATTCCCGAGCAGCAAAACCGGCAATCTGCGCGCGTGGCAAAAAGCTGCATACGTGGCGAGTTGCGCAGGAAAATATCTCTGGGATCAAATCCGTAAATATCCAAACATTCAAAAGACCCCAGGGACTAATTTGAAAATATTTGAAAATATCTGAATAAAATAATATTAAACCAAAATATCCCAGGGACTATATCTTAATTTTCGGATTTTTTAAACAAACCCGCGGCGGCATTTAATGATTTAATCATTTTGTCGCTCGCGCCCAGTGATAGCAAGTGGGCGCGAGCTGGGCACCAAAGTCGGCGGATACCCCTTTCTCCTTCTATAAAAGCCGCAACCTCCTTCATTGCAGGGGGTTCGGAGGGTTGAGGTGGGACATTTTTTTTGGCCTGAGGCATTCGAAGGTGGTCTTGACCATCATCTTCCCCAAAGAAAAAAACCAGACCCCCCCCCCCCCCCCCATTCCTCTCTTCCTCTTCTCCCTCATCAAACCCGAAGGAGATCAAACCCGAAGGAGATCTTGCTGTGGGCGTGGAGAGGTGTTGCACCGGCGGCTGCTCGCGCGCTCCAAGGAGGCTTCACCCACTTCGGAGAGGTGTTGAAACACCCAGGTAATGTTCCCGATGGCCTCTGGTCCAAAATAAATAAGTTTATTGCTATATTTTCTTTTCTGTTATTTCGTTTAGTAACAGTGATTGTGTGATTCGAGGGGGGAGCGCGTTCTCCCTGATGTTTGCATCTCTTGTATCCTGATAAAGCCCCCCTGTTCCCTTCTTCATTTATTCATGTTCTGTTAGATGTTGTTAGATGTTCTGTTAGTGTTTTGTTTCGGATTTGTAGGTTTGCAGAGAGGTTTGAGTAATGAGTGATGAGAATATGTTAGATTAGAATAATTGTGAGCTGTGTTCAAAGGTCTCTTGGGAGTCTGGGGAACACCTGGGAGGGAGTACAGAGCTTAAAAACCATTAAAAATGGATTACAGAGCTTAAAAACCACTAAAAATGGAGTTCAGGCAAAAAAACAGAGAGTTAGGGTATATGCGCTCACTTGCGCTCAGCTCGTGCCCACTTAAATTTGGATGCGCTCAGCTTGCGCTCAACTCGCGCTCACTTAAATTTGGATGCGCTCAGCTCGCGCCCACTTCATTTTTGGTGCGCTCACTTCATTTTGGGTGCGCTCACTTCATTTTGGGTGCGCCCACTTTGTTTTTGGGTGCTTTTTCGCTGTTTTCGGTCCGCCCACTTCGCGCTGACCTAGCGCCTAGCGCCCGGAGGTCGGCGCCTACCCTTTTAAGGCCGAATGGCCTATATTTTTTTAATTCCGAAAATACCTCTTGGACCCAGTGTATGTGATTTTCGTATATTTTGGGTATTTCATGATTTCTGACTGTGGGGTGACATTCTCAAACCGAACCAAATATGCCAATAGGGTTTCCGGGTCATCCGGGAACCCAACATGGAACCCGGACTACCCGGTCTGACTTGATTTCCAGTGGACCTTCCAACGGGGCCCACCAAGCCCGACCAATTTATTTTTCCTTAACTAAGATAAATAAAAGATTTGAGTGGGCCAGACCACTTGAGGCCCACCCAAGCCCTAGTTGGGCCATGCATGCTTAAAGTAGGATGTGGTTTGGCTGAGACCACGGGCAGGGCCTGTCGGGCCCACCAAGCCCGTTAACCAACCAAGGTTAGGGTTTCAAAGCCCTAACTCAGGAAGTCTTGGGCTTTCAAGCCCAAGCCCAGGTAAAGGGCCCCAAGCCCGAGGCCTGACCCGCTTTGGTATAATTAAATCAAGATAATCAAAATCACTTGGCAAACAACTGTGGGGCCCACTCAAGGGCCCACAAAGCAATCTCGGCCCACTTTTGGCATGGAATCCATTCAAATAATCCAACTTAAACCCTAAAGTAAAATCAATTCATTTGAACCAAAGCCCAAAGGGCCTCTCAGGCTAGACTGAGGCCCACAAGGGACACGTGGGCTCAACCAAGCCCACCAAGGAATCCGCGGGCCTTCCAACGGGGCCCGCCCAATCAGACTCACACCACTTTAAGCTACGAAAGATAAAACCAAGTAAAGGGACCCACACCACTTTGGCGGTCCCGCCAGACTTAATCAAAATTACATGCTGGAATAGGAATCGGGTGAGTGAGAGACCAGAGTTGACTCAAACCAGGGAAACTTATGGGACCCGTCATTTGACGGGGTGGACTAGGGTGTCTACGGACTTCCCCAGACCGCAACCGAGAACCTACTTAGAATCTCAAGCCGCAGACCAAGCCTTAGTAGAAGAACTTAGGCATCCAGGTGTCTGCCTGCACCCCATCAGGCAGTGGCGACTCCAAACAAATCCCGAGGCACGCATCGTTTTGCGTGCGCCTCGTCGTGCGACCGAAATCGGGTGCGCACAGGGGGATTTAATGGGGTACATTAGAAATTGAAGGAGGAGGGGAACATGCTCCCCTTTTATTAGAAAAAGATGGTTCTGACATGACGAAGGCAGCCCTTCAACTTACTCTTGTAACTAGCTGGACGGCACCTCCTTACCATGAGGTGTTTCTCATATGAAGTGAAGAGGGAAAATAACCAATTAAGAGAAAGCAACGTGATAAAAACAAGTTGTATAACATGCTTAAATATTTACATATGTACAAATAAAAACTCACCTAGGAGCTTACCTAGGAAGTTGCTTGAAGGTGTGGAATCTCTTGGAGGTTCCTCCAGCAACATAACAGTGCTTTTTCATATTCAAGAGAAGGGAAAAAAAGTTGGAGGGGTTTTGGACAGGGTATGTGGGGTTTTGAAGGGTTTAGGAGAAGGAAATTTTGGCCAGCATAACAGCTCTACCTTGGGTTTGAAAGGAAACAGAAGGAAAAGAGAAGGTTTACTGGACTTGGGAGAGACAAGGTTTAGTTTTGGCAGGGTTTAGAAAGGAGAGAGAGAGGCAGGGGTTCAGATGGGGAGAGGAGAGAGGGCAGAGCTCTAAAGCTCTCAAGGCTTGAATGGGTTGGAGCATCCCTCCCCCACCCCTTTTATAGGGGAGGTTGCTTAATGGCTAAGAAATACCATTTTTTAATTACTTTTATCAAAAATGACTTTATTATTATTATTTTTGACTTATGACATTTCTATTATTATTTTTAACTTAATGGTTAAGAATGACTCTTTTGTTATTATTTTTTACTTTGGGGTTAAGAAAGACCTTTTTAATTATTATTTTTGTTTTCTTAAGGGTTAAGAAAGGGGGACATCCATGTGGCGCAGTTTGCCACGTGGACAGTTTATTTTTGACCTAGGGCTGCTCATAATTCTCTCATTTGAGCTCTGATTCTGACAAACTCAGTAGCGTTGGAATCAGGTCGAGATTCTCTACCCACTGAGCTAGAGTTTAGCAGCAAATTTGGGTTTTTTAGCAGAAGTGCCGAGTCGCGTCCCGGAGCCAATTTTGCTCATATCTCCTTATCCGAGACTCCGATTCCAGTAAACTCAGTTGCGTTAGAATCGTGTTGAGATGCTCTTTCTGCTGGTATAGAATTGAGCAGCTGATCTGGGGTTTAGCAGAAAGTCGATTTCTGCTTTTCTCAGATTTGACCAGTCCATAACTTCTTCATCAGGACTTCGATTTGAGCAAACTCAGTGGAGTTAGAACCGTATCAGAATCCTCTTTTCAATGGTATGAAGTATGGTGATTGATTTGAACTAGATAAAAAGTCAACTTTTTGACCTCCCCAGGTTTGACTTTTCAATTAAAATTTTCATTTTCTACATTTTGGAAGGTGCAAAAAGAGGTGCTGACAGGAACCCCTCAACAGAATGGAGTTGCAGAACGTATGAACAGAATTCTTAATGAGACGGCTAGATGTTTGGGGATTCATGCCGGGTTACCTCAGATGTTCTGGGCTGATGCAGTTAACACTGCATCCTTTCTAATTAACCGAGGACCTTCTGTACCTTTGGATGAACGCATACCAGAGGAGGTTTGGAGCGCAAAGGAGGTAAATCTTTCTTTTCTAAAAGTCTTTGGTTGTATTTCTTATGTGCATATAGATTCTACTGCTAGAAATAAGCTTGATGCTAAGTCTGTGAAGTGCACTTTCATTGGGTATGGTGGTGATGAATTCGGGTATCGATTTTGGGATGATCAGAATCGGAAGATAATTCGAAGTAAAGATGTCATATTCAATGAGCAGGTTATGTACAAAGACAAATTTGGAACAGTAGATTCTGACAGTGCAAGTGCCGAGGTTAAAGACTCTGAGTATGTAGAGTTAGAAGATATTACTAACTCTGATACAAAGGGGAGTACTCAAAACAATCAGGAGGTAGCAAGTCCACAAGCAGAATCCAGCACCCCAGTTACTGAACCTAGAAGGTCAACCAGACAATACAGAGTTCCACAAAGATATTCACCATCACTTCATTATTTGCTGTTAATAGATGGTGGTGAACCTGAGAGTTATAATGAAACTTTGCAGACAAAGGATGCAAGCAAGTGGGAGTTGGCGATGCAAGATGAAATGGATTCTCTAATGTCAAACAGGACATGGGAATTAACAGAGCTCCATAAAGGCAAAAAGGCCTTACATAACAAGTGGGTTTACAAGATAAAAGAAGAAACTGATGGCAGCTAATGATTTAAGGCCAGGTTAGTTGTGAAAGGTTTTAAACAAAAGGAAGGTGTTGATTACACAAAAATCTTCTCACCTGTGGTGAAGTTAACTACTATCAGATTGGTTCTGGGAATTGTGCCTGCTGAGAATTTTTATCTGGAGCAGATGGATGTAAAGATGGCTTTCCTCCTTGATGATCTAGAGGAAGAGATTTACATGAAGTAGCCACAGGGTTTTGTAGTTGAAAGCAAAAATGAGCTTGTGTGTAAGCTGCAAAAGAGCTTATATGGTTTGAAATAGGCCCCAAGACAGTGGTACAAGAAATTTGATGGATTCATACACAAGATTGGCTTCTTGCGATGTCAAGCAGATCATTGTTGTTATGTGAAAAGGTCTGACAATAGTTTCATTATTTTACTTCTGTATGTGGATGATATGTTGATTGCAGGGTCTTGCATTCAAGAGGTAAATAATGTGAAGAAACTGTTGTCTGAGCAATTTGCAATGAAGAATTTGGGAGCTGCAAATCGGATTCTTGGAATGCAAATTATAAGAGACAGAGTGACTGGTACCTTGAAGCTGTCACAGGCTGACTATATCAGAAAAGTTTTAAGCAAATTCAATATGCAGAATGCGAAGCCAGTAAACAGCCCTTTAGCTAGTCATTTCAGACTAACTAAAGAACAGTCACCAAAAACCGAGGTTGAGCATGCCTACATGGAAAGAACTCCCTATACTTCAGCAGTTGGCAGTCTTATGTATGCAATGGTGTGTACTAGATCAGACATAGCACATGCAGTGGGAGTAGTAAGTAGGTACATGAGCAATCCAGGAAAGCAACATTGGGACGCAGTGAAATGGATCTTTCGGTATTTACAGGGTACCATAGATACAACATTGTGCTTTAAAGGAGGAGGCTTAAAATTGCAGGGTTATGTTCATTCTGATCTAGCTGGAGATGTTGATAACAGGAAGAGTACTACAGGGTATATTTATACCTTGAATGGTACTGGAGTTAGTTGGATCTCTCAATTGCAAAAAATTGTAGCTCTTTCTACAACAGAAGCCGAGTATGTTGCAGTTACAGAAGCTAGCAAGGAGATGATTTGGTTACAAGGTTTCTTAACTGAATTGGGAAAGGGGTAGGAGAATAGTGTTTTGCACTGTGACAGTCAAAGTGCCATCCATCTTGCTAAAAATCCAGTATTTCATTCAAGAACCAAGCACATACAGTTGAGGTACCATTTCATTCTGTCTTTATTAGAAGAAAAAGTATTGGCTCTTGAGAAGATTCTAGGAAGTGAAAATCCAGCTGACATGTTAACCAAAACAGTCACTTTTGACAAACTGAAGCTATGTAGAGCTTCAGTTGGGTTGGGCATTTGATGATTGGGATCTTTGTCATTGGTCTGTTGTTTGGCTACGTTTCTTTGAGGATTTGAAGCTTGAGAACTTGGATGAGATTAGTCTCCAAGTGGGAGATTGTTGAGTTGTGTGGAGCCTGATCATACTAGACACCCAGCCACAACTGGTGGGTCGAGCTCCACTGTGAGCTCGCGCTGCCCCTTGCCCGTAAGGTGGGGGTTCGGGGGCGGAGCCTCGAGGCGAAAATTCGCAAAAGGGTATTTCGGGTATTTCCATTATATTAGGGTTATATTTCCCTTTGTATTGTTCCATCTTCTGTAAGTTTTGACCAATCTGAAGCAGCCATGGACGTAGCCCTATTCTAGGGTGAACCATGTAAAATCTTTGTGTCTAATTTCTTGTTTGATTCTTTCTATTGTTCTCTTTGTTTCTCACGATCTCTAGGAATCACGTCGGATTCCTAACACCTGGGACATCCCTTCCATTTTGAGGCATTGTGGCTACAAGAAAGCACTTGTGAAGAAGTCATTTCAGCAGTGTGGAAAAAGGACGATATGTCTATGCCATTATGGTTGAAGTTAAAAAGTCTGGCATGCGATCTCAGATGGTGGAATAGAAATACTGTTGGCAATATTAATTTAAAGCTTTCTGAGATAAAAGCCCAACTTATTTTTGTGCCAGAAGAACTATCTCGGAATGAAAATTCTGAATTTTCAAATCAGGAAAAAAGCTTGCAAAGCTAGTATGACAAGCTCCTATCACAACAGGAGATGTTGTGGTATAAAAAAATCCCGAGTCAAGTGGTTGCAATATGGAGACTAGAACACTGCCTTTTTTCATAAAACCACTGTGCGCGCCTGACTTCGGGTGTCGCACTAGGTAAAAATGGGAAATTGGAGTCGCCATTGCCTGATGGGGTGCAGGCGGACACCTGGATGCCTAGATTTTCTATTAGACTAGTCTGCGGCTTAGAGATTCTAAGTAAGTTCTCGGTTGCAGTCTGGGGAAGTCCGTAGACACCCTAGTCCACCCTGTCAAATGACGGGTCCCATAGGTTTCCCTGGTTTGAGTCAACTTTGGTCTCTCACTCACCCGATTCCTATTCCAACATGCACATTTGGTTTAAGTCTGGCGGGACTGCCAAAGCGGTGTGGGTCCCTTTACTTGATTTTATTTTGTTTTAGCTTATAGTGAGATGAGTTTGAGTGGGCAGGCCCCGTTGGAGGGCCCACGGATTCCTTGGTGGGCCAAGTGTGACCCACATATTCCTTGGTGGGCCTCAGTCTAAGCCTGAGAGGCCCTTTGGATTTTGGTTTGATGCATTGATTTTATTTTGAAGTTCAAGTTTGATTATTTAATGATTTTCATGCCAAAATGGGTCGGGATGGCTTTGCGGGCCTCTGAGTGGGCTCCACAGTTGTTTGCCAAATGATTAGGGATTATCTTGCTTAAGTTTCCAAAATGGGTCAGGCCTTGGGCTTGGGGCCCTTTACTTGGGCTTGGGTTTTAAAACCCAAGACTTCCTGGGTTAGGGTTTTGAAACCCTAACCTTGCTTGGTTTTGTGGGCCCGACAGGCCCTGCCCATGGTCTCGGCCAAACCACAATTTTAACTACACATGCATGCCCCACATAGGGCTTTGGTGGGCCTCCAGTGGGTTTGGCCCACTCAATTCTTTTAATTATCTTATTTAAGCATAATTGGATGGTTTGGGCTGGGTGGGCCCCGTTGGAAGGCCCACTGGATATCAAATTAGACCGGGTGGTCTGAGTCCCATGTTGGGTTTCCGGGTGACCCTCTGTTTTTCTTACAAAACATGACTCTCTGTTTTTTTTTTTGCTCAAACTCTATTACTGATTGCTTTTTAAGCTCTGTAACAACTTTCTGGGGATCCTTAGACTCCCAGAAGACCTTCGAACACAACTTGAAATTAAATTAAGCTACTTCAACATCCCGACTCAAATCTCTTCGCGAGAACCCGAACCTCAAAACCAAACACAAACGCGACTAACAGAGAAGGGAAAAGGGGGGTTTATATTGGGGTACATGAGATGAAATGACCACGGGGGAACATGCTCCCACCTTCAAATCTAGACAAGCAATAACAGCAAACAACTTGGCAAAGACAGAAAACGCCCTAGCATGCTTGAAATGAGCTTATTCTTATTTATATTAAATAGGGAACATTACCTTGGTTTTGATCCTTTGCAGAGTGTGCGTGAGGCCTCCTTGGAGTGCACGAGGAGCCGCCGGAGCAGCGCCTCTCCCCACCAACAGCACGATCTCCTTCGGGTTTGTCGAGGAAGAAGAGGAAGAGAGCAACCAAGGGTGGAAAGGGTTTCAAGTGATGCGGGGTGGTTATTCGTGGAAGCAAAGGGAGGTATACGGAGGGTTTCGAACAAGGAGGAGTGGGGAAGAAGGCTCGAGCAAAGGGAGCCAACAACCCAGAGAAGCCCGAACTAGTACACCCGAATCGCCGAACCCCTTCGCAAGAAGGGGGCTACGGTATTTATAGAGGAGAAATGGGGGTATCCGCCGAGCTGGCGCAAGCTGGCGCCGAGCGCTTTTCGCTCAGCGCGAGTGACACAATCATTGAAAAAACAATTAATGCGCCACGAATTTGTCTAAAAAATCCGGAATTTATAGATTTAGTCCCTGGAGATTTTCGATTTAATCCGACACTCTTGGATTTTTACAGATTTAGTCCCTGGGATATTTTGAATGTTTGGATATTCACGGATTTGATCCTCGAGATATTTTCCTGCGCAACTTGCCACGTGTGCAGCTCTCTGCCACGTGTGCAGTTTTCCAGTTTTGCTGCTCGGAAACTTTGACAGCTCATATCTTCTCCATCCGGACTCCGATCTGGGCAAACTCAGTTGCGTTAGAACCGTATCGGAGCCCTCTATCCAATGGAATGGGGGTGAGCACCTGGATCGGGGTTTAGCAAAAAGTCAACTTTCGGCTCCCCTCAAGTTTGACCGGCCCACATAACCTTTACCCGGACTCTGATTCTAGCAAACTCAATTGCGTTGGAACTGTGTCGGGATTCTCTATCTACTGAGATAAAGCAAGGTGGCCAACTATCACCTGATCAAAAAGTCAACTTTTTGTCCCTTCGGGGTTTGACTTTCTGCCAGGGTTTTCATTTTCAGCACTTCCAAGGGTGCAAAAATAAGGTGCTTACAACCACTATGAGTAAAAGACAAAGGAATTTTATTTATTCCCTTCATAATCCTGAAAACATTGAAATTGTGGATATAAAAGATCTTGAAGCTCATGTAATCTCACATTTTGAAGCTTTGTACAGGATGCAGCCACTATGGACTGAACTAGACCTTCCTAGTTTGATTCCGAACCAAGTGTCTAACTTATACAACTCAATCATTGGTCAAGTTCCTTCACCTGAAGAAAATTTGAAAGTGTTAAGAGCAATGCCTGCTTTTAAGTGTCTCGGTCCTGATGGATACCCATGATTCTTTTATCAACAATTCTGGGGTATAGTTGGACCAAATGTTATTTATTTCATCCAAAATTTCTTCATGTCTGGATGTATGCCTTCAAGTTTCAATCATAATTTTAGTGCTCTTGTGCCAAAGGTTGAAAATCCAAGAAGTTTAAGTCAATTTCGACCAATTAGCTTGTGTAATATTGTTTTCAATATAATTTCAAAATTATTGGTTAATCGGATTAGACCTTTGATGCAACAGTTGGTTTCACCCACTCAAGCTGCTTTTGTTCCAAGAAGGCATATTAAGGATAACATTCTAATTCACCATGAAGTTTGTCATCTATTCAACAGAGGGAAGCGGATGATAAAGTCAAAAAGAAAGAAGCATAAGGAAAAAGGTTGGTTTGCCCTCAATTTATATTTTTCAAAAGCTTACAATAAGGTAAGCTAGAACTTTCTTAAAGCTGTGCTTAATGGTTATGGCTTTAGTGAGCATACTATTAATCTCATCATGACTTGTGTTCAAATTGTTTACTTTAGAATTCTGCTAAATGGGGTTCCTGTTGGCAATTTTCAAGCTGATGGAGACCCTCTCTCACCTTATTTATTCATTTTATGTCAACAAGTACTCACATTGGCAATTAATAGGGCAGAGTTGGATGGGAGGTTTCGGGGAATCAGATTGAGCAGAGGAGGTGCTCCCTTGTCTCATTTGATGTTTGCTGATGACATTATTATTTATGGGCATACAACCAGCAGAGAAGCTCATTGTATGTTGAGATTGCATAATAAATACTGTTCAGAATCAGGACAAGAGGTGAACTTCCAAAAGTCAATCCATTCTTTTCAGCAAAGATGTCCCTAGACAGCAGAGATTAGAAATCAGACATCTTTTTAATGTGAAGAATACCATTAAACAAGATAGATATTTGGGTGTTCCTATTTTATACAGGAAACCGACAGCCAAGGATTGCCATCCCCTCTAGACAAAGTTTCGGCAAAGTTAGCTGGGTGGAATTCATTATTGTTATCCCAAATGGGTAGAACTACTCTTATTCAATATGTTCTTTACTCCCAGCCAAACCATATTATGTCTTGTTTCATGTTGCCACAGTCAACCTTGAGTAAATTAGACTAGATCTCTTGAGGATTTTTCTGGAGGAAAGATGGAAACAAATGGAGTATTGCCACGGTATGTTGGGATAGAATTACCACTCCATGGAGAAGCGAAGGACTAAACATCAAGAGATTTTCATACATGAAAAAGGCACTTCTTATGAAAGGTGTGTGGCAACTTCATACAGAACAAGATAATTTATGGGTTCGCATAATGAAAAATAAATATTTCACAAACAGTTCTTTCATGTTGGTGGGAGCTCGGTCATCTTGCTCTTATGGATGGAATAGCTTCAACAATTCAAAGATCTAATTAGCAAGGGCAGTGGATGGCTTTTAGCGAATGGAGAAAGAATTCATATATTCAAAGATAAATGGCTTTTATCTAGAGATCAAGTTCCACAAGTGCAAATCATAACAGAAGCAAATAACCTATCATGGGTAAGTCGACTTATTCATCCTTATAATGGTGATTGGAATGTTGAGTTGCTAGTTAAGCATTGGCCTTATCAGATTCTTAGTAAAATTATGGCAACAACAATCTATTCTTCCTTGCAAAAAGACAAACCGATTTGGAGACTGACTTCTAGACGGAACTTCACAATATCTTCAGCATACAGGTTGCTTTTGGGAGATAGCACTTCAAATGGACATAAAATTTGGCTAAGGATTTGGCATTTAAAATGCCCAGCAAGAATTAATTTGTTCTTCTGGAAAAATGAAAAATACGGTTTAGACTCCAAATACACCTAGTGGGGGGTGAATAGGTGTAGCACAGCGGAATTAAAGATTTTCTATTAATTAAAGACAAGTCCTTAATTAATAGGCATGAATAAGTCCTCAAAGTAATTCCAGAAAATTAAATAATCAATCAAAAGTAATTAACAAGCCACCCAAATTGCAAGTAAATAATTAAAGCAATAAAAGAAAACAAAGGCAATTTGGCGACGAAGGGAAAACTCTATGAGAACTCTCACTAGAGAAAAACTCTCCAAGCTATACAAGAGCCACCTAAAAGATCCACTATGAGAAAAAGACTTACAACCTGTAGTTCAGACGACTCAACATCCTTATACTAGACTCTGCAACTCACAGACTTAAAAGTATCTGAAGAACTCTTCAGATTTGCTCCATAGCGACACTCCAGAACTCTGAACATCTTTTCACATGATCGCCCAAACGAACTCGCTTGGTATCCGTAGGAACTCCCA
The DNA here is from genome assembly GCA_947561395.2 of Buxus sempervirens. Lineage (NCBI taxonomy): Eukaryota > Viridiplantae > Streptophyta > Magnoliopsida > Buxales > Buxaceae > Buxus > Buxus sempervirens. The sequence goes on along the minus strand of OX387190.1, from coordinate 18,346,863 downwards.
CGATTCAATCTCCCCAACCCAGAACTCTAAAGTAGAAGAAGAAAGAAGAATAGAAAGGTTTTATGGCTCAAAATAGGAAAACCTAAAAGAAGACTTTTCCATAAGAGAAAAGGATTTTTAGGGCTTCTAAAACGTGTCTCTTATAAGTTTAGAAGGACCCTAATCCTATTTAAAGGTTCCCCAAGGAGTTTGAAGTCAATCCATATTGAAACGAGTAAGTTATACAATTTTTCGTGACTTTTTCGGAAATTGCAGAAATTTCCGTTTGAACACCAGCTCAAACGTTCTCTAACGCCACTCTCCAAAAATTTCCGTTCGAACACCAGATCAAACATTCTCTAACACCACTCTCGGGTTTGATTGTCTGTAGGCTTTAATTCCACCGTTCGAACACTGGCTCAAACCTTGTCTAACGCCAAGCATAAAAACTTCAATTTAACTTCGATTTTGACACCATTTGAACCGTGACTTCTTGGACTCAATCTAAACATTCTAAACACACTTTTTGGCACGGAATTAAGCCAACACAACCTACTAGACCTAACAAAAAGCCTTCATGGAGTTCTACCAACAGCTGGTCCTCTTAGTTCTCGATTGAATTTCATTTCGAGTGGGTGTTCTTTCTGCAATAATACCACTGAAATAGCAAAGCATATTTGGTTAAGCTACCCATTTTCGAGAGCAGTATGGTTGCAGTCGGTGGGAGGCACGACTCAATCCTATGGTCCACAATAATCACTCTTTCACTGGTTTTGTAATATTGCCCAGGTGAGATTACCAACTGATTTACTCAATACTAATGAATTCTTAATAGGTATTGCTAACTTTGGATGGGCATTGTGGAATCATAGAAACAAGATAGTTTTTGAAAGTAGTAAGCTAGACATTTGACAAGTGGTGCGATGTTTTATGAAAGTCCAAGTGAATTCATCACTCCTTCTGAATTCTTACCCCACTAATGCAATTTCAAAATCTCTAATCTCAGTTTGGTGGGAAAGACCTTAAGACAATTACTTCAAAATCAATTTTGATTGAGCTTTTAGAAAGACAATAGGATAAGCTGGCATAGGGGTGATTATACGTGACTCAAATGGTAATTTTAAAGGTGCGATTGCGTCAAAATGTATCTCTTCATCGGCACTTGATGTGGGAAATTATTTCACACATTTTCTTAGTCATATTTTCTGATTTTAGAGTGTTTTGTAGGTTTCTTAGGTCATTAAATTAGGATTTTGTGTGTCTTTTACATTTATTTAATTTCTGAGAATTCTTGGCATTTTACAGGTCTTTAACTAATGATTCAAACTAAATTTGGGCTGAGGAAAAATGTTGAATTTGAGCTAGTCTTATGAGCAAAAATTTAGTTGGGTTGACCCAGTCAATTTAGAGAGTATAGTTCAGTTTTTGAGCTATAACCGGAGCTACAGATCTCGGTTTTAGATGTTATTTTGTTTGTTGGAAAGCTAAGACAAAGATCTACAACTTTTATGAAGAGCCCAAGACACAGTTCTGCCATCTTGAAGGTCGAAAATTAGCAAAAACATAGAGGTCTGAATCTACCCAGAAAACAACGTTATGTGTTTTGAAAAGCTAAGAAGTTTTCCTAAAACTTTCATGAAGGGCCCCACTCCAATTGAAGTTGTTTATATACTCTAAATTTAGTTGCATACTGCATAAAAACACTTTCTAATTTAGTGGATCTCAAGAGAAAAAAAAATAGAAAGTGCTTTGATAGAGAGATTTAGAATTATGAAAAGTGAGTTTAGGAAAGGAAAAAGGGGTTTGCATGTTTTTCTATGAGGCTGGAGGCTTTTGGGGAGAAAAAAAAAAAAAGAGAATTGAGCACAAGAATTGGGGAGAAGCAAGAAGAAGGGCGATTCATATAGCAAGGATTAGCTTCTACAGACAAGAGTTCTTTATCTTCTTATTTTTGGTTGATATTTGGTATTTGGTTGTAGAACTTTGATGTTGTATTCATAAGGTATTTGGTTTGTTTTGTTAGACATGAGAGGCTACATTTTTTATTCTAGGATTTGGATGTAATCATTGGATTTTGGATTTTAGTTTGCATATGATATTGTGTTACATTCTCTATTGATTATAATTTGATGATTTCGGATTTAATTCTAGCATCTAGTGATGCAAAATTTAGTATTCTTTTTTCCATACTCTAGTTCTCATCTATATAATGTGTAGTTATAGCTAAATAACTTATGTTTTATCTATGTGTCCAGATATCTGAGATTAAATCCACCTTAAAACTACTGTTTGAAAAAGTTTCTATTAATGCTATTTTCATTTTTTTATATAATGTTATAGCATCACTTCTTAAAGTGTGGCATGAGAAGGGTTTATATCCTAATGCTAGATATTTGGTTATTAGATGGTTAAATCTTTTAATTTCTATTAGTCTAAAGGGTAATTCTTCTTGTATTACCCACTTTACAATTTCAAGCCTAGTTTCTTCTTGATTAAAAACAAAATTGCCCAAATTAATACTATTGGTGGAAAGTTGGGCTTACCTTGAGTCTACTTCTCCATGTTTTGGAAGGCATTTCTGCAAATGCCGTAGTAAATAGCTTATACCACTTGAACTTTTGCAACTAAAATTTTTTTTTGTAGTGCTTACAAACTGGCCTCTCTTCACTCCCCATATTTTCAATTGCAAAATTTAGCCAAACACCGGAGGTTCTACTCCTCTTGCTGCTCCTAGGTGATAAGGAAGAGGATCCCATTTCTGTGGGATTTTGGGGGGAAGGCAACTCAACTTCATGATCTTGGATGGGAGGGTCACAATATGGGGGGTTAGGTCTCATCAAAATCTTCAGAAAAAGGTGGGTCAGAATAAGGTCTAAGATACTCCATTTCCTTGGTGTTAAAGTACATAGACTGCCTAGGGTCCATTATCAAATTTCGAAAAAAAAAATTGCTTAATAAATAATATAATAATAAATTTTTTGGTGATACACTACCTATAGTAAAGTAAGGAATAATGTACGCAAAAATGCACCCGGAAAATTCCCAGGTAACAAGAGGGGTCACAAACGGTCCCGCTTAAAACCCAGTTTCCTTAGGCAATTATCTCGTCCTTTGTGACAGAACTTTCCTAGAGATTCACTTAGTTACACTGTATGTCACCCACTATACTAGGCTTTCAAATAATAAGAAAGGTAGAAGAAGAGACTTACTTATATATATATTATTTATAATGATTTTAAATTCAAAAAATTAAATAGAAGAATACCTCTTCAGAATGAAGCTTAAAGTTTGCAGTTGAAGCCTTCAACCTCCAGAGTCCACTTCCCACTTTTGATGCTTGAGCAATTTAAAAAAATTAACTATTACTTGATAGTTACAGATATGAAGAGAGTAAGAGAGATTGTAGAAGAGGTGTGGTTTGGAGTGAGAAGGGTTAGGCCTATTTATAGAAAACCAAAAGTGGCTTTTTACCACCTTGACCCTCAAATATGGCTGTTATTTGACTGTTGGAAGGGTGGAATGATCATTTACAGTCAATTATAAGTATACCCCCTAATATGACTGTTGTATAGCTGTTGGGGGGGTAAATTTGTAAAAAGAAGGGGAAAAACATTTTTTTGGGGGTAAAAAACGACTAGCCGTTTACGTGCCTGGCGAACTGGCACAACGGGGCCGACCCTGCCGGGCCCAATGGCAGGCAAACAGGCCAGCACATGGGCACGACCAAATTGGCACCGTGCCTTAACGAGCCCTATGCCCGGGCACCTGGGCACGGCACGGCCCGACCCAGCCCAATAAGCAACCCTATCTAAATCCAATGTATTTTATGATGATTTTGTAGACTAAACCACGGCCAGTTTTGTAAACTCTATTTGATAATATATATTTTTTTTTCAAAAAGGAATAGGGCTGTAATTTAGCTGGTTCGATTTATTGATCAAACCTAAACCAAACCAAGTTTAGTTTCATAAAACCGAAAACCAAACTGAACTAAAAGCTAAAATTTCAAACTGAACCAAATTTACTTGATGAACCTTAAACTGAACCAAAAAAAACCAAAATTACAAATTCAGCTTGGTTCGATTTTGTTTCAACTTAACTAAATGAATGTGGTTTAGATTAAGTTAGGTGTGGTTTGAGGTTTATTTCAATATATATTAAAATATTATAATTTTCGTTTAGTATATATATTCAGGTGTTTTTTGGTTTATTACGTCCGGTTCAGTTCGGCTTATCAAACACCTTAATTATAAACTCAACCTCACTAATTAGGTTTGCAACAATTTTTCAAACTGAAGCCAAACCGAATTACTAATAAATCAAAATCAAGCTGATTCTTCTCTTTTTCTTTTATTTTTTTAATGTTTTTGTTTCAATAGATTTTGACATACTTTCATCACTACCTTCACTTGCTACCATTTTGTGGAAACCTTTCCATGCAATATTCAACCAAAATCCAGGAAGATCTTTGAATACATTGTTGGCGAAAATAAGGTGTGGATCAAAACCAAACCAAACAGGAAAACCAATAGGTAATAGAAACCCCAAAATAAAATCACAATATTGCAAAGAATCTAAATTGTAACCACAAAACTTCATATCTCAATCTAATTAGAGAAGTCATTGAATAAAGGAAGAAACTGGTAAGAACTTATCATGATTAAGGCAAGATTAACATATCTATGCACTTTGAAATCTTTAATGCCCCTTTTCGGATGATTTCCTCAGTGCGTTGGACTCCTAGAATTAGGTTTCCCAGCATTCAACGATCTATGACCTTGCTGATATATCACACAACTAATATTGGCAACAGTGAACCACTTGAGTGTCACTCAGATCTTACTCGAAATAGCAAGAGATGAAGGAGGCTTAGGGTTTTTTTTACTCTTTTGTTCTCACCAAAATACTCTTTAAACAGTGCACAAAAACGATCAACAAATTGCGTATGATTGCTCAAGCAGAGATCGAGCAAACTGATTGTTCAAGCACTCCCTCTAGCGCTATCAACGGGTGCAGAAAAAATTTATAAAAAAACTTAGACAGAAACGAGTGTTAGAGAACGCTTGAGGCACCGCACAAGCGACCATGGGCTCGCTCGAGCATCCATCTCACCACGATCAAGCATGAGATGAAAAGCTTATTTCAACCAAACTCTGACCAGAAAATTAAAATAAAATAAATAATAATGACAATAAAGAGTTTATCCTACGCTATGATTGACCGAACGGGCGGTGCAATACGGGCTGGAATCGTCTACCGCATGAAAATGCGGCAGACGATACCGCCCAAATGTGAACCGTGAGATGGCTCCATCTCACGGTTCACATTTTTCAAAAAATTTTTTGTGAAAAAAAAAAAACGAATACTTTTTTTTTTGTGAGGGGGCGGTATCGTCCGCCGCATGCATATGCGGTAGACGATATCATCCCGTGCAATACGGATATATGATTTAGAAGCACCACTGACACACCCACAATAGTCCATAGGCCCATGCCCTTGCGGGGCTTCACCTCATGGAGTCACACAAACTCGTATACAGAGTTAAAACTTCCAATAAGTTTCGAATGTAGGATTCAAACAAAACAAAGCCAACAAAAAAAGGAAAACTTCCTTCAAATCACAATTTTGAGGCTTTACAAGGACTCAAAGTGAAACAAACTGGTCATTGTAATGGCCTTGGTTATTAACAACCCTTTGTAGGGCAATCCATGCTTATGAAAGTGTAAGATCCTTCATGAATGCCAAACGAGGCTGTGACTGTGCTACCATAGACACACATAAGGGCGCATCACAACTTGGTACAGTGTGACAAACCTTGCATGTTAAAAAAAATGGATCCCATGACCCCTTGAGCCAAAATAGATATTTAAATTCTTTCCATGGTTAGGATGACCTAGGCCTCATTTGCCATCCATTCTGATAAACTCATTCCTCAATAATGGGTTTCAACAATTTGAGAGAGGATGAGTTTGACGTTTAGTAACACCAATTTTATAAATATTACAAGTTTATCATTCGTTCTCACTTAAAATAACTTTTAATAAATGACAAGTCTATCCTTGTCATATAAAAAAGTCTTTAAAGCAATTTTCCGGTATATGCTTCAGAATTTTTAAATTTACAAGCAATTTCTAAATATTACAAGTATGCCACCCTATTTTTGCAAAATGAGTTTCCAAAATAAAAAATGCAGTCCGAGGGTGATTACTCTTTGCAGTGTATTTTTCAAAGCTCATTTAAGAAAAACCCATTCCTCAAATAGAACTAAACACCTGTTTTGTTATTGAAACTCATTCCAAGCCCTAGAATTCATTTCAAGTCATGCAATGAATTCCCAAAATGAACGCCAAATGACAACTTAATGACTTTTTAAAGAAATTTACAAAATGCCAAATGGAGGGTAGGGCTGAAACTGCATTTGCTCCATCCAATGAGAAATCTACCATCATCAAGCTTCCATAAATTCAATCCAGTAGATTCAACCAAGAACACAAAAACTGGAGAATTAAATGGTCTCCCAAGACCAAACACATTCAGTTTTCCATGAACATTCCTTCCAGTGTCCCTTCCATGAAGCAGAACTAATATATAAGATTCAAACAATAGAAGGTACCTTTTATACTACAAGAACAATGCAATTCTGGTACCAGACTGCTGCGATCAAAATCCCATATATTGCGATTAGTCAAACTGTTCAGTCTAAAGTATACCCACATTCTGTTATACAGCAAAAGATAATTTTATCTCAGTTTGAAGAACCAGGAGAGAACTGAAGAAACACTAAAGCATTAGAAACGAATTTCAGAAGTTCCAGTACTAATAAAAAAATAATTTATTTCAAAGCAAACCGGAAAGTACGCTTGATTCCACATCAAATGAAGGGGACAGAGAAAACTTAAACTTGATGAAAGTATCTGTAGAACCATAATGGAAAGAACAGCAACTACCCATCTGCAAAAACATCGATCTCATCTTTCTATCCTTTGTTATAACACGTATATAATTCCCTCTGTTTATTCTAGTTATGCATCTTCCTCAAGTCACCAAAAATTAAAATAAACATTATCCCAACATGGATCTCCTCGACGACACTTGGTCCCTTCAAGGTGGAGTGAGAAATCCATGATCAGCCATTTGCTACAACAATCATCAAGAAGAATCCCTGTACCGGATATAAATATCATAAGAAAATCACAATTTGAATTACAAGAGCATGCTACTTATATTAAAAAATACCAGAAGACATATACCTACTTGGAGTATTTTACAAAGGGTAATTTTCTTATCCAGACGAGCCAATCATAAATGCAAAACTACTTTCTCACTTACAATTATTGTACATATTTCATGGTAGGGGGAAAAAGGTAAGATACATGCGTTAGCAATAAATATAACAAAATTTCATTAAATCATTCTGGTCATCTCAATCTAACAAGGCCACAAGATCCCTATAGAAGATTTCCTCAGTTGCAATAAATTCTCTGATTTGGGTAGGGTTATGCAAGGGAAATAAGGGTAGAATGTAGAATCCAAATGTTGGGGAATACATGAGGGGAAGGTAGCCTATAATTTTCTGTTGTGGTACAAAGTTCGTGTACGTGTAATATTTCTATATTAACCTCTATAAAATATATTTTGCTTACCGATCAAAAAAAACAAGGCCACAACACATCAGCTTCTAGATCCACGTGACAATCTTGGTTGAACATACCTGATGAAGTACATTAGTCGTGCCGGCGAAATTTTGTTTCTTTGGGTCTGGCGGCACGAAATAGGGGGATACAAACCCTTTTTGCATTTTCCCTGGCAGTGAAATCTGGCAAAATTTCCCCAGGATGGGAAAATTATGGGGAATTTATTTTCCCTAGCAGGTTATAATTTATTGTCCAGAATTTCCAACTATTAGTGGAATTAAAATCTCATTTCTCAGCGGGTTATAATTTCCAATTTTACTAGTCTCTTATCAGAGCTATCCATGCAAATATATTTCCTTTATCCATCATGGAGTGTAGCCTTTTTGTGGACTTGAATTTTAAGCATGCCTTTAGTCTGATATGTCACTCATGTTACATTATCAACTTACTCATCACGATAGAAGTACTAACCCACGATGGTCAAGTTCAACGAATACATAACAAACTTCGAATCTAAGGAGACTCCTTGACCACACCTTTAAACTTTTTTGACATTCACATAGAATTTGAACCCTCTAAAAGAGGAACTTAATTCATGTACGCTGCACAAATTAAGGTGTCTATTCAAGTTCAAGTAGAAGAATCTATGAATGACATTTCAAGTAAAAAACATAAAATAAGCAGCAATACCCATTACCCTGAGGACTCATTGAGCATACATAATTACCAGTACAAACATCTATATACACACATACACGCCAATATCAGATCAATTAAGAAAATACCACATGCTGTCACAGATTTTGCATGGTTAATCCTTTTTGGATTATGACTATTTTTACCATTCAAAGTCAAATCAATTGAACACATATTTCAAGTCCTTCCTTACATGCAGTTTCATAAATCAAGGAAAATCCTTCCTACTCACACTTAGTATGTAAATTTTATTTTCATCATTTCCCTATTCCTTGAACCAGATCTGACTGCAATAAAACCAGTAAAATCAGGAAATGGCCTCCATGCCTATTTTCCAGATGCCCAGTTTCGAAAATCTGGCTCTTTAAATTGAAATTATTACTTAAATGTCTTTTGTTATCTCATTTTTTTTCCTTTTGATAATTTCTTAACATTTCTTTTAATTTAAAAAAAAAATTTTGCTCCCACAGCCTGGACGGTTAAAACCATTGCTGGAACCAGCTAGAACCAATGACATGGACTTACTCCTTTACCGAACCTCTGAATAATCCAGATCTTAAAAAAACTGCAAAAGAGATCCATACTGGACATTCCCTTTTTTTTTTTTATGGGCTAAATTGGGCAACTTCACATCCACATCACTTATAATGTAGTTGCAGTAGGACTTGGTTTTCCCATGCTTTTTCTTTTTGCAATGTACTTTCTAGCTCCACATCTTGTTTCAAGGCACCTTCCAAATGGTAGCCCATTTTTTTCTTTTTTTCTTTTTTTAATATTCATTTGGCATGGTTGTACATCTGATGTTGCTGCTGTGTAATCACATTCCCCATAAGATCAATAACTTTAAGGTAAAACTGCTGTGTTTCCTTTCTTCTCATTTCTTCACTTTTGGGATAACGGAAGCAAAGTGCTTAGTGGGCCAATACCGGTGGTAAATGAACAGAGCAGGTTTTTAACCAAATCACAGTTTTGACTCAGAATCCCTACCAAATTTGCAAGCCGCAATCCTTGGCTCTGAGGACCAGAAGCTAGTCAACAAAGCAGATAATTGCTCTTGTTTAAAATTAAAAGTGGATATCCTTATTTCTTGATTTTCCATTTCAAATTGTTCTCTGGACTTTTATCAATATGAGGTGATCATAACACAGTATATAATTTGCGTGTAAATATCCAATTTTCCTACATAAATTTCAACAGAAATTACCTTTGTAAAAGGCCATGCTGGCCTAAAGAATTTGACAACCTCAAGGAAGCAGTATGCGTGTAAAATATTCCTTTTAACAATTATTCTGCATCACACCCATCTATCTAACAATTCATCGTTTCTTCGAAGACAGCATCAACTTAGTTGTGTTGTTGATGCTGTAAGTCAACTCGTTATAACCTAAACAAATTATCTAGGAGCTACATGGGAGACGTCAATGCAGCTCATTCTAACATTCTAAACCTTACTGCCTGCCACATTATTCCTTTCTTGCCTTTCGTCAACAGCATTTACCCTTTTACATCTTTTTTTTTTTTTAGTTCCCTCTAACATCTCTCTTGCTTTCTGGCAATGCTATCAAGACTCTGCCACCAGGATTATCTCTGTATGATATTAATGTGCATTCAAATTTGTGAATTCAAGTTTATTAATAAGTATAAGAAATTGAAGAGACTTGATATAGAATGTGGCAATTCAAACATATAAAAAACCAAAGAATGCCATTGTCAGAAAACACTGTCAGTGTTCAGCATTTACACAGTTCTTGCTTAGTGACACTGCACTTCGAGAAGCATGAACAGATGGCTCAGATGGTAGTTATTTAAAAAATAAAAAATAAAAATTTTCCCTCCTTATTCTCACCTTTGGGGGATAAATAATTGAAGATTTTACTAGAAGGTACAGGAATAAAAGTAGTACACTGCGAAAGGCACGTGACCAAGCAAACAAGAAACAAGATAAAATTCCAACAGAAGTTGGGAATAAAAAAACAAAAATAAAAACAACTTAAATGGCAAGGTCCATCATATATTTCTATGTAGCATATATCCGAAGGTATCCTATGCATATCTTTTCTGTCCTCATTCCACTTTACTAGTCTATATACAAATTCGTTGCCAGATCTTGGCATGTAACGAAACGAATACTCAAATCACTAACTAATAATTTTGCAAGCCAGACAAAATGGGCAAGCCTCCAAGAAGCATCAAGTCCCCATAATCCAAGAGATAATTGCAGAAGAGTCTCCATCAAACCCTAGTGAGAAGAATCCTTATGATCTCACCTCTCCTAATCCAATCTCAAGAGCATATACATTAGCATGAGCTGCATTCCCTTATTTCATCTCGAATTGTTCAAGGTTCCTAATTGACCAACCATCAAAACTTAGTTTGATAGTCCCTGGACCGAAGGTGTCACGACCCAGACCCAAATTTATTCTTAATAAGATAAATTCAAGCCCAAAACGTGAACCTTGTGAGCCCAAATTAAACAACTAAATCCAGACTAAGATTAAAATACATCAGAGTACGCAAAATCCAAAATCATATATTAATACCCTGACCAAAATGTGGAATCATGACATCCAAATACTAAATAAAATCCTCAATAGTAGTCTGGAAAAGGGTCAACTATCTACTAATTCTACCAACATTGGAACAAAATCCATACACCAATAAGTCAATAAAATGAAGCATCTTCATAAAAGACACCCTACATCAAACAATAATGATCGCCTGGGTCGTCTACAACAAAATCCTTTACCCTCGTATGATCTACCCCTTCTGGAACGTTCTCACCTGGACAATCTGAAAACAAAACATTTGAAAAACGTTTTATGAGATCGAAATCCCAGTAAGCAGTAACATGCATGTAATAAAACACAGTCCATATAATTTTTCAAAATCTTTCATGAGGTTACAAAGATAACTACAACATCCGATGTAAATCCACTAACCATTTTCATTTCAAACATAGTCAAACAATTCACATTATAGTCTTACAGGACTCATGAACTAGACTTCTTTGAGAGGTCGACTACCCGTTCCAATTTTGCCACCTCACGACTTATGAGTGAAGCCGGCCTACTCTGGGTTTCGGACATTGACTTATTGCGGAGAAGCCAAACCCGATACAGGAGTGGGTTGGCAAGTACAACCCAATCAGACTACAACAATAAACATAAAGAAAGACCTCATCGAGATACACGGTAGTACAGATCGCTGCAACACAACCAGATACAGGAAGGCTTCACCAAGACACATGGTGGTACGCATACATGGAACACAGGATTAACCTAAAACAAAGACCGGCCCATTTCATTACCTAGCTAACGCATGGATCCACACATAGCTATGCCTGCTAGACACTAAAGCCACAATCAAAATAACCAACCCATTCCAATAGTGTCAACCATAGCATCAACACCACTCAAGATACATGGAGGGAACCAATAATTCATTCCAAGATACATGGGAAAATCAAACCCTCAATCCAAGATACATGGAGAGGAATCCAACTCATCCCGAGATCTATGTTACATGGACTCGGGTACGGGTGTTGGGTGGGGGTATGTGTCTAGGAATTGGACACCTCTGACACTTAAAACCTAAGATACGGGGACTCAGCTAAAAAGTGTCCAAAAATTGGGTACGGATACTGGGACTCGGCTAAAAAAAAGTTTCCCAATATCCTATATATATATATATATATATATATATATATATATATATATATATATATATATATATATATATATATATATATATATATATATATATATATATATGTCTATTATATATGTGTTATTTTATATTTAGTAACAGGTTTCTATTTCAGTTACCCTTTTTAAATTATTGAGAATAATTGTCATTTTTAAAATTCATGAAGAATTTATTCAAACAATACCCCTAAAAGACTTGTAACCAATTGTTTGTTATCATGTTTTAATGAGGTTTAAGAAGTCTAATAAGGATATTTTTGTCTTTTAAATTAAGGATGTTTTTGTCTTTTAAGGATAAATTCTGTCAACAGTAAAATGACACTTATTTTCGATTATTTTAAAAAAAGTATCACTACCTTTTAATTACGAAGACTTAGATGGCTGAATCTGAAATAATTTTAAAAATATCATTGTAAACCAATTTTACTATTAAATGACAGGACCACAACCCTTCTCTGTTAATAGAGCTCTTTCTCAACGGAGAAAGAGCTCCCATAGTCAACGGAGGAGACGACAACCAGGTACACCTCTTCCTCTCTCTCCCTCGTGCTCCCTCCCTCTCTCCCTTTCTCTCTCTCTTTTCTTTCTTTTTTCTTTTTAGAGCAATAGAGGAGACGACAGTGCGCCCCTTCTTCACTATTGCCTTCCTTCTTTTTTTCTTTCTCCAAGAAGAACAGAGGAGGGCGACTGTGCGTCTCCCCCTCATCGTCGCCCTCCTCCATGCCCTTTCTCTCTCTCCTTTTATTTCTTTCTTCTCTGGCCTCTCTCTTTTTCCGACAAGGTTCTCTCTAGCCTATTTCTTTCTTCTTTTTTCAACACCGTGTCCGAAGTTTTGGGGAAGGATCGGACACAGATCCCATACCAGCACCCGTGTCGTGTCGTGTCGACACGGGTACTTGGGGGTTCTGCAAAGAGTCCGTGTAACATAGCCCGAGATACACGGGTGAGAAAACAACCCATAGGATACATGTGAGTTTCATCTATCAAAAGTGGTTTTGCTATTTATTTTTATAGTTGAACATAATACCTATTTAATTACTTGTCATTACAGTTAAATATTTATTATTACTGTTTTATTTATTTATTTATGGTACAAAGTAAATAATTTATTTCACCTTGGGATGTATTCATAATATTTATGCTAAGATAGCCATACCTTGAAATATAGAATTACTATTCTAACAAAATAATAAAAGTACAAGTCTAAAGATTAGCTTCTTGTTAATCATATGATAAATAGCATAACCATATCACTATAAAATAAAAAGTTTCATCGTAAGGTATCATTTTAAAATAATTATTACTAAATCATAACCTATATAGTATTTATAAAATTATCAAGCATATGGCGCCCCATGGAGGATGTTAATTTGCTATATTACAATTCAGCATGCATAGTTTGTAAAAATAACAAGAGGATGTAATGGGTAAAGGTGTAATTTCAAATCCTCTTTTAATTTTAAGTTTTGAAATAACAAACTAACCTAAAACAGTTTCTAATTCACAAAATAACACCCTTGCATTACAACGAACCCAATTTTCTCTCTCTACAGTGGAAAAGCAACCAAACCCAATTCCATCTTGTCTCCCTCATGCAATTTCCCTTTTATTTTATTCTCTCTCTCTCTCTCTCTCTCTCTCTCTCTCTTTCTCTATACACTGTTTTCGTCCTCTTCCCAATTCCTTTGTTTGTATTTTAATCACATTTCAACCATCCCTCATCTACAGTGAATCCTTGACTCAAGTACCCACCTTCTCCCTCTCTCTCTTCCGTGGGACAGCAACAACTCCATTTCCCATCCTTGTCTCCTTCATTCGATTCTCCTCTTTTATTTTATTCTCTTATGATTGCCACATAGCCCCTATCAATTTATTCCTCTCTTATTTCTTCCCTCCAAACAACTCTGTCTTCCTCTTTCTCTCTCTCCTCTTTTTCTTACGTTTTCTGTAACTCTCTTGTTTTTCTTTCATGGCTGTATCTACCCATTAACAGTCCCATTTTCAGCTGTAATGTGCTCACTTGTACCCCCTCTTTCATCCGAACGAACCCACCTTTTTCTGATTCCATAAAATTTCTTGAATCTGAAATCTCATCACACGTTGTTGGTTGTCTTTCTTCCGAAATAAAAACTCAGATTACTTCCTGCCGAAAACCAAACCAGTAGCTTCTTTTCCATTGTTATTTCCATCATGAATCACATTAAGGTCATGCATTTAACGGGTAGAACAATAAGCAAACCCTCTAGATCATTAATACATTTCTAGAATATGAAAAATCAATCCAAAAACGTACATTGCAAAACAGTCCAAAGCACTGTTGTTTAACGATTAAACCAAGCATATGCAGATTTCAAGAAGGGTCACTATTTACTTGCAATGGAACAGTAACCCCCAAGCAAAGCTTTCGTTCCTCTCTTCTTCGTCACTTTTCTCCAGCCGCACTTGCTCAAACAAAACTCCAAAACCAACTCCCAAACGCATGCTTCACCCTAATTAACCCTATTTAGAAGACAATGATCCCATGCTTCACAACCCCACACCATACACTCAAACCAGCCAATCATATTCCAGATAAAATTTTGAATGATACCAACCTTTCTAAAGGATCATCCACCGTTGGATTTTAAAAAAACTCTTGATCTTGGCCTTCCATCCTATCACCTGAATAGAATAATAACAATTAATAAATATTTCCTAAAATCTCCAAAATGAATTATTTTATTATTTAATAAAATCCACAGATGTTATCATCTGTGGTAACATCTGTGGTGACACCTAAAGGTGGTATCAAAGAAATAATTAGGATCCTCAATCCTAGGTAGTTGAAAGCCTTAGGTTGGTTATGGGATGTGTGTTCGTTCGATAGAACCTTTAACTTTCATAGATGAGTGATTCCTAACTTGGATTCATCTCTTGTTTTGCAGTTGAAATGGCTAGACGACGCAATTTGGAGGGTATCTATGCCGAGGCTCCAGCAGCTGAGGCCCCGGATACGGATGAGTAAATGGGGCAGGTTTCGAGAGCCTTGGGATCAGTGTCTACTCTTTTGAACAGAGAGGTTGAGGAGAGACAGAGGCAGAATCAGGATATTGGGGCACAACAGAGATTCCATAGGCAGGGACAGTCTTCTATTTCTGAGTTAGAGCAGTTCAGAAAGATGTCTCCACCCAACTTCCAAGGTTTACCTGATCCTATGGAGGTTGAGAAGTGGTTGATGAGGATAGAGAAAATTTTTACTGTTATGAGATGCCCAGAGGATAGGAAAGTAGAGTTGGCTACCTTCATGTTGGAGGGGGAAGCTGAGTTTTGGTGGCAGGGAGTCATTAGAGGAATTGGAAATGCGGGTCAGCTATCTTGGGAACAGTTCAAAGATAAATTTTATGAGAAGTTCTTCTCAAAGGAGGTGAGACTTCAGAAGGAAGGGGAATTTATGTCTATTTCTCAAGGTAGCATGACCGTGGCGCAATACGAGGCCAAATTTTCAGAGCTAGCTAGATTTGCTCCCCACATGGTTGGGGATGAGGCCAAGAAGACTCGTCATTTTCAGAGAGGCTTGAGATCCGACATTCGCAGCAGAGTGTTTGTGTTACTGTGTACTTAGTTCATGGACTTGTTCCGTAGAGCTACAGTAGTCGAGAGGGAGATGGGCTTGAAGAATTCTGAGCTAAGCAGATCGAGGGCCCCAGCTAGACCAGTATCTGATCATAAGAGGTTCTATACAGGAGATAAGAGGCAAAGAATGGGTTTTGGTGATCAGAGGAGGAGTACTATGACTAGTGGGAGTTGTACTAGGTGCGGATGATTCCATGTGCCAGGGCCATGTTTTGCACCTTTTGGAGCATGCTTTAGATGTGGACAGCATGGCCATAGGATTTCAGACTGTCCACACCCCTCTACGTATCAACCATTACAGATCAGGCATACCCCACAGGTTGAGGTGCAGGCCCCTCCTCCCAGATTCCAGAGTGGATTCCAGGGGCAGCGTTTGGGGCAGAAATCTATGTCTGGTCAAAAGCAGATTGGGAGGACAGGACCAACTGGTAGAACACAATTAGGATCGGGCCAGAGACAGCAAGCAGCAGCCCCACGACGCCAGCCTACTCAGGGTAGGGTATATGCAATTACAGCTCAAAACAAACTGGAGACTCCGGAACTTGTTGGAGTTATGGTTTATGTTTGTGGTCGTACTGCTATATGTTTATTTGATTCCGGAGCTTCCCACTCCTTTGTTACTCCTATGTTTGCTCGTCGTATTGGGTTGTCACCTGAATTTATGGATTCTGTGTTATCTGTACATTCCCCCTTGGGTGAGTCAGTTAGTGTTCAGATAGTATACCGTGATTGCATGGTTAGATTGGGCCCGTTAAAGTTATCAATTGATTTGATTAGTCTTAAATTTGTGGACTTTGATGTGATTTTGGGAATGGACTGGTTGGCTAAAAACCATGCAAGCATTGATTGCTTTAAAAAGACCATCACAATTAGTTTGCCTGAGCAACCAATGTTGTGTTATATTTGTGAAGGGTTGAAAACCCGTATTAGTTTGGTAACTTCTCTTGACGTGGATGAGGATAAGGCAACAGAAGTCAACCTTGTAGACGTTCCTGTGGTTAGGGAATTTGTAGACGTTTTTCCTGAGGATATGCCAGGGTTGCCGCCACAAAGGGAGATTGATTTTAGGATTCAGCTCCAACCCGGTATGCATCCTATCTCCAAGCAACCATATAGGATGTCTCAATCTGAATACGAGGAGTTAAAGAAGCAGATTCATGAACTGCTAGAGAAGGGGTACATTAGACACAGTTCTTCACCTTGGGGTGCACCTGTGTTGCTTGTCCAAAAGAAGGACGGGTCAATGAGGATGTGCATCGACTATAGGCTGTTGAATTAGGCCACTGTGAAGAATAAGTATCCACTCCCAAGAATAGATGATCTGTTTGATCAATTGAGAGGAGCAGCATGGTTTTCTAAGATCGACTTGAGATCTGGATACCATCAGTTGAGGGTAGCACTAGAGGATGTGGAGAAGACAGCTTTCCGGTCGATATATGGCCACTTTGAGTTCTTAGTCATGCCGTTTGGGTTGACGAATGCCCCGGTTGCATTCATGGCCTTGATGAATTAGATATACCACCTTTATTTGGATAGTTTTGTGGTAGTTTTTATCGATGATATATTGGTATACTCTCTGAGTGAGGAGGAGCATATGAATCATTTAAGGATTGTATTGCAGACTCTCAGGGAGCACCAGTTGTATGCCAAATACAGCAAGTGTCAGTTTTGGCTGCAACAAATATCCTTTCTAGGACACATTATATCTGGAGAAGGCCTTTTAGTGGACCCAAGTAAAGTCCAAGCATTGTCAGATTGGCCTAGACCGAGCAATGTTTCAGAAGTCCGCAGTTTTCTCGGTTTGGCTGGATATTATAGGAGGTTTATAAAGGGATTTTCCAAGATTGCAGCTCCTTTGTCTCACTTAACCAAAAAGGCAGTAAAATTTGTGTGGGATGAAAAATGTGAACAAAGCTTCCAAGAATTGAAACAAAGACTGACTTCGGCTCCAGTCTTGATTATTCCCTCGGAGAATGAAGGATTTACCATTTACTGTGATGCATCTAGAGTTGGACTTGGATGTGTTCTCATGCAACAGGGTCGGGTTGTATCTTATGCTTCTAGGTTGTTGAGACCGCACGAGAAAAATTACCCTGCTCACGGCCTAGAGTTAGCTGCTATTGTGCTTGCCTTAAAGATTTGGAGGCACTATTTATTTGGGGCACAATTTGAAATTTACTCTGATCATAAAAGTTTGAGATATCTCTTCTCACAGAAGGATTTGAACATGAGACAGAGAAGGTGGGTGGACTTACTTAAGGATTTCAGATGCACCATTAACTACCACCCAGGAAAGGCAAATGTAGTAGCCGACGCGTTGAGCCATAGAGGGATGTCAGAGGACCCAGTGGCTACTTTAGCATCCATGATGGCCAACCAATGTAGTTTAATCGCAGAAGTCAAGGATTGGCAGGCAGAGTTCAGTTTGTCTAGTGATGGGATGATTTTGGCACGGATATAGGTTGAGCCAGACTTGATACAACATATTCGAAAGAGACAAGTGGATGATTCTAAATTGGCTGAAACCTGAAAATTGATACTAGCTGGTGCAGATAAGGTTAAAGATTTTGAGGACAGGGATGGCATTTTGAGGTTCAGAGGTAGGGTATGTGTTCCTAATGATGAAGAAATCAAACGGATAATATTAGAAGAGGGCCACAAATCTAAATATACAATTCATCTAGGAAGCACCAAAA
This sequence comes from Buxus sempervirens, assembly GCA_947561395.2. Classification (NCBI taxonomy): domain Eukaryota; kingdom Viridiplantae; phylum Streptophyta; class Magnoliopsida; order Buxales; family Buxaceae; genus Buxus; species Buxus sempervirens. Next base: position 18,328,542 of record OX387190.1, on the reverse strand, counting down.
TGTATAAGAATTTGAAGGCAGTCTACTGGTGGTCTGGGATGAAAAAGGAGATAGCAAAGTTTGTCTCTCGGTGCTTAGTGTGTCAGCAGGTTAAGGCTGAGCACAAGAGGATGCCGGGGTTGTTGCAACCACTTCTTGTTCCAGAGTGGAAGTGGGAGCACATCACCATGGATTTTGTTTCAGGGTTGCCAGTCACAGTGAGGCAACATGATGCTATTTGGGTGATAGTAAACAGATTGACAAAGTCTGCACACTTTTTGCCTATTCAAATGTCCCAACCTTTGATTTCTTTGGCAGAGCTCTATGTCAGGGAGATAGTGAGATTGCATGGGGTGCCAGTATCCATAGTATCTAATCGCGATCTCCGGTTCACTTCAAGGTTTTGGAAGAAGTTACAGGATGCTATGGGGACACCACTAAAGTTTAGCACTAGCTTTCACCCGCAAACGGATGGGCAATCAGAGAGAACGATTCAGACATTAGAAGATATGTTGAGATGTTGTGTGCTTGATTTTGGAGGAAGTTGGAGTAAATATTTGCCACTTGTTGAGTTTGCTTACAATAACAGCTATCAAGCTAGTATAAAAATGGCACCTTATGAGGCCTTGTATGGAAGAGTTTGTAGATCTCCTTTATGTTGGGAAGAGGTTGGTGAGAGACAGTTACTAGGCCCACAATATGTCCAAGACAGTGTTGACAAGGTGAGACTCATAAGGCAGTCTTAAAACAGCTCAGAGCAGACAGAAGAGTTATGTGGATAACAGGAGACGTGACTTGGAATTTGATGTTGGTGATTACGTATTTCTAAAGGTCTCCCCATCTCGGGGCATTATGAGATTTGGCAGAAAAGGGAAACTGTCTCCACGTTTTATTGGGCCATTTGAGATTTTAGATAAGGTCAGTGTTGTTTCATATATACTGGCATTGCCTCCACAACTTGCAAGCGTGCATAACGTGTTCCATGTGTCAATGCTTCGATGCTACGTTCCTGATAGTAGCCACGTCATTGCCTATGAACCTCTGCAGATACGAGAGAACTTGTCCTTTGTTGAACATCCTGTGCAGATCCTAGACAGGCGTGAACAAGTTCTTCGTACCAAGACCATTTCCTTGGTGAAGGTGTTGTGGCAGCATCACTCATCGGAAGAAGCAACCTGGGAGAATGAGAAGGAAATGAAAGACAAGTACCCAGATTTGTTTCCTGAGTTACAAGGTAAAATTTCGACAGCGAAATTTATTTTGTAGGGGGGTAGGTTGTAACATCTGTGGATTTTATTAAATAATAAAATAATTCATTTTGGAGATTTTAGGAAATATTTATTAATTGTTATTATTCTATTCAGGTGATAGGATGGAAGGCCAAGATCAAGAGTTTTTTTAAAATCCAACGGTGGATGATCCTTTAGAAAGGTTGGTATCATTCAAAATTTTATCTGGAATATGATTGGCTGGTTTGAGTGTATGGTGTGGGGTTGTGAAGCATGGGATCATTGTCTTCTAAATAGGGTTAATTAGGGTGAAGCATGCGTTTGGGAGTTGGTTTTGGAGTTTTGTTTGAGCAAGTGCGGCTGGAGAAAAGTGACGAAGAAGAGAGGAACGAAAGCTTTGCTTGGGGGTTACTGTTCCATTGCAAGTAAATAGTGACCCTTCTTGAAATCTGCATATGCTTGGTTTAATCGTTAAACAACAGTGCTTTGGACTGTTTTGCAATGTACATTTTTGGATTGATTTTTCATATTCTAGAAATGTATTAATGATCTAGAGGGTTTGCTTATTGTTCTACCCGTTAAATGCATGACCTTAATGTGATTCATGATGGAAATAACAATGGAAAAGAAGCTGCTGGTTTGGTTTTCGGCAGGAAGTAATCTGAGTTTTTATTTCGGAAGAAAGACAACCAACAACGTGTGATGAGATTTCAGATTCAAGAAATTTTATGGAATCAGAAAAAGGTGGGTTCGTTCGGATGAAAGAGGGGGTACAAGTGAGCACATTACAGCTGAAAATGGGACTGTTAATGGGTAGATACAGCCATGAAAGAAAAACAAGAGAGTTACAGAAAACGTAAGAAAAAGAGGAGAGAGAGAAAGAGGAAGACAGAGTTGTTTGGAGGGAAGAAATAAGAGAGGAATAAATTGATAGGGGCTATGTGGCAATCATAAGAGAATAAAATAAAAGAGGAGAATCGAATGAAGGAGACAAGGATGGGAAATGGAGTTGTTGCTGTCCCACGGAAGAGAGAGAGGGAGAAGGTGGGTACTTGAGTCAAGGATTCACTGTAGATGAGGGATGGTTGAAATGTGATTAAAATACAAACAAAGGAATTGGGAAGAGGACGAAAACAGTGTATAGAGAAAGAGAGAGAGAGAGAGAGAGAGAGAGAGAGAGAATAAAATAAAAGGGAAATTGCATGAGGGAGACAAGATGGAATTGGGTTTGGTTGCTTTTCCACTGTAGAGAGAGAAAATTGGGTTCGTTGTAATGCAAGGGTGTTATTTTGTGAATTAGAAACTGTTTTAGGTTAGTTTGTTATTTCAAAACTTAAAATTAAAAGAGGATTTGAAATTACACCTTTACCCATTACATCCTCTTGTTATTTTTACAAACTATGCATGCTGAATTGTAATATAGCAAATTAACATCCTCCATGGGGCGCCATATGCTTGATAATTTTATAAATACTATATAGGTTATGATTTAGTAATAATTTATGTGACATCCTGGCTGCCTGTGTGGACAGGTGAATGGGTAATCTCCCTGGGAGCTACCAAACGAGGATGTGCATATGGTTAGGATCCCACAATGCTCGGGGATGCTATAAGCAGTCTTAAGACCCCCAAATAAGCAAGAGGCCTTTTAAGGAGCAACACGGGACTAAATCCCCTGGGAACCCTAAAGTTAAGCGTGCTCAGGTGGGAGCACTGCTAGGATGGGTGACCCCTAGGAAGTTTTCTCGTGTTATCCTTGAGAACAAATCCGTGAGGGCCCGTGGGCCCAGAGCGGACAATATCTTGCTGGTTATGGGTCTGGGGCGTTACAAATGATATCAGAGCCTGCCCCGACCAGAAAGTGTGGGGGTTTGCCCCAACGCTAGGACGCGTTGTCCCATGGAGGGGAGTATGTGACATCCTGGCTGCCTGTGTGGACAGGTGAATAGGTAATCTCCCTGGGAGCTACCAGGCGAGGATGTGCATATGGTTGGGATCCCACAATGCTCGGGGATGCTATAAGTAGTCTTAAGACCCCCAAATAAGCAAGAGGCCTTTTAAGGAGCAACACGGGACTAAATCCCCTGAGAACCCTAAAGTTAAGCGTGCTCGGGTGGGAGCACTGCTAGGATGGGTGACCCCTGGGAAGTTTTCTCCCGTTATCCTTGAGAACAAATCCGTGAAGGCCCGTGGGCCCAGAGCGGACAATATCTTGCTGGTTATGGGTCTGGGGCGTTACAGAAGGCCTTCCAAGCTACAGTGTAACTAATAACTGCGGAGACTATCATGATAGGCCATTCTCTAATGATCTCAAATATACACAACTCTTCTAAGACCTTATATGGTCACTTAAAAGACAACCGACACCATCACTGAATCTATCAAACTCTTGTTTGTGGACTTCATATCCAAAATGATCCACCTATTTCTCTCTCCAGATATGCTACAAAATAGTCTCTTCTTACCCAGCCGTAGAGACTACAACTTGTTAATGAATACACAAAACCTCACCGACATCAATAAATCCAACTCACTCAACTTTAGGGAAAAACAAAGAATCTCTCAAGCAATAGTAAAATGCAAAGAGATGATCTACCAATTCACACCAACTCGCATGAAGCATATTTAGGGAGATTGGGCCACATAATTTCTTCTTCACTAAAGTCTAAGAGTATCAATTCTGCTTTAGTAACAAAATCCGTACACAAGCTTTAATTCTAGGATAAATTGTGGACTAGTCAAGTCATCAATAAGGGAATGCTACAAAGGAGCATCACTGTCTTTGTGATCCAAATAAAAGAAAGATATAACCGGAAAGAGAAGAGAGGGGGGGAGAAGAACAAAGTAAACTAGGAATTTTCTTTAATGTATTGGGCTAGGGACTAGGGTTGTAACTAGGGATTGGAGATATTAGTTGTAACCTCATTTTTTTCTGAAGATAGTGGAAAACCATCTTCTCTCCCATGGACGTAGGCACAATGCCGAACCATGTAGAATCTGTGTGCAATATATTTTTTTTATCAGTAATGGACCATGCATTAAAATACTGAAAACATGAAACATGCAAAGACCGATAGCATCCCACGAGAAATGGGATGCAACCAAACAACCAAAAACAAACCACAACCTAACCACGCAAAAACAAGTACAAGAAGAAAATTAAAATCTCTACCGTAACATAACTTCCAAACTTCTTACAATCTCCTCCATCCCTAAACCACTAAACTCTGGACAGTTTGAATCCAAAAAGATGCAAGGGACAAGACTGCATCTAGAGTTACCCCTTTTCCACTGCACTTATCCTCAAAGATTCTCCTATCCTGATTCAACCACACTAACCAAATTGAAGCGAAGCAAGCCCCCAAATAAAGCGTTCTTCATTGCTTATACATATGTGTAAGATTACACTGTTCAAACATTTCATATAAAGATCTTGGTAGTACCCATTGTACCCCTGCCAAAGACAATAATCTCTTTCAAATAAAGCCTACAAAATCACAACACATAAATATAAGGTCCACTATCTCCCCCGTCCCTCACACAAAGCATACAAATAAGTGGTGAAATAGCTCAAGATTTTCAGTGACACTGAAGAATATCCGAATTATTGATCCTATTCAAAAAGGCAATCCATGAAAACACTTTGACCTTGAGGGGAACTTTGGAAGACCATAAGAAATATTGATATTTCTATTTTTTTTCACTTTATCACTACAAAAAAAACTAGTTTAAAATCAACATAAGCAAGCTCTACCATTTCAACTGTCCTTAGATCCTTGCTAAGAGGCAAATTCCACACAAGGCCAAATGCCAATAGAAATTGGACATCGATACTGGATAGGAAGACGAACCCTAACCCACCCTACCAGCATTTAGCCCATACCTAACCCACTCCTAACTCTATTGGGTTGGAAACTGGACAGGTCGGGTTGACATGACTATACTATAAAATGTTATAATACTCATCATCATCATTATCATTATCATCATAAGCCAGTTCCAACAAAAGTGGGGTCAGCGACACGGATCTTGTCTCCATCCCGCTCTATCAAAAATCATATCATCAGTTAATTTATGTTTTTGTAAATCTTGTTTTATAGACTTCACCCATGTCTTTTTATGTTTCCCTCTTGCTTGCTTAGGCTCTTCAATATGCATACTCTCACACCTTCTAACAAGTGCATCTCTAGGTCTCCGCACATTAGTAATCTAAAATAAAATGTATAAATTAATTAATGTATCTATTTATAAAATATGTATTTTTATATGGGATATATGTGGAAAACATATATTTTAGTGGATTAAGGTTGCGTGTAGGTGGGCTGGAGTCAACTTGGACTAAATCCTAACCTGGTTTATGAATTACACATTAACCATTAAGAAGAGGAGGGGGTGGGGTGGTGTGTGTTGTTGTTGTTTAAATGTGTTAATTTCCATTGCCGGAATTTTGGAATAAAGCAAGTCCATAAACTTAAAGAAAGCACACAGATAGTAATAAACTACACAACCAAAGAACTAACCAAAAATGTATGTTTCAGACACTACATTTAACTAAACTAAGGAATAGAAGGATGCAGCCAACACTAAACTAGCCTTTCAAGGGCTTCTAGATACAACCTTCAACTGGTTTATATTCTATCCATTTTTTGTCAATTTCATACTAATAAACGACAACTGTTTGTTATAGGTTTTCATTTTATGTAACCACCTATGCCTTTTCACGAGCAAGGCTGACTTCCTATCTAGTATTTTTTTTGGGCCAAAAGACAAAACTAAAAGGATTGTCCCCAAAGAACAGTATCAAGGTAACTAAGAGGCTTAGTCTTTGCACTGTAGCTGAAGATCTTAACATAGAACTGTAAAGCCTCAGCACTTTCTATGTTTTCTTGGAGCCCCGATATCATTTCAAAGCATCAGAGGGTGCACTTAAACAATAGACCTATTCCTCTTTGTTGCATTAAGAAACAAATGGTATCACCTACAAACTAGGAAAGGATTTTTGGGCCCTCTATTGCTGCCAGCCCTAATGTTAAATTCTGGTGCTTCCAATTAAGTGATTACAAATCATGCATTTTTTGAAACCCTAGGTTTGCAATATAGATCACATTATGATATTTCCTTTTTTTTTTTTTTTTATCTAATATATGTTCTCTATTAAGGGATGCATCATCAAATATTTCATCAGTGCGTCAATCCACATCCTTTTTGGAGCTACACAGTAAACAGGAAGAAATCCTTTGTCCTTCCCATCTATCTTTCCAATGCTTCTACAAAAAGAACAAAAGTATGAACAACAGATCTCCATAACAACTATTAATAAATAAATAAAAACAGATCCCCATAACCACTAGTGAGAATCAGTAAACGATAAGAGTTCCTATGCAATGAGCAGACAACAGCACAAAGTTCCAGTTCCTTTTTTTCATCAAGGTTGCACCTTATTTTCAGGAAGTTATGAGATTTCCTGTCCTGGAAGCAAGAAAATAGTCACGCTCCCACATTTAAGTGGAATCCAGAATATTTAGCTCTTCCATTAAATTATGGATAATTAACTTAAACTAATTGTTTTGTTCCAAGCTAAGTAATAAGGGGTTATTTTAGTTGTAGTAGCAGAAAGTCAATTCCAAAACAGGATCATTGATAATGTTACCTTTGAATTCCTTCTCCAACTTCCATTCTAAAAAAGTTGCCTATCTTCACAGGTGAGCCCACCTCCTTCGACAGATCATTTAATAGTGACTGCACAAGTTTAAAGGAATGCATCAATTCAATAGCTCCTCAAAATATTGAAGATGTAGCATACAAAACATCTTTTTTTTTTTTTTATCTTATCTAGATTTAATGACGTCAACAAATTGACTACAAAATCACAGGAAAAGGTCAAATAGCTCTTAAAAATGGAGTTATTTCAGTCTCCCAAGTTCTATGTGGTCTCAGATAGTTAATGAGCTCAGTTAATGATTAGGACTTTTGAGTTTTGACCTGCCAGAAAGACTTACAGGCGCAGTTTCCAAACTTAATAGTGATTAAACAAATTTGATTTCAGTTTATGACCTTATATGGGAACATTTGTATGAAACAATGAAAATATTTAAAGTCTTTAAATAATTATTAGGTATTCAGGTTCTGATCATGAGAAAAATATTTAGTAACAGACAGTCGGAATAAACTTCGATGCTGAAAAACAATCAAACATGTGTTATCATGCATTTGTTATAGTCTTCAGAGTGATGGTGCTTTCTAATGATGGTGGCGACTTACATTGTTGTTCCTAGTGACGGTATTGGAGGGTGCTGGTGAAGGTGGCTTGTGAAGGTGAGTGAAACTGGTGACATCTAGTGGTGTGTGGCTGACCATTTATGGCACTCAGGGGTAGCCAATGAAGTAGTGATGGTGATCTTGTATGGTAGTGACAACCACAGTGTTGGTGGCAGCAATGGTGATGGTGGTCAACACTCAACAGGGTGATGCTGATTAGTGGAGGTGATGGCACATATGATGGCAATATGACTATTGGAGAAAAAAAACTGCTTTTGAATTTTTTAAGTGAAATTTCCCTTCTTTTTTTCTTCAGAGATCCTTAACAGATGACACTCATTTTTGTTGTAAGGAACACATAATAGGCCAAAAACATAAAACATAAACTTTTCAAAACTAGGCCTTAACATTTTCCTCCCTTCACTATTCAAAACAAAGAAAATCTCAACTCGTGTAGACTAAGAAAAATGTGAAACAGGTATTTATGGCTCATAGAAGAACCATAAACTCCACTGAAAACCAACTGTAAAAGCATGAGATGTTCATGAAGAACTAAGAAAAGATTCTAACCAAAAGGTTACCAAGTCATATACCTTGACAGTGATGGTGTCATTGACAATGAACTTTTGTTCCAAGAGAACTACTTCCTCTAAGTATTTCCGCAAACGACCATCCACCATTTTCTCTATGGCCAGCTGAGGCTTCCCTGTAGATTCAGCCTGAGAAAGGAAACAACATGAGAAATGGAGTAACTTCAAACTAGGGATGGCAACAGGAAAGGTTTTCGTGAACCTGAACTCGCCCCTATAGGAGTTTAGCCCTTACCAAACCCTAAACTACCCCTACGGGGTTGGTAAGGGGCCGGGGTGGGTTTGCCCCGATTGGTATATAAATGCAAAAAAATTATTTTTAAAAATATTAAAATATATACATTAATAATATATTTATTAATATGTTATTTATATCTTATATATACTATATATGAAAATAATATTTTAATATACATGAAGGTCGAGTTCAAGGCGGATTGAGCTAAACCCGAACCTGCCTATAACCCAATTTTAGGCATACCAAACCCTAACCATTAGGGGAAGGGCGGTGGGTTAAATGCGTAACCCGCCCCATTGCCATGCCTACTTCAAACTAGCAACAAATAACACACTTCAATGGCTAGTTAGATGTTATTTCAAGATGAAATTTTTGTTTCCCATACAAATGGACAAGAAGAGACATAAATGAACCAAGAAAAACATCCGGACACTAAAAAAACCATTAAAAAAATAAAATTAAAGCACGATCAGATAGGAAACTGACTGAAACACAAGATAGCTTTCAAGGCCCCTTTCCTACATCAACAACAATTACAAACCCCTAAATTTGTTCAACATGTCCTAGGTCACCAAGGAAGCTTATTTCAGGAATAATGTCCCTTTTTTAAGATCTCATTTTTTTTTTTTTTTTTTGGCTGTCATCATGTATCTTCTTTTTGTAATGCTTTTTGCAGTTTCATATTTTAATCTGGTTAAATGTTGTCAACATTTGTTTTAGAACACAGTCAGGACATTAATCCAACCAAGATAATAGCCAGTTTGGCCACCAGGTCAACTTGGGTTGAATTGAAAGCAGTTTTCATAACAGAAAGGAAAATCCAAAAGCATGGATCTGCCAGGTTGTCACAAAACCAGATGTGGGCTGTGTCCAATGGGCCTGTCAGGTCCCAGCCCTAAAACATTGGTTTTGCCAATCTATGAGCATATGTAGGCACAAAATTAGAAAGTAGCAGTACACATATACTATGGCATGCAACTCAATGCCTCAAATTGATACCCCTTAAGAGGGTATCAATATTTGATACCCTATTTGAGGAAAGAAAACTGATGCAATCATCTATATTGTATTTTTAGTGGATATTTTTCCATAATTTCCAAATAGTCCAGAAGGATACAATAGAATCAGTGATTCTGATCATGTCCTTTTGATATTTGCTCCAAGAAAATCAAGGGTTTTACATCCATGCCCCTACATTATAGCATACTTGTATTCATATCCTCTTATTTTTCATATTTATATTCATATCCTTCTGCTTACCATAATCAGTGTAATCATAACCCCAACGTTAAAATTAGTCAACTTCATATTTAATTTTATAAAATGACTAAAGTAACCTTTTATAAAATAAGAAACCATTTAAACCCCCTCTATCATGTTTTATTTATTTCCCTTTAGCATTATACCTATGGCATCTACGCCCCTAAAGGCCTAAACACCAACATCAACCCGCCCAGTTTACAATTATCCATTAATACTTAGTATTTAAAAAATTAGTTTATATTTCTTTTTCGTTTATTTTTTTATTTTCAAGATAGAAAAAAGAAAGTAATCATGTACTAATATCTAAACCACAAAAAGAATTGAACAAGGTATTTATTTACTTTTTTCTATTTTAGAATTAAAAAAATAGAAAATATTATTCAATTTTTAGAAGATTATACCTCCTTAAAACAATTTGTTAATCAAGTATAATGATGTCAATATATTTGGGTAAAAATATTTCAAATCAGGAAAAAAAAAAAAAAAAAGAAGTCATGTATCAATATCCATACCCCAAAAAATAATTGAATCATCCATTTATTTATTTTTTCTATTTTAGAAGTAAAAAATAAAAAATAATAATTAATCCGGTATATTGATGTCCATCTCTTAGGGTAAAAAAAATATTTCAAAATAGAAAAAAATTAAATCAAATGCTAAGAACCATACCCCACAAAAGAAGTGAATCACCTATTACTTTATTTTTCTATTTTCAAAGAAGAAATAAAGAAAACATTATTTTTCTATTTTTGAAGATTAAACGGCATTACAAGAATTGCTAATTGGGTATATTGACGTCAATATTTTTGGGTGTATATGTCATGAATACAATAATAAAGGGATATAACTGAAAATATATGATAATATAGTGGATAAATGCAAAATGTTTCTTTTTTTATAAACGTTACTTTAGTCAGTTAATAAAAAGAAATATTAAAAACTAATGGATTTTGAGGTCAGGGGTACATTGTAATAATTATTGTAAATGGAGAGATATAAATATAAATACAAAAAAGGGAGGATATAGATTCGAATATATTATAATGAAGAGGCATGTTTGCAAGAAGCTCAAAATAAATAATGGGGCAGATTGACCATGAACCTAAAATTCTGATTTTTTATATGCAAAATCATTACATTTTCTAACAAAGAAAAAATTTTCAACAATCAATCAGTGTGCAAGGAGCACAATAAAATGGTTTGTGAACTATCATTGACAATCATTGACTTTTTTATGGCATTCCAGAAATTTAGGCAGTACCATATACTGATAAATCCAATAGCAGCTCCCCGAGAAAAACACAAGCAGAATGCCATCACAAAAATTAATCCTCTGCAAAAGAAGAGTACAATGCTATTTCTCTAGCATATTCTAGAAATACAAAAATGTAAAATGTCCTTCCAAGAAGAACATCAAGAGGTCTGATGTCAATAATATGTAATTGGTCTTATTCATAAAACCCATTGCAACTCCACAAGGCAAAGTCAACTCCCAGAAGAAAAACGATTTAATGTAGTACCTGGGACTTGAGTATTTCACGTTCATTCTCTATCGCATCAGAAGAAACAAGTTCCTTTGATAAGAACAGTGGCCTTGCAGCTACTACATGCATCGCCAATTCTGAACCAACATGCTGCAGAGCATGCAATGATGTAATATTATCTGCTACTTCAAGGGTTACAATTCCAGCAATACGACCCAAGCCTGGATTATGGAGTATATGTTAAGATTATTTACTGGCTGATTGTGCCTTGCCAAACCCAAATATAAATATGGTCTCTAGAGCCATTAATGAATTTTAAAAAAAAGGGCCACAAATGGTGTAGATCGTGCAGAAGCTTGGTCCCAGAAGGGGCATACTTGCAATAGACCTAACCTGTCTTATGCAAAGTGGCAGCACTCTGACTCAAACCCATGTTCTCATGTTAGCAGCAGAAGGCTTTTACCATCATACCAAAATATAGTCCCTATCTAGCACCATTAATTAATTCCATGGATTTTTTCTGGTTATAATTCTTGTATCCACTCTACTGAAATCAGAATACCTGGTTGGGAGCTTGTGTGGAGGTAAGATGAGACAACACCATGTGATGGTCTACATATGGAGAAACCTCGTCGAAGCTTTATATTCTCCCCCACCATTGCAGCTACTTCTAGAATCGCACTCTGAACTGTTGTTTCCCCATTTAGTTTAGGATGATCTAGACTTATCTTCAAGGCCTATACAAGAGAAGAAATAGGATGTAAATAATTCTAGAAAATCTTTTCTTCTTCTTGTCCATAGGAGTACACTACCACCTCATCATATAATTATTATAATCAGCTAAGTACAATTTCATTAAAGAATAATCACATTATTTTTGCTTTAGGCTCTTTGTTTACCATAGAGGTGGGGCAAGCAACTATTCATCATATAATCAGAATAGTTAGAATATACGTTAAAGATCTACTATTTCTAATTATATTCTTTCTACATTACCCTATGTACGACCCAACCCAGCGAGATATTGTCCGATTTGGGCCTAAGCCCGTACGGTTTTGCCCCCAAGAGGCGCCTCGCTAAGTTAAGTGTTCTCCTTGACTCTTATACCTTACCGGGCATTCATCCGTTTCCGATGTGGGATCGGGATGTCACACCCTATTCTTGAAATATAAGCCTTTTATGGCATGAAAAGTGTTAGGCTGAATCTGGCTTTTTGGAAGAACATATTCACCACATCATTTTAAAACTCGGCCAATACCGAGAAGTATCGGCCAAGTCTTGCAGACTACGAGTCATCTTCGGCAATACATCATTACCCAAAGCCTCTGTCGAACTCAAGATGCCATTTCTGGCAATCCCAAGCTCACACCTTCGCACCCAATTCTTCATCTTCATTGCAAAAAAAAAAAATGTTACCCATCCTCCTATTTTGAAGTATTCTTCAATCTAATAATGGATTGGTGCTCTATTTTTTTCAGATTCAAATTTTGAAGAATGAAAAGCAGTTTTCCATAAAAAGAAAAAAACTGGTGAAGAAGAAGAAGAAGAATCAAAGAAACAAATAAAAATGGAAGTCTCACCTCCAAACACTCAGGTCCAATAAGAGAGCAAGAAGAAACTTGCTCAGGAGAATCTTCAACCTGTAGCACTAACCTTGCCAAAGATGAAGCCTACAAAAATAACAAAGATAATGCCTGAATAGAACCAAAAGAATAAAGGATTAACCATAATACAGAGAGAGAGAGAGATGACAAGTTATTAATCTACAACAAAATGGAAATATCACTGAACCAATCTAAAACATCCCCAAAATATCCAAACTTATGTTTTGTGACAGAATAGTATCAAAGAAAGCAAGTGCACCTGCCAAAACTGAAGCAAATAAGCTCACACTAACCAAGAATTGAAATATTTCATTCCTTGCAACAAAGTCTGTCTCACAGTTAAGTTCGACAACAGCAGCCTTTTCCTCATTATGTGCTAGTGCAAGTAAACCCTCCATAGCAGTTCGAGATGACTTTTTGGATGCCAGAACTACCCCTCTTTTCCTCAAGTCTTTCTGTGCAGCCTCTGCATGGAGCATCTTTAGGACAGAATAGATATCTCAAAACTGAGTGCATAAGAATTTTCATAAACAAGCAAAAGATAAAATTGCACATACCAATATCCCAACTGCAAGCAACAAGAGCAGACTTGACATCCTTCATGGGAGCACTTGTTCTTTCCCTCAACTGCTTAATCAGATCTGTCTTATCTGAAGGTGACACTTCAACACTAAATGCTCTCAGAAACAGTTTCAGTCCAGATGCACTCTGACCATTGCTGTTGCCTAAAGCAAGTGAAGTTCCTACTTGTCTAGCTTCAGCAATGCCAGGCCATCTAAGTGCCCAAGAGGAACAACCATGTCCAGCATGTCTGGAAGTGCTTAGCTGATTGTAGAAGAATCCAACAATGCATTTTGCACCTCGAGAAAAAGGCATTCCAAAACAGTGGGATCTAACCTAAAAGATTCCTAAATAAGCTATGTCAGGCCCTGCTTGGTCAACGAAACAAGAATATGAAGACTGCTTTCTTTGTTTAGATAGGAGAAAATAAATACAGAAAAGTAGCAACCATGCGAATCTCAGTTTTACGACTGTTTACTAAGAGAAAAGCAATGACAAAATGGAACATGTAGAAAGGGAAGAACCACATAAGATCCTTGCTTCCCAATGGTTTTTGCAGCAACTACGGAGAACCATAAATGAGATATCACAGGACAAGCACAACTTTGCACAGCACAAAATTGAGAAAAAATGCCTTTGTTTGTTATTCAAAAAAAGATACCACCTCCTTTACATTACAGAATTTTAAACAAACATTTAGCGTGCAAGTCCACGCGAAAGTAAATAATCACCACATCACTAACTCAAAAAAGAAGCTTAAATATCATGGAAATGAGAAACCAACATATAAAGCAAATCCATCTCAGTCAATAATAGTAGGGAGCCTAAGTATAGAAATGATCACAAATAGTCTACATATATTGAATGTATATAACAAATTTAGATTCCTTTTTCTGCATCAACTCATTTTTCTAATGCCCTCAGAGGAAATTTGAATTTTATATGATCTCAAAGACAGAGGGCTCATTTTGATGTATTCCATCAACCATGAGGCTTTCATCATATCAGTAAACTTCATAATATTTGATATCAGAGCCAAACTCCCAGTCTAAGATTATAGTCTATGAGAGTGCAATCTGAAGAAAGTGAGGACCATCCTAAAGGGGAAAATGATGGCTAAGATTCTGTTCCAAATAGCCCTCTCCACAGCAGCTCTTACTCTAGGTAGTTTTTACCCTAGACATTCTGCACTAGACAGCCCTATCTGCAGCAGCTTTCACTCTAGGTAGTTTTTACTCCAGCAGCGGGTAGCATTTCCCTTTAGGGGATGGCTCACACTTTCTCCTGGTTGTCCTCTTCTAGATCATAACCCTAGACTTGGAGGTTGGCTCTGATATCGAACATTACGAACTTTGCTGATATATTAAAATCCCATGATCGATAGAACACATCACACTCATATCAGATCATAGAATTCATATATGCAGATAACTTTTATTCATGAATCGTCGAATCACTTTATTTTTTTTTCTTTTGATCATTACAAACCCATAACTAATTTACAAAGGCTTCCAACCCATTTAAAACTTCAACTACAGAAAATAAAACGCCGGTAAACAGGACTGAGGGGATAGCTGTAAGAGCTATAATGGAGAAGCTAAAGGAACATTAAAGGCTAAATCTTGATTAATGAGGATAACAGCTAACAGACTAGTTTCTGCAATTTAAAAGGGAAAAGTATAAAATTCACGCATTGGAAGCTTCAGATTGTTGAACAGAATTTGTCTACCAGTTGTCAAGAATAAGGAAGAAGAGGAAGAACAAGAACAAAAAGGAAATATAGTAGTTCAAACTCACAAATATCCAGCGCCGTTGATCGCAGTCGGAATCGGCGCCGGCGTCGAAGTAAGCTTCTTATATTCGGGAGGCAGTGAATGAATATCTTTTTAAGTTGCAGGAACGCTTAAAGTTAACGTTTCTGGATGGGCAACCCTGCGAGGACATGGTCCGGACCACATTCGAGTGTTGAGCCATCGGGTTCCATGGTTCGTGTTCGTTTTGGTTTTGGGATTAACTCATCCTGGCTTGGACCGAAGTCAACGGCTGAGCCAACCCAATTGTCCTGGCTTGGGCCAACCTCATCGGCTGAGCCGGTCCATATCTTACAAGTTACAACAAAGCAGTCCAAGAATCTATCTATATATATATATATATATACTATATATATATAAAGAAAACAGCCCCTTGAAAGTATACAAATATATACCTTTTTTTTTCAAAAATAATCTTCTAATGTAATTCTATCTTATATATTTACATGATTAATTTTATTGATTTTATTTTCACTTTCCAAAAGATACCCTTCAACAATTTCTTATCATTTACATATTCTGAACTTTTTATTTACACACATACATACTACACGTGCACCCACTCATTATTGTAAAGATTATGAGCAGACATGAATTCTAATCATAACACTTTCTTGAAAGTTTATGGGTAGGGATGGCAACGATTCGGTTTTGAGGACATCTGAAATTGAGTTGTCAAGTTTGTTAACAAAAACAGAAACTGTTCACTTTAGTAACTTAAACACAAAACCAATTAATTTATGTTTTCATAAAACTGAAACCGAACCGAACCAATTGCTTTTCCATTCGATTTTAATCGGTTTTATCATTGTGGGCTCAAACTTGAGACTTATAACATATCAAACTTCAAAATTTATAAGTAATTAAACTATTTTCAATAGTTTAAGCTCAAACCTATTTTGAAAGCCAGTGAATATTGATAAACCAATTATAAATATCTTTTTAATAGTTTCATATACAAAATAACAATGAACCTATTTTGCAAAACACATAAATGAATGCAAACAAGCTTAAAATGGTTCACGCCATTTCGGTTGGGTTTGATCTTAAAACTGTAACCAAACCAAAATCGTAGCGGTTTTTTCAATATAAAACCAAAAACGAACCAAAACCGTTTAATAAAGACCCAAAACCGATCGGTTTGGTTCGGTCTAGTTTGGTTTAGTGGTTTGCACACATCTATTTAGCCCTATCACGAATATAAACTTTCCAATGAAAAAAATGCATCTACTCACAAAAAAAATTTATAAAAGGAAAAAAAAACCAAGTTTAGGGCTTAATACTGCAATTGCTGAATAGAATCAAAGCTGTTCTTCTTTGAACTCTAACAGTACGTGCTCAAATTCAGGCTACCAAATATTTTCTTTGATACTTTTCAGGATTTTCATAATTGGATTCCTACCTGTCTTTTAAAGTTATCCAACCTTCCATTAGCCATTAATCCATATGATGAAAACACTTAAAACTCACAATGAAACGATAGAACAATTTGATTTAAAATTAAAAAATAAAAGCAGAGGTGATTAGGAGGAAAAAGAGAAAAAAAAAAAAGAAGCATTACTTGCAGGAGGAAGGACAAGGGCAAAATCAAAGCTTTGTGCTCGAAAACTTGTTGTATTTTTTGATTTGGAAAGTCTCAAAACAGAGACTCCGTTTTATCAGATTTTAACGTTATTTTGTTTTTGGTTTAACGTTAAGTAACGTTATGACATTATAACGTTCTAATTAGTTGCAACTAACCCGGCAAACCAGCATTTGGGTTCGTCTGGGTCAGCTATTTAATGGGTTTTCTGGGTTTCTTCAAGAGAAAAGAAGAGAGGGTTGACTGAGAGTTTCCAGATCATGGATGAGGGTTTCTGATTTGGGTGAAGAGAAGGATTAAAGAGAGGGTTGATGAGAGTTTCTAGATCATGGATGAGGGTTTCTGAATTGGGTGAAGATAAGGATTCGTGAAAGATGGTTTTTCAGATAACAACTGAGGGTTTCAGATATGAGAACTATTGCTTTCGTGATTTTCTTATCTCTTGAAGAAACCCAGAAAACCCATTACATAGCTGACCCAGACGAACCAGAATGCTGGTTTGTCAAGTCTGTTGCAACTAATTAGAATGTTAAATAACGTTACAATGTCATAACATTACTTAACGTTAAACCAAAAACAAAATAACATTAAAATTTTCTCAAAACTGGAAAAGACTGATCTGAGTGACTAAAATTCTAATGTGTCATAATACCAGTGTCTTTTGGATTTAACCGATACTTAGGATTTATAAAATAGGATTTACAGAATCCCGGTAGAATAAATTCTTAAACCTGAATTCTTTATTGTACATCATCTATTTCCATAACGAACACAATAGAATACCTCAAAGAGACTTCTAAACGGGTTGACGTTCATACGGCCATGCGCCTACTGGTCTCGTGAGTGCTCTAGAGAATCAGTCCAATTCTCAACAGAGGCGGCTCCACCTCCACACTCACATAGGTAATTTCCATCAAGTGTCTAAACCGCAACTAAAACACACCATCTATAAAGGATATGGAAATTATTAAAAGTTTTAAAACTCAACCTCATGCTGCAGTTTTGCACTACTCACATCATAGGGATAGGTTTCTCACACAATAAATAATTTGTAGTGCCTTTTCAAACAACTCGAGTGACTTGTTCTTCCCATTGAACCTATTTCCTGGGATCACCATTCACATAGGTTGGGTTACCATCACGGGTTGTTCATTTCTATGGGCTTTAGACCCATCCCCCTCGATGTGCTAATAACGAGTGTCAGCGCCTCATTTTTGCGCGCTGAAAGTGCCGAAAATGAAAACCCTAATTGAAAAGTTAAACCTGGAAGGGTCAAAAGTTGACTTTTTGATCCAGTGTGAATTAACTACCAAACTTCATACCATTGGAAAGAGGACTTCGATACAATTCTAACGCAACTGAGTTTGCTCAAATTGGAGTCCGAATAAAGAAGTTATGGGCTGGTCAAATTTGGAAATAGTAGAAATCGGCTTTCTGTAAAAATTTGAATTAGTTGCTCAATTTTATATCAGCAGAAAGAGCATCTCGACATGATCCCGATGCAACTAAGTTTTCCGGAATCAGATTCCCGGATAAGGAGATATGAGCAAAAGTGGCTCCGAGACGCGACTTTGCACTTCTACTGAAAAACCCGAATCTACTGCTAAGCTCTAGCTCAGTGGATAGAGAATCTCAACCTGATTCCAACGCCACTAAGTTTGTTGAAATCGGATATCAGATGAAAGAGTTGTGAGCAGTCAAAATTTCAATAAATCTACACACGTGACAAGAATTAAAGAAAGGACAAAAGAATAAAAATCTAATAATAAAATAATAATATAATATAAATATCTAAGTAATTAAATTAAATAAAAAATAAAAAGAAAATTAAAGACGCATGTGCGTCTAAATAAAAAAAATCAAGTGAATAAAATAATAATAAAATCTAAAAAAATCTAATAATTAAAATAAACCAAAAAAAAAAAGGAGATAAGAATGGACGAATTGTCCCATGTGGATAATTCGTCCAACACTTGCTTGGAGGATAAGAAAGAAATAAAGTCATCATTGTTTTCTTTAAAAAAAAGACATGATATAACAAATATTTGCATTTTGGTCACATTTTATTATTCATCTGGACCAATTTTTTTTTTCCAAGCTTTTGATTTGGTACCTTCGTCCTCATCTGCTTACCTTCGACCAGTGACCTCTCTACTCATCTC
The DNA here is from genome assembly GCA_947561395.2 of Buxus sempervirens. Lineage (NCBI taxonomy): Eukaryota > Viridiplantae > Streptophyta > Magnoliopsida > Buxales > Buxaceae > Buxus > Buxus sempervirens. The sequence goes on along the minus strand of OX387190.1, from coordinate 18,309,781 downwards.
TTTCACCTTCAGACTCCAATAAGTTCCTATTTTACCCCTAAAAATCACTCTTTTCATCCCCTTTCTCCATCCAACTCTTAAGAAGAGAAGAAGTAATTAACTTTTGGAGCAAAAAGGGAGCTCCCAATCTGCTGTTCCTTCATCTTTGAAGACCATAACACCTCCAAAAAAGAAAGGTAATGGCAAGGTGAAATCACTAGTGACTTTGTGTTCATCATATATTTGATACAAAATTTTCTTGATTATATCTCTTTTATTGGCACTAAGATCTGTTTTTGTGTTGTATGTTTTTTACTATTTGATCTCTTTTGTTACGATATGAGGATCCTTTCTTGTAAGTGGGGGATCTCTCATACGTGAAGGCTTATGTAGTTTACTTTAGATCACCTTTCATTGCTGATTTATCTCCTTTTCAAGAGGGGGTTTGTCCTCTTTGTGTGTCCTATGCACCCTTAATCTTCTTTTCCCCCTTCCATTTCTATTAGGATAAATGGTTCATCACTTCATATGTTCGTTTGCTTTATGCTTCTTGTTTGTATGCGTAATCATAAGTAGGGGTACACTATTCTTACCTAGTTGAATGTTTTCGTGATTAGCATGCCATATTTTTATAAGCACTTTCATGATAAGCATGATTAGTACTTTCATATTCATATATAGGTGTAGACACCCCAAATTGCACCACAATATGAGAAAACAGTTAAAATGAATTTTAAATGTTTTGGTTGAGCTTTTACAAGTGTCAAAAACTCAACAATACTCAAAAAAGGTGCTAACCGCACTGTATATGCAGTTTTTGTTAATTTAGTCTCAACCGCCCTGTGTATGCGGTTGCGACCGCGCGCACAGCACGGTTGCAGTTCATGCTTCTTGCGTGAGCTGCCACATGGCTTCTAGAAGCTTAGGCCATTAGGCCACGTCGGCAACAATCATTAAAAGCATAATTGAATTTGGACCGTTCTGTACGTGCGGTGGAGGTGATTTTGCTTTGAAACCGCATATAGAAGAACGGTTTGGCTTAAACCGCACTGTGTATGCGGTTTTGCTCGTTTTTTGCATTTGCGAACAGACTCAATTTCTGAGCCTTATTTACGCATTTTACCTCTCTCTTGGGGACTTGAACTCCCTGTTTTACCCTTCGAAACCTGCAAAATTACTCCAATTCAAGCCTTTAACTTGAATTGGAATAATCTAGAAGCGTTTATGGGCATACCCTTGGGACTTTTATGCCCTTGGTTGTGCCTATAAATAGAGGGGTCCTCCTCTTGCAAAGGGCTGATAATTTGAAGCATTGAAGCTCTGCAAGAAGAGGGGAAACTCTGCTGGATTGCTGCCTCAAGTATTCAAGCTATCAAAGGTAAAGCTCCATTTCATTTCCAACTTCCTCTTTACATTTCCAGCACTCTCTCCTTCTACTTTTCTGTAGTATAAGGACTTGGTGTGTGTTTGGAGCCCCAAACCACTTCCAAAGTACCTAGGAATTCTCTCTAGCCGTAAAACGTGAAGAGAGAGCCTGAGGAAAAAGAAGATGGAATGGATCCTTTAGGTTAGAACCTATTTTGAATGATTTGCATATTATTTCTGTGTGTTGATTTCTTGTGTTTTTGAATCTGGAGAAAACATTATGATCAATGCTCTCTATAGCATTTGATCTTTGTTTACTCCTGGAAATATGATTTTCAGCACCTCTTCACACACCTCCACTGTTTTCATCAAATAGGCTAGATCTTGGATTTTCCATGCTCAATATGGAAAATCTGAGATCCCAAGCCTTAGAAGGAACTTTTAGGACTTCATGAGTTGTTTTTCATGTTTTCAAACCATTTTGGCTGAATCCATTTGCACACATGCACTGATTTTGGTTTTTTATTCAAGGTTTTCAAAAATGGGACAGCATCTGTGGTCCTTCTTAGAATGCTCATAACTTCATCGTCCGGATGAGTTTTTGAGTGATTTCAAAGACACGTGATAGATGAGACTGTCTAGATTATATCTGGAAATTTTCATCAATTTTTATGAAGCCAATTTTTTATACCATTTGTTCAAAGTCGGCAGGTCAGTTCAGTCTAAACTGCTCAACTTTCCACTTTGATTGAGCACCATTGGCTCATTTTTTATCCGTTTTGGATGATTTCAATCTTTGTGTTTTCCTTGAAGAGTCTACTTTTGATTCCAACTGGTTTCGGGAGCTTTATTTTGATTTGTGACTTTTGTGCTTGATTAGCTCAGAGTTGCTCTGTAACAGAGTTCTGGGTTAATCTGTGATCCTTTAGGCATGTTCGAGAAGTCACACAAGTCACACCTGGATGGAGTTTTGTGTGAAGCCTATTTTGTTTGAAAGATATCACCACATACTTCATCTATGCAAGTTTTCATGAATTTATATGGAGCCAAACTCCACGAATAGAACTTAAAAAATGCCGACTCGCCGCTTTTTCTGATTTATAGCAGTAGATTTCATTAGTGTATTTCTCTTTTGTTTTAAATCGGATTGAGCTGATTTTTTTATTGAATATTTTATTTCATACCAGCTTGCTAATGGCTTTGGTTTCATTTAATTTGGGTTTGGATCGAAGGATTTGTGAGTGTTTAAAGTCTTCAAGCTCTTATGGCCTGATTTTTCCAAACTTGCCTTAGCTTGATTTCTCTTCAAATTTTTTACTTTGATTTGAAGTTCTAGAAGTGATATATCCATAAGGAGAGCCCAAGTCTATTGGACTACTCATATGGAATAATCACATACATTTTTGCTTACTTTCAAGTACTCTATTTTGATTAGCAAACAATCCTTGAGCATGAGCAAGCATTTGGCAACCGTCTTGTATGGATGAGTGGGGGTGCCTAACACTTTCCCCTTCTCATAACTAATTCCCCTTACCTGATCTCTGGATTTTTCCTTGAATTAGAGCTACTCTAGCTCTATTTGGCATTTTTATGATCATTTTGGTGTCCATTCACACCTTAACTTGAATGGTGGCGACTCCTTATTTTTGTCAAACCCCGTGTGATGATTCGGAGATCATCGAGGTGATTTTCCATATCTCACAATAGGTGCACGTTGTTCTCACTTGGTTATTCATCTTTTATCATATGTGAATAGTAATATTAACCACTTCATATAGCAAGTCTTTATTAGTGGTTCATATGCATGATCACTTTACCTATTCACTATTTTTACGAAGAAAATCTGTTTTCACATTTTAAAATAATCACCTTCATTTATTGTTTGAATATTTCTTTCGATTATTGTCATTCATAGCATGCAAAAAGCATATTTAAAAATCTGTCTTAACTTGTTTTTATAAATATTGATGTGAAATTTTTAATCCATCAACACATTTTTTTATTTATTTTTGGTATCTTCAATCCAATTTCAAAAATACACTTGATGTCTTGGTTCACTTTTCTTTTTTATTGGTTATTGTTGTGTGTTCCACACAATGCTCTCCGTACATGGGATCCATTGTTTATCTTAGTTCAATGAGATGATACATGATTGGTTAGACATATGCATGAAAAGGTAGTGGAAAAGGGGATGTTATGAACTAGAAATGAGCATTCAGATTATTACGAAATTGATCTGGAGCTCATAGTACGTTGCAAAGGCCACTAGAAGAGGGGCAAGCAGAACCCACAGCAAATTTCCGGCGTTTTTGGAATTCGGGTCAAATCCGCACCGCATATGCGATCAAACCCAGAAGCCCATAAAAATCTATTTTCTTGACCCAGTTCTATCTAACCCGACCCGATACTAATTAAATTAGACTAGATGGGCTCTTGGGTCAACCCAGGCCCTGATCTTAAGACCTGGGTCCACTTAGACCCACCAAGGCATTGTGGGCCTTCCAACATGGCCCACACCCAGTCCAGCCCAAACCAAGACCCGTTTTCATAAATGGGTCTCAGGCCACTTGATTAATTGTTCATGGGCCAAACCCAAGCCCAATGGGCCTTAAAAAACTTAAACACACTTAATTAATTTGTATTTTTAATTAACCCCAAAATCAAAATAGCCAAATCCAATAAGGGTTACCCAATAACCCTAATGGGTCATGGGCTTGAATTAAAGCCCAACTTGGCAACCCATGGGCCTTCCAACGGGGTCCATACCCGACCCACTTAATAAAAGGTTAATAAGATAAAAATCAAAACAAAAAGGGACTTACACCTGCAAAAGTCCCTACCAGACTAATTTGATACATGCTGGATTAGGACAAGGTGAGTATAGTTGACTCAAACTAGAGTGACCCAAGGGACCCGCTGAATGAGCGGGGCGGACTGGGGTGTCTTCAGACTTCCCCGGATCGTAACCGAGCACTTAGCCAAAATCTCAAACCGCATACCAAAATAAGACCCGGTTAGGTTACCTTATGTCCGCCTGCACCTCATCAGGTGGTGGCAACTCCGGAATTTAGTTTTTAGGAGGCACGCACACGACACGTGCGCCCCGCCGTGTGATTTCACCACATGCAACGAGCTTTTTGCTCAGAGGCTTTGTCAAAAGGTCAGCCAAATTCCCACCCGACTTCACAAAAGTTAATGCAATTACTCCATCACTGAGTAATTGTCTAATGATATTATGCCTCAATCTTATGTATCTCTTTTTACCATTGTAAATCTTATTCTGGGCTTTAGCTATTGCTGCCTAGCTATCACATAAAATACTAATAGGAGGTGCTGGTTTCGTCCATAAAGGGATATCATACAGAAGGTTTCTCAACCACTCTACCTCTCCACCGGCTAGCCCTAAAGCTACAAACTTCAATTCCATGGTGGATTTCGCATTACACGACTGTTTACATGATTTCCATGAAACAGCCCCACCTCCTAAAGTAAATATATAGCCACTGGTAGAATTTGTATCATCATGCACAGTCACCCAGTAGGCATCACAATAGACCTCCAATACAGCAGGATATCCTGAGTATTGTAAACTATAGTCCATTGTACCCTTAAGGTACCTCAGAACCCTAACTAAGGCTCTCCAATGTTCATAGTTAGGACTATGTGTATACCTACTCAGTTAACCTACTGCATATGCAATATTAGGTTTGGTGCAGTTCATCAAATACATCAATGAACCAATCACTCTAGCATACTCAACCTGGGACACACTTTCACTTATATTCTTTCTAAGGTGCATGCTAAAATCATAAGGAGAGGATAATGGATTAGACTCCATATGTCCAAACTTCCTTAGAATCTTCTCTACATAATGTGATTGACTTAATTTGATACTGCCGAACTCTCTAAAAATTTTGATGCCTAAAATGACATTAGCTTCTCCTAAATCCTTCATATCAAATTTAGAAGAAAGAAATTGCTTAGTAGAAGCTACTAAGTCTAAGCTAGTACCCATAATAAGCATGTCATCTACATTCAAGCAAATAATAACACCTGAATTATTATTAAACTTGTGATATGCACACCTATCTGAGTCATTTATATGAAACCTATTCTTTACAAGCACGTTATCAAACTTCTCATGCCATTGTTTGGGTGCTTGTTTCAGGCCATACAAGGATTTAACTAATCAACAAACCTTATTTTCTTTTCTTGGTATTTTAAATCCTTCTGGTTGTTTCATATAAATCTCATCTTCTAAGTCACCATTTAAAAATTCAGTTTTAACATCCATTTGGTGAATTACTAGGGTTGTTAATGGATGCTAAGGCTAACACGATCCTAGTAGTAGTAATCCTAGCTACTGGTGCATAAGTATCAAAATAATCTATTGCATTCTGTTGACTAAAACCTTTTGCTACTAGCCTAGCCTTGTATTTATCTATAGAACCATCTGTTTTTAACTTTTTCCTAGAGATCCATTTTCAGCCTATGGGTTTAGTTCTAGGTGGCAAATCAACTAACTCCCAAGTATGATTGGCTAAAATAGAATCTAACTCACTATTAATGGCTTCTCTCCAAAACACTGCATTTGGAGAAGTCATGGCTTCTTCATAGGTTGTAGGTTCACCATCTATTAAGAAAGTATAAAAGTCATTTCCTAGATTAGTAGCCTTCACAGGTCTTTTACTCCTTCTTAGTTCAAGTTCAGGTTCTACATTATGTTTTGGTTCAATTCTAAGACTTGGTTCAGGTTCTGTCTCTTTGGTTTGGCTTGTGGAAGCCATATCTGAACCTAATATTATTTTTGACCTTAAAGGAAGAATAGACTCAAAAAAGTCTGCATCTCTATACTCTATTATAGTGTTAGCTGACACCATATCATCATCTACAGATTTCAAAGTAAGAAATCTATAAGCAACATTGTGCTCAGCATAACCAATAAATACATAATCTATAGTCTTAGGACCTATCATTTTCCTCTTAATGTTTGGTAGACCCACTTTAGCTAGACAACCCCACACCTTAAGGTAATTTAGGTTTGGAGTGTGTCCCTTCCAAAGTTCAAAGGGAGTCTTACTAGTTTTCTTATGAGGAACTCTATTTGTTATAAAACAAGCAAAAAGAATAGCTTCCCCTCACAAATTTTAGGGTGAACCAGAACTAACGATCATGGAGTTCATCATTTCTTTGAGAGTTCTATTCTTTCTCTCAGCTACTCCGTTAGACTCAGGAAAGTAAGGAGCAGTGACTTCATGTATAATCCCATTCTCTTCACAATATTTGTGAAATGGGTTTGAGTCATACTCTCCTCCCCTATTAGTTCTAAGTCTTTTAATTTTCTTATTTAATTGATTTTCTATTTCAGTTTTATACTTGATGAAGGTCTCCTCTACTTCATCCTTACTTCTAAGAAGATAGACTTTAGTATATCTACTAAAGTCATCTATGAAGTTAATAAAATAGTTTTTACCTCCTCTAGACATAGTGTGCCTCATATCAGCTATATCACTATGAATTAAACTAAGAAGTTCAGTTTCTCTAGTTACAAATTTATGGGGTTTATTTATGAATTTTGCTTCAGAACAAGATTCACATTTATCAAAGTTAGTGTTTGTTATATTCTTAATTAATCCTAGGTTTTGCATTCTTTTAATGTATGAAATTTTAGTGTGGCCTAATCTTGCATGCCATAAAGAAATGGAGTCAATCAAGTAAGCAGAACTAGTTATTTCATTTATTTCATCAGAAACATTAAGTACAAATAAACCATTGTTACAATAACCCTTGCCCAAAAATATCCCATTCCTAGAGAGTATTAACTTGTTACTCTCAAAAACAAGTTTAATTCCCACTTTATTTAGAAGGTATCCAGATACAAGGTTCCTTCTAATCCCAAGTACTTGTAAAACCTCAGTTAGGATCAACTGCTTCCTAGAGGTGAGTTTGATTAAAACTTTCCCTTTCCCAGAAACTGGAGATGTATGAGAGTCTGCCAGGTAAACCTGCTCGCCTTCTCCCATGGGTTGGTAAAATGTGAATATATCACGATCTCTACAGATGTGCTTTGTAGCACCAGTGTCCACCACCCACTCCTTGTTATTGCTTGTCAAATTTATCTCTGAAATCATAGCAATAATAACATCAGTTTCAGCCAAGTTAAGTTGAGGTCTGTCTTTGCCTTTCTTATGCCGGCATTGAGCTGCATGATGGCCAAGTTTGCCATAGACAAAGCAGTTGCCTCTTTTCTTTTTAAACTCTATTTTGTTTATAGGTTTTAAGGATTTGTGTGCATCCCATTTTTTCTTCTTATAACCTTCAACAAAGTTGGATTTACTGGTTGGAAAGGTAACTAGAGGTTTTTGTACGTTGTCTCTAATTTGGGCTTGTTCTTCTATCCTTATATGCACTATAAGTTCTTCTAGGGTCATGTCTTTTCTCTTATGTTCAAGGCTGGTTTTATATACCTTCCAGGCAGGTGGTAATTTCTCTATTAAAGCTCCAGCCACAAATTTTCAGGTAATAGAATTCCCTCATTAGTTAGATCTCTAATTGTTTTCTGAAATTAATTTATCTGATCTAAAATGGATTTGCCATCTACCATATTAAACTCAAGGAATTTTCTTATGGCAAATTTTACAAGACCTGCATCTTCAATTATATACTTTTTATGTAATGCATCCCATATATCTTTAGCACTTTCAAAAACACAGTATATGTCAAATAAGTCAATAGATAAGGAAAAGCCCACACATCCTTTCAGCTTTCACCCATTTAGGCAAATCAGGAGACTCAATTCCATCACCAGAAATTTCTGGTTTGGTATTTGTTAACACAAAATCAATCTCTAAGGTCTCAAGTAAATAAAACAGTTTCTATTTCCATCTCTTGAAATTGTCCCCAATTAAGGGTAACTTTAGTGAGATCTACAACAGAAGGGGTCTTAATTGATTCCATATAATATAACAAGGTGTAGCAAGATTACTATCAAATAACAGTAAAAACTTAATGCTTTAAGATTATTGTAATAATTCTGGGATGAAAACTAAATATGAACCTTTTGAAAATTTGAAACGTGAGAAGAGAAGAGGACGAACCCTAGTTTTGTTCTCTGCGAAAACATCTTCTCTTGCTTTTGATCTCTCATCCTCTTCTTCTTTTTATTGGGGACAGGTCTAATATATGAGATCTGAAAACCCTGTTTTGAAATCTCAACAGCCCTATCTTCTCCCTCTTTTGAAATCGTGAAACTCTCTTATGTTTGCCTTCATCTATTATTCTGAGAAGAGAGAAAACAGAGATTAGAGAAGAAGTGAAACCCCCTCTGAACCCTCTGATTGTTTTCTATTTGTCTTGATTTTCCGCCTGATCTGAGTGCCTCTTGAAGAGATTTCATCTGTACCCGGTATTGCTGTACGACTTACCAGACGTCCACAACCGTTGAATGCTGGAAGCTTGAGTGCCATAACCTACGTGCTAAGGATTTCATCCAAAAAGGAGTGCTTTAATGCTTTAAGCACAAAGGCTTCTTAAGCGTTGCCTCGGTCTACTGAAATCAGTAAGTTTAATTTATAGTTATTTACATTGTCTTTATATTTTTATTTCGGTTGCAATATATTGTTCTTGGCCCCAAATCTCTACTGTTGAGAACCTGTTTTTAGATTTGCATGCTATTCATTTCTTCTTATTTTATCAAATTTGTTTTGTTGTGTGCATCAAATCTGTTTCATATGCTATGTTTTTAGATTGTTAACAACATCCTTATTTTATTAGTTTGTCTTCTTCCAATCTCATCTGAGTTTGTTACCACTTTGTGTTCTGCTATTGTATTTCATATATTAAATATTTGCTGTTTAGTGACTTGTGGATTTGTTCTTTAATTCAAGTGTTTTGATTTGATTTAAATTTATTTCTGATCTATTAAGTATTAACTTTGGGTTCTCTGTAGTACTATTTCACATCTACATATTAGCTCTATTTTAGTTCCTGTCACCTAAATTGTTGTTTCCTCTTTTCATTTGTTTATATTTAGTTTTCAACCCAAAATTATTACAACAAGACTGCCGTGGAATGTTGTAGATGTAGTGCAGAAGACGCCGTGGAGAGTTGAAAATAGGATGTTTGTGCTTTTTTCCCCAATTCTGAAGTTGAGAATTGTGAAAAATAAAAATAAAAAGGCGGTCCTACTAAAGAATTTGTAATTCCAAAAAATTGGAGGAAAGGTTTCCACTTGAACAGAAGATTTATAATTGTATAGCCCAATTCTTTCTTTCTTTTTCTTTTTTTTTTTTGGTAAATGATAAAGGGAGGAAGGGGGGCTACCAGCATGGCCTACCCCCCAAGCCAAATTAAACTATAGCTACCACACATTCCTGCCTTAGTTAAGGCGAATGGACCGTCACCACAGCACCACGAGTATGCAAAGATCCGCAGGGATACTTTGTAGTGCCCCAGATCCGGGTCTGCCCTATCACGGCACCGACCCGTCCCCGAAACCTACTTATAAGCCCAATAGAACCTGATAAACACAATTACCTAAGTAATTACAATGTAATCATCAAAGTGCATAAGCAGTAAGAAGCATGGAATAAAAACTTCCATATAACAAAACATCATCTGTGTAATAACCCCAAAAGATATGATATCTGAGGATACAAAAGTGCAACTAAGATGCTCACTATCTCTCTTTCTTATATATACAGACATATACAAAATCAACTCCCAAGAGTATAAGTTCAAGAGAATATTTACATCCCATTTATAGTTTCTAAAAACTAAATACAATAACACACAAGAGAACTCTACTATGGGTAGTAGTAATCCTCTGGCATGTACTCAAGGTCACCCTCAATATCTGCCCCGGTACGTGGCTCACCAAGCGGATCTGAAAACAAATCCGGTAAAACAAAACACGTATGAGAGCTAAAGTCTCAGTAAGTAGCAAACATGCATGTATAGAAACAATTTATGCAATTTTATAACATCATGACAATATCCACAAATATAAAGTGTAAATCCTAGTCAAATATCTCAATCGGATAACACAGGAAATAAGTTCAATAAAGGAAATCAAATAATTCAAGCATGTCTTCGTAGGACTCGTGGGTTAGCGTGTCTCTAAATTAGATTAATGACCACTGTCCATGAACAACCAAACCAAGGATCAAGGCCAAGTGGAGTACCTCTACATTGCCCAATGAATCAAGGCCAAGCAGAGTGTCTCTACACTGCCCGATGAATCAAGGCTAAGCGGAGTACCTTTACACTGCCCGATGAATCAAGGTCAAGCGGAGTGTTTCTACACTGCCTGATGAATCAAGGCCAAGCAGAGTAAGCTCTACACTGCCCGATGAATCACAATAGATGGACAAGGACATTAAGGCTAACAAGCCAACACCAACACACGGACTAGACTCACTATGGATCCACACTAAGAACAATGTCCAATTAGATGACTCACAACTCACACCAAACCATTCAAATCAGAGAATAAAACCAGTGTTCAAACCAAGGCCAAGCGGAGTTCCTCTACACTGCCTAATGAATCAAGGCCAAGTGGAGTAACCTCTACACTGCCTGATGAATCAAGGCTCAGCGGAGTGCCCCTCTACACTGCCTGTTCATAACACATGCCAAGTGGAATTCCTCATCCACCGCCAATAAAACCATAAGCCATGAACCTTGTCAAATCATATGAAAGTTTTTCAATCTCGCTTTCATAAATCCAAATCAACCAAGACGAATGTCATAAAATCCTCAAAACACATTTTGGATAAGTGGGATAGTCTTCGGATTCCCAATAAGATCACCATACCAAAAATCAATGGATTCCGAGACAAAAAGTTTTGGACTTAAAAAATATTCCAAGTCTGGTTAAAAACGTTGACTTTTGGGGTATATGATTTTTCTAGACAAATCTACGAGGGGTTTTGGGCTCAATTTTTTAATTGTAGTCTAATAAAGGGTAGACAATATTTTTGGAATTTTATGGGCTTCTAAATCACTCATTTGGGTATCAAAATCAAAAAGTGGTTTTTGGTGCAAATCGAGTCAAACTGGAAATTTAGGCATGAACTGGAAAGTTGACTTTTTATTGATTGGGAATTGGGCCTTGGAGTATTTTTAATGGTTCCAAATGGAGGGTAAAACCTTATTTACATGTAAAGACTTAAGTAAATGGAAACATAAATACACAGGAGGCTTAGGTTGTTTGGGAAATGGTTGGAGAATTAATCGCCCAGGGGCGATTAGCCCTGACGTTCAGGCGTTCAACTTAGTCTTGATGGACGTTCGCGCGTCCAGTCACGCGATTAGTCACCGAGACTAACCCTGATTCACGATTAGGATAATAGAGATTGATTTTTGGGATTGTGGCTCAGGATTAATTGCCCATTTTCAAGATTAATCACCGGTCGGGTTTTTGAAATATTTTGGCTATTTTCAACACGAAACTCATATAAATCATTTCCAACATTTCCAACATCAAATGGAATGATCATAAAACATCGCAACTTACTTAAAAATACTTTCCAAAACAAGAATCCATCTCAAATCCTCATAAACACAAATCCAACACATGAAACTTCATTCAAAATGCCAAACTCAAACTCTAATCTGAAATATTATCAATATAAGTTGGAAATCCATGGCAAATCAGTAGAAAACTAAACAAGATTGTTTTACAACCAAAACCCTACGAATTTTAGAAGCAAAAACCAACATGCAAGATCATTTCTTCAAATAAATCAAACCCTAGAGAGAGAATACGAATTTTTGTACTAATTTGTTTAAAAGGATTTGCTACTTACCAATTTAATGGAGAAACACAACTTCTTTCCAAGCTCTCCTCTCCTTCTCCTTCTTCTTGAAGCTTTCAAGCAAGCTCTCACAACTTCTTCTCTTGCTCTATACGTCCAAGACAAGGAAAGGGGGTTCTCCAAACACTAGATATTTTAGTTAGGGCATCCTTTTATATGCCCAACTTTTGATCTTTCAAATCTGCCCCTAAACAACGCTTTTATTCTCACTAAACCCTTGGGATGTACCTAAGGCATACTAGGGGGTACCTTAGTATTAAGTGGGGGGTACCTTAATGTTATTTGAGGGGGTACCTTGGTGTTTCAAGGGGTTTACCATAGCTATTTCAAGGGGTATACTTTAGGTATACTTGGGGGTGTACCTTTGTTATATTAAGGAGGGGTACCTTAGTTATAGAAGGGATGTACCCTTAGGTAATACAAGGAGGATGTGCCCTAAGTAATATAAGGGGTGTACCTTAGGTATATTGGAGGGTACTTTAGTTATACAGAGGGGGTACCTTAGTTATATAAGGGGGTGTACCTTAGGTAAAACAATGGGGTACCTTAGCTATACAAGTAGGGTACTTTAAGCAAACACATGGGGGTACCTTAGGTATTCAAGTGGGATACCTTAAGTATAATTGGGGGGTACTTTAGGTATACTTGGGTGGTACCTTGGGTAATACTTGGGTGTACTTTGGGTATACTTTGGTAGTACCTTGGATAATATTCGGGTGTACTTTGGGTACACTTAAGAGATACTTTAGGTTTACTTAGAGGTGTCATGGGTATTCTTAGGAGATACTTTTGGTACACTTGGGAGATACTTTAGGTACACTTGAGAGGTACCTTGGGTATACTTAGGAGCTACTTTGGGTAAGGTGCACTTTGAGGCATACAAGAGAGGGTGTACATTAGATTTACTTGGGGTGTGCTCTAGTTGTACTTGGCCCAAATTGGTGTTAATGAGGGTTCAAGAATGATCTAGAAGTGTTGCAATTTGAGTGTGGGCTCAAAACAAGAAATCTAGAAATTTTGTATTGGACGCGCAAACGTTAAAGTTGGACGTTCGAGCGTTAAGCCTTTATCAAATGGTTTCTACAGGTTTTAGCTCAACGCGCGATTAACGAGCAATTCAAGGTTTGCACGTCAAGGGAAATTTTCACACTTAACTCTAATTTTTCAGAATTTGGTTCCTAATTCACTAGAACTACTTGGAGGGTATCTTAGCCAATTGAAATTGAGACATAACATTAACTAAGCTTACCTTAATAACTTCAATAAAGTTTAATTTGATTTTCCTCAAATCCTCAAGTATAATCTAAATCTACCTCATTTTCATAACACAAGTACTTAATTAGTATAATAATCTCACTTTAGATAATTAAACTTAGTAATTAAGGTATAATCCGGGTCGGGGTTTTACATACTTGGTTTGAAACCTTAAGACTAACCCTGCATGTAAGGGATTTGATCCAAGGACCTCAACCTCCTAACTACTTACATGCCATTGGGCCACCACACCCGTGGCTAGCCCAATTCTTTCTAAGCCTGCAATCATACACGCCCAACTCTCCACAAGTTCTAGTATTTTCATTCATGTGCCTAGCTAAATATAATATCATTCAACATGCCTTTCAAGATGGAGGCCGGATTTAGGGTGGTTTGATTTACTTTCTCAGTCTTCTTTCTACTGTGAAATCAAGACTTTTAGGCTACGTTTGGCATTGCGTTTTGCTTTTACTTATATAAGAAAAACCATTCTTTTTGAAGCAATAAGCATGTTTGGTTAATGTTTGCTTTTTCTTCTTATGATAAAGCAAAAAAGCAATAAAGTTGCTTCGTTTTTTGCTTCTTTTTCTTATTGCTTCTAATATTAGACCAATCCAAACCACCACCATCTACCCTCACTTTGCACCATTGGCACCACCATTAAAACCACCCACCATCACCACTACTAACCCATCACTCACTCACTCACCACCACCACCAAGATCCACCCTCACTTCCCACCATGTGCACCACCCACCATCGCCACTACTACAACCCATCACTCACTCATCACCACCACCACTATCCCCCTTCACTTCTGACCATGGGAACCACCATTAACACCACCGTCCACCCACTATCACTACTACAACCACCAATGACTCACCACCACCACCAACAACATTCCCACCACCACTACCAACACCCATCCACTCATTCACTACCACACCACCCCTACCCTCACCACAAACACCATCACCACCACTACTCAGGTGCCCACTACCACCCCCATTCACTAATACCGCCAACATCAACACTACCCATCCATCATTAACCCACCACCATGACCCTGTGCAAGCATTCGATCCACGGGAATCGCACATGCGAGGTCGCGCGTGAGTGCGTGCCTGCTTTTGGGAAATCAGGATTTAGGAGTCGCCATTGCTTGATGGGGTGTAGACAGACACTGGCGTGCCTAGAGTTTGTCTATTAGGCGGTCTGTGGCTTAAGATTCAGGGTAAGGTCTTAGTTACAGTCTAGGGAAGTTCGTAGACACCCCGGTCCGCTCCGTCAGATGATGGGTCCCACGGGTTTTCCTAGTTTAGAGTCAACTTTTGGTCTATCTCACCCAAGTCCTATGTCAGATATGCATTCTTCAGATTGAGTCTGTGTGGGGACCACTGAAATGGTATAAGTCCCCTTTTTATTTAATTTTTATCTTCTTATTTTGAGGTGATCTGGGTCTGGTGTGGGCCCCATTGAAAGGCCCCCGGGTGTGCCAAGTTGGGCTTAAGTCAAGCCCAAGTCCCTTTTGGGGGTTAGGTTGGATAACCCCCTTTTGGAACTAGTTTAGTTGGTTTGGAACTGGTTTAAGCATGCAAAGTTAATTTAATTTGGTTTAGATTTTTGGAGAAAGCCCATTGGGCTCGAAAGGAACCCATGGAAAGTCCAAATGGATGGGGTCCACCTTCGGGGTGGACTTGGGTTGAGCCAGGAGGGTGTGAGTCCCATTGGAAGGCCCACAAGGAGATGTTATTGGGCCCTGGGAGGGCCCAAGTCCTAAGGGAGGTCTTTGACTACTCAGAGACCTCATTAGGTTAAGGTAGGAGGGTTAGATTATTAGTTAATCTTGATTAATCCCCAAAAATTGAATTTTTGAGGATCAGGGGTCTGCTTGTGTATACGAGCACTCTGAGTCCGCCTGTGTATACGGGCAAACCCGAAAGTAACAAAAAGTGCAATTTTGGAGGGGGGATCAGGGGTTTCCCTCTTCGATGGGTCTGAGGATGCCTGTGGGTCATTGTGTTGACCCACAGTGGCCTTCCAGGTTAATTTTATCATGAAAAACCTACTTATCTAGGTGTTGGATCAAGAGGGGAAGGAAGGAGAAGACTTGGGGCCTCTCCCTCTCTTCTTTTGAGTTGGAACTCAAGGATTCTTAGGTAGGGAAGGGACACCCCACCTCAGTTGCAAGCAAGACCAATAACCCCCTCTTTTGGAAGAGGATATCTCATGACCCGAGAGGTCACTTGCCGAAAGGTCACGACCAAACCATGCAATGACAAAGATCATCCAAATATGCATAAGATCACTCAATAAGGCATCAAGATAAGCTAAAAAAATCAGTGAGCTTAC
Organism: Buxus sempervirens; assembly: GCA_947561395.2. Lineage (NCBI taxonomy): Eukaryota > Viridiplantae > Streptophyta > Magnoliopsida > Buxales > Buxaceae > Buxus > Buxus sempervirens. The sequence goes on along the minus strand of OX387190.1, from coordinate 18,294,011 downwards.
GTGGGTGCTCCGTATGTTGGTGTGCATGTTAATGGAATAAAACTGATATAGAAATGGGCCTACATATCATTCTAAATACATCATGCATGTTCAAGGGATTTTATACACCTTTAAGATGAAGAATGACCCAAGAGAGAAAATGAGAGAATGGTGTGTGATGGACTTCTTGGGTGCATGGAGGCAAGACACCCAATGAAGAGGCAAGACATGCATGCTTTACATGGGAGAGGGATATACATGTGAAGGGACACACACAACATGCTTTACACACTTGAAGAAGATATAAATCATGCTCTTAAACCATACAGGGAAAACGAATAAAGAAGGGAGTTGGGGGGTTTTTAAGGGATACATGAGATGAAGAAGGAGGAGAACATGCTCTCCTAAAAGAAAATAGAAAAATGAGCACTTGAAGGGTGCTCTTAGACACTTTAACATGGTCTCTCCGCCCTTCCTTTGGACTAAGCCAACTCCCCTTACCATGGGAGTTCACCCAAGTGAGTAACAAACGAAAGGGATGAGAGGGAGAAGGAAAAGAGAAGGAAAGGAGCATACCATAACATGCAAAACCCAAGTATTAAACTATACATGCTTCATTTATTGCAAATCTCACATATGTTGAATACAAAGTGCCAAGGAAGCTTACCTTGGGGTTGTTTGTCTCCTTGGAGGTGTGTGAGTGGTCCCTTGAAGCTAGGATAGCAGGTGAAGTCCTTCTCTTGGCTCCACCACCTTCCTTATTCTCCTCTTTTAACCCAAGCTAAAGAAGAAGGGATGGCGAAAGGGTTTGAGGGTGGTTAAAGGGGGTTTGGGAGCTTAGGGGGTGATGGAGAGGGGTTAGGAGATCTCTCGGATGTGGGGAGAGGGTTAGGGAACAAGTCATGAAGAGCCAACCCTCAGCCAAGGGCCAAAAGCCCGTATTTATAGAAAAATGGTATGACCGTATATAGTGTGCGGGCAAGACCACTATATGCGGACGCGATGTCTTATCTACAATGAGTGCAAATCAGCCATGTGGCAAATTCTTGCAGAAGATAAGATTTCCCGGATAAGTCTCAAAATCGTATGGGAAGTGCAGGCAGGCCATTTTTAGCCAATTTCACCTTGTCCACAATGTATGTACGGATTTTGAGATTTCCCCAAATTTTCCCAGATTTTGGATAAGGTTTTGGATAAGATTTTGCCCGCATAGTATATACGGACAAGGCCTGCCCGTATATACTGTGTGGGCATATTTTCTCTCTCTTCAATTTTGACTGATTGATTTGATAGATTTAACTGATTTGATTGATTTGATGGGATTCTCTCTCCTAATGAGAGAATCCAAATTTTTGGATTTTCTATTTATTTTAATTAATAAATTCAAGAAATTTTTAGAAAAAATAATATTATATTCAAGATATTTTATTTCTCTTGTTCTTTTGTCCTTTCTTTGCCACGTGGCAGATGTGACTTGCACATTTGCCACGTGGGCAGTTTTCTACATTTTTGCCCTAGGGCTTGTTCTACTCGTAACTTTCTCATCCGGACCCCGATTCTGGCAAACTCAGTTATGTTGGAACTGTATCGGGATTCCCTATCCACTAAGATGGAGTACGGCAGTAAATTCAAGTTTTGAACAGAAAGCCGAAACTGCTCCCTAGGTTCTTATCTGCTCATAACTTCTTCGTTTGGATCCCGATTCTAGCAAACTTGATTATGTCGGAATCATGCCGAAAATCTTTATCCGTCAGGATAGGGTATGACAGTTAACTTGTTTTGAGTAGAAAGTCAATTTCTGCTCCTTGGGGGTTGATCTGCCCATAATTTCTTCATCTAGACCCCGGTTCTAGAAAACTCAATTGTGTTGGAACCATGTCGGAATTTCCTATCCCTCGGGATAGGGTATGGTAGTCAACTTGAATTTGATCAAAAAGTTCATTTCTGCTCCTTGGGGTTTTGAGCTTTCTTTTACAGTTTTCACTTCCGGCACTTCTGGGAGGTGCTTACAGACCCCACCCACCACCATTCACCAAGACCCCCAACCACCAATGCCACTGCCACTACTACCATCACCACCACACCACCACCTCAACTACCATCATCAACACCACCCGTCCATTCACCTACCACAACACCCCCACCCACTGATACTACTACTACTACCCATCACCATGACCAATACCCACCACCCAAATCACGCTTACCACCAGCACCTCCACCCATCACTACCACCCACCCCTACCATAATAACGATAATATAAGCATAGAAGCAATTTTTTTATGTTATCGAACATGTTTTTTGCTTTTCTGCAATAAAGCAAATGTGAACCAAACATTTTTGCTTCATGAAAAGAAATTTTTTTTTTTGGAACTCAGGGTATCAGGGCTCGCTTACGCTCAACCGACTAATCCCTGAGGGCCCATACAAGACCTTGCAACACACATCGCCCAAGTAAGTCTAAGGCCCATAGACCTTATGTAGGTGGCCCCAGGAGATTGTGCTTAAGAGAGTTCATGAAAATATTTTCATAGAAGTAAAAGCAATCTAATTACTTTTCTTGCTTTTTAAAACAAGTTTTGAGAAACAATACCAAACACGGCCTTAGTTGACAAAAAAATTTATTAAGCCGTATTCTTAATGTGTTCGAGCTCAGGTTGCAAAGGTGAGTGTGTGCATGATTGAGGCAATTTTGACTATTATGCCCTTTTATTAATGGATCTTCACAATATGATGTATAAGGGTTGTTTTGGAAAATCAGGACATTATGGTTGGCGCAATTCCCAAGGGGTGCCTCCCCTTATATATAGTATAGATCAAATATACATGGAGGTTAATGTCAATTAGGTTGGTAGTCGAGCAGGTTTGTTTTGCAAACCCTAACTCGCCTATCTAAGAGTCTAGCCCCATATCGAACCCACTTCTAACCCTATCTAGTTGATCCAGCTGTACTATAAAACATTTAAAAATAAGTTTTTTAATAAAAAATATAAATTAGTTTGACATTTATTTATAAAATATATATTTTTATATATGACATGTGAAAAAATATATATATTTGATGTATTAAGATCAAGTTAGGGTCGAGTTGCTTGCTAAACCCTAAACCGACCCTAACTCGATTTAGGATTGTCAAATACTAACCATTAATGGTGGATCGGGGTGGGTTGCCTTATTAACCCACCCTCTTGCCATCCAAAATGTCAATCTACATCTATCTATCTATACTATATACTTATATCTATACTATATATAATGTGAGGCGCCCCATTGGGAATCATGCCAACAAAAATTTGCAGCTTTCTACAAGAGCCCTTACACATCAACGTCAAGGTCCATTAATAAAAAGATAGAATGGTCAAGAATCCTTCAAATCTTCTAAAACCTAACTGAAAAACAAGGTTTAGACTCTAAATCACCTAGAGGGGGGTGAATAGGTGAAGCACAGCGGAATAAAATTCTACTAATTAAAAACAAGTTCTTAATTAATAGGCATGCACAAGTCTTGATCAATTAATAACCAATCACACAAAATTGCAAATAAAGTAAAGAGACAACACAAGCAATTTTGGTGACAAAGAGAAAATTCTATGAGAACTCTCACTAGAGAAAAAACCTTCGGGCTATGCAGGAACCACCTAAAAGATCCAATATGAAAAGAAAACTTACAACCTGTAGTTCAGACGACTCAACATCCCTATGCTAGACTCTACAACTCACAGACTTGAAAGTATCTGAGGAATTCCTCAAATTTGCTCCACAGCAACACTTCAGAACTCTGAAGATCTTCTCACACGATCACCCAAACGAACTCACCTGGTATCCATAGGAACTCCCACAATCAATCTCCCCAACCCGGAACTCCAAGATAGAAAAGAAAGATGAAAGATGGTTTTGATGGCTCAAAGAAGGAGAAGGAAGAGAAGAAAGAACTCTTGCTCTCACACACGGTTTTAGGGTTTCTAAAACGTCTTGGGTTACCCTCACAATAGTCTAGACACTCCTTATATAGATTAGGAGAAGGTAGAAGTGGAAAAGGAAACAAATCAGAAAAGATCGGACTTCTAAAACTGAAGTTTGTTAATGAATGTTCGAACGCTCAGCGAATGCGGCTCGAACGTTCAATACAACAACTCACTTTTCCTCTTCTCGTTCGAACGGCCAGAAAACGTAAGGCGAACGCTGCTCTCGTGTTTCTCTGTGGAACTCCAATGGTCGAACGGTTAGCGAACGTATGGCGAACGCTGCTCTCAGGTTTCTCTGTGGAACTCCAACGGTTGAACGGTCATCGAACGTAGGGCGAACTCTGATCTCGGGTTTCTTTGTTGAACACAAACATTCGAACGGCTAGAGAACGTTGGTCGAACGTTGGTTATAACTTCTTCAAATTGACTCCGATTTTGACGCCGTTTGAACCATGTCTTCTTGGACTCAAACTAAACATTCTAAACACACTTAAACACTTTCTTGTTGACACTGAATTAAGCCAAACTAAAATATTAAACCTAACACTAACAAACAGTTTTGTAATTGTTCCCTCCCCGCGATGTGCAGTATTGCACGTGCACCTTACTAGTATATATAGAGGAAAGCGCCCCATTGGAAAGTATGCCAAACGTATATTTTTTTTCACAAAAATAATTTTATTTCGCTTTCCAAAAATACCTTTCAAAAATCCCTTCTCCCTTATATGACCTCACGTGTACCCTGCTACTGCTTGTGGAGGTTTAAATAAACGTTAAGAGGGGAAAAAATTGAAAAAAAAAAAAGGGGGATGAAACGATCCCCGCTTATTTTTTGAGAAACAGTTAAGACCAAGTCAAGGAGACCGGCCCTCTTGCAAGTGGTTACATGCAACCCTCCCCACTCTCTCCGTACCTTTCTCCTTCTCAGTAACCAACTCCTAAGTCATAACTACACTCTCACACTCCAAATTCAACCTTCCAAGTCCAACAACAGTCCTCAAACGATCTCTCAGGTTCAAACTCAAACGATCGAAGCCATTTTTGGCTTCTCTCTTCATGGGTTCTCACAGGTTTTTACTTCTCATAACCTTCTTCGTCCTCCATCTCTTTGCTGTGCACTCAACTGAGTTCGAAGTTGGAGATGGCAAAGGCTGGGCTGTGCCCCCATCAAAGGACCAGCAAATGTACAATCAGTGGGCATCGAAAAGCAGGTTTCAGATCGACGATGCCGTTCGTAAGTATCAATTACATGCTGTTAATTGTTTCTCAATTAAATTTTTTGAGTGGAGAAGATAGATCATCTCAGGGAATAAATATATCCTCGTCCAGGTTTTAAGTACAAGAAAGATTCAGTGCTGGTTGTGACAGATGCTGAGTATGAAAAATGCCACTCCTCTCACCCCATCTTCTTCTCCAACAATGGCGACACAATCTTCAAATTGGACCATCCGGGTTTGTTCTATTTCATCAGTGGAGTGGCTGGACACTGTGAGAGAGGACAGAAGATGATCGTCAAAGTGCTGGAACCGGAAAACCCGTCTCTGCCGAGCAATCAGAACAGTTCTTCAGCTGGTAAACCTGAGTCCAGTGGTGCAGTTGAAATGGTGGCCACTGTTACTATCATTCAGTCCTTCATGTCCTTCCTTGGGATCCTCTTCATCTAGCTTTAGGTGCAGTGTCAGTGATTTGTCTTCTTCAATTTTCTGTTTTTGTTCCAAGTATGTCTCCATTGATTTGGGTTATGTAACAGGGGTTTCTTTGATGAAGGGTTTGCTAGGGAGTTATATATAATTAAGAGGCTGGCTTATGATTTTGATGTAGATATCAACATGAGAGTATGACTCTGTTTTTTATGGTCAGCTGATAAAGAACTTTCAGGTTAAAAATTCTTAATCCATGATGCATTATCCTTCCAAAACTACCTATCTAAGTCTATATTTATATAATAATAAAAAAACAAACTAGCTTCAGTGCTTTTTATTTCACATGCCCATAATATCCTCTTTAAGAGTTCTAAATCTATTTTTATTTTTTATATTAAAATTTATTATTTTTTTGTTATTATGACCGTATTAAAGCATTAGCATAGGTTTATTCCAAACCATAAGCACACAAAATGGGATTTAACTAATATTTATCTATATATATATATATATATATATATATATATACTAATAAAAGCACAAACTACTTTTGTGTTTTTTTTATCTTAAACATACGCATAATATCTTTTATTAAATTCCGCGTATTCAAAGTGCCTTTCCCATAGCCTTAATACGTGTCCAGCTGCTATTTAATGGTTCATGCAACAGAAATAGGAGGATATTCTAAGGCAAAAAGCAACGTTTTGAAATTTTGGTGAAGGCAGAAAGATGCCTTTTCAATGATAAAATTCATTAAAAAAATGTGGCTTGTGGGACCCACATGCATTGGTGTATTGCTTGAGGGTAAGGTGCAGGAAATTTGCTGTAGACTTTTATCTTAATAAATCTTTCTTTTACCGATTAAAAAAAAACGGAAAAAAATTCCTTTCCCATATTCTCAATTTAAATGGCCCTCAATCCTTAAGAGCAATAATTTTTTTCCCCCTAAAATGGGTCTTCAAGAAAAAGGGAAACTTTTCACATGGAAGACGAAATGCAAGAAGGTGACTCTCTTACTATTATTAAACTCCTCGCCAAACGGAATGCAACCTATCCCTGGAGGATCCAAGGTGTGTTATCGTAAGCTTGTCAGTTAAGTAGAAGATTCAAGATGATCATCTTTTCACACTGATGTAGAGAGAATCAAGTTGCTGACCTTCTAGCAAACTTTGCAATTGAGGAATTCTCATTTACCTGGTTAAGATCTCCCCCTTCATGTATTACGGTTAAGTTACGCGTTGATGCTCATAATGTACCTTTTTTGCGTTATTAATAAAGGTAGTTTTTTCCCACAAAAATATAAAAAATAAAAAGAGGAAACTTTTTTATTTTATTTCATGATATCATAATTATATCTTATTTTTAAATTAAAATAATTTATTAAAATTGTCTAACCTTTCTAGACTCCCTCATTATTGGAAAAGGAATTATCATATTATTAAGGAGAAATGACACATAAGGTATACTTAGTTCTTATAAATTATGATATTAATTAGAATATATGTGAACCCTATGGAATTCATCCAACTCTTGTTGGATGAAACATACTCCTTAATTTTCTACAAGAAACTCCTAAAGATGATGTAATGGTACTGCGAATCAACCAAAACCAATTCATAATCCTTTACCAAAAAATAAAAAATATAAAAAGTTACCCAAATCATTGAGCTATTAATCCAACTCACTCTTGAAATAATCCATAAAGCAGGAAGGATAGTTCATAATCCAGCTCATTCTTTGAAAAGGATTTTACAACACTCACTATAAATTCGATGGGCAGACTTCAAACCGCGAAAATATACATATAAATTAAGAATACATCGCTACAAAATTGGTGCAAGTCTAGAAACAGCTGAGAAGATGAGCTTGCCGAAAAACAAGAACAAATTCACCAAATGGGAAGTGTAGAGCCATTCATTACTGAATGATGCCTCCCTAATATCTCACAAATTGCCGTTTGTCATCTTCACCTCTCTGCCTCCCATAAGGGTTGCTTTCGTTGATTCCATGTCGACTTCCTTCGACTTTTCTCTTCTTCCTGAACTTGGATGCACTGCTATCTATGTTTAAATTTACCTTTGGAGGACCAGAAAAGCAGAATGAGGCAGCAACAGCCTGTACACATTCAACACAGCTCATAATTGCATTATACAACACAGTAATGCAGCAACCATTAACAGGTATGCAAAGGTAAGTGCCACTTTGAATGCCAACAGGCACAATTACCTGTAGATCAAGCCGATGGACATTGAAGATATCCTTCATGGAGTGCGAATTGTATGCCAATATATAGGATCTGTATGCGTCTTTCGCTGATTTGTTCAAATAATAATTGTTTGAAACCAGTTTCTCCTGCATCACATGGCTCGAGCAGGTAAATTCCCTGAAATCTCTGATTCTATTGAACAATGTCTATCAGAATAAGGTGAAGAGGACCTACCAGGTGCGACTGAACATTTGCCAGCTTCTTCTCATTGAACTCGTATTCTTTAACGGGCACTTTGGCTGCCTGCCAGTAAGAGAGAAGGATTCCAGTATAAGATATGTTTCTATATCTTTTATAGTAAAAGGCCATACAGACTGAGATACCCCCACCTTAAGGTAGCGAAGAAATTGCAATTCTTCTGGTATCAGAAATAGCAGAGCATGTCCTTTTGCACCTTCCCCGCGGGCTGTTCTACCAACCCTATGAATGTACTCCTGAAAAATTAATGCAAATCCACATGTTATGCGAGAACCTATATCAGATATAAAACAAAAAACAAATTTTTTAAATTCCTTGCAGTGCATGAACATTAATCACCTTGGGTTCATCCGGAGGATCATACTGCACAATCCAGTCCTACAAGTGAAAAAAGGTGAAAAGAAAATGAAATGAGTGTTTTCTGATTTACACAAAAGTTATAATTCCAGGGCAAGACCAAGAGGTAGGAGAAAAAATTATACCACAGCCGGAATGTCAAGGCCCCGAGCAGCAACATCGGTACATAATAAGATTCCCTTTTCTGCCTTGCAGAAATCGAAAAATGTGGACGTCCTCTTCTGCTGCTTCTGTTTTCCATGAATATCGTAACAGTCTACATGAATGTATCTGAGAAGCTCTGAATGAAATTTGACTGAATGGCATGAGGAGAAAAAGACCATCACTTTTTTTGACATATTCCTCTTCAAGAAGGAATATAAAAGAACAAATCGCTTGGCACTTGACACAACACAGTATCCTTGCTGCAGCCCTTCATTAGTGACCTATATTCCGCAGCATTTTGTCAGTTTATTGTAACAGTGCGGTTAAAAGAACAACACATAGTGTTTCAACTAATAACTTGCCTTAGACCGGCCATCGTCCACATCAATATAAACTGGAGTGGTTTGGAAGGATAGGCGTGCAAGATCCTCAACCTACAGATATATCGCTTATCTTCAAATCTAATAATAAGGAATTGAAGACAAGACTACTAGTTGAACAAGTATTGCAAACCTTCTTTGTCTGGGTAGCTGAAAACAGAGCCGTCTGTCTCTCCTAAAAAATTTAGTAGCATATTGATTAGCTCAAAGCTCCAGAAATTATAGTATAAAAAATTATGCCATGGCATTACTTCATAAAATGCAATCAAAAAAAAACATGCATGAAAATCAACAAATGTGCATTTTTGCCTCCCTTTTCTTATTCACTCTGTCGAAGCATGAGGCAGAAAACCTCAAAGCCAGATAATGTTAACCAACTGTTGCCTAAGAGAAGCAACTATTTCCCTTTTTTTCCTTTATTTTTTTTTTCTAATGTTCCCTATCCTAACCAAGGAAACAAATTTCTAGTATCATCTGTCTATTACGATGTGGACCAAGAGTAAATCTTCTTATATGTTGAGAAGCAACCACTTTATAGTATTTGTACAGGCCTCTGATATCTGTCACAATAAGATAGCAACTTACAGATCCAAAGAGGAGGCAGCGAAGAGGAAAATGTGTGGGGTAGTTTCATCTTCTTCTTTTTTCATTATTATTAAATTTTTATAAATAATGAAGAAATATATTAGCTAATAAAAGATCAAGGAAAGTAAAAAACAACTGATGAGATATGGGTATAAAAAGCTAAACCAAAGAATATGACACATAAGCTATAAGAATAATCCAGAACAGCAACTAAAGCCCAGTCCCATATCACATCATCATATGAAATCGTCCTAAATTCCTCCCTAACACATGCACCCAAGATGAAGCCAATACAATGATGTCGTCAAGTATCCCCTGTTTCTGTATCAGTAACCCATCAAAGATTGCTACGAGCAAGACACACAAAGCAAATGTGGGGTGATTTTGTGATCGTGTTAAGGGTGTTTGCCTCTAGGCATTGCTCTGGCTGATAGATAAAGCTGCCTAGGCAACAATGCTTGCTTTAGCATCATCAAGGCATTATGGGGTTTGACAAAGTTAAGCAGCTGACTGGGTGTCACTTTGACTAAACTATTCCTCAGGAGATTTTAACAATTATAATCAAAAAATATCTTATCAAGAAGCATAAATAAAGCTTGTTTAATAATAATACAACTCATTATGTAACTTTGTATATATAACTTACAAGTTCCTGAAAGTCTGGATTTGGAGAGAAAAGAAAAGAAAACAGTAAAGTTTTGTTTTCTCTCATTTCTTTGGAATGAAGGAAAGGGATTTCAAGAAAAATTTTGTTAAAAAACTGTCAATTTTTCTTTAGAGGTCTAAAATTTACTCTCCAAAAAGGCAGAGATTTTGAAAGAAAAGAAAGTCCACCACCACCGCCCATTACCCCCATAACAACCACCCCCAACCCCACCCACCACCACCACCCCCACCCCCACCCCCACCCCCACACACTACGTCCACCACTACAAACACAACCCACCCATACACCACTACCAACAAACATCCGCCCACCCACCACCAAACCCCCACCCACAACCACTCTCCTACCACGACCAGCCCCACCCCAAATCCCACCCATCACTACCACCACCACCTATCCTCTTATTAAAATATATTTTTCTTTTATCCAAAAACTGGGAAAGAAAAGAAAATCATCATTTTCTTTTCTTTCCTTTTCTTGTCCTTTCCTTTATTTTTGTAGATTTCTTTTCTTGTCTTTCGAAAACCAGACTGGGAAACACAGCCATAGTGATTCGCCAAGTTATAAAAGATGTAGACAAGTGGGAATTTAGATCTTTATCTAAGAATTTCCACGAATAACTATGGCAAAATTTTTGCTTTTCAAAAACACAAATACAAATTATGGCTGGAAAAGAGAACAAGAGAGTAGACTGATAAATTTGCTTCGAAAACACACATACATATTGGGGCCAGGGAAGAGTAACAGGGAGTAAACTGATAGATGTAAATTTACTAATTTGCACACAAACACAAATTGGCCTGATGGGAAGGAAGAGAGAGTAGACTGAGACAACAGATGGGCAGATGGAGAGAGAGAGAGAGAGAGCACACAAAGGGCATGGACAAACTTGAAGACAGAATAAACTAGTAACATTAATGATTTAAATGTTAAAGCCATCAGTAAAGCAGAATTAATATGGAATTTGAGTAACTGAACAAACTACTATTCATTTTGAAAGCAATAACAATGAAAAGTTCATATTAAAGTTCACAAATTAAGAGACACTCTGCATTCACCATCTATACCAAGAGAGAAGTTCAATTACCATTCCATGAAACACAACCCAGGAATTGACAGTTGACAAAGCCTGGAAAGCATAACTACCAAACAAGTATGATAGATTAGGCCCCCTTTTGCTTCAGGATTTCGAGCACCAATTAAGATCAGCCAAGACTATACTTATCCATATTTCTAAGAGATCACTAATTCAGTTAGAAAGGTATACAAGCTACTTAATTTGATCAACTCTTAGACGCAATTTAACAGGACAAGTCAAATTCACATCAAACTTGCACCTCTATAGTTAACTATTAAATTCCAATTACAAATAATCAAATTATTACCTTCGGTAGAATCTTAATAATTTGCTTCATTTCTTCCTCAAAGTTGGCTTCCAATATCCGGTCAGCTTCATCAATCACGAGGCACTGCAGATACAAGAGATAAGGGAAAACTGGCATATAGAAATTAATACCAGATAAACAAATGACTCTCAATTCAAAAACTGAAGGCCTTGTTGAAATCAGGAGAATCAGAGAAAAAACAAAAACAAAAAAGAAAGCCAACAATAAACTATGTCTAAGAACATAAGATATCTAGAATGGAGTAAATCTCCTTCTCTGATAGCTTCAAAAATAGAATAAAGATCTGAAATAACAAAATATGACTAAGAAAACAAGATATATTAAAGAAACACCATATATGTAAGCATCTAAAGCCAACAACATAACAGAATATGACACCTAAACCAACCCCTTCTCAGCCCTAGAGAAAAGCTTAAAAGAAAAAAAAATTAAAAAAAATAATAATAATAACCAAGGCATGGTGGAAATTAATAAGTGTGTTCTAAATAATGTCATCATACCGTGCAGACAACCAACTTTCTGAAATACCATAGTAACTACTGCAATTTCCATGTCTTAGAAAGTTAAACAAATACATACGGAGAAACAAAATAGCAATAAGTAAAAAACTAGAATTCTACCTTAAATAAAGAAAACAAGATAAAAAGGTAATATCCATCATGATCTCCAAAAAAATGTCATTCTAAACTCTTTTTTCTAAGTGATGTTGCTAAAGGATCGTTTTCTTGCTGGATTATGTGAAAACATGCTTTGAGAAGTAGATATTGTGATCACACTGGAAAATGAATTTCATAAGAAAATTGGACTTATAAAGCAAAATATCTGAGAGCCTATGAGTGATGGCCATTAAAAGGCAAATATTCATAGGATGAGAATTGTTAAGATAAAGATGTTGAGATGAGATGAAAGCATGAAAACACAAAGAAAGGTAGGAACGAAAACATCTGGGAGGCATTTTTTCTTTTAAAGAGAATGATATTATAGAATAGGGGGTAAACAATGTACAAGGTCACCTCAAAAGAGTAGGACCCAAGACACAAAAGTGAAAAAATAAGAAAAGGTAAAGCCAAGCCATTCCTGCTAAGTCATCCACATGGGAACCAACAAAAAAGTTAGACCTGCAAGCTCCTGCCTTTGCCAAAAATCTGCAATACCATTGCCCAATCTAAGTAAATGTCTGAATGAGACATTCAAGCAAGTGGCTAAAGGTCGTGCTCATCGAATCATACATTGCATTCTCCATGGGCCTTGAATCTCCTTTGTCATCCAGTTGAACACCGAAATAGAATGCCCCTCAATAATAAAATGATGGTATCCTCGTATCCTAGCCAGAGAAAGACCCATGATAACTGCAAGGGCCTCTGCTCTAAGAGAATCTCTATTCCCCACATAACCACTAAATAGGAAAATAGTCTGTCCCAAGTGGTTCCTAAGAATCCCACCCACATCCAAAGCACCCAGATTTCACAAGGAACAGCCATCCACATTAAGCTTCAATACCCCAGCCACTTGACTATGGAGATTTCCACATCGCTTCCCTTCTAAAAGTAAGGGAGAGGAGCAGGAGATGGCATGCCATTCCCTCAGAATATCAGACCTACTAATACCCCACAAAACCTCCAAACCAGAAATCCAAGATACAATTGCTGACCTGATGGACTCCATAACTGCCTCAACTGGTGATGCTACATTGTCAAAGATTCTCCTATTTCGTTCTCACCAAATGAACCACAGCGTAGCCTGAAAAACCACCCAGTAGAGTACTCTACCTCTTTTACCCAGCAACAAGAAATGCCACTGGTTAAAAAGATCAAGAACTGTGGAAGGCAACGCCCAAGAATGACTAATCAGTCCCAATAATCTAATCCAAATCTGTCTGGAGAAGGCAAAATGTATGAATAGATGCTGGAGGGATTCACCACTCCTATCTGTGAGACCATGGATCCAATAGAATAAGGTCAATAGGTGATTTAAGCACATAACGTAAATACAATAAGACACAAGTTGGTGAAAGTTGAAGAATACAGAAAGGACACCTAAAGGTTGCTTTTAATCAGCCAGATTCAATGGGAAAGGAAAATAAAATGAACTTTCCAACAAACCTGTGCTTGATTCATGGGAAAACATAAGCACAACAGAATGCCTTTTTTCCCCCTTTTTTTTGGGTAAAAAAGCTTCATCTTTCCATTAAAAGGCCTCAAACTCTTCCTCTCAAAATGAAGGGGAAACCATGGGAAGGAAAGGAAAGTTCTCTTTTACTTTCCTTTCCGTCATTTGCCTCATTACCAAACATAGCTAAAAAGATGAAGACCGGAAAAGGAAGACCAAAAAGATCAAGTTGGAAAATCCAAAAAAGTGCTAGAGGAAGATTGAAAATGATTCTACAGAGCAAATAAAAAAAAATTACATGAAGGCTTGCAGATATGATTATTGAAATACTGCGATAGCAGAATAGGTAGGGACAAGGAATTACTATTGCTTTACAAATTGATCGACTCCTGAAATCATTTGAAATAATCATTCTTATGTCACATTGTGATACTTAGAATAAAGTTTCAAGAGGAATAAGCCCATGCTCTATTTGAGGGCTTTCTAAACCCATAACTCAACCCTCCTCCTTCCACTTGTGATTTCTCCGCCAATACATAGTGGATTTTGATTCCTTGAACTTGAGCTACTTTCTAACAGAAGGTGGGCTGATTTGAAGCAAAAGACACATCTAATGGATGAATATCAAATTTCCTTATTTTTTCCTCTCTGGTATTTTATTCCAAAGTTTTATCTCTTCAAGTGCAAGTTATTTTGGTGAAAATTATAATAAAAAGAATCTCATTACATTCAAATTGATTTAACGTGACATAATAAGAAAATTAAGGCCCCAAACATCTCTTAAAGAAATTCAATATGTAATAATCTTGCATGCTAATAGAACAGCATTAGGAATATACATGCCTGTTCCAGCGTTATGTCCTAATCCCACCTTTGCTCCATCCCAACCATCAAACCCAATTTTTCAAATTCATATTACAAAGAAAGTTTTGAAGGATACATCTGTGGAGATATTAAACACTTGTGATGACAAAGAAAGATTAAACGGAAAACTGCGAATACAAATTTATGTGGTTCAGCATTACACCCACAGGAGAGAGAATAATCTACTATTCTAAAAGATGTTTACATCAATAGGGTTACACTTATGTTCTACACCCAAACCCATGTTACAACCTTAGTCCCAACATATTAGAGAAATTTTCTAATAAACTCTTCCCTAGTGTTTTCTTCTGATAGATACTCTTACCTAGTGTTTTCCATTCAAAGATTTCTCTCCAAGATGCCCCAACAATGCGTTTGATGAGGTTATTTTGCTTTGTAACAAATCGGGCCAAATTTCGAGCGGCACACAACGACGTGCCAAGAGAAACAGGGCAACAAGCAAAATGGGGGAAAAGGATATCACGGATTGCATTGTGGATCTCCAACATATAAGCCCACTCGCAAATGTAAAAACATATCTTGTAGTAGACCTCCCATCATCCAGATCTCCAATATAACTTGCATCCACATGCCCCATGGTCGAAAGAGAACTCTTTTGCCTTTCAAGCAGTATGCCGTAACCTACCATGCTCTTCAAGTACCTCAAAATCCACTTGTCAACCTTCCAATGCTCTCTTCCTGGATTTGCTATGTACTTGCTCACAATGCTCATCGCATATGCCAAATCAAGTTTGGTGAAAACCAACGCATACATCAGACAACCAACGGCACTAGCATATGGCACTCCTGACATGTCCTTAGTTCCTCCTTTGTCTTTAGGCATTGGTTAGCCAACAAGCTAAAATGATTCGCCAAAGGAGTACTCACTAGTTAGCATTACCCATGATGAACCTCTCCAAGACCGTCTCTACATATTTCTGTTGAGACACCCATAACTTTCCAACCCTTCTATTCTTGCGAATGTCCATGCCACAAATATTATTAGCAACACCCAGATCCTTCATGTCAAATGCCTTGCTCAACAAGGACTTCAGTTTCTGAACATTTTCCATGTTCTTGGCAGCAATCAACATAACATCAACGTATAGCACCAAGAAAATATAGGAACTGTCTTTAAGAATTCTAAAGTAAACACAACAATCATACTCACACCTTGTCTAGCCAATCTGCACCATGTAAGAATCAAAATTCTTATACCATTGCCATGGAGACTGCTTCAGCCTATAAAGAGACTTCTTCAATCTACACACAACGTGCTCCTTGTCAGATTGCATAAACCCTTTCGGCTGCTCCGTGTAAATATCTTCCTTCAAGTCCCTATGAAGGAATGTAGTCTTTAAACCAAGCTAATGGCTACTAAGGCCAACACTACCTGATAGAAGTGTAACTTACAATCAGAGAGAATACCTCATTGTAGTCTATCCCTTTCTTTTGTAAATCCCTTTTGCCACTAGCCTAGCCTTTAACCTTTCCCTTCCTTTTTCGATATCGCTTCTTTCTTCCTATAAACACACTTTCACCCAACTGGTTTCTTCCATTTAGGAAGCTTTACCAGCTACCAATTATAATTCTTTTCAAATGACTACTTCCCCCATCATTGCCTCCATTCACCTACTTTTCTCATGACTGTTAAGTGTGCTGATAGTGCACAATCTGATGTGATTGGAAGCATCATTCCCCAACAAAACAATATCAAGTTCACTGATTTGAATCTGTCAAACTAACTCTTATATGAGCACATGGGAAACAAACACCTAGAATCCAATATCCAAGAATCTATAAATCTGTCCACGCTTGATGAAACAGATAGCATATCACCGTCATCAAAATTTGAGACTTCTTCAACTACATTCACCAAGTTTGAGACTTTCTCCTTCTCATTTCCTTCCTTACCTTTGGGCAATCCCTATTCATATGTCCCTTCCTATGTTACACAAAACATTCTACGTGTGATTAGGATGATATCATGCATACAAGAAAAATTCACATTTATACTTGCCCAAGACCAGCCCCCAATTTGGCCTGGCCTTAGGATCAAAGCCCAGCCACTATCCAATAAGGCTAAGACATGCTATCTCACCTGATATAATGAATGACAAAGGTCTTTGAGAGGACCATGCCTCCCTGGTAGTCATTTTATGGGTCATATAGCTTTATTCCAGTGAGTCTAGTGACAACTGGCAAAACTTGCTATTAAAATCAACCATAAAAACATTTTAAATTAATGGATTGTTTTTGTTTGAATTTTTGGCATGGAGAAAACTAGGTAAAAATTCATCAAACAAGCAAAATTATTCAGGCTTCCATGATATTAAGAATCTGTGACTTTGACTTGAGAATTACAAAATGATAGAAATTAATATGTGAGCTAGCAAAACCAGTTGGCTGCATTAGAAGAAGCTTAATCCAAGAAAAATAAGTTCAAATTTTTTTTAAGAACAGTAAGTTCAATATTCAGATCAATTCATCTGTAATAAGATTGCCAACTCACCAGAATTTATTGATACAAAAAAAACCGAAAAAATTTGGAATATACATAATAAAAACATATCAGATGTTGCTCATTAGATTGAACATGCCCTTAGTGACCCCAATTGTTAAAAGGCAACCATATGAGTCTCATTGTAAAACCTCACAGTATGGTCTGAGCTAAAAAATATACGCATAAATCACCAAATTATTTTTTTACATCAGCAGGAAAAAATAAAGGTAAACAAATAATCAATTGAATTTATTAGAACCAAAGAACACAAAAAACAAATTTCAGTTATGAAAAGCACCAAGTATTGCAAAGATGCATCTACACTACCTTCAAGTTTTTATATATGAATCCTTTAGTGTTTTGAAGATGATCAAGAAGTCTGCCTGGAGTTGCCACTAATAGGTTTACTCCTTTAACAAGTCGCTCTGCTTCTCCCCTTCGAGCTGAACCACCAATAACCAACCCAAGCGTCTGTTTGTGGTACTTGAGAAG
This sequence comes from Buxus sempervirens, assembly GCA_947561395.2. Taxonomy (NCBI): domain Eukaryota; kingdom Viridiplantae; phylum Streptophyta; class Magnoliopsida; order Buxales; family Buxaceae; genus Buxus; species Buxus sempervirens. The sequence continues at coordinate 18,276,452 of OX387190.1, read as the reverse complement.
GTCTTTTGCTACAGAATGCGTCTGCATTAATTCATCAGAGGGTTATTCCAGGAACCAAAATTTGTTGCATACAAAACTTAACACTTAACTGCACATAAGATTGTACTAATATCTTGGATAGAGCGATTTATGAAGCCAAAAAACACAAAGATGCAAATAGTCAACCATTGAGATCAAGCTTAACAAGTTCCACAATGTATTGATATGTAATTTTAAGTACCAGTCCACAGGAACATATTTAACTCCTCTACAATTTTGGCCTCTTTTAGATCAAGTGTTGGATGGTGATACATGTCATTGCTTATTCCAACCCATTCCGATCTCCCATCAGCACATACAAAGACAGTTCACACAGCGCATTGTATGTAATATCCAAGTTACATTTCAAGACTCAGCATTGACAACAAGGATAAAAGATAAGCTCTCTACCATAATTGCCGAAGTAAATACAGAGTTCATAAGGGAACTATTTCAGGATCATTCCAATTATTGTCAACTGCTTAAAAAACCATTTTAACAAAGAGAAACTTCTATGGTTTCTTATTGTTGTTAAGAGTTTTTACAAGACAAAAAAAATACCGGGCTTGCATTTATGCATGAAGCAGAATATTAGGAGACAAAGAAATAACGTGTTCACAAAATGGGTGTAGCTGAGTTGAGGATATTAAGATGGATAAGGAGAAAACTATGGAAATATTGTTAGAAAAAAACCTATCCAAGAGCATCTAGAAATACACCACCAGAAGATAATATTAAGAAACATAAGTTAAATATTTTACGCCAGTGCAACAGAGATCTAGGATGCTTGTACGAATATGCAAGAGGCTATATGTTGGAGGATCTAAAAAGAATAGAAAAAGACCAAAAAGAATATTATGCTCACCAAAATTATTTAGGTACACACAATTTGACAGAAAATTGCTATTTAAAAATTTTGGATGGCAGAATAGAATTTATGCTGCCAACCATAAATAACTTGGATGAAGCCACCTTTTTTTTTTTTGGTTTATGGTGCTTATTTTAATGATTATTATTTTGGCATATTTCTTTCCCACATAGAGCTCCAGATCATCAATGACAAGAAAAAAAGCTAAGAAAAAAATACTGCATCTGAGAAAGAACATTATTCCTTTAAATCAAAAAAAGTTGACAGAAATTCATACTAGTAACAGGCTGTGCCCAAATAAAAATAAATTTATTGTGATAGTTGCAAATTTGTCAATTTTACAACAATATTTGTAATTAAATGTATAGGCTTGTGATTCATCGTCAATATATTAATACATTTAGATTCCTGAGTAAAAAATCTCCTTAAGGAAAAAACAAAGGCAGTAGCAACTGTCATGAAAAACTGCATAAAATGTTTGTCCTTTGTTTCGCGATATGTACTAAAAAACCACTGGTAAAAAACTATTTTATATTTTTCCTCAATAAAAATTTTCGTTAATACCAGCAAGTTTAGTTTGGAAATGCCACGCTCCCTCCAAGGTTTCTTTCTTCCTATGGTTAGCCTCTCTCGATAAAATATTGACTATTGACCACTTACAAAGTAAAGGCTGGCTAATCCCCAATAGATGTTGTATGTGTAAGTCGAAGGAAGAATCGGTTGACCATCTATTGGTTCACTGTTCAGCAGCTAACACATTATGGTCCTGTTTGCTGAAGAAATTTGACATTGCTCGGGTGCAGCAGAACAATTTCATCGAGGTATTAGAAGCTCGGAATTTTAAGAGAGGTATATCGGAGTTGGCAATGCTTTGGAATATGGTTCTGGCAGCTATCGCATGGACTGTTTGGGGGGAAAGAAATCTAAGTATTTTTCAAAATAAGGAAAGGAAGACAGTTTTTCTTGAGAGAGCAGTGCTTAAACTCATGTTTTGGTGGTCATCAGCAATCCCATTACCAGCTTTATCAAATCTGGACATGTTTTTGGTTAACAGTTCTTTACTAGACATTGTGGGGCTTTAGGCTTTTGGGGGTTCTAGTGTTTATCTTGTTATAATCTTTTTTATTATTTTCTTTCTCCAGCAGTACAGAATTTGTGTACTTGCTTGTATCTTTGCTTTATATATATACGATATCTATTATTACCAATCAAACAAAAATTTTCATGCCAGTGAAGGGTTGAAATAATCTTTTTTCTTTTTTTTTTTTTCTTTTTTTGGTATACCTGTATGGCAAGCTCTCTTGTTGGACAAATGATCACAACACCCGTTCCATTACGAGGAGTAAAACAGATGTGATATAACAACTCAACAGCAGGTACTAGAAAAGCAAGGGTCTTCCCAGAACCTGTTCTTGCAGCTCCCAAAACATCCTTCCCTTCCAAGAGTGGTGGAATAGCTCTAGCTTGAATCTACAGTCATAAACAAGAAATAATCATCAGAAATCATATATTTGACATAAATAAATAAATAAAGGTAAAAGAATGACAACAAATAATGATACAATTGATGAAATAGGAGTAAGCCACAATCAGGTGAAACGTTATGATCACTTGTATTTAAACCATTCCAAAAGGAGTTGTTATAAGAGAAATCCAAAGAGGCAAAATGAAAGGAAATGCAACAAGCATAAAATGTCAGATTCATGAGTTGTAATCATACATCATAATTATCTAATTTTTAACAGCCAATTGAGTTCTCTTCCCTCGGTAATTTGAGATCAAAATTCATTACGGAGGGAAAGGGAAAAAAAATAGATCTATGTCCTATTTCTTAATTGGGAAACAAAAGATCTCCCTGCAACAAGGAACATCATTAAATAATTTCGCAGATAATGTCTCTAAATCATAAGAAAGAGATCCCAAAGGTATAAAGGCATTATTGTCATCTGGTGAAGTGACCAATAAGTCAACCCCACGAGTTCACTCGAGGGATGAGATAAAAGAAAATTGTAATAGCGCATGAATCATGAGCTAAGATTGAAATTCAATAATCTATTATCTACCAGCCAACACTTCAAAGAACAACAGATGGATTGTAACTCCACGAACAAAGATACAAAACCAAACAACTGACTAAAGGAAACAGGGTGAGTAAACGATATAGCAATAAAGTTGCAATTTGTTCTTGATCGCCCCAAAACCACACCTAAAAACAGTTAAGAACAACAATTACCAAATTAACCAAACACAGTGGTGAATGGAAGCTCACAGGACATCAAATTTAAAATTCCATCAGATGAAAGCATCACAAACACAGAATTATTACCTGAGTCATATTCTGAAATCCCATGTCGTTAATGGCATTCATCGTGAGTTCGGATAAATCCAACAGAGAAAAAGACTCTGCGCTCATAATACCGGAACCGTTCTGCAACTTCTGCTTCCTATTTGTCTTCCCTCCATCAATCTCTTCCCCCTCTTTCCCATCTCCGGCTTCTCCATTCTCAGCCGAGTGCTGATTGCTCTTCCCCGCAATCTCCTCTTCTCCACTTTCCTGGGCTCCTCCTGTTCCTGCATCCTCTTCCTCTTCTACTACTTCTTCTTCTTCGTTTTTGATACTACCATTAGTTTTCTCAATCTCTGAACCGGTAACCAATCCCTTCTTAGTTCTCTTTCTCTTCCTCTTCTTCCTCTCTTCGCTTTTCGTCTCTACTGCAACCATGGTGACTCCTATTCGACTGCGTCACTTCCGTCGAATGGATAAAGAAGTGTCGATCGCCAAAAGAAGAACCGAACTGGAAGAAGACGACGAAGAACCCAACCCCTTTCCTTTCAATGGAAGAAGAAGAGGGTGAGATGCGCATAGGGTTTTCGTTCACGACGTGGGTTTGGGTTTTAAGTGAAGAAAACGTGGTGACTGGACGGTCTAATCCGTTTTTGGTTCAATTTCTCAGACCAACTTAGACAGCGGTTGAACTGATATAAATCTATACTTCCATATACTAATATACTCGTCGCAGAAACCCTAAAATCTATCTACCTATCTATATCTATACTATATTTAACGCTAGAGGCTCCTTGGGAAGCGTGCCAAAAACAATTCACCTCTTCCCCAATATGCCCATGTAGTTTGGGGTTTCAATAATACAAGGCTATACTCGTCTAAATTCAATATTTTCGATCAAAACCAACTCAGTTTGTAACTGCTCCCCTATTTCTCCTCTCCATTCCCTCCCTCTATGTGTGGTACTGCACATGCACCCCTACTAGTCTAAATTACACGTAAAGATCTATAAAGCTAGAGAGAGTGAAATGTGAAAGACCTATAAATGAAATCGAAAAGCAAAGGTGAAGAGCTGCTAGAGTGACAGAACGTGGAAAATAGCCCGTGGTCATATAATAGAAAAACTAGAGAATTTGAGAGAGAGAGAATCTTAACTATCCTAGAGAGAAGCAAAGGAGGTGTTGCTATTGTAGGAAATGATCGATATACTTTTGTAACGCCCCACACCCGGGTCAATGCAACCGGCATCTGACCCGAATCCGGTTCGCTACTGTAACAACCCGAATCCAGTTCAACAACTGAATCCGAGGTGCTACTGAGCCCATATGAATATATCATCAACAAATTAACCAGACTGAAATCAAATAAGAATCCATTTATATCTATCAGAGTGCAGAAACATAATGTGTGGAAGTGTAAACCTAACATCATCATAAACATAAAATACTGAATGACCATCAATTTCAAGAGAATCAAGTCTGGTAATCAATGGGTGCTAAAACTCTCAATCTCTCTGTCTCTAGATACATCAAAGCCAATTAATAAAATAGTCCTCAAGTCTAAATAAATAAAATAAACTATCAAGAAGTTCTCAATCATCATCTCCTCAACCTCAGCTCACTCCGGATAGTAGTAATCCTCCGGCAAAAAGTCAACAAAGTCTGCCTGATAATCACCACTAAAATCCCCCTCTCGCGTATCAGCTGAAAAACAAGATGAAAAGTAGAGTGAGATATGAATATCTCAATAGGTAACACATGCATGCTATAAACAGTTTATATATGAAAGTAATTATTCATGCACGATTAAGTAAACACGGATAAGCAAGCTTGAATAATCAGTCATAGCAAATTCAAAACACCAATCAGCATATAAAACATTTCTAAGTGTCATAGAATAGAAGAATTTATAATAAGAACCAAGATACAGAATTTACAGCATATTCCAAACAAAGAAGACAACTCCGTGTCTAATAAAACTGGGATGTACTAAACAGTCACATCCAACCATAACGTATCACATACATGCCTTCCACATGTGCCAAAATAATAGTAACCAGTGTTTCATGATTTCAATGTCATTGTAAGACTCACAAAGAAAGATAAACCTTTTGAGATGATTCTCGACCAAATTCTATACCACCGTACGGCTTAAGGGCAATGCTACTAATGATACTCAAACCCGAAACATCTCCTTAGATAAGAGTCGTAGTCATCGACTTATTACGCATGACTCAACAGAGTTGGTATGAACCATTAGCATGCAGCACCGAAATCAATACATGGAGATGGCCGCTAATTCACATGTACAGGAATCACCAGTGAGGCTCGAAATGACCCTACAGACACGGGACCCTCCAGTGCAACCCAACTTGCAAAGGAAGCGTGCTCGCACAAGGGAGTGACTCAACCCAAATAAAATATCCCTTAGCTATCTAGCTTAGTCTATGGATCCATACTCGGTTATGCCCACTAGACACCAAAAATCCCTAAGGACTCATCTTTATGTAAACAATAGTGCCTAGCGACATATAAAGGTCAATTCTGTAATTTTATCAACATTCGGGGTATCTAGGTTGAAATTCTGATCTAAATGTTATTTCTGTAGAAATCTAGTTTATAGTATGTATAATAATATCTCTTGGTTAATTCTCCCCATTTATAAAGTTTATTTGTACAAAAACTTAGAATTTCTTATTATATTCAAAATTAGGCAACTAATACTCTAAAATAACTCCCTAATTATTTTTCTGTAAAACAGGGTATTTTGGTAATTTATTCTGACTTAAAACATCTAATTTAATTGATAAAATTTATTAAAAATCATTTAGTATTGAATTAGGAATCAATTTATCAAAAATCTACAATTTTTTATTATGGGCGCTCAGCTCAAGGCGCCTAGGCGCGCTGGGTTGGCGCCAGTTCAATTTCGATTAGTTTATTTTTTTAACAGGCGCTCAGGGACACTCAGGCGTCTTAGGTTGGCGCTCGCTTTAATTTTAAACGCCTACCCTCCTCCTCTAAACGGAGGTGGGCGGCCAAGATTATTACACAGGCGCCTACTGGTGCTCAGGGACGCTCAGGGAGCCGGGGTAGGCACCCAAGCAAAAACGTTGAACAGCGTCTGAAAACCAACTTTCTTTGTTCTGATCGTTTCTAACATACATATATGATCAAAATCAAACTAAATACATACTTTTACATCATAAAAACATGCAACGCGAATCAAACAAGTCAAGAAAACGAAATCAAGCGGTTAAACCAGTGCTACCTACTTGATCGTGCGTTCTTCTCTAACCAGCAACGATCAACTTTTCTTCACAGATACCAGGCAATGCTCAGGAGATGAAAACCCAAGCAACTCTCTCTCCCTTCTTCTTCTTCTTCTTCTCTTCTTCCTCTTCCTTCTTCTTTCGGTCGTTCACAGTCGCATTATGATCTTTGCAGCTATCGAATACCCAAGCATACAATGAGTAGAATACCAATGGTATTCTATTAGGGTATACACTTTATTTATATACCCACTATTCCATGCGACGCACATGCATCAAACACGACGCAATCGCCCAATCAAAATATAGCAACTTTAAGATATTAAACTTACCTTGATACCTCACGATCGAACGGCTTGATCTGCGCCAAACTCCTGATCTCCACTAATAATAATATCTCCTACAATTATTAATTAATTCCATCAATAAAAATCTCCAGGAATATTAATTATTAATTTATTTTTAATATTTAGAAAAATTCGAGGTCTTACAACTTTCTTAGGCTTTGAAATCAAATTATTTTCTCCAATGACCTTCAGCTAGGGGCTGTTTTGTGGAGGGAGTTGGAACTGTGACTTACCTTTGCCGTTTAAACCCTATAATCAATTTTGAACCTAGAGGATGCTGGCCTCGGATCCACCCATTAGATCGGAACCGATTCTTCATGAGTTGAAGCATTCCACGCTACTTAATATATCTAATCTAATATCTATCTATCTATCTATCTATACTATCTATTTATACTATATTTAATGAGAATTGGACCCTTGGGAAGTGCGCCAAACAAAATGTACTACTTTCCACAAGAGCACTTGCACAACAGACATAAACCTCATAAATAACCATACTATATTTAACGAGAATTGGCCCCTTGGGAAGTGTGCCAAACAAAATGTGCAGCTTTTCACAAGAGCACTTGCACAACAGACATAAACCTCATAAATAAAAGGGTGCAATAGTCATTCTTCCCCCTTTCGACAGAACCTGGATGGTTACGAAACCGTCTTTCTCGCTCTAATGCCCTCCTCTGAGACAGTTACGAAACCCTCTATCTCACTCCGATGCCCTCCTCTGAGAATACGAAAAAATGTACAAAATTGCCTCCTTGGCAAAGAATGGCCTCCAGTGAGTAGTCGAATCCTTCTAAAAAACCCTGGATTTCATTCTCTCTTTAGCTTACCATTTGCAACAACTTGTGTGTACAACCAGCAGTTCCTAATGTTCTATCTAGATGTAAACGACTACTTCCCATATAATCGCCTTATATTCGGTTGTTAACTATGTGTTTTGACTTGCCCTTTTACGCCTAGATTTTGCAGCCAAGAGACTGTAGTTTTCCTTCTACTGAAACGATTGCAGGGTAAACGATTGCTTCTTGGGATCTCATCCGCAAGAGATTCAGGTATGGAGAGAGTCTCTCTTCTGCTTTCTTTTATGAAGGAAAATGATATTTTCTCTCCATCTTTCTCTCCAATGTAAAAATTTTCTCTCCAAAAAGGTAGGAATTTTGAAAGAAAAGAAAATTCACCAAACTTATCACTATTCACACCACCCACCCACCCACCCCACCACTAGCACCATCCACCACCACCGCCCACCACCACCACCACTAGCCGCCACCACCACCCACCACCACCACCACCGACCACCATCACCCGCCAACACCACCACCCACTACCGTCCACCACCACCCACCGCCACTCGGCACCACCGCCCACCATCCCAGCCCATCATCTTACTAAAACATATTTTTCTTTTCTTCTCATTTCTCATTTCATCCAAACACCAGAAAAGGAAAGAAAATCAGTATTTTTCTTTTCTTTTTAGCTTTCTTTTCTTTTCTCCCCAAACTCTTTTTTTTAATTAAATTTTTTTTTCTATATGTTTTAATTGAAATTTATATTTTGCCCCCTCTGAAATTTCTAGTTTGCCCCTCCTAACTCATTGAAATTTCTATTATTCATTAGAAGTGTTAATTGAAAATTTTATTTTGCCCCCTAAGATTTGGAGTCCTGGTTCCACCACTGGTGGCAGCCTAATCCAAGTTACATTTGTCCCATAAAAAAATGTTCTTCTAGCTTTTAAGTTTCAATTAAATCCAAGCTCAATAAAATGATCTTATGCCACTAACATTACTTGGATACACAATGTAGTTGCCAACAAACAGAAACATTCATTACCCTTTAGCGGACACTATAAGCCCTAGAAACCTACTTTTTATCAAATAACGATCACAACTGAGTACAATTGACTTTTATGCTCTTAATAGATATAATGGAGCTATTTGAACACATTTATGTCATTTAATACACAAAAAATATAAAGGAGCTTTAACATCTATTTTTCACCCGATAAATTCTAGGATATATTGCCTTTGTGGTTTTCATTTATTTTTTTTAAACATGCTTTATGTAGAATTCTTACATGCTTGCACAGTATGGGTCATGTGCATTATGTTATTTATCAATCGAGTAACATTTAATACCTAATTCTACTTCAAGAACCATGAGAATTTCATTGTTCACACCCCCAGACAAGCGCAGAGAAGTCATTTTTTTAAAATGACTTCTCTTAGATTTCATGTGTTGCTGCTATGCCTTGGTTGAAAAATGGCAGGATGATGTAATGACTTCTCTTAGATTTTATGTATTGCTACTATCGTATATCATCTCACAAACCTGTCAAATAAATGAAGGAAAGTGCAAATTCTATTTGTACATCAGGGAACTTTTTGTTGTTATGCCTGAAGTCATTTACATATCGATCTTCATATAAATTATTAGATCTTTTTAATTTTATTCCAAATTCTGGGAGATGACAAAGTGCCAAAAACTTTTATGATTTCAAGAATTGGCTCACAATTTGCAGCAACCCTGCTTTTGGAAATCCTAAAGTTATTCGTTAATATTTTGTAAAAATTTATTTGTACGTCTTTGACAATGAGTTTTATTTTCTTCCTCCTCTTTTAAATCATTGAAAAGAGCCAGATGCGACTGTGGGAACAAGCTAGCACTTGCACTCCAAAACATTGAAGCAGCTGGCAGGGTTTGTTGGTCTACTTATGTGGACATGAGGAAAAGGGGCATTGGTTGGGTCCATAAGCTACGTGCTTACAACATACAGGATGACGTACGTTATACAGTGGAAGCTTGAGGGGAATTATGATTGCTTGTTGACACACGAGAGTATGGAATTGGTCCATAGGTATGCAAGTTTGAAATTTCTTAATGAGCTACATAATGTTGAATGGTTTATTTTTCATTAATATGGGGCTCAATTCATTTTCATTTCCCACAATCATGTTTCCAAATTAACCAGAGTTATTGAATCACATATGGTACATTATTTTGCATGCAAACCATTATAAAAGAGCAGTGATGTTAACATTGAACAGATCTAATTAAAATTTTTTCATTGTTTAGTCTTCAATACGCTAAGAGCACCTTAAATGGGAACTTAACTTCCTTAAAAGGTAGAATAGTAAATTACCCTATGAGCTATGTTTTACCAACTGGGCGTTGACTCGGTGATTTTAAATTAGGTTCAGATTGGAACTTAAGCTATAAATATTAGAAGTTGTGGCAGGTAACCCATTATTTAATTATGTCAAAGTCATATACCTTAAGTCTCTTATAGTGGTTCGCTTATTCCACTGCATGTCTCTATCAAGTATGAGCCTTTTTTGTTTTGTGAGTTCATCAATCATGCAAATAGACTAAGACTTTTCTTTTTCTTTTTTCTCATTGACAGAACTTAACCTCCAGAAGTTGATAGACTTGGGCTTTTTCTTTCTAGGACTAGAAACATTGAATTTCTTTGTTAAATTGACAATTTTCCATTTTTCTTTGTTAGCCATTCATTGGTCTTGGTTAAATTTAGTTTTCCCAAACCTACAAATTTTGATACTTTTGGCTCATTTGGTTACTCTTGTAGTTGTGGGTTTTGCAGTTTTTCTCATTCTTCTGGCAAACAGAAATTTCTTACAGTAAAGAAATCTCTACTCCCTTTTCTTATAGTATTTCATGTACTAACTCACTCTTTCGACTTTTTAGATGCGTTTCCTGATGGGAAATGGTGCTACGTAGTGTTCTGGGTGGTTCCTAAACCTATCTTACTCACGGTGAGAAGGGCTGGTAGCAAATGTGATAGGAAAGGGGGCTGGAGGTCAAGTAGCACTCAAAGATGGTTCTACCCTTGAAGCCAAGAAGAGTGTCTCTAATGGACAACAGTGTGACCACAATTATACAGGGTCCTAGATTTTGTCTTCTTCAACCACTTGCTCCATTAACAACAGTGATGATTTTTATGCCTTGATTGCAAACTTCCTATTTATGGGCAAAATTATCAAGAGCCTCATTTAGTTTTGGAACTTGATGGCTGATCTTGCTAATGCCATGGAAGTAACATGGAGCAGGTAGTTTCAATCATTCTTTGACAATAGTCATATATAGTTTGTTGTAGTCAGGTTTTGAGAAATGAAACATTTCCCGGGAATCCAAATGGGTCTTGATTATATGTTTCTTTTTTTTTTTTTGCGACACTTTGAATAGTTGTATATAAGTTATGGTTCTATCCAGCGTGGTCGTCGATTGTTCACTGAAATGCCTCATATGGATGGAATCTCTTGGACTTCTATGATTTTAGGGTATGTTCAGGAAAGAAATATTTCATTGTCTTTTAGAATTTTTAGTGAAATGCTTATGGCGTTGGAACCAAATTCCGTTTTGTGCATGTTTCCTGTTTTGTATTCTTTTTATGAAAACAGAGCAAAACCTTTTCTATTTTCATCTTCTAGGCACATTGATTTGTTCCAAAAATCTATCTCCGGCTATGTTTTATGTTTGTTTTATGATGATGTTTGGCAACAATAAAGAAATAAGCCGACATAGGAAAGAAAGAATATAGAAACAAATCAGCAACCAACCTTTGGCCAACCCGAATCCTCTCTTTTCAATCGTCGTTCGAATGACCATTCGAACGACGATAGCGCGACATGCGTCCCATTTGGTTAAAAGAATGCGACAACGGCGATTAATGATTCAGGCCCGTTAGTTTTCGTTTTCGGCCGTGAGCCGTTACTTTTTATTTTCGGCCGAATGGTTTTGGACCATATCAACCACTAGACCAAAGAGGCATTAGACCGTGGTTCGCTTAGGCATTCCTCTACCTATTCGAACGAAGTCGACGAACGCCCAAATACCTGTTCCGACGAGCGCGAGAGGCAGAGGATTTTCAAAAAATCCTTCAACGTATACAACACCACCTTCCTCTTCAACATTTGCAAGCTTCTTGGTTTATCTCGTTCCTCTCCAACGAACGAAGGGCACCAAACTTCTTGGTTTACCTCCTTTCTCTCCAACGAACGAGAAACAACGTTTGCATCTTTCTTGGTTTACCTCCTTCCTCTCCAACGTTTGCATCTTTAATTGATTTGTAAGTGTTGACTTGATTAGTATAATTTCATTTCCCTTGTTTTTTTGTAAGCAATATTCATGAAATGTCTTATACATACATTTCTATGTTTCGAATATTTTCGCACCCATATATACATTATACATGAATTAAACTTAGAGAAAAAAGGAAAAGAAAAGAGAACCACATATTTCCCCCATTTCTTCTCATTGGGGAACTCTAGGGAATTTTCCCCTAAATGGATGTTGCCGATGATATGCTGGTGAAATCAGAAATGTAACTCCTTGCATGCAATGGCATTTGATACAAAAGAAAAAAAAGACAAGCATGCAATTCTCATTGCTTGTGATCAAATTCCTGCTCCAACTAAAATTTCAATATAAATAAAATATAACATGAACAACAAACTTCAACGGCATCAGAAGTTATATCACCATCCATATTTATTGCCGTGACTGTTACCCAGATTAGCATGTGATCATTTTTGGTAAGTCAATATTTTAAAAATGCCCAACCTCAAGTGAAAAATCAATATATTTGAATTTGTGGTTGCCTTACAAGCTTATGGTACATGTGGCAAAAGGATGACATGTATGCCAAGTTGTAATCAGATAAGACAGAGACTGATATAGTATAGACCCAAACTGTAATAATGCAGTCATTCCCCTAGTGTTGCTTGTTTAAAAAAAGGGAAGTGGGTGTGTAAGACATGGAAATTAGGCAGTGGTGAAAGACTAAGAAAGTGAGATATATAGAAAAAATGATGCCACCATTGATTCTTTCGATTTTGTCGAAGAATCAAATCTTCGGGTGAGATTCATTCTGATAATATCCTCACTAATACTGGATTATATCATCTTTTAGTCTCAAGTCTCTTATTTTATGCCTAATAAGTTCCTTCAGATAATTAAGTTCTTATTGTCTTCATCTTAGATTCTATTTTACTCAATCATCCTCCCTAAGATCTAGGTCTCCATAACATATGGATTACTTGAAATCCTCCAGAATAACATAGAAGTATTGTATTTGAATTGATTAAATATCCTAAAACACTCCAGGAAAAAAATAAATGAAAATAGGGAAACTGGCGGAATAGAGTTAGGTAACCACCTTGTTAAGGTTCCTATGCCCAGATATTTTCAAATTAAATAGTGTATAAATTTTGCTCTAATAAAGCATTGTAAAAATCCAAAATTCTGATCATGAAAGTCCAATATCTTGCATTCCTATAATTTTTCCAAGTTTGACACATTAACGGTCAATATTTGTGCTAGATAGACTTTGAAACCCCAATGAAAGAGGATATGTTTTTGTCCCAACTGAGACCTTGCTCTTTTGCTTTCTTATGGTTTTCTTATTTTTTTTCTTTTTTTGTTGAAAAGATATCTGTCCCATAAGAGACCTCTTTTTCGAGGGGAGTGGAATATTGGTGGTCCTTAAGGTGTGGAGGCCATGTTATGGGATTTGATGATAATAGAGGATTAAATTTTGGCACATTGACCTAAGGTTTGAAAGAGTCAAATGGGTCAATGGGTTAGGGGGTCAGCGTGTGAACTAAAGAGGACGACACCTAATTGAATAGATACATATTAATTGCTAAGGAACAATAAATTTATTAATTAGATGATGAGAAATTCTATCGTCTAGGAAAATACCTATTTAAAAAGCCTTGTTAGGCTCAAAACAATTCAAAACACATACTGGAAATCATGTCAAAGCACACTGTAGAGACATTCTTCTCAGTGAAATAGTTTATTCTCTACGGCTATTGTCAAAGTGATGAGATGGCATTTTGAGCCTTGTGATGCACAGTACAGAATGCAAAGCCTGGTTCCTACAGTGAATTTTTACAGTGTATTTTTGTTAAGTTCTGCAATTGTTTTTCTTTTTCTTATTTTTTCTTTTTTTGCATTAAAATATTTTGAATTCTAACATCTTTAGTTTTCAATTATCATACGCTGGATGTTGATATGCATAAATTCAATAATCATACGCTGGATTTGTAATTTCCAATAGAGGAGATGAATAAATCTCACTCAACATCTTTAGCAGGTGGATGTTGCTCAATTGGCTCAAATGACCAATTTTGTTGTCTACCTTGTTAAGTACTACTAAGATTTTTACAGTTGAAATGGAAGGAAAAAGAGATGCAAAGCGTTTGTATTAAAATGATTTCGTTCGTTTCAATTGAAAGAATAGATTATTTTTATTACATTTAATGAGAGTTTTGCCTTTATTTTAAAATTCCTCTGTTACGTGATGTTGTTGGCTTTAATGAGAGTTTTTTGCTTGAAGCTGGAAATATAAATTGTGAAATTGCCTCTGTTAATGTAACGCCCCAGACCCATAACCAGCAAGATATTGTCTGCTCTGAGCCCAAAGGGCCCTCACGGATTTGTTCTTAAGGGACATCACGAGAAAACTTCCCAGGGGGTCACCCATCCTAAGAGTGCTCTCACCCGAGCACGCTTAACTTTGGGGTCCCCAGGGGATTTAGTCCCGTGTTGCTCCTTAAAAGGCCTCTTGCTAATTTGGGGGTCTTAAGACTACTTATAGCATCCCCGAGCGTTGTGGGATCCCAATCATATGCACATCCTCGCCTGGTAGCTCGCCAGTGAGACTACCCATTCACCCACCCACACAGGCAGCCAGGATGTCACAGTTAATGTGCAAGAAAAGTTTGAATACTACAATGGAAACTGCTGGATCATCATCAACAGGACAAAAACAGCTGCGCAACAGTTGGCTACACTTCAGGTAAAGTTTCCTTCACTTATTTATTTATTTTGTTCTAGAAGTAAGCATGGAAGCAATCCAATATTTTGGATCATTCTCTTTGTATAAGTTTGGGTATGGTTGTCAAGATGACGGTTATTTTAATTCCTTTTGCATCCTTGTAATTCTTAATATATTATTGACCATGATTTTCCTTTTGTTCTTTCAGGGAATATTATGTAAACGAAAGAATAAAGAATCGTATTGAAGGTGAACAAATCCCGACGAAGCAGCAGGTAGGCATTATCAATGGTACCGGTTAAGGAACATCATTAATTTTATTTATTTTGCACTTTGTCGATCCTATGCAAATGAATTTATCTATTTAGTTATTGCATTTCAGTTATTTGCGGATGCTGCTGGAGCATGGAGGTCGATGAATCAAGCTGAGAAAGAAGAATTTAAGCGAGCGTCACGGCTTGAGTGGGACAAATACAAGAGGGCTATCCCACAGCAAGGGCCGCGAAAAAAACAACAGGTTCGTAAAATATCTTATCTATAATTGGAATTATTGTGGATAATTAGTTGAGACTGATATATTATTTCATTTTACCTTTCTTTTTTGTAGGCTGAGATAAAGACACGTTGTTCACCTGGACGTTTCATTACGTTTATGTAAAACCCCGATATTTTCTAAGGATTTTTTTTATTATTTAAATTAATTATGTGTACGTATCAACTTAAGGAGGTGCTAATGTAGGGTCTTGGTGGAGTGGCTAAAATTAAAGAGTAAGTGGTTGCCTAGGTAGGATGTTGCGGTGGATGAGCACGCAATAGATCATGAGGTTGGGTGATTTTTAGGGCATCGGAAACTTATAAATAGAAGGAGAGTTCTCCAAATCGCGAAAAACCCTAAAGCGGAGTTACAGAAGTGCTGCTCGGGGGTGTCTGGAGGCGGTCGGTGAAATAAGCGGTTGGGTTGCTGTGAAGAGCTCATCTAGATTAGCGGCAGATCAATGGATCCACGGACAAATGGTAACTTGGAACTACTGCTGTTGGGGATCAGCGGAGACTTTAGAGTTGCTGAGCCAGGGGATTTGCAGATCAAGTGAGTAGCATCGTTTTAAAACTGAGGTTTTGTGTTTCGTCATGAGTTTATTCGGATGTGTGCGCACCTAAAAATCCTGGATCCTAGATCGCACACCGGGCGCACGTTTTCGTGCGTGCCTCGGGACTTTCGGAGTCGCCACTGCCTGAGAGTGCAGGCAGACAAGGTTTTGCCCTAACCGGGTCTAAGTCTGGTCTGCGGCTTATTAGAGATCTAGCTAAGTCCTCAGTTACGGTTCGGGGAAGTCCTAAAGACACCCCGGTCCGCCCCATAGGTCTGACGGGTCCCTCGGGTCTCCCTGGTTTTTTGAGTCAAGTTCACCCTTCCTAGACCAGCATGCTGTTTATTGGGTCTGGCGGGGCCCTCTGAAGGTGTGGGTCCCTTTTATTTGATTTTATCTTTTTATTTATTTAAGTGAAGTGGGTCGGACCCGGGTCCCGTGGGAAGACCCGTGGGTTTCCATGGTTGGACCTTGGGCCCAGTTGGGTTATTGGGTAACCCATTTGGTTATTTACTTAAACTATTTACAGATGCAAGGGGCTTAGTGGGCTTGGATTTGGCCCATTAGCCAAGGGTCAAAGGGCCTGGGCCTGTTTATTAAAAACAGGCCTGGTGTAGGCCAGTCTAAGGTGGACCACTCACAAGTGGACCCAGGGTGGTCTTGGTGGGCCCTTCTAGGCCCACGGTCCAAAAATGGGCTACAGATAGCCCAAAATTTTTAAGGGAATGGTTCAGGTCGAATCAGGTTCAACCGGGCCGGAAAATTACATTTTTCAGGTTATTTTACAATCGCCCGTATTTGTTATACGGTCCACTCTTGCCCGTGGACCAATTCCAGTTGGGTTCGCCCGTGAAATAAACACGGTCCAGACGGGACCGTTCTGAGTTTACGGACGCCTCCAGTTTTGCATACTTGGTGCTGGCTCTTCCTGGGATCAGTTCTGTGGCTTTCTCAGACGTTCTGGTGGCTTCAGAAAAGATTGCAGGTTCTTCCAGGGACTTCATTTGCCTCATTTGGCCCAAATGACCATCTTCCTTTTCTTTTCATATTCTTTGGGGTTTTCAGCACCTTGCAATGACACAAAATCCCTTCCTTCTCCATTTAGCAGATTCATCTTTTAATTACTTTCCATGAAAAGGGAAGATCAGATAAGGATTACATGTGATAGATTAAAAGGGATCTATCCCTCTTGTATAGGCAAGTGAAATCAAATGAAATATGTTAGTTTTCATGCTCTTCTTCTGTGGCTTATTTCACTTGCCTATTCTCCTTCTTTTCCATAAAGAAACTTTCATTTGTATAAGGGCACTTTGACAAAAATGAAGCAAAAGGATTAGTAGTAAGGCAATGAGAATGAGAAGAACTGTTTCAATAAGACAATCATACATGTATATTGAAAAAGAAGAGATTTAAAAGAATTACCACAATGTTATTCCTTTAATTTGATGATGTAGTGGTTCTCAGAAGATTCCGGCAGTGCTTCCGCGTCCTCCAAATTTTGTTAGGATAAAATGGGAAGAGGTGGGAAAGGTAGTTTATGCATGTAGGTAGGAAATGAAGAGTTTTAAGCATGCAGGGGCATTTTGGGTACTAAAGGAGGCTTAGGTATTGGGGTGGCAGTAATTTGGCAGGGTTTGGCCGTGGTAACAGCAAGGGAGAGAGGGAGTGGAGGCCTAGAGGCTCGGCTTGTTCAAATGAGGGGGGTGGCCTCTCTATTTATAGGCAAAATTTTAGTGCCCGTATTTGAAATACAGGCATGCCTTGCCCGTACTTCAAGTACGGGCGTGCCTTGCCCGTAATTCAAATACGGGCGAAAAACGCACATTTGCAAATCTCGCGAATCAGCCGTACGGGACGCGTGTCCCGCCGTACAGCGACA
Organism: Buxus sempervirens; assembly: GCA_947561395.2. Classification (NCBI taxonomy): domain Eukaryota; kingdom Viridiplantae; phylum Streptophyta; class Magnoliopsida; order Buxales; family Buxaceae; genus Buxus; species Buxus sempervirens. Next base: position 18,258,896 of record OX387190.1, on the reverse strand, counting down.
CGTGTCTTCTATCAGAATCTTGCCCGTATTTCAAATACGGGCATGCCCTGCCCGTAATTAAAATACGGTCCAGCACGTTTTTAAAATGTTTGGATTTCAAAACTTTATTCAATTTGGTTTTTTGCAAGATTCTTATTCGATTTTTCAATTATTTTATTAAAAAAGCGAGATTCTCTTTATTAAAATATTATTAAACACATTTATCTTATTTATTTTATTGGTTTATTCCATTTTTGCTGCCTTTTTTGCCACATGGGCAGTTTTTCTGAAACTTCAACTGCTCATAACTTCTTCATCCGGTGTCCGATTTCAGCAAACTTAGTGTCGTTGGAACCGGTTCGGAACCACCTGTCCACTGGGGTCAAGTTTAGCAGCTGAATTGGGGTCGAGAAAAAAGTCAACTTTTTGCTCCCCAAAAGTTTGACCAGCTCATATCTTTCTCATCTGGACTCCGATTCCAGCAAATTCAGTTGCGTTGGAATCGTGTCGAAACGCTCTTTTCAATGAGATGAAGTTTGATGGCCAAATTTACTTGAATCAAAAAGTCAATTTTCGACCCCCTCAAGGTTTGACTTTTAGTTTGACTTTTCATTTATTTTGGGGGTGCAAAAAAATCAGGTGCTAACAGGATGCATGAATGATTTCTGAGTTTCTAGAAGAAACATGTGTGATATCAGTTTCTGGAAAACCTTCGTCCGAGCATGAGTTTATTATGACTGAATGGATGTTAAATAGAAATATGTTTAGATTAAATTCAAAAGTAGTTTGAAAGTGTTCTGGGAAGATTAGGAGACTAAATAAGTAGTTACAGACCGAAAAAGATCGGCCAGAGTTGGAGATCTGAAAATAACAGAGAGTCGAAAAACGCAGTGAGCATCCGCCCACTTGGCGCTCACTTGCGCTCACTTCGGGTAGTGGGCGCAAGCTAAATATATACTATTCGCTGAGCTTGCGCCCACTTGGCGCCGAGCTCAAGCGCACTTAAAAACTATGCGCGAATCTCACGCTCATTTCCCGCTCACTTCCCGCCCACTTCACGCCCACTTGATATCGAGTAGGCGCATACCCCAAATTTCAACCCCAGACCTATCCGCCGACCTCGCTATCTCGCGCCCACTCGAGTTAAGTAAGCGCACCCACCCAAATTGTTGAATTTGTTGAAAATAGCCCCCTTAATTACATGAAAGACATTTAAGTAAATGTCCTGTGTATTTATTGCATCATTTACTTAAGTCTTTACATGTAAATAAGGTTTTACCCTTCATTTGGAACCAATAAAAATACTTCCAAGTCTAATTCCCAGCCAATAAAAAGTCAACTTTCCAGTTCATGCCTAAATCCCGGTTTTTATCAAAAAGCCCAGTTTGGGTTTAATACCTAGATGAGTGATTCAGGAGCCCATAAAATTCTAGGAGATGTGTTTACCCTTCAATAGACTACAACCAAAATTTGAGCCCGAAACTCCTTGTAGATTTGTCTAGAAAAATTATATATCAAAAGTCAACGTTTTTAACTAGACTTGGAATATTTTGAGGTCCGAAACTTTTTGTCTCAGAATTGATTGCTTCTTGGTATGGTGACCTTATAGGAGATCCTAAGACTATTCCACTCATCCAAAATGTGTTTTGAGGTCTTTACAACATTCGTTTTGATTGATTTGGATTATGAAAGCGAAATTGAGAATCTAGGAGATGTTTTGCTGATTTATGTTTAATCGAAGTTTGGATGCTGAAATCATTTCTGTATAATGTGCTTTATTCTGAAAAGTCAGTTTTGAAACCATATTGTTTTGCTGAAATACATCTACACTATTATGCTAGTTCACCTTTGAATGCACGGTGTACTTCAGGAATGATTTACTTGAATATTGTTTTATATCGGTGGCCGGTTTAGAATCATATCTTATTCTGTTCTGGTAAATTATTTGAGAATTTCTTTGAGGACTCCATGAGCGAGTAAGCTGGTCTTGAGTGACCTATGGTATGCACTTGAACATGTTGATCTATATATATCAGTTTTACATGATGGAAAATACATTGGGTTGATTTGCTAGTTTTATACTTACTACTGGTTTAGCATGTCCTGGATTCAGAGTCTAAGCTTAGTAATGTGATGTTATTGCTTCGTTGGTGTAATTGCATGGCCTTGAGTGTTGCCACTGCCGGTGTAGAGCAGCCAGAAACCCTGAGTAGGCCTGGTTGTCAATGCAGAAACCCGGGGAGTAGGCCTGCATTGGATGACGAAACCCTGAGTAGGCCGTCATTTCAGAGTGTCCGAAACCCTGAGTAGGCCGGAACTGTGTACATGGAGGGGTGGATGTTGCCTTGGCATGTCAATTAACCAATGTAAACAACTACATAACATTGACCAATGTTGGTATTTGATTTTGTTTGACGTGATATGTTTTATTCGCTGGTTTGTTGGTATTTATGGTTCATGGAATATTGTTTACTGATTATTGGGTATTGTACCTCCCGCCGGTGTAAAGCAGCCAGAAACCCTGAGTAGGCCTGGTTGTTAATGCAGAAACCCGGGGAGTAGGCCTGCATTGGATGACGCAGTCATTTCAATATCCGAAACCCTGAGTAGGCCGGATATACATTTGGAGGCATGGGCATGGTTATGAGAAGACTTTGTGTTATATGACATTGGTATATCTGGAATTATATCTTGAGATACGAAATTATGGTTAATTGCTATGTTGTTGTCAATTAATCATTATTTTATCAATATCTTCGGGATTGGAAACGGATTGTTATTACTTGATTTACCTGATGGTTTTCCGCACTGATATGAATTGGATTATTGAAGTTTAGTCGGATTATTCGGAATATGTGTGTAATCATCATTGTATATGGTTTATAACCGTGGCATGTTTTAGAACTGAAATAAATGTATTTGTGCATGCATGTGCTGCTCACTGGGATATTCGTATCTCACCCCGTTGCTTTCGTTTTGTTTTCAGATACTCTTGGAGAGCTCGATACTTGCGGGTAGTTACTTGGACATGTGAGTTTTATTTTAGTTTGGGAATATTTTAGCGCACTCTGTTATATAGCTATTGTTGTATTCATGATTTTCCTTCACTCCGATATTGCGATCCTGTGTTTTAAATTAACCTCCAGGGATGAGTTACGGTGTTATTTCGTGACTCGGATCCGGGGCGTTACAATTTATGCACGGTCTTTCATTCACCGCTTCTCAGGAGCAGTGCCTTAGAGATAGTGGCTTTCACTGTCTACTGAATTTACACGCAACGAAGCTTTATCGGCGACTCTATCATTGGATTCTTCCGAATGTAGATACTAAGAAGAGATGTATCAGAGTTGGGTCCCAGAATATTTTCTTTGACACACACGACGTGAAGACTATAATTGGGTTACCCATAGAGGGGATAGATGTTGATACATCTAAATCAGAAATCCCCGATATGACAGAGTTGCATAGATTTTACGGGGTACGCAATGGAAGCATCCCTATTGAGAATGTTGAGAAGAGCTTGAAGAGCCCAGAGAACGATCATAAGGGGATCCGTTCTTTTGTATTATATTCGTTGACGACCTTAGTAAGTCCATCTTCAATGATTGATGTGAGTGCATCCTATCTTCCCTTGCTGGTCGATGTAGAGAGGATAGGAGGTTACAACTGGGGGAAGTACCTTTTAGACACATTGATGCATCATGTAGCCAAGTTTCAAAAAGGCAAACGGAAATCCGTCAATGGCTGCTTATTATTTTTACAGGTGTGTATAGTATTTAAAAGATGCATTAGCTTCTTTATCCTAGCTTATGATAATTATAGTGTGTCTAATGATATTTCAATTGTTGCTTAGTATTTGTATTACAATCGGATGATCGTTGGTCAAGCAACACCTCCTACCACTCCACGTATGGCAGCGTGGACGGATGCATTGCTTTTCCAAAGGGAGAAAGATGAACTGGCGCTAGGTGGATATGTAAATGGGAAGGTATACATATATATATTTGAGTTGAACTGATTATTGTAGGTTTTGTTGTCAATTTTGCAAATAATGCAACATTTCTATGTACTCACTAATATACACGTTAAATATTGTAGGTGATTGAGCATCGTGTTGACAGCTGTATCGAAGATGAGGCATTAGGCGAAGCCCATGAATTAAATTTCATTGATCTTCGGCAATTTCGTGGATATCCAGATCCTGTAAGATTGGGTTTTATTTATTTATTTTTTATTAGTTTTCTTATTACGAACACCTCCGCATGTTTTATGATTAGGTGTTGTGTATTCCAGGTTATTCAAGGTTATCTCACGAGGATGTTGGACACGTATAACGAGATGCTAAATCATGTGAAGTCAAGGGAAACCGTGAACCCCTCTGATATCCACGTGCGATGTGAGAGCCCTGCTCATATGGATACTCCCGATTGTTCCATGCCTGATGTTCCTGATGAAGCAATGATGGCACCCTCCCATCATAGCACCCACGAGAGCGGTGATCATACCACCGCTCTCGACACGGCGGTGGTTGTGGAGGTAAAAATAAATAAAATGCAAGAGGATGAGGTGGCGATAGTTCCGTCTCGAAGCAGCACCGGGACCGAGGTAACCAAACCTCGAAGAGGGTCACGCAAGAAGACGCGTGGGAAACGTTATCGCACTCCATTTATTGGCCATCGCTAGCGTCCTTGATTGGGCCCAGAAGGAAGCTCAATCCTACAATACGTTCGCAGAAACAAGTATTCTGAGTAAGATAATATTCCTAAACTAACTTGTAAATATTATTTATGTATTATAATTCGTAGTGAATAATTCCTGCTTGTTTTTTTCAGTGAAATAATATTCAAATTTGATTCCATATTTGTGTCGGCAACTGAATTGGCATGTTTGTTAGACAACAAACATGTTAATAGTGTGGTATGCAAAGCTTATCTTGTGAATAATATATTGTTTATTCAATTGTACATGTCATTGCTCATGGTATTTTTTTATAGGCTATCAATGCTTTTGGAGCATGTCTTATGAAGAACCAACAATTGTCGACTAACCGCAAAGTTAGCTAACATTATTGTCCCACATATATTTGTGTAAGCACTTTTTGTGATAGCACTAGTAGTCGTTATGATTGTACAAATGTTGTTGTTCAAGGCTAGACTAATGACTAAAATTTCCTTTCATATATTATGTAGGAGTGGATGATGAAAATTTATCGTGGTTCCACCGAATCCTTGCTTCCTTACTTCGATCCAGGGCGACTAGGGTATTCTGTGGTTGCCTGCAATCTTGTAAGTTCCTTGGGATGCAATGTGCCACATTCACAAATGATTAGTTTCAGATTTTTTATGCTTTTATCCTTACTTAGCAGTCTGTAGTAAGTTCTTTACTTATAAGGGTGTGTTACTTGTATGTAGATTTTTGTTCCCATGTATCTGCGCAATCATTGGTTTCTTTTAGTTTTAAACCTAAAAGAGTGGAGAGTGGATGTGCTTGACTCAATGGATGGGGGGCGTCGTGCGGGACATCAATCCATAATTGAAACGCAGGTAATTTTTTTATTAATGAAATTTTCTCATACCATTTACAACACTTATCATATTGACACTCGCTTCGTCACTTGTAGATCCAGATGTTGGATAAGATCTTACATGACTTCGGAGGTGGTGATCAATTTCCACTTCTACTGTGGGAGTTGCGGCGGGTTAAGGTCCCACACCAAACCAACGGGTAAGCCGTTAGGTTTGTTTTGCTTCGTACATATGTTAGCTTCTTACAAGTGATGTGATGTGATTATATACCGTCAAGTCTGATTGTGGTGTCTTCATGATGAAATTCATGGAGGTGTGGGATGGCAGCACCTTATCTCAAGAATTTGATCAGGTGCACATATAACTTAAATGTTTTTTTATAATTATAATTATCAAGTACGTCGCTAGTAACACACAAGTACATCTTCTATGAATTCAGAGTTATATGGCACAGTTTAGGGATAAATTCTTTATTGACCTCGTTAAGCACCCTTCGAACCAAGTGCGGGACATCGTTCTTTCTAAGGCAGCAAACACACATGAAGCGGAGACTACTGAAGGTGAAGAAGCCGAAGAGGTAAGACCTACTTGTCACATGTTCAATAACAAGGTTATTTGAAACTAATAACATTCAGGTGCGTACATAAACTTATGATTGCATTGTTTATAGGTATGATTCACAACTCCAGCATTCATGGCTCGATAGCAAGGTGAAGAAGCTGAAGGCCGTCTTAAACATCCAAGTAGGACGGAAGATTGTGTATAGAAAACTTGTACATTAAATTGTTTGTAAATTTATTTTGCTAACGAGTGAAGATGGTTGTAAATTTTGGTCTCTATCTGTGAGAGGAAAACAATTGTAAAATTACAATATTTGTACATAATTTTAGGTTATATAATTTTCATTCTATCCCCATTCTTTTCCTATATAATTTTCTGGTAATCCAAATTATCATTACGAAGCAAAACGGCCATTGTAGGGAGAACAGGATGAAGCACTGTCATGTTACAAGTCCCACAAGTCCAACAAACCATACTTACAAGTCCAACCAACCCTACTTACAAGTCCAACCATGCCCACTTACAAGTCCAACCTACCCTACTTACAAGTCCAACGAACCCTACTTACAAGTCCAACCATGCCCACTTACAAGTCCAACCTACCCTACTTACAAGTCCAACCAACCCTACTTACAAGTCCAACCATGCCCACTTACAAGTCCAACCTACCTGTGCGTGCGTGGGAAACGCGGCACGGGGGGAATTCGGAGTCGCCACCGCTTGAGGAGGTGCAGGCAGACACCTGGGTGCCTAATATTGTCTATTAGGCTTTGGTCTGCGGCTTGAGATTCTAAGTAGGGTCTCGGTTGCGGTTTGGGGAAGTCCGTAGATGCCCCAAACCACCCCGTCAGATGACGGGTCCCGTGGGTTCCCTGGTTTGAGTCAGCTCTCTTTTGGTTCTCACCCGGTTCCTAATCCAGCATGCAATTTAGATTAAGTCTTCGCGGGACCACCTGAGTTGGTGTGGGTCCCTTTAGTTGATTTTATTTTGCTTAATTTTAGGTGGTCTGAGTTTGATGGAGTGGGCCCCATTGGAAGGCCCACGGTGTCCCTGGTGGGCTTAGGTCAAGTGAGTTGATTTTACATTAAGGTTCAGGTTTGAAGCTTAAGTGGTTTTCATGCAAATAGTGGGCCGGCGTTGGTTTGCGGGCCCCTAGGTGGGCCCCCATGATGGTTGCCAAAATGCTTTGATTTATTCTTCTTAATTTGAGCCAGAGTGGATTGGTCATTGGGCTTGGGGCCTATAGCCCAATTTTAGGCTTGAAAGCCTAAGTCCTAGAAGTGTAGGGCTTGCACCCTAACTTAGGTTGACTAGTGGTCTTTGGCGGGCCCGATAGGCCCTCGCCCGTGGTCTCGGCCAAACCATGCAATTCAGATATCATTTCAGAAAACAAATCCAGGTGGACCGCATTGGGTCTGGTCCATCCGGTTCCATAAGCAAATCCGGGTGGACTTGCTTATTTCTCATGCTTTTAGGTTTATTGGGCTTGGTGGGCCTCGTTGGAAGGCCCACTAGTGTTTCCAAGTTGGACCATGGTCCAAGCCCCAAATTGGGTTCCCGGGTGGCCTGGGAACCCTGTTGGTACATCCGGTTCGATTGGAAGAATAAGAAAGTCGCGCAAAACCAAGCAAAAATAGGAAAATGGGGTTTTCGGCAATGTAGCCGGCCTGAGATGCCGGCTACACACAGGGACCAGTATATCCGGCCTTAGTTGCCGGATATACACAGGTCCCAGTTGATCCGGCCTGAGTTGCCTGATCAATACACAGGAGCTGGTTTTCGGATTTTTCAAAGGGGGTTGGGTTTCTGAGTCTTCCAGGGGTATTCTAGCAATGGTGTGGGCCCCGGGGTGGGCTCACAGTGGTTCAGACATGGGGGAGACCCCATTTCGGCCTTCTTTTGGGACTTTCCATCAAGGCAATGGGGGGAAGAGGCATCCGGGCTGCCTCTTCCACTTGGGATCATGTGTGTCAACATGGCAGGGACTAAGGTGTCCCTGCTTTGGTTTTTGAATCCCCATCCCAGCACATGACAAGGGTCCATGGAGAACCCTTTGAATCAAGGACTTGAGGCATGCTCCCATGATTGACCAAAACATGCATGCTCACTACCTTGACCCTAGGTATAGCTACTGCATAGGGGGAGTAACATGCTTAACATGCATGCATGCAAAAAGATAATTTAACATACATGACTACGAATGCAACTAAGTAAGCCTAGTACTTGTCACCAACAATCAGAAGAAGATCCACACAGCATGCAAGAGGTAAAGAAATCAGCAAAGCAAAACCCAATATATGCAAGAAGGCCAGTGAGATAAACCGCGATCTATCATGCATTTCGTCCACCTCTTAGCAACGTCTAAACCCAAGGCTTCATGCTTAATCCCACGAAAATGTAGAGAAGGGTGAGAGAAGGGGGTTTACATAGGGATACATTAGATGGAGAAGTAGGAACATGCTCCTACTGCAAGAGGCTTAAAATAACACCAGAAACAGCAGTTAAAGGATGCTGCAAAGTGGGTGGGAATGGACCTTCATGCTTACTTACTAAGACCTACGTGGACCTCCTACTAGTGGTGGCTTCGTGCTATGGAGAGATTACCATGTGCATGCATAAAAATGCATGGAAACCAGGCCATGCCAAGGAAGAAGACTAGAAGAAGAAAACCATGGAAAAAAAAATCCGAATTTAATATATGATGAACATGATATGGTGAGGAACCTTACCTAGTAATCCTTAGCTCTTCCTAGGGGGTGTATGACTTCTTTGTATCAAAGGACCAGCTGGGGACTCCACCTCTTAGTAGCAACAGCAATGCCTCCCACTCTTGGTAGAGAACAAGTGAAGAAGAAGGAGTAGGAGGATGGGAGTGGTTTCAATTGGTCTTGGGAGGTGAAAGAGGGCTGAGGGAGTTGAGAGAGGAGGGATTCGGAGGGGAGCATGTGGGGGAGGGGAGCAGGGAAACAATCAAAGACCACCAACCCTCGGAAATGGGCTGGTGTTTGCCTTTTATAGACAAACTTAATGTATCCGGCAACTCAGGCTGGATACACTAGGTTCGCTTCATATCCGGCCTCCATGGCCGGTTACACAGGAATCTCTTTGTATCTGGCATTTAATGTTGGATACAAAACACAATTATGCGAAAATTTAATGCCGCCGCGAATTTGTCGGGCGATCGGCGCAAATCTCGAGCGAAAATCTTTTTGTATCCGGCATTTGATGCCGGTTATACACAAACCTATGTGTATCCGATATATTTGACTGGATACAAATCAAAAAATTACGGATTTGCCCCTCGACTTGACCGATTCGACCGATTTGACACTTTTGGATATCTCTGGATTGGTCCCTACGAATTTTGGATATTTAAGATTTAGTCCCTGAGATATTTTGCTACTTTTGGCTGCCACGTGTGCAGTTGCTGCGCCACGTGTGCAGTTTCTGGCTTTGCTGCTCGGAAACTTCGACAGATCATATCTCCTTTATCCGAACTCCGATTTGAGCAAACTTAATTGCGCTAGACTTGTATCGGAGCCCTTTATTTAATGACATAGGGCTAAGCACTCGGCACGGGGTTCGAGGAAAAGTCAACTTTCGGCTCTCCCTCAAGTTGACCGGCCCACAGAACCTTCATCCAGGCTCTGATTCCAGCAAACTCAGTTGCGTTGTACTCGTGTCGGGATTCTCTATCCATTGAGATAAAGCAAGGTGGCCAATTTTCACTCGATCAAAAAGTCAATTTTCCATTTCTCAAGGTTTGACTTTCTGTTTAGGGTTTGCATTTCCGGCTCTTCCGGGAGCGCAAAAATGAGGTGCTTACACTACCCTATTTACAAGTCCAACCTAGCCTACTTACAAGTCCAACCAACCCTACTTACAAGTCCAACGAACCCTACTTACAAGTCCCTACTTACAAGTCCAACGAATCTTACTTACAAGTCCAACCATGCCCACTTACAAGTCCAACCTACCCTATTTACAAGTCCAACCTACCCTACTTACAAGTCCCTACTTACAAGTCTAACCATGCCTACTTACAAGTCCAACCAACCCTACTTACAAGTCCAACCATACCCACTTACAAGTCAAACCATGCCCACTTACAAGTCCAACCTACCCAACTTACAAGTCCAACCTACCCTACTTACAACTTACAAGTCCAACCAACCCTACTTACAAGTCCAACCATGCCCACTTACAAGTCCAACCTACCTGTAGACACCCAAATTGCACAAACAATCATCAAAAATCATTATCTCCTGGAAAGCCAGCACAGAATTTGAAGAAAATAATTTTTTGCCTGTATCCGGATGCTCAATCCGGATACAAGTGCTCCTCCCCGTATCCGGATGGTCGTACCGGATACGTGTGGGCCTTAGCGTATCCGGTACCATGTACCGGATACCTCAAGGCCCTTTGTTATCCGGTCTGATATACCGGATACCTTAAGTTTGCTCAAAATTAGGGTTTTCCGAGAGCTTTTCACTTTTACCATCATGTCCCTCATTAAATGAGGGGAAATCGCGGAAATAACCTTAGGGTTTAGGTTGGAGGGGTTCTAGACATTAATTTGTGTCTACCAATGACCTTAGCCCTTGCCTATAAATAGGAGCCTCCTCCTTGAGCAAATGGCACACAACTCTTGTTTTGAATTCTCGCAAAGAAGAACTCCAAGAGAAGAAGGAAACCGCTGTGGAATCGTCTCCAGCACTCAGGTAAGCCTCAACTTTTCTTTTTATTTTCTGTCTTTACATTCATAGATCTAGATCTCTTCTTCTACCTTTCTGTAGTGTAAAGCCTTGTTTGTATGTGTGGAAATCCTTCCCCGGCTCAAAGTATCTCAAGACTCCCCTAGCCGTAAAACGTGAAGGCGGATCTAGGAGAAACGAGACTGGGGATTGACCCTAGTACTAGAACCTATGTAGCATAAGGCCTTTTTGATTGATTGTAAACCGTTCCATATTCAAAGTACCCTTGATTATCTTAAAGAGAACAGAGGGAAACGATAATGGAACGGAACCCTAGGCTATGCTAGAACCTATTTTGTTGAATCTATATGCATGTGTATGGATCTTGCTTGGTTTTTCTCACTTTTGCACACATATCACTATTTTGGCGGGATAGGCTCATATTTGGGGTTTATTGCATTTATTGTGATAAATCTCAAATAAATGGCCTAAATCAATTCTGGAGTGTTTTTAAATGTTTTTCAAAGGTTTTGGATTCATCTCACACGAATCACATATTTTTTATCAATTTTCGGACTTGGATTTCTTCAAAAGTGGCTTAACTTGACAGCACCTGTACCCTTACTTCGGACGTCCGTAACTTCATCATCCGGATGAATTTTGGGGCGATTCCAGAACCATGGGAAAGGTGAGGCTGTCTAGTTTATGTCCACCAAATTTCATAAGTTTCTATCTAGCCGATTTTTGACACCTTTCTGTCGAAGTTAAGTGGACAGTTCAGGTCCAAGTACAGAACTTGTCACTTCGACGGACCGCCATGTGTTCGTTTTAAGTCCGATTCGAGTGATTTTTATTTCTGGGTACTCCTTTATGAGTCTATTTTCAAATCTAGTTAGTTTCATAATTTTTGAACTCCATTTGAATTATTGGTAGCCGATTTACTCAGAACTGCTCATTTGCATTTTTCTGGGTAAATCTGTGATCTTCGGGGCCTGTTCGGGAGACCACCCAAGGCACACCCGAAGGGATTTTTGTATGAGGCTAGTTTCTGTTGAAAGATGGCCATACAGACTTCAATCACACCAAATTTCGTGGATTTCTATGTAGTGGATTTTTCTAGACAATTTTCCAAAGTTGCCCACTTACTACTTTTAAAAATCCCCAACAGCAACTTCAAAGGAGCATAACTCCTAGATTTTTCATTGGAATGAAGTGAAATTTTGCATGAGACTCTTATTTACCCTAATCTTTCAAATGGATTTGGTTTGGTTGAATTCAGAATTGGATTTGAATGATTTGAAGGCAAATGGCATACTTTTTACCGAATTTTCCGGATTTGATTTAACTTGGTTTTATGCAACCTCTACTTTGATTTCCATCTTTTGAAATACTCCAGAAGTGATATTGACATAAGAGAAGATCTAAAATCCATTTGGATCTTCATGTGAAAATATCATACATTGTTCCTTTTTCAAGGTTTCTCATGATTTTTAGCAAGCTTTCTTACTTTGTTTTTTTGCATGAATATACACTTGGCAACCACTTCGTGTGGATGAATGGGGGTGCCTAACACCTTCCCCCGTTCATAATCTAATCCCCTTACCCATCTCTGGATTTGATTTTCAAGTAGGATTATTTTTATCCTAGAATTTGTCTTTTGGCTATTTTTGCCTACTTTTGAACTGTTTGGTGTCCATTCTCACCCCAAAATCATGAATGGTGGCGACTCTCCCAATTTTTGCGTTGAGCCCGTGTGTTGACGGAGGGACGATCACTCCGGTGATTTTTCCCCATGTCTCACACTACCCTATTTACAAGTCCAACCTACCCTACTTACAAGTCCCTACTTACAAGTCCAACCAACCCTATTTACAAGTCCAACCAACCCTACTTACAAGTCCAACCAACCCTATTTACAAGTCCCTACTTACAAGTCCAACCAACCCTACTTACAAGTCCAACCATGCCTACTTACAAGTCCAACTTACCTTACTTACAAGTCCAACCAACCCTACTTACAATTCGTAAAAGATGGAAAAAAATACTAAGGGTGACGATTTCCGGACGCTCGAGCGGGAGGTTCCGAATTGGGGTTGGTTTTCAAAAAATTTGGAGCGTTTTACGCTCGCTCGAGCGTCAAGCGCACTTTTCACAAACTCAGAAAAACCGAGCGTGACGCGTTTTTTGACCGCTCGAGCGTCAAGGCAAATTGAAAAAAATTCAGAAAACCCGAGAGTGACGCGTTCTACGCGCATTTCGACCGCTCGAGCGTCAAGGCTAAACTACCAAAGCATAGCGAACCTGAACATGACGCGTTCTACGCGTTTTCTTGCCGCTCGAGCGTCAAGGCGTAAATTTCAAAAAAAACCCACGAACCCTAAATACTTGCGTGCGCCCTTCTATTCTCTTATTGCAACCTTCAAACCACCGCCCCCGCCACCCCTTTGACTATTCGTAGTGGTTTCGCCAGGAATTTTCGAATTTGTGCTTGGGATTGGATCCAGGGCATATTTGCGTTCGTCCAAGGTACGTGGGGTGTATCTTTTAATATTTATTCCATGCTTTGAGGATTTCATTTAGGATGGATTATACGTTGAAGAAGACGACTCTTGTCGTTTTTCCTCTGAAATTTTTTAAAACGGAAACACCTAAGCATTGAAGTGGAGTACATTTTTGCATCATGAAGGCAATATAAAGCACTATCCTAACAACTGGAATCAGTTTCTATTAACGTTCTGTGCTTCAGTTTTAGGGAGTTTATACTCTAGGGAATGGAGAAATTTACAATGCTTCGATTAAGTTTAACAGAACTTTTGTAAAAACTGAAAAAATGTTAAAAGTGTTTTTAAAAATAAGGTAGACTATTTTTTTAAAGTGCCATTTAGTCATATTGCAACAATAAAAAAGTTTAAAAAAAAAAACTATTTAACATCTACTACAAAAAAGAAACATTGCCAAATTTATACAGGTCATTTTCTTTTCCACAGAATTAAATTTATTTAAACCAACCTTTTTCAATAGTGTTATTTAAAAGATTCTAAAATTTTACTTAGGTTTAACTCCACACATCCAATTCCAATAACTGGATTCTAAAGACCTGATTCTATGAAATTTGTTCACGTACTTGCAAATTCTAGTTGTTTGTTAAAGTAACTATTATTTTAAGTATTATGACCAACCTACAATTTAACAACAATAAAATCTCAAAATTGCTACAATGATTAGGCAATTCTATGAAATTTTTTAAGGCAACCTTCTGGGAAGAAATTGATGGAAAATGCTAGATTTTATATTGCCACAAGCAGGTAGTGGTGCAGGTGTCACCTGTGGGCATGCCACTAGGATTTAGATTTGTCTTATCTCCATATCATAGGACATGGGGGCTTGGCCTATATCATATATCTTGAACTTATTGAAGCTATTTTGTAACTATATAATGGAAGATAAAGGGAGCATTTGCTTAGAATAAAGGAAAAATCTGTTTGAAAAATTATACATGTCTTTGAAGGATAACCTAATAATGTTCACTCTTCACTGACAGAATGATTAGAGGAACCACTCACTTTTTCTCATGAAAGTGAAATTTACTTACAAAAATTTAGTGAATGAATGAGTGGGTGCAAAAAAGAAAACCATGTATTATGCAATTTCATAAAGTACATACCCAAGGTGCCCATGCCAAACAGAAACACCTAAGCACAGTACTCACCAATGTAACTTTGGATGCCGGCAAAAAATAACGATTGTAATCAAAGGAATAATAAAGAAAAAAAATATATATATATTTGAACCGATTTCATCTTATTTATTTTATTTTTGTTATATTTCCTTTCTCCTTCTTCCATTGCTTGAATATATGCATCTCAACCTTTCTTTTCATCGAGATCTAATACTATACTGTTAATGCAGATGCCTAAAAGACGCACCCGAGGGTCTACGTCTAACGTACAACCTCATGAGGTTGATACAGAAATATTTATTGACCGCCATGCGCAAATGAGGTTTCGTCAATACCTGCACAACCGGAGTCTCCTGTTAGAGCGGGAGGTAATAATCCGCGAGCTTGATCCCGAGATTACTTCAGTTTTTACTTCTAGGGGTTGGGAGCCTTTGCTCAAAAATCTTCCTGCACCCCAAGCCATCCTTATTCGGGAGTTCTATGCAAACATGTATGGTTGGTCCCTTAGCCCTCTCGGATTCAAAGTGTCTTTTCGCGGTCAAACAATTTCCATCACCCCTGATGTCATGTCTCAGATATTAGGGATACCAAGAGTGCCTGGGCCTCGATATCCTTACCATGAGACAGACCCCCCTTCACCTACTCATATGGCATCTTTTGTGTGCAACAATACTACCCCTTTCTATGGAACACATCTAGTGATTGATAATATTCCAACTCATCGGTCGGTTGTTCTTCGGATTATGAGCACCAACATATGCCCAGTGGGTCATTTACATACCCTCCCACTCCAAAGACTTCGCTTCTTTTTGCATTACTCCAAGGTCATTCAATAGACCTTCCTTCCCAAATGGTTCGTTCCATGCTACACATTATAATTAACGTCAAACGGAAGCGGAAACTTATATTTCCTTGCCTCATTACCCGACTCATGCAAGGACTTGACGTATTAATCCCAGAAATTGAGCGACCTCTAGTGCTTCCACCGCCTATTGGGCCTACCACCGTAGCACAAAGTGTTGCACATGCTAATGCTGCTACTCGAGCTGGTGCTCTTCGTCCACGTCGTCAATCATCTTCCCAGGCTGGAACCTCTCATTCTGGTTCATCTTCGGCTGCTCCTTCATTTGATCCGCCTGCCGTTATGGATTATTTGTCAAGGATTTATGAAGTCCAGCAACAATCGCGTGGAGAACTGGCACTGATCCGATCTACCCAAGAGACGCAAGGCCGGCAGCTTTCAGAGTTACAGGGAGCAGTGTCGCAACTTCAACTGCACCGTAACGAGGGTGAAGAGGACGAAGACGAGGATGACGACGATGAAGCAAGTGAGGCAGACTGAAGTAGAGAGGGGAGCAGAAATTTTACTTTTTTGTCGTGGCTTTGATTTGCTCTATTTTGTGGCCAAACGCTCGGTTTATTTTTATTTTTATTTAAGGTTGTACTCCATTAGTGGCTTGCACTCTTGCAAATTTAGCACACTAAGCTTGCTTCTTAGAAAATTGTTTTGATCTCACCATGCAATATTTTGCTTACTCTTTTTGGAAATTGGTTTACGGTTCGTATTGGTTCAGCAGCGTAAACATGAACGAAGGTCTCGTGTCTTATCGACGTGGCGTTTTGTGATTGGCGCCATTAATGATGGGGTATACTATCAATGAAAAAATGAAAGCATATCAGTCGGAGCTACTCCATATAAGATCTGGTGGCCCAACGATAAATGTGTATGCATGAGCTTGGGTCCACATATTTCACCATTGGTTATAGCAAATTAAACAGCTAATGCTCCAACTAATATTAAGTCATGAAAATTGATTAGTCACCCTATATCATTGATTTGTTACCAAACGGGTTTCTTGTCACTTGTTTTTAAAAACCCCAAAAACAGTTATTGTTACCAAACAGGCTTCTTGTCACTTATTTTTAAAAACTGAAAAACAATTTGAAATTGTTAATGTTAGATTTTTTTATTTTTTTAAAACATATGAGTTGGGTTATTTAAAGGGATGATTTGGAAATATCATCCAAAGTGAAGTAGGGATCAATAAAAGGAAGGTTATGGAATTTTAAATCTAATCCATTGCCTTATAAGTGTAGAGTTGGAGCATTTCTTTTGATCATTATTAGCAAGACATTACATGTAAAAGAAAATAATAAAAAGTTCAAATTAATATCTTTTTTAACAAGATTTTGATTTGGTCTTTTTTTTTTTTAAAAAGATCGATCCATAGGGGTCAATAAAGAGAAAATATTAAATCCATAAGGGTCAATAAAGAGAAAATATTAAATGTACATAAAAAAAATAGTTCGAATTTAACATGTTATAATTTTTAAAAAAATTATAAAAAGATTATATGCATATGTATTATATGTAAGAATCTAGGAGTAGTGGCTAAATTCTAAATAATTTATCTTCACATATAAACTTTGATATCATTCATATTAATCTTTTCCATGCTAATAGCATATTGTATTTTTATGCTTTTAAATTTTCTAGATTATAAAAAAAGAAAAATATGAAAATTAAAGATTAAAACATGCAAAGTATCACGCAAACTCAAATAACATGTAATTGTCAGTTGTCTAACTGATTAAGAATATATTGAAGCAAGCCACTAAGATGAATATCTATACAAGATAAAACTCAAAGTATCACACAAACTCACACGTCTATGCTCCTTTAATTGCTACATTTACTTCTTAACTCAAGTTTAATAATGAACCCATATCGGGCTAACAAGTAGGACCGAGGAGGAGGACAAAATAAAACAATAGGAGCAGGTTCAAACAGATCCAAGCTGCAAAGCTATGGGGCAAGAAGCATTGCTTTAGTGGCAGGGCAAGTTGAAGGTATCCGCTAGCTGAAAAGTGAACAAGTGACTTAATAAAATGAAACGGCAAGAGCAAGTTAGAGTATTCACAACTAGAAGTATTCAACTAATACCGTAGGTTGTCCCATTGTGTGCTTGCATTCGGTGGATTGCCATGCTGCATCACAAATGGCTGCAAAAACAATAATTTTATTATTACAACAGGTTTGTAAATTATTGATTGTGAGTCAAGAAATTTGAACTATTACTTGCCGCATCTGAGTGAAACCATAATTCCCTTGAATACCCTGGGCGAAAATCCTATGATCAACAACACCACCTTGTGACATTTGGTTGGAAGCAAAATATGCCTGCATATTTTGTCAGTTGCCTTATAAGAAACACCAAGACTGGGGTTGTTTGCAAAACAAAAATAATGGAGTAAAGTATACCTGCACTGCTGGCGTATGTGGAGTCATCGGTGCAATAGGCATCATAAATGCATCCCTCATATAAGGTGTTAGTGGAGTGCAAGAATTCTGAGTAGATTGGCTACTAGAGGTAAACGCCCCAAAAGTTGTTGCAACCTCTGTTTGGTTCATGGTTTCCTCTACTGACTCATTGACCGCTTGTTTTGATTTCTTCCGTGTACGCTTGATAGATTGTTCATGTACGCACCTAAAATCGGTCGCACGACGAGGCGCACGTGACGATGCGCGAGCCTCGGGACTATTTTGGAGTCGCCACTGCCTGAGAGGTGCAGGCAGACACTAGGGGTGCCTATACAGGTCTATTTTTACTCGTCTGCGGCTTTTTAGAGATTCGAGGTAAGTTCTCGGTTACGTCCAGGGAAGTCCGAAGATACCCTGGCCCGCCCCGTCGATTTGACAGGTCCCTCGGGTCTCCCTAGTTTTGAGTCAACTTAATCTCACTCTTTTCCTATGCCAACATGCTTATTTTTGGTCTAGTGGGGACCATTGAAGGTGTAGGCCCCCTTTATTATTGATTTTATCTTTTTAGCCCTTTGAGTGAAATGAGTCGGGTGTGGGGCCTCGTTGGAAGGCCCACAGTGGATCAAATTGGACTGTCAAATCCAAGGTCTATTTTGGGTTTTTGGGGTTACTTGAAATTGTGTGGGCCCCTGTGTGGGCTTACAGTGGTGCAATACTTAAAAAAACCTTGTTGATCCCCTACCAATCAAACCAAGAAAAAAAAATGAAATGAAATGACAACATATTAAGAAGGGATTAAGGGGACTTAATAGGGGTACATTAGAACTTGAAAATGAGGAAGGGAACATGCTCCCTTTTTGAAAATAAAGAGAATGCCTTTGAATCACACTTTACCCCATGCCATCGAATCATCTTTCTATCACGGTGACTTCTTTGTATGTAGGAAAAGGGGAGAAAAATCCAACACATTTGCTAGAACAAAAGTTAGTGATTCCTGAAGAATTTCATTGATAAAAGTAGCTCATCTTTTCATATTTGCAGTGAAAACTTACCAGAAGCTTACCTAGGATTGCTTGAAGGTGTTGAATCCCTTTGAAGCTCCTCCGGCAGCGTAACAGCTCTATTTCAAGTTTGGGGGAAAGAACTTTAGGCTTCTTCTGGGTTTGGAATGAAGGGGGGAATGATGGAGAGGTTTTTTGGTATATTTGGATAGAACTTGGGGGCTTTGGCAAGGTTAGAAAGAGGCTTTGGACAGCATAACGGCTCTACTTCAAGCTCAAAAGGTGATTTCTAAACCTATCTTTGGTTTGCAAGAAAATAAAAGAGGTTTGGGTTTGACAGGGGTTGGCTGTAGCAGGGGTTTAGACAGGGAAGAAAGAGAGCAAAGAGGGGGCTAGCTTGCTTGAGGGGAGATCAAGGAGGAAGAGAGAAAGGGGAGAAGAGAGGGGTTTTTTTTTCTTGGAATGGAATGGGAGGTGGCCCCCCTTTTATAGTTGAAAAATTGTCCTAAAATTGAATTTTAATCACCTTTCTTGACTAAATTTTAATTTCATAACCAAGGTAACTAAAATTTAATTTTCATCCTTATCCATCCAACACATCATTCTTATCCATATTATGGACATGTGGTTGTTATTTTTTGTTTATTTTTCATTTATTTTAATCTTAAGATTCTTTTAAGTTTTATCATTATTTTATTCTTAAGATTTGTTTGTTAGAAGACACATGTGTTTTCTATTTTTCATTTTATTTTTGATTTAGTTTAATTGCTAGATATTTACAAAATATTTATTATTTTATTCTTAGATTTTTATTTTTTGTCCTTTCTTCAATCTTGCCACGTGTGCAGATTTTCCGAGATTTTTGACTGCTCATAACTTTTTCATTTGACATCCGATTTCAGCAAACTTGGTGGCGTTGGAATCAGGTTGAGATTCCCTATCCACTAAGCTAAAGGTTGGCAGCAAACTCGGGCTTTTTAGCAGAAGTGCAGACTCGCGTCCTGGAGCCAGTTTTGCTCATATCTCCTTTATCCGGGACTCCGATTCCAGCAAACTCAGTTGCGTTTGAGTCATGTCGATGCGCCCTTTCTGCTAATATCCAATTGAGCAGCTAATTCGAAGTTCTGCAGAAAGCCGATTTCTGCTATTTCTAGATTTGACTAGCCCATAACTTCTTCATCCGGACTCCGATTTGAACAAACTCAGTGGCGTTAGAACCGTATCGGAATCCTCTTTCCAATGGTATGAAGTTTGGTGGTCAATTTGCACCTGATCAAAAAGTCAACTTTTTGAGCCCTTCAGGTTTGACTTTTTCAATTAGGGTTTTATTCTTTCATTTTTGGGGGTGCAAAAATGAGGTGCTGACAGTTCCAAAGCACCTTTTTGCCTACGAACACTTGAGCCAACCCGACCACCCCTTACCTTCTTTTTAATACCTTTTGCCCTTGAAAGGATCTCCGTATCGTCAATGCCGGTAGCTGGAGAATCATTGTCCCTAACACTATTGTCCCCAACACTATCTAGAAGTGTGCACTCTGGCTGAGAATTTGCTTGTGAAACATTCACCCTTCCAACTTCACTTTGACTTCCTTCTTTTTTTTATGCATCATCCATATCTCTAGCTTTATTTTTTTCTTTTACTATTCTATTCACCTCACATTCAATCTGTTTAACCAGATCACTCGCAAAAGCAGAGGACTCTTCATGCAGTGAGGACTTCCTTGCAGCTTGAACAAAATTGCGACACAATTCTCTAAACCTCCTCCCAATTGCCGCTTTCGAGTCCTCCTCAGCAACAGTCCTTTCTTCATATGCAACCAAACCACTCTTTGCATCTTTAGTCCATCTTTTCAAGATATATTGATCAGGTATCTTCTTTATCCTATTAGCACGAAGAATATAAAATGCATGACTGCACAATATGCCACTGAATTCAAATTTCTTACAGCTACAATTGACTGAAGTAGTTTCGCGATCGAATGTAACAGTATGTTGACGAACTCTCCGTTCGGCATCATTAGTGACTTTATACTCAACCAATCCGCCAACTTCCCCACAAACATACATCTCACAATTAAGGACACCATCAAGTATTTCTTTACGAACTAATTCAAGGATTGCTTCTGTGTAGACGTTTCGTGCACATTCCAACATTTGATTTCCCTCAATCGGCAACGCAGGAGTACTATTTATCATCTTACAATCAGCCCTCAGTTCCTCACACCGCCTATCATCCAATAATTCATCGAAGCGCCCCAAGAATCCCAATAAATCCTTTTGCCTCTGTAGATGACTTTTCAGTGAAGCAATCATGCTCTCGGACCTTTGTGTCGTACTCATGTTTGCACAGAACGTGTTCCTTCCGTATGCCAGAGACCATTTCTCTTTTTCCTCAAACTTTGCTTTCAACCATCTATTCGAGGATAAATCATATTTGTTAATCATTGTGTTCCATGCTTCTATGAATTCCTCATTGTCTTCATACTCGTAAACACATCTACTAAAATCTTTTGCAAACAATTTCTCACTGTTAAACACATCGCTAAGATGCTTTGTAGCGTTTTGGAACATGTGCCAAACACAGAAGCGATGGAATGTATCCGGAAGCACCGAAGCTATTGCACTCGTCATAGCTTTGTCATGATCAGTGAGAATTGTCTTCAGCCTCTTACCAGACATTGCTCTTACAAAGCTTTCAAATAACCAATTGAATGTCTGAACGGTTTCATCATATAATAGGGCAGCGCCAAAGATCTTGATTTGTCTGTGATGATTAACACCAACAAATAACCCGAACGGTCTACCATACTTGTTTGTTCTATATGTGGTGTCAAAACAGACCATGTCACCAAAGTAAGTATAATCTGCCATCATCCCAGAGTCAGCCCAAAATATGTTACTAATAAGATCGTCTTCATCTAATTGCATGGCATAGAAGAAGGATGCATCTTCCGATTGTTTTCTTTGAAAGTATTCCAATAAGGCTCCTGCATCTCCTTGTTGCATGGCTACCCTACGTTTGGACTGCAAATAATTCTGACAGTCTACCCGCATGAATCCTAGGCATTCAACGCCACCTACTTCCCTTCTCATCATTTCGACAGTTCTCTTGGGCTGTATCCCTGTCGAATCTGCAAGATCAATTTCAGCTGCATGGGCCTCTGTTACTTTCCGATGCGATCGTAACATATGGACCATGCTTGGCAAAAGTAACTCATGATTATGCCCCTCCTCGAACTGTGTAATTATATATTTTCCACTCGCTTCCAATACAATTTTTATTCTTGCCTTACACCCAGTCCTTGTATCTGCACGATGTTTTACAACCGCCATATCCCTTTTATCTGTCCGACGATAACCTTCCTTTGAGCAACAAAAAACCCTATCCAGGAGGATGCCCGTACGTTGATGCGTGTGCCGTAAGTCTTTTCTCGTTCCGAAACCAGTTCGTCTTGCATACTCATTATAAAACTGATGTGCGTCGTCTTCTGAATCAAACGCCATCCCAATCTTTGGTAAATATGCTGTCTGTATTGATTCTTGCAAACCATCAACATCCCTATCGATGGTGTCTTCAATGCCATCAATTGATCTAGATGACAATTCCTCCGCACTATCCATTTTCGCTGTGTTTTCTGTTCACATATAAAACCCTCATTATTGTATAAGCAAATAACCAGACTTAAAATGAAAGATCATAAGAGGTCAGGTTTGTTTCGTCCTTCTTAAAACCAACAAATACAACGGATAAACAACATTCACGAGGTAATTAACATCCAAGATGATCAACCCATGGTACATTCAAATTGAACAAAAAAAAAAAAACAATTAAATAAAATAAAGGTTTATTTAAAAGGAGAAGAAAATAAGCATTACTCAGACACGAGCACATGATGAAGCCACTAGTAAAGAATAATAATAACAAATGGACAATTACTAAAAATGAGAAACTAACTTAACTAAATATATAAGCCTAAGGGGGTGTTTGGTGGGCATTATAGAATCTGGATTATACTTGAATCTGATTACATAATCTAAAAGCCGTGTTCGGTTGGGATTTTAAGGTCGGATTCTACTATCCAATTGCATAATCAAGCCCATAATCACTATCTACTTTTTTGGTGATTATAGGGATTATGGACATTGGTGCTTAAATTTCCAAAATCTTTGTTTTTAGAGATTATGTATAACAAATTATATAAAACATATTATAATAAATAATAACGTTAAAAGTATTATAATGTAATATATTATAATATATTAATATATTAGTATATTATATTTAATATCATATTATTAATATTTCATATTATATTAATATAATAAACATATTTCATAATCATAATATTATATTAAATTTAATATATTATTATAATATATGATAATATTTCATATATTAATATAATATTAATATATTAAAATATAATAATATATTAATATATCCTAAGCAATATAGTAACATTAATAATTCATATTATATTGATTTATTGCCATTAATATAATAAACATATTATATTGATTTATAAACATTATAATATATAATAAACATATTATAATATAATAAACATATTATATTGATTTATTGCCATTAATAATATTATAATATATATACTATTTTACAATTTCATATTGTAATAAATTTCTTATACTAATATAATAAACATAAATTATATTATTATAATATGATTTATATTATAATATAATATAATATTATAGAAGTGTGCAATTATTATAATTGTTACGTATATTATATAATATTATAATAGTATTATATAATGTTAAAATAATATTATTATAATACACATAATATAACATTATTATATGATATTATATATAATATTATTAATATATAAATTTGAATATTTAAGTAAAAAGATACATATTATATAATAATATATACAACTTTAAGTAAGACATTTATTTTTCTATATATATTATATTATATTATTTTTTATGCAAGACCGGAATAGGAATAGGCTTATATTCTCATTATGAGAAGGGGTCATTCGAGCATATGTAAATAGATACTATGTTTACATATGGATCCCTACGTCGTTACATTCCATTTAGGATTAGGAATAGGCGTAATCTGCTTTTTACATATCTCTCGTTATTTGGGACCCTATTCACCTCTTTGGGTTTCTATTGAATCGAGAAATAGGTTTGATTGTACATCTTTTTGATATATTGATATATATATAAGGCATCCTCCAGATAATGCAAATCGAAGCAATTGGATGTCCGACTCGGGTCTATATGACAATGACATGACCGATCCATAGAAATACTCCAACACTCCACCTTTGTCATATATTCCATACATCACATTAGATAGATATCATATTCATGGAATACGATTCACTTTCAAGATGCCTTGGTGGTGAAATGGTAGACACGTGAGACTCAAAATCTCGTGCTAAAGTGCGTGAAGCTTCGAGTCCTCTTCAAGGCATAATATTGAGAATTCTCATTGAATGAGCAATTCAATAAGAGATTTCAGATCGAATCGATATTCACCAATATCCGCCATAAAAGGGCCAAGCCATAACAAATGGGAAGCTATACGACTAAGTAAGACATTTATTTTTCTATATATATTATATTATATTATTTTTTATGCAATTTTTTATACAAAAACTTCAAATTTAATCTCAATAATCAATGTCAATCAAACATGATTTTAGATTCTAGTTTACAAATCTAACTTCATAATCTTGCTTATCTAAATAGGATTTTTAGATTCTTAAATCTTGGAAATATAATCTGGAATATAGAATCTAGGTTTACTAACAAAAAAAACGAAGAAACACAATGTCACTTGAAGATTACTTGATAGTGAAAAAGCAAATAATTCATTTCATGCATTTTCAAAAATTTTTAGACGTTCACCATTCGCGCAACTCGATTCCGAAGCAACTCCTTCAAGCCGTTAGCTCCCGAAATTCGGGCAATTCCTCAAGATTTCAGGTACGAACTCCTTCACACAATTTAATCAACCTGAACGCAATGCACAGTGTCGCACAGTTAAATTTAGATAAATTGCCTGGTCGATGGAAACCAAATGGGGAAGAAGAAGCACCTGAATCTACAGTCTCACACAGTTAATTAACTTGAACGCAATCGGTGGGACAAATCAATCATTCTCTTCTCCAACGAACGTGAGGGGAAATCAACAAATTCCAATCGTCTAAGCGCAACAGGAAGAGGAAATGATAAAGGAGGGAGTTTTGAAAAATTCATTCAAAAATAGAATAGGTCAGGTGTGCGAGGTTCCCTAGATGACGAACAGCAGCAGAGCCTCCTCCCTACTCCTTCCTTCCTGAACCATCATCAACCCTCATCTGGCTAAAAAAAAAAAAACTTAAAATCCAAAGTCTGCAAAAGGATAAAATAAAGCCACAAACTGGAAATCACCTAAAAACTTTAATGGAACAAACAAGAGAAAAAGAACCTTGTTGAGTATCTTGCATCAACGCCAAAACAGGTTGGCGAGCTTAAGTCCAATTCTCAATCTATCTCTTCTTAATTAAAATCAAGAAATTGCTCCAAGAAACCCGCAAAATGTGGGTGAGCAAGCTTCAGATCCAATCAGGAGTTGCTCCAAGAAGCCCACGAAGTGTGGGTGAGCAAGCTCCAAAAAACTTAGTGGGAACCATTTCGTGTTTCCGCTGCTTTGAAAATCAAGAGGACTTAAGCTCGTTAATCATGTCGACCGAAATGCAATGTGCAAAAATAAGGTTCTTTTTCTTCTTTGTCGTTCATCCCCAAGGTGACTTCGGCAAAGAGGGGCAGCTGTAGACACCTGATTTTTGCACCCCAAAAAATGAAGAAAATAAAATTTTCAATTAAAAAGTCAAACCCTTAGGGGCCTGAAAATTGACTTTTTGATTCAAGTAAATTTGGCCATCAAACTTCATCTCATTAAAAAGAGCACTTCGACACAGTTCCAACGCAACTGAGTTTGCTGGAATCGGAGTCCGGATGAGGAAGTTATGAGTCGGTCAAACTTTTGGGGGAGCGAAAGTTGACTTTTTGCTCGACCCCAATTCATCTGCCAAATTTAATCCCAGTGGATAGTGGGTTCCGAGCCGATTCTAACGACACTAAGTTTGCTGAAATCAGACATCAGATGGAAAAGTTATAGGCAGTTGAAGTTTCAAGAAAGCTGCCCATGTGGCAAAACAGCAGCAAAAAGCAAAATAAATGAATAAAATAAATAAAATACTTGTTTATAGAAAATATCTTAATTTTTAATAATATTTTAATAAATATCTAAAGATATTTTAATATAATAATCATTAAAATCGGATAAAAATCTGTTTAAAAATAAAATTTAATAAAGAGTTTGAAATCCGCCACTTTTAAAACGTGCGCGCTCGTATTTGAAGTACAGGCGGGGCATGCCTGTACTTCAAATACGGGCACACCTTCTGGAAGAGACACGCGTCGCTGTACGGCAAGACATGCGTCTCGTACGGCCGATTCGGCGAGATTTGAAAATGTGCGTTTTTCGCCCGCATTTGAAGTACGGGCAAGGCATGCCCGCATTTGAATTACAGGCAAGGCATGCCCGCACTTCAAATACGGGCACGAAAATTTTGGCTATAAATAGGGGGCCAGGCCCCCCATTTGTGCAAGGCCAGCCCCCCAAGTGTCTCCCCCTCTCCTTCCTTGAGTTTTGCCACGTCCAAACTCTACCAAAATCCTCTGCCATTTTCAACCTAAATTTTATTCCCAAAATACCCTTAGACCCTGCTTAATCCTTTCCCTTTCACCCGTTCGATCTTGAAAGCCAGTGAACCCCTTTTTCACACCCATTTTTGGAATCTAAAGGAGTGCGGAAGCGCTGCCCAAATTTCTCCTCCTTTCCTTCTCTCCAAACCTAAGATAAGGAGGCTTTTTTCAAGCCCATTTTGGGGAATCCACGAGAGTACGGAAGCGCTGCCAAAATTATTCGGAGAACCTCCACTCCTCAGAACAAGGTAATAATAGCACGGTAAGCTTTTAATTAGCTTTGTATTACACTACTATCAAAGTTATTTGAATAAGTGATCATTTTAACACTTTAAAGCTGTCCTTTGTTTTATTATTTTTATCTAATCTGTTTACTTGCTGCATACAAACGGGACTCCCTGAAAGGGGAGTTCCCCCCATGCAAAATCACGGAAGAGGAGAGGATCCTAGTTAAGAAAAGTGTCTAAATAGACATTTTTGAACTAACCTTTTTCTTTGTTCATTTATTTTATCTTAAAAAGGGGATTTTGTCCTCTTCGAAGTCTGTTGTATCCCATAATCCTCCCCTTCTCTCCCTTCTAGATTTCCTCACGTATGCAGGATCGTGAATGGTTTAAGCGAATCCCAAAGAGTTGAAGTCTCTCTTTCTGCGGAACATCAAAAAAGAATACATTTGAACCGAAAAGAAGGGAGTTTGAACCCCTTTAAAGTGCCACGAACCACCAGTAGAAGTCAGCAAACGGCGAAAGGAAATCGGCGAGCCAGATCCAGCTGAAATCGCAGCCATTTTCGGGATTCGGGCCGAAACCGTATTTTAAATACGGTCTAGACTTGACCGCATTTGAAATACGGTCTGGCCTGAACCGTGTTTAATATACGGTTCAGTTCAGACCGTGATTAGAATGCAGATAAGCCTGTAAAGAACTTAAAGAATTAATTTTTCGGACTTGGTTGGACCCAATCCGACCCATTTAGACTTGACCCGACCAATTGGGCTTCTTGGGTAATTCCAAGCCAATTTTTGAGACTGTGGGCCCAATCGGCCCACCAAGGCTTCGTGGACCCCTTAATAGGGCCCACATCCAGTCCGGCCCAACCAAAGCCCGTTTTTATAAATGGGCTAATGGCCATATGATTAACAGCCCGTGGGCCGAGTCCAAGCCCAATGGGCCATAAAAAACTCAAACCCGCTAAATTGTGTAAATATAAATCAACCTTTAAACCAAATAACCAAAATCCAGTAACGGTTACCCAATAACCCGAACTGGGCCTTGGGCTTGACTTTAGCCCAACTTGGATTCCACTGGGCCTTCCAACGAGGCCCATACCAGACCCACTTCATTATTTAATAAAAAGATAAAATCAAATAAAAAAGGGGACCCACACCTTCAATGGTCCTCATGCAGACCAAATAAGTGTGCATGCTGGCCTAGGAAGGGTGAGACTTAAGTTGACTCAGAACCAAGGAGACCCATGGGACCTGTCAATTGACGGGACGGGCTAGGGTGTCTTCGGACTTCCCTAGACGTAACCGAGAACTTGCTCAGATCTCTAATAAAGCCGCAGACCAGAATAATTAGGCCCGAATAGGTGCCCCTTTTGTGTCTGCCTGCACCTCTCAGGCAGAGGCGACTCCAAATCAATCCCGAGGCGAGCATCACTTCGCATGCACCTTGCGTGCGGCCCGAAATGGGGTGTGCACAGTCTCAAAATTGCTTTCAATTTTCAGATTAAGCGGTGCTCATTCATGATTGAAATGATGAGTTATGGTGGCCGAACATGGTTTCGTTTTGTCTATATTGCTTTTCTTTAGATGTAATTTTGTGTAGACCTTGTACATATAGATTAATATTTGTTGTACACATAATATGATAAAAAAATTAAAAAAGAAGATTGTTCCTCCGAAATTGTACCGATGTGGACACGTGGCGATGTTGATGATGTGTCTCTGCGCGGGCATGCCAATATCGTTTGATACAATGATTTCGGGTCGGGTCCTGACCCCGGGCACCTGTTCCGAATCTAAACCGGGGGTCGGTTCAGTCGTACTGCAAGTCACCTGTAATAAAACCAGTCAGGCGATAATATGAAAACTAGGGGTTCGGTCTTCGTTTGGGTTCTTGTAAGTGCGAAAGCAACTAATGGCATGAAACTTCTTTATTATAAAATCGGCCGATGGCTGTAAGTTACAACAGATAATCCCCTGAAGGAAATAAAAAGAAGAAGAAAACTGACAAAGCTAGCAAGACCGGCCTATCCTGGTCTTATGGCTGTAATCGGAGTATAAGAGCAAGAGGAAGGAGGCGACTACTAACAAAGCCAATTTGAGGGTTCACCTAGGATTGCCATTTAACCGAAAGTACGCAAGTCACCTGGATTGATCAAATTGAGTCTCGGGACAGGCTGGTCGGGATTCTGTAGCCGTGTTCGGGGTACAGAACTACGAGTCAAGGGCGGCCTCAACTTACTCTCTGGTGGCAGGGTTCTAGCGTCAATCGGAGTAAACAAGGGTCTAAGGTGTCACTGCGACTGGAAGCAATGAGAGAAGTCCTAGTTTATCCTTTTGGCTACAATGTAGGAAACGGGATAAAGGTCACGGATGATCAAAATAACATTATAATAACCAGTTGCAGTTGGATGGATTGTATCATCGAACTCTTCGAGTTTGTGCCTTTTATAGCCAACCTTTGACGGTTGCTCAACGTCCCACTCTTGCATGATCTTCATGGAGGCTGGTCATCCGTAGTATTCTATCCCTGAAAGATAACCATCCAGCCATGATCTCAAAGTAGTTGTTTTATTTTTTAACAACCAGTGACATGATCCTTTGAACAACATGAAGATGGTTCATCGTATTGGCTTGTGTGGCTTTAACTGAAATCTCAGCCTATATGTATACTGAGGTGGCTTATCCGAATAAATAAAGCCTACGTGTGCTTATGACATGGCCTTTTTCTTTGAAGTAGACCATGTAAATACCACGTGGCCTTCTCTTATTTGTCGGTTTGTACAGGGTGCAAACAAAGATAAAATAAAAATAATAATAAAAGAGCCCATTAAATGTACGACTAAGTCAAAAGATGGGAACCCACTTTGGTGGGGCAACCCAAGGTGTTCAAGGACTTCCCTAGGTTGTAATCGGGTCACTTATCCGAAATCACTGGTGCAGACCAAAAAAATCAATGGGTGTCTACTTGCACCATTTTAGGTAGTGGCGACTCCATAAACACACATTATATCACTTTTTCCACGGACCCGAGGTGCGCACAGGATCCCTTCAGCCACTGAAATCTGGAACACGGTCCAAAATATGGGCCCATACAAGTGCCCGGGACCAAACGGCTTCCAAGGTATCTTCTTCCATACTTATTGGGTTGTTGTCGAACCTGAGGTTGTGAAAACTATTCAAGAATTTTTTTTTTTCCTCTAGTTTAATGCTTGATGGTTTAAACCACACTCTGATCTCCTTGATTCCAAAATCTTCCCATCCTAGAAAAATCCAAGATTTCCGTCCCATCAACCTCTGCAATTTTGTTTACAAAATTATTACCAAGCTTCTTGTAGATAGGATTAGGCCTTCCCTCAAAGATATGATTTCCCCCATGCAATCGGCGTTTGTTCCCAATAGATCTATTCATGACAACATTATGATTAACCATGAGATGGCTCGCTTTTTCTGGAAATCAAAGAAACCTTCAAAACCCAGATCAAAAAATTTTCTTGATAAAGGTTTCTATGCTCTTAAGCTAAACTTTTCCAAAGCCTATGATAGGATGAATTGGAATTTCTTGGAGAAGATCCTTGTATCTTTTGGCTTTAATGATACGGTGATAAACCTTATATTGAATTGTGTTAGAGCTGTTTCATACAACATCATCTTCACTGGTTCAAATTGTGGGTAAATTTGCTGCGGGTAGGGGTTTTCGGTAGGGAGACCCATTATCCCCATATTTATTCATAATGTGTCAAAAAGTGTTGTCTCTCGCGATCTCCAGAGCTGAAGTTGATCACAGATTCAGTGGTATCACATTAAGAAAAAGAGGTATGCCTATATCCCATCTGATGTATGGAGATGATGTGACTATCTATGGTCGTACATCTAAAAAGGAAGCACACAATTTTGTTAGAATCCTCCATCAGTATTGCATTGAATCTGGTTAGCAAATTAACAGAGAAAAGTCTTCCTTGCAGTTTAGTCGGAGCACTGGAAAGCAACATCGCATTACCATGAAGCCGAAAGCAAAAGACTGTGAAAAGTCTTCCCATCTCGAGTTTCTATCTGGGTTTGCCAAATCCGGGTAGGAAGCCGAAAGCAAAAGACTCTGAACATCTGTGTTGTCGAAAGTCAATGAGCGACTCTCGGGTTGGAAGGCCTTAATGCTGTCACAGATGGGTCGGATGGTGCTGATCCAATCGATTTTAAATGCTCAACCAATACATTACATGGATTGCTATAGCTTGCCAAAGGGAGTTAATGAAAAGATTCATCAACTGACGAGAGGCTTTCTTTGGAGAAAGGGAGAAAATGACAAGGACATGCATACTATTTGCTAGGAAAAAGTCACACTTCAGACAAAATATGGGGGTCTGAATATCAGAAGTGCTCAAATGATGAATATAGCCCTACTATTAAAAGCGGCCTAGAAATTGGCTTCAAATCACAAAGGATGTTGGGCTAGAATCATGAAAAGCGCATATTTTCATGACTCAAGTTTTCTTGATGCATCTTGCAGGACTAGGCATTCTTTTGGATGGAAGCAGTTGCATGATCTGATACCATTGATTAAGGAAGGATGCGTGTGGACAGTGGTTGATGGTAAGGGTATCAAGATTTTGGAGGATAGATGGGTTCAAGCGTTTGATTCAAAGCTGGAGATACAGAAAAATTCAGGTTCTTTTAACATGATCACTGTTGATCAATTGATCAACCATGCTACTGGTTGGTGGGATGTCAATCTGCTGAATTCCCTTTGGGAGCCGCCCGCGGTAAGTCACATTTTAGCGACGAGCATTGAGCCTCATGGTAGTGAAGATGTGAGACATTGGTCGGGCAGGGCGACAGGCAAATTTTCAGTCGCCTCTACATATCGTACTCTACTTGGTATTAATGAGTTGGCAAAGGACTTGGTTTGGGCAAGATGCTGGAAGTTAAATCTTCCAAACAAAATCAAACTTTTCATTTGGAAATGTCTGCATGGTGGTGTTCCTACGGTTGATTTACTCCACTCTCGATTGGATTATATTGAAGCCAACTGTTCTCTGTGTCAAGATTCTCCGGAAACTATTGAGCATCTTCTCCTCCAACGTCCCTTTGGCTATGCTGTTTGGTTTAAAGCCATTGGGGTGGCTATACAGAGTTGGGGACAGCAATCATCCTATGTCTGCTGGTTTTCACAGGTGCTAAAAATCCCCAAGCCATCAGCTGATTTTAACAGGGACAATTTTTTATCGCAGGTGGCTAATTTTGCTTGGGCAATGTGGATTGAAAGGAACAATATCAATTTTAATAATGTTTAGCGGTGCTCCAACGGAACTCTGTGGTTTTGGAGGAACAAAAATTGAAGAAACAGCCAGAATGCCGTTCCATTGAAGTCTCCTGGAAACGACCTGTCTACCCATTCATTAAAATCAATTTCAATAGAGCGTTCAGATCCTCGGTGACGAAAGCTTCTGCAGGTAGTATTGCAAGAGATTCTACAGGTAAGCATGTGGCTTCTTTTGCTACAATCTTAACAGCAAACTCAAGCTTACTAGCAGAAGCAGAAGCTGCTTTGGAGGCTATCTGTTCAGCAGTGGCATGTCACTTCTCGCATATCATCATCGAGGGGGGCTCCCAGATTATCATCCACTTGCTGTCGTCATCCTCCCCCAAGGTTCCTTGGATAATCAGACCAACTATCAGCTTGATTAAGGAGTTGTGCAACCACATTACTGCTGTTGTTTTCTCACACGTACTTTCAGTGAAGGAAACCATGCTGCAGATCATCTAGCAAACTATGCTCTAGATTGCTTTTTGTCTTTGGATGTACACCTGCCCTGCTTTCTCTCCTGCCTGGTGTTTGATGAGGCTAGAGATGTTAACTATATTCGAGTGTTCTGATTAATATAAATCTCCTTCGTTTACCAACAAAAAAAAAAGTTCATTACATTCAATTAAACAAACAAAAATTTTAAATTCACTACATACCTACTTGCTATGCAACAAGAAGGTGGCTGTTGTTCTTGTTTGGAGGAGAGCGAGGATTGAAGAGTCGAGAAAATGCAGTCACAATACTCAACCAACCTTACTTAGGGTTTTCGTATGGGACAAATTAGTTCAGGTTTTTCGGGCTAGGTTGTGTGAACCCGAGCCTAACCCGAACTCAACTTCGTGCTTGAAATTGAGCCCGAACCAAACCCAAACCTTAAATAGGGCTGTTATTTGGGTTGGGTCGGACAGGCTTCGAGTGGGCCGGGCAAAACTTACAGCTCTAGTCCCACATGCATTTTGTCTTGCTTGAAGAGGCGTGTAGGAAATTTACTATAGATTATATAGCCTGATTACTAGTGTAGGTGTCAAATTTTGCAAGTCCCAAAACCCATGTTTGTAAATGGGCTTGTAAAAGGACAGTTCATTAAGCCCAATTGTGAGCCCATATCCCACAAGATGGATATGGGATATTTTAATTTAAAATTCTGTTATTTGTCCTTTGAGGGGTAAATTTGTCAATTCCATGAAATTTTAGCTCTATAAATAAGAGGCTTGGTTACAAGGGAAGACACAAATCAAATTAAGAATATCGAATGCTGAAGTTCTGGAGAAATTCTCTTGACACTACAAAACAATGGACTTTAGACGACGGACCTTTACCAGCGGTACGTAAAACCTGCCTCTAAAACGACAAATACCGGCGGTAATAACAATTGCCGCCTCTAAAAGCTAAAACAAAAAAAAAAAGAAACGCGAGCGAGTTAATTTGGCATGAACAGATATATACCGACGGTAATTTACCGCCGGTGTTTAATTTTCACCAGTGGTAAACTTATTACCGCCAGTAATAACTGAGATCTATTTTCACAGGCGGGAGTGTTAATCTTTTGTGTCGGCAAAATTTTCCCTTTATCGCTGGTAATAACTGAGATCTATTTTCACAGGCGGGAGTGTTAATCTTTTGCGTTGGCAAATTTTTCCCACCACTAATATGTTAATTAGCGGCGGTATAAGTTACCGCCGCTAAAAATCTAACCTAATTTCTCACTGGCAAATCCACCCCTCTTTCAGTTTAAGCGACCCTTCTTTCAGTTTTTTTACTGTGTTTTGATCTGTTAAGGGTTTTGTCGCGCCGTCACTGTCGCACTTCCTGTCGCCGTTGCTCGTCGCCTCCAATATCGTTGCCTTGCTCGTCACCGATTAAGGGTTTTGCCTTGCTCGTCGCCGTCGCTGCCTTGCCTTGCTCGTCGCTGCCTTGCTTATTTGCGGCCCGCCTTCGTCAACTCAGGTAAGCTATGTCTTCGGGTGATTCCTTTTTTTTTTGTCGCAGTCCTATCTTTGAAATATGGCTTCATTCAAGGATGATTTGGTGGCTGATGTGCTTTATATTCCTAAGAGAACGTAACCTGCACAGCAAAAAAAGGGACTTTTAGCGACAGACCAAGACCACTGCTAAAAGTCAAAAGACCGCTGCTAAAAGCCCATCCCAACGACACCTGTCCGCAGAAGATTCTTCTGTCGCTAATTCTTTCAGTGGCGGCTTTAGCGACGGTCACGACCACCGCTAAAGCCTCTTTATGTTTTTTTTCGGCCGTAAATCGACCCTACATCCTTTTTTTTCTAATTTTTACCCGCCCCTCCCCCCAAGTTCTTATTTTTACGAACAAACCCCCCACATCCATAAAGGACTGGGCACCACCAATCGCACTATCATCAACATTTCTCGCTGGTCAGTTTGTTTTGGATTCCACATTTGAGAGGTATCCAGAACAAAATATAAGACTCTTCTACAATGTATCCTTCTGCGATTCCGGCTGAGCTTTGTTTCGTACATACGACTTCAAAGTAGATAAGTACCTATAATTTAGAAGAAATATTTTCAAAATTAACAGATAACAAAATATTAATTGTACAATCAAGTGTAACTTCAAATTGTGCATAGCAAACCTCTCAATCGGATACATCCAATGGTAATGGACAGATCCACCTAGCATCACCTCATCCGCTAAATGAACTGGCAAGTGCACCATAATATCAAAGAACGCTGGAGGAAATATCCTTTCCATCTCGCACAGCACGTGCACTATACGTTCCTGAAGTCGCCTCAAGTCATCAACATGGCAAACTTTAGAGCACAATTCTCGGAAGAAGTTGCTCAACTCTATTAGAACATCTAATACATTCTTCGGCAATGTCTTTCGAATAGCAAGAGGCAGGAGTTGTTGCATTAGCACATGGCAATCATGGCTTTTAAGTCTGAATATCTTACGCTCTATAATACTTACACGCCTTGAAATGTTGGAGGCATATCCATCAGGGACATTCAAACTTTTCAATACTTTGCAGAAAACATATTGTTCACGCTTATCCATTGAATAACATGTAGCTGACAAATATGTTTTCTTCCTATCGAGCAATATAAATTGATGAAGTTCATGTTTAACACAAAAATCTATTAAATCCAAGCGTGCTTTGAGATTGTCCTTAGATTTTTCCTCGATATTCAACAATGTACTAATTATACTATCATAGACATTTTTCTCAATATGCATCACATCCAAATTGTGCTCTAAGAGGTTATCTGCCCAATACGACAGTTCAAAGAAGATACTCTTTTTCTTCCAATTATATGACATGCCACTTTCCGCAGTGTTTCTTCCATGCTTACGCTTTCCAAATATATTTGGACTGTCCCTCAGCTGATCCAATATCTCGAGGCCTACTAATGAACTAGGAGCTTCCCTTGTCTCAACAGTACTGTCGAAAGATTGTTTTTGCTTTCAAAATCTGTGATTAGGAGGCAGGAACCGACGATGACCCATATAACAGTGCTTCTTTCCGTTACTTAAATAATGGCTGCATGTATCCTTGTGAGAAGGACATGCATATCGCCCTTTTGTGCTCCATCCAGAAAACATAGCATGCCTAGGAAAATCACTGATTGTCCACAACAATGTTGCACGTAAAGTAAATTTCTCCTTCTTTGATACATCATAGGTCTCAACCCCCAGTAGTCCACAAGTCTTTCAACTCATCTACTAAAGGTCTCATGTAAATGTCAATATCGTTTCCTTGACCAAGAGGCCCTGGTATCAGTAAAGAGAGAATCATATTAGGTTGCTTCATGCATAACCACGGTGGCAAGTTGTACGGGATCAAAATAATAGGCCAAGTGCTATGTGATATACTCATCGTCCCGAAGGGGTTGAACCCATTAGTTGCTAAGCCAAGCCGAATATTACGAGGATCCGAACTGAACGTAGGGTTCATCAAATCAAAAAATTCCCAAGCAGGAGAATCTACAGGATTCCTCATCCTTCCATCGGCAGTGCAGCCCTCTGCATGCCATCTCATGTCATCAACAATTTTGGACGGCATATACAACCTCTGGAGACGTGGTTTTAACAGAAAGTGCTTGAGAATTTTCGCCGGCTTCTTCTTACCCTTCTTATTCAAGTACGTGTCCTCGAATTTCCATCTAGATGTACCGCAGATATCACAAGATTGTTTCTCAGATGAATCTTTCCAAAATAACATACAATCGTTCGGGCATGCGTCTATTTTGTTGTAAGTTAAACCTAAATCTGATATCATATTCTTCATCTGAGGAAAATTCTCTAGCAACGTTGACCCCACAGGAAATACCTCTCAAAGCATCAAGCAATTCACTGAATGAATTATTGCTCCACCCACCTCGACACTTTATTTCATAAATTGAGGATGAATGACAATTTCGTGTGTCTTTTACAACCAAGGATTACCTTGTTATCAGCATCTGCTAAAAGATTTTCATATTTACTATAATCCTGGTTTGCAGTGTCCATTGATGGAATATGCAGTGAACTTGCATACATGCCTTCACCACCTTTGCCATGGACCCCAAGAATGTCTTTTAACATAGTCTTCATTTCATCACCACCCATAATATGTGCATCATGACCACTGTCTCCAGTATCATCCCAAGATGAACTTGCTTGATGGAATTCCTCCCCATGATGATACCAATTTGTGTAATATTTATCAAACCCGTTGCATATCATATGATCAAATGCAACATCCTTACTTCGAAGCAACACATTATTGCATTTGGCATAGGGACACTTGATCATCTCATTAATGGTTGCTCCACAATCATAAGCAAACTTGATGAAATCTATCACCCCTGCAACATATTCTTGACTAACCCTATTTCACCAACATTACATCATTATTTATTTAATTTATATATGACGCTTTGGGATTGAATTTAAAACATTTAAATAATAACATAATAAATACCTAGTCCTTTGAATCCAACTTCTATCCAATTGTTCGTATACTTGTGGAAGCATGTTGAATTTCCTTTTGCAAAACACATACCATTGTACAAGCTTTACAAATATATTGAAGAACTCGATGAAGGGAACAAATTTGGAGTGCTCTGGGTTTCCACATCAAGAACTTTTGTTCAAGACCTTTTTTATTGGAATTGCCTAGGAGTCCTTGTTATTGAAACAACAATGAGCGAGTATGACTCTATTAACCTAGGCTTGATCTTATATTGTGTATTGCATCATTCTTCATTTAAAAGCTTATGCTGGTTTTGCTCATTTAGGGATACCAAGCAAATTACTTCAAGATCATATGATTTACATCATTCTCTAGAAATTTTGGTAGCATCTCAGCGTATTTCTTCAAATACGTAAGGTTTTATGACATGTTATGCTATTTGTTACCTATAAAAGGTAACAAATAGGACGACGTCAATAAAACTACGCATTCGAAGAAAAATGAGATGAAACCAGAATTACAACTAGAAAAACATGCTAATCATATATTACAAAGCAATCTACTTGTTATCCCCGAACTGTCTACTGACAATCCAAGACGTTATAATATTGACTTTATATTTAAATACTACGAATAATTGCGAAGTTCTAAAAACAGTCGCAATACATTCAAAGTATGTAAAATAAAGTTGCAACAATTATACATATAATGCCTTAGACGAGCATTTGATTTGTTCCCACTTTTTAAGTGAAAAATACAAATTCATGCATTGAAGTGTGTGCGCATTGACAACACATGGTAGTGGCTTAATTGTATCAAATAATAAATGAAACATGCAAATCCCATCAAGAACTGATCTCTAACAAATTTAATAAAAAGCACACCTAGGATACTGCCGAAATTTTTGGCAGCATCTCCCCCAAAAAGGGAGGGTTGACCAAACCCCAAATAGTCCAAAACCTGTATAACCTGCAAAATCTAGCAATCACACAATTGTAATTGTAATTGGAAAGGAAGGATATAATTATAAAACCGGTCACACCGGTGAACAACATAAACGCTCGCCATGGACATTATCACTATTATATCATGTAACAATGGACATTATCACTATTATATCAAAGTACTTTAATAATCATGGTTATCATGCATACAGAGATGATATTAGAATGGTTGTTCATTCTTTGTTGTAGCACTGTCCACTTCATGAGTTATAAATGCCAGCATTCAGAAAATGAAAATTTTTCAGATTATCTATATCAATCTAACTTTTACGAACTAACATATAATTATGTGAAATAAAGGTACAAATGGTGCAAGCATAAAGTGAGAGAAAACAATGCACATCTGCAGCCTCAAGTTGTCTTGGAACTAAACAGCCTTTATTGTATAGATTTCCATACCTTTACCACAAAATTGAGATCCAACCTGTGAAGAATTTGAAGCCTGCGACCCACTGTTACCTACAGGAGCAGAATCTTTAGCTTTAGTAGAATATGTCTCAATATAGGCATTAAATTTTTCAGGTAACCACATAGCATCTTCAAAAAATATTTAATACAGACAAACAAAGGAAAGACATTCCTGCAGTCGTAAAAAAATTTCCACATCAAAAAATTGATTGATTGATATATGTAGATATCTAAGTACATTCGTACATTTATACGGTAATTCTGCATCAGTATGTCCCAAAAAGTGGAAAAAACCAGACAGTCGCATAAAAAGTATAAGAAATAGATGATCCTGAACCCCATTTCTCTTCCCAAAAGATCTAAATTCATGCTAAAACCACAACTTAAGAAACCAAATGTAAAGTACTGCAAAAGTTGTCAACTGGTATGGAGAAAGCGAAAACCGATTTCAAAGGTAAAACAATAATTCAAATATGGGAAGAGAGAAATCAAATTCCAAATCAAAATTTCATACCCAAAAACGAATTAATGCTGGCAAGTAAACCTAAAGATGCCACTATAAAAAGATTATAATTGATATGATCATAGTTTCTAGTTGGCTTATAAAAAAGGAAATAGATTGAAACCTTTGTAGTAGGATTCTTATATATTCATTTATTTTGAACAATAAATAAGATGTATCTTGAAATTAGGACACCATACTAACAGGAATATGTTAATGAGCGACTAGAACCTATAGCAGCTTTCTTGCAAGTTTCTTGTGTTTTGACAGACATATGTTAGCCATTGATATTATCATAAAACAGAAGTGACAGAAACATATAAATGTCACACAATAGAAAGGATATCCAAGTGACATTAACATTGATGGAGGCTTTGGAATAGTATTCTACCTCTGCATTAGATCATGCTGTATTAGTTTGTTTCTTATAGCACCAAGAAACAATTGGTGCGTAAGAAAATACTACATACATTACTACATTATGTCTATGAACATCCAGCCCTATTTATATCAAACAATCCATAAGGTGCAAAGAACATTAATAACAAAATAAAAAACCATAATCCATTGTGGCTTTAAAATATCATGCACTTTGACTTCACCACTTGATAGTTGGTTCATATTGCAACAAAGGTTCATAGTCACTAGCTTTCAGCCTTGATTTTAGTAGGGGAAGCCCAAGGTATTTTATGAGCCCCTATCTCTCTCTCTCTCTCTTTTTATTTTCTTTCAGATCATGAAGAATTAAATAGTAATATCCAAGAGGAGGAGCCCTCCAGCATGCTATTTGCAGAAAATGTAAATCTGGTGGACCAAATAAGTCAAACTATGACTGACTATATGCAGTGCAACCTTAGTACAAAT
The DNA here is from genome assembly GCA_947561395.2 of Buxus sempervirens. Classification (NCBI taxonomy): domain Eukaryota; kingdom Viridiplantae; phylum Streptophyta; class Magnoliopsida; order Buxales; family Buxaceae; genus Buxus; species Buxus sempervirens. The sequence continues at coordinate 18,219,223 of OX387190.1, read as the reverse complement.
AATATCAGAGGTAAAGCAACAGCACGAACTGAGAATAAAAAATCTGGGAGCTAAAACCCAACAAATAAAAATCTGGGTGCTCAAAATCCTGGAGGAGGAGGAGGCACACAAAAACTAACAACAATTTGTACCAATGGAGACGAGAACACAAGGTAGGCACAGCTAGAAGAAATAAACCCAAAAAACGAAGACACATTAAACAGGGGGGATATCCATATTTGTATGATTTTGGACTTTGAATACAAGGAAAATTTTGCACTCTAAAGATAAAAATAAAAAAAATCAGAAAATTATCGATGAATATTTCATTATTTTGTTCCGATAAAAGATTGTGCAAAAAATTAAGCTAACAGACATATTGACAAAAAAGAACTTTCATTAAAAATTTCATTATATTTTGAAAAAATTTAGAATCATGCATATAACAATTATTCTCAAATTAATGTGTTTTCTTTTGTCTTGTAGGCCAACCTTTTATCGGATTTGTAAGAAGAAATCAACCGAAGAATTCCAATCAATACCATATCTGGTAGCACTTTTCAGTGCCATGATACTACTGTATTATGGCTTCATCAAGACTGATGGGATTTTGATCATCACCATCAACGCCTTCGGATGCATAATAGAGTCTATATACCGAGTCATCTACTTGGTATATGCACCGAAGGCAGCAAAGGTTTGCACCTATTTCTCCTTAACATATCTATATATAGATCCACCATGCATGAGTGCAAGCCTTAATGAATTTAAAATGCATCTATATATATATTCCTTTTTAACGCAAGTAATATAGCATTTTCATGTAAGTTTAGGTCTGTATTTTGATGATGAAGCTATAAATAGCTTTTAAAGTCTCTTGGCAACCAAATAACTTCAGGTACCTTCATTAAAATTGACCGAGAAATAGAGAAGGAATGTTTGGTGACCATTTTGCTTCATTAGGAAGCTTACTCAGGTTCTTTCAGAACAAGTATACATAGATGGATATGTATTTATTTTGCTTTTAATTACATATCTCATTCTAGCATGATTTTTGTTTAAAATCCCAAGATTTATATGTCATCTACATATAAAACTTAGAAGGATATACAACCTATACTCAAGTATATTTGATCACAATAGTTCATCCTTGACAGTTCATTTTGAGGATGACTAGAGGAAAGCAGGTTGTCAAAGTTGGAAAACCAATTTTTTTTTTTTTTTTGTAATAATTATCTGTTACATAATAAAATTCTACCAAAACTATATTTTATATATACAATAAATAGATCATACATTTATTTCAATAATCGTCTATATATGTACATAGTTATCTTAGTTGTGATAAAATCATAAAATAAAATATTATCCAAGTGTCAATAAAATCATTCTAAGAAACTATTAGGATATGAAAAAAAGGATAATTATAACCGAAAATGGGCCCACTCTTTGGAACAAGAAAACATTAATAAAACCCCATGGTTATCTATTTTTTGAGATAAGGAAGTCATTGATAAAATATTAAAGTTATTTGTTGAAAGCGGTTTGTTAGTGCAGAATCTTCAGGGTTCATTGTAGTCCTTGTCCTTCAACGTTCCATCCTATCTTGACTACTAGTCCAAAAATCAGAATTAGTGTAATTCACATCTAATATATTTTGTAGCATGAGAAATACATTAGCACAATCTAATATAATATAAATGATTAGCACAATATAATATTCAAAAACATATAGCTAATGCACACAAGGTTGCTTCTGATTTAGACAGAAAATATTTTGTGTGGAATATTATTGTGAATTTTTTATAAGAAAAGCCTATGATTGGCTCAAATGTAATTTTTCTATGAGACATTATCTTCAAATTTGGTTCTTTCATATGAAGGAAATTAATTCTGATCAAGAGGTTAATACAAAGAAAAATAGTTTTATTACCTCAAAGCATTGCTTTATTTCAATTATTCAAAGTTAGTACCTCAAAAGATATTTAGGAAAAATTCCTGAACACGGTGAGAGGAAAAATTGAACGTACGCTAGCTGATGTACAAAACTAGTTCAATTGTGACAAGGTTATTCTCCTCGCTCTATGGCCATAATACCTCATGAGCTCTCTTCCTATACCAAAATCTATTGTTCTTTGGTGAAACACTTTTCTAATTTCCTTTGGGGTGAAACAAGGATAATGCCAATCATCATTGGATTAACCTGGCCGCTATTTATCATCCCATTAATGAAGAGGGATCGATGAGCATTAGATCTCCTCAAGAGGTCATGGATAGGCTTTAAGCTACAATGGAATGGGGGCTCCTGAATGAAAATTTTTTCTGGTTAAGCTTTATGACATGTAAATATCTCTGATTCTTCCCGTCATGAAGTATCTAATGTTGGAATCATAATGAAGGTGTTAAAACAGCTGGTACACTTGGACACTAATTGGATCATTGTTGAGGGGAAATATCAGCTTTTGGTTTGACAAATAATGTAAAGTTGTTCCTTTCTTCCACCACCCGGATGAATAGAAATTTAAGTGAGGATATCATTGGCATTGAAGGTAAATGGAAAAATAGTTTTCATATCAAAATACCCTCATCAGCTTTTGGTTTGATAAATAATGTAAAGTTGGCCGTCTTCCACCACCTCGAAAAACAGAAATTTATGTGAAGGGATACCATAGACATTGAAGGTAAGAGGAAAAATAACAATGGTCATCAGGTGTTGAGTAATCCATATACAAAATTTGTAAAAGTTTTTCATGCCTAGAACGATTTCAAACATCCAACATAGTCCTCATTTCTTTTAAGGATCACATCATGCAATTGACCGACCCCATCTACCAATGCCTTTGCATCCTCTAAACATGACATGAGGAATTATAGATTTTTCTTACTGAACATATATAAGGACAAAAGAAGAGTAGTTTAAGTGCAACAGATTGTAAGAGGATGAACAGAGAAAAGAATAGTAACTGTAACAAGCTCCTTAAAGTATTAATACCCTCTCAATACAAAAATAGGATAAAGCAAATTAAATATATCAAGCTCAAGCATAAATTAATAAATGAATCGCGTCAAAAATAAACTATAATTTCTTTGAGAAACTCACATCTTGAATGTTGACTAAATCACGTGAACTGACACCTGCCTGGAGGCCGTCAAGTAGGCCTTGAACATATTCATAGAAGTAGTTGGGGTCATCACAAACAGAAAAAGCATGCACCTGTAATACCAAGAATGTGTAAGGTAAACATATTGAAGGAGTTGATGAAACAATCACTGAAATAACAAGACGATTTTAACCATCAAAGAAATAAAATAAAATAACAAAGACAGGACTGCGACCATAAAAAGGAATCACCCGAAGACATGGATTACCTGAGTTGACGAAGGCGGGCCGCAAATAAGCAAGGCAATGACAAGCAAGGCAAGGCAAGGCAGCGACGGCGACGAGCAAGGCAAAACCCTTAATCGGTCACGAGCAACGGCGACGGGAAGTGCGACAGCGACGCCGGCGGGAATATTACCGCTTGTGAAGACAAATCTCAATTATTACCGGCGGTAATAAGTTTACCGCTGGTGAAAATTAAACACAACACCGGTGGTAATTTACCGTCGGTATATATCTATTCACGCAAAATTAACTCGCTCGCGCGCCTTTTTTTTGTTTTAGCTTTTAGAGGGGGCAATTGTTATTACCGCCGGTATTTGTCATTTTAGAGGCGGGTTTTACCTACCGCCAGTAAAGGTCCGTCATCTAAAGTCCATTGTTTTGTGGTGTGTCTTTTTTCGTAGTGAGATCTCTCTATACTGATCTCTCCAACCGCCCTCCCCCCTCTCTCCCTCCCTCCCCACTACCTGTATGCCCCTCTCTATAGCGGTTTTTCTCACTCCAACTAGTACAGACATGCATATTTGTGACATGGAAGAAGTGTGGCTACAAGTGACAGAAGAAGAAAGAGTGAATGGTCATTGAGAAAACTCCCCCAAAATTTCCTGTATTGAGACTTCTAGAGTTGCTGCTTCAGACGAAGATGGAACTAGTGCGAGCACTACAAAAAAAGAGGGCTCTAGCGGCGGGGTTGAGTAGACTTTTAGCAACGGTCTTTTACTGACCGCCGCTAAAAGTCATCCAAATTAGGTTCCAATCCCTCTTTTCCCGATTATCTCTTTCCTCGACCTGTTTCTCCTTCTCTCTCGCCCTAATCTTTCTCTTCCATCCTGTTCTCTGTCTCGCGAAAGCGAAGCCACTTCTTTCCATCTCTCTCGCCCTAATCTCTCTTCCGACCTGTTCCCTGCCGCATACCCCTGATAAAGGCCGTCTTCTCTCCATCTCTCTCGCCCTATTTTCTCTCTTCAAATCCTTTTTGTGTTTCACTCACGACAGGGGACGCTACATCTTCTTCTCTGTTTGATTTGGTTGGTAAGATTTGGTTGGTAAGAGATGTGTTCTTAATTCTTATTCTTAGAATTTCTCTTTTTGTATTTTTATTTGATGATTTTCCGTTCTCTGTTGATAGAGCCCGATTGATTGGAGGAAGAGGGACGCTTACGGTGGTGGTTAGGGCAAAAGCTATAAATCTAGAGATAAGGAAAACTGAGGAGAAGGTCATCGATTCCGTCATCGTCTCCGAACTCTCTAAACCACCCACTGCCTACTGCAGGTTCGTATCCTATCATCATTACTCCTTTTTTTTTTTACTCTTCCCTCTCTATGTGAGCCCGAAGGTGTATGGCGGTGCAGGTGCTGGAGATCGGAGACTTTTCCTCTGTCTGATGGCAGCCATGTGAAGCACAACAAGGCTATTGGGGACAATGTTGGCCCTCTACTCGTGAAGAAGCAGTATCACTTCCTTCGATTCCTGTTATGGGCAGTATTAGCTATTAATGCATCACAAGGTCTTGTATTCTATTCTCTGCTTTGTCCTCTTCGTTTTCTACGGTTTCTAAGAAAATAAGGGAATAAATAATTGTGGTTTTTGGATTCCATGGAGCTCTACCCTAACATAATCAGCTTATATAAGTGTAGTGCATATATCTCCATTAGTTTGGCTTGAGAGATTCTGAATTTACAGAGAATCACTTCTGAATTTCATGCTTGTTCCATGTGAGAAAAGCTTTATCCATCACGAGTGGTCTTATCTGTAGTTCTAACTTATATTTTGTTGCCAGCTTATGGAGGGATCATCTTATAGATCTTGGGTGATTGTTATGTCTAACTCCAGGTGACTATATAGATATCCTAATCTTTCTTCTAATATCCTAGAGTTATTGTTGTCCTCAAGTATTCATTTTGGTTATGTGAATCACTTGAAATCTGGTGAGAAGTTTTCTGCTGCTGTCTTTTTTGTAATTTTCCAGAATTGAATACCTTTTTAGCCCAAATCTGAAATACTATTTTGATTATGTATAAGGAATCTTTGGATAACTGCTTCCTGTGATGAGATGTTCCATGTTGCCATGAGTATATGGAGCTTAACATACATGTTCTTACTTATACTGTTTTTGTTTATGCCTGTAACAATTGTTTGTGTTCCTTTTTTTTTTTTTGATGAAATGTTTGTGTTTGTGTTCTTCCTTGTACTGTTTTTTTTTTTTTTTTTTGTTGCTATTTATTCTAAATAAAAAATTCTTGTTATTCACATTGTTTATATGTTGAAATTTCATCTAATCTATAGGGCCTCTATCAAGTGTATTGCCCCTCTTTGTCTAACCAATCAACTGAATCCAATTAATGAGATCAGAATAATGGATCCTAAGATGACAGTTCATATTTTAGGCAACCAGGTGATGTAAAAACAAACTTAGTTGACAAGGTTCCTAAAATCACCTAAGATGACAGTTCACATTTTAGATTTTTTTTTTGGGCCTTGAAATCACACAAATAACACTCATTTTTTAGTTTTTGCTATATGTCAGATCTACATGTCAATTTGCAAATTTGAAGTTCTGTTCCTAACGTAAATCTGTCTCATTTTATATATGTCATTTTTTAGTGTGTGCGCAACACTCATTCTCTCTCTCTCTCTCTCATATTTGCTTTTGATGCTTTCTAAACAAAGTATAATGCCTTGAATTTTTTATATCTTGTGTAATGACACCCAATATAATGTAAACCTCCATACATCTATGTAATGTAAATAGTCATATATGCAATTATTTTGTGGGGATGGGGTTTTTAGGTCTATTATGTACCCATATAAACCCCTGCAAAGTTTCAAAAAGAAAGTTAAAATCTCAGGCCAAACTTGTCAGAATTTCTCTGTCTGTATCAACGATATATTGCCAAGCACAAGGGGAGGCATTCCCCTTGGCAGCGATATAAAAAACCTTGTGTATGATTTGATGCAGATTGTAGACTTGTTTTCTTATCTTGGTACTTGACAAAAAGAAAGAAAACCACGCTTGGAAAACTTAACACCTTCACTGGAATGACATGATTAAACACATGACCCTTTTCTTGTGACTTGGAACCACAAGAAGAACTTACTGTGGATTTTTTTTACCTAGACTCTTTACACTGGTATATATGTTCCATATGATGGATGAAGTTTTAGCAGCAAAAGAATGTGAATAGGTGAAAGAAGGTGAAGCAGGCATTGGAACCTCAATGCCTTGACTAAGAAGTAATTAGTTGGGCACATGGAGAAAAATATGAGACTGATATATGCAAAAGATTCAAAACTCATAAATAAAAAAAGTGAGCTTGAGTTCTAAGTTTCAAACAAGTAAACGAGGTAATCATTATTATTAGATATTAATAGACTATTAGTAGTGCTTTTGCAATTACACTCTGTTTAAAATGTCTTACAGCAACAACTAGTAGGACTTCTGCAATTACACTCTGTTTAAGCTTTTCTATGCAAACCTGAGTAATATCAGTAGGTCAGAGTCCAAATAGAACTGGAGCAAACCCTCAAACCAAGCTGAGTTGACCCATGCCAATATTAGGGTTCATATGACCTGCATTGTTGAATTGGCTCTGTTTTTCCACATCTAACTAACATAACTTGGTTTTACCATGGGGTTGAACTGGCCAGCCACCCAAGGAGCATTCAGGATGAATGAGTGGATTATTGGATAATTAAGTTTAATGATAGGACTTATTCTTGTGGATTATTGGATACTAAGAAATGAGTTGCAAGCAAATTAATCAATATCATCAAGGACATGTTGGAAGAGTTGACAGTTGAGGTGGGGACTTGAAGATAGATGAGTGCAAAGGCTAGACCAGGAAGTTTGAGATTGAAATTTTATCTATCAAAATGATTCCATACGTCACCTAATGGAAGTAAGGGAAAATGGTCTAGCCATTTAGATGTTTTGGTCAATTTAAATAAAGGCCAATGTTGACGTTGCTGAAAATGTTTGTTAGTTTGTGGTAATGGAAGGTTCAATCAGCATATTCATTAATGTTTGTTAGTTTGTGGTTTAACTGGGAATTGCATTACCTTTAATCATGCTTTTTTTTTAATTTCTTTTGTTGTTTTTTTGGTGGGTATGTCCAACTTACCTGCTATGAGATTCATAGCCACCATGAAGGTCATTATTTGGTCAGTCCCACCTTGAAGATTTTTTAGTGGAAACTAGGCTAGACATATCAGTTGATTCATATTCTACCTGATGCATTGCATTATTTTGATGGTCAAAGAAAAATGACCAGCGATCTAACTCTGTTTCATTTTTGCTCTTGCCTTAGAGTTCAGACTCCAAACTCTGTAGTCCTGCAGATTGTTGAGAAGATTCACTTATCATGTTCAAATGCAAAACCTATTCTTGCTTTAGGTATGCAAGCTGCAACTAGCTTTAATATTAAAGCTTGTTTAGTGCTTTTCTAGAATAAAAAAAAGATTACAAATTCAAAAATTTCAAAGATTAATGATGGTCTGGAAATAAACCATTTTGCTGTTTTAATGTCTTTAAGATTTTGTTTACATAATGAGCTTGGCATGAGAATTTTGCTTGATTCTGTTAGTTGCCAATTGTTTCCTTGTTTTAATTATAACTTCTTGTATTGCTCTTAATTTATACTCTTTGTTGGAAGGTTTAGATGAAGAAGACTGTTTTAGCAGTGGAGCTTGAAGGTCTGGAGATGGATTTGGATGCATCAAATCCTGGTTGTGAATTTTTTGTTTTTTCTGGTAACGTTTGGAGATAAATTTTGAACCATCAAATGTCATGAAACATGTTTTTTTTTGTGGCTTGGTACCAATATTGTAATAGAAGGTGAAAGTTTCAAATTAACGCTTTTTTTTTTAATTGCAATTTTATTTTATTTTTATTTGGTTTTCTCTTCTACGTGGGTTGAAGCCAGGGTGAAAGTTTCAAAGTAACGCTTTTTCTGGTAAAGCGTTAATTTGGTAAATCCGGGTCGGGTCAGGCCCGGGGGGTGTCCTGTGTTGTGCCCCAATCCAATGCTCAGGGGCTTTTTTGGAAAAAAAAGTGGTAAGAAATCCGGAGGAATTGCATAGGGCAATTTTGTAAAAAAGAATAATTTATGCCAATCCAATGCGCAGGGGCTTTTTTTGGAAAAGGGAATTGCATAGGGCAATTTTGTAAAAAAAAAGAAAATTTATGGGATTTAGCAGCGGTCGTGACTGTCGTTGAAAGATTCAGCGATAGCCCAATCAACGGCGGACAGCCGTCGTGGGGATTGGGATTTAGTAGCGGTCTTGTTAGATTTAGCGGCGGTCTTGGCCCGCCGCTAAAAGGCCCGTTTTTTGTAGTGGAGGGAGGACTGAAATATCAAAGAAGAAATCTTCTGCATGATGGAACTCTTTCTATAATTCCAAGGAGCTATAAATAACATTCCCAATTCAAAAAACAAGGATGAAATCTATGGTATAATTAGATACTTTGGTGTAAATTGTACAAGTTCACTTGAGAGATGAGATAAACAAAGTGTAAATGCATACCCTTGAGAACTCTTTCTAGAGGTTCTCAAGGGTATGTTTATATAACCTAGCTTTATAATTTCATGAAAGCTAGTCTCATGCTGTGTGGATGATATCGTTCAATCAGTTGCATTCTTTTGTGTTTTGAAACTATATATGCTTCTTAATAATGCTTGAGTGTCGTGCAGCATCTCACGGTTAATGTTTTTTTAATCTCGTAAAATTCTATTTAAAAGATAACAGCACACATTTGTGAATAAGATCGTGCAAGCTTATTGAAGGATTGGTACGATCCAATCCGGTTGCATTTGATCAACCACGTTAATCTTCACTCCCTTAAGAGGTGGTCACCGTCTGCAACTAGGATTCGTAGGTGCAATTTTGCTTCTAATAGGAAATGGTATACCCTCTCATCTATATAGGCACAGCAGCACAACTATTAATTATAAACACTTAGGGGGAGTTTGGTGGGCATTATGAATTTTAGATTATGGATTATAATTTGGATTTTGATAATCCAGATTATAATAGCTGATTTTCAAAATCGATAATCTTATTTGAATACCATAGATTTTTGAATCTAATTATACAATTATAATATAGAATCTCATTTGGTTGACATTGATTATTCAACGTGACAGCATACGAGTTCACTTGAGAGAAGATATAAACAAAGTGTGATAGCGCACGAATCTCTCTTGCCTAAAACACAAGCTCAATTACATCTTACTTTCTTCAATTTCAATTACATCTACAATTTCTTTGATTTCTCAGATTTTCATAACACATTATATTTTAAAATTTCTCTTATATTGTTATGATCCTAGAGGTTAAGTGCTGAACTAATGAAGTATCCATTAGCCTTCGGGATTTTGGAGCAATGCTTACGCATTTAATATATAAGAATATCATATACATGTAAACTTTATAAATTGATGATTCTAAACGTAGCAATCGATGATAAAACTAATTAATGGAAACTAAATTGAATTAAATCAAGCTTTGCAAATTCAACTTTCAGTTCGATTTGTGGTTAAAGAATAAAATGTCAATTTTTTTTTTTTTATGTTTATTATGGTTTAGTACTTCACAGTTCCGTTTGGGTTTCCCTTGTTTCCATGATAGGTCTCCTTTTGTTCATGCCTAAACAAGGTTTATTAATTATGAGGATTATAATGTCTTTCAAGAAACAGTTTGTTCCACCTTTTTCAGCTATGGGACGGGTATATGCGCAAGCATGCCAGCATCTGTGCCGATGCAACGAGTCGAAAACTTCGACCACATCACTAATGGCATGTAGAAACTGGATGGATTGCAGTTCAGATTCAATCAGCAACCTATAGATTAGGAGATTTCTTATCTGGCAATTGTTAGGAGGAGTGGGTTCGTCCTCCAAGATTCTCTCACCCAATTTATGGCATTGAAATGGCCATGGGCCATAGCAAATGACGGCAACGTTAGTGGTGGCCATTTTGATGTAGAATTATAAGAATTGTGGGTCATGTGGGCTGACAAACTCCAAAGACAAATAGGAATAAAAAGAGATTAAAGATAAAAAGGAAAACCAATATTATCTCGGTACCTATTACCTTTTTCCTATAGCTATCGTTACGGAGTATAGAGAGAAGAGATTAAGGGCGGCCTTGATGATCACCGATTCTAGGGTGCACAGAGTGACTGTCCCTCGCCTTGATCGTAAGGAGTAAAGAAGAATGTCCCTAGCCTTGGTTGAAGGAGTAAGGAGGATTTTCATTAGCCTTGATCATGAGGAATAAGGAGGATCTTCATGTGTTGTTGCGACAGGAAGCAACATACAATGGAGGATAGCTACATCATGCTATGAGGATAGCATGATAGTATGGAGGTCTGAGAAGACCGGATAGGTAAGTTGTTGGGTTGTGTTTTGTTGATCGAGAGATCGATTTCCTTGCCTTCAAATCCTTTTTTACAGGCTTCCTTCTTGATTGAGAAGTTTCTTAACCAATCCCACTCTCTCAATCGGTTAAAAAGTTAGGTTCCCACTTTACACAAACAGTTGATAGGTTTCCCAATCGACCCCACTTTTTATGTAGTAGGAGGTTTCCTAACGAACCCCACTCCCATATTTTAGAGAGTCTTTTGCCATGTGGACTCTTCTTAACTGCCGGATTACGGCGATGTAGACACCCCAAATTGCACAAATATTCATCAAAAATCATTATCTCCTTGAAAGCCAGCACAGAAATTGAAGAAAATGAATTTTTACCTGTATCTGGCAACTCAGGCCGGATACAAGTGGTCCTCTGTGTATCCGGTAACAAATACCGGATACAGGCAGTGCTTAGTGTATCCGGTATTATATACCGGATACGTTAAGGTCTTTGTGTATCCGGCCTGATATACCGGATACGCTAGTTTTGCTCAAAATTAGGGTTTTCCGAGAGCTTTTCACTTTTATCATCATATCCCTCATTAAATGAGGGGAAATCTTGGAAATAGCCTTAGGGTTAAGGTTGGTGGGCTATAGACATTATGTTGTGTCTACCATTCTCACCAACCCTAACCCTAACTTTTGCCTATAAATAGGAGCCTCCTCCTTGAGCAAAAGGCCATTAACTCTTGTTTTGAATTCTCGCAAAGAAGAACTCCAAGAGAAGAAGAAAACCGCTGTGGAATCGCCTCCAGAACTCAGGTAAGCCTCAACTCTTCTTTTTATTTTCTGTCTTTACATTCCTAGATCTAGATCTAGATCTCTTCTTCTACCTTTCTGTAGTGTAAAGCCTTGTTTGTATGTGTGGAAATCCTTCCCCGGCTCAAAGTATCTCAAGACTCCCCTAGCCGTAAAACGTGAAGGCGGATCTAGGAGAAACGAGACTGGGGATTGACCCTAGTGCTAGAACCCATGTAGCATAAGGCCTTTCTGATTGATTGAAAACCGTTCTATAATCAAAGTACCCTTGATTATTTCGAAGATCCGTGTTGAACGGGGAGAGAGAACAGAGGGAAACGATAATGGAACGGAACCCTAGGCTATGCTAGAACCTATTTTGTTGAATCTATATGCATGATATGTTGTTGTATTAATCTTACTTGGTTTTCCACTCTTGCACACATATTACACTTTTTTGGTGAATAGGCTCACATTTGGGGATTTATTACATTCATTGTGATAAATCTCCAATAAATGGCCTCAATCAAATTCTGGAGTATTTTTAAATGTTTTTTAAAGGTTTTGGATTCATCTCACACGAATCTCACACACTTTGTCAATTTTCGGATTTGATTTTCTTCAAAAGTGGCTTAACTGGACAGCACCTGTACCCTTACTTCGGACACCCATAACTTCATTATCCGGATGAATTTTGGGGTGATTCTAGAACCATGGGAAAGGTGTGGCTGTCTAGTTTATGTCCACCAAATTTCACAAATTTCTATCTAGCGGATTTTTGACACCTCTCTGTCGAAGTTAAGTGGACAGTTCAGGTTTAAATACAGAACTTGTCACTTCGACGGACCGCCATGTGTTCGATTTAAGTCCGATTCGAGTGATTTTTGTTTCTATGCACTCCTTTATGAGTCTATTTTCAAATCCAGTTGGTTTCATAATTTTTGGATTCCATTTGAATTATTGGTAGCCGATTTACTCAGAACTGTTCATTTGTACTTTTCTGGGTAAATCTGTGATCTTCGGGGCCTGTTCGGGAGACCACCCAAGGCACATCCGAAGGGATTTTTGTATGAGGCTAGTTTCTGTTGAAAGATGGCCATACAGACTTCAATCACACCAAATTTCGCGGATTTCTATGTAGTGGATTTTTCTAGACAATTTTCCAAAGTTGCCCACTTACCACTTTTAAAAATCCCCAGCAGCAACTTCAAAGGAGCATAACTCCTAGATTTTTCATCGGAATGAAGTGAAATTTTGCATGAGACTCTTATTTATTATAATCTTTCAAATGGATTTGGTTTGATTTGATTTAAAATTGTATTTGAATGATTTTAAGGGAAATGGCATACTTTTTACCAAACTTCCCGGATTTGATTTAACTTGGTTTTGAGCAACTTGTGCTTTGATTTCCACCTTTTTAATGTTCCAGAAATGATATTGACATAAGAGAGGATCTAAAATCCATTTGGATCTTCATGTGAATATATCATACACTTGTTCCTTTTTTAAGGCTTTTTCATGATTTTTAGCAAGCTTCTTATTTTTTTAGCATGAGCATACACATGGCAACCACTTCGTGTGGATGAATGGGGGTGCCTAACACCTTCCCCCGTTCATAATCTAATCCCCTTACCCATCTCTGGATTTGATTTTCAAGTAGGGTTATTTTTATCCTAGAATTTGCTTTTTAACTCTTTTTGCTTATTTTTGAACTCTTTGGTGTCCATTCTCACCTCAAAATCATGAATGGTGGCGACTCTCCCACTTTTGCGTTGAGCCCGTGTGTTGACGGAGGGATGATCACGCCGGTGATTTTTCCCATGTCTCACAGGCGAGTAACACAGTTGTTTGATTTTTCTTAATTATTATTTCTTATGATAACTTTTTATCATTAAAAATATATTGTTTTCTTCTTGCTCTATCAAACATGATGAAATCGAAGACACAAGCCTAAAAAAAAGAAGGGACTCTTTGTTTTACACAGAAAACATGTTCACTTACTTGTCTTCCCTTCGGCATTTTTTTTCTCATTTTTTTCTTTATGCAAAATATGATTAAACAGGATTTGTAAATTGAATTTTATACTATTGTTAAAATTTGCAACCAAATGAGACTACGATACACAAGGAAGATTAATACTGGTGCTCATATGAAGTATATATTATTCCCCTTCATACTTAATTTACAAAATATTATTTTTATAAATTTGATAAAGTTTCACGCCTTTTTCAATATATTTAAATGGTAAAGGATTAACACTAAGTCTTATATTTTCACATTTTCCCCAACTTTTTATATTTTCATTTCAATCTCTGCTCTTCTCATTTTTTTTTTTTTTTATTTCATAACACAAACGCTTGAGAAATAGGAAAAAAGGAAAATTTTTTCTCAGAAAATTTTCATCCACAAAAATATTTTCCGTTGAAACAAACCAAGCCTTAAAGAATGTTTTGCGGCATAGCAAGGCATACTGGCCAATTTAATGACATTTTGAATGACGAAATGGGCTTATACACAATGTCAACAAAATGGGATTACTAAATTCGAATGCAAAATTATTGCTATAAGAAGCCCTTAAAGTTTAACCCTTTGGCCTTGACCCCTGCATCAAACTTTCCTTCCACTTTTTCCCTTGCTCTTCTAAAAGAGTCATTCATGCTGCTCGACTTGAAACCAAAACCTTAAAACCTGCCAGATTGGATTCACCAATAAATGGCAGATAATGAACTAAGGATTTGAAATATACAAATAAACAATAACCATAGTATGAAATTTGCATTTGGGTTATGTTTTGGATTCTAAGGTAGAACTAATATTGACCTTTATTTATAGTAATACGTGGCTTTTCAATTATTCCCTAAGATGGTAAATATAATTCTTGTTAACAATTTTTACAAACACAGACACATATGCACATGCATACATTATAGATATATACTAGTGGTGGCACATTTATACGGCATGTCCTGAACCCCAATGGACATTGTCTACAGCATATGCTGTAAACACCCCCTCACATGGGATGTGTGGAGCACCCTAAAAATGAATGGTGGGACCCCAAATGAACGGTGGGCCCCTCAATGAATTTGAGAGGGTGTATGCAATGTATGCTGTAAAAAATGCAACCTGAACCAATAATTGTAGCATAGAAGTAGGGATGAGGTTTAAACTTGAAAGTAGAAAGAGCGGTGGATATGGTTGTTATAGTTTGGGATTCTTTTGGTTGTAGAGGGAAATTTTTGGGGGAAAAAAAAAAGGCCAGAATCTGAGAAATATTCCCCCAGTCGACTTTACTAATAACATAGATTGATATATATATGTTGTGAGTCAACTTCCTTTCCAGATGGAATTACTCTTCTTGAGTTGTTTCAATGAAAGTTCTCACTCCTTTGCAAACATAAATGGTATCTTAGGCACCATGTTAAACAACTTTTCATGTGTTTTCTCTGCCACCCTCCTTTGCCCTGACCTCTTAAACAGACACAAACAACTTGCTATGTTCAGGACCCTTGTCCTCTGACTTCATTTGCATTTAGTTAGATGCTTGCTCGGTGGATTGGATTTGTTTTTGCTAGTTTTACTGCCTCTTAAAAGCATATTGTGGTCATGAGTTGGACTGAGTTCAGACTTCGTATCATATTTTATCAAGACATTTGTTGAGAGTTGATCAGGCACTCAAGCTCTCTGCTATGTTTTAAGTTCTGTGCAGGTTACCATCTGTTTTGCCTCAGGAAAGCCTGCAAATAAATGGACCTGCTGGGGCAGGAGTTACTGTCATATCATATATACAAAGACATTCTCACCATTTCAGTTATATTAAGATGAATACAAAAAGGAAAAGCAATAACAGTTGAGGGCGAGAATTGTTGGTTTAACCAAAGCTATATTAAGGTGATAAAGAGAAAAGATGGTGAAAGCTGTCGGCCATTCCTTTTATACAATCCATAGATACAATGAAGGGTGCAATTTCACATAGGCTGCCGCATCCCCAAGACTTCTAGTACAAACTACACATGCACAGGGCCCTTAACAGACGATCTGGGACAATAATATGGTTCAAGAAAAACACTGTAGTCCAAAGTTAGCTGTCTAAGCTCCTGTCTGAGTCTGATTGTTTGGGGACTGTTGTCCCACCATTCATTCTTGCACGTGCCTCGGCAAACATCCTCTGCTGCTCGGCCAGTGCTTCTTCCTCTGTCATCTCAACTCCAGCGGTCCACTTCCCACCTTTTGGAGAATCCTGTCAGGAGAGATTTCAGAGAGAGACTTAGGTATAAATATTCCATATACAGATTCATTGCAAAAACCCAGAAATTAAGGAACAGATCACAAAGGAATTCACCAGAGTCTCGAGTCTGTGTTGTTCGTATGCAGCATAAACTTCCTCAATATACTCCCCAAACCCAAGAACCTGTTGTCTTTCCATCATTAGTTCAGAAAATCACAGATCTAGATTTCTTCTTGATAGATAATGACATTCATAAACTTGATCAGTATAATTTAAAAAATTATTTTTATCTTTCTTTTGTATCCGAAAGTTGATGACGTTGATCCTTATTCACAATAAGCATCACTGTGCTTAGCTGCTGATTAAGGTTTGCAAAAGAAAGAAGCAAACATAATTCATCAGCGACGAAAAGCACAGTGAACCGGCATTCAGTGGCTACCAAGTCAGCCATGGAAAGAAGTGGTAAGTTGATTTAACCATACTTCTAAGAACATGGCTCACAAATCTAATGGAAATTTGAATATATCATAATCTAGTTCATAAAAAGAATTTCTGCCTCATGACTACTCTGAAAACTGGAAACCAGAGATACATATGTACATGTATAAATATGAATACAAGTAAGAACAGAGTAGACATAACTAATGTTACTATAATGGTTCAAAATAAAAATTTCCAACAAAAGAAAGATAACAAACTCAAACAAGCAACAAATGAGGTCATAAAAATTTGAACATAAATTAAAAAAACACAAGATGTATCACAACCTCTAAAGCCTTGAGAACGTGTTCAGGAGCAATTGTTCTTTTCTCCTCTCGACCACATACTTCATTGGACTCCGAAGAAATAAGGTTAATAAATTCTGCAAGAGCACGCATAACAGAGGAAGTCTTCAGTAATGGAGAAAAAGATGACCAAAAATAAGTAAATGTTAACCGCTTCAAAATAGGTGCATAACCGAAGAAATCAGAAATTAGAACAGTTGCAACTTCAATTTTCCAAGATATACTCAAAGCATCAAGAGCTTTGCAACCAAGTGTATAAGCTATTATAAAAAGGCCGACATGACAATAGTCTCTTTCCTATTTAACCCTTGAAGCAAGGACCCTTCACCAAATTCTGAAATATCATGTGGCTTTTAATAATGTTAAATCTCAATTTAGCAGTCTTGCAGTTATGTAATAAACGTTTCCAATGCATGTATCTTTGTAGCAAGATTCACGGTGCCGGTTTTGACGCTGTTTTACTAAAGGTCTACTGTGCTGTTTCAACGAAATTTCACTGGTACGCCACTCATGCAGCTGCAATTTTTCGTGCTGCTGAAAATTTCTAAAACATATAGAAGTAAATGTATTCATATTTATATAAAAGATATAAATTATAAAAACAATATATATATACTTAATCAAAGTAAACATGGGTATCAGGATCCTGCCCCAATCGCCTTTTCTTCCTTCTCTCTCTCATGTAAAAGAACAGTCCTTCACTGTAGCAATTACAGAGGGGACGGAAGCAGGTATGCCAACCCCCCTTTTCCCCTTCTTTCTCTGTCTCTCTTCTCTCTTCTCCCTCTTTCCCACATTCTTCTTCTGAAATTTTTTTTTCTTCGTTCTTCTACATTTACTGATTAACAAAAGAAAATGACGAAGATGACATGGAGACAAGGTACACATCACCACCTTCCCTCTCTCTCTTCCCCCCCCCAAAAAAAAACAAAACAAACCTTCTCCTCTTTGTTTTTTTTCCTTCCGCAGAGCATACTGCGCAAGCTCTGCGGAATCCATCTCCTTCAACAGAACACTGTGGAATCTGTCTGTTTCGACAGTAAGCGAAGCTTTCCATCAAAACTATGCAGATTTCGTCCAGCACGAAGCAAAACATTGCCAGTGCCGGATGAAACTTGGGGGTTTCCGATACTCGAACGGAATTCATATTTTAACTTGGTATGGGGACATCTTTTGCTGTTTATTGTTTGACGTGAGAAAGATAAATGCACCATGATGTGAGGATAAGAAGCCGAAGAATATTAATAGCAATGGAACTTCTGTCCTATGGGTTCAGAGACTTGGAATGCGCAAGGCACAACACTGCAACTGGAGATATGCACAAGCAAATAAAATAAAAGAAGCCCCCTCTAAAAGGTCATCATAAGAGAACTTCATAGATGACCAACGAGACAATGAAGATCACTTAAATTTATTGTAATATTCTTTATAAGTATTTTCTGAAATTCAACTAGAGGGTTGAAGACAACAAAAAGTTCGACAAAAATGAAGATGAAAGTGAATTCTCCATAAAAGGTGCATTCATGCTGAACATTAGTGCTGACTGCCAAAATCAAGATTCTGGCTGCTGGTAATAGGCTTAATTTATTGAAATCAACAAGATCTTGAGCAAGGAATACAATTCAGCATCTTTATTCTATACATTACAGATGCCACAACTGAGTTTAAGGCTGAATCCTTCCTTTAATCATGGACGTAAATTCATTTTGGATTCTGTTTCCAAGTTTCCAATGAAAAGGTAATAATAGTTAAATTTTTAGTTTTAAATGCAAGCAGATTGCAAATCTGGTAAATGATTTGCCCTTTATTGCTTCTAAAACCGGTTTCTAGTATGTAAAAACGTTCAATATAGAATTCTCAAGCTAAGATATTTAGGGATTGAAAGCTTGTGTAGTAGCATCTGCAGGTGGACCCTTAAATCTTTTCTTCCAAATAAGTTTAACTTGGAAAGAAACCAGCATGAATACAATAATGAAAAGTTACAAGTAAAAGATACCCTAACTCAACAAAATAAACACCCAAATATAAATTTCAAGTTCCAATGAACAATTTTCCCGCTATAAATGTTAAATTTCCTTAAAGCCCAGACAGGACCATTTCCACAAAAAAAAAATTCCCAATTACAATCTACTACAACTTATACAGGTTTGGTTCAAATCAGGGACGCTGGCTGGTTTCAAAGTTCCTTGTAATATCTGTATGTGCTGCAAATATAGCCTCTAATTATGAATTAAGCTGTATCATTTCTGATTTCGTGTTGATGATTATTCTGTTAGATTTTATAGAAACAACATACGACATTTGCAAGATTCATCACATGCTGGACTCAAATTTGAATTTTATATTTGGAGTATTTTCAGGAAAGATATTTATTTGAATTTTAAAATTCAAATTACCTTTCCCTTTCCTTATATCCTTATATATATATATATATGCGTGCGCGTGTGTGTAATATATATATTTATATAATACAAAATCTTAGTTATTGCTATTTCTTACAACTACTTTGATGGTACAACCCAGAAATGAAAAAATATTGTGACCAAATATGGGTATAGTCACAATGAAACTCAAGAATCTTCTTTCTTGTTCCATGAAGGACCAGAAATTTCAGCCAAGGTCACCCACAAACCTCAAAATCTGGATGCATGTCAAATAAATTGCATTCACAATCTAACCAGCAAATGAGCCACGAAATGAGTAAAATGCACATGCATGATAAATCTAGGGCATATTTACAGAATTCCAAGCTTCAGCGCAAGGACTTGGAATATTAAGTCACTTAATAAGATTTCCATGAGAGATGGGTGGTTCAATCAATTACAAACTGCAAAAAAGAATTTTGATGGAACTAAACATAACAGAAAGAATCAAATTTAGCTCCGCTCTGTAAAATAAATGAAGCTCATCCTAGGGTCCTGTAGGATTACGCCATCAATTTGTTGGACTTACCAGTAATAGTTCCTAGTTATCCAGATCAAAGGAAAATAGCAATTTTATAAAAATCAAACATGCTTATCAAGCTCTTCATGATCCTCCACATTAATAATTTAATCTGCATATTTCAAGAGACAATTATCATATAATTAAAAGATATTATCATCATCAAGCACTTTATAATCCCATTGTCTACTCACCCACACAGCACTCAACCAGAAGATCTTGTGCATCTCTTGCAACACGAACATCTGGAGGCAGCATCTCCTTGATAATCTTAAACATGGTTGCTGTAAACAGATAACAAGTTTGCATTAATATATCATAAAACATAAATTCTTTGGAAATTACAATTTTTATTCTATTCTTATCATGTCTACAATAATTGAATCCACTGAAAATAATAACTAAAGTGACAAAAAGAAAACATAGAAGGTCTCTGGAGAAAAAAAAAGGAAAATAAAAGAAAATAAACGCTTATGCATGTTTGTACAATACATTGACTCTAACAACAGTTGATCCTCCAACATTCAGTGGATTCAATTATTGTGTGATACAATAATTGAAATGGCTTACAATCACTACCAATAAACCTTTTAGGTTTCACTCAAACCATAGCTATGATCCAATATAGCTAATTCTTAGTTATGAGCCAATATAGCTAATTCTTAGTTACAACAAACTGGACATACTAAAGTGGATTAGGGAATGCAAAAATTTGCTCTCATCCATTATAACCATAAAACCAAAAGGAAAAATGGATTTTTGAAGATAAACAACCATGAATTACATCACCGCATCCTCAAACTTTAAGCAAAAAAGAGGGAAAAAAAAAAGACCTTTTGGCAGCGAAACGTCCTCTTTTGATTTCCCAACGATGTCCATCGGCTCCATTCTGCAAAAATCTCCGACCAGGAGAAACGATAAACAGTGAGATAAACTGAAAATTCAGACTCAAAACATAAGACAAAAAAAGGGAATATGATAAAGAGGTTCAAATTCATTTTAACAACCTGTTGGGAGACGAAAGAAGACAAATCTGACGTCCGACACGAGAGAAATAGAGGGAGAAGTTACAATCAACCAAACCTAAAACAAGGAATTCGCATGAAAATGGGCCGACCTAGAAACAGGGAAATCAGAAAAAAAAAAACAAGAACAATCATAGTCAAGGGAGATTAAAAAGAGGGAGATTTTGGATACGAATGCGATCTCGGGCGAAGAAGGGATTTCCAGGACGCGACTGGGAAGGGCTTGTTGCCTTGTTCTCTATTAATTACAAAACTGCCCTTGTACTTTATTCCCTTTAAAGTGTTCGATGAAATGCCAAACCGGGTCTAAAGCCTCTAAAGTGTATCTTGAAAATGGTGGCAAAGTCGAGAAAGAAGGGCCCAGAAGGCATGAAGCTTGGGATCCAAAATGTGGAACCCAAGCTGAGCTAACGAGACGTTTAGTGCTCAATTTTAGATTTGTTAAATTGGCTAAAATTCTACCGTGGAAGTGGTTGTTTGGCGGTGCTGCTGTTGCTCTGAAGTGGTTTGGAGGCTAAGGGCTCGTTTGGCGTTCATTTTGGGAATTCATTCCAAGCCTTGAAACTCATTCCAAGGCTTGGAATGAATTTAAGGAGTTAAATGGATGTTTGGTAAACCATGTTGGAACTCATTCTATTAGAATGAGAATGAAAAAAACTGGAGCAGAGAGAAACACCTCTCAACCCGTTTTTAGAATTAGAGAATGAGTTTTGGATTTTTTTGCGGTGGCAAACTTGTAAAATGAGATAATTTTTAAACGGTGGCATAAAACGTAAATACATTAATCTATATTTCATCTTCTTCATAAAACAACAATCAGTTCAACGCAGGTGCGAACCCAACCCCCACCTCCTCTACCCATCTCTGCACTTTCCTTCTCCCCCTCTTGTCTATCTTCTTCCTCACTTCATCGCCTAAAAAACCCCTCTTATTGGATCGTCTACCTGCTGCTTCAATGACAAGTGCGAACCCAGCCCCCGCCTCCCCACCGTCTGTCCTCCCTTCCTCTGTTCCCCATCATCTGCGTGCTGCTTCATTGGCAGGTGCGAACCCAGCGCCCCCCAAGTGCGAACCCAACCCCCACCTCCCCACCGTCTGTCCTCCCTTCCTCTGTTCCCCACCGTGAGTTTCAATACTTTGATAAATGCCCGTGCAAAATCAGGTTCCATGGTACCGGGGACAGCAATTGAACTCCTCAATGAGGTCCGGAGATCAGGACTTCGGCCTGATATAATCACTTATAACACCCTCATCAGTGCTTGTTCCCGTGGGTCCAATTTGGAGGATGCAGTCACTGTTTATAAAGACATGGAGTCCCACAATTGCCAGCCTGATCTTTGGACATACAATGCTATGATCTCAGTTTATGGACGATGTGGAATTTCGATTGAGGCAGAGCGACTCTTTAAGGAATTGGGATCAAAAGGTTTCTTGCCAAATGCAGTAACTTTTAATTCTTTGCTTTATGCATTTGCACGAGAAGGGGATGTTGGGAGGGTGAAAGAGATTTGTGAAGAAATGGTCAAAGCGGGCTTTGGGAAAGATGAGATGACATACAACACAATCATCCACATGTATGGGAAGCAAGGCAAACATGAAATTACCTTGCAGCTGTACAGAGACATGAAGTTATCTGGTTGCTGCCCAGATGCAGTTACTTATACTGTTCTGATTGATTCACTTGGAAAAGCCAATAAGATGACAGAGGCTGCCAGTGTCATGTCAGAGATGCTGGACGCAGGAGTTAAACCCACTTTGCGGACTTTCAGTGCTCTGATTTGTGGGTATTCCAAGGCTGGGATGCGGGCTGAAGCTGAAAAATCATTTGATTGCATGCTGAGGTCCGGTATCAAACCGGATCATCTGGGCTACTCTGTCATGTTGGATATCTTGCTGAGGTTTAATGAGACAAAAAAAGGCAACGGATTTGTATCATGAGATGATTCGTGATGGTTTCACACCAGACCAGGGACTTTATGGAGCCATGCTTCAAGTGCTTGCAAAGGAGAACAGAGAGGAAGACATTTCACGACTGATAAAGGATATGGAAGAGTTATCTAATATGATCCCTCAAATTATTTCTTGTCTTTTGGTAAAAAGTAACTGTCATGAGCTAGCTGCAAAAATGTTGAAACTGGCTGTTACTCAGGGTTTTGAACCTCTTCGTGAGAATTTGTTACCTATTTTGAGTACATATTGCTCATCAGGCAAGCACTTAGAAGCACATACATTGTGATGATTCAACCTCCTGAAAGTGTTATTCAGGAAGGAGTGGAGTTGCGGAAAGACTGTCTTGTTGGGTACTTCCTAGGGAGAGCTCTTCCTTTCTCTGTAGTCAAATCCTTAGCTCAACGTTTATGGGTTAAGAAAGGTTCGATGGAGGTGTCATCCAACACAGAATGATTCTCCTTCTTCAAGTTCAGTTCTTCTGAAGACAAAAACAGAGTCTTGAAAGGTATGCCTGGCACTTGACTGGTAGGCTCTTTATCATTAAAGAATGGAATGCTTCAATGAAGCTAGAGAAAGTGGAAATGGCTTCAATACCAATGTCGATTAAGCTATTGAAAGTGCCTCTATCATTATGAAGTTCCACAGGTTTGAGTTACCTGTCAAGTAGAATAGGTAAACCTCTATTTCTTGATTCAAACACACAAAATAGTTCTGGATTGGAGTTTGCCAAAGTTTGTGTTGAAACCGATGCTTCAATTGAACTCCCCGAATAGATTTCCATCAATTTGGGATCAAAGGAATCTCCTAATATCAGAGTGGTCTACGTGGAGTACCAAGGCCTTTTGAAAAAATGTGGTAACTGCAAAATTTTTAGCCATAGTGAGCAATCTTGTACTAAACAGAAGCTGAGCTCCCCAAATTAAATTCGGCAGAGATCATAGCTCCAGAGTTACCAAATGTTGATGTTGATTGGACTATAGTTAAAGGCAAGCGTCCAGCCAATGTTTCAAATGGAAGCCCATCCACTAAGGGTTGGCAAAAGGTCAAGGTTCCATTTCTTCTCCTTCAGTGCAGCTTGTGGTCGAATTGGGGCCTGGGTCAAGCCATGCACAAGATACCCCAAATGATAAAGTCCCAAAATGTTTGGAACCCATGGTCGAATATGGATTCATTGGAACCCAAAATGTTTTGATCTGAATGTGGTCATGAAATTGGATCAAGGTATACATTGCAATATCACCATTAAATCTCTTAATGTGTAATATTTTGTTTCCTTTATTTATGCTTCTAATGATCGGGGGATAGAAAAAGATTGTGGCAAAAATTAAGGTATCTCAAACCAGTGGCCCCTTGGTTGTTGGTTGGCAACTTTAATGTGGTGGCAAGTCAATTTGAGAAATATGATGGATGTGGAATTAACAAATTTTTTTTTTTGTTCATTATGGAATTAACAATTGGGCTACTCAAGAATTCACAAAGGCACTTAATGAAAACATCGTTTTTAAGTGTTATATATTTGAATTATTTGTATCCAAATATATTTATAAGACGGTTTTAAGTTTTTTTTTCTTTTTCATTTCTTAGGTGTTTCAAGTTTTTTCAAGGATCAACCAATTTCTTATAATTATTCATGGAAAAGAAAAAAAAAAGGAAAAAACAAATTTCATAGAACTCATTTTGTTACTTGTTAACCAAACAATTTTCTTGGTGAAAATTCATTCTGCTACGTGCTAACCAAACGCAATTAGAAAGACTTCAAAATTGATTCGCAAAATGAGTTTTAAGAACTCATTCTTGGAATGAGTTCCTAATCCAGAATGAAAGCCAAACGAGGCAAATGTTTAAGGATCAAATCCCTTTGCATGTAGGAGGGCGCTACCTGGCCTGGTACTAAAGACCTGTGTTGGTAATAGCCAGGTATGGGGTTCTAATCCCACCCTCACTCACCCCAAGCGTGCGTGAGTCCCGGTTATGTGCCAATCCCCCTACCCTGGGTCCTAATTCATACAAAAAAATAAAAATAATAATATCCATTGCATGTAGGGTTAGTCTAAGGATTGAGGCAATTATCTCTACATGTAGAAACAGTGTACTCTCGTGGTGTTACGATTACGTGTGTTGACCATGCTGGTAGCCCCTTCACCCCATTTTTTCTACCAAAAAGAAAAAAATTGTTAAAAATCTTTTATACGTTTGAAGATGTTTTATGTCCATGGGCTATTAAACCCTGATTAGAATTGCCCCAAAATCTTTTTCTTACAGACTTTAATAATTACTATAAATAGTTATTTACCTTTCATGTTAAGTCATACTTAACTCTATTTTTTTTTGGGTAATGAAAGTGAAATTATATATATGAAAGATAAGTGTCAAGTGGACACGTACAAGATAGTGAAATTTAAGATAATTAAGAAAGAATTGGAATTCAACCAAATATAAATAATTTTTTTTAATTCTAAAGTAAAGATGACCATTGAAATATGTTAAATATAGTAATCATTTTGAATTATTACATATATCACAGCTCTGTTTTTCATGCATTATATTGTATGGCCTTAAATCTCATGTTAAATATATTGATTATTTTAATAATTAATATAATATATTAAAATATTATAATACTATATTATTAAATCACTCTTATTATTATTTTAATTACAATAATATATGTTATTAGAAATATTTATTAATTATTTTGATAATTATCAGCAAAATAATTACTCTATTAATTATATTATTTTTTATATTAGTATGATTATATTAATATAGCACTTTAACGTATATATATTAATCATTTCAGTAACTAATATTCTTGATTAATTAAAATAAGTATTTTGGTAATTATTAGTATATATTATAGTTGAATTATTGATTAATTTTATTATTATCTTATGATATTCTGAACTTTGAGATGATGTTGATGGCCATCTACACAGTGTTGGAACAAGGACTTCAAATCTGAGGGAGCAAAAAAAAATTTCAATTAACATTTCTCATGAAATATAGAAATTTTAATGAGTTAGGACGGGCCAACCAGAAATTTTAGAGGGGGCAAAACATAAATTTCAATTAAAACATATAGAAAAAAATATTTTTTTAATTAAAAAATAAAAGTTAAGGGGGCAATTGCGCGGCGCCCCCCCCCCCCCCCCCCCCCCAGCTATAACGTGGTTCTGCCACTACAACTAATTAAATTAGTTGTGGCAATAATAAAGAAAGTATACATTTTTATTAATAAATTCCAATTAATTAAATTCTTTGTGTTGGTAAGTATTGGAGAAGAAGTCTACATGCCTAGTTAATGAGATGACTCCCAAAAATAATAATAAGGTACTTTTAAATCAAATATTATAGAAAAGGAAATTTTGATATGTAAAAATAAAGCACACTTTGGGTAGTTAATAATAGTATAGATTTAAATTCTATAACATATGATAGTAAAAACGAATTGTATTTGAAAAACTAATTGTATTTTCATTGGAAAAATTAATAGTAGTATATCTTTTGGGAATAACCACAATAATTAGTAAAAAAAAAATTAGTATTTCCATTTAAATAACCAGAATCTATTACTCAAAAATAAAAACACACTAAAATCAAAACTTTCACAATTGCTAGTTATTCAAGAAAAATAAATAAATATTAAAGACTAATGGATTTTAACATCAAACGTATAATTGAAATAATTATTGACAAAAGGAAATAGTGTAAATACTAAAAATGGGAGGATATAAATGTAAATATATTATAATGCAAGGGCATTTTATGCGGAAAGCGCAAAATAAAATGGCGTGGCGATATCCTGTCCGTCCGTTTGCGATCAAAGAGAACAATTGTTTATCCCGAGCCGACGAGAGAGAGAGAGATATATATACGTTTATCTGACTTTCTGTCTCAGCGAAAAACCAAGTTCTTCCCACTCGAAGACGAAGTCAAAAGTCCTGAGGCATTAGATGTTGAAAATCAGAAGTTACAGAAACACCAGCAGCATGGAAGCCGATGTTTCGATCCATACGATAATATCATCCAACGTAATCTCCGTTTCACCTCTCGTTCCAACAACAACATCATGAACTTTTGAATGAACCCTCTCTCTCTGTCTTTCCCGTGATTGCAATCGCATCTTCCTTCATCTGGAATTGGTCATGAAATTCTTCTGGTTTTGATCAGTGGGTCAGAGTGAAAAGAGATTAGGAAAGCTGTGGCTGGGTATTTCCTACATGGGGTGGGGTAAAGTCAAGCCCATATATCTCCTGATCTGTTTCTACATGTATTTATCTATACTAATTCCAACGGGGACTGCCAGGGTAATGTTAATGGGGGGCAACGTTACCCTATCGTTTGGTGACATTGAAGCTATCTTCGGTAAGTTCGATATCTATCTTTTTTATTCTGGAGTTTCAATTCGTACTTGTTGATGTCTATTTCCATTGCTTGGTGTAATTGAATTGGTCATTTGTTTCTTCACACTTGTTGCTTTATAATTTCAGCTCTGCCTGTTGAAAGAGATGGGATAAGTGGGGTATTGCATCTGGCTGAACCACTTGACGCATGCTCCCCATTGACTTACAAGATTGATGGGGTTGAAGATGAAAGGCTGCCATTCGCATTGATTATTAGAGGAGGTTGTACCTTTGATGATAAAGTTAGAGCAGTACAAGAAGCAGGGTTCAAAGCAGCTATTGTCTATGACAATGAAGATAATGGTGGTTTGGTTGCAAGTAATATTCTCCTTTATGCAGCTTAATGAATGTTTTTTGTAGTTTAAGCTTTCCCACACACATTTCTGTCTATGTAAAGTTGCTAACAAAAAAATTAGTTTATGCTGTTCAGAATATTTTATGCCTTTGGATGATAATGCGTGCTTATTAGATCTTATTTATTTTTTTGGCTGATGCTTATTGTCAGTTTTGGCATAATTTGATATGGTATACATATTGCTCAGTGAACCATCTCACTGAACGAAAAATTTAAGCTAGACAGTGGTGGGACTTGATAGTAGAGTCTGTTTCTTGATATTATTGCAAAGAGTTTGTGTTTAAGAAGTGGAAATAAGGGAAGGAGGAATTCTTAAGAATAACAAAGGTTGGGAAAGGGTTCTTAGCTTCAATCATGCTGTGCAAGGAGGAATAAATCTGGCTGGTGATACTCCTTCAAGGTGCTGTGTAGATTATAAAAATGGTTTGAGGGTTCGGTGACCTCTATAAAACAGATTGAAGCTTGTTTATGGACAGAAGAGCAATAATTCTAGAGGATTTCTAAGGTTGTTGGAGTTCCAAGATTTGTAGAGATCTAAACCTGTATGTCTTTACAGAGTTTTTTATTGTGGGTGGTGGTCTTCGCTGCTGAATGCATTGTGCTAGAGGCTGGGGATTCAGATAACAGGAATGATTTAACAACATAGCCAAATCCTCTAGCATGCCACTTTTTACTGATAAACATGACAAATTCAAGCCACTTTGTCTTTTAATATTTTAGTTCAAACAAGCCACATTATTTTCAAATATAAATTATAAATATTCCAGCCACCATTATAAATATCCTTTCAATCGAATGCCCTATATTTTCTAGGTGTAAACATCAGTTTGGCGTCAAAGAATCTTTACATTTTAAAATAACTGCATAAAAAAATTATGTTTTAAGTGCAGCTTGGATCTTCAGATTTTTATTTTGCTTCTGCTTACAGTTTATACTTCTTAAACATACATATCAAGCAACAAATAATGGTTTTGCTAGCATGGAAAATTGATCCTCCAGGAACGATAGAGTTCTTTAAAAATGCTTCCTTGTGCCATCCTCGAGGCATTTTCAAAGAGCCTAACCAAATATCATTGCCAAGGCTTGCAGTCACATATGATGATTTTGATTGAGCATGTTTCCATTTTAAAAGCACTAAGGCTGTGTTTGGAGCCTTGGATTTGGGGAGAAAAGAAAAGAAAGCTAAAAAGGAAAAGAAGAGAAGAGAAAAGAAAAGAAAAATACTGATTTTCTTTCCTTTTCTGATGTTTGGATGAGATGAGAAATGAGAAGAAAAGAAAATTTTATTTTAGTAAGATGATGGGTTAGGGTGGTGGGCGATCGTGCCGGGTGACGGTGGGTGGTGGTGGCAGCTGGTGGTGGCGGGCAGCAGTGGGTGGTGGTGTTGACGAGTGATGGTGGCAGCGGCTAGTGGTGATGATGGTGGTGGTGGGTGGTGGTGGGCGGTGGTGATGGTGATGGATAGTGGTGGCGGGTGATGTGGGTGGTGGGTGGTGGGTTGTGGTGATGGTGGATGGTGCTTGTGGTGGGATGGGTGGGTGGTGTGAATAGTGATAAGTGGTGATGAATTTTCTTTTTTTCAAAATTCCTACCTTTTTGGAGAGAAAATTTTTTACATTAGAGAGAGATGAAAAGAAAATTTGGAGAGAAAATCTCATTTTCCTTCATCTAAACCAAACAAGAGAAAAGAAAATTTTAGCATTTTCTTTTCTTTACTCCCCAAATCCAGGGTTCCAAACACAGCCTAACAGAAAACTATGTTATATGGATACTTTATGATGTACCTGTAAATGTAATGGACATGAGTAAGGACTTTATAAAAGGAAATGCCACGCTCTGCATGTCACGAGATATGGGGCGTTCTAATTGAAGGGTCACACCTCTCAGGCCCACCAATGCACCAGCCAGCCAGTGTGGTGGCGAACACGCTGTGCTGAAAGCTAAGCTGTTCACCTTGGCATACCAGCATTTGACTTTTCTTTCTTAGGGCTCGTTTGCAGAGCACTCCTATTCTTTCAACAAAACAATCAAAAGATCTGGTACAAAACTTCTCAAATTCCTTTTCTTCATTTTATATAACTAATTAACATCTAAATCAGCACACAGACTCACTGTTTTAAGAAACATGACATTTTATTTTTATTTTTTATCGGTAAGTAAAGATCATTGAATATATAAGAAAACAGACGTAACCGTACAAGAAACATGACATTATTAACTCAATAAATCCTCATTTATATGAATGTGTAATGATTCAAAGTATGCAAAACTATCTAATTCAATATAAATCCTTAATTACTGCATTATTTAAACATACTACAATATCAAAAAAAAATCCTAATTTCTGAAGGCCTAATCCCACATACCTGCATCAGGTTCTAATACTCATACCCACAATTATCAGAACACATATTGGAGAGAGAGAGTGTGTGTGTGTGTTTGAACAGTACATCATAGTTGCTTTACCTTATGACAAACTATTCACATGAAACTTCAAAGAAAGGAAAGGAGAAAATAACAGTGCTGCCTAACACCATCCATTACATCATTTGCTGGAAAATAAACTATTGCATACGGATTTTAAGGCATCGATACAGTTGTCACCATAACTAAACACAATGAACAATAGGTGAGAAATCTAGAAGGGCAATAATCATGTAAAAACCAACTGCTTAATAAATAAACTCAAACACTGATACAAGAAATGCGTGTTTTGTCACCAATCCATAACAAAACACAGTGAACCATAGGTATGATATCTTGTAGGGCATTAGTCATGCAATAACCAACTACTTAATAAACGAGTGAGCAAAAAAATGCATTAAATTTTATTGATCCAGTAGTGAAATGGTTAGTTTACATCGCTTTTCTTAAAAATAATTATGTTTTCAGCTTTAAGAGATAAAACAGTACCAGAAACTGTTATTAAATAACTCCCCCACCTCCCTCCATGAATCCAACTATTCTAGACCATCTCTGAAACGAATAGTTGAGATCACTGATCTTTAGGAGAATTATAAATTCAAGTTACCGAAAGTGTAAGATAGAATTATGTCTTCTAGATATAGAATTATTGATTCAAAATATCATAGTAGAACAAGAAAAAATAATGCCATAAATTATTGCAAATCATCATGCAATAGTGTCTCCCCTTCTCAGTGAGGCATTTGGCTCCTTCAAATTAAATAAAATGACAACTAATAGGGTGACATTAGAAAAAAAAAATGAAAAAAACATCAATAACATGCCAAAATCAACTATTTTGTCTATCTACATTTGCTGTGCAGTAACAAGCCTACTTGTAGTGATTGGAAAAAAATTCAAGCTTTTTATTATTGCAGTTAAATGTTGAATACAAGGTTAGAGATAGAGAAATCTCCCAAGAAGATAGTTTTGGCTTTAAGGTTTCCGGAAGATGTTTTAGAAGACAATGCCAATTAGGGCTGATGTGGATAATAGACAGAATACAAAGACAATCTTGTCAGGGTGGCTTGATGGAATTCAAACCAAGATAATATTATTGTAATACTTGAATTCTGAGACAACTAGAGATTGCATGTCCTACAGGATATAATTTTTGGTTTAAACAGTATTGCATTAGGAGCCACTGTAGAGACTCATGGTTTGTATTTTAGAATCCTTTTCAAGGTTCCACTCATGGTCTTTAATATAAATTTTGAATTAAGATGAATATTGAGGTTTGGTTCTCTGCTTAGGGGAAATTCTCCCTGTAGGAGTTGGAGGGCTTTTCTCCATCAGGAATGTGTTTCCTGAGTTGAGAAGCTTTTTAGGTGTGTCCTGCTGCTTTCTGGAATAGCTTGCTCTTGGAGAACAGATTATAATTCTTGGGTGGATCCTTGAGATGGTTATCACTGTTTTCTAGTCACTGGAATTTAGTAGTGACTTGTCCTGAGAGTGTTTGTGGTGCATTTTCGCTTTGGATCATTGTTTTAGACTATGTTATTTTTACTTTCTAATTTCTATTGGATCTCAGTTGGATTCTCAAGTGGTGCTTTATATTCTTTTGTCTGTTTTCTCTGCTCATTGTTTATGCATCGTGTAATATATCTGTTACACAACAGTAATATCACGTAGTAAGCTTGAATATGGATGCATATTTCTGCATATCTGCATTATTCACGGTGGATGGGCATCATTCTAGACTTTGATATACCAACATCAAGACAATGACTGCTGGTCAATTTCAATTTGACTGAACCCAGTTGTTTTAACATTAAAGTATAAAAATTGAATGCATATGTAATTACCATATATGTATATCTAGTTTGTAGAAGCTTTAACTGTCAAGCATGTTTTTGTTGCACAAAGGACATGCTGCAGCTATTACAGACCATTTCTTTTATGTACTGATTTGTTTAGCATTTATTAAAACAGAAGTGAACAAACAGTTTCTGTTCATAATGTATCAATGTCCTGAGTAACATTTAGTCTCCCAAAGTAAATAGAACAAGATCATTTGAAAGCGCTTCCTTCATGGAGAATGTTTGAAGGAATTTATCTTGGAAATTTGGTAGACTTAAATGAGCTAAACTCACTGATGTGTTTATAGCCATATGCAAAGGGAACTTGGGATGGTCTCTGGAGCTATGATGTGTGGACAAGTGAGAGGAGGACTCCTTATTTCCAAGGTTAGGACCAAGTGTAACTACATTATGGTCCAAAATCATCCCTAGGTCGTTGCCTGGTTCCCTAGTCTATCACGTAGACATTTGAAGGTCTTTAAAAGACACCGGGTCACCTAGTGTCTTAAGTTCCTTAGGTGACCACCTTTTAACAACATTGCTGAGTGGAAATTGAAATTAGTAGTTGCATCGCATTTGAATCCCCTTATTGATACATTCCGTTGATTTAGACTGAGGGCTGTAAGTGAGCCGATCTAGGCTGTAAGTGAGCCGAGCAAGCTTTGTCCATCTCTGCTCAGGCTTGTAAAGTCTGAGGAAGGCTCAGGGTTGGCTAAAATTTTTAGTTCTTAGACTTAGCTCTTTAAAGCTCAAGTCAATCCAAATTCTAATTGGGCCACATGAAACTTAAGGTTTATTAATTACTAATATACTAAATCTATGAATATGGCCCATATAAAGTTCAAAATTATTAATTATGAAATTGAAATTTAGAATATTACTTTTTATTAATAAATAATGATACTGAAATTTATAATATTAATTTTTATTTATAGATAATATAAGAATTATACATATATTAAATAATAACTTAAGTGAGCTTAGCTTTAACTGAGCAAGTTCAGGTCAATCTTTTTAAATAATGGAGCTTTACTTTAAAGTTCAGGCTCGGCTCACGAGCCTTATTCAGCATGTTGATAACCCTAACTTTGGTCACCATCCCAATGTGTATTTTAAATAAGTGGGCTGTTGATTTGAGCATAGGCCTTTTGGGTGCAAAATTGAAAGATTTAAGGCACTCACAAAATGTCTTTCCAAAGAGTAGAGTAAAGGTTTCTGCAGAGCATGAGCAAAGGAGCAGTAGTAACAAAGAAATCATCTAGTGACAAACTTGATACTAGATATGGAACTTATGGGGAAGAGAGGGAAATCAAACAATATTGACATGTGCCACAATCTTTGTATAGTAATGGTAGATTCTTTGGACATTAAGATGAAAAAGGAAACATGAGATCAGTATGATTGAACTTAACATGACAAGGTTGGTTTAATTCCATTGAAGTTCCCACTTCATATCATTTCTATTTCCTTCCTCATTCTTATCTGTCAGTTATTATTGAGTATTATAGTTTGGTAGAAGATGATGCGGAAAAATGTTAATTGTATGAAGGGATGGGTTATTGAAGAGATATGCCTTAAGGTTACGTTTGGGATAAAGGAAGTTTATGGGGAAGTTTTCTGGGAGGAAGGAGAGTTTGTGGGATTCTTTTGGCGATGTTGTAGGGGACAGGACCTCTAGTCATACTATGGGTAGGTAGGTTACTTGTGGTACTCTTAGGAGTTATTTTTTCTTGAGGGGCCTGTGAAGCTTAACGTGCCTATCTTATAGGTGGAAGTGGAAGGGAAAAGTAGAGAGAGGATTGTTGGTGAGCAGTTCAATATGCAAATTAGGTCAGAGATATCAAGGCTTTCTTTGCGGTTGTAGAAGTATCATAATTTATGTCAAGTAAAATAATGTCTCCATCGACTTCTTCAATGTAAATTGCAAAGCAACAATTCAAGCTTTAAAATAATGTCTCCATCGACTCATTCACATATTTTGGCCTCTAGAAGAAAGGTCACATCAGATGCACACACTTACAATGCAGGCTTAATAGAGATCCACTTATACAATGTGTTCAAATACCTGAAGTTCCATAAGTGATCTTCAGCTTCATTTCGAAACATTTACTGCACCTTACACTTTATTGATTTGAACTCTTTAAATCCATAATAAGAAAATCTCATGCTTGAAGTACTTGCAAATTTTGGAGAATACAGTTCAAAATTTGAAAATTAACTTGAGAGGAAGATCAAAATTGTGAGACTGATAGATCAGAGTATATGGATAATGGGATGATTCAATTTTACAAGGAGAATGACACAGTTCACTAAAAAAATTATAGCATTCAATAGAATGTAATTGTTGAATAATTGAATGGATATCTAGAAGAAATGGCAGAAGTTTTTAATACCATTAGGATTTTGCTGTCAGTTTGGGTTGAGGACTATGTAATC
Source organism: Buxus sempervirens (assembly GCA_947561395.2). Classification (NCBI taxonomy): domain Eukaryota; kingdom Viridiplantae; phylum Streptophyta; class Magnoliopsida; order Buxales; family Buxaceae; genus Buxus; species Buxus sempervirens. The sequence continues at coordinate 18,185,325 of OX387190.1, read as the reverse complement.
AAATGGATATCAAGACTGTATTTCTTAATGGAGACCTGGATGAAGTAATTTATTAGAATTAAGCAGAGAGTTTCACTGTAAGGGTGAAGGATATATGTTCTACCAAGTATAGAAGTTCCTTTCCAGACTCAAGCAAGCATCAAGGAAGTTGTATGAAAGTTTACCTCTGCCATCATGAACTTTGGTTTCACTCACAATGGAAACAAGTATTTTCTATTTGTAAACTATAATAGGGATTTTGCCCATTGTTTAGCGAGTAACAGGTTAATTTTCTAGCATGCATAGACTAACTTAAGATGATCTTTTAAATCAACAGCCTAGTTGGGCTGCATTTATTGTTGTCATAAGAATCATTAAGGACAGAAGGAATGAAACAATTACTTTGTCACAATTTCTAAATGTTTAAAAAGTTGTAAACACTCGTATTCTTTATGACAGTAAACCTATAGACGTGAACCATAATCTCTCGAAGGATGTATCTCCCAAAAGATGATGAATACAAACACCAATTGTCTAAGATCCCATGTACAAGTGCTTCAGGAAGCTTGATATGGTATGACTTGGACTTGATTGAATGTGTGCTTATGCTACAAGTTTTACAAATCACTAGTAAGTTTACTAGAAATCCCGGTAGAGAACAGTAGGATGTGCTGAAATAAATATGTGATATCTATTGGTTATAGTATAGAGTATGGGTTGAAGTTGGAAAGTCAGATCTGATTTTTGAAGGCTACAGTGATGCAAACTCATGAAGAGACCTTGACATAACTCTATCTGGTAGCAGCTTGATTTTTGTTTTAAGGCTGCGTTTCGGATTGCTTAATTAAGCACAAAATTTCAACTTTTGACTTATTAAAGCATTTTTTATCCTAAACACAGACTAAGTGATGTTGCTATATCTAGGTATATAAAACGACAAGAATGTGTTGCTAAATCAACCATGGAAACTGATTATATTTGCTTTGTAATGGTAGCACAGAAGCTCGGTGGATCTTTTATCTTTTTGAAGAATTGTCCTAAATGCGTATTATAATACCCACTATTTATTGAGAATTTGTGATAGCAAGGCAATTACTGCCCCATGAATCATCGGTTTCATTGATAACAAGGCAAATCCAGAAAAAAAATTCTGGTATGCAAAATAACTGGTACAAAGATCAATTGTAGTTGATATCCCTGATGATGTGCCAAAGTTGTTCCGGGGAAGAAAATGACTATAAATTGAGAGAAGATGGAATTGAAAATCTGAATGTCCCTTCAACAAAGGAGAGACTGAAACACTGCCATTACATGCTTGTAGATAATAAAATGGGGTGGGACTCAAAACCTTTATGGGGTTGAATGAGATACCAATGTGTAATATTTCTAAGGCAACCAAAAGGTTCTATAGGATAATAGGCATCATATGACAAATAAAATAAACAGACACTATGGCTGGGTCCTTTGCTTTGAATTGTTCTGAGATTCTTTGATTTAACTGACAAAAGGCAAGCAAAGTTCCATTGTCAGACTCTTGAAGCAAGTGGCTCTCCAAGTAACTCACATGCTTTTGACCTTGTGAACACCAAAATTCAAACTAACTGCAATAATTGGTCTAGGGTAATTCTTACCGATGAATCCAACAGCTCAATGGGACAACATATATCTAGAAGTTTTGCTGCCATGGGGTTTACTTAGCAAGTGTTAAGAGTCAGTTCTTGTGCTCTTTGTAAGTTGGAAATTGTTTCTTATGTTATACATTGTGTGATTGGGTCCCCATAAGGAACTGAAAGATCAAAGGCCTTTTGGCTGAGTAGTAGGATGTGCTGATAAGTTTGCACTTAGTGATTCATGAGCTATCATGCTAGAAAGTGCTTCATGTGAAGATTGATTCCATGAATTACATACTAAGATGCAAAATAAAGCTACTGCTTTTTGTTTCTTTTTTTGAAAGATAATGAAGGTATATATTAGATCAATAGAGGAAAACAAAGAAACACGGTGGCAAAACACTTGTATTGTTGACATTAGAATCCTTGCTTTACTTGGTCTAGCTCCTAGACGGAGACCAAGGTAGGAAATGGTCCAATCCTGAGATTTGCATCCATCAACTCAGAACATTCTGATAAGACTTGTGTTTCCCCATGGAATCCTAGAAAACTGCTTGTCTGGATTCATTTTGTGTCTTCAAAGCATTTCAAGACACATAAGACAAATCTACAAAAAAAAATATCTTTGTGTCTTGTGTAGATTTTTTTTTGATGATTAATGAAGCTTGTCTAGATACACTTGACCCAGAAGACTTGTTCCATGGATTCCTCGGAAAAAAAAAAAAAAAAAAGAAATTATATCATCTACGAATTGAAGATGAGAAATGGATATACTATATCCACCTACCTGAAAACTTCTAAGTAAGCCTTCGCCCACCTCCCTACCCAAGGTCTGACTAAAAACATCAGTAACCATAATAAAAGAAAGGGGGACAGGGGATCCCCCTGCCTCAAGCCTTGGGAAGAAGGGAAGAAGCATGCCATTCAACTAATGAGGAATGAGGAACAGTATGTTGGCTGCTTTCAATCCATCGACCCTACTTGTTCCCAAAACATTTCCAGAGTAGTTCTGATTGAAACCTCACTCTACCCTGCCATGGGTCTTCTCAAGATCTAACTTACAAAATATTCCCAGCTTACCTACTAAAAAACAGTCCTCTACATACTTCTTCGCCATAAGAACACCAAGATATGTCAAGTCAGCCGGTGGGAGCTAACATTCCCATTGAAGAATTTCTGGGGTGCAACAGGTTTTCTGAGATGGGAGGGGGTAGAGATCTGGTTGAGGGTTATGTTTCTGTAGGGTTGGGCCAGTAATGAGTTTTGCTACTGGTACACAGTTTGTGTACTATGTAAACTTTTCTAATTATTTATAATATCTCCCTTTGATTACTGATAAAAAAAAAAAAAAGAACACTAAGATATGTTTATCCTTGATGAAGGGGCTTTGGTTTTTTTAAGATGATTAAATCCAACACATTTATTATTCTTAAGGATAGAACCTTCACAATGATCTTATACAAGCTAGTAGTAAGGCTAAATGGACAAAAATCCTTGATCTCAAGTTCTCAACAGCACCATGGCATTTAGTAATCAGACTTTATAAAGTGGGGTTTGTGATTTTGTTTCCAATCCCGTAAGAGTTGAACTCGTTAAAAACAGATACAAGATCCCAACTCAGACCTCCCGACAATCCTAAAAGAAAGCCATGGTGAATCCATTAGGCCCAAGGGCTTTATCCTACCTAGCAAACCTTTAGCTGTATTGATCTCTTCTAATTCAACCTCATGCTCTATCCAGACGCTATGCTTGTCATCCAACTTTTGACTATTTATCCTATCCAATTTGAATCTAAAAAGTTCCTCTGGTTTGTAAAAGCCAAATAGAAAGAGGTGAAACGATTTAATATTCCCTTCTCATCTTCAATCATCTTTCCGTCCACTATTACTTTTTTGATCTCATTTTTCTTTCTTCTTCCACTAGTGATGCTATGAAAGAATTTGGTATTCCCGTCGCCCTCCTTAAGCCATAAGGCTTGAGATTTTATCTCCAATTAATTTCTTCTAATCTAATTACTTTCTCTAGATCTAACTTAGAGATTTTCCTCGAACTCAGCTCCCCTCATCTAACCCTCTACCCTCCTCACAATCCAGCATATCCATTGTTTCTAAGAGGCCCTTTTTATTTCCCTCATCAATACTACCAAAAACCTCACGATTCCAATACTTGGTTTTATGCTCTTAGACTCCCAAGATATTTCATCAAGGAAAAACCTTTCCAATGTGAATAATATTCAGAGGACATTGAACACCATTGTTCAATCAAAGGTTTGAAAGATTTCTCATAAAACCACATATGGGCAAAACAGAATTGAGGGAATCCAATCCTAGAGGGAAGATCTGTGGAAACATAATGGGGCAATGATCAGAGACAGGGTGTTTCAAGGTTGAGAGGGACGCATTGGAAAAATGATCAACCCAAGCAATGGAGACTAATACCCCTATCTAAAAGACTACAAATGGGGTCTTTTTGCATGTTAGACCAAGTAAATATAGCTTTGATGAGAATGATATTTACCAACACATTTCTATTTATAAATTTTGAGAAAACCTTCATACTTCTAGGCAGCCTTATCACATTGAAGTCACCAATTATACACCATGGGTAAATCTCATCTGTCCTAATTACATCCAACTCCTCCGAAAATAACCCACAAATTCCAGGCCCTAGAGGGCCATGCACACCAGAAAGCATCCATTCAAAATTTGCCTCTTTGCATTGAAATAGGGTGGAGATAAAAAATTGATCTATCTTGTTCCATATTTGAAAGATAATGTCTAAATCCCAAATTCAGAATTGCCCAAGGAATGCTTGTAAAACCAATTGCGTTTATTGCTCCCCAATAGATAAGTAATCAGCCTGTCTAACATGAACTCTTTGGTTTCCTGTAGAACAGTTAATGTAGGTTTTACAAGCCTGCCTAACTCCTGCACAGCCCTCTTCTTTTCAGGTTCCCTTGTAACAACTGCATTAACTGCTAAGGGACATGTGCTAGACTGGTATTGGTAGTAGGGATTCCATGGCATCAGAATCACAAATAAAAGGAAAGCACGATTTGGGATCAGAAGAAACCTTTCGGAAATTACCAATCTGCTTCCCTTAAAGCAAGGATGGGAGAGGGGTACAAGAGATAGAACTGAATGCAGGATGTAGAGGGAAAGCACAGGGATTAGGACTGAAAACACTTGCCTCAACTCTCTCTTCTCTTCAATTAGTTTTTGCTTATTACGTGGCCTCTGTTTACGGGTATCTAGGAAGTACACTAAGGCTGTGTTTGGAACCCTGGATTTGGGGAGAAAAGAAAAGAAAATGCTAAAATTTTCTTTTCTCTTGTTTGGTTTAGATGAAGGAAAATGAGATTTTATCTTCAAATTGTCTCTCCTTCTTTCTCTCAAATGTAAAAAATTCTCTCCAAAAAGGTAGGAATTTTGAAAGAAAAGAAAATTCACCATCACTTATCACTATTCACACCACCCACCCATCCCACTACTATCACCATCCACCACCACCACCATAACCCATCACCCACCACCACCACACCATCGCCCACCACTATAATTGACCACCACCACCACCATTTGTCACCACCGCCCATCACCGCCAACCACCACCCACAGCTGCCACCACCGCCATCATTTCCCGCCACCACCACCGACCACCAGGTCCACCACTACCAACCACGACCCACCACCACCATCACCCGCCAACACTACCACCCACTGCCACCCAGCGCCACCATCACCCATTGCCACCCGGCACCACCACCCACCACCCACCACCCACCACCCCAACCCATCATCTTTACTAAAATATATTTTTTTCTTCTCATTTCTCATCTCATCCCAAAATCAGAAAAGAAAAGAAAATTAGTATTTTTCTTTTCTTTTCTCTTGTTTTTTTTTTTTCCTTTTTAGCTTTCTTTTCTTTTCTCCCCAAATCTAAGGTTCCAAACACAGCCTAAAGACCTTAGGAAAAAAAAACAAATAAATGGTTGGCCTGGTAAAATAGTAAAGGACCTATGAAAACCAACAAGTAGTTCTAAAATTGTCCTAGAAAATTAGATGATCTAAATAACTTTATGATAAGTAGTTGTTTATCCTTCGGTTCCAGATATCATATATTGGTTGCTTGATTCCCAAGGTCAGTAATCTTGCAAGTCCTGGTTGTTTCATTTACAAAAGGAGGATTATCCTATTTTACCTTGTTTCCCCATATCCTTTCTTTGGTCAGCCAAAATTCCACTCAAGGTTAAAGCATTTGCATGGACAGCTTTCTTGAAAAGGATCAATACATTAGACATGCTTTAGCGTCGAAGGAAAACCTTGGTCATTTCACCGCATGTCTGTACACTTTGCAGGGGGGATGGGGAGTCAATGGATCATATTCTAGTGCATTGTGACTTTGTAGGATTTATTTCAAAAAGATTGCTACAATTGGTAGGAATTCTATGGACACGTCCTAGAACTTTGTGTGAATTGGCTGAACAGTGGCAATTTCCTCGTATGCCAAAAAGAGGTAAAAGGTTCTACTCAGCTGCATGCATTGCTACCATTTGGCTAGTATGGTTGAGCAGGAACAGAAGCCTCTTTGAGGGATAAACGGATGGGAAAAGGGCAATCTACGATGCAGTATTAGTCTGTACAGCATTTTGGTCTTCTTTATGTTCAAATTTTGATGGCTATGGGGTGGAAAATATTGTAAGAAATTGTAAAATGATGTTAGAAAGAGGGAGTGGGATATTATCGTAGCTGTTTTCTGTTTTTTTATGTTTTTTTATGAATGATCACATCTCATTTCTCAAGAGATGCGTGAGTTCCATTGTACTGTTATTTATCTTCATGTTTTAATACAAGCTTTCATTACTGATTAAAAACTATATGATAAATATCTGAACTTGGAATTTCTTGTTGATATCTATAAGTTGAGAAAATACTGGAACTATAAGGATTCGACAAGTTTTTAATCCCATTGGATCCTAAATTATTTATCAGCTACCAGATAAAACATCATATATAACTTGTTCTGTTTATTCTTTTTGCTAAAACTTGATAAGTGAACTTAATGGGGCTGAAGTCTATTGACATCTCTGTTCAGTTGTCTTGACATTTTGATCGAGGTTTTAAATCTTTATTTCTAACTATATTTCACAGCATAAAAATTGGGAAGTGCAAGAAGTTATTCTCTTCTTCATAATTCATATTGTTTCCCTTAAAATGTCTTTTCAAATAAGGAATATCAATGCTGGAAAATTTTTTGATTCCCTCGAAAAAGGGATTTTTTTGGGGAAATTTTGCTAAATTTTCAACAAATTAATTCATGCTTTCGATCATGATGGTTTTGTCTTTTGCAGTGTTGTTTACTTGAAGCAAGCCCTTTTTATTTTTGGTTTTCATGATTGTATTTTATTTCTGCATTTTATGGCTTATATAACCCCTATGCTGATACTTTCAACCTTGACATAAACAGCACAGCATAAATGGTAAAATGTATAAATGACTGCTATAAGGCATAACTATGGAGTTATTTCTATCAAGATGAATTTCTATATGAAACTATAGTTTATGGCTATCAAATAATATGTGACAGGATTTTTTTTTCCTCAGATAACAAATCGGTACTAGACCAAATGATGTTAATCCAATAATTCCTGGAGCAAATGGTCCAGGAATTATTAGCATTGCCCAGTGATTCTTTAATGCAAATTTCTTTGGCTCTAAAGTTTATAATATTGGTGATAACTTGAGACCTGAAGAGTGTCCAATGATTTTCATAGTTTTGCTTAGGGTTGTAAATTGCTCCGTAATTATGGAAAGGAAGAGAGCTAGACTTTTTCCTTTTTCTCATTCTGTTTTACCATTACCACTTACCTAAATTGTTTCATGGTGCTTCTTAACAGTTTACACGTAGGCATTGAGAAATTTCCTAATTGACTCCTGGTGAATTTTTTTTTCCAAAGCATCATCTGGATGTTTTGATTACTCTATTATGGTGCTAATGCAAACTTTATACTGAGCCATAAAGTTCCAGGTATACGAAATGCTTGTGTAATAACCACTATACAAATCCAATGTTTTTTTCTGCCCAATTTAGAAGAGAAATTTGAGGAAAAATTTCAAGAGAATTTTTTGGTTTGCCATAATATTTCATCAATTTTGGGAAACTAAGGAAACTTTGAAACGATGGAAAATATAACTATATACTAATATTTGAAGTGCAAAAAATACAAAAACTTCTATAACATCAAGTGACATATAATATACTCACTATGATTCATTTGAATTGTTGAAGATGTGCATTGTTATTTGTATGGTATTATTTTATATGAAATACTTCAAGTTTCTTCTTTAGCCTTTCTAATGCCTCGTATGTTCCCTCTGACTTTTGGACATGATTAATTATTGGTAAATATATCCTCGTGGTGGATTATTTTGTGGAGCCTTCTTGCTATTTTTAACTTGCTAGAGCTTATGGAAAGATTGAAACAGGATAAATTTTGTTAGCAAAGAAAATTCATCATTTTATTTTCCACCTATCCATCTAAATTTTCAAAAGTAACAAAGGGGCTTTGTTAAGTATAGATAGGGAGTTAATGTCGTGAAAAGTGGATGGCAAATCCCAAACAGATGTGTAATGTGCAAATCTGATATGGAATCTGTAAATCATTTGCTCGTGCACTGTCAGGTAGCTCTTGATTTGTGGTCAGCCTTCTTATTGAGATTTGGAAAGTTGTGGGTGCAGTCTCAAGACTTGAATCAAGTGCTGCTGTCTTGGAATTATAGCAAAAGAGTTTTGAGGGACGAGGTCTTGTGGAACTTGGCTCCGACGGCAATTCTTTCTTCGCTATGGGAACTGGAAAGAGCGGAATAGGAGAATATTTAATGATTCGTCTAGTTCCTCATAGGTCTTATTAGAGTCTGCCCTCAGCTATCTATTGTATTGGGCATCTAGTAAAGATTCTTCTAAACGGTTAGACCATCAGGTGTTTTTTGAGTGTGGGAACTTTTGTGATCTGTAGTTTTTGTCATGTATACTTTTCATGTACTTGTATGACCTATATTTTTGTTCTTATGATTAAATATAATCCTCATTATTACCAATCAAAAAATGGTATAGATGTTGGGTGGTTGGGGCAGGTTTGATCCTTGAGTTCCCTTTAGGAGGGAGTAATCTCTTGTAATTTTGGGGAATTCTCTTCCTATTTTCTCTAAATTTATTGCCCTGAATAAAACTCTGTTCCCTTAAAAGAAACATTAAATAAGTAAAATAACATTGTGAAGAAGAGAATACTGCTCTGGATGCTTTACCTAGCAGTTGAAAAGCAAAAATTTTGGCAAATTGTCCCTATTTTCTTTTGAATTTAAAAAGGTGAATAAAATCATCGGAAATTTTGAAAAAAGTTTACGATTTTCTTTTTGGAAAATAAAATCTAAATAAATGAGCTGTGGATATTGCAAGTTAATGATCTTCATGATTTTCTATGTTGAATATGTGCATGAAACATCAATTTAAATCAAGAACTTGAAACTGCATAATTGTGGATCTCATAATTTTAACAAGATTTGCAAAGTAAAAGGCATGGAGAAATCTGAAATAGGGATTGAGATGCAATTGTATGACAAAAATTACCATAATGTGTAGTCATTTAAGGTTGTTCTTTGTCTGCTTAGATATCGAGAAATTCACTTCTAGTACCTATCAAATATAAATGAAATATTGTCCACTTGCAGACTGTGAGTGATTTGTTTGCTTCTGATTCCATTTTGGGATAAATGAAATGCATATCAAAAAATAGGAGTTGCCGTCTGTTCTAGCAATTAAAGTTTTAGGATGTCACTTCTGAGACCTGGGTTTAGGCCCTCCTTCACCTCATCCTTGACACCCCTATATATGTGTGTGTGTCTGTGTGTATGTATGTGAGTATATAAAAATGAAATATCATCCACTTGTCGAGTGTGAGTGCTTAGTTCGCTTCTTATTCCCTTTAGGGACAATCCATTAAGACTCAATGTAGGTATGGGTTATGTTGAAGTTTATCCTTGGCTCTATTTTCAAATTAAGGTTATTTATATTAATGTGCTTTGTGTGGATCTATCAATGGTTTATTTTGTGGTATAGAAAGACTCATTTTTTTTTCTCTTGCAAAGAGTGACCAAGCATGCTGTGCTCTTGATTGGTACCTATCCATATACATAATAATCTAAGAATTTCAGAGATGCACTTTTGAACTTTTACCCATCTCTAACTCTAATACACTATCTTGTGGAAATTTCAGTGGCAGGAAATTCTGAAGGTATCAATATTTGTGCTGTGTTTGTCTCCAAAGCTTCAGGCGTACTGCTTAAAAGATACATTGATTTTGCTAACATGGAGCTGTGGATTATCCCAAGCTTTGACAGCTCATCATGGTCGATCATCGTCATCTGCTTTATTTCAGTAGTTGCTATGGTTGCTGTACTGGGTACTTGCTTCTTTATTCGCAGACACCAAATTAGACGTGCAAGGCCTCGCCCTTCTCGTGTTCGGGAGTTCCATGGAATGAGCAGTCGTTTGGTTAAAGCTTTGCCGAGCCTGATTTTTGATGGAGTTTTTGAAGATAACTGTACTTCACAAACTTGTGCAATATGCCTTGAAGATTATAACATTGGAGAGAAGCTGAGAGTATTGCCATGTCACCACAGTATGTGTTCTCTAACTGTTATAGATATGATTTTTACTGGTAAGGGATTATAAACATATAATTTTCTTTCTACTGGCCACTGATCATTTGATTGGCTAACTCACTATGTTAATATCATTCCTCCTCCCCCTCCTTCCCTGCCATTGTAGTGCTAGTTCCATTAAGAATGTTTTTTTTTCTTTTTCCTTCGTTTTTTTGGTTTTATTTTGTGCCTCCTGCTGATACCAATTTGTGGTTTATGAAACACAAAAAAAAATTAGCCATCCAATAGAGGGCTTGCTGATTTGCATTCATAGTTGGGTGTAGCATCTCAGTTGAATTTGTTCTACCTGGTTAATATGCCTGTGTTAATGTCGACTTGTATTAGTCAAATGTGCCTATATGATGGCTGTGTTCTATCTTCTGTGACTCAAAACATCGACTGATTCAATTGCTAAGTCTTTGATTGGGGTTGCTTATTACTTTTGCATAAAATATCCAATGGAAGCATGCATCCACAATAATTTATTCATATTCAGGGGAAAAAAATTGTAAACAATGGTGTTTGGTATTAGTGTAGAAATTACTTTTAAACATATTTCTACATTGCTCTTTATTAAAGTAGTTGGTTACAGATTAAAAACACTCTTTTACAGTGATCATATCTTACTGTCGGTAGAAGTTGTTTACAAATTAAAAGCACGCTTTTACAGTGGTCATACCTTAATGCTGGTAGAAGTTCCTAATCTGTTTAACAAAAAACTCCCAAGTCCTCAATGGCCACAGGAATTATTGTGAATTAGGTGCTAGTTTACTCTCATCTGTCTTTTAAATCACACTATGAGATATACTGTAGGTTTTGCACTTCACTGTTCTAATTCGGATACAATTTTATTTTATTTTTCCTTGCAACATTGACAGAATTCCATGCTGCCTGTGTGGATTCCTGGCTTACCACATGGAGGACGTTTTGCCCAGTTTGCAAGCGTGATGCAAGGACGACATCCGGCCATCCTCTGGTATCAGAGTGCACTCCGTTACTTTCATCCAGCCTAGCCTCCCCTTCGTCCTCAACTGGACTGTCATCCATGAGATCGGTGTTAGCTTCATCAGCTGCCATACAAAGAGCCTTGGTGTCATCGCAATCGCCATCCGTTGCTCAAGCTCATTACTTCTCAACCAGTCCCTTAATTTCCTACAGACACATCCCTGGTCTCAGTTTAAGCAGAAGCTCTATTGACCTCAGTAATGCAACTTCCCGAAGACCTCATGCATTTCATCTATTTTCGTCACACTCCTTGGGCTATCCTTCATTGTCACCTTTTATTTCAAGACACTTCTCATTTTATTTTCCAAGTCCAAGCAATGCCTCTCTCAGTTATGTTGGATCAACAGGTCGGCGGGCCTACCTGCGCCACCATGGTGAGTCAGAAGCGAGTTTTTACCCATTTGCTTCCACTCAATCTCTTCCTGGATGTTGATGCAAAGTCAAGTAAACCATGGGGATTAAGGAATGGATACTGCCAATAATTTATTTTTCTCATTGGTGGCGCTATATTTGCCTGATTCTCTCTGCCTCTAGTTGCAGTTTCTGGGTGAAATCTCACTCATGTTCTTTGTTCTGGGATGTTAATGCAAAGTCAAGCAAACTTTGGGGAGCAGTGAATAGATGCTGCCAATATTTTCCAGAAACTGGTGGGTTGTTTTGTTGCAACCACGGGGAAACTCACTCATGTGTTCTGTTTAGGGTTCAGTGGTAACTGGTGACACTTTGACATCTGATCATGCTATTTAACATCTGATCATGCTATTTATCATGATATTTGTACAGGTTTTCTTGTCCTAAATGATGCAGCATACCTTGATTTCTCTGACTTCATTTGGGTTTCAGGCTTTCAGCTGACAGTATATGGGGACTTCCCAAAGTCTCCCATGGAATGACTAGAGTTCCATTCTCTATGATGGGATTTGTAACTTCTCTTGAGTGAAATCTTTCACATACTTTGTTGTTTCTGGTATATTGTCATGTTATCTGGTTGCTTTACTGTTAATTACCAAAACAAAGTGTTTGAAGTAAATATGAACTGACACTGTCCTTGAATTGTAATCTGCCTCTTTCTTGATGCACTATACATTTTGATAATATTTGTTACAACTTGTTAAAATAGCTGTGTTCTCAAAGGTTTAGACCTTTCTATTGCAGATTGGTGCACTGGACTAATTATTGAACTCAATGGTTGAACCTTTGAACCGTTAGCACTGTGGTATTCATGGTGACTAGAAATGGGACAGCAAAACTGGATGATCCAACCAGAAAACTGAGTGGTCCAACTGAAAAAGAAAAGAAATGAACTTCCAATTGCCTTTAGTTTCCAATTATTGGACCAATATTAATATCACTGATTTGTCTTGTATAATGAAGTGGGGTAATTGGTATTCAGGCAGTAGCATGCAAGAAAGGATGAAAGAGAAAAAAAATGTGCTACCATTTGGGTTTGTCAACTGGAACATGTCCAAATAGAGAAGTTGTCAGGTTTATTTTGCATCTAATACTAACCAATTTGAAGTAGGACTGGACCAATCAGATTATAGTTCCAGCCAAGCTCACCCAGTTTTAATGGTTAATTTGATGACCAGTGGACAGCTGGCAATGATGTGAAATGTCAAATGATGTGGAAAGTTTTAATTGGTTGGAGCTACTAATAATTTATGATCCTAACCTGTGAGGATCCATATTCTCTTAATTGTGTCTCAATTACGATTTTAAGGCAGTTCAGTTTTGCTAATTTATTTTCAGGAAGTCCACATGAACCAAGTCCTGGATTGATGTTCTGTCTTGCTCATCCTGTGGAACCTCTTTCCTTGTGCTTGCCCTATCTCTACTATTATATCCAGAAAATCTTATGTAACCTGAAAGTAAAGTGAACATTCATTACAAAAAAGATCAGATTACATCTTGCTTAAACCATGGAATCAGATCAGAAGCCCATCAATACCACCATCTTTCCTCCATTGGCACTCAGTTTCCAGTAGATAAAAACTCCTGCTATTCAACTTCCCAAAAGTTATAGGAATCTGAAAAAAATGGTCAAATTTCATACAACATTAGTCTCCAAAGAGAAGCCGCACATTAGAGTGGTAAACATGAATTGCAGCATATCTATGAACTTTTGACAACAATGAAGTTCTTTGACAACATTAGTCTCCACTTAGGATCCCTCATCTCAAAATGGGAGATCCTTCCACTGCACTAGTTCAACTCCTTGGGGTCACCCATAGGGCTTTTGGCAAGGTAATTACCCGGTTTGTGTGAGATGGGGGACTACATAAGCCTCGGGATTAGTCGGTGCGCGCAAGGTAGCCCACGTACCGCGAGTTCAAAAAAAAAAAACACATAAAAAATTTCTCATGCATTTCATATGTAAGTCCAAGAAAGAAAGTAAAAGAAAAGAAGTTGAGTCCTGAAGAAATGAATAGAAACAGAGTAAGCATTATTTTGATATAAAGCTTGTGTATATTTTAGTGTTGTGTTGAACCTCGCCTGGTAATTGACAATCATTGTACATAATACTGTTGCAATGAAAGGTTACGTAATAATAGCTTTTAGGTAGTTTAATCTACATTTTAGTATGAGTGATGTGTGGTAATGCTGGTGACCGCAGGTCACAGCATTAAAGGATTGGTTAGATTGGGAAGCACTTCTAAACTGTTAGGTGATCGGTGTTTTCTACTCAAATTAAAAGAAAATTTTTATAGGACAACTAACTACTAGACCAGTTTATAAAGAAAAAAATTGGTCAATAAATATACATAGAATGATCATTTCTGAACTAAGAACTTGGAAGAGCATATATATGTTGTTGAAATAGGAATAAATAAAAGGAAGTAGATTAAGATAATCAAGACACGTAATGGAAAGACGGCCCCGTATCTGCTGGAGCATGATATTGGAAGATTAGCTAGAGCATCCACAGATCTTCGCCATGTGTCCTTAATTCATTATTGGGTACAACTCACTTATCAATGGTACAACCTAGTTTATCATAGGATACAATTCAATTTATCGTGGGTACAATCCAACTCATCATTGGTACATGCTAATTCATCATAGGGTGCAACTTAACTCATCATTGGGTAATACACAATTTATCATGGGTACAACTTCACTCATCATAGGGTACAACCCAACTTATCGTTGGGTACAACCCATTTCATCATGATAAGTTGGCATGATGAACGAATGGAACACGTGGCGAAGATCGGTGGATGCTCCAGCTGATCTTCCATGCAAGAGGCTCTAGCTAATGTGAGGGCTCCCATACGGACACAACGGCAAGATGTTAAAGAGTACTCATCGAAGGATCTAAGAGGGTAAGAGCAAGACAAAGGAAAATGTAGTCTTTTAGAAAAATTCTAATTACTTAGTTTGACTAAAGGCATCGTTGTTAATGATAGAGTGGAAGAACAAAACTTGTGCTACCACTACAACTAGTTGGGGTAATATTTAATACCCTTTCTATTGTTGTGTCCATTTTAAAAAAGGAAATTTACAGTTACACCTCCTGACATTTGGGAAAGGTGTACTTATACCCCTTGACATTCAAAAAAGAGCACTGACACTCACTAATTGTAACGCCCCGGATTCAATAAAGATATAACACGTCTCACGGAGTGTTAGGTAAGGATCTTAATCATTTGTGATCGCTGGATAATCACCTAAACTAAATCATATCAGAGTGCACAATCATACTTTATCTAAGAATTCAATATTCAAACTTAACTAAGATCAAATGGTTCAACCTCAATGTATTTTATTACACCTCAAAAATTCAATCAATTCAAAAGTTCAAATCAAAATAACTTACAGGTCTAAGGAATGTAATAGTAATCTTCCTCCCTATATGTCTCAGTCGGACCTACCCCAATGGTTGCCTCACCTCGAGTATTTGAAAAACAAAACAAAAACAAAAGAGTGAGATACGAATATCTCAGCGAGTAGCATATGCATGCAGGAAATAGTTAACACAGTTCAAATTATGCATCGATAAATAACCAGTACGAATAAGCAACCAATACAATCTCCAAGTTTAAAACCAAAACCAATAATTGTTTCCAATCACATTTCAATTCAATATTGACAGCACATCGATTGGTCAATGTCATGACTATTGTTAAGTAGATAAATTAAATATGCCAAGTAGACACTCCACACCTCCATGTACACAGTTCCGGCTTACTCAGGGTTTCGGAAACTCTGAAATGACGGCCTACTCAGGGTTTCGTCATCCAATGCCAGCCTAGTCTCCGGGTTTCGGCATTGACAACCAGGCCTACTCAGGGTTTCTGGCTGCTCTACACTGGTCGTGGCAACACACAAGGCCATGCAATTTCAACAACCAACAATAACATTACATTACTAAGCTTAAGCATGGATCCAGGACAAGCTAAACCAAAACAGCAAACCATCGTAAAATCACAACCCTAACATCACAATAAAACAATACGTTCAACATCATGTATAACTCAACCAGTTCACCACATGTCCCTCTGGACCAGACAGTACCTCATGTACTTTCCATATTTAATCAAAGCTCATAACATAAGACCAATTGATATAATCCATTTACTCACACCAAGAGAATCATTGTAAATACATTTAAGAACTTTAATCAATGAAAAACCAGGTCAATCAATTCTCAATCAAGTACAAGTGTATAACAACAGAAATAATTCACGAACTCCTAGTGTTAGGTACAATAAGATCACCTACCGGTAGCCCTTAAAATTAACCTTGGAAACTCCTAAGGATTACCAGAAATCCCATTTAATAGTCACAGTGTATTTTGAAACAGGCAAAAGAATTTCTAAGGTTCTAAACAAGTCAATATCTAAGTGATTGAACCCTCAAAATATCCCCTGTAGCTTGATTTTGTCAAATATCATATTTTGGCAAAGTATAGGTGCTTGCGCTGACCTCTAGCGCTAGGCGCGAGGTCGGCGATAAGTCATTATTTAAACTACACGTCGCGCTTACCTAAAATAGACCAGGTGCGAGATAAGCGGAGATTAGTGCGAGCTTTGCGTTAAGGAAATCCACTCGGCACGAGATAGGTGTGCGATGAGCGCGAGCTTGGCGGTAAGAAAATTCGGTCTTACACCGACTCAAACCAGTGGGCGCTAGGTAGGCGCCAACCCGGTGGATGTTACCTCTGATTTTCAAGTCTCTGTTATTTCAAGATCTCCACGACTGACTGTAATTTTTCTGTCTGTAACAATTTCACTAGCCTCCTACTATCCCCAAAAGACATTTAAACCAGTTTTGAAATTATTCTAAACACATTTATATTTATCTCTAACAATCCTAAAAAAACTCACGCTCGGACTATCTTTTTTTTAGAAATCATATGCATCAAGATCAAACTCACGAATCAAATCCAAAACCCAGTTTTAAAACGATGCTCCTCACCTCTTGCACGCTTAAATCCCTGCAACAGAAAGTCCTTGAATCCGAAAACCCACAGTTGATCGCCAACAGTCGCTCGTCTGCTTGCAATCGGCGCCCACTTGCTCCTCTGTTCGCAAGAGGAAAACTCTTCTGAAAACTTTGATTTCCGACTCTCTGATCAGCAGGAACTCTCACAGTTCTTCTCTCCCAAAAACCTAAATCCAGAGCCGCAATCGCCTTCAGCAAAGGTATACGAGTATTCCGAAAAACTCAAACCTAATTTTCCTTAAGTATTTATACCTTCCATAATTACATTGCCACTCGACGAACTTTTGAAAACCCTTGATTTGGTGTGTGCTCGCCCACCGAAATTCCTACATATACACACAGCTCCTTAAGTTTATTCGCCCACATAAATAATAAATAAAAAAAATAATCCTTAGAAAATATCAGGGTTTTACACTAACATTAGAAGAAATATGCAAGTAGCACCCCTATTTGGAACTTTAACAATGTTAAGATTTAGTCTAAAATGATCAAAACAACCTCAATTAATCCCCAAGGTTGTCTACAGATATGTTACGATACGGACTGTGTCTAATCCTTAGAGAAAAAGAGGAAGATGAGCTGGGAAGAAGGAATATTATGTCATGGGATGCGTCTAATTGAGAATATTTTGGTCATTTAGGCCAAAGTTTAATGATATTGAGGTTTTAGTTAATGACAACTTGCATATTTCTTCTAATGTCTGGGATATTAGTGCTCTTTTTCAAATGTTAGGGGGTGTAATTGGACATTTCCAAATGTCAGGGGATGTAAGTGTAAATTTCTCTTTTTAAAATTATAACACAAACTAAACCACACTTTCTTGATTGACAAATTAAGAAATTGTAGCTAGGGCTGTCAATCGGTCAAATACGGTTCGAATCTAGGTTGAACCGATTATAAAACATACATATTTGAATTCGATCGATATCCTATTGGATATCAGTCGGTTCACATCGAATACGAATACGAATTCGACATTTATTTTTATATTCGAATTCGATCATATCCAAATTTTATTTTAGTTAACCCAGACGTGGTCTAAAGCGGTTGAACCACACTCTGACACGCAATAATAAAAGAGGGGAAGAGCGCATTTTATAAGGGAAATCGGCTGGGAACTTCCGTTCTTAGTTGATGTGGGACAAAGGGATAATGCAAACGTTGGGAACATGCATGCGTTAATCCCACATCGGCTAGGAACGAGAGTCCCCCGCCGACCTCATCTATAAAAAGGGTGGGAACCCATTTTCCCTCCGAACGTGATTTTTATTTAGTTAAATAAACAATATAACATAATATTTAATAAATATAATAAATCTGATATAAAATCGGATATTCAGTCGAATATGGTTATAACCATATTCGGATTCGAAAAATTTCGGATAAAAATATTTGTAACCGTATTCGATCCGACGGATGTAAATGCATATCCGAATTCGATTATTCGGATCGAATACGGGTCGAATTCAGATCTGGAATTCGACCCATTGACAACCCTAATTGTAGCTCCTCTTACTTTGGATTTCCTATTATAAATTCGTAAATTAATTTCTTCCCATTCATATATTAGCTTGTAGCAGGAAGGCATCAACTACAAAACTCAAAATATAATCTTGATTATATCTATTCAACTGTTAGTTTGATATTTTTAAATTAGTTTTTAAACAATTTAATAATAGAATAATACCAATAGAATACAATTATGTTCTATACATACTAGCGGAATGCACGCGCTATGTGTGTTGAAATAGAAAAAAATGTCACTATTTATTATTATTTTTTACATAACATGACTTGCTAAGACAAAGCATGATAATTTTTTTTAAAATTTTAATTCTGTAGAAAATAATATCATTATATTTTAAAAATAATTTAACTATATTTCAAAAACGAAATATAATTATAAATAGATTAAGTGTAAGAAGAAAATAATTATATATTAAATGAAAATTTAATATACATATCTTTTTGAAAGATATTTAATTAATCTCTATATTTAAAATATCCATGTCCTATTAAAACACTATCATATTAAGAGACCATCCTAATCCAATAGACATCCAAATCCAATTTTGAATGCGATTACATAGCTCGGAATTCGTAAGCAAAGAAGTAAAATTCTATTTATAATTATATTATCAAAATTAAAAGGATATGTATTTTAAATTCTGTTTATAATTATTTTAAATAGATAATTGTTTTTCTTCATATATATATATATATAGCGAGAGAGAGAGAGAGAGAGAGAGAGAGAGAGAGAGAGAGAGAGAGAGAGAGAGAGAGAGAGAGAGAGAGACACACACACACACAGAATCTTAATCTACTTAATTGAATAGATAATTATATTATTTATAAATATATTTTATCATTATATTAATTACCAAAATTATATAGAGATTAATTATCAAAATTGTATTTTATATTTTATAATTGTATTTCATATATTGTATCTTTGGAGAAGTATTATCAAAATTTTATTTTAATTTGATATAAAAAATAAAATTATAGAGTTTATACATATCGCATTTGATATATATTATCGTAACCGTTTTCTTGGAAAATTATTCCAATATTTGAGGAGTTTGCTTATGAGTAGCTGCAAAGACGAAAAGACGGTTAGCGGTACATATGGACAAAAGTTACCTTTCATAAGCTTAGAAATCAATGTAAAACGCCTCACCTTTTCGCAAGAGGATGACCCACATTATATAAAATATATAAGGTGCTAAACAAAGCACCTTAGATAAAAAAATTTTAAGTTTTAATTCAGTAGAAAATAATATAATTATATTTTAAAAAATAATTTTACTAAATTTCAAAAAATGAAATATAATTATAAATAGATTAAGAGTGCAGTCTATCCATAAAAATTTAATTACATAATAGTTATCTCTTCACATAAGTCCAATATATTGGATAATTTTCAAAATTAAAAAGATATGCATTTTAAATTCTATTTATGATTATTTTGAATAGATAAGTATTTTATTCTCATATATATATATAGAGAATCTTAATCTATTTAAGTGAATAGATAATTATATTTATCTATAATTAAGATAAATGTAATTATTCATCCCAATGGTCAGAGTTACATGAATGAATCAAGACCGGATGATGAAGCTTGCAGGTTACCTAATGGAGAAGTATGGGTGCGTATGGAGAAGTATTAGGGGATTAGTTGAGGAGGCAACATAGTCGAAAAAGATGTTGAGGAGGTGATAAAGTGTAACGTCATTAAAACTTTTAGTGGGGGTAGTTTTGGTAATAGGTAAGTAAGTGGGTCGTTCACTTTATCCTAATTAAATGCTCATTCACTTTAGTGGGGGTATTTTAGGCATTGATTATCAAGCCATATGGGGTAAATAGGTAAATAAGTGGGGGGTATTTTAGGTAATAATTATCACGGCCAGAATCTGGCCAATTCGCTTTTTAAGTAGTATAGATTCCCATTTATGATTTTATTTATTCCATTGAGAATAATTTAAATTCAAAACACAAGTATTTTCAAGGTGAAAATAAGGGTACACTTCTAATATAATAAACCATTATTCCTACTTAGAGTAGTAAATAGCATTTGGATTCTCATTTAAATAACATCCGCTAAAACTAGTGCTTTAATTTTAGTCTTTTGGACTAACCGAGTGGAACATGACATATTCTTGAGAATAAAGAATTCATTTCCATGATTGACGTGGAACATGACTTATGGAACCATTTTATTCTTTAATATTACATTGTTGTATTTATATTCCTTAATGGGAAGACCTTTATTCCTTGATCGGAATAACAATTTAGTGAAGGAACCTTAAAATGCTTTTTGGTACTAAGGTACCTTAAAAAAAGCTACCTTCAAGATGAAAGGGAATTTATCACCTTTTTCTTTATAGCCCTTTTCTCACACACTATTCAAGATTAGATACTTATAAACAACCATGGGAGATTGCTTAAACGCTTAAAAAGTGGATTCTTAGACGTCAAAGACACAAGATTGTTTCTCAGAATTTATCACCTATTCAAGATTAGATACTTATAAACAGCCATGGGAGATTGCTTAAACACTTAAAAAGTGGATTCTTAGTTAAAGACCACCTGAAATCGGAGTCTTTGTTCGCCAATCGAGAGTGACGGATTTTTCGACTTCATTGCAGAACCCTTTTGCAGCAGGTACGCTCATATCTCTTTTTATCTTTCTAAAACCCTTGATTTGATGATATTATGGCTTTTCAGATATAATTGTTCGTGAGAAACGCAAATTTTGACTGTTCTTTGTTTCTTTTTGGACTTGAAATGATTATGATGTGGAATTTCTTGTTTAAGGCGTAGGGTAAATGAAATCCTAGGTCGAACACTTGCCAACTGTCAAACCCACCTCGAGAATGATACACTGCAAGTGAATCCCAAATCTGAGAGGAAAATCTCTGTAACATAGTAGAGCAAATATGAGGAACGAATCTTCTCTTGTCAAGAAATATGGGGTCAAGTCGAGAGGGAGAGAGTGAAAAGAACCAGACAAGTGTGATCTGTGCATTTGGAATGGTAACATTTGCAAGAGATTGGAGAGGTAGATCAGGAATTCGCCGACCCTGGCCTGCTCTTGGACTTATGCTGCGTGATCTTTTCCTTTTGGCTTCGATATCTTCGCCCTGATGGAGGAGAAAGATTGACAAAAAGATATAAAAATGGAGCAGTTAGAGCTAGCGATCTTTGATCGCTGAATTTAGCCATTGCATCTCCTTACATTCTTCGGATTGTGGATTAAATACTTTAATTACAGAAGTTAAAATGGTTCCAACTTATTTATCTTTTGCACAGAGATTCTCACACAATTAGAAGTTTAATTAGAACCATATATCCACCCAGAGGGAATAACTATTAATTAATAAATAACTAAATCTCGAGCAGATGAAACAAACTGCAAGTAGCACTGGAATTAGTCCCAACAATTTCATCTCTCGAAGTCCCTAATTCAATGGATTCAGCCAGATTTGGTCTCCAACCTTCCACGCTTTCCAATATAGGTAATGGCAATCCCATCTGTCGTAGTAAAATTCAGAAGCTCAAAAGTTGGTTATCTTGAGAATAAATAGATCAGTAGCATGCATGCATCTACAAGAATTAAAAGTTGGTCCTTACAAATCTCAGCTTCTAACTTCTGTAATTCAGTGATGGCGGACAAGGCAGGAAGCTCGAAGCTGAAATCGGTATCTTATGCAAGTGATGATGAAGAAGATAAAGAACCAGACCTCGACCTTCCATTAGACAAACTGGTCATTGCTCCAACAAAGAAGCTTCTCGTTCTCAACCTTGCTGGCTTGCTTGTTCCAGGGCTTACCGTTCCCGGAAGGCCAGCATTCCTGAGTTTCGTCCTGCAGATGGGGTGTTTGGAAAGCACTTAGGTGATTTAGAAAAGACTCAAAACTGGAAAATCTCCAATTTTTCTACTTCGTGGCGTTCTATGAAGATGGTTCATTTATGTACTTAGCGAAATTTCTTCTGTATCAGTGTTCAAGAGGCCTTTCTGCAACGAATTTATGAAGTTCTGCATGGAGAGATTTGAAGTAGGGCTATGGTCATCTGCAATGGAGTAAGTCAAGATTAATAACACCTTTTTTGCCCTTTTCTGTTTTCGCCTTTGCTTTTGACTTTCATTTTGTACTTCTTTGGTTTCTTTCTGATTTTTCTGTGTAGATCGAACATAGATAGAGTCTTGGAATTCATAATGGGAGCATCAAGGCGGAAGTTGGTGTTCATTTGGGTATATACTTCTATCCGTCTCCAATTATATAAGTAGACCCTATTTAAGTGCCTGCATGGTGCAGTTTACCTTTCATTCTGTGGCCATTTGTTTGAGATTTCTCTAATGTCAAGTGGGACACTTGACAGAGCCAAGAACAATGTACCATTACCAAATTCAAGTCCTTGGAGAATAAGGACAAACCCATACTTGTGAAGCAGCTTAAGAAACTCTGGGACGAGGGTTATCCTGCTCTTCCATGGCGGAGGGGAAAATATTCTGCATCGAATACTTTGCTGATTGATTCTACTCCGTATAAGGCCCTTCTTAATCCGGTAATTTTGAATGATGATCTCTTCGGTATGAGTCCTTTACTTCTCATTGATGCATATATGCATTCATAACTGAAAATAGTTTCTTCAATTCCATTCCAGCCCAATACAGGGATTTTCCCTCTCCCTTACAACCCCAAAGATGTCAACGACGACGATCTAGGTGAGAATGAAAACTGCTCTACTGAATTGGAAAATGTTTTTATACCGTATACGTACCGAGGTGGTGGTGGTGAAGATTAATTGATGATATGTAGATGGCCGATTACAGTGTGTGCTGATTTTATATCCGTTTTGGTATGTTCAATAGGTCCAAAAGGGGAGCTGAGAGTGTTCTTGGAAGGTCTGGCAGATGCTGATGATGTGCAGTCATATGTGAAAGAACATCGGATCGGCCAGCCGTATATTGCATCCGGCCATCCTGACTGGGAATTCTACTCAAAGATCGTTGATGCCTATAAATAGGGTTGGGATTGGAGTATATATATATATATATATAAGCTTGAGTATATATATTCTACTCAACATATACTGAACTGTTTCCATCATAATAGCACCCCAATGTTACCTTAAAGTCTGTTTTTTTTGTATTTTCTAAACACAAATGTTACCTTAAAGTTTGTCTTTTTGCAATTATAATGCAGAAGTCAGGTTGAATAAATCTACTTCAAGGACAAGTTCTGCCATCAACTACTGTTTTTTGACTTTGTTAGGGCTATTAGTGGATTGTATATAATAATGATCAGGGTTATTACCACTACCTGTGCTCTTTGCCTGTAGATCAATAATTCATCATGTAATGTTTTTTTTTCTAACTATGAAAGAATATAATTGTGAAAGAGATACAAATAAATAACTAAAGAGCTCAAGCCAAAAAGAGATCAAAGCTGCAGAGCTAGCAAAGTTGCATTTTTCATAAAAAAAACAGACAGCAGTATACTTCCACTCGGATCAAATTTCTGTGCTAAATCTACATAGAAGAAAAAAATGCCCTAGATCAATAGTCGGAGAACCCTATGGTCAAGGTTCCTAACATCATTCTTAAAGATTTCCTAACATGCCTTGATATCTTCACTCAGTAAGAGATGAATCGGAACATGATAGCCTAGATGCATATTTACTAAAGTGGAAACAGACGATGGCACTCGTCCATTGAAAATAAATTCTTGATATAATAGCCTAGATGTATGTGAATGAAATAGAACAGCTATTACAAAACCTGAGTATAATTCTCTTCGTAGAAAACAAGGATATGCATTTCTCACAACATATACAATAATTGTCCCTCTAATCGGATTGTTTGTCAAGGAAATAACACAAAATTCTAGTTTCCAACACTAACGAAAAGAAGAATGTCATGGGCTATCTAACGGAAAGGGAATAGCAACAAACGGAGCAAATGAAATCCGAAATCGCATATAGATAAAACACAAAATCGTGTGGGACTCGCACCAAAATATAATCTAGAAGAATTGCACTCCTAGTTCGAAGCTACAGTTGAAAAAGCAAAGAAAGCTTGCCTCTTGTAGAAGGTTGTCTCGAGTGAGGAAGCAGTTCCCGCAGAAATTTACCTCTTCGATTTTGCTTCGAAGATCAAGAGATTGAAAAGAATGGCCCGCGAGAGGGAAGATCGGAAGGAAGAGAGAGATGTGTCACAGGGCACAGCAGCAAATCAGAAGGTGCTTTGATTTTGCTTTGAAGACCAAGAGATTCAAAGAGACGGAGAGAATAGGATTATGGCAGAGCCGAGCGAGATGACGAGGGTGTTTGGTAACGTGTCTGAACAATACGTTTTTAAAACAGAAAACCGAAAATGTGTTATGGTTGAAAAAAGTTTTAAACCGTTTTTCGGAGAAACGGCTGAAAAACAATCCCGTTTTTAGAAACCGAAAAATTCCGTTTCTCAAAACGACGAATCGTTGTTGTTCGATGGCATCTTTGTAATAACTCATTTTTTCTCTTCTAGATGAAGAGAATAGGATTAGGGCAGGGTGGGATCGCATGGGAGACTCATTAGGGCGGAGTGGGGGTCGAAAATAGAATTACTTTTAGTAGCTAGCGATCTTTAAAATACCGCTGCTAAAGGTGTCTTAATCCCTGCCGCTAGAGCCCTTTTTTTTGTAGTGATACTTGCCCTGTATGTCGATTTGAGCGGCCTATTGAAACACAGGAATCATTGAAGATTTAAATTATTAGATCTTTTAATTTGTTTGGCTAATTACTATTGAGTTTCTATCAAATAGTTAGAACTCTATATATTTAGAAATAGTAGAAATTTTTTTTCTTTACTTTTTGTAATCAAATTTAAGATGTTAAAAAAATTTATGGGTTTTAATTTTTTTTTTCAGTGGTTCTGTAATTTCAAGCTTTTGTTTTGCCTATCTAGCCAAGTATTTCTTGTATTTCCAAAAGCCAAGAGGTCATTTGGTAACGTTTTTTTTTTAAAAACAGTTTGAAAACTAAAAAAAACTCCAACTGCTTTTTGGTTTTTGAAAACAGGAAACAAAAAACCCGTTTGGTAACAATTGATAAAAAACCGATTACAGTTTTTAAAATCAACAAAAATGTGTTTGGCAAGTTATAATTCAAAACTTGATTTTGATTAGTATTATATTAATATAAATCCTTCCATAAGGACCTTAAGAAAGTTTTAATGGGGCTAAACATGCAATCATATGAAAAGACCCAAAACACAATTAATCCGACCAAGACAGATCTCTCGAAAGTCAAAACTCCAACATTAGATGAAAGGAAATTAATTATTGTATCAGTGAAGAAAACTGCCGGCATTGGCTAAGATGATCAACCTTGCTTGAGCGTTGTTAAATAGTAAAATTATAGACATAAAATAAATAGTAAGATATAGCTAAAAAACAAATAGTAGAACCATAGACATAATATATGTGACCCATGAAGGGAATTTTAAGAACTTAATATAACATACTAGTCCCAAATATTCTAAAATATCAAAAGAAATTACAAATAGGGATGAAAGTGTAATTTAAAATTTACTTTTAACTTTAAGATTTTTAAATAACAAAAATGTCTAAAATTATTTCAAATTTACAAAAGAAACCCCTTCTATAAACACGAACCAAATCCCTCTCTCTTCCGTAGTGCGATGCTCCGGTCGGCAAAACCAACTATGTGCTCCGAAGACTGTCTGGAGGGGTTTCTCCGGCAGAACAACCGGATGACGGCGACGACGACAACGAGTTGAGGATCATGCCGCTTGACCGAGCCCCATAAAACACAAAATAGAACCAGGGTGGGCAGGGACACACCACTCGTGCAGCGTTGAGTGCGGGAGTTTCAAAGGTGTTATTAATAAATCTTAGACAGAAAGACCCACATGACCAATCCAGAGCCTTGCCAAGTCTCATTTCATTTTCAAAGGTGCTAGAGGCTGGGGATTCAGATAACAGGAATGATTTAAAAACATAGCCAAATCCTCTAGCATGCCACTTTTTACTGATAAACATGACAAATCCAAGCCATGTTGTCTTCTAATATTTTAGTTCAAACAAGCCACATCATTTATAAATATCCTTTCAATCGAATGCCCTATATTTTCTAGGTGTAAACATCAGTTTGGCGTCAAAGAATCTTTACATTTTAAAATAACTGCATAAAAAAAATTATGTTTTAAGTGCAGCTTGGATCTTCAAATTTTTATTTTGCTTCTGCTTACAGTTTATACTTCTTAAACATACATATTAAGCAACAAATAATGGTTTTGATAGCATGGAAAATTGATCCTCCAGGAACGATAGAGTTCTTTAAAAATGCTTCCTTGTGCCATCCTTGAAGCATTTTCAGTAGGTGAGAAATCTAGAAGGGCAATAATCATGTAAAAACCAACTGCTTAATAAATAAACTCAAACACTGATACAAGAAATGCATTAGTCATGCAATAACCAACTACTTAATAAACGAGTGAGCCAAAAAATGTATTAAATTTTATTGATCCAGTAGTGAAATGGTTAGTTTACATCGCTTTTCTTAAAAATAATTACGTACGTTTTCAGGTTTAAGAGATAAAACAGTACCAGAAACTGTCATTAAATAACTCCCCCGCCTCCCTCCATGAATCCAACCATTCTAGACCATCTCTGAAACGGATAGTTGAGATCACTGATCTTTAGGAGAATTATAAATTCAAGTTACCGAAAGTGTAAGATAGAATTATGTCTTCTAGGTATAGAATTATTGATTCAAAATATCATAGTAGAACAACAAAAAATAATGCCATAAATTATTGCAAATCATCATGCAATAGTGTCTCCCCTTCTCAGTGAGGCATTTGGCTCCTTCAAATTAAATACAATGACAACTAATAGGGTGACATTAGAAAAAAAACATCAATAACATGCCAAAATCAACTATTTTGTCTATCTACATTTGCTGTGCAGTAACAAGCCTACTTGTAGTGATTGGAAAAAAAATTCAAGCTTTTTATTATTGCAGTTAAATGTTGAATACAAGGTTAGAGATAGAGAAATCTCCCAAGAAGATAGTTTTGGCTTTAAGGTTTCGGGAAGATGTTTAAGAAGACAATGCCAATTAGGGTTGATGTGGATGATAGACAGAATACAAAGACAATCTGGTCAGGGTGGCTTGATGGAATTCAAACCAAGATAGAGATTACTGTAATACTTGAATTCTGAGACAACTAGAGATTGCATGTCCTACAAGATATAATTTTTGGTTTGAACAGTATTGCAATAGGACCACTATAGAGACTCATGGTTTGTATTTTAGAATCCTTTTCAAGGTTCCACTCATGGTCTTTAATATAAATTTTGAATTAAGATGAAAATTGAGGTTTGGTTCTCTGCTTAGGGGAAATTTTCCCCGTTGGAGTTGGAGGGCTTTTCTCCATCAGGAATGTGTTTCCTGAGTTGAGAAGCTTTTATGTGCGTCCTGCTGCTTTCTAGAAGAGCTTGCTCTTGTAGAACTGAGTATAATTCTTGGGTGGATCCTTGAGATGGTTATCGCTGTTTTCTAGTCACTGGAATTTAGTAGTGACTTGTCCTGAGAGTGTTTGTTGTGCATTTTCGCTTTGGATAATAGTTTTAGACTATGTTATTTTTACTTTCTAATTTCTATTGGATCTCAGTTGCATCGTGTAATATATCTGTTACACAACAGTAATATCACGTTGTAAGCTTGAATATGGATGCATATTTCTGCATATCTGCATTATTCACGGTGGATGGGCATGATTCTAGACTTTGATATACCAACATCAAGACAATGACTGCTGGTCAATTTCAATTTGACTGAACCCAGTTGTTTTAACATTAAAGTATAAAAATTGAATGCATATGTAATTGCCATACATCTATATCTAGTTTGTAGAAGCTTTAACTGTCAAGCATGTTTTTGTTGCACAAAGGACATGCTGCAGCTATTACAGACCATTTCTTTTATATACTGATTTGTTTAGCATTTATTAAAACAGAAGTGCACAAACAGTTTCTGTTCATAATGTATCAATGTCTTGAGTAACATTTAGTCTCCCGAAGTAAATAGAACAAGATCATTTGAAAGCGCTTCCTTCATGGAGAATGTTTGAAGGAATTTATCTTGGAAATTTGGTAGACTTAAATGAGCTAAACTCACTGATGTGTTTATAGCCATATGCAAAGGGAACTTGGGATGGTCTCTGGTGCTATGATGTGTGAACAAATGAGAGGAGGACTCCTTATTTCCAAGGTTAGGACCAAGTGTAACTACATTATGGTCCAAAATCATCCCTATGTCGTTGCCTGGTTCCCTAGTCTATCATGTAGACATCCGAAGGTCTTTAAAAGACACCGGGTCACCTAGTGTCTTAAGTTCCTTAGGTGACCACCTTTTAACAACACTGTTGAGTGGAAATTGAGATTAGTAGTTGCATCGCATTTGATTTGAGCATAGGCCTTTTGGGTGCAAAATTGAAAGATTCAAGGCACTCACAAAATGTCTTTCCAAAGAATAGGGTAAAGGTTTCCGCAGAGCATGAGCAAAGGAGCAGTAGTAACAAAGAAATCATCTAGTGACAAACGTGATACTAGATATGGAACTTATGGGGAAGAGAGGGAAATCAAACAATATTGACATGTGCCACAATCTTTTTATAGTAATGGTAGATTCTTTGGACATTAAGATGAAAAAGGAAACATGAGATCGGTATGATTGAACTTAACATGACAAGGTCGGTTAAATTCCATTGAAGTTCCCACTTCATATCATTTCAATTTCTTTCCTCATTCTTATCTTTCAGTTATTATTGAGTATTATAGTTTGGTAGAAGATGATGTGGAAAAATGTTAATTGTATGAAGGGATGGGTTATTGAAGAGATATGCCTTAAGGTTACGTTTGGGATAAAGGAAGTTTATGGGGAAGTTTTCTGGGAGGAAGGAGAGTTTGTGGGAATCTTTTGGCGATGTTGTAGGGGACAGGACCTCTAGTCATACTATGGGTCTGTGAAGCTTAACGTGCCTATCTTATAGGGGGAAGTGGAAGGGAAAAGTAGAGAGAGGATTGTTGGTGAGCAGTTCAATATGCAAATTAGGTCAGAGATATCAAGGCTTTCTCTGCGGTTGTAGAAGTATCATAATTTATGTCAAGTAAAATAATGTCTCTATCGAGTTCTTCAATGTAAATTGCAAAGCAACAATTCAAGCTTTAAAATTTTATCTGGATTGCTTTAATGCCAATAAAAACACTTATTTCACATGCCTAATCCCGTAAATTTTCCCCCAAGGTTGACTCATTCACATATTTTGGCCTCTACAAGAAAGGTCACATCAGATGCACACACTTACAATGCAGGCTTAATAGAGATCCACTTGTACAATGTGTTGAAATACCTGAAGTTCCATAAGTGATCTTCAGCTTCATTTCGAAACCTTTATTGCACCTTACACTTTACTGACTTGAACTCTTTAAATCCGTAATAAGAAAATCTCATGATTGAAGTACTTGCAAATTTTGGAGAATCAGGTTTAAATTTGAAAATTAACTTGAGAGGAAGATCAAAATTGTGAGACTGATAGATCAGAATATTTGGATAATGGGATGATTCAATTTTACAAGGACAATGACACAGTTCACTAAAAAACATATAGCATTCAATAGAATATAATTGTTGAATAATTGAATGGATATCTAGAAGAAATGGCAGAAGTTTTTAATACCATTAGGATTTTGCTGTCAGTTTGGGTTGAGGACTATGTAATCAAATGGATATCAAGACTGTATTTCTTAATGGAGACCTGGAGGAAGTAATTTACTAGAATTAAGCAGAGAGTTTCACTGTAAGGGTGAAGTATATATGTTCTACCAAGTATAGAAGTTCCTTTCCAGACTCAAGCAAGCATCAAGGAAGTTGTATGAAAGTTTACCTCTGCCATCATGAACTTTGGTTTCACTCACAATGGAAACAAGTATTTTCTATTTGTAAACTATAATAGGGATTTTGCCCATTGTTTAGCGAGTAACAGGTTAATTTTCTAGCATGCA
Source organism: Buxus sempervirens (assembly GCA_947561395.2). NCBI lineage: Eukaryota > Viridiplantae > Streptophyta > Magnoliopsida > Buxales > Buxaceae > Buxus > Buxus sempervirens. Next base: position 18,155,007 of record OX387190.1, on the reverse strand, counting down.
TAGACTAACTTAAGATGATCTTTTAAATCAACAGCCAGTTGGGCTGCATTTTTTGTTGACATAAGAATCATTAAGGATAGAAGGAATGAAACAGCTACTTTGTCACAATTTCTAAATGTTTAAAAAGTTGTAAAAACTTGTATTCTCTATGACAGTAAACATATAGACTTGAACCATAACCTCTTGAAGGATGTATCTCCCAAAAGATGATGAATACAAACACCGATTGTCTAATATCCCATGTACAAGTGCTTCAAGAAGCTTGATATGGTATGACTTGGACTTGATTGACTGTGTGCTTATGCTACAAGTTTTAAAAAATCACTAGTAAGTTTACTAGAAATCCGGGTAGAGAACAGTAGGATGTGCTGAAACAAATATGTGATATTGTTGGAAAAACAAGAGGGAAAACAGGGAAAAACAGAGAAGATAGAGAGAAACTTCAACCAACAATTGTTTTGGTTGATTCTAAGTGTTCTATCTCTTACAATTCCAGGAGTACATGTTTGTAGAGATACCTTGTAAATGACATTGCAGTAATGAAAACAACTTCCAAGATAAATCAAATACCAGCATAGTCAAAGCACAACTAACTACACTATTAATAGTGTTTCTAGAAAACTACATCAGCTTTAATACTCCTCCTTGATGTATTTTTCTGAAACTCTAAGCATCATTCTTAAGAGCCGAAACTTGTCTCTAGGAAGAGCTTTTGTAAAAATGTCTGCAACTTGCTCTTCAAAGCTGCAAAATTTGAGTTCAATTTCTCCCTTCGCTGCAACTTCTCTTAAGAAATGGTACTTGATTGCAATGTGCTTAGTACGACTATGATGAACTAGATTCTTAGCCATAGCAATGGCAGATTTATTATCACAATAAATCTCCACTTGACCTTGCTGTTTTTCTCCCATGTCTTCAAGAATTCTGTTCAGCCAAATAGCTTGATTTACAGCTCCAGCTGCTGCCACGTACTCAGCTTCTGCAGTTGACTGAGCAATAGTAGCTTGCTTCTTTGATCCCCAAGAAAACACTCCTGATCCTAAATTAAAACAATACCCTGAAGTGCTTCTCATGTCATCAACTGAACCAGCCCAATCACTGTCAGTAAAGCCGGTTAATTTTGAGTGGGAGCATGACTTGAACCATATGCCAAAATCCACAGTACCCTGCACATATCTAAGAACTCTTTTAGCAGCACCAAAATGAACTTGGCTTGGACTTTGCATAAACCTAGACAGCAAACTAGCAGCATACATAATGTCAGGTCGAGTGGCAGTTAAGTACAGCAAACTGCCAACCAAACTCCTGTAAACTTCAGCATCTACTTTCTTAGCCCCATCTTCTTTTTTCAACTTTTCATTTGCTACTAAAGCAAATCTTTACCCTTGAATTTCACATAGAGTGTAGGCTCACTCATGCTCCTGCTGAAACCTTGATCACTAAAATAGCCATCAATTTTTCCATACCAGGCTCGGGGTGCCTGTTTGAGCCCATATAGAGCCTTTTTTAATCGTAGAACTTTCCCTTCTTCCCTTATAAAGCCCTCTGGTTGCTCAACATAGACTTCTTCTTCTAGAACACCATTGAGAAATGCTGACTTGACATCAAGTTGAAAAATCTTCCAACTTTTCTGAGCTGCAAGTGCAATAAGAGTTCGGATTGTGTCTAACCAAGCAACAGGTGCAAAAGTCTCATTGTAATCAATCCCTGGCCATTGTGAATAGCCTTTAACAACAAGCCTTGCTTTGCATTTTTTTAAGGAACCATCAGAGTTAAGTTTTCTTTTGAAGATCCACTTAACCCCAATAACTTCTTTGCTGTCAGGACATGAGACTAGTTCCCATGTATCATTTTTTTCTATCATTCTGAGTTCCTCCTCAATTGCATCTACCCAGATCTTTTCTTTTATAGCTGCTGCAAAATTTTCAGGCTCTGTAGAAGAGTAATTTCAAGATTCATAAATCTCACTTAAGGACCTTACCCTTCTAGGTGGAGATTTTGGTGAAGAAGTTTCTTCCAATATGCCTTCAGATCCAAGCGATGAAGTTGGAGTCATTGGTAGATTTCCATGCCCCTTCATTTCCTTCATTTTGAGTCTCAAAAATAGGTAGATGAGATTCTCTTCTTGCTAGTGTAAGGACAATTTGTTTTGACATGCTTTCTTCATCCCAATTCCAAGTGGCTTGTTCATCAAACTCTACATCTCTACTTGTGACAAGCTGTTTTGACTCTAAGTTATAGAGTCTATATCCCTTGGATTGAGTGCTATATCCAAGAAAAACTCCTTTCTCAGATTTTCCTTCAAGCTTGTGCCTTTTTTGTGAAGGAACATGAATATAGCAAATGCAGCCAAAAACCTTCAGATGACTTGCAGTAGGCTTTTGACCACACCAGGCCTCAATAGGAGTTTGATTAGGGACTGATTTTGTTGGACATCTATTGAGCAAATAGATTGCTGTGTTAACAGCCTCTACCCAAAACAATTTTGGAAGACCTTTCTCCAACAACATTGATCTGGCCATCTCCATAACTGTCCTATTTTTTCGCTCAGAAACTCCATTTTGCTGTGGAGTGTAAGCTACTGTTAATTGATGTTCCATCCCCTCTTCTTCACATAATTTATCAAATTGCCTTGAGTTATACTCAGTACCTCTATCACTTCTCAAAGTCTTGATCTTGCAACCACTTTGATTCTCAACCAGCAACTTATACTTCTTGAAAATCCCAAAAACTTCAGATTTTTCTTTGAAAAAATAAACCCATATCATCCTTGAATAGTCATCTATAAACAAGATGAAATATTTGTTTTGGCTTAGAGAAAGTGTTCTCATTGGGCCACACACATCAGTATGAACAAGTTCCAAAACATTTTTTGCTCTCCAAGCTTTTTCTGGAGGAAAAGACTGTCTATGCTGTTTTCCTAGCATACACCCTTCACATATTGGCATATTCTGGTCTAAGAGAGGTAAATCTCTTATCATGCCCTTTTGATTCAATAATCTTAGTGCATTAAGGTTGTAGTGTCCAAACCTTTGATGCCAAAGAGTTGTATCATCAAATTTAGCCATCATAGCTTTTGGACAGTGCCTCTTAATGGGAAAATTTCTGCCATTTCCCATTTTCACTTCAGCCACTTCTTGATTATTGTTCTTTAGATCATAAATAGTGCAGAACTCCCCTACAAAGTGTAGAGAGTACCCATTCTGCATCATTTGACCAACACTTAGAAGACCTTGATCGAGACTTGGAACAAATAGAACATCCTTGATGAATCTGGTTCCTTTCTTGGTTTCCATAGTGATTGTGCCTTTTCCTTTTGCAGCTACTAATTCACCATTCCCCAATTTGACCTTTACATTTACAGACCTATCAATTTCTGAAAACATACCTTCATCTGGAGTCATATGATTGCTGCACCCGCTGTCTAGAAACCATTCTTTATTCTTCTGATCAACAGTGGCTTGACATGCAAAGAACAAGTGCTCCTCCTTGTCTTCTGTATAATTGGCCTGTTGATTCTTGTTTTTGAACCGACAGTATTTCTCAACGTGGCCAAACTTCTTGCAGTTTGTACACTGAGGCTTTCCAAGATGAAAACAATCCTTTTCCAAGTGATTTGTCTTCTTGCAAACACCACATGGTGGAAATGCTCCTTTTGGAGTTCCCTTGTTCTGAGAATACTCTCCTCCTTTTGGTGTGCCTTTAGACTTCTTCTTGAAATCTTTTTGTTTCTGGTTTTTCAGATTAACTTTCAGCTGAAATGCATTTTCTAGAGGGACTTCACTTCTTCTGTCAATTCTTTGCTCATGAGATTGTAATGATCCCATCAACTCAGTGACTGTTAAGGTTGAAAGATCCCTGGATTCTTCGATTGCAGCAACCACGTGATCATATTTTTCTGTCAAGCTAATCAAGATCTTTTGAATAACTCTCACATCAAGTACCTCTTCTCCATAAGCATACATCTGATTTACAACCTCAATGAGTCTGGAGCAATAGTCTTTTGCATTCTCAGATTCTCTCATTTTGAGATTTTCAAGTTCTCTTCTTAGACTTTGAAGCTTGATTGTCTTAATTTTATTATTTCCTTGAAACTATTGTTGTAGAATCTCCCAGGCCTGTTTTGAAGTTGATGCTCTCATCAATCTTGGAAAGATTACTTCAGTCACAGCTTGCTGTAAAGTAAACAAGGCTTTAGCATCTCTTTGCTTGTCAATCTTGTTTTGGGTTAAATCTGAAGTGTCTTCTGCTGGAACAGAAACTCCACTTTCAACAACATCCCAAAGATCAAGTCATAGGAAGAGAGTCTTCATCTTGATACTCCAATAATCATAGTTCTCACCACAAAATATAGGAATAGTGGTAGAAGAACCAAGAGCAGCCATAACGCCCTTCACAGATCGAAGATGCTTTGATACCAATTGTTAGAAAAACAAGAGGGAAAACAGGGAAAAACAGAGAAGATAGAGAGAAACTTCAACCAACAATTGTTTTGGTTGATTCTAAGTGTTCTGTCTCTTACAATTCCAGGAGTACATGTTTGTAGAGATACCTTGTCAATGACATTGCAGTAATGAAAACAACTTCCAAGATAAATCAAATACCAGCATAGTCAAAGCACAACTAACTACACTATTAATAGTGTTTCTGGAAAACTACATCAGCTTTAATAGATATCTATTGGTTATAGTATAGAGTATGGGTTGAAGTTGGAAAGTCAGACTTGATTTTTGAAGGCTACAGTGATGCCAAACTTAGGAAGAGACCTTGACATAACTCTATTTGGTAGCAGCTTGATTTTTGTTTTAAGACTGCGTTTTGGATTGCTTAATTAAGCACAAACGTTCAACTTATGACTTATTAAAGCATTTTTTGTATCCTAAACACAGACTAAGTGATGTTGCTATATCTAGGTATATAAAACGACAAGAATGTGTTGCTAAATCAACCATTGAAACTGATTATATTTGCTTTGTAATGGTAGCACAGAAGCTCGGTGGATCTTTTATCTTTTTGACGAATTGTCCTTAATGCGTATTATAATACCCACTATTTATTGAGAATTTGTGATAGCAAGGCAATTACTGCCCCATGAATCATCGGTTTCATTGATAACAAGGCAAATCCAGAAAAAAATTCCGGTATGCGAAAGAACTGGTACAAAGATCAATTGTAGTTAATATCCCTGATGATGTACCAAAGTTGTTCCGGGAAAGAAAATGACTATAAATCGAGAGAAGATGGAATTGAAAATCTGAATGTCCCTTCAACAAAGGAGGGACTGAAACACTGCCATTACATGCTTGTAGATAATAAAATGGGGTGGGACTCAAAACCTTTATGGGTTTGAATGAGATACCAATGTGTAATATTTCTGAGGCAACCAAAAGGTTCTAGCGGACAATAGGCATCATATGACAAATAAAATAAAGATACACTATTGCTGGGTCCTTTGCTTTGAATTGTTCTGAGATTCTTTGATCTAACAGACAAAAAGGCAAGCAGAGTTCCATTGTCAGACTCTTGAAGCAAGTGGCTCTCCAAGTAACTCAAATGCTTTTGACCTTGTGAACACCAAAATTCAAACTAACTGCGATAATTGGTCTAGGGTAATTCTTACCAATGAATCCAACAGCTCAATGGGACAACAGATATCTGGAAGTTTTGCTGCCATGGGGTTTACTTAGCAAGTGTTAAGAGTCAGTTCTTGTGCTCTTTGTAAGTTGGAAATTGTTTCTTATGTTATACATTGTGTGATTGGGTCCCCATAAAGAACTGAAAGATCAAAGGCCTTTTGGCTGAGTAGTAGGATGTGCTGATAAGTTTGCACTTAGTGATTCATGAGCTATATATCATGCTAGAAAGTGCTGATATCAAATGCCAATTCTGCGGAAAGTTGGGGCACATCCAATGTGACTGTTTGAAACGCAGGGCATGGTTCAAAAAGAAAGGTAAGCCTTTAGCTTACGTATGTTTCGAATCTAATTTAACAGTTGTTCCTTCAAATACCTGGTGGATTGATTCAGGTTCTACGGTTCATGTATGTAACACTATGCAGGGATTCCTTACAATCTAGACTACAAAACCAAATGACCAGTTTATTGTCATGGGAAATGGAGTTAGAGTTGCAATTGAAGCCATTGGGACATATCGTTTAATCCTTGATACTGGACTTCATTTAGACCTTTTTCAAACTCTTTTTGTACCTTCTGTTTCTCGTAATTTAATTTCTTTGTCTAGACTTGACCATGATGGGTACTCTTTTAACTTCCGCAATTCAAAATTCAGTTTGTTTAGAAATTCATCTTTTATTGGTTCTGGATTTCTATGTGATGGTTTGTACAAACTGAATCTGAATACCCATTTTGCGAAAAGCCTATTAACCCTGCATACTAGTGTTGGAACTAAATGTAGCCTGAATGATGAAAATTCCTCTATGTTGTGGCATAAACGACTAGGTCATGTTTCTAGAGAAAGAATGGAGAAATTGGTAAAAGATGGGATTCTTCCGAATCTTGATTTTACCGATTTCAATCTGTGTGTGGATTGCATTAAAGGTAAGCAAACCAAACACATTAAGAAAAATGCCACAAGAAGTGAGGGACTTCTTGAAATCATTCATACGGATATTTGTGGACCCTTTGACTCACCGTCCTTTGGTGGAGAAAAGTATTTCATCACTTTTATAGATGATTTTTCACGTTATTGTTATATTTATCTATTGCATGAAAAATCTCAGGTGGTGGATGCCCTAGAGGTGTACATCACTGAGGTTGAAAGGCAACTAGATAGAAAAGTGAAAATCATCAGATCGGATAGAGGAGGTGAGTATTATGGCAGGTATGATGGATATGGACAATTTCCTGGACTGTTTGCCAGATTATTAGAAAAGCATGGCATTTTTGCACAGTACTATGCCAGGTACACCTCAGCAAAATGGTGTTGCTGAAAGGCGTAATCATACTTTAATGGATATGGTTAGGAGTATGATAAATAACTCCTCATTACTCATTTCATGCATTGAGGATGGAAGCCCTTAAAACCGCTGTATATTTATTAAACCGGATTCCTAGTAAGGCAGTTCCAAAGACTCCTTTTGAACTGTGGACAGGAAGGAAACCGAGTTTAAGACACCTGCATGTTTAGGGTTGTCCAGCGGAGGCTAAAATTTATAATCTCAATGAAAAGAAATTGGATTTTAGAACGATCAGTGGTTACTTTGTCGGTTACCTTGAAAAATCCAAAGGGTATAGATTTTATTGTCCTAATCATAGTACAAGAATTACTGAAACTGGTAATGCCAGATTTCTTGAAAATGATGAGATCAGTGGGAGTAATGATCCACGAGATATGGTTATTCAAGAAGTTAGGGTATCTGTCCCATCACCCATAACTTCTACACAATCTGATGTTCCTATTGTTGTAGAACAGTTTGACAATATAGAACAACAGACTAATGATTTACCTTCCCATGATAATAACACTAATGAACCTATTATTGGTGAACCACAAGGAATAGCATTAAGAAGATCACAAAGAGAAAGAAAATCTGCTATTTCGGATGATTATGTGGTTTATTTACAAGAATCTGATTATGATATAGGGACAAGTAAAGATCCGGTTTCATTTTCACAAGCCATTGAGAGCACTGATTCTATTAAATGGTTCGATGCCATGAATGATGAAATGAAATCAATGGACCAGAATAAAGTCTGGGAACTTGTTACATTGCCAAAAGGATGTAAAACAGTCGGGTGTAAATGGGTCTTTAAGACCAAATGCGATTCTAATGACAATGTAGAATGATACAAAGCCAGACTTGTGGCCAAGGGTTTTACTCAGAAATGAGGCATTGATTACAAAGAGACATTCTCTCCTGTATCTAGGAAGGATTCATTTAGAATCATAATGGCTCTTGTAGCACATTTTGATTTAGAGTTACATCAAATGGATGTGAAAACAACTTTTCTAAATGGTAATTTGGATGAAGAGGTCTATATGGACCAACCTGAAGGCTTCTCAATAAAAGGTAATGAACACATGGTATGCAAATTAAAGAAGTCGATATATGGACTTAAACAAGCTTCCAGACGATGGTATCTTAGGTTTAATGATACCATTACTTCCTTTGGATTTACTAAAAACACCGTTGACTGGTGTATATATCTAAAGGTTAGTGGGAGTAAGTTTATATTTTTGATTCTATATGTTGATGATATTTTGCTTGCCAGTAGTGATCTTGGTTTATTACATGAAACCAAGGAATACCTTTCAAAGAACTTCGAAATTAAAGATATGGATGAGGCAACTTATGTAATTGGAATTGAAATATTCAGTAACAGATCACATAAATTGTTAGGATTGTCTCAGAAAGGATATATCGAAAGATTTCTAGAGAGATTTGGAATGGAGAACTGTTCAGCTAGTGTTGCTCCAATCCAGAAAGGGGACAAATTTAGTCTCTTGTAATGCCCGTAGAATGAATGGGAACGGAAACAGATGGAAAGAATTCCTTATGCTTCTGCAATTGGAAGTTTGATGTATGCGCAAACATGCACCAGACCAGACATCAGTTTTGTAGTTGGAATGTTGGGAAGATACCAAAGTAATCCTGGAATGGATCACTGGAAAGCTGCTAAGAAAGGGATGCGGTACTTGCAAGGAACGAAAGATTTCATGCTCACGTTTAGGAGGTCTGATAATTTAGAGGTGATTGGCTACTCTGATTCAGACTTTGCCGGATATGTTGATTGTAGAAAGTCAACATTTGGCTATCTGTTCCTATTAGCTAAAGGAGCAATATCATGGAAAAGTGCCAAACAGACTATTATTGTTGCATCTACAATGGAAGCAGAATTTGTGGCGTGCTTTGAAGCTACAACTCAAGGATTATGGTTGCGGAATTTTATTTCAGGACTTGGAATTGTTGACAGTATTGCCAAGCCGCTGAAAATTTATTGTGATAATTTTGCTGCAGTGTTCTTCTCCAAGAACGATAGATACTCTAATGGAGCCAAGCATATGGAACTTAAGTATTTTGCCGTTAAGGAGGAAGTACAGAAACTACGATTGTCTATTATACATATAAACACTGAGCTCATGATTGCAGATCCATTAACAAAGGGTTTAGGGCTAAAGATGTTCAAGGAACATGTTGAAAGAATGGGTCTTGAATGTAACCCTTAATGATGATATATGGATTGTACAATTTATGTTTTAGACACTTAAGAAATTTCATTAATGTGTTTCTGTTTTATTCTTGTTTTCCATTATGTACGTACATGAATGTTATTGGAATAATCATAACAAGAATTGTCTCTAACACAAGACATTATGTTGGACCACTAAATATTTTCTCAATTTATGGACTGGTTAAGTGATTTGCTTTTGTTGTAGTACAGGGAAGGAAGTATGTTGTTCGATAGATATACAACCGCCGTGACTCACATTAGTAAATTATTTAATCATGGTATTATGATGATGATCAAATAAATTAAATATGGATTCAAAGTTAATGCGCGCTTAATGTTATACTCATTAATATCAATAATTATTATGTCATATGGGCCAAGTGGGAGAATATTAGAAATTTTATGTCCCACATGACGTAAACCCATATTAATTATTGATTTAATATATATAAGTTCTTAAATTGAATCTGAACCATTGATTTGATCATGAGAAATTTAATCCTAATTATAAGCTTCTACTTTGATGGAAAGTGAAGCAACCCGAACCGGTGCAACTCTTAAAGAACCGGTACCTGGGTGGTTATTTATGGGGATCCGGTCCTCTCTTTACCCTATATAAAGACATAAATCCATCATTTATGTAACGTATGAAATTCAAAGGGTGAAGTGAGAGAAACCTGTATCCTACAGAATCGAAGTGTGATATATTGTCTGAAGATTCAAATCAGATTACAAGTGGATTAAAGTGAAGATGATTGCAGGTGATTCAGGTATGTAGATTTACATTAATATTTAACAGTCAATCATATGTGATTAGCATGTGTATTAAAGTGAATGGGATTATGAGATCTGAAAATTATATCATTTATGCATGTGTTTAGATCTTGTATGGATGAGATTAATGTTAAGTATAACATGTGGTATCCAACAGACGCAAATTAACATTACTTTTGACCAATTTGCAGTTATCCCAACTATCCAAGGTCGTCTTCAACCTTTAGAAACCCTCCAATTCAACACACACACATACAGGCATGAGAAAACAGTATATTCTTTCATTCTTAACCATTCAATCATGGAAAATACATGTGTATTTCAACCTATGCTCCGATACCACATGTTATACTTAACATTAATCTCATCCATACAAGATCTAAACACATGCATATATGATATAATTTTCAGATCTCATATCTCATAATCCCATTCACTTTAATACACATGTTAATCACATATGATTGACTTGTTAAATATTAATGTAAATCTACATACCTGAATCACCCGCAATCATCTTCACTTTAATCCACTTGTAATCTGATTTGAATCTTCAGACAATAGATCACACTTAGATTCTGTAAGATACAGGTTTCTCTCACTTCACCCTTTGAATTTCATACGTTACATAAATGACGGATTTATGTCTTTATATAGGGTAGACAGAGGACCGGATCCTCATTGAAAAACACAGTTTAGACTCTAAATCACCTAGAGGGGGTGAATAGGTGAAACCGATTGCGGAATAAAAAATCTATCAATTAAAAACAAGTTCTTAATTAATAGGCATGCACAAGTCTGAACAAATATCAATTCATCACACACAATTGCAAAATAGAGAAGAGACAACACAAGCAATTTGGTGACGAAGGGAAAACTCTAAGAGAACTCCCAAAGAGAAAAACCGTCCGGGCTACTAGGTGCCACCTCTGGAAATCACTATAAGAAGAAGACTTACAATAGTGGTTCAGACGACCCAACAATGACTCTGACTCACAATGTAAATATCTGAAGAACTCTTCAGATTTGCATCCTTGCAATGATTTAGAACTCTGAATATCTCCTTAGTGAAGTGCCAAACGAACTCGCTCAGCAACCGTAGGAACTCCCACGAGCAAACTCTTCAACCCGGAACTCCAAGGTAGAAAAAAAAGAAGAAGACTGGTTTTGATGGCTCAAAGAAGAAGAGGAAAGAGGAAGAAGATCTCTCTCTCTTGCACACGTTTTTAGGGTTCTCAAAAACGTCTTGGGTAACCCTTACAATAGGCTAGACACTCCTTAAATAGGTTAGGAGAAGGAAGGGAACGAAAAGGAAACAAATCAGAAAAGATCGGATTTCTAAAAAAGAAGTTTGTTTATGAACGTTCGAACGCTTAGCGAACGCGGCTCGAACGTTCGATATAAAAACTCACTTTTCCTCTTCTCGTTCGAACGACCAGAGAACGTTCAGTGAACGCTGCTCTCGGGTTTCTCTATGAACACCAACGGTCGAACGTACAGAGAACGTGAGGCGAACGCTGCTCTCTGATTTCTATGTGGAACACCAACGGTCGAACGTTCAACGAACGTGAGGCGAACGCTGCTCTCTGGTTTCTCTGTGGAACACCAACGGTCGAACGTTCAACGAACGTGAGGCGAACGCTGCTCTCGGGTTTCTCTGTGGAACCTCAACGGTCGAACGTTCATCGAACGTTGGTCGATACTTTACCAATTTTGCCCCGACCTTAACCCCGTTTGAACCACAACACATAAAACCTACCCAAAAGCATTAACCACTTTAATACAACCTTTTTGACACGGAATTGAAGCCAATACAAAATAAACCTTACAAACTCCCCCTTTGGCTATTCCGTGACAAAAATAACAAGGCTTATTCTAATTGTTGTGAACCACCAAGCAACAATTTGAACAAGTAAAAAAACAACAAAAAAATTGACATGACCTCCCCCTAAATCTATTAACCCCAAATTTATTCACCTGTACCTGAAACATCAAAAATTGAAAATACCAAGTCAAAAGCAAGGGTAATAGAACAACTAACCAAAAATAATTGAATGAGCTCAAAATTTTCACAAAAACAAATTTCTCATTCATTTTCTTTGAGCTATGTACATTTGGACATTCATGAACAACCAACCATAATATTCAACACAAAATACATCAAAATATATTCATGATGAACAACACATAAAGATATCAACATCCCAGTTTATACAACTACAACATCACCCATTCAACAACCACAGAAAACTAAGACTACACTTCTCCCCCTTTTTGTCACAGGAAGACAAAGGGAGTACACTAAGAATGAGATGGCCCAGCACCACCATCCACTCCACTGCCACCACCTCCACTCGAACCCGGAGCCGCAGGAGCAGGAGCAGGAGCTTCATCATCCTCTTCTTCCTCCGCATCCTCTTGATGAAAATAACCTTCAAGAGCAGATTCGAGCTTTCCAAACGAAGTTTGCAACAAAGATTGCTTAAGCTCAAGGCGCTCAAACCGAAGAACCATGTCCTTATGATGCCTCTGCAAGTAAGAGAGAATCTCGGAGTTTTGCTCTCTGAGGGACACAATTTCCTCATGCAAGGAAGTAGGAGGCTGAGCCTCAGGGGGATCATCGGGAGCAAGAGCCCGGGTGGAAGAAAGATGAGCACGGCTTTGCTTAAGAGTTGATTCAGAAATAGGATTAGAAGCTTTACACAACTCTAAAGGAGGAAAAGAGATATTCAAGGCACAAACTAAACGGGCAATCAAGCACCCGTAAGGAAGACCATAGGTCTTCTTGGAGTTAAAGAAAACATCCAGGATTTTGGAGCAAATGACAGATGGTAAATCAATGGTATGATGCTTTTTCAAAGCATACAAAAACAAGCATTTATCAAACGGGACAGAAGATTTGTGAGCAACAGGAAACAGGTTATGGCTTTGAAAGCGAAATATAACAATGGTTTCGGCCGCAAAAAATTTAACCTGTAAAGCACCACCCCTAAACACCCAATTCCCCCTACCAAGATGGAACAAGGTATCAACCACTTCATTTTGAAAATCCGGAGTGGGAGGAGGATAAGGAAACTGAGGATCCGTAACCCTAGGAAGCCCAGACACCGAGGCAATCACCGAGGGTCCAACTCGAAAAGGAGTGCCACAAAGAAAGGTAGAGAATTCAGAATTTTCCATATCAATATCATGGATGTTGGCGAAAAACTCTCTAACCAACTCGACAGAAGGGAGAACAAAGTTCCCAAACATGGGATCCCAACCCCTATCTTTAAAACAATCTGAAACCTCATCAGGAAGGGTGGCAAACTTCACTTCTCTCTCTATGATAACAGATCTCTCACAAAAAAAATTCCTCAAAATTTTTTGCAGCCCTCTTATCAACAAACAGGGACTCATCATACCGAGGTTTCTTGTTGGAATTTTTTGTACCAATAGATTTCTTCCTAGGCATCTAAGAATGGAATAGAGCCAAGAGAAAAAAATGAAAAAAAAACAAGAACAATAAACAAGCACAGGTTAGACAAGCACATGAGGCAAGATACACTGAGGAAATTACATGCTAAGAAAGAAAAAAATGCATGAAAAAAAAATACGGTTGATCAAACCAAGTAAAACACATAACAGTCGAGCAACGTTCGACCATTTGGCGAACGTTGAAGAAAACGAACCCAGATTTGGGGGTTTTGCTAGAAAAACTTCAATATCAACACAATCGACCAAAAAATGGCTTGAAATCAACAATATAGGAAGAATAAAACCTGTTGAAACTTATTTGAACACAAATAAACCAAAAACCATGAAGAAATCGAAGATTGAAGTTGAAAAGCCCTAGAAAAACCTAGCCGAAGTTGAACATTGAGAGAAAAATGAAAATAATGAACGAAACCTGAAAAATGTTACCTTGAATCACTATTTGAAAGCACGATTTCAAGAAGGAGACCACCGAAAATCACAACCCCAAAAATCGCCAGACGTTCGAACGAGATACGTTATGAACAGAAAAACCCTAGGTTTTGTCACACGCGACCCTTAAAAAAAAAACAGGTTTTTAATTGAACGTTCGAACGTTCGGCGAACACGGGGCGAACGTTAAACAAGAAATTTGTTTTAAAACCAACGTTCGACACGCGTTCGCTGTACGGGGGAGGAAAGAACCAGCGTTTGTTAAACGTTCGATAGGCCGTTCGAACGTTCATCAAAAGTTCAGAAAAAATTTCCAGATTTCAGCAAGAAGACTTATCTCTTTTCAACCAAAAACACTTCAAACATACGTAAAAACATGCAAGACATACATACAACTATAAATCAAGTATAAACTCTTGAAAACTCAAATTTTGACCTATTTGGAGAACCATTTTGCTCTAAAATTCAGATTTGAACAAATTTAACTTCAATACTCCCAAATAATTACACAACAACTCAACCAAATTTCCAATTGTGTTTGTGTGCTTGTGCAAAGCCAAATACAACAAGTTTTGCCTATATGAGAGCTTGGTGAAGAGGAGTTGGCCATTTATCAAGAAATCCAATATTACCCAAGTCTCTCTAAAAATTGAAAAGAGCCCTTTCATGACCTAAGCATCAAGATTTTGAAATTTTCTCTCCCTGTTTCTTACAATTCTTTTTGCACAAAGAGTAGTGTTCCTTAGAATATCTGATTTTACAGCTTATTCCATGGTTATACTCTTTGTGATTTTCTTCTTTTTGAACTCAATATTGCTAGGGTTTACATTTCATCCCAGAGTTCTTTTTCATATAACTTTTTCTTTTTAAACAAAAGGGAGAAATCTCTTTGTAACCCAAGATCATATGCTTAGGGTCTTTTCAACTTAAGATAGGCTAGAGTAAACTTAGGATTGCCTATCCACACAACACCGAAAATAAAAAATAAGCTTCCTCAATTGTATTTGGATGTGTATGTGATGTACAAACCACAAATAGAGTTTAGCAAGATGATTGTGAGATTATTAGAAACTGTTGAAACCACATTTGAGAAATCATCTTTGAAGAGTTTGTAGGTTCTCAAAATATAACCAAAAGATATATATTTTCAAAACCTTATACTTATCCTATAGATGACACATGTCAAGACAAGAACTCATACAAAAACAAAAAAAAACCAAAATACGGAAGAAAACAAATACAAAAACAAAATACAAAATACCAAAAACAAATAAGCATGCTAAAGAAAAGAAATATGCATGAGACACCCTAAAGCATGCTACAAAGTCCTTCTTAATGAAGAGGACCAACACCAATAGCTTTCCTAAGAAACTCAAACCTAAGAGCATCTAAAGGTTTGGTAAAAAGGTCAGCTAATTGATTTTCAGATGGGATGTGTTCAAGAGATATCACATGATCTTCTACCAACTCTCGAATAAAATGATGTCGTATATCAATGTACTTGGTTCGAGAGTGCTGAACAGGGTTTTTGGAAATATTAATAGCACTTGTATTATCGCAATATAAGACAATAGTTCCCTGTTCAATCCCATAATCACTCAACATTTGCTTCATCCAAAGCAATTGAGTGCAACCACTCCCAGCGGCTATATACTCCGCTTCAGCTGTGGACAAGGATATAGAGTTTTGCTTCTTACTCATCCAAGCCACAAGATTGTTCCCAACATAGAAACAACCTCCAGTTGTGCTCTTCCTATCATCTGCATTTCCAGCCCAGTCGGCATCAGAATAACCTGCTAGAATTGCAGAAGTGTCTCTAGAGAACCATATACCATGATCAACAGTACCGTTAACATATCGTATGACACGTTTGACGGCAGACAAGTGGGACTCTCTAGGATTTGCTTGGAACCTAGCACACACACCTACACTAAAGGCAATATCAGGCCTACTAGCTGTAAGATACAAAAGACTACCTATCATGCTTCTATAAAGAGTGTTATCTACACTCTTTCCAGATAAGTCAGAATCAAGTTTCAAGGTAGTGCTCATAGGGGTTCTAGTGTGTTTCTTGCTGTCCAACCCAAATCTCTTCACAAGGTCTTTAGCATACTTAGATTGAGATATGAAAATCCCATCTATAGATTGAGAAATCTGGAAACCTAAGAAAAAATTCAATTCTCCAACCATACTCATCTCAAATTCATGTTGCATAGCTTCGGCAAAACTTAAAGCAAGAGAGTCAATTGGAGAACCAAAAACAATGTCATCCACATAAATTTGAGCAACAATGAAACTGCTCTTATCCTTTCTAATGAACAAGGTTCTATCAACTCCTCCTCTTGTGAACTTGTGATCTAAGAGATAAGCAGTAAGTTCCTCATACCAAGCTCTAGGAGCTTGTTTCAACCCATACAAGGCTTTCTTAAGGCTAAACACATGATGTGGGAACTTTGGATCTACAAACCCCTTAGGTTGTTCAACATATACTTCTTCATTAAGTATCCTATTCAGAAAAGCACTTTTTACATCCATTTGATGCAATTTAAACCCAAGTGGCAAGCTACAGCAAGTAAAATCCTTATAGATTCAAGTCTAGCTACAGGGGCAAATGTTTCATCAAAATCAATACCCTCAACTTGAGTATATCCTTGTGCAACCAACCTAGCCTCATTTCTCACTACAGTGCCATGTTCATCTGACTTGTTCTTGAAAATCCATTTGGTTCCAGTAACATTATAATTTTCAGGTCTAGGAACAAGATACCACACATCATTCCTAATGAATTGATTTAATTCTTCATGCATGGCATTAGTCCAACACTCATCAGTAAGTGCTTCTTCTACCTTCTTAGGTTCAAAAGTTGAGACATAGGATGCAAATGACATCTGATTTAGGACTTTCCTACGAAGTCTCATCCCTTCATTCAAATCACCAATTAATAACTCTTTGGGATGATTTAACTTTACTCTAGAGGAAGGTTCTTTTGTAGGACCTGGAGTTGAAGAAAGACCCTCTTCAGAAGTTGAAGAAGATGACTCAGGATTTTGACTTTCAACAGACAAGTCATTTTCCCCTACTTCTAGACTAGTCTCCCCCTCAACTTGAGACTTATCAACCCCTTCATCCACAACAACATTTATGGATTCCATGACAGTGTGTGTACGTAAGTTATACACACGGTAAGCCCTGCTATTCTTAGAGTAACCTAGGAAGATTCCTTCATCACTCTTGGCATCAAACTTAGCCAAATTCTCCCTATCTCTCAAAACAAAGCATTTACTTCCAAAAACACGAAAGTATTTGACAGTGGGCTTTTTACCATACCAAATTTCATACGGAGTCTCAGTACTCCCAGGCCTCAAATACACCCAATTTATCATATGGCAATCCGTGTTAATTGCTTCTCCCCAGAAATACATGGCCACACCCTTGGCATGTATCATAACTCTTGCCATCTCTTGAAGAACCCTGTTTTTCCTCTCTACTACTCCATTTTGCTGTGGAGTAATAGGAGCAAAGAACTCTCTTCTAGACAAAAATTTTCAAGGATTGAGTTCTCGAACTCTTTCCCATGGTCACTCCTCATCCTAACAACCTTAGACTCTTTTTCATTTGAGAGTTTTCGACACAAGGACATAATCAACTCACTTGCTTCAGATTTTTCTCTTAATAGCTCAACCCAAGTAAATCTTGAGAAATCATCTACAATAACCAAAATGTACCTCCTACCACCAAGGCTTTCAGTCCAAGAAAGACCCATAAGGTCCATATGCAATAATTCAAGAGGTTTGTGGGTTAAACACTCAGTGATCTTTTTGTGACTAGATCTAGTTTGCTTTCCCAACTGACATGGCCCACACACATTTGGTTCTACTTTGGCAAGCTTAGGAAGGTCTCTAACAAACTCATGCTTGGACAAATCATTCATGTTTTTAAAATTCAGGTGACCAAGCCTTTGATGCTACAATTCATGCATATCAACTTTGGAAGAGTTATACACAGCATTAGAATTAGGAATCACACCATAAAAATTATCCGGAGTTCTTTCTCCTTGAAGCATACACAAACCATTTGCATCAAACACAGAACACATATGTTTAGCAAATTTAACTTCCATGTTTGAGTCACACAATTGACTTATACTAATCAAGTTAGCTTTCAAGCCATCAACAAATAGTACTTCACTCAAAGTAGGCATACCAGAAATTTCAATAACACCCTTACCTACAATAGGAGCTTTGCTTCCATCACCAAAAGTAACAGTGCCACAAGAATAATCCTCAAAAGATTTAAACAAAGATTTGTCACCACACATGTGACGAGAGCAAGCACTATCAAGATACCACATGAGACTATTTCTAGCCTTCAAAGCAACATGAACTACATGACAAGTTAATTCACTTCTTTTAACCCAAATTTGCTTAGGCTCAGTGGTTTTCTTGGTCATTGAAGCTAATTGTTGACTTAAGAGCTTTGTCTGATTTGAAAGTTCTTTCACTTGTTTAGGCAAATTCTCTTGAGGTTTTCTAGGTGAGGATCTCCTAGAGTTTTGGTTCAAATCCCAACAATTTGGTCTGATATGTCCAGAAATACCACAATAATGACAAATAGGGATAAAATTCTGAGATTGGGAACTCTTGGTTGGAACACCCCTAGGTTTTGACCAATTAGACTTTTGACCACGATTTCTACCTTGGTTTGTCTTACCCTTGGAAGGATTGGACCTATTCTTACCTTTGGTATTCACAACTTGGGTCTTAGAAGAAGATGGAGTATCATTTGAGACTTCCGTGTATCCTAAACCCCTTTTATCAGTTCCTAATTGACCCATCCCTAGCATATTGTCCACAGTTGCTGAACCTATAGAAAACTTCTGGAGTTGAATTTTAGTTCTTTCAAGCTCTTCCTTAAGAGACTTGTTCTTAGATTCTAGGGATTCAATCTTCAACTTGTGTTCACCTATACGAGAAGTAGACTCTTCAAATTTTGCTTGAAGATCTTCTTTCTTGTGCTCTACCTCATTTAGCCTTTTGAGATTGGACTTTAATTGTCTCTTTGCTTTTAAGCACTCCCTAAACAATTTATCATAAGCATCTTGAATGCTTTCCTCATCATCATCAGACTCATCATGAGAACCAATTGCATTCTCACTTGGTGGAAAGTCTTCATAGTTGCTAGAGTCACCACTCCCAACAATAGAGGTGAAAGCCATGTAATTTTGACTTTCCTCTGTTTTGGAGTCCTCACTATCCCTATCAGATGCACTCTCATTAGAAAGAGTGGCATTCATGGCTTTCCCTTGAAGCTTCTTAAATGTGGGACACTCCGACCTAATATGACCAAAACCCTGACACTCATGACATCTAATTTGTTGAAGTTTTTGCAACCTAGAGTCCTTAGGATGTTTGGACTCCCTAGATTCAGATTTGATTCTTGACTTTTGATCTCTACCACTAGAACTCCCCTTGGATTTATACCTCTCATTTTCACTCCTTGGTTTCCTCCTTCTAAACATTTTCCTAAAGTTCTTTACCAAAAGGGCAATATCTTCATCTCCCATGGATTCCTCACTAAAATCATTATAAGCCTTTTCTTTACTAGATTTGAGAGCTATAGACTTATTTTTCTTAGTAGGAGGCAGAGTGAGTTCATAGGTTTGAATTGATCCTATGAGATCTTCAACCCTAATACCATTAATATCCTTACTCTCTTTTATAGCGGTCACTTTGGGTCTATATTTTTCAGGAAGAGACCTAAGGATTTTTCTGACAACTCTATTTGGAGGAATTCTTTCACCAAGATTAAAACTAGAGTTCACTATATCACTTAGTTTAGCATAGAAGGAATCAAAGGATTCATCTTCTCCCATTTTTAGTTCTTCAAACTTAGTGATAAGCATTTGTAGTTTTGAATTTTTCACAAGTACAGTTCCCTCATGAGTGGTTTGAAAGATTTCCCAAATTTCTTTACTGGTTTGACACGTGGACACCCGTTTAAATTCATCAGCAGAGATTGCACTAAAAAGTGCATTGACACCCTTAGAGTTGTAGTTAACATCAATTAACTCTTCTCTAGTATAGCTATCTGGGTCTTTGGTTTTTGTCTCACCATCTATAATCACAGTTGGAGGATTCCATCCTCTCTCAACACTTCCCCAAACTTTTTCATCTATAGCCCTCAGATAGGCTCTCATTCTAACTTTCCAGTAGGCATAATTGCTGCCATCAAAGAAGGGTGGGGCAGTGGAGGACTTGTCCATGACTAACAGAGTCAAGGATCTAATTACCCGCTCTGATACCAATTGAAAAACACAGTTTAGACTCTAAATCACCTAGAGGGGGGTGAATAGGTGAAACCGATTGCGGAATAAAAAATTTATCAATTAAAAACAAGTTCTTAATTAATAGGCATGCACAAGTCTGAACAAATATCAATTCATCACACACAATTGCAAAATAGAGAAGAGACAACACAAGCAATTTGGTGACGAAGGGAAAACTCTAAGAGAACTCTCAAAGAGAAAAACCCTCCGGGCTACTAGGTGCCACCTCTGGAAATCACTATAAGAAGAAGACTTACAATAGTGGTTCAGACGACCCAACAATGACTCTGACTCACAATGTAAATATCTGAAGAACTCTTTAGATTTGCATCCTTGCAACGATTTACAACTCTGAATATCTCCTTAGTGAAGTGCCAAACGAACTCGCTCAGCAACCGTAGGAACTCCCACGAGCAAACTCTTCAACCCGGAACTCCAAGGTAGAAAAAAAAGAAGAAGACTGGTTTTGATGGCTCAAAGAAGAAGAGGAAAGAGGAAGAAGATCTCTCTCTCTTGCACACGTTTTTAGGGTTCTAAAAAACGTCTTGGGTAACCCTCACAATAGGCTAGACACTCCTTAAATAGGTTAGGAGAAGGAAGGGAACGAAAAGGAAACAAATCAGAAAAGATCGGATTTCTAAAAAATAAGTTTGTTTATGAACGTGTCGAACGCTTAGCGAACACGGCTCGAACGTTCGATATAAAAACTCACTTTTCCTTTTCTCGTTCGAACGACCAGAGAACGTTCAGCGAACGCTGCTCTCGGGTTTCTCTATGAACACCAATGGTCGAACGTACAGAGAACGTGAGGCGAACGCTGCTTTCTGATTTCTATGTGGAACACCAACGGTCGAACGTTCAACGAACGTGCGACGAACGCTGCTCTCTGGTTTCTCTGTGGAACACCAACGGTCGAACGTTCAACGAACGTGAGGCGAACGCTGCTCTCTGGTTTCTCTGTGGAACACCAACGGTTGAATGTTCAACGAACGTGAGGCGAACGCTGCTCTCGGGTTTCTCTGTGGAACCTCAACGATCGAACGTTCATCGAACGTTGGTCGATACTTTACCAATTTTGCCCCGACCTTAACCCCGTTTGAACCACAACACATAAAACCTACCCAAAAGCATTAACCACTTTAATACAACCTTTTTGACACGGAATTGAAGCCAATACAAAATAAACCTTACACTCATAAATAACCACCCAGGTACCGGTTCATTAAGAGTTGCACCAGTTCAGGTTGCTTCACTTTCCAGCAAAGTAGAAGCTTATAATTAGGATTAAATTTCTCATGATCAAATCAATGGTTCAGATTCAATTTAAAAACTCATATATATTAAATCAATAATTAATATGGGTTTACGTCATGTGGGACATAAAATTTCTAACAAGTGCTTCATGTGAAGATTGATTCCATGAATTACATGCTAAGATGCAAAATACAGCTACTGCTTTTTTGTTTCTTTTTTTGGAAGATAATGAAGGTATATAATAGATCAATAGAGGAAAACAAAGAAACACGGTGGCAAAACACTTGTATTGTTGACATTAGAATCACTTGCTTTACTTGGTCTAGCTCCTAGACAGAGACCAAGTTAGGAAATGGTCCATTCCTGAGATTTGCATCCATCAACTCAGTACATTCTGACAAGACTTGTGTTTCACCATGGAATCCTAGAAAACTACTTGTCTGGATTCATTTTGTGTCTTCAAATCATTTCAAGACACATAAGACAAATCTACAAAAAAATATATCTTTGTGTCTTGTGTAGATTTTTTTTTTTTTTTGATGATTAATGAAGCTTGTCTAGATACACTTGACCCAGAAGACTTGTTTCATGGATTCCTCGGAAAAAAAAAAAAAAGAAATTATATCATCTACGAATTGAAGATGAGAAATAGAAATACTATATCCACCTATCCGAAAACTTTTAAGTAAGCCTTCACCCACCTCCCTACCCAAGGTCTGACTAAAAACATCAGTAACCATAATAAAAGAAAGGGGGACAGGGGATCCCCTTGCCTCAAGCCTTGGGAAGAAGGTAAGAAGTATGCCATTCAACCAATGAAGAACAGTATGTTGGCTGCTTTTAATCCATCAACCCTACTTGTTCCCAGAACATTTCTAGAGTAGTTCTGACTGAAACCTCACTCTACTCTGTCATGGGTCTTCTCAAGATCTAACTTACAAAATATTCCCGGCTTAGCTACTCAAAAACAGTCCTCTACATACTTGCTCGCCATAAGAATACTAAGATATGTCCTCTACTCAAAAACAGTCCTCTACATATTTGGTATTCCCATCGCCCTCCTTAAGCCATAAGGCTTGAGATTTTATCTCCAATTAATTTCTTCTAATCTAATTACTTTCTCTAGATCTAACTTAGAGATTTTCCTCGAACTCAGCTCCCCTCATCTAACCCTCTATCCTCCTCCTCACAATCAGTGGCGGAACCGGGACTCCCAAATCTGGGGGGGGGGGGGGGGGGGGGCACGGGGGGGAATTTTCAATTAACACTTCTCATGAAATATAGAAATTTTAATGAGTTGGGGGTGGGCAAACCAGAAATTTTTGAGGGGATTCTCATGAAATATAGAAATTTAATTGAGTTGGGGGGGGGGGGGGGGGGGGGGGGCGCAAACCAGGAATTTTAGAAGAGATTCTTATGAAATATAAAACATATACATTTTTTACTAAAAATTAAAAGTTAGGGGAGGCAATTCCCCCCCTAACCTGAACGTGGTTCCGCCACTGCTCACAATCCAACGTATCCATTGTTTCTAAGACGGCCCTTTTTATTTCTGTTTACACCCTATACGGACCAACGAATAAGAGAAGACCACGTGGTACCTATGTGGGCTTACTTAGGCCATGGCATCAACACACATAGGCTTTGTACAGTTGGACAGGCCACGTTAGTATACGCATAAACCAAGAGTACAGTTAAAGTCACGCAAGCCAATACGACAAACCACATTCACAACTATCAGAAGATCGTGCCATCGGTCGTTCGAAAGTAACCTATTTAAAGATTGTGGTCGGGTGGTTATCTTTCTGGAGTGGAAAAACTGAAGACGGCCAACCGCCATGAAGATCGTGCAAGAGTATGACGTTGAGCAACCGTCAAGGATCAACTATAAAAGACACAACTTCGAAGAACTCGAGGACACAATCCATCCAATCGCAACCGGTTATAATATTATTTTGATCATCCGTGATCTTTATCCCCTCTCCTACACTGTAGTTAGAAGGATAAACTAGGACTCCTCTCACTACTTCCAGTCGCAGTGACACCTTAGACCCCTCTTTACTCGATCAACATTAGAATCCTGCCACCGGAGGGTAAGTTGAGGCCGCCCCTGACTCGCAGTTCTGTGTCCACAGAATCCCGAGCAAGCCGGTCCCGAGACTCGCTCTGATCAAGCTAGGTGACTTGTGTATTTTCTGTTAAACAGCAATCCGAGGTGAACCCCCTGAATTGGCTTTGCTAACAGCCACCCCTTCCTCCTGCGCTTACACCCAATTACTGCTATAAGACCAGGACAGGCCGGTCCTGCAAGCCCTGTCAGTTTTCTTTTTACTTTTTGTTTCCTTTTTGGGGATTATCTGTTGTCGCTTTCGGCCGTCGGCCGATCTTATAATAAAGGAGTTTTGTGTGCCATTAGTTGCTTTCGCTTTCAAACACTTACAAGAACCCAAACGAAGATCGAACCCCTAGTCTTCATATTATCGCCTGACCGGTTTTATTACAGATGACTTGCAGTACGACTGAACCGACCCCGGTTTAGATTCGGAACAGGTGCCCGGGGTCAGGACCCGACCCGAAATCATTGTATCAAACGATACTGGCACGCCCGCGTAGAGACACATCATCAAACACCACCACGTGTCCACACCGGCCCAATTTCGGAGCAACAATTTCCCTCGTCAATACTACCAAAACCCTCACGATTCCAATACTTGGTTTTTTTCTCTTAGACTCCCAAGATATTTCATCAAGGAAAAACCTTTCCAATGTGAATAATATTCAGAGGACATTGACCACCATTGTTCAATCAAAGGTTTAAAAGATTTCTCATAAAACCACATACGGGCAAAACAGAATTGAGGGAATCCAATCCTAGAGGGAAGATCTGTGGAAACATAATGGGGCAACGATCAGAGACAGGGTGTTTCAAGGTTGAGAGGGATGCATTGGAAAAATTATCAACCCAAGGTAGAGACTAATACCCCTATCTAAAAGACTACAAATGGGGTCTTTCTACATGTTAGACCAAGTAAATATAGCTTCGATGAGAATGATATTTACCAACGCATTTATATTTATAAATTTTGAGAAAACCTTCATACTTCTAGGCAAACTTATCACATTGAAGTCACCAATTATGCACCATGTGTAAATCTTATCTGTCCTAATTACATCCAACTGCTCCCAAAATAGCCCACAAATTCCAGGCCCTAGAGGGCCATACACACCAGAAAGCATCCATTCAAAATTTGCCTCTTTGCATTGAAATAGGGTGGAGATAAAAAATTGATCTATCTTGTTCCATACTTGAAAGATAATGTCAAAATCCCAAATTCAGAATTGCCCAAGGAATGCTTGTAAAACCATTGCGTTTATTGCTCCCCAATAGATAAGTAATCAGCCTGTGTAAGAACTCTTCGGTTTCCAGTAGAACAGTTAATGTAGGTTTTACAAGCCTGCCTAACTCCTGCACAGCCCTCTTCTTTTCAGGTTCCCTTGTAACAACTGCATTAACTGGTAAGGGACATGTGCTAGACTGGTACTGGTAGTAGGGATTCCATGGCATCAGAATTACAAATAAAAGGAAAGCACGATTTGGGATCAGAAGAAACCTTGCAGAAATTACCAATCTGCTTCCCTTAAAGCAAGGATGGGAGAGGGGTACAAGAGGTAGAACTGAATGCAGGATGTAGAGGGAAAGCACAGGGATTAGGACTGAAAACACTTGCCTCAACTCTCTCTTCTCTCCAATTAGTTTCTGCTTATTACGTGGCAGCTGTTTATGAGTATCTAGGAAGTACACTAAAGACCTTAGAAAAAAAAACAAATAAATGGTTGGCCTGGTAAAATAGTAAAGGACCTATGAAAACCAACAAGTAGTTCTAAAGTTGTCCTAGAAAATTAGATGATCTAAACAACTTTATGATAAGTAGTTGTTTACCCTTCGGTTCCAGATATCATATATTGGTTGCTTGATTCCCAAGGTCAGTAATCTTGCAAGTCCTGGTTGTTTCATTTACAAAAGGAGGATTACCCTATTTCACCTTGTTTCCCCATATCCTTTCTTTGGTCAGCTAAAATTCCACTCAAGGTTAAAGCATTTGCATGGACAGCTTTCTTGAAAAGGATCAATACATTAGACATGCTTTAGTGTCGAAGGAAAACCTTGGTCATTTCACCGCATATCTGTACACTTTGTATGGGGGATGGGGAGTCAATGGATCATATTCTAGTGCATTGTGACTTTGTAGGATTTATTTGGAAAAGATTGCTACAATTGGTAGGAATTCTATGGACACGTCCTAGAACTTTGTGTGAATTGGCTGAAGAGTGGCAGTTTCCTCGTATGTCAAAAAGAGGTAAAAGGTTCTACTCGGCTGCATGCTTTTCTACCATTTGGCTAGTATGGTTGAACAGGAACAGAAGCATCTTTGAGGGATAAATGGGTGGGAAAAGGGCAATCTACGATGCTGTATTAGTCTGTGCAGCATTTTGGTCTTCTTTATGTTCAAATTTTGATGGCTATGGGGTGGAAAATATTGTAAGAAATTGTAAAATGATGTTAGAAAGAGGGAGTGGAATATTATTGTAGCTGTTTTCTGTTTTTTTTATGCGTGAGTTCCATTGTACTGTTATTTATCTTCATGTTTTAATACAAGCTTTCATTACTGATTAAAAACTATATGATAAATATCTGAACTTGGAATTTCTTGTTGATATCTATAAGTTGAGAAAATACTGGAACTATAAGGATTCGACAAGTTTTTAATCCCATTGGATCCTAAATTATTCATCAGCTACCAGATAAAACATCATATATAACTTGTTCTGTTTATTCTTTTTGCTAAAACTTGATAAGTGAACTTAATGGGGCTAAAGTCTATTGACATCTCTGTTCAGTTGTCTTGACATTTTGATGGAGGTTTTAAATCTTTATTTCTAACTATATTTCTCACCATAAAAATTGGGAAGTGCAAGAAGTTATTCTCGTCTTCTTATTGTTTCCCTTAAAATGTCTTTTCAAATAAGGAATA
The DNA here is from genome assembly GCA_947561395.2 of Buxus sempervirens. Taxonomy (NCBI): domain Eukaryota; kingdom Viridiplantae; phylum Streptophyta; class Magnoliopsida; order Buxales; family Buxaceae; genus Buxus; species Buxus sempervirens. Next base: position 18,128,524 of record OX387190.1, on the reverse strand, counting down.
TCAATGCTGGAAAATTTTTTGATTCCCTCCAAAAAGGGATTTTTTGGGGAAATTTTGCTAAATTTTCAACAAATTAATTCATGCTTTCGACCATGATGGTTTTGTCTTTTGCAGTGTTGTTTACTTGAAGCAAGCCCTTTTTAGTTTTTGGTTTCCATGATTGTATTTTATTTCTGCCTTTTATGGCTTATATAACCCCTATGCTGATACTTTCAACCTTGACATAAACAGCACAGCATAAATGGTAAAATGTATAAATAACTGCTACAGGGCATAACTATGGAGTTATTTCTATCAAGATGAATTTCTATATGAAACTATAGTTTATGGCTATCAAATAATATGTGACAGGATTTTTTTCCCTCAGATAACAAATCGGTACCAGACCAAATGATGTTAATCCAATAATTCCTGGAGCAAATGGTCCAGGAATTATTAGCATTGCCCAGTGATTCTTTAATGCAAAATTCCTTGGCTCTAAAGTTTATAATATTGGTGATAACTTGAGACCCGAAGAGTGTCCAATGATTTTCGTAGTTTTGCTTAGGGTTGTAAATTGCTCCCTAATTATGGAAAGGAAGAGAGCTAGACTTTTTCCTTTTTCTCATTCTGTTTTACCATTATCACTTACCTAAATTGTTTCATGGTGCTTCTTAACAGTATACAAGTGGGCATTGAGAAATTTCCTAATTGACTCCTGGTGAATTTTTTTTTCCAAAGCATCATCTGGATGTTTTGATTACTCTATTATGGTGCTAATGCAAACTTTATATTGATCCATAAAGTTCCAGGTATGCGAAATGCTTGTGCAATAACCACTATACAAATCCAATGTTTTTTTTGCCCAATTTAGAAGAGAAATTTGAGGAAAAATTTCAAGAGAATTTTTTGGTTTGCCATAATATTTCATCAATTTTGGGAAACTAAGGAAACTTTGAAACGATGGAAAATATAACTATATACTAATATTTGAAGTGCAAAAAATACAAAACCTTCTATAACATCAAGTGACATATAATATGCTCACTATGATTCATTTGAATCATTGAAGATGTGCTTTGTTATTTGTATGCTATTATTTTATATAAAATGCTTCAAGTTTCTTCTTTAGCCTTTCTAATGCCATGTATGTTCCCTCTGACTTTTGGACATGATTAATTATTGGTAAATATATCCTCGTGGTGGATTATTTTGTGGAGCCTTCTTGCTATTTTTAACTTGCTAGCACTTATGGAAAGATTGAAACAGGATAAATTTTGTTAGCAAAGAAAATTCATCATTTTCTTTTCCAACTATCCATCCAAAATTTCAAAAGTAACAGAGAGGCTTTGTTAAGTATTGATAGGGAGTTAATGTCCTGAAAAGTGGATGGCAAATCCCAAACAGATGTGTAATGTGCAAATCTGACGTGGAATCTGTAAATCATTTGCTCATGCACTGTAAGGTAGCTCATGATTTGTGGTCAGCCTTCTTATTGAGATTTGGAAAGTTGTGGGTGCAGTCTCAAGACTTGAATGAAGTGCTGCTGTCTTGGAATTACAGCAAAAGAGTTTTGAGGGATGAGGTCTTGTGGAACTTGGCTCCGACGGCAATTCTTTCTTCGCTATGGAAAGAGCGGAATAGGAGAATATTTAATGATTCATCTAGTTCCTCATAGGTCTTATTAGAGTCCGCCCTCAGCTATCTATTGTATTGGGCATCTAGTAAAGATTCTTGTAAACGGTTAGACCGTCAGGAGTTTTTTGAGTGTGGGAACTTTTGTGATCTGTAGGTTTTGATATTGTATACTTTTCATGTACTTGTATGACCTATATTTTTGCTCTTATGATTAAATATAATCCTCATTATTACCGATCAAAAAATGGTATAGATGTTTGGGGGGGTGGGTGGGTGGTTTGATCCTTGAGTTTCCTTTAGGAGGGAATAATCTCTTGTAATTTTGGGGAATTCTCTTCCCATTTTCTCCAAATTTATTGCCTTCAAAAAAACTCTGTTTCCTTAAAAGAAACATTAAATAAGTAAAATAACATTGTGAAGAAGAGAATACTTCTCTGGATGCTTTACCTAGCAGTTGAGAAGCAAAAATTTTGGAATTGTTCCCAATTTTCTTTTGAATTTAAAAAGGTGAATAAAATCATCGGAAATTTTGAAAAAAGTTCACGATTTTCTTTTTGGAAAATAAAATCCAAATAAATGAGCTGTGGATATTGCAAGTTAATGATTTTCTATGTAGAATATGTGCATGAAACATCAATTTAAATCAAGAACTTGAAACTGCATAATTGTGGATCTCATAATTTTAATCAGATTTGCAAAGTAAAAAGCATGGAGAAATCTGAAATAGGGATTGAGATGCAATTGTATGACAAAAATTACCATAATGTGTAGAGTCATTTAAGGTTGTTCTTTGTCTGCTTAGATATCGAGAAATTCACTTCTAGTACATATCAAATATAAATGAAATATCGTCCACTTGCAGACTGTGAGTGATTTGTTTGCTTCTGATTCCATTTTGGGATAAATGAAATGCATATCAAAAAATAGGAGTTGCCGTCTGTTCTAGGAATTAAAGTTTTAGGATGTCACTTCTGAGACCTGGGTTTAGGCCCTCCTTCACCCCATCCTTGACATCCCTATATATGTGTGTGTGTTTGTGTGTATGTATGTGAGTATATAAAAATGAAATATCGTCCACTTGTCGAGTGTGAGTGCTTAGTTTGCTTCTTATTCCCTTTAGGGACAATCCATTAAGACTCAATGTAGGTATGGGTTATGTTGAAGTTTCTCCTTGGCTCCATTTTCAAATTATGGTTATTTATATTACTGTACTTTGTGTGGATCTATCAATGGTTTAGTTTGTGGTATAGAAAGACTCGTTTTTTTTTATCTCTCTTGCAAAGAGTGACCAAGCATGTTGTGCTCTTGATTGGTACCTATCCATATACATAATAATCTAAGAATTTCAGAGATGCACTTTTGAACTTTTACCCATCTCTAACTCTAATACACTATCTTGTGGAAATTTCAGTGGCAGGAAATTCTAAAGATATCAATAAATAACCAAGCATGTTTGTCTCCAAAGCTTCAGGTGTACTGCTTAAAAGATACACTGATTTTGCTAACATGGAGCTGTGGATTATCCCAAGCTTTGACAGCTCATCATGGTCGATCATCGTCATCTGCTTTATTTCAGTAGTTGCTATGGTTGCTGTACTGGGTACTTGCTTCTTTATTCGCAGACACCAAATTAGACGTGCAAGGCCTCGCCCTTCTCGTATTCGGGAGTTCCATGGAATGAGCAGTCGTTTGGTTAAAGCTTTGCCGAGCCTGACTTTTGGTGGAGTTTTTGAAGATAATTGTACTTCACAAACTTGTGCAATATGCCTTGAAGATTATAACATTGGAGAGAAGCTGAGAGTATTGCCATGTCATCACAGTATGTGTTCTCTGACTGTTATAAATATGAATTTTACTGGTAATGGATTATAAACATATAATTTTCTTTCTTCTGGCCACTGATCATTTGATTGGCTAACTCATTATGTTAATATCATTCCTCCTCCCCCTCCTTCCCTGCCATTGTAGTGCTAGTTCCATTAAGAATGTTTTTTTTCTTTTTCCTTCATTTTTTTGGTTTTCTTTTGTGCCTCCTGCTGATACCTTTGTGGTTTATCAAACACAAAAGAAATTAGCCATCCAATAGAGGGCTTGCTGATTTGCATTCATAGTTGGGTGTAGCATCTCAGTTGAATTTGTGCTACCTGGTTAATATGCCTGTGTTAATGTTGACTTGTATTAGTCAAATGTGCCTAGATGATGGCTGTGTTCTATCTTCTGTGACTCAAAACATTGACTGATTCAAATGCTAAGTCTTTGATTGGGGTTTTCTTATGCTTTTGGGTGATTACTTTTGCATAAAATATCCAATGGAAGCATGCATCCACAATAATTTATTCATATTAGTAAACAATGGTGTTTGGTATTAGTGTAGAAATTACTTATAAACATATTTTTACATTGCTCTTTATTGAAGTAGTTGGTTACAGATTAAAAACACTCTTTTACAGTGATCATATCTTACTGTCGGTAGAAGTTGTTTACAAATTAAAAGCACACTTTTACAGTGGTCATACCTTACTGCTGGTAGAAGTTTGCTAATCTGTTTAACAAAAAACTCCCAATTCCTCAATGGCCACAGGAATTATTGTGAATTAGGTGCTAGTTTACTCTCATCTGTCTTTTAAATCACACTATGAGATATACAGGTAGGTTTTGCACTTTACTGTTCTAATTTGGATACAATTTTATTTTATTTTTCCTTGCAACGTTGACAGAATTCCATGCTGCCTGTGTGGATTCCTGGCTTACCACATGGAGGACGTTTTGCCCAGTTTGCAAGCGTGATGCAAGGACAACCTCGGATACTGCCAATAATTTATTTTTCTCATTGGTGGCGCTATATTTGCCTGAGTCCCTCTGCCTCTAGTTGCAGTTTCTGGGTGAAATCTCACTCATGTTCTTTGTTCTGGGATCTTAATGCAAAGTCAAGCAAACTTTGGGGAGCTGTGAATAGATACTGCCAATATTTTCCAGAAACTGGTGGGTTGTTTTGTTGCCTGATTCTCTTTGATGCAAAGAAATGGGGTATAGAGTATGCGTACGTTTTTAACATCTGATCATGCTATTTATCATGATATTTGTACAGGTTTTCTTGTCCTAAATGATGCAGCATACCTTGATTTCTCTGACTTCATTGGGTTCCAGGCTTTCAGCTGACAGTATATGGGGACTTCCCTAAGTCTCCCATGGAATGACTAGAGTTCCATTCTCTATGATGGGATTTGTAACTTCTCTTGAGTGAAATCTTTCACATACTTTGGTGTTTCTGGTATATTTTCATGTCATCTGGTTGCTTTACTGTTAATTACCAAAACAAAGTGTTTGAAGTAAATATGAACTGACACTGTCCTTGAATTGTAATCTGCCTCTTTCTTGATGCACTATACATTTTGATAATATTTGTTACCACTTGTTAAAATAGCTGTGTTTTCAAAGGTTTCGACCTTTCTATTGCAGATAGGCGCACTGGACTAATTATTGAACTCAATGGTTGAACCTTTGAACCATTTGCACTGTGGTATTCATGGTGACTAGAAATGGGACAGCAAAACTGGATGATCCAACCAGAAAACTGAGTGGTCCAACTGAAAAAGAAAAGAAATGAACTTCCAATTGCCTTTAGTTTCCAATTATTGGACCAATATTAATATCACTGATTTGTCTTGTATAATGAAGTGGGGTAATTGGTATTCAGGCAGTAGCATGCAAGAAAGGATGAAAGAGAAAAAAAAATGTGCAACCATTTGGGTTTGTCAACTGGAACATTTCCAAATAGAGATGTTGTCAGGTTTATTTTACATCTAATACTAACCAATTTGAAGTAGGACTGGACCAATCAGATTATAGTTCCAGCCAAGCTCACCCAGTTTTAATGGTTAATTTGATGACCAGTGGACAGCTGGCAATGATGTGAAATGTCAGATGATGTGGCAAGTTTTAATTGGTTGGAGCTACTAATAATTGACGATCCTAACCTGTGAGGATCCATATTCTCTTAATTGTGTCTCAATTACATTTTTAAGGCAGTTCAGTTTTGCTAATTTATTTTCAGGAAGTCCACATGAACCAAGTCCTGGATTGATGTTCTGTCTTGCTCATCCTGTGGAACCTCCCTCCTTGTGCTTGTCCTATCTCTACTATTATATCCAGAAAATCTTATGTAACCTAAAAGTAAAGTGAACATTCATAACAAAAAGGATCAGATTATATCTTGCTTAAACCATGGAATCAGATCAGAAGCCCATCAATACCACCATCTTTCCTCCATTGGCACTCATTTTCCAGTAGATAAAAACTCCTGCTATTCAACTTCCCAAAAGTTATAGGAATCTGACAAAAATGGTCAAATTTCATACAACATTAGTCTCCAGAGAGAAGCCGCACATTAGAGTGGTAAACATGAATTGCAGCATGTCTATGAACTTTTAACAACATTGAAGTTCTTTGAAGATTACTATAAAAAAAATGATGAATATTGGTCTAAGGTGTCCAATAGAAGTTGGGTATATCCCAATATCAAAAGAAGGGAAATAGTATTCATCATTTGAGGGTCTCCACTTAGGATCCCTCATCTCAAAATGGGAGATCCTTCCACTGGACTAGTTCAACTCCTTGGGGCCACCCCTAGGGCTTTTGGCCTCAGGGATTAGTTGGTGCACGCAAGCTAGCCCACGTACCGCGAGTTCAAAAAAAAAAAAAAAAAAACTCAACAAAAATTTCTCATGCCTTTCATACATAAGTCCAAGAAAAAATGTAAAAGAAAAGAAGTTGAGTCCTGAAGAAATGAATAGAAACAGAGTAAACATTGTTTTGATATAAAGCTTGTGTATATTTTAGTGTTGTGTTGAACTTCGCCTGGTAATTGACAATCATTGTACATAATACTGTTGCAATGAAAGGTTACGTAATAATAGCTTTTATGTAGTTTAATCTACATTTTAGTATGAGTGATGTGTGTTAATGCTGGTGACCACAGGTCACAGCATTAAAGGATTGGTTAGATTGGGAAGCACTTCAAAAGTGTTAGGTGATCGGTGTTTTCTACTCAAATTAAAATAACATTTTTATAGGACAACTACTAGACCAGTTTATAAAGAAAAAAATAGGTCAACAAATAAGCATAGAATTATCATTTCTGAACTAAGAACTTCGAAGAGCATATAAATGTTGTTCAAATAGGAATAAATACAAGGAAGTAGATTAAGATAATCAAGACACGTAATGGAAAGACGGCCCTGTATCTGCTAGAGCCTGACATTGGAAGATCAACTAGAGCATCCACAGATCTTCGCCATGTGTCTTTAATTCATTATTGGGTATAACCAAATTCATCACTGGGTACAACTCAATTATCAAGGGTACAACCTAGTTTATCATAGAATACAACTCAACTCGTTGTGGGTACAACCCAACTCGTCATTGATACATTCTAGTTCATCATAGGGTGCAACTCAACTCATCACTGGGTAATACACAACTTATCATGGATACAACCTCACTCATCACAGGGTACAACCCAACTTATCGTTGGGTACAACCCATTTCATTATGATAAGTTGGCATGTTGAATGAGTGGGACACGTGGCGAAGATCGGTGGATGCTCCAGCTAATCTTTCACGCAAGAGGCTCTAGTTGATGTGAGGGTTCCCATACGAACACAACAACAAGATGTTAAAGAGTACTCATCGAAGGATCTAAGATGGTAAGAGCAAGACAAAGGAAAATGCAGTCTTTTAGAAAAATTATAAATACATAGTTTGACTAAAGACTAAAGGCATGGTTGTTAATGATAGAGTGGAAGAACAAAACTTGTGTTACCACTACAACTAGTTGGGGTAATATTTAATACCATTGCTATTGTTGTGTCCATTTTAAAAAAAAGGAAATTTACAGTTACACCTCTTGACATTTGGGAAAGGTGTACTTACGCCCCTTGACATTAAAAAAAGACTACTAACACTCACTAACATTAGAAGAAATATGCCAGTAGCACCCCTGTGAAACCCCGTTCCAATACCCCTAGCACACCCTAACTAGTGAGTGTGGTGTGTAGGTAAAGCTGGAGAAGCCCATGCCTGGGGCCGGTCAAAGTGGCTAAGCAGGGCTGTTAGTGATCTGTGAAGGTGAGTAACATCTTTTTGGTTCAAAAAGATTTCCTATGATGAGACAAATTTGCTAAGTGTTGGTATTATGTGCAAATAGGAGGAGAGTGGCAAACTGGTAATATTTAGTGTTGTGGGAAGCCACTTAAGTCGAGAAAGACCCAAGGAAAGGCCATTCATGACCAACCCTTTCCGTAGCCCTTTTCCCTCTTCTCGTCTTCTCTCACTCTCCCATTTCTTCTTCATCTTCCACCTCCCTTCCCACTCTCATCTTCATCTTCATTTTTCATTTTACTTCTATCACGTTCCCTTTCCCTTTCCCATTAAAGTTCCCTTGAAGAACACAAAGGAAAACCCATTTTCGTTTGGGTTTCTTGGAGGATTGTGAGGCAAGCTTGGAGGAGCTGAAGTTTGGAGCTCATCAAGAGCTGTTCCTGGCTTGCAAAGGAAGCAAGAAGACTTGCTTAAGAGTTTGCAAGAAGTAAGCAACACCACCCCTCCCACATTTCAAATTTTCGGCCATTTTTGTGCATGAGATGTGAATGCTAGGGTTTGACGTATGAAATGTTTATTTGTGTAAATAGAAAGGATTTCTTTTAGGGGTTTTGTAGGGGATAGATAAGTACACATGTTATGAACAATTTAGAGCCCAAAAACACCCAAAATGAGTGAGATTTGAGAAAACCCAAAATCCCAAAAGTTCAGATTTCAGAAAGCCGAGCAGCCGCTCGAGCGCGGCATCGGGCGGTAGTTTTAGGTAGTTTCAGGAAGAGTTTTAAGGCATGGCCGCTCGAGCAACTGTTCTAGCGAGTGTCCAAACAGAACAACCCGAGAGCAAATTTCTGGCCGCTCGAAGCAGGCTCGAGTGACCTATCGAGCGCCCTGCCCTATTTTCCCAATTTTCCCATTTCTAGCCCAGATTGAACTAAGGACTGATTTTGTGTGAATCCAACCTATCTGGGAGTGAGATTTAGAAGTCTAGGAGGTGTTCCAACTAGAGTTATCACCAAATTCCAAATAGTGAAGATTTTGGGTACGTTTTGCTAGAATAGGTCTTATAGAGAGTTTATGTTCTGGATCTTTATAGAAGTGGGATAAATTGATTCCACCACTTCAAATACCTTTCAAATAACATATGAAAGTAGAATAAAAGGACCAAACCCAAGTTATATGAATTTTCAAAGGAGTTGAGGCATGAGTTGCTAAAGAGAGTCATGGAATGTAAAAATCCACAAAAATAGGATTTTAGCCCAGATCTTACCACTAATTGTTTTTATCCAAATCCAACCTATGCATAAGCTAGAATTACACGTCAAGAAAGTGTCCCAAGTGGAAGTATCTCAAGATTCCAAATAACAAGGATTTTGAGTATGCGTTACCAAGGAAGGCTTTACAGGAAGTTTCTATCCCAGATTCCCATAGAAGTAGGATAAATTTGATTTCGTCACCTCGAGCGCCTTTCAATTAACCTTTAAAGATAGAAATCAAGAACCAAGACCCAGTTGTACAAGTATCAAAGGATTAAGGCATAGGTTACCCAAGTGAGACCCGAAAAGTGGGAATTATCGAAAAGCTAACCTTTATTGTTGAGCTTTATTGTGAGTACACCATATATGTTAGGAAGGGCTTCGGCCGAGCATTAGTATATAGTATGAAGGGCATTAGCCCGTATTAAGTTGCAAGTTATGCAGGGCATTGGCCCATTACTTGTAATATGAGATGGAAAGGGCTGTAGCCCATGGATTATGATCCAATGAATAAAAAGGGCAGTGGCCCATGGTTATTGATATGAGTTATATGGAGGGCAGCAGCCCAGGTTATATGGAGCACTTCCCATGTAGGGGTTGCATGTTGTACATACATGTTATTGTTACTGTTCTGTCGTGCATGTTGTGCTGTTATTATTTTTGTCCTCTATGGTTGTATCATTCCGGCACCATGTGTATTGGTGGCTGATGCCTACCAAAAGCTGGATGCCTAGTAGCCATGAGTAGACGGTAAAGCTAGATGCTTAGTAGCCATGAGTAGACGGTAAAGCTGGATGCCTAGCCAAAGCTAGATGGATAGATGTGATTATTATTATTCTTGATGCCTAGCCACCATGTGTAGACGGTGAAACTAGATGGACATGTGTTATTGTTGATGTTTTTTATGAGAATGTGACACCACTCCACTTGTTATTGGTAATCAGACATGGATACTTATATGTCCTGTGAAATCGGAGTACTAGATGCTTACGTCGTGGGTAATTTGCGTAGATGCCTAGCCATCGCGTGTAATCGGTGATGCTAGATGGGAATCTTGAGTAGTATAACACTAGTCCTCGTACATAACGATTGGTGAGATTGAATGAAAGGCTGTACTGAATTAGTTAACTGTACATTGACGCACAAGCATGCACCCAACTTGTATGGCACTCAACTGTGATAATTGATTTATGATTTCAAATAATCGCATGTCATGATTTAACCGATTGATATATGCATAAACTGTGTTTTCTCATGCATGCATGTGTTGCTTACTGAGACATCCGTCTCACAGTTGCTTTACTTCTTATTTTTCAGATCCATCGATGTCCGGTGTGAAGGACCGGGCTGGGGATAGAGGCAAAGATAAAGCCTTTGGGTATTAAGAGGAATTCTGTATGCCTTAGGTTTTATTCCTGTCCTACATGTATAGTTTCTTTTTGGATTGTACACCTTGTCTTTTGAGAGGAGTGATATAATCACCTGTCATTTTGTAATCAAACTCTCGTGTCTTGTTACACTTCAATTATGTATATGAACACACTTTGATATGCACATGTATGAACTGTTTTATCACTTGCACTTGTTAGGAAAAAAGTTTTTAAATCCTTCATATTTTTAACAAGTAATTAGCCCACTTGCCATGTTCTGGGACGGGTTGTGCCTTGGATGGGTAAACCTGGTTCCGGGGCGTGACAACCCCAATTTGGAACTTTAACAATGTTAAGATTTAGTAAAAAATGATCAAAATAACCTCAATTAATCCCCAAGGCTATCTAAAGATATGTTACGATACGGAATGTGTCTAATCCTTAGAGAAAAGAGGAAGAAGAGCTGGGAAAAAGGAATATTATGTCATGGGATGTGACTAATTAAGATTATTTTGGTCATTTAGGCCAAAGTTTAATGATATTGAGGTTTCAATTAATGACAACTTGCATATTTCTTCTAATGTCAAGGGATATTAGTGCTTTTTTTCAAATGTCAGGGGTGAAATTGGACCTTTCCAAATGTCAGGGGATGTAAGTGTAAATTTTTCTTTTTAAAATTATAGCACAAATTAAACCATACTTTCTTGATTGACAAATTAAGAGATTGTAGCTCCTCTTACTTTGGATTTCCTATTATAAATTCGTAAATTAATTTCTTCCCTTTCATATATTAGCTTGTAGCAGGAAGGCATCAACTACAAAACTCAAATCATGATCTTTATATTGTTACCTAATCTTGATTATATCTATTCAACTGTTAGTTTGATATTTTTAAATTAGTTTTTTAACAATTTAATAATATAATAATACCAATAGAATACAATTATGTTCTATACATACTAGCGGAATGCACGCGCTATGTGCTTGTTGAAATATTAAAAAAATTCACTATTTGTTATTATTCTTTTTACATAACATGACTTGCTAAGACAAAGCATGATAAGAGTTTTTAAAATTTTAATTCTATATAAAATAATATCATTATATTTTAAAAATAAATTTACTATATTTCAAAAAACGAAATATAATTATAAATAGATTAAGGGTAAGAAGAAAATAATTATCTATTCAATGAAAATTTAATATACATATATTTTTGAAAGATATTTAATTAATCTCTATATTTTAAATATCCATGTCCTATCAAAACACTATCATATTAAGAGACCATCCTAATCCAATAGACATCCATATCCAATTCTGAATGCGATTACATAGCTCGGAATTCGTAAGCAAAAAAGTAAAATTCTATTTATAATTATATTATCAAAATTAAAAAGATATGTATTTTAAATTCTGTTTATAATTATTTTAAATAGATAATTATTTTTCTTCATATATATATATATATATATATATATATATATATATATATATACATAGAGAGAGAGAGAGAGAGAGAGAGAGAGAGAGGGAGAGAGAGAATCTTAATCTACTTAATTTAATAGATAATTATATTAATTATCAAAATATAATTATATTATTTATAAATAAATTTTATCATTATATTAATTACCAAAATTATATAGAGATTAATTATCAAAATTGTATTTTATATTTTATAATTGTATAATTGTATTTCATATATTGTATCTTTGGAGAAGTATTAACAAAATTGTATTTTAATTTGATATAAAAAATAAAATTATAGAGTTTATACATAACGCATTTGATATATATTATCGTAATCGTTTTCTTGGAAAATTATTCCAATATTTGTGGAGTTTGCTTATGAGTAGCCGCAAAGACGAAAAGACGGTTAGCGGTACATATGGACAAAAGTTACCTTCATAAGCTTAGAAATCAATGTTAAACGCCTCACCTTTTCGCAAGAGGATGATCCATATTATATAAAAATATATAAGGTGCTAAACAAAAAAATTTTAAATTTTAATTCAGTAGAAAATAATATAATTATATTTAAAAAAATAATTTTAATAAATTTCAGAAAATGAAATATAATTATAAATAGATTAAGAGTGCAATCTATCTATAAAAATTTAATTACATAATAGTTATCTCTTCACATAAGCCCAATATATTGGATAATTTTCAAAATTAAAAAGATATGCATTTTAAATTCTATTTATGATTATTTTGAATAGATAATTATTTTATTCTCATATATATAGAGAATCTTAATCTATTTAAGTGAATAGATAATTATATTTATCTATAATTAAGATAAATGTAATTATTCGTCCCAATGGTTAGAGTTACATGAATGAATCAAGACTGGATGATGAAGCTTGCAGGTTACCTAATGAAGAAGTATTGGTGCGTATGGAGAAGTACTACTGCTAGGGGATTAGTTGAGGAGGCTACCTAATCGAAAAAGATGTTGAGGAGGTGATAAAGTGTAACGTCATTAAAACTTTTAGTGGGGGTAGTTTTGGTAATGGGTAAGTAAGTGGGTTGTTCACTTTATCCTAATTAAATGGTCATTCACTTTAGTAGGGGCATTTTAGGCACTGATTATCAAGCCCTATGGTGTAAATAGGTAAGTAAGTGGGGGGCATTTTAGGTAATGATTATCAGGCCAGAATCTAGGCAATTCGCTTTTTATGTCGTATAGATTCCCATTTATGATTTTATTTATTCAATTGTGAATAATTTAAATTCAAAACACAAGTATTTTCAAGGTGAAAAAATGGGTACACTTCTAATATAATAAACCATTATTCCTATTAGAGTAGTAAATAGCATTTGGATTCTCATTTTAATAATATCTGCTAAAACTAGGGCCTTAATTTAATCTTTTGGACTAACCCAGTGGAACATCACATATTCTTCAGAATAAATAATTCATTTCCATGATTGACGTGGAACATCACTTATGGAACCATTTAATTGTATAATATTACTTAAGATTTTTTTCTCTATCAACAAAAATATTCCTTAATGGGAAGACCTTTATTCCTTCATAGGAATAACAATTTAGTGAAACCTTAAAATGCTTTTTGGTACTAAGATACCTTAAAAAAAGCTACCTTCAAGATGAAAGGGAATTTATCACCTTTTTCTCTATAGCACTTTCTCACACACAATTCAAGATTAGATACTTATACACAACCATGGGAGGTTGCTTACACACTTAAAAAGTGGATTCTTAGATGTCAAAGACGCAAGATTGTTTCTAGCGTATCAGAATTTATCACCTCGAAGGAGCCTTGATCCTCTACAACCATTGGTTGTTGCTGTTGGAATTAGATGCTGCCACCTGCACCATGATAATTGTTTTTCTTTATTTTAAATGTTTTGATGTGGGTTCCTCTTAAAAAACACTAACCGTTAGATGGTCAAGGATTCTAATAGTAGAAACCAAATCCTGTAAAAAATAGCAGAAGTTATCAACCCAAATATGATGGAATTGTTATTGTCCCATTGCACTTAAAAAATAAAAAATAAAAAATAAAAACTTAACAATTTATTGTTAAAAAGATTATCTTGAAATAGAATAATTTGTATAAGTCCAACACAGATGATTGCCACTTATAGTTTGAATAATTTGTATAAATCATTTCAAAATACATTTCCTCCAAAGGGAAATCAAGTTTTCTCGGTTGTGCGCATTTTCTTGGAAGTTGGAAAGCGTCTCTATATAAATCAGTTGTGCGCTCAGCAAGATGAACCTACTACTCCATAAAATCTGATTTACACGCAAGCCGGGATTGGACCGTGCAAATGCGGTGACACGTGAAAAAATTAGCACGTGGGAAGTATCAAAATAGGTTTTTAGTGATATTTGTTAAAAATAATTCAGATTCAATTACCAAAATAGGTTTACAAACCTCTAAACTAAATTTACAAGTCTACAAAATGGATTTACAAGTTTTATAAAATGGTTTACAAGTAAGTAAAGTTGTTACAAATATTTGAAGGTGACATACAAGTCTATTAATGGAATTTAAAAATAGATAATAGATATAAATTAAGGGTATTGTTAACTTTTAACAGTAAAATGTTATTTGTTTTTAAATGTTTTCAAAAGGTATTACTAATGTCTAATTATGGAAAATTAGTTGACTCAATCTGAATTATGTTAAAAAATATCACTAAAAATCAATTTTCCAATCCAAAGTTCCAAACCCATTATTTAAGCCGCAATCAATTCTTGAACTACGTAGTGAGAGAGAGAGAAAGAAAGATGGAAACGCAGAAACAGAAGTACGAGCAGTTCAAAGGGCAGCCGAGACTCCCGAAGTTCGCTGTCCCGAAACGTTACGATCTGAATCTGAAACCAGACCTCGTCGCCTGCAAATTCACCGGAACTGCCGAGATCGATGTCGATATCGTATCGGAGACGAAGTTCGTCGTTCTCAATGCGGCTGAGCTCGTTGTTGAAAGGGCCTCTGTTTGCTTCAGATACCGGAACTCTCGGAAGGTATGGTTTGCACTTTAGAGTTGTCTGAATGTGTTTTGCTGCATCTTGTTTCGGTTATTGGAATAGGTTCGATATGAAATGAATGAATTGGTGATCAGACCACTGGTTGTTACGTTTGTTCAGGAGTATCGGCCCTCGGAGGTTGAAATGATGGAACAGGATCAGATACTGGTGATTGAGTTCGATGAAGTTCTTCCGATTGGTGCGGGGATTTTGGCGGTTCGGTTTGAAGGAATCCTTAATGACAAAATGAAAGGATTCTACAGGAGGTAATGATCCTCTCTCTCTCTCCCCCCTTCAGTTCCTTATTTATTTTTTCCAAGTTTTTTTAATTGTTCTTTTAATTGTTTTCGAGTAGCTCGTATGAAATTAACGGGGTGAAGAAGAACATGGCAGTTACACAATTCGAACCTGCTGATGCCAGGCGTTGTTTTCCGTGCTGGGATGAACCTGCTGTTAAGGTTGTTTCGAGTTCTTTTCTTTCAAAATGAAAAAAACATGATTTCCTTTTAGTGGAATGATATAATTTTATTTTTTTGGTGCCAATGAAAAGACAGAAAAGTAAATTTTTTGAGCACTGAAATCAGACGTCGAGTAGATTAGTGAAAACATCCTTTTGTGCTATACCATAAAGATGGTTTTATATTTGGGAAATAAAGCATATCAATTAGGTCAATAGTGCCTACTTTTGTGCTTGTAGAAGGACTAAGGATGCGCATCCTAATCAAAATAGTAGGTGAGGATTAATGCTTCAACAATATATGGACTATTCAATACTTAACAAGTGAAATGGAGGCATCGGAGGATCTTGTTATGTGGCCGAAGACCATCCTAATGTGTTTTGAGATGATTTTTGGTTTAAAGGTTAATCATGAGAACTCTAGTATGCTCTTTGTCCAGATTGATCCATCTAAGCTTCGGAATTTTGCGGATTAGATGATCCATCTATTATTTATATAAAAAATAGACAAAAAAGATCTGGTGAAATTTCTGCTACTCAAAATTTCGCTCGGTTCATTGGATTCTTACTTTTCTGCTGAATTGTTAAAATTTCGGTGCTATGCAGCCGAAATTTCGTTTGTGCCCTCGGTGGCACGCCCAGCGGCACTGAAACATAAAACGTTGGTTATAATATGTTCCATATTTATATATATTTGTTCATTTATATAAATGTTTTTTTTTAATTTTTGATTTTTTTTTTATAAATTTTCAAAAGGAGTGTCTATGAGTTCTTAAGATCGTCACTCTATATATATATATATATAATTGACCATATTTTTTATCTTAAAAATGAAATAAAACGTAAAAGTTACATTTCTTATTAAAATATGAAATTGTTTGAATAGTCCATATTTATATAGATTTGCTTATCTATGTTTAGATGTTTGCTTTTCTTTTTTTTTTTTTTTCAATTTTCAAAGAGGTAACAATTGTTTTACTTAAGATATGATGTTTGTATCAGATGAGACAAATTGTTTGTTTTCATAATAAAAATTTTTGTTTGTCATGTTGAGTTAGTTTGTTGATATTTAATTGCATGATTACGTGTCTTGAAATTGATTATATTTTGATCCTTATAGGCAACTGATATATTCTATGAGAGCTGGTAACTAATATATTCTATGAGATATGAGCAATTGTTTTGTGTCTTTTATTAGTTAATATGATAAATATTAGCTTCCTTTACTTTTAGTTTGTTACATTTAATGTTTCCATTGCCTGTGCAGGTAATCGCTTGTTTCCACGTTAATATGTATGATGTGCACGAGTTTATGATATGAAAGACGTATTAGTTGATCATTGTTTTCGCTTATCTTTGCATCTAAAAGTTTGTTTTAAGTATCAACCATGTTCTGTGTGTATCCACTTTATCCAGGAGTTTTTTTTGCTGTTTACATGTGTATCTGACATGTATGTTGACACATATCCAATTTTGGAATGGTTAATATGGTATCTTGGTATGATATTTTTGACCTTGCTTTTACATAATTTCTAAGTGGATTGCAAACAAAGTGAGAACAGATGGAATTATGAAAAAAAAATGCCGAAGTAAAAAGTGGACTGAAGCATAAATGGAGAAAAGTACTTGAAGCAAAGGATAAAATTTGATAGAAAGTAGAAATAAGACATTGAGGATCAACATTTTGGAATTGGTTGCCAATTGACGAGTGATGGTATAGGTTCCTTTGTTTTTATATGGTTTGATCTCAGTCTGTATTTATTTTTTTTTGATCAAGTTAAATCTATCGAAATTGTGCTGTAAAAATTGGAATTCCATGTTGCAATATGATTGGCATGAAAGAGGTGCTTCATTTAATGTGAAGATGTTGGTCCCTATTTGTGGTTAAGATGCATGTATATCTGGTTAAGGAAAATGAGGGGTTGCATTAAGCTGATGCACAAAACACGAGTCAATTATAGCTTGTAGGATGAAGATTGCAGCTAATGACTGTAAATAAAGGGTGGATATCTACATCTATGTCCACATATAGTAGTACAGATGTTGTTTAGAGCACCAAACCTGCCATGGTTCAAGACTATTATATCTAATGTCCAAACTCTGTACACAGTCTTTCTTTTCAATTTATCTTTGCACCTGTTTTCTATTTATCTACTATCCTATCCAATGATCCATCAGTTTCCTTTGTGCTTGGAAACAAATATAAAAGGCTGAAACCTGATTTTCCATTATACTTGGGGCTGAAGCCTTTTGTGGCATTTTTATGTATTTGTGTGTGTGTGTGAGGGGTGGGGGTTTGTTGTGGGGGCACCAATGAAACACAGCAGCATGGTAAAAATATTTTGTTTAACTATTTAAAAGGTGACAATCAAATTCAGTTTTGCTTGAGAACTCTAATTTACTGTTGTTGTTTGCAGTTTATTTTGTACTTCACTGCACACTTGATCCATTCCCAGTTGGTAGGCTGGTGTAACACTTTCACAATAGTGCACGTAGTTTGGGA
Organism: Buxus sempervirens; assembly: GCA_947561395.2. Classification (NCBI taxonomy): domain Eukaryota; kingdom Viridiplantae; phylum Streptophyta; class Magnoliopsida; order Buxales; family Buxaceae; genus Buxus; species Buxus sempervirens. The sequence goes on along the minus strand of OX387190.1, from coordinate 18,110,718 downwards.
AAGCTTCTTTGATTTATGCTTTCATGTGACCACTTCATATTTGAAGTTTTAGGACCAAATAGGTTTGCCTTATTTAGGAAAAGCATACTTGAAAAGATCATCAAATACTGAGAAATTTGATAGTGCCAAAATGCAGTTTATATTTTCTAGTGGGGCAAAAATTACTGTCTACATGGTTGGTTGTAATGTGCATCTAAAGCTGTTGTAACTTGTAATAGAGCATGACACCTTTTAGAAAAGAAAAAAAAATGTAGGAAGAAGGAAGAAAGGAGAGAAAGAATGCAGTTTACTTTTACTTATATCATAGCCTTTATAAATGTAATATGGTTTACATAACTTAGTGGAGGATGCCAACCAATGTTGTTGAAGGTGCTTGCCTATGAGGTTAGGTGGCTAGGCATTTTTTAAAAGGATAAGGGGATACTAACCTGAATAGAATGTGCTTGGTTGAACACTTAGACTTCTAGGCAAAAAGGTGACACCTGTCTGATCCTGGTGATTGAGGAGTTTAGAATTAGCCAATTCTGCAATTCTGTTTATGTTGTTGAAATTTAATGAAATTGTGTTTCTCATAAATTACTTGAATTGCTACTATATTAATGTCCCTGACTTGTATGATATTTGTTTAAAAAAATTGGAATTTAAATGTTAATCTGCATGATCTTAATTTATGATTTTTCTATTTAACTAATTTCATTTCTCCTGTTATTTTAATTAAATTTTTTTTTTCATTATCAGGCAATGTGCAATTGCTATAGGTGTCATAAAATTTCTTATATTTTGATTGGCTCTTATTTCATTCAAACTGGCCAAATTTGTAATGTGATTGCTCATTGTATTGTGATATGTTAGTAGGAATCATGCTATGTTATTTACTTTTTCAAATTAGTGGATGTTAATATTTTGTACATATTGCCAATGTGACTGGTTTAATGTGGGGTTTTTTCTTAAAATCCTTGTCACCTGGGTGAAAGTCTAATCACCTAATTGACAGGCAGGTCTGTTGCCAGCCTGGCTAAGGCGATTTGACAACATTGATGCTAATGAATCTCTTTCTTATGAAAGTTTCTCTTTTTTCAGTTTATTCACTGCGTTGCTAGAGCCTAAAGCGTTGATTATTGCTTCATTCTATTGATTCTCTCAGATGTATATATGTCTAAGTTTTAAGCAAATGCTTGCCACCTAAGCTTATAAAGCCACTAGTAGCTAATTTCCTTTTGTTTGTTGTACATTTTGCATGCAGGCTAAATTCAAGATATCATTGGCTATTCCTTCTGAAGTGATTGCGCTGTCCAATATGCCAGTCACTGAAGAGAGAAACGATGGGAATATCAAGATTGTTCGCTTTCAGGAATCACCAGTTATGTCAACTTATTTGGTGGCAGTTGTTGTTGGTGTGTTTGATTATGTGGAAGGTCACACACCTGATGGTATGTTATAAAGTTGCCTCCATTTTTTGTTGTCCAAATGTTGAGGCAATGCCATGTCTGACAGTATGGTCTCACATGTATATTCAGGGACTAAGGTTCGGGTATACTGTCAAGTTGGTAAGGCAAATCAAGGAAAATTTGCTTTAGATGTTGCTGTCCGGACGCTTGATCTGTACAAGATGTATGCTACTACTTTTGTCAATCTTTGATTGCAATTTATTATTACTTTCATTTCTGTAACAACTGATAAATTCAAATTTTATGGAGGACAGATGATTTTATTTACTATGTAAAAATTTATAAACTCAAATTATATGGAGGAAATACGATAATATTTACTGGCTTTGTGTTGATTTTTTCATTTGAGTGATCAGGTGCTCATGCATCATCCTTTAGGGATCCATTCTAACTTGCTGTTTGTGGTCCTACAGATACTTTGAGGTGCCATACGCGCTACCAAAGTTGGATATGGTTGCCATCCCTGATTTTGCAGCTGGGGCTATGGAGAATTATGGTTTGGTCACATATCGTGAAACAGCTTTACTTTATGATGATCACCATTCTGCTGCTGCTAACAAGCAAAGGGTAATTACATATGTGGAAAGTTGATCCTTACATTAGAGCTTAATGCACATTCTAATGTCTATACATTTTATGATAGTTCTATCAAGTACTATAATAATGTTTCATCATGCCAAGGTGCTTGTGTTCAGGTTGCAATTGTCGTAACCCATGAGTTGGCACACCAGTGGTTTGGGAATCTTGTAACAATGGATTGGTGGACACATTTATGGCTGAATGAAGGGTTTGCAACATGGGTATCTGTCATTGAATCCTCTGTCTAATTGATAAAACTACAAATTAATTGGCAATTTATTGGTAACCTTTTCTATATTTTCAGGTCAGTTATTTAGCAGTTGATAGCTTATTTCCTGAATGGAAAATTTGGACTCAATTTCTTGACCAAACGACTGAGGGACTTAAGTTGGACGGGCTTTCAGAATCACACCCTATTGAGGTAAATGTTAGTAATTTTATTTTCATATATTTTTTATGATTTTATTTCTGGAATATATAATGCTTTCTACGTATAAGTTTATTCCAATATATCTTATAACATTTTACCTTGTTTTTATGAAAAACAAATTTCAGGTGGAGGTAAACCATGCTGGTGAGATTGACGAAATCTTTGATGCAATAAGTTATAAAAAAGGTGCCTCTGTTATTCGAATGTTACAAAGCTATCTTGGTCCTGAATGTTTTCAGGTTGGTTCATTTGATTTGATGTGTCTTGACCTTTTTTTTTTTAACATGCTTTAGCATCCATATGTACTGTTCAATTAATATATTCTTATCTTATAAGTGTGTCCATTCTGGAAGCACAAATTTGGGACTTGTCTACCTGTTCTATAAAACTGAATATTTCTTGTGTTCTATGCATGTCTTGAACTGTTCTATTGACTTATATTTGACATGAATATTTCCCTTTGCTAGATATTAAAACAAAAAAGTCACCTTTGAGTAACTAAATTAATACAGTTTCAAATTTCCCACTATTTTGGTGGCAAAAGTGCACATGCTCTCAAAACTGTAGATTAGACATGAATTTAAGTAATTTTTAAAAAATCTAATTTTGGGGCCTCATGTCTATTATCCTTAGTAGAGCAGCACCATTCTACTCTCACATTCAAATTAAAAAGGAGAAAACTTGCAGTAAGTATGAGAATGCTATTTATTTTCATTCTATAATTGAGGAATCAATACTTTGTGGTGCCTTTGAGTAGAAGCCAAGAAATAATCCCATCTCAGGGGCTTTGGACTTGAGCAAGCTAGGTTTCTGTAATTGGAAATTCATTATTTTTGAGTAATTTACTTAGCTTCTGATGAAAAAAACTCATATTTTCTCTGATTGGGCAGGACGTGATGATATAAGTTGCAGTCATTGGGCAGGTTATTCATATTTGGATGACATGTTCCAAATCTTTGAGTGTGAATTTAATTTTTTTTAGTAAGAAATATGGTTTCTTTTCTGCAGTGAAGTACAATGTAGAAGTGTTTGATACATTGTCTGTTAGACCTTTGTGATTTTTTGTATCTTGTCAGATAATGATTGGTCTGTGAGGACTTCTTTGTGAATTTTGTCAGAGTAGATAATTTATAATTGATGTCTGGTATTCCAGATTACTTGTGCAAGTTTTTTTCCATCTCCATATCTTAGTTTGTTTAAGATGTTAGTCACAAAAGCTTTTTGTGAGCTTATTTGCAATTTTAGGACTTCTTTCATGAAATTTCAAAAGTAGCCATTTCTTTAACATTGCAAGTGATGCAGTTATTGTTATCATCCTGGTCATACTTGTATGGCTTCATAATTTGAATCGATGTTTCATGATAAATCTATACATGTTGATATCCTTTCAAAAAAGATGATCATTATTCTTTTAGGAAGAGTTTCAAAGTGTGTGTAGAATTATGTCTTAAAATGGGTGCTTCTACATTTGCTTTTACCTATGTAATTACTCATGCATCTATTGTTGGTCTCCCATTAGTATTTCTAATACCTTACCATATCATTGATTTGGGGGTCTTGGACAACATGACAAGGACGTCTTCCTTTTTGTCTTTGTGCATAAATTTCCTTGTTACAATCTTAGTGTATTTATTCCTTATTGCCTAACTACATCTTTGAAACCATAATATTGATAATTTCTTCAGTCCATATGGAGTCGTCTTCAATTTACTCATCATCTATTTCTCTGATGGAAATTTAAACTGGATTAACTTTGATATAGACTTCGTGCCTCTAGTCTTCATTTAAAGAATCATTCTTTACGTCAAATTGGAGTGTGAGCCAATCTGGTTGGTAGCTACCTAGTTACTCTACTCTAATTTTGCATTCTATCAAGGAATCCATCTTCTTTGTATTTTTTAATGATTACTAACTTGCTCTTAGCATGTTCTTCCCATTTGGCAACTATATTTTTTCTCCAATGCTTACATTTCTTCACATGACATTGCCTTTATATTTGGTATACTTGGTGGGGAATGGAGATAGAAGACTTGATGGTTGTAAAGGCATGATATAAACGTGCGAGGAATAATATGAAACTAAGTAGGATAGTACGTGCATTTAAGAATGCCCTTCTGAGCAATAATATGGAGGTTGGAATATTTAATTGCAGGGAAACCCTATTGGGGATTCTTGGCATGGTGCCTGGGTGCTCAGAACCATGTCCTGGAAAATAGGAAGTGAATACACGGTCGCAATTATCAAACATGGGGATTTCAATCTTGTAATCAAAGATAGTAAAATTCATTTTATGGAGATCTATCTTTTAACTTTTAAGAGGCAAAAAAAAAACGGTAACTTTGGATTCAAGTCTGTAAATTTCTAGTGACACGAGTAATCACAAGAAATACAACAAACCATGGAAAGCAAAAGAAAGAAATAGTTTTGGCGGTTCTCTACACATCAAAGTAAATGATAATAAATATGGAACTCATTTTATAACTACTGGAAGGATATTTTGAGTGTTCATAAGATTCAAAATGAAAACTCAAACCATAATCAGTTAAAAACTACGAAGGAAACAATCATTTGAGTGGCAAGAAAGAAGATGCCCTTAATGCCTATTCCATTGCAATCATTGATTACTATGTTTTCCATGACTTAAAGGTTTCATGATCCTGAGAAACAATGGCCAGTGAAGAGCCTAATATGTAATGATCATCCTCCTTATGTGCACTTTCTATCATCCTTGTTTCTAATTCTCAAAATGAGTAATGAGATGGAAAGAAAGTGACATGATAATTAATTGGCTTAAAAATATTAATGGCTGGCAGAAGAAGTAGCAAAACTAGGTCCTTGGACAAAATATAATAATAAAGAAGTTCTGACAACAATGATACTCTTTCTATAAATAGAATAGAACACAAATTTGAACTTCGTTTTTTCTGTAATAAACACAATGGAAGAAAGAAGTGAAGACATACTAGCTATTTAGTCTAAGAGTTTTGAATCAACAATTTAGGAATGATCCAAAGGAGCACCTGGACCCATACTTCCTTGAGGATATTGGCTATAACTTTTTTGAGTGGATAAATCATAAGTTCAGTCATGCAATAATTAGTTGGAGTTTTATTTGACTCGTGAAATGCCAAAGGGCCTCCACTTGTTCTAGGAAAGAGATTTACACCATCTTGAGTAGTAGATGGAGTAGAATTAGAAATAAGATTGAAGGAATTAGTTAGACCAGTTGATGCAATCAATTACACGATTTATTTTTTCAATACACCAGTTCCACATCCTTGTATGGTGTGTGATTGTGAACAATCTAATATACCTCTTCTGCATGATTTAAATGACAACATTGTTCATATCTTGTCATGTTCTTGTCAATACAATTTGCATTTCCACCTTTACCTCCTACATGAATTACCACCACACTTGCCTGCCCTTTTTGATGTGGTGCCTAAGGTATACTTGTCATGTGATGATATAGCACTCTTATGGCTAGAAGTGCTTCCCTTTTTAAAAATAGGACCCTTTTGACAAAGAGATGGAAGATACTTTCCTAACAGATGGGTATACACATGCCTAAACCCAAAATCTAGGCCTTCTAGTAACTAAAAATTTTGTTCTTTTAATTGAACTTTTAAATCTAGATGCACTGATAACACAAGCAGCCCAGGAATCTTGTCAGCAATATAATTGCTTCCAATACATGAAGGTGGTGTGAAGTATTAAGCAATTAATCTCCTCTTCTGACTCCACTTGTCTGAATTGAGAATCATTATGCTAAAATTGATATATGCAAGTTGTATTAGCAACTTGGAAATATTTTTTGTTTGTGGATCCACGGTTTTAAATTTGTTCAAAATATAGCAAAATAAAGGCCCTAAAATTTTCAGTATATCAAAACATGGCACAATTTGAGATTTGTATGTGTTTATTTTTTATGGAAATATTGGGAAATGGCAAAATTTCCCTCCAAATTTCCTCATTGTAAAGGCCCATAATTTTCCCTAATCTTAATTTAAAACCATCATTGCATCTCAATGTCCTTAGCTGTCTTAGAAAAAAGGAAAAAGCAACTGACTTTTGATGTTAGGATGCATTTTGTGAAGGAGCCAAGTCACGACAGTTGAATTTTAGACATCCTGCTTATCATTAGATGGATTGAAGGGTTTTGGATCTATAATCCCTCCATAGAGATATTGCATCCCAGCTGCTGTTCTTTTCAAGATATATACTTGCCATGATGTTTTGTAGATGAAGTACCATCTGCAAAAGAAAAAGAGACCATAGGATGCCTTTATAGTTTGACACTAAGGTGGTTATGTGTGAGTAATTGTTGGGCTCATTGGGTCGAGTAGGAGAAGATAGTGTAGAGATGGTGTGAGATATTAATGGCTCTCCTCAGCAAGTCCTTATTTATTTATTTATTATTATTTTGCTTTTGGGTGGTAGAAAAAAAAGGTCCATGGGTAATGGGTTACATTAAGCATTACAAAGTTTACACGTATTACCCAAAGATTGGGATTCAAGAAATAAGACTTTATGGAGTTGCACTATTTTAACCAAGCTGCATCTTATATTGCTACGGACCATATTTTCTGTGATAGAACCAAGCAGATGGTTGTTAATGGGGAAGCATCTAGCTATTTTTTTATCAAAAAATCAGCTTGCTGATGTTTTCATGAATTCTTGTGTTTTTGTTTTATTCAAAATATCAGATGTTTGAAGTTGGGATTCAGATTTCAATACTTAGTTTATTTAGGGTAATATCCAAAATCTTAGTGTTTAGAAGCTGGCGTATACAATGTACAATATCATTTATTGTCGTTTCACATATGTGGGATTGCTAATATTAGAATATTTTTAAGGGATGACTGATTGCTATTTGACATTTGCAGATTTTTTATTTTTTTTACCATATAAATCTCTGATAAACTGGTTAATTATGTTGTTATCTAGTAACGTTTTATACATTATGCTGTTGTTATAACATGTTATGCAGTCAAACAATGATTTCATGTAAAGACATGGAGTTTGGAATTGATATTTAACAAAAAAAAAAGAAGGGATTTAGTCATATTCTGGGCATCTGTTGATCCAAGGCAGTAATATATTTTTAATGTTATCTTTTAAAAAATTCCCCTTTCTTACAGTTAACATCATTCATTAAAAATTTCTATTTCTGCTATAGAAATCGCTGGCTTCCTATATAAAAAGATATGCTTGGTCAAATGCAAAGACAGAAGATTTATGGGCTGTTCTTGAGGAGGAATCTGGTCAACCAGTGAACGTCCTAATGAACTCATGGACAAAGCAACAAGGATATCCGGTTGTCTCTGTGAAGTTTAACAATCAAAAGTTGGAGTTTGAGCAGGTTTGTTTGTCACCCATTTATTTTGTTATTTATTAATTTAGTACAAGCAGTTTCTCAAGATGAAAATGCATGGTTTCTATAACACAACAGTTAGATAATCTTCTTTATGCTACTGTGAAAATATGGGAATTACAATTACGTGATTATGATTTTGTTTCTATCATACATCATAGAATTATTTGTAGAAACTAATGAAAGTCTAATTTGACTGTACGTAGTTAAGCAACTACTTGTTGATTCTTTTGAAGAATATAAGCTTTCTTGCTTAATATGTGGATGAACCATTGTGTGAAGATGACAAGTAATTGGTGCATACAACTGAATCAAATAATCTTGAAGCTACATTTTCATTTTTCAAGATAAGCTTTGATACTAAAAAGTAGTGAATGATGTGAAGAAACCTAAAAATTAAGTGATGAAATGGAAGCTTCAGTGATGAAACTAGAGCAGAAGCTGAAAGCCTGAAAGGCCTATATGGCATGATGACAAAGCCTGATGATAATATGATCACATCATACATGCTTTGCAAAAATTCAAAGAGTATGGTTTACAGGTTCCAATTTCTGATTTTGGTGGTAAAAATGGATATTGAAGAATTCTGAACTGGTTCAAAAGCACAGGAAGATATTTTGATTTAAAAAATTGCATGAAAAGAGAAAGACGAGTGGTAGGTGCAAAGTTAAGAGGACCAGCATCAAAATGACCGTAAAATAAATTGAAAAGGAATGGTAGGAAGACTGGACAAAATGGAGTATTTGAAGTCTCAATTTCTTCACAGGATATATGAACAGAACTTGTATCAGGAGCTACAAATTCTGCGACATGGTGATGAGAATGTGAAATAAGAAACTTATTGAGTATAGAGTTTTACCAATAAGTTGCCTGGTCAAGAGTGAAGCCCAATGATTTAGTAGATATGCAAATGACTGTGGTTGCCAATAAAAATGAGGTAGGATTTCGTCATATCTACAAAGTAAGTGCTGTTTATCATATGTGAGAGTGGAAGATATGCTCATATGTGTTTCTGATAAAAATGTTGGATTGATCATTATTTAGCCATGTAAGCAGTTTCAACCAAAGAGCATGAACAGTATCTCCCAGATATCCTAAAAACCAGCCAAAGCCAAATTCTGCAAATGGACAATGCGGTCAATGGAGAGTTACTAAGATGTAATGGTCACCAAGTGCTGTATAGTTATTCAAAAACTGGTCATCAATTAAATGAATGTCGAAGGAGAGAAGTTCAAGTCAATGTAGTGGAGGGTCACCAAGAAGTCATCATCATCATCATCAACATAAGCTACTTTTTGCCAAAGTTGGGTTGGCAACAAGAATCTTGTCTGTCCATCCCGTTCTATCAAAAATCATATCTTTAGTTAATTTATGTTTATGTAAGTCTTGTTTTAATAATTTCATCAATATATTTTTAGTTCTTCCTCTTGATCTCTTTTGCCCTTCAATAGGCACCCTCAAACTTTTTTACAATTGTGTGTCTAGGTTTCTGCTTTACATGTCCAAACTATTTTATCCTACTCTCCTCAAAATTTTCCATATTGAATTTTATGCTTGACCACTTTTGAATATTTTTATTTCTTACTTTGCCTTTTTTAGTTTGCCACATGTCCATCTTAGCATCTTCATCTCAATAATACTCATCTTTTGAACATTTTGTTTTTTTTTTACCGCCCAACATTCTATACCACAGAACATGGCTGGTCTAATTGCTGTCCTATAAAACTTACCTCCTTTAACTTAAGTGGAACACACTTATCACACAATATCCTAGAAGCACCCCTCCACTTAAGCCAACCAGTTCTAACTTATGTGCTACTTCTTCATCAGTTTCTTGATCTTTTTGTATTAATGATCCAATCTATCTGAATTTATTAAGGGGTATCCTGATTGTCAATTCTAATAGTATCATTAGTTATATTGTTGTTTGTGTTAAGGGGGCATTTCAAAGGTTCAGTCTTTGCACAACTTATTTTAGAACCCTTTGATTATAAGGTATTTCTCCATAATGCTAACTTAACATTTACTTCTTCTATAGTGTGACATACCAAGATTACATCATCTGCATGTGGTTTTTATGGATTTGGAAGAAGCATATGATAGAGTTTTGAGGGAAGAAAATTTTTGCAAGCATGGAAAATGAAAATTAGTATGAGGAAACTTATGAGTCTAATAATGTTGAAGGTCATAATATTGACAGTGAAGTACTATTCATCCAGCTGTCCATCACTGCCAATTGATTCAATGGATGATTGTCTATGTAATAACTTCTTTCATGCTGACTATACAATAGGAGGGAAACTTAACAATATGATTTTGATAATGGGAATAGCAAAAACCTAGCTGTGCAAGAGACAATGGAAAAGTTGAAATTGAAACACAATAACTCACATATCCTTATTGATTTATTTGGTCTTACTCTACCTAAGACAACAAGGTAATTGTCCCATCTAATCATGGGCGGAGCCAAGGGGGGCAATTGCCCCTCCTCAAATTTTTTCTAAAAATAAATTTTAATATTAATATTTTAAATATTATTTAGAATCTCCAAACCTTAAAGCAATTGTCCCCACCCCCCAAAAGTTACGAAAAAGTCACTTTTTGGCATGAATTTATAAAACAGTCCATAAATTTGCAGAAAAAGGTTACTTTTCAAAAAAAAAAAAAAAATAAAATAAAAATAGTGTCACTTTACTTAGCTATGTGAGGTATGAGCCATCCTGCTTGGGACACGAGCCCATTTTATATAGGACACGAACGCATCCTGCCTGTGACACAAACACATAATATGCTCGTATCCCACGTAAAATGCATTCGTATCCCAAGTAGGCTACACTTGTATCCCATGTAGCTATAATAAAGTTACCTTATAGTTCAATTTTGTTTTTTTTAAAAAGTGACCCTCCTCCAAAAAGAAGTTTTTTGATGGTCTATTTTTATATTTTCATCTATACAAGCCAAAAGTGGCTCTTTCTCATAATTTTCCCAATTTTGTTTTTCAAAAAGTAATTTTTCTAAAACATTTGAATTTTAACATAGTTGAATTTGTTCTGACTTATTGTTTGCCCCTCCTAAGCTAATTTTCTCGCTCCGCCCCTGCATCTAATTATCTAGTTGATTTGTTGATTGGAAATTGATTTAAAAAGTTTTTATGGTGCAATTTTATTCTACTGTATACATATGACATTCTTTTGAGCCATCTGGGGCAATATGATTTGAAAAATGAACATCAATGCTACATGGATACATGTTTTTTCTTTCTAAATGATAAGATGTGTATTTTAAAACTTTGAAAAAGATGATACCATTGTAAAGGATAAAGAAAGTTCTAATTCTCTAATTTGAATGATTTTGTTGAGGGAAAGAAAGGAAAAAGGAAGAAATTGTGTGCAAAGGAGAGAGGATTAGCATTTGTGCTGGGTGGGAAAGAAGCATTCAGTTCACAACCAACATCTGAAAGAGTAATAAAGTTATTAGATGAATTTGAGAATGTCTCATATAAAATCAACTTTACGTTTTGTCTCAAATGAGGGAGATCCAACACAATATTGACTTGGTGTGGGGGCTGTATTCCTAAATGTATCCCATTATTGAGTGAGTAAAAAAGAGTGTGAAGAGGTTCATAGACAGGCTTCTAAACCTCTCCAAAAGCAATTTATCATGTAAGTTCTAGTCCGTATGTTGTCTCGGTACTCATGTCAGAGAAAGATGGATCTTGGAGGACATTTGTGGATATTAAGGCTACAAAAAATCTTGTTAGATACAGGTTTTTGATACCAAGTTTAGACATTATGATTGGCATGCTATCCAGTTCGGAAGTATTCTTCTAGTTGTTTTGGAAAAGTGGGTATCATCAAATGAGAATTTGAGAAGGAGATGAATGGGAATCTGGAAGATTGCACTCAAAACCATATAAGGGCTTTGTGAGTTAACAGTTACATGAGAATCATGAGTCAGGTGTTCAAGCCTTACAAAGTTTGTGGTGGTTTACTTTGATGATGTAATTAATTTACAGCAAGGATTGCATTACCAGTGTTGAAAATTTAATGGCTGCTTTGCAGCGTTTAAGAGGTGATTGGCTTTATTCTAATATCATAAAATGTGCTTTATGGTTGCTAAAATAGAGTTCCTGGATTTTATGATGCCAAATAAAGGTTTATAAGTAGACCAGTAAAGTGTCCAAGCTATCTCAAGGTGGCCAATGCTAGAAACATTAATTTTTTTTATCAAAATTTCCTTGGGTTGGTGACTGTTTCAAGTAGGTTTATTACAAAGTTATGCACTTAAATGGTATCTACTACATGATTTCAAAAATTTAAAAGGAGAGCAATAGAAGCACTAGTTCCATATATACCAGACTTCAAGAAGGTTTTCGAGGTGATTCCAATTCATCAAAAGTGGGTATGAGGCTTTGAGTCAAGAAAGGAGGCCAATTTCCTATATTGATTGCAACTTTACATGCCTATCTATTATATTAAGCGAATCAAGGGTGGTGGGTGAGGTGGCAAGCTCGCAGGGCTTTTGGGCTGAGGTGCCAGGCTCTGACGGTTTGGGCATGGTTCGGGATGACCATGCCTAGCATAATTCTTGGGTTGCCAATACGTGGAGAGGGAGGAAAAGGAAAGCAGTGTCTTCACATGTGGAGAGTGAGGAAAAGGAGAGCAGTGTCTTCTCCAGCAAGCTTCCTGCGCAAAGGAGAGCAGTGTCTTCACACGTGGAGAGAGAAGAAAAGGAGAGCAGTGTTTTCTCCAGCAAGTTTTCTGCGCCGACTCTTTCCTCAAAGAAGAAGAACCACCGACCCTTGATTCTTCGTACCCTCCCTCCATCTCTCTCTCTCTCTCAAAACCCTCTTCGAACTCTCTGGAACCCGAGAGATCTCTCTACACTCTTCTACCCTGCATCATAAAAGACCTTTTCTCCTCTACTATCTCTGCCGGAAATGTCTGCAATTTATTACTCTTTTTCTTCGTTCTAAAGCTTCTTTCATTTGCGTCCGTATTTGAGCCATGGATGAGGATTTCGATGTCCTAGTTACAAAGGAGAATAGAAGGAGATAGGGAAACAGGGTTTGAAGAAGAAGGTTGATTAGGGAAGGAGTGGGTTTCCGATGCAGGGATTGAGCGGAGAAGGGCGTGACTGTGAGTCTGTGACATAAGGATTTGGCATTCTCTTGCTCACTCCATCCCGCTGGCGATCTCTCCCTCCCTCTCTTCTTCTCTGGCGGCAGCATGCTCTCTCTCTCCCTTCGGTCTCTCCTTGCCTGTTCTCTCTCTGTCTTAGACTATTCGTCCATCCCTCGACTGAGTCTATTCCCACCATCTCTCCCTCTCCAGCGGGCGGCAGGATGCTCCCTCTCCTCCCCCCCCCCCCCCTTTCTCTCTCTCTCTCTCTCCTTCAGTCTCTTCTTCGTTGTGATGGTCGAAGACGTTTTGATCTATCTCAAACAGAAGCCTGCTTTAGAAGCTTTTAGGAGTCTTTCTGTTTTCTTTTATGGTATGGGTGTTGCAGTTTACGCCTTTGAAGGGATCGGAATGGTTTTGCCATTAGAATTGGAGACGAGAGACAAGCAAAAGTTCGGGAAGATATTGGGGTTGTCCATGGACTTCATTTCTCTGATGTATGCAGGATTTGGAGCTCTAGGTTACTTTGCTTTCGGCCAAGAAACCAAAGATATAATTACGACCAACTTTGGGCGAGGACTAGTGAGCATTTTGGTTCAGTTGGGATTGTGTGTGAATCTGTTCTTCACGTTCCCTTTGATGATGAACCCGGTTATGAGGTGGTTGAGAGGCGATTCGGCAATGGAAGGTACTCTTTGTGGTTGAGATGGGTGGTGGTTTTGGCTGCGACCTTGGTCACAATGTTAGTGCCTAACTTTGCCGATTTCTTGTCTTTGGTGGGAAGTAGCATGTGCTGTATTCTAGGGTTTGTTTTGCCTTCTCTGTTCCACTGGTTGGTTTTCAGGGAAGAGTTGAGATGGTTAGGAGTTCTTTTGGATATGGGGATAGTGGTTTTAGGAGTAGTTCTTGTGGTCTTGGGAACTTGGTCTTCTATAATGGTGATCTTTGCCGTCAAGGTCTAAACAATACTTTTTCCCATCACAAGTGTGTCCCATCTCATCAGTGTGAAACAGTGTATAATTTGATTATTATACTTAAATCACAATTAATGTTACCAGTTGTTGTGATAAGTACTACATTCGTTTTCCAATTTTCAAAGCTTGATTTGTGCTCTGCAAGTTGCGTAATTTCCTTTAATTTTGTATTTTGGACCAATCTGACTCTTCGATGAGTTCATTGTGATGGGAATCTTACTGATTTGAACCCAGAGATTTACATACCCACACCATAGTTAAAAGAAGAAAAAGGCTATAGATACATGCCCTGCTTTTATGCCTCTTGGTTTTACCCTGTTTTGAGCATCGATCAAGGTAAGCAAATGATTTCTTTCATAAAATCACTTCATAGGAAAAGACACTAGAGAATCAAAGATAGGAGCACAATTAGCCAAAGCTTTTGGAATCATTGATACCCACCCTAGTTGCCCTACCTTACGCCCATTCATTATCCCATTTTGCTACCAGTTTGTATGTACTCGTTATCGAGTAAACCATGATAGCGCGCAGCATGGCTGTTGTCGCAAAAGCAACGCCTCTTATATCGATTGCAGTTGTTAATATATTAATTTTCAAGACAATATATAAAATAATTTATTTTTTAATAATTTTTGAACGTTGCATGAGCCACAATGATAGTTCTACTTATTATAGAGTCTTATGCCATAATCAATTTTCGATGTTTTGGAGGCATTACTTGATCTAAAGATTGTTTCATTTTGCATTCAGGTAATGAAGTAGTGCCCTCCTCTTTGCTACCCCTTGAGTACTCAGGCAAGGCAATCTATCTGGACCAATTTCCCATATTCCCTTTCGATTTTAGCTCGAGAAGAAGCATCAGCCCCTTTACCTTCCACTTTAGGATGTCTTAATAAACTCTTTGATAAGATTGCTTCGGAGACCCATTTTCCGTCCCTTTCCAAGGCTCATTATAGTCCTCTCACCATCTCCAATGGACCACCCACCCTTCCAAACCCACCCTTCCAAATGCCATTAGAAGCTGACCAATGCTTTCTTCTCAAAGCCACTTACCCCATTGTCCCGAGACTAAACAGCTCTGAACAAGTCTTCAATACCTTCCTAAGGCACCGACCCCTCCTTCCCATTCTTCTGACTTGACATAAGAGAAGAAGAGAAAGAAATCATTTGACTGTCACTGCGCAATGATGATATCCCTGTTGTTTGAAAGGATTGAGCCATGGTTACCTCGATCCACCCCTCCACTAGAGCTTTCCATGAACCATGATTTTTTTGCCACACCTTGTCGAACTTGAAACGAAAAGCCAGTGACATGCCGACGAAATGGGGAAAAAATGGAAAATTGGCAAAATTGACGGCACACCAGCGAAATCGCTGAGAAGCCCAAAAAATAGCCTAAAATAGGAGAAAAACATATTACAAATGATTGTATATAAATTATATATAAACATTGGAAGAATAAGGAAGCATAGGTCTCCAATTTATAAACAAATACAAGCAAAACTATTAACTATTAAGTATTAAGCACACTACAAAGTGCAAAAAAAGTCATACAAAATGCAAAATACAAGAGTACAAGAGTACAACTACAAAGTTATAAATACAAACTATGAAGTCATACAAATTGCGAAGTACAAGAGTACGTCTACAAAGTTATAAATACAAACTACGAAGTCATACAAATTGCAAAGTACAAACAAGTACAAACTACAAAGTGAAAGACAGATTGGAGCCAATGGACACTAGATAGTATCACTATTAAATATCAATAAGAGGTGGAATGTCTAGGAGGCTGGAAATGCTACTGCTGTTGTTGCTATCGTCTTTCAAGCATATGAATATATTGCCTCCACGACATGCGCCCTGTGTACTGACCTTTGTAACGTCGCACCACCTCCTCATACTAATCCTAATCTAAATATACAACAAAGCCCACAGGAGGACAATCGTCATAATACTCAATTCATAATAAGAATACTTTCGTTCTCATCCTCATCTTCATCCTCATCCTCATCCTCCTCCTCAGGATCTGCTACGATTGGTGGTGGAGGTGGAGGATAGTGACCATATGGATATGGGATGGTCGAGACTGGGACTGGTACTGGAACATACCCATATCCGTATGCAGCTGGATATGGAGTTGGTGCAAGTGGATAGGATGGAAATAACCCGTAGCTGTTAGATGTCTGCAACTGCCCTGGATATAAATATTCATATCCTCCATACTGTTTGCTCTGATCCCCATAACTATGTGAAGATGTGCTGCTAGATCCCCCCATGTCAATAATCATAAGAGATCGAGACATCTCCTCCTCCTGGGCAGCAGTCCTCTCCTTCCCCTTACCCAGCCTCTGAAAATTATGTGCCGCTGTCTTTGGTTGACCACCTTGAGCGTGTTGTCCTCCATGGTCAGAGTCCTCGGTTGCGTGTGTGTACTCTGCCTCCCCAGTGAAAGGACTAACCCCTAGCCCATGTGAGTGTCCTCCACCTCCCTGATGATCATCACCATCATTAGACCCTCCACCACTCCCACTATCACCGTCTTCATCATCGTCATCCTCGGACTCCGACTCTCTATGCTTGCCTTACTGAATCGGGACTAAGGCTATCGCTGCTACTACAGAAACTGAAGGGGGCACTACTCTGGTATCTCTATCCAAAGAGTTAACGGAAGCAAATCCTCTCTCCTCCTCCATAACAGCATCAACATCAATCCCCATCTTTGCTGCGGCACGAGCAACAACTGAACTTGGTCCACCATCAGGCTCATCTAACTCCACAGTCTCACCCATTCTGAGAATCGGTTGTCCTCATCAAGCTAGGTGCTGCATAGGATGCCCAGGGGATCCTCAAAAAATGTACTACGTGTCTCGATCTCTAGTTGCTGTGCTTGTAATCTCATGTTGTAGTGGTAAAACACGAGCTTTTGCAATTTCTGATAGGCAAGCCGATTCCTTTGCTTTGTATGTATCAAGTATTAACACAAAGGTACTCCAATTACGTTCGCAAGCGGACGGGGATGCAGTTTGTTTGAGGATCCGGTAGGCAAGCTTCGACACAGTAGGAGCATCAACTCTGTACATGGCCCACCACTCACTTGAAAAATATAATGATTTTCAATAAGAATAATAAAAAAAAATCAGAAATTCTAAGTGAATTTAAAAAATAATCTAAATGTACTATATTACTTACACGGCATCATTGTATTCTGCGAGGCGATGGCGGTCGTCATTCCGACTGACCCCATGGCATCTCTAAACATGATCAATTACAAGAGCATATTTTGAAATTAGTAAAAATGTGGAATAGATTCCAAATTACAATTGATAGATTATTTATTTAGTATTTACCTCATTGTCGAAATTTGCTTGCCTCTCCGAGTTGGGATTGAGGTGGGCGTATACTTGATGCACAGCTGTCCACATATCTGAATGTGTCTTAAGCTTCTCCTTGTAGTGATATTTCCAATTAAAATAATACGCTATTATTGTGTTTGTGAAGAAAATGACATGTTAGCATTTGCAAAGAAGTACAAAAAATACAAAACAAATCTAAATTTATATTTTCAATTAATTACCTACCAAGTGAAGAGGATGTTCTATCGTTTTAAACTAACGATCATTAATGATCTTGTGGACCCACTTGTAGGAGGTTGGCGCTGCAGCTCGAACTTGTGCTTTCATCACTTTCATGCACTTATAGATGGAACCGATAGTAGGGTAGCATTTGTGTCAACGACCCATAGCACCCGTTAAATGGGCTCCAATAAATCAACTAGGTCTCTCACCTTATCCTAGAAGCTACTAGAGAGAACAATGTCCTTTACCTGTATCCCCATCTCAGTGCGACTCTGAGGGCAATTACCCCAATCCTCACTAGTAAATAGCGACCTCAGTCCTTGCTTGTACCGCAAGATGCTGCCCAGGGCAATATAATTTGTGCCAAATCTAGTGATCCCTGGCCTGACTATGTCTCCTTGACATACTGCTCTCATCTTCGCAAGCGCATAATTATAGTTGTAAACAAAAGTAGTCAAGGTCTGTGCATCCTGTAGAGCTGAAACCACAGTCTTGCTCTTTCCAATGGTCTCTAACAGCAAGTCTATACAGTGTGTAGCACAAGGGGTCCAATATATGGGGTACCTTGCCTGTATCTTCAAACCAACCTTCTTGAAGGCACTCCCATTGTTTGTAACAATCTACATAACATATTGCCTTCCAACCTCTCTGATCACCCCCTCCAGTAAGCCGTAGATGTAATCCGTGTCCTTTATTTATCTGAGGCATCTACTGACTTAAAAAATGTGGCCTTGCCTCTACAATAGACCATAAAGTTGATGATTGACAGCCTAGTAGGGCTTGTCCAACCATCACACATGATAGTAACCCCGAATCTCTCTCAGCGAGGACGCAGAGATCGAATAAAGTCCAACACCCTCTTTTCATTGTCCAGGTACACCCCCATGAACTTGCCCATCTTCTGTCTAACACCCCCTCCACTCCAAAAATCTTTAAGCCTCTTTTGCCTTGCATCTGAGAATCTATGCGCGGAGGGATCCACAGGATAATCAAGCATCCTCGTGGAATGCGAATGCTTCATAGAAGCCGATCTTGGATATGCAGCTATGTGCTTAATACTAGCCCTAGAAGGACCACCTCTCTTAAGCCCGTATCCCTGCCTCTCTTTCCTATCAAACTCTGACTGCAGGGATGCACAAACTTGTGCTCTATACTCTGCTTTCTCAGCCTCTGTGACCATATGACCAGGGTAGTCAATGTCCTCCTCATCATCATCTGAGGGTACTCGTGGAGGCTCTGCTAGTCTCCGTCTCACCTCCTCTTGTTGCACATGCTTTTGCTTTCTGCTTTTTGCACCACCCTCTAGGTGCTCACGCATCAGCTTTTTTATTTCAGGTGGCACTCTAGGACAATTTGCAATGTCTTTATAGCCATGTGCCGGGTGCATCTTCAATCTTAATATACCTCTCTCCTTGAATATATGATGACAGTAATTACATACTGTCTTACTTCTGTCCCCCTCATACCATGTACAGTGATTCCATCCAATGTCCACTCTATGCCCTCCCGCCTCAGCATCATCACCACCACCGCCTGCACTACTAGATGCCATCACTCGCTATCTGGTAGCTGCTACACTAGGTTACCTGTCAATTGTAATTTGCAAACAATTAAAAAAAGTGCCACTTAATTAAGTCACTAGTATACATTAACTATTAAAATAATCAACTAGTAGTAAAATTATTTTTGAGAAAGTAATAAGAATATTATCTAGACAATATATACTTCAAAACAAAAATTTAAACATTTTTTGAATTTTTAATGAATTTAGATATTAAATAAACTATTTATTATTCCTTTTCTACAAAAATAAAAGTGTGGACACCGATTTGTAGATCGAGTGTCCACATGCCATATATAATTAATCCATGAATTTTACTAATTTTTTGTATATTTTAATAAAAATTTTTAACATTTTCTTTAGTTTCGATTTTAATAAATAACTAATTTTTAAAATACTCAAATTTAATTTAAGTCCTAAGATATTTTGATAAGATTGGTATTCTAGTATTATAGTAATTATTACATATTTTTGGGCATATAATATGAATTTTATTTACTTATTTTTAATTTTAAATGAATTTTCGTGCAATTTAATTTTAAAAATTATAATTTTCATAAAAAAGAAAGTAACAACACCCATTGATAAATTGGGTGTTGTTACAAATCATATCCAAAAATCATACTATTCTAAGATAATTATGACACTAAATACAAGAAAAAATGTCATTTACCTTTATTTGAAAACCTTCAAAGCCTCCAAAGTGCTCAAATGTGGTTGGAGATGTCTCTTTTCAGCTTTAATCCAAGTTGGAAGTTATTTGGAGTGAGAAGGGAAAGAAATTTGAGAAAAAAGGGGGAAAATTTGAAGATTGAGGGAGAATTCCCCCAAAAATATGTTCTGCTCGAGATTTTGCTCAAATTAGGCGAAATTTCGAGTGGCACCTCACCTTAAGGTGCTGTGCGTACGCGCTGCCATTAAGTGAACCCAGCATTTTGTACCGTAGTGAAATGTTGGGGTCTTTGTTTCACCCCCTAACACGAATCGTGTCTCTCCATCCTGCTCTATCAAAAATCATATCTTCAGTTAATTTATGTTTTTGTAAGTCTTGTTTTATAGATTCCATCTATGTCTTTTTAGGTCTGCCTCTTATTTGCTTAGGCCATTCAATGTGCATATTCTTACATCTTCTTACAAGTTCATGTCTTGGTCTCTGCGTCACATGGACAAACCCCCTTAAACCACTCTCCTCCATTTTCTCCCTATTGCATGCTATACCTAACCTCTTCCGAATGTCTTCACTTCTTATTTTGCCTTCTTAGTTTTGCCACAATTTTATCTTAGCATCCTCATCTCGGTAACACTTAACTTCTGAATGTGATGGTTCTTTGCTGCCCAACATTCTGCCCCCATATAACATAGCCGGTCTAATTGCTGTCTTATAGAACTTACCCTTTAATTTAAATGGAACACGTTTGTCATACAAAACACTAACAGCATCCCTCCACTTAATCCATCCAGCTCTATTCCTATGTGCAACATCTTCATCAATTTCCCCATCTTTTTGTGCCTTTGATCCAAAAATATTTGCACTTATTACTTAAAGGGATATCCTAATTGTCAATTCTAATATTTTTATTAGTTATATTGTTATTTGTATTAAAATATCATTTAATATATTTTATATGACATATTATTATTCCTTTTATTATTTTGGTTTCTTAGTTTCAGTTAATTTTTTTGCTTTAACAAATAATTCAAAAATTTTATATTCAGATCTGTCTGGTATTTATCTTGCTGACATGGATTCTGTGCAGCTGTGATCATGTAAGAAAGCTTAAGGGTTGACGAGTTCTAGGTAGTAGGGTATAGGGATAAAGATTATCTTCCTTCCAGATGATTGATAATTTTGATAGAGATCTTCGATCTAATTATTAGCATCGATACAAAGTAATATCAGTTGAAGTGGGCAGTCTAATCTGTGTTTGTATGCATTATTTCTGATGATTCTCATTTACTCTCCTGTCATGTGCGCTAAACGTGTAAAAACGGTTGTCTGATGGATAATCAATCTCATGAATATCCTGATACGTATCTTTGTCATGGATTTGTTTGTCTGTTTGTAATGGGTGTGCTGGCCTATCAACATTCCATGTGAATTGTGTCTGTAATATTTCTTATATCCTGTGTACTATAATTATTTGTTTTCTTCCTCTTTCATTCTATGTGCTTCCATTGCTATTTCATGCGTGTATTCATCTGGATATATGAACAATCCTTGCAGTCACAGTTCTTGTCGAGCGGCTGTGAAGGGAATGGACAATGGATTGTCCCAATAACATTATGCTGTGTTTCGTATGATCACAAGAAGAATTTTCTTTTACGACAAAAATCTGAAACTCTTGATATGAAGGAATTTGTTCATGGCATACCTGTTAAAGATGACATTTTGAAGGCACAGAACCAAGGGACAAACAGTAACAGCAAAGGTTGCTTATGGATTAAAATTAATGTGGATCAGACCGGTTTCTACAGGGTGAAATATGATGATGATCTTGCAGCCAGGCTTAGATACGCAATAGAGACTAATATCCTCTCTGCTACAGATAGATTTGGTAATGTGGATGTTTCACTTGTGCTTGATGTTCCCTAAAAGTCAAAGATAACCTAAAAAGTTATTCTTTTTACAGGGATTTTGGATGATTCATATGCTCTCTGTATGGGTTGCAAACAGTCATTGTCTTCCTTGTTCACCTTGATGGGTGCTTACAGGAAGGAAATTGATTATACTGTTTTGTCACAACTAATCAGTGTAATGCTCTCCTCCATGTTTGTTCTAAGGATCCTTCACTCATGTCTTAAGACTAATTCTGGCAATCCCTGATTCAACAGATAAGTTCTACAGTACTAAGAATTGCCGCTGATGCGACTTCGGATTTAGTGGATTACATTAAGCAGTTTTTTATTTGTCTTTTCAAATATTCTGCGGAGTAAGTATTTCAGATAAATGTCTTTTCACTATTTAAATGGAATTTTGTTGTTTCTTAATGAATAAGATAAGAAACTATAATCAATTCTACCTCTCAGAATTTGAGTAGCTTCATATGAATTTTCGTATAACTTTGTTATCTACTGCAAAAAATGTGATTCCTAGGCTTTTGTTGTTGTTTCATGTGCAAATGCCATTGAACTAGTGAGTTTTGTTGCTTGTTAGGATGGCCTCCAATGGAAAGCTGTGATGTTTTAGCATCACTATTTGGATTGATACAAGAATGGATAATACTATATATTTAAAATGGGTTGCTCAGGTAGCAGCTAAAGCTGGATAGAAATCATTCAGTATCATTATTTATATATTTGTCCTAACAATGAATCATAGCTCAAGAATGCCATATGATATTAGTACATAAAATTTAATTCCATTTTCTATTTATTTAATGCACTTAATGCCTGTGCAAAAACCATTACAAATTTCTTGAATTGCCATTGGATAAGGGGACTGATCTTAGTTTGAAACTGTGAGCTTTGTAGATACGATATTTCACTATTTGCTACTTCCTCTGGGCTTATGTTTAAAATATTCCAGAGCAACTATGTAATGAAAGGCCACAGTATTCATTAAATCACATAAGAATGATAGGACATTTTAAAAAATCAAATTTCCTATATAATTCTTGAACATGATGGACAGGTGGAATAAAGTCTTTTAATTTAATGGAACTATAAAGGAGTGTATTCCTTATATCCAACTTGTAACATAGAGCTATGCTCCCAAACTTTTGTTAATTTTATAATATTAATTTTTAAATGCATAATTTGTCCCACCAAATCGTTAAATCCTAGTAATTTTCTAAAGTTGGACATCTAGAATTTCAACGTTATTTTAAGTTTTTAGTGCTCTACCATTGTTTTGAAATCACACAATTAATCCTATTACTTGATCTTTGCTGGCCACAGCAAAAGAAATATCTGTTCTTGTTTCATCCTCAACATTTTATTTTTTGGATTTCTGTGCAGGAATCTTGGTTGGGAGCCTAGGCAAGGTGAGAGCCATTTGGATGCAATGTTGAGAGGGGAGATTATGACTGCTCTTGCTGAATTTGGTCACGATGCAACACAAAAAGAAGCAGTTAGACGTTTTAACGCATTCTTAGATGATAGAAATACTGTGCTCCTCCCTCCTGACATAAGAAAGGTTGATGAACTTAAATGTACGAGTTGAGACTTTTATTCGTCCACTTACCGTTCCTTATTGATGTGTTTTCCAAATATGCTTGTAGGCAGCATACGTTGCTGTGATGCAGACTGTGAGCAGATCAAATAGATCAGGTTATGATTCCCTTCTAAGACTTTATAGAGAGACTGATCTAAGCCAGGAGAAAGTTCGTATTTTAGGTAATACCAATTTACAAGTGGATGCAAATCAGTTAAGTTTGTGGAATAGAAAAGAAGAAAAAATCAATATTTGAATCATTGTGTTTTATGATGAAAGCAATTACTTTTGGTATTATGTAGGTTCATTGGCTTCTTGTCCAGATCCTGATATTGTTCTTGAAGTTCTTAACTTTTTGTTGTCTTCTGAGGTATCTTGGTCTAATTTCTTGTTGGTTGAGATTTTTGGCCTAAGTGATACAATGGAGCCTGAAGCCACTTTCATTTATATTTATTGTATCCAGGTTCGCAGTCAGGATGTGGTATTTGGACTGGCTGTTAGTCTGGAAGGTCGTGAAACAGCATGGGGATGGATGAAGGTAATATCTGTTCACGTACCATCTTAGACACAAACATGCACATATCATGGTTTATAAGTTCTGATCTTCATAAAACACTTGTACTCTTGTTTTTTGACACCTCACCATCATGAAATTTGGGATGGCATTGACGACTGCATTACAATTACCATTAAACACTTATAATCATGGTTTTAAGGATAAGTTTTGGATCAGGTTTTTAGCAGTGCCAAATGGATACATTATCCTGTTTTTATAGCTATCAGTTAAAATCATGATAAATCTGGATGAATTTTAAGTACTAGAGAGTTGAGATACTTGAACTCATAAATCAGAAGGAAATTGCCATAGCCTTTATTTGAAGTGGAGAGTTGAGTGATGGATGCATTTGAGTTGGTGGGAACAATTGCAGTTGTAGTTAAATTTATAGTTATGTATGAGTATTTCAGTATAATAACTTGCATGAGTGGCAATGGTTTAAATATTAGAGGAAAATATAGCTATCTCAATCTGAACAAAAATATAGGTGTTTGCGGGTTCGATGTAAAATTTGTTTTTTGTTTTATTATAGTAAAATTTTGTTTTAGTGAAAAATGGACTTTATAGAACAATGTGGATATCGTTTGATTGTCTTTAACCATTAAGATGGTTTACTTTCAACTCTTATGTGCAGTTGTGCTCTTGTTTTTATTTTAGGAGCAAGTTTGTTTTTATAGTCATAATAATGAATTTTACGATCCATTAATCTATTGCTTTGATATCCAAGATATAATAGTTTAATTATGAATTTGAAATTTATGAAAAATTCATTATATTCTTCATGGTTTAAAAACTTGGCTCCTACCAAGACGATGCTTTATCTTGGTGCTTAATTAATATAGTGGATTCTGGTGACTCGACTACTCTTAGGGGTACTGAGTTGGTATGGCTTGGATAAGCTCATATCAGGCAGTGTCAACTCGGTGCTTCTTAAGAGGGAGAAGGGGAAGGAAGGAGTAAGAAGAAGAAAAAGAAGAATTATGTATTCTGATTTTTGAAATATAGTTCTAAACCAGATTTTTGCTTCAGAAACCAGAATTTTGGTTTCGGAAACCCGAAGAAAAAGAAGATTGGTAATATGCTTTTTGAAGATTGGTTTCAAAAACTTCTAGAAGAAGTAGAAGGAGAGGAGGAGGAGGAGTATATGCACAATACTGTCACGTACCAACGATACAAACTGATACTAGTCACGGCTGGTACCTTGTGTGCTGTTATTTTCAACCCTGGTCTTTTCAATAGACAAGTTTAGAAGCCAAGAGTAAAACCCAAGAAAACATAAACAGATATAGAAATGTTAAAGAGGAAACCAAGAAGAAAATCTGTGAAGGTAAAAACAGTGCCTATGACAACTTATCAAGTTAGGTACGAAAGAAGGTGAAAACTTTATTTATAAATTAGAAAGATTAGAAAAAGGAAAACGAGGGACTTTGATCAGGTTAGATGTATTAAAAGTGAAAATTCATGAGTTTTGGATAAAGATGAGAAGATTAAAGAAAGATTGAAAAATATCTTATGAAATTATTTAATGGGGTTGGGACACAAAGATATGGATTTTGTATGGATGATAGTAGTAACAGAACTAGAGAACAAACCTATATTTGTAGGGTTTAAGTTGTAGAAGTTAATGATGCTCTAGTCAAAATGAGAAGAGGAAAAGCTTTGAGCCCAGATGGTATCCCTATAGAGGTGTGGAAGTTCATGGGAGATATTGGTGTATATTGGTTGAGCAAATTATTTAATGAAAATTTTAAGGACCGTGAAATGTAAACGCTTTGAGGATTAATACAATAATTCCAATATATAAGAATAAGGGAGACGTACAGGAGTGGTGCAAATTACCGTGGAATTAAACTTATGAGTCACACCATAAAATTGTGGGAAAGAGTGATTTTGGTGTAGATTAAGGCTAATAACTAGAGTTACAGAAAATCAATTTGGATTTACGTCTAGAATATCCACTACGAAAGCTGTATTTTTACTTAGACAGTTAATAGAAAAGTTTAGAGAAAAGAAAAGAGATTTGCATATGGTTTTTATTAACTTTGAGAAAGTATATGATAAGGTTCTAAGAGAATTAATTTTGTGGACTTTGTATAAAAAGGTGTACCAATGAAGGTGTGCCAATTAAATATATTGATATAATGAAAGATATGTATATGAGAGCCTTAGCTGAAGTGAAAACTGTTGGAGGTGGGAGAATTGATTTCCTGGTTAATTGATTTCAAGTGTCAGCTATTAGCCCTTATCTTTTCTCTATAGTTATGGTTAGTTGATGAGTCACATTCAAGATGAGGTGCCTTGGTATATGTTCACACTAAAGAAGTAAATATTAAGCTAGAATTGTAAACAGAGACCTTAGAATCAAAAGGTTTAAAGTAAGTTGTGCGAAGACTGAATATATAAAATGCTATTTTAATACAAATATCAATATAACTAATGAAACTATTAAAATTGACAATCAAGATATCCCTTTTAAGTAATAAGTTCAAATATCTTGGATTAGTAGTACAAGAAGTTGGCTCAAGTGGAGGGTGCTTCTAAGGTTTTGTGTGATAAGTTTGATCCACTTAAATTAAAGGGTAAGTTTTATAAGATAACAACTAGACCAGCTATGTTGATGGTGTAGAACGTTGGGTGGCAAAGAATCAATATATTCAGAAAATGAGTGTTACTAAGATGGGGATGCTAAGATGGACTCGTGGAAAAACTAAAAAAATACAAAATAAGAAATGAAGACATTCAAAAGTGATTAGGCATGGCATGCACTCGGTATAAAATGGTGGATAGTAGGTTAAGATGGTCTGGTCATATAAAGTGGAGCCTTAGAGATGCACCTGTAAGAAGGTGTGAGAGTATGCATATTGAAAGGCTTAAGCAAATAAGAGGAAGACCTAAAAAGATATGGATGGAGTGTAAAACAAGACTTATAAAAACGTAGATTAACTAAAGACATGATATTTGATAGAGCAGGATGGAGAGAAGAGATTCGTGTCATGGACTCCACTTTGATGGGAACTGGCTTATGATGATGGTGATGATGATTTCTATGACTTGTTACATACATAGATCCACGCGCAAATGCACACATATGTATATGTGTGTCACTGTGTGTGTGTGTGTGTGTAGAGAGAGAGACAGAGAGAGAGGGAGGGAAGGAGGGAGGGAGAAGTAATTGCATATATATATATATATATATATTCTTTGGCTGTTTTAGGAATATTTTGCCGTTATGTGAACCACTCTATAAGTTTCACTTAATTTCCAAGAATGACACAATTTGCCCCCCCAAAATTCTGGTGGCATGCCAGCAAAATTTTGCCACGTTTGCTTGGCAAAATATTTTTTGAAGTCAAAAGTAAACCCTTGATTAATACAAATCAAAGAGACAAGGGATGAAAGTAGGAATAGAAGTTAAATAACTCCTTTAAACTAGGTATTCATATTTTGCTCAAACTCAATCATTGGAGATGCTTCAAATCCTTAAAAATATGTACGCAAGTGCCATTGATTCATAAAATACTCATAAATGAGTGTTTTCTAGGTTGTCAGAGTTAATACATACATACATATATATATATATATATCACTCTTTTTTTTTAGCTCAAGAAGTGAAAATGAATAATAATTGGGGAATTTTTTTAGAAAATAAGGAGAAATTTACCTCGAAATTATCCTTAAATAGGTAGTTTCAGGGGCACGCTTCAAAATTCTACCATGCCGTTAAAATTTCACTCTGGAATAAGGGAATTTTCATTAGAATATTATTTCCCTTCCCCATGGTGGAGGGTGGAAGGTAAAATTTTGCCAATCGTCATCACACAAAATTATAAACACTCAATACAACATATGACCTTAAATTGAGCATGGGATACCCTAGATTAAAGGAAACATATCATCAACGAGCTATAGGAGTTAACAAAATCAAACTTCTAACCACAAAGCTCTCAATGGATACACAGTTGGTAGATCTTTAAATAAATGTATTAAATGCCTTTTGAGACAATAATGAATAGAAAAAAAAATGGGATTGACCTGTCTCAAACCCTCAAATATGTAAAGAAGCTCAAGGAAACACATTTGGCAAAGGCCGACTCCGTCATTTTAAAGAATAATTAAATATCCTAAGCTTTCCTATTATCAAGTCTTGCAAATAGTCACCCGGATTCCACCTTTTAAGTGAGCAACCACCATCTAGTATCTCGCTATTTCCTTTAACTCATTCTAGGAGTGGGAAACAACCAAAGGGTAAAATCTTAACCCTTCTGAAGAAAGATGGGATAAAATCTTGCAAAACTTATAACCATGCTAAGTGGACTAGATCTCACATGTTCAATGCGACAGCCTTCTTTATAGATAAATATAGCACTTGCACCATTCTCAAATATCACTGCTAGATGGAACCATGCAGCAGTATATTGCTTTTCACCTGTTTGCAACATCTATTGTGGAATGCCTAAATAAGCCATTTAGATTGGGCTTCGGTGGAAAAGGATTTCACATCATATTCATCTTTAGATATCATTAGGGATTGGTCGACTATTATCCAGATATAGTTGCTGGTTGTGACCGTTACTTTTTCTATTTTGATGATGTTATTTTTGTAGTTACTAATTTTCTTTTACTTTTGTTGTCTTTGGTGTGATCCCACGTCTTTTGTGGTCCTCCCTCCCTCTCTTTTGATTCCAATGAATCCTCATTACATATCAAAAAAAAAAAAAAGGAAAAAGACAAGCCATTTAAATTAGGGCTTTATTCAGCAATAATGCCTAATGCCTTCTACTTGGGTAATGGCTTTTCATGCCAGTTGCTATCTTCCTAACAAGACAATCAAAACTCATCCCATCTAGAAGTGCCCCATGTTGAACCTCTTCAAGAAAGAGTTCTTGGAACCATTTGTTATCTATCTTTATCTCCTTTTCCTCCTCAACTACTACTCCATCTATTTTTACTCACAATTTTCTTCTCCATTTTCACCATATCTGCCTTCTAGTTCTCCCATTATTTCCCACCAAGGCTTTGATTGTATCAAAAAGCTCCTTAAGGTTCACATTCTCAAAATGCTATTTGTTCCATTTCTTAATCTTATCGTTGAGAGCTATTCATTTTTGTTGGATGTCTTGAAGGAGTTTGTTTGAGATCAGAGTCATCATACCTTTTAGGAAGTTTCAAGGAATTTAGAGATTAATTTTTATCTTAGCCTTTCTATTTTTATCTGTCTGTGATTAACAATCAAGATATGGCATTGTTTTATTTGAATCTTGTGGGGTTGACATCTTTGTCTGTACTTCTATGTCTGTGATTTAGAAGTTCATTCATTATAGAGATGGGAGCATATTTGTCATAGAGAGCTGGAGTTGTAATGTCAAAGATTGCAAGTAATTTGCTCTAGTTGGCTCTTTTTCTAAGGATATTGTTAATAAGTACTAAGAATATTATACAATTCAATGGGAGGTGAAACTACATTGAAACAAATCTGAACTTCATGATTAATATGGAATAAGTCCCTTGATTTCTCATAGCTACAAAATCAGTTGGTGTTGAGGGAGGGAAGCATAAGCTGATGAGAAGAAGGGAAATTCTTGATGGTATACCACCTAGAATGGAAGCCCTTGAGATCTCTATAAGTTGTTCTTACTATATTTTGGGTCCATCTTTTACTTGTCTATCACTTCCTAACTGGTGTCTATCGAGGTATGCGGGTTTCTACTGAAGGCAATGTAGACTGTGTTGTAGGTCATGAACTAATAATATCTGGTGGTATAGATGTGCAAGGAAATGAAGTCTTTTGTGATTTTGAGTACTGTATTTGTATCTTGAACACAACTATAAGAGTTTTGGTAAATTAAGAAAGATGAACATGGGTAATTGATAAGAAATAGCAAGACGAATGTTTCAAATTTCTTGGTGGTTCATCATACTTCTATCTGATGATACTTCATTCTTGGAGTGCAGGATAACTGGGATTACATCTCGAAGACCTGGGGTTCTGGATTTCTCATCACTCGTTTCGTTAGTGCAATTGTCTCACCGGTATGTACTCTCTCTCTTTCTCTCTCTCCTGTCAGTACGAATTAATATGCATTAATTGTGTTTTTCTTTTGTTAATTTTATTTTTCAGTTTTCTTCTCATGAGAAAGCAAAGGAAATTGAGGAATTCTTTGCAACTCGTAGTAAGCCCTCAATGGCTAGGACTTTGAAGCAGAGCATTGAGCGAGTTCACATCAATGCAAACTGGGTTCAAAGTGTTAAGAGTGAGAAAAACCTTGTTGAGGTAGTCAAGGCGCTTCTATGTGAGAAATAAAGTTATTCTCCTTAGTTTTCTTTTGCCATGGCCATCCAAGTCAATCTGTCAATCTTCACTACATTAATAGTTGAATCACGAATTATATGAAGAACACCTGACTTGCAGGAAAACTGGTATAAATATACTTTGATGAATAAAGTATAGTGTCCTGATAAGTATTTTCGTATTTTTTCTTGAGTTCTTCTTTACATGTTTGCTTATGAGGTTCTCATGCTCGTCATGTTATTCAGCTGTTATTGCCAATGTGTGTTATCCTATCATTGTTGATTGAATTGTATTGTGATATTGAAAAATAAATCAGGAATCCCATCTTAGACGTTCAATCAAAACTGTGGGATGTAAAAATGTCAGTAGGGGATCATTCCGTCTTAGGTAGAAGCACCCTCATAGTCCTATCACGTGGGTTAGGCTTATTTCTAGATTTGCATTGGGCAAGAATCAGATGGACCCAAAACACTCTGGAGACCACTAATGTAGATATTTGTGCGACGGACCCTTGCTTATGCCAGTTTTATGCTTGCTTTATGAATAATGGAGTTTTCTGATCTCACAGTCTCTTTTTTATTATCGTCTCACTTGATTCTTTTTTCTGCCATTGTAACCTGAAAGGTTTTGCTTTCATTTTTTGTTTCACGGTGACAGGTTGTGTTTTATGCCATCTTAACCCGGAAGAGTTGTCATTTAGCATTAATTTCTCCCTAATAGCATCCTTAAAATGTCCATTCTGTCACCTGTAATTAACTGACCTATATTCACCGGGAAATACCTGTTTTGACCAGTGTTTAAAAACTCGCTGGTTACTCGGAATACACGGCCGAGTAACCAGGATCGGCAACTTTGCTGGTAAACTCGCCCTAAAAACTAGGGGAAGTTTTACCAGCTAGTCACCAGATTAATTGGACGATTAATTAGAAAAACTCGCCTGAGTTTTCAATAGAATCGTCCGATTAACTACTTATTGTTTGATTGTTTCTATTTTTTATGTAATCAGAATCGTTTATGTATATCTATTGTTTGATTGTTACTATCTTAATTATATAATTTTCTTAAAAAAATCTTGTTCCTGTATTTATTGGATGTTGAACAATAGACGGTTTCCTTATCAAAGGAATCCTCAAATATAAAAGATAAATCCTAGTCTAAATAAGTTTCAAAAGATAAGTTTGATAAAAGGTATCTCTTAGAACTTTTGGACGTTTGGTTATTGAAGAAAAATCAAGAAAAAACGTAGTGAGAAGAATTCTATGTTTGATTGGTGGAAAGCTCTTGATTTCATTGGTGGAAAGGAGATCAAAGATAAAAAGAATTCTACAAATCCATGGACTCCTCAGGTAAAACTTATCTCTTTTGAAGTATTTTATTCTTACAAGTAAATGATGTAAATCACAAGAGACTCACATTAATTCATGTAAGCACACGTCAATGTGTTTTCCATTTTTTTTTTTTAGTTTTTAATCGCAAGAGACCCACATGCTTATCATCTTATGAGAAAACGTCAATGTATGTTTTCTTTTCTTTTTTTCTTTTTTTTGTGTTTTTATTATCTCTTCTTTAATATTTATTTTTATTATCTTTCGTTTGAATATTATATCCATGAAAAATAGATTCAAAGTTGCTTTCATGTTGTGAGTATTTTTTTTCTTTTATTTTTTATTTTTATTATCTTTGTGTTTTTAATTTGTGACCTATAATGGGTTATTTATCATGTTGATGAGAAATGCTTTCATTAATTATATTATGTTATCTTTGATAGGTGCATAATTTTTTGTGAGTTTACATAATTATTAAATTTTTTTTCTTTATTAAAATTATTAATATTAATTTTGTAATAAAAAGCTAGTAACTAGGTCTGAATTACCGAGTTACAAGGATAGATACGCTACCGAGTTACTAGGCCTATCCGGGTTTTTAAACACTGGTTTTGACATGATACGATGTATGTATGTGTATGTATATGTGCTAGAGCCTTTCATGGTTGTGTATATTATTTATTTATTTATTTTTTATAACTTTTTTCATTAGAGAATTATCAGGGTTTAAAACCATAGAAGCAGGTGTTTTAAAAAGTTGTCATAGTTCGGTAGTTCTTTCATTTATGTGAGTTCAAATATATATCATATATGTTGCAGCACATGTTATTGCTATGTGGATTGGTGAGTGATATTTAGATACACACCTGCACCCCGAGTCCATGCAAGATTAGTCTTTCATTTGGGAAGATGATAAAATGTTTCCTAAAATAGGAAAAAGTCATATGTTACCGCCTGAGACTGACTGCTCTTCAATAAATGATAATGGATACTCAAGTTTTCATTTGTTGGTTCTGATTTATTTTGATAATTTAAATATTTTTGTATATATGATAAAAGAATGGGGTAGAATTGCAAGAAGCTATATTCTAGTTTATGAAATGGGTGGTTTTTAATGTGTTCATATATTTTTAGAGACACTTTGTGCAGAACCTGGTTTTTAACAGAAGCTTTAATTGTTAAAAAATTTATAAACTTCCTGTTAGCATTATGTTGTCAGAAGAATAATCCTTTATTTTTTTATGTTATTTTTTATTGCAAAAGTAATTAAAAGATCATTTGACAACTCATGCTTTTGTAAGCATTTCGAATTCAGTTAAAAGCCAGAATGAATGGCAGGGCTGGGTTGCATAAACTGCTACAAAAACAGTGCGGTGGGCAAAATTGGTTTTTTGGGATATTAAAAAGCATTTTAAATGAAGTAAAATGGACTTTGCATTGAAATTAGGTGTTGGATTCATTGAAAAAAAATGAGGAAATTGGAAAATACCTTTCTGAAAGACCCCCATTTTTTTCCTACTAAAATGAAGGGAAAATAATCGGAAGGAAAAGAAGGTGCTTTTTAACTTTCTATTCTTTTCCACCTTACCAAACACAACCTAGAGTTAAATATAAAGATTTTGTTTTGTTATTAAAAATAGTAGTTGTTGTTTTCTAGCTTTTTTGCCCTTCCTTGAAGTTTAGTTCCGCTTTGGACTCTAAATAAGGTGAAGAACCTTTGCCTTTAGAAGCTTAAAGAGGTTGGTTAAACACATACACAATACATTATTAATAGATGCTTAATAATGAATAAGGGGTGGCAATTCTTTAAGCCTTGTGTTCAAGCCTGGGCAGCCCGGTTTTGAGCCTAAGAAGCCTAGAGCTTGACTATAAAAAAAGGGGAAATTATGATTAAGGGTCACTTTGTGGCATGTTTTTGTAAAACAGTCCATCAAGAATCTCATTTGCTGAAAAAGGGTCACTTTTAAAAAATACTTGACCTCTAGGGTCACTTCAAAAAAATAAAAATAAAAATTAAAAGTAGTGTTATTTTGATGTACTTGGGATCTGAGTTTAGCCTAATTGGGATACAAGCACATTCTACGTGGGACACAAGGGCATCTTACATGGGACATGAGCGCATCATACGCTCATATCACACATATATGTCCCACATGGGTTGTGCTGTTTCTACAGTAAAGTGATCCTAAAGTTCAATATTTTTTTTTAAAATTGATCCTTTTCTGACTATTTTTACAAATACCCGCCAAAATTGACCTTATAATTTTCCCAAAAAAATATTGAAAGCCTGATCTTGACTTGGCTGGGACTGAATCATGCAAAATGTTTTCTAACATTTATTAGAAAAACATCTTACAATATTCTTCTTGATCTATATTTATAGGTTTAGCCATGTATTCCCAACTACCCAAACTGAAAAAAAAAAGTGGTAATATAAACTAGGGCTGCAACTTGGGTCGGTTAAAACCGAAACTGAACCGGTCCAATCTAACTTTGGGTCGGTTTGGTTTGGGTTATATAGTCTTTGGGTAGATTTTGGTTCTAAAAATAAAGAACCAAATTTGTTTAGTTCAGTTTTGGGTTTAAGGCTCGGGTTAACTGAACCGAACCGAAAACCAAACCGAATTTCCTAAGTGTAAAACCGAACTGAATCAAACCAAAATATAATAATATATATAAAATATATAATAGTTAAAGTTGTAATAATCAAATATAACTTATAAATTACAAGTTATAAAATAATGAATAAGATTATTATTTTATAAATCTTTGTAGTTAATTATTAAATTGATTCATGAGCTCAAAAGTGCGATCCAAAACGATTAACATATGACTTGGGATTCTAAGCTCTTTGCTTCATCTTATGTATGCATGTGAACTATTTAAGGGATTGGACTACATGTAAGTGGGAATCTCTCTCTTGATAATAGGTTTTAAGTATGGGAGAATGACCAAAACCGAATTGAACCGAATTTTGCAATTCAGTTCGGTTTGGGTTGGGTTTCGGGTTTTATTTAAATAATCGGTTTGGTTTTCGATTTGGGTATTTCGGTTCTGAGGTCGGTTCGGTTGGGTTTTGGGCCAACCATCAGTAACATTGGTTTGGTCTTGGGTTGAGTTCAACCCAAACCAAACCGCACCAAGTTGCAGATTATAAACTGAGAGTATAACAAAGTACTCTTATTAAATATGCATAAAACAATCAGCTCTTAATTTCAAGATGCCTAGTCCAGGCTCGGATCTAACCCTTTAGGACCTTAAAAAACTGTGCTAAATAAGAATACAGGCTTAAGCCCAACTGACATTGGATTGGGCTCATTGGGTGTTACGAGCTGGACCTGAAATTGTCACCACTACCTTACTTGGCTAATGGTTTTAATTTTTTGATTAAAATTTTCACTAAATTCTTTTTAAAGGCCACCAAAATTCTCCTCATAGTGGGATTTGAACTTTAGTTTAAAGTTTCTTCACATGTATCAAGAAATTATCAAGTTTGGTAGTAATTTGATAGGTTTGCTTATTACATGCATTGTCGTTTCATGTATCTTTACGCATGGTGTTTAATTTCTCAACCCTTAATTTATGGTTTACTATAGGTGATCAATTCATTTTTTGAGTTGGGTGGGAAGCAGATTGCTATTGAGAGGCCCCAAACTTCTGATATTGACTTCAAATACATCACCACACAGCTAAAAGAACTAAAATCACAATTGGTGAAGGTGGAAAAGCAACTGAAGGACATAAAATTTCTGGCACTTGCAATCCTCATTTTCTTCCTTTCTGGCATACCTTTAATGTGCCTTATTTTTGTCTTTGCTTACATTTTCTTCATGTGAAGTTATGAAGACCACCCACTTGTAACTTTGTTTTCTTCTTCAAATAATAATGGATATGTTGTCTTTTGGGTAGCTTATGTTTAGAGGTTTTAGGTCCAAAGCTTGCACTCATGGGAGTTTGTATATGTAACCTCAAAGCATATATGTTACCTGTGGGTTATATTTAAAGATTGTTTGGGCCGGTAAAAAAATATAAATAATAAATAAAAATAGTGTTAAGTTATGTTTCAATTAGCCAATGCAGGTAACTTATTGTATTGCCTTAAAAATCAAAATTGGATCTTGTGGGTACCTACATTTGAGTATAAATCTGAATTAACTCACCTCTTGAGCAGGATGTATTTTTAGTATAAAATTATTTTGGGGATTTTCTTTTAAAAGGCATAGATATGAGAAGTTGATGATTTCAGAGTGAGAAGAAGCAAGAATTAGGAGGAAGATAACCAAGAAAACAAAGAGCTCAAGTGATCTATGTGAATTCTGTGTATAATTGATTTTGTAAGAATGAAATAAAAATACAAAGCTATATCAGCTTGAGAATCCTAAGTAATTCAAGTTTTGATTTACACATGCAGTTGTCATGAGCCAACTCAATACAAATTTACATAAGCAAATAAAGACCAAAAAAAAACTAACTAAAAAAAATGTGCTATACCTATGTTGGCGATTGTCACGTTGTATCTTATCCCTAATCAAATGGCAATTGAATTCTATAGGCTTGGTTCTCTCCTGAAAAATGGGATTTGCTAGAATATGTAATGCATGGGAATTCCGACAGGTTTAGACCTGGGTGTGCGAGAATTTGCAAGAATGTTTAGGACATATTTTCTTTGGCAGATATGGATGCCTAGCTTGTGAGGACCTCGCAAATTCTATTACAAGGAAGTCCCCCAGTGAACCGTGACTTTTGATTTTGAATCTATGACAAGGAACTCAATCTGTTTATTTTCCTACAAACATCTAGCTATAGCTGGTCCTCATACACCGGTCAGATCCCAGATCTCCGGGTGATCAGTTGTCAATGGCTTTATCGTGAAGGCAATTGTTCGAAGCTTGGGGTTATTCTTCGGCAAAAGTACAATATATAGTAAACAAAAATAGTAAAAGTACTGAGGTGATTAATAAACATTTATCCTTTCACTTGTGATGATAAGTTCATATGCAGACTGACCCACATGGCCCACATCAACCTCCCAAACAGAACACTCTTGTTACAAGTATGAGTACTGTCAATAAAACTAAAAGGGGATAATTACACTTGCATCCCCTAAGGTTTGTCACTTACATATGCATATGGATCCTTTCACATTTGAAAACTGACAAAAGTCAGTTTTGATTTGCACAAATGGTTACAAAGCCTTTTTTTTTTTTTTGTTAATTCAAGAATATTAAAAAAACCAAGCTAACCCTTGAGATTAAATTTTTATAAAAGTCGATTTATTCTTGAAAATATCAAACTAAAGATAAAGATCTAATACAATTAAATAAATCCTAATAAAAACAAAATTCCAACTTTTTCTATTGAAAATTTTCCAAAAGTTTTCTTATAAATCTACAAATAAGGATAATTTTGTTATTTAGCATAATTAAGGTAATATATTTTGTTCAAACTAAAAGGGTATTTTAAGTATGCAATCTTTGGAAGGTAGCTTGGTGATCATTTATGCATGTGTCAAGAAAGGTTTTTGAAATTTTCCAAATGTGAGGAGGTCTATATGTAGAAGTGACAAACCTTAGGGGGTCTAAGCGTAATTATCAGAGAAAATTATTGAAAATGGTGACTTTTCTTGGGTATTGCTAAAAACATGCCAAGAAAAGTCTTATTGGCAAAAAGAAGTTGCTTTTTAAGAGTATTTGCAAAATGGGAGAGCATGTCATATCCGGTGGTCTTCTCCCCATTCTACCCTCCACGTCAGCACATCAAAACACGTCCCACTTCTCTCTGTCAAACCGTTCGTACCATTCTATTTGTGCCATCAAACACCTAAGAGCGCCTTCTTCCCCGTTTAAAAACCCTAGCAATATTCCGGACACCCTCTCCGGCAACCACTGTTCTAAGGTGAAGGCGGATGTTCGTAGGCCCTTCACGAACTCTTTGACGACCACCATTCGAAGCAGATGCCTCCAACACAGTCCCTCGCAACCACCCCATTCCATTAGTCAACATCTTCGCCGACCACCATTCGACACTTGGTTTCAAGGTCTCCTACTTACACTTTTCGCCTGCAATGACATTCCACTTTCTCTTCGCCATTCGACCACCATTTTCGACACTGTCAGGCAACCACCATTTGAAGACAACTCCCATTGAAATAGGGTAAGCAATCTTCTACATTGGTTTGTAAATTTCTGCAATTTGTCAAAAAGTTTGCCCTAGATTGGATAATCGGAAAGGAAAACTTTCAATTTGTGTATTTTGGGAGATTTGGGTTTGATTTAGAGACTATCACCATATTTTCGCCTCTCCTGTAAATTTGGGTTTGATTTAAAGACTGTCATTCTGTATGAGTGCTTACCACACCTTTTTTTTTGGATCAATAATAATGGTAATTATATATAGAAACTTGCATGAGGACAAAATCCAAACAGTACATACCTACCAGAAGTGGGATGTACCTACTAAAAAACAAAAAAACCACAAACGTACAAAACTCCGACCCCTACCCTCACACAATCAAAACCTATCAATTACTAACTATATCCCCAACCCCACAATCATGAAACTCCGTTGTAGCCGAAGACCAAAACGCCACAACACCCAAAACAGCATCAAAGAGAGCCTCTCGAGTCATGATAACCCCATCAAAGATGCACCGGTTCCGGCTCAGCCACACTGTCTAGATCGAAGCAAAGAATACTTCACAAAAGAATGTTCTCGCTTTTCTCGACAAATGTGGAAACCTCCAATGTACCGCTAACTCACATAGGGATCCTAGCATGGCCCACAACACACCTGCACCTTGTAAAAATCTCCCCCAAATGTAACTAGCACAACTACAATGCAAAAACAAATGCTTAACCGACTCACCTTCCCTCATACAAAGTGCACAAACAAATGGTGATAATGCCCAACTCTTCCTTCTTCGCTATAGATTGTCATGAGTATTGATCTTATTCAGAAAAACAGTTCATACAAAAAGTTTCACCTTGAAAGGAACTTTGGCTTTCAATAGGAATAGGATAGGAAAAGGAGGAGAATTACTAGCTCTCAACAAAGAAAGTGAGACGTCCAGGACTTACAAGAAAAAGTGACCTTATTACTCAAGAGACCACCACCTAACATCCAGGACTTTATCACGAATAACAACCCACGCAATATGACCAATTAAGGCACCCAACTCATCGATTTCAGACTCTCACAGATCCCTTATAAATTGAAGATTCCACACTAACCCATTACCCCGACCCAGACAGGATGTTAGAAACAAAAGGATCCCTTAATTGACGAATCTAGAAGAGACGAGGAAAAAGTAATGACAGCTTTGAACCCCCCCCCCCCCCCCCCAACCAGATATCCGACCAAAAATGGAAAGTATCTCCCATTTGGAGCTTGAAAGATACCAAAGGCAAAAAAACATGAGACAACCTCAAAATAGACTTCTAAGGACAGTCATAAGGAATTTTGATATTGTGAATAATCTCCCTACCATTGTGGTGAGCTCCAAACTTACTCACAATCACCTGACTCCACAATGCCCCCCTTTCCTGACCGAACCTCCACATCCATTTTGCTAGTACAATAGAATTCTTCAAATAAACATTCCCCAATGATAGACCTCTTGCACTCAGGTCCCTTGTGACAACCTCCCATGTCACGACCCGGAACCAAGTCTGCCCCTCCAAGGCACAACCCGTCTCAGACCGTGGCAAGTGGGCCATTACTCTTAACGAAACGCGGAGGATTTTAAAACTTTTTCATAATGAGTGCAGGTGCAACAGTTTATACATGTGCATATCAAAAGTGTATTCATATATATATATACTTTTGAAATGAAATAACGCATGAGAGTTTAGTTACAAAATAGTAGGTGACTAGTCACTCCCCTCAAAGGTAAAGGTTTTACAACTCAAAACTATACATGTATGATAGAAATAAAAGGAAAGCCTAAGGCCTATAAAAATCCTCCTCTCTATACCCTATAGCTTTCTCCTTGCCTCTATCCCCAGCCCGATCCTTCACACCGGACGTCGATGGATCTGAAAAATAAGATAGAAACAACTGTGAGACGAATGTCTCAGTAAGCAACACATGCATGAGTCGATGAAAACATAGTTTATGCATATATCTTTCGATAAACCATGACATGTGGGTATATCTAATGCTACGAAATCCACGGCATCTCATGTGACATACAACAGTGCATGCATATGCCTCAGTGTACAAATAATCCATTTAATAGCAATCATGTATTCAATTTATCACTTGTTATCTAGGATGTTTACGTATATACACATGGCCTCATCTAGCGTCACCAATTCCATGTGGTGGCTAGGCATCTACGCCGATTCCCCTTGATGTAGGCATCCATATGCCGATTCCCCTTGACATACAGGCATCCCTTGCCGATTCCCCGTAGCAAGTGGGCATCGGCCGCCAATGATGCTGATGCCGAGATGATATCACAATAGAGCAATAACAGTAACAAGAACACATGGCTATGACATATACACAAACAATCCTAGCTAAGTCTATGGATCCATACCTTAAGGGTTCATTATGCGGTGTGTTCATTTATCAATTACACAACAAGTATAGCAACAAAAAAAACAGAATAATAACATTCAAGGATCCCAAGTTTGAGTGGAGGATGCAAGTTCTCTATCTCCAAGTTGGGAGGAACAAGGGTCCACTACGCCAACTGAGATGAACCGCTCACAGCCCACCAAGACTTACTGGTCAATTGCTCATATCAATACCTCATGCCTTCTTGCATGGAAAGTACTCAAGGGTAGCCCATGGTCTTACCCGAGTCAATCTTGGGCCACTGCCCTTCGCTCAATGGTACTCAATGTCATTGGGGTCATTGCCCTCTTTTCAATATCAATACAATGGGCCACTGCCCTTTCATTTATGATTAATGATCATGGGCCACCGCCCTTTCATCTCGTGTTACAAGTGACGGGCTAGAGCCCTTGAAGTTGTGAAAATGTAATATGGGCCAATGCCCTTCATACTATGTGTATGATACCAGGCCGAAGCCCATCTAGTCATGGCTGGTGTACTCATATTGATAACCAATGGTAAAGGTTTGGTTTTCTAGAAATTCTACATTTCATGACTCCTTTTGGGGCAACCTATGACTCAACTCTTTTAATACTTGTACAACTTGGTTTTGGCTCTTGACTTCAACTTCTAAGGGTTATTTGGAAAGTGTTTGAGGTGGTGGAATCAAGTTATCCTATTTCTATAGTATTCTGGGACAGAAACTCTCGGTAAGACCCTCTTTGGGAAAACATACCCAAAATCTTTGATATTTGGAATTTTGAGTTACTTCCAGTTGGAACACCTCCTGGACACTTAACTCTCACTTATACATAGGTTGAATTTGAACAAAATCAAATGGTAGTTCAATTTGGGTTGAAACCTCAAAAATTTGAAATTTTTGGTAAGGGCGCTCGATGGGTCGCTCGAACCGGCTTCGAGCGGCTAGAAATTTTGCTCTCGGGTTCTCTGTTTTGACATCTTGCTAGAACAGTCGCTCGAGCGATGCTCGAGCGGCCATGACTTAAAACTTTATCTAAGGCTACTCAACACTACCGCCTGATGACCGCTTGAGCGACTGCTCGAGCGGCTGAGTTTTCTCAGCAACTCGCAAAATCCGATTTTTGGGGATTTAGGGTTTTTTCTCAAATCTGAATTGTTCTTGGTGTTTTTGGACTCAAAATCACTCCTAGCATGTGTATAAATCTACTACCTATTGTGCGCACGTGGGGGCGCACGATGCCGAGTCTGGCTTTCCGTGGGTTTTTTGTTGGTTTTGGGGAGTCGCCACTGTTCATTGTTAAGGGTGTGAACAGCCACCCAATTCTTGATTTACATTTATGTACGTGCAAGGTCTACCCAGAGACTTTGGATAAGTGGTTCGGTTGTAACCCAGGGAAGTCCGTGGACACCTTGAGTTACCTCGATAGATAGCGGGTTCCCGTGAGTCGGAATTTAGGCGAGTTAACTCAATTAGCTTGTATGTGTGTTTCCTTAAGATTGGGCCGGTTTAGGCCCATTGCAATAAAAAACTCTAATAGCATGAAATCGAACAACGGGTCTTTCTTTTGGATTTTCCTTATGTGGGCTTGCCAGAAAGCCCACAAGGGTTTGTTATCATACAAGCCCATCTAAGCACCCGGTTTCTATTCAAGGGCAAAATGGTAAGTTTGTGGATGAAATTTTCCAAAAACTCTAGCTCACACTATGGAGGGCCCAAGATGAGAAGCACTACAACAAAACATGGTCAAAAGCCATTAAAGGAGCCCAACGTGGCTTTTTAGATCTTTTTGGGGTCCATGCAAAATCCAATTTCTCTTAGGGGTAGAATGGTATTTTTACAAGGATGGGGGTTTCATAAAAGCCATTAGTTCACATTGTAAAGGACCATAAATGATAAATGGTACAAAAAATCTGCACCCAAAAAACTATTAAAACGATGGAATGGAGATGAAAATAAAGATGGGGGATAATTTGAAATAGAAGTTCTAAAAGCAAAAAGAAAAAGAAAATGAGAAAGTTTATTTTGTGCCCTTGATTCTTAAGAATACCAAAAACCCCACATGTGTTTATAAAATTTACAAAAGGCATGCCCTCACCCAGACGTCCAAAGCATGAGCATCATGTTGGGAATATCATTCAAACCCATCTTCCAATTCCCTTTTTATGCTCTTTTGTTTTTTTTTTTATTTATTTGATTGGTGCCTATCTAAACAAAATGAAAGGACCAACAAACAGCCAAATGGCTATTTGTCAACCTTCATGGAATTGGGTTTGGCTGTTCCAGTCGTACCCAATTCCACTAAACTACTTTTTTTTTTTGTTGTGTTTCCTTTTATTATCATATATATATATATATATATATATATATATATATATATATATATATATATATATATATATATATATATATATTTTGGGAATCACATTTTTTGCAGAACATGAGTAACAAGGTTTTATTACATTTAAATCAATGGCAAAATAGCAATGGCAAATCAATTGAACTAAAGGAACTTCATCTCCAAAACTTGTAAAACATGGAAGCTACTTTCCAAAAGGAACAGTGATGCAGAACATGGTAAAAGCTACTCTCAAAACCTTTCGTCATCTTCCACAATAGGTTGTCCTTTTAACATATTTTAGAGTGCCGTCAACTGTGTGTTCTAAGAGCTCAAAACCTGTTCAAGCTCATTCATGTGATTAGAAACAGTGATGCAAAACATGAGTAACAAAGGTTTATTACATTTAAATCAATGGCAAAATGAACAAACCTGTTGGAGAGTAGCTTCAACTTGGTTTTTTAGAACCATTGGAATGTGCACAGCAGTAGAAGGAGATCTGTCCCTACAGTCGATTGCTAAGAGACTTTTGTTAGTCAGATTTCAATTCCCTTATTGTAGATTTCTCTCCCTTTTTTTCTGATTCCCACCACCTCTCTCCTTTCTCGTTTTTATTTTTTTGTTTTGTTTTATCTCTGTTCGTTCCCCCCTATCCAGAGATCCTCCCTTCTCTCTTAACAGAGAAGGGAAAAGGAGATGGGAGAGGGAGAGGCAGACCCACGTGGGTCACCTCCTTTCTCTCCAATCACGATTAGATAAGGAGGGGCCAAACTGCCCATTCCTTATTTAATTTTTTATTTTATTTTATTTTTATTAATTGATTCTCTTTTTTCTTTTTCTTTTTTTGTCTTTTATTTTTTATTTTTATTTTTATTTTTACATATTGCTGCCCAATGACAAACTTGTGACATATAGGTTTGCCACATGGCAAACCAAATCTTATAAATTTATGAAAATACCCTTCAAACTGTTTTGGCCATAACTTCATTGTTCGAATTCCGATTCACGCAAATTTAGTTGCGTTGGAATCGTATCGAAGCCTACTTTTCAATGGTGCAAGGGTTACTGGCCAAATCAGCTTCTAACAAAATGACAAATTTTTTGTTCTTTGTTTTAGCTTGCTTATGGTTTTGTTGTGTTTAGCACTTTTTGGTTTGAACAAAATTTTGGTGCTTACACCTACAAAACCCCTCAAAGAAAACTCTCCTATTGACCCTAGAACTCGTTTTCACATCTCAACCCTAACATTCACATTCCACATTCGAAAATGGCCGAAATTTGAAATAAGGGTTGGGGTGGTGTTGCTTACCTCTTGCAAACACTTGAGAAAGCTTCCTAACTCCTAAATCAACCCACGAACAGCACTTGAGCCCCTTGGTTTGACTTTCTCCACGAACCTCCAAGCTTTCTTCCCAAACGAAAATGGTTCCTTTGGTTTCCTCTTTTTATTTTCTTTCAAATAGACTCCTCCAATGAGTTGGAAAAGGATGGGGGACGAAAATGGGGAAGGATGATGAGGGAAATGGGGAAGAAGATGAGTGTGGAAGGGCAAGAGAAGAGGGAAAGGGTTTGAGCAAGGGTCTTGGTCGTATGGGGCATTCCTTTGGGTTTCTTTGCTTAAGTGGCTTTCTACAAGACACTAAAATTTACAAGTTTGCCACTCCTTCATTCTACATTGCACAACACTAACCACACTTAGCATATTTTCTCACCATGGAAATCTCATGTAACCAAATGACAGATGCTCACCTTCATAGGCTGCTGACAGCCCGGAGTTTAGCCACTTTGACTGGCTTTAGGCTTGAGCTGCTCCAGCTTCGCCTACACATCAAGTTCACTGATTAGGGTATGCTAGGAATATTGGAATAGGGTTTCACATCCCACCTAAGCAAATGATCCTTCTTATATTTGCTTCCCCCCCTCTTCCCATAAAATGTCCCTTTGCCTTTTCTAAATAATCTTCACAACCTTCATGGGAGCTCTAAACAAGGACATAAAGTACAATGGTATATTAGCAACCGACGCTTTTATTAAAGTTACTCTTCCTTCCAGAGACAAACAGTTTCTCTTCCATATAGCCATTGTATCCCCTTAAGTCACTGATTGTATCCCCCTAAGATTGTGTTGGTATCCCCAAAAGATTTTGCATGTACCCCCTTAAGTCAATGCTTGTATCCCTATAAGTAGTAACTTGTATTCCCTTAAGATCCTGGTTGTATTCCCTTAAGATTGTGTTGGTATCCCAAAAGATTTTGCATGTACCCCCTTAAGTCAGTGCTTGTATCCCCGTAAGTAGTAACTTATATTCCCTTAAGACCCTGGTTGTATTCCCTTAAGATTATGTTGGTATCCCCCAAAGATTGTGTAAATATCCCCTTGCGTCACTGCTTGTATCCTCGTAAGAAACTGCTTGTATCCCCTTAAGTCATTGATTGTATCCCCTGAAATACTACTTTTTGCAAGATTAACCTTAAGCCCAGATAGCATCTCAAAAACCCTATGTATACATCATGTCCAATGTACAATATCCCTGCATGCTTCTAAAAATAGTACGGTATCATCAGAAAATTGTAAATGAGAAATCAGAACCCCCTCCTTCCAACTTTAAAA
The DNA here is from genome assembly GCA_947561395.2 of Buxus sempervirens. Lineage (NCBI taxonomy): Eukaryota > Viridiplantae > Streptophyta > Magnoliopsida > Buxales > Buxaceae > Buxus > Buxus sempervirens. The sequence continues at coordinate 18,065,844 of OX387190.1, read as the reverse complement.
CCTCTAACCAACCCCTTATTCTCCCCAAAGTCCAACAATCTACTTACACGTCACTTACCATAGTAAATAGAAATGGGACAACGGGCCACCTTGTCTCAACCCTCTAGAGGATTCAACTTGACCACACACTTTTCCATTAACAATAAAAGAGAACATAACATGTAAGGATTATTTTGTATTGCCTTCAATTCCGTGTCAAAAAGGTTTTATTAAAGTGGTCAATGTATTTGGGGTAGGTTTTAAGTGATGCGGTTCAAACGGGGTTAAGGTCGGAGCAAAATTGGTAAAGTTACGACCAACGTTCGACCGTTGAGGTTCCACAGAGAAACCCGAGAGCAGCGTTCGCCTCACGTTTGCTGAACGTTCGACCGTTGAGGTTCCACAGAGAAACCTGAGAGTAGCGTTCACCTCACGTTCGCTGAACGTTCGACTGTTGGTGTTCCACAGAGAAACTCGAGAGCAGCGTTCACCTCACGTTCGCTGAACGTTCGACCGTTGGTGTTCCACTGAGAAACCCGAGAGCAGCGTTCGCCTCACGTTCACTGAACGTTCGACCGTTGGTGTTCCACAGAGAAACCCGAGAGCAGCGTTCGCTGCACGTTCTCTGGTCGTTCGAACGAGAAGAAGAAAAGTGAGTTTTTGTATTGAATGTTCGAGCCGCGTTCGCTGAGCGTTCGAACGTTCGTTAACAAACTTCAGTTTTAGAAGTCCGATCTTTTCTGATTTGTTTCCTTTTCTTTTCCTATCTTCTCCTAATCTATTTAAGGAGTGTCTAGACTATTGTGAGGCTTACCTAAGACGTTTTAGAGAACCCTAAAAACATGTGTAAGAGAAAGAGATCTCCTTCCTCTTCCTTCTCCTTCTTTGAGCCATCAAAACCTTTCTTCATATTTCTTTTCTACCTTGGAGTTCCGGGTTGGAGAGTCTGCTCGTGGGAGTTCCTACGGTTGCTGAGCGAGTTCGTTTGGCACTTCACTAAGAAGATATTCAGAGTTCTGGATCGTTGCAAGGATGCAAATCTGAAGAGTTCTTCAGATATTTACATTGAGTCAGAGTCAGTGTTGGGTCGTCTGAACCACTATTGTAAGTCTTCTTCTTATAGTGATTTTCAGAGGTGGCACCTTGTAGCCCGGAGGGTTTTTCTCTTTGAGAGTTCTCTTAGAGTTTTCCCTTTGTCACCAAAATTGCTTGTGTTGTCTCTTCTCTATTTTGCAATTTTGTGAGATGAATTGTTAATTGCTCAGACTTGTGCATGCCTATTAATTAAGAACTTGTTTTTAATTGATAGAAATTTTATTCCGCAATCGGTTTCACCTATTCACCCCCCTCTAGGTGATTTAGAGTCTAAACTGTGTTTTTCATAACATTTTGCAAGCAACCCCTAATCCAACCACACCATTTCATCACCTCTTCCATTTTCATTGTCGGAGTGCTTACCACACTTCCGATAGTGAAAATAGTTCTCACGACCACCGACTCTGATTGAGACATTACATGTTATCAGAAAAATATTTTACTTCCTAAGATGGAAATCAGTGATGAAAATAGTCAAATTATAAATAGAAAAGATAATAAGTTGCACATCGTACCTGCAAATCCCACATTCATCACAATGAAACTAATGTTTTTCAGTCTAAGATGAGAGTGAAATCATTAGTTAGCATCCAGCATAGAATAATTCTGGAAAACCATGCCAGGATTCAAATCACAATCAAACAATCTCAAGTTTGCAAATGAATTAACCCAACAACACTTACAGCATCATCATAAAATTTGCATACTTCACAGAAATATTGTCCCATGTTGAAACCACAATTTGAGAGCAAGCTTGAGCAACCTCGAAAAAATGGATGAAATTACACACCAAACCAATTGAAAGGTTAATGAAATCCACTCCTTAACCAACACACCAACCTCCTGCTCCGTGTTAGAAACTGAACAAATTACTTGAAACATTAATCGAAAACTGTAATTCATCGAGAATGAAACTATAATCCATCCAGGAAGCTCAAATACCTGGATAAAAACAATTAATAGGTAAAAGGAAAGAGAAAAAACTCACTTGCTTCACATCATGCCTGACGATTTCGTGCCTGTCTTGAGGGTATTTCATGAATGATAGTAGTTCATTAGATACTATTGATGAATGATAGTATTTCATTAGATAAAATATTAAATTTTATTTGGGAGGTAAGGGTAGGCATATCCTAATATTGATGAATGATAGTATTTCATTAGATAAAATATTAAATTTTACAAAAGATAAAACAGTACCCATGAGAAATGGGTACTAAATCAAAAAGCATACCCTCCAGCAATAACCAATGCCTGTAACACCTTATAAAATCGATGACAGAACCAACACACCCCAACCCAGAAGACTACATACTACAGAGAACATCGCATTAGCCCTCCTCCCTGGCAGAGACTCTCCACTCTCTCATTATCTCACTTGAGGACACACCAAAGAAGTTTTTATGCATTACCAATTGACTACAAACAGTTACAATTGCATCCTCTATTACCCTTTGAACACTTGGCTGACAATCCTAAAAAATGCATGCATTTCTTGTCTTCCATACATTCCACCCACTTGAGAAGAACGGCACCTAATACCTTATTTTTCCTTTCCTCCCTAGAGCTAGAAAGCTCCATTGGTAAGCTAGATGATCTAATTTCTCTGGAATCACCTAGGGAACTCCAACCAGTTCCAAAAAATTGTTCCAAATTTCTATAGCAAACGTGCAGTGTAAGAAGAGATGATCAACTGGTTCTTCATTTTGAAAATATAGTACACAAACTGGCGGCATCCTTACCATATTCTTCCATCTTCGTTGTAGCATATCATGGTAAAGTAGAATGCATTCTCCGATCTCCCATTAACAAGTAAGAAATAAATGTTAAATTTTTATATAGTATGGCTAGTTGTGGGAGCTACTCTACTCGAGGTTGCTGGAGTCCATGCAATGTACACACACAACAAGGGATCTCTTCGCATCTTCAAAGGTAGTGGAGCATTCAATATCATCATGCTAAACTACTACAAAGCAAGCTCCGTTATCATAAACTAACAATTCCAAGGCGAAGGTCCTTGGATATTGAGCATATTAACAAGGACGTAGTTGAATGTGCATTGAAGTTAATAAAAAGAGAAACTCAGCACATGCTCAGCCCTTTAAGAAGGCAAAGGGCATCAGAAATGTTTAGAAATGCTAAAGACAGGGGTGAGGACATTGAAGAGTATTCACATAAGGTACGAGATATTTATGGAGACACAATTTTTCAATCAGAGTCGGATATATCTAATGAAAGTAGGACTATTTTGGAACAAGATTTTGACTACTTAGACTTTGAATCGCCTCCAAAGCACGGACGTAAGGTGGTTGTAGCATCTGAACCTGAAGACACGGATTCTGACTCATGTTCAAAGGAATTTTAGATTTTTTAGCAATCTTAGTATAAGTCTTGGTGTGCAATGAACTTTGTTTTTTCCTATTTTATTATTGCGATGATTACTGTATGGGAAATAATAACATTCTAATTGTATATAGCCGTTATATTAGTAAAATCCCATATTTACTAGTGTTATTTTGTGTGTTTTTTAGAGTAGATAGATTAAGCGTGTATCGTTGTTATCATTAGTTCAAAACTTTAGGTTCGTTATCAACATTTTATCAGTCACTTTGTGCATTGCTCACGTAGTCATACAAGGACAATTATTTCGTTATTGTGGTTTTATTCGATGCATATGAAATTGAATTTATGTGTAGATTTAATTGAATTGTATGGCCGACCGTGGAGATGATATATGTGGTTGCAGAAGGGATAGAGATGGATTGCCATCTACTGTGCATCAGATAAAAAGAAATCACAATGTCGTATTGGTCTGAACTCGTAATTGTTTCACATTATAATTTTTTTATTTTTGTTGTTGATGCAGGGCCTGCGGGTCCAAATGAGTAGGATGGTAGTGGTTGCCAGTGAGATGCAGCAATGTTGTACCTCTCTTTATTGGTACATCGAGAGATGCCTCCATGCACATACTAGGGATCAGCCACCCGAAGAAGGGGATGGAGCGCCAACACCCATGCATCCAGCTTCTGATGGCGGTGAACTACCGAGAGAGGAGCATAGCTCCAATGAGGAGGCAGGAGTTGATGTGCCGCCACCCGTGCATACATCTTTCGATCATAGTGGACTACTGATCGAGGAGCCTACCACCTGTGATGAGGCAGGTGTTGATGTGCCACCAGCCGTGCATACATCTCCTAATCAGAACGTCTCTTGCACCATGAGTCCACTCCCAAGCAGGAAAAGACGAATCAAGCAGAAGGCAACAAAGGTTTTGTCTCCTTTTGCAGTGGATTACAAATTCCCCCCAGTCAGACATGATAAGAAGCTTCTCTGTAAATATATATATATATATATATATATATATATATATATATATATATATATATATATATATATATATATATATATATCTTTGCCTTGAGGATAAGTAAGTATTTCATTACCGCGATTTATACTTATTATTATCATATTTAACCATTCATAGTCACCATGTATGCGTATGTGGGGTCCACAACATTTCTTTCAAGGTTACATAAAGATAAGCATTTCTGTATGGTAGTCATATGATACATGTTTACGTTATTTGTTTTTTCATAAGCTCAATGTAGACACCCCAAATTGCACAGTCAAAATGATCAATAATCATCAAAAATCATTATCTCCTTGGAAGCCAGCACAAAATTTGAGAAAATAAGTTTTTTTCCTTGTATTCGACAACTCAGGTCGGATACAAGTGTTTCTCTGCGTATCCGATGGAACATGCCGAATACAAGCAGACTTTAGTGTATCCGGCATTATATGCCGAATACATTAAGGCACTTGTGTATCCGGCCTGATATGCCGGATACATAAGTTTTGCTCAAAATTAGGGTTTTCCGAGAGATTTCGCTTTTTACCATCATGTTCCTCATTAAATGAGGGGAAATCTCCGAAATAGCCTTAGGGTTAAGGTTAGTGGGTTCTAGACATAATTTTGTGTCTAGCATCATGCAAACCCTAACCCTAGCCTTTGCCTATAAATAGGAGGCATCTCCTTAAGCAAATGGGCAAAAAGTTGGAGATCCAAAAGCTCCGAGTGAAGAAGGGAACCGCTGCCGGATTGACTCTAGAACCCAGGTAAGCCTCAAACCTCTCCTTTATTTTTCTGTTTTTACATTCTAGATCTAGATCTCTTCTTCTACCTTTCTGTAGAATAAGGCCTTGATGTGTGTATGAAAACCCTTCCCTGGCTCAAAGTATCTCAAGACTCCCCCTAGCCGTAAAATGTGAAGGCGGGATCTAGGAGAAACGAGACTGGGGATTGATCCTAGTACTAGAACCTTTATTTGCATAAGCCTTTTGAATCTATGGAGCCCGTTTCATATTCAAAGTGCCCCAAGATTATCTTGAAGAACCATGTTTTGGGGGGATAGGCTCATATTTAGGATTTATTGCATTCGTTGTGATAAATCTGAGATAAATGACCTCAATCAATTCTGGAATGTCTTTAAATGATTTTTAAAGGATTTGTATTCATCTTGCACGAATTGCACACACTTTGTCACAGTTTTGAATTGTTTTTCTCCAAAAATGGCTTAACTTGACAGCAACTGTACCCTAACTTCGGACACTCATAACTTCATCATCCGGATGAATTTTGGAGTGATTCTAGAACCATGGGAAAGGTGAGGCTGTATAATTTATGCCTACCAAATTTCATTAATTTCTATGGAGCAGATTTTTGACACCATTCTGCCGAAGTTGAGAGGTCAGTTTAGGTCAAACTGTTGAACCTATCACTTCGAATGGGCGCCATCTGCTTGTTTTAAATCCGATTCGAGTGATTATTGTTTCTGGGAACTCCTTTATGAGTTTATTTTTAAATCCAGTTGGTTTCATAATGTTTTGATTTAAATTGTGTCGTGGATAGCAGATTTACTCAGAACTGCTCAACAGCACTTTTCTGGGTTAATCTGTGATCCTCGGGGCCTGTTCGGGAAGTCACCCAAAGCACATCTGAATGAATTTTTGTATGAGGCTAGTTTCCTTTGAAATATGGCCATACATACTTCATTCACACCAAATTTCATGGATTTTTATGGGGCCAATTGTTCTAGGTGATTTTCCAAACTTGCCTACTTGTCACTTTTGTTTATCTCCAGCAGCTACTTTTAAAGAAGCATAACTCCTAGGATTCTAATCGGAATGGATTGAAAATTTGCATGAGTCTTCTATCTATCATAATATTTCAAATGAATTTGGTTTGATTCAATTTAAATCGGATTTGAATGATTTCAAGACAAATGGTTCTTACTTTTACCAAATTTCCCGGATTTGCCTCAACTTGGTTTTGTGCAACTTTTGCTTTGATTTCCATCTTTCTGTGATATTCCAGAAATGATATTGACATAAAAGAGGATCTGGAATTTATTTGGATTTTCATGTGAAGATATCATACATTTGTCCTTTTTCAAGGTTTTTAATAATTTTTAGCAAGCTTTCTTATTTCTTTAGCATGAGCAATACTTGGCAACCACCTTGTGTGGGTGAATGGGGGTGCCTAACACCTTCTCCCGTTCATAATCTAATCCCCTTACCCATCTCCGGATTTGATTTTCAAGTATGGTTATTTTTACTCTAGAATTTGCTTATTTTTAATCTTTTGGTGTCCATTCACACCCTAAACTTGAATGGTGGCGACTCCCACGTTTTTACGTCGAGCCCGTGTGTTGACGGAGGGGAGATCACCACGGTGATTTTTTCCATGTCTCACACTCAGTGACTTCCTTTTTTTTATAGCATGAATGTTGTTGATCTTGATAGCATTCACGTTACGATGGGAGAGATTCAATGCTTGATGGACAAATATATCATCGGGAGCATGGTATGTGGGAAGCACTATGTTGTAACTTCGTATTACAATATGATATTTATTTCCGTATATAGTAAGATCCAAAGTTGTGTGTTCTATGGAAATCAGGTTGTGGCTGCCCATGCTGTTTGCTTATCGAGGCGACAGCTATGTAATTCTTCTACAGTTCGTAGGCAGTATTGTGCCCCCTATGTCAGTGTACCTATATTGCCCTATTTTTGAACTTGCAGATTGCTCTTGCACATGTAGAGTACTGATGTTATTATAAATTTTAGGAAGCAATAATAAGCAACCAAATAATCGTGGAGGATGCGTTTAGAAGATTCTTTGCTCCGAAAAGGACTAGCTATGCGCTTGTAGATTGCCATTTGGTGCGTTAGTTTGCATTTTCTATAGTTGGGTGCTATCTTGGTTGCTTGAAGTGTTTTTCATAACAGAATTATTAATGGAAACCATTTTATTTGTTTTGATGCTATGATTGTCTTGTAGCTTTTCCTCCCCATTTGTCACAGGAACCATTGGTTCCTTGTTGTGCTAAATTGCATGGAGACGAGGTTTGATGTGTTGGATTCGCAACCCAACCGGCGAACACAGTATAAGGGTATCATCTGTACTCTGGTGCGAATAACTATCATTGAACTTTACAAGTAGTTAGCATTGTTTTATATGGCTGCTGATAACAAAATGACAAGAGATTTACTCTTTCTAACTTCATATGCAACTCTACAATTTTGAACTTCCTTGTAGACACTTAATGAGGACGTAGTTTTGGTATGCAAGTAAAAAATTTTTAGAGATTATTCGAACTATTTGTCCATGGACAATCAATTGGAATTCCCCACTAGCCCATCCAATATCCACTCATGCCTCAGCAAGAGAACGAGTAAGTGATTCGTTGTGAGATTGTGTTGTGATTATGTGTTCCAACCAATCACATTATATCTTTAACCTTTGTTTTGTATTATGTGATGTAGTGTTGATTGCGGTGTATTTATGCTGAAATTTATGGAGTTTTGGGATGGGTATGCATTGTCCTCCCAATTTGGGCAAGCAATTATATATATAAATATGTCATAGGTTTGTCTATTTTATTACATTTGCTACAATGATAAAGTCTAATGCAACAGGCAAATATCCGTCTATTTTGGAAGAAGTTGTAGGCTGGCCTTCTGCTTGATCCAAAAAAAAAGTTGAAGGAACAGATGTTGAACCGCGTGCTCCCTTCTTCACGTGACTAAGGTACGTCTCATTTGCTATTCAATATTGATTGATCCCTTTCATATTATATGTGCAATCTAAAAGCGATTCTCAGTATAACTATGAAATAAGTGCCCCTATTGGTTTCTCCCATATGTATTGCGTACACATTGATAACTTTCCTTCATTGTGTAACTTTTAGTAGGTTGTAAAGTCTCAGGATATTGACTCCATTAAAGTTGTGAACAGGTTGTGAAGAAACTTTAGTGGCCTTTTTCCTACATGCAAATAATTTTTTTTCCTTAATATCTAGCTAAGGGGACTGAACATTGTAGACATTGTATGTTTCTACTTATGTTGTAATCTTAACATAAAAACTTCATCAATTATCGGTGGGCTGTGGTTTTTTTTAGTTATATGGTTTTCACTACAAGATTATATGATATTTACAATTATGCTTGATAATAAGAAAAAGCTTGTACCATATACATAAATTGAAGAAATCCAGGCTAAGATATGTTTATGCTTTTCTAGTATTTTTTTCTGCACCTTCCATTCATTTAACAAATTTTGAGTAAGCGTACTTGAAGGGGCGTGCACATTTTGCTCAAGAAACTAAGAATAGGAAGGTTGCAGAAGATTAGGTAAGGATTGAAGCACTAAAGGCCAGTGAGAAGGAGATATTGATGACGATTGAAATTAGCACATAACTGTTTGAAGTTTGGGTTTGATTTTACTTATTTTTAATCACATTTAGTACATTAATAGGTGAGTGTGTAGTGAGGCACTCGCACTTGAATTGTAAGAAACTAAGGCTCAAGTAAATACAATGATTGAATGCAAGAAAATGCATGCAATCCTCGTACACTACAATACATATTTCTTGGTGTATATACCGATCATGCAAAATAATGCCAGAAGCTTGTCCTCATAACATACTTCTTTTTCATCTGATTAGAATGAATAAAAGTATCCTCGAAATAACAAAAAATGCCCAATCGAGATGTGTTTGATGCCCCAAGTCAGCTTGTATCCCCTTAAGATTATGCATGTATCCCCTTAAGCTTGTGCATGTATTCTCGAAGTCATTGCTTGTATCCCCTTAAATAACTACGTGTATACCCATAAGGTCCTGATTGTATCCTCTTAAGTCACTACTTGTATCCTCGTAAGACCTTGGGTGTATCCCCCTAAGATTGTGTTTGTATCCCAAGAAGATTGTGCATGTATCCCCTTAAGTCAGTGCTTGTATCCCCGTAAGTAGCAGCTTGTATCCCCATATGACCCTGGTTGTATCCCCCTAAGATTACGTTGGTATCCCCCAAAGATTGTGCATGTATCCCCTTAAGTCAGTGCTTGTATCCTAATAAGTAGCATCTTGTATCCCTGTAAGATCCTGGTTGTATCCCCCTAAGATTGTGTTGGTATCCCTAGAGGATTGTGCATGTATCCCCTTAAGTCAGTGCTTGTATCATCGTAAGTAGCGGCTTGTATCCCCGTAAGTAGCAGCTTGTATCCCCGTAAGACCCTGCTTGTATCCTCCTAAGATTGTGTTGGTATCCCATGAAGATTTTGCATGTATCCCCTTAAGGCAGTGCTTGTATCCCCGTAAGTCCCTGCTTGTATCCACCTAAGATTGTGTTGGTATCCCATGAAGATACTGCATGTATCCCCTTAAGTTAGTGCTTGTATCCCCGTAAGACCCTGCTTGTATCTTCCTAAGATTGTGTTGGTATCCCCTGAAGATTTTGCATGTATCCCCTTAAGTCAGTGCTTGTATCCTCGTAAGTCTCTACTTGTATCCCCCTAAGATTGTGTTTGTATCCCCCTAATAGTGGGCTTGTACCCCGTTAGACCGTGCTTGTACCCCCATAACAATGTTAAGGTTGGTTACGGGACACAGCGTTTGTACATATAATTTATAGCCATGACCATAGGAGCAAATGGAACATAGGAAGATTGTGCTTGGGATTTAATAATGCCAGATAAAGCTCATGCTCATTATCATCATGGTCACTACTACGGAAGTTTCATTACACGAGGTTTTCCCTCTACGGTTTGATTGATACAATTCGTGCGCTTTACAATGAAAGTCTAGGACTGGGAAATTACATAATTTTTTTTTCATTTTCATACATTTGTAACATTGACGTCCATTAATAAAAATCTCAATCCCTTAGCTTCATGTTATCAAGGTCTTGTAGCAGCTGTTGATAGATGTCTGACATCCTTCTTGCATGGTTGCGTTCGTCTTCCAGCAATCTATGTTCAAGCTCACATATAATGCTTATATCTTGACAAGTGTTATTCCTCGCAGGAGATTCTCCCAATCCCCCATCAGTTTCGTCCTCCAACCAGGAAAAGAAGTTGCACTTGTGTTCCTTCTACAATAAACATGAATATCACACAACTGCAATATCATTAACACCTATTAAAAACAACATCGTATTACAGCTGTTAAGGGTTTTTTGCCATACTTGGAGCGGGCAACAATAAAAACGACGACCATTATTCTTTTAGGTTTTTGCGGTCATGACTCGAAATGGACCCTTCTACACTTACAAATGCGGAGCTTATCGCACCAAACAAAAAACCCACATCCATTATCGCCATTACCCTAACGAATGTAAAGCTTGTTGGAAAATAAAAATTTTATATGCCATAAAATACAATATTATGTGAAACTTATTGGACAAGTGGCAAAATGGTGTCTTAGATTACAAGAGGTATGTGATTGTCTTCTCTTAAGCACTCCTTTCCTACATGGGTACAATGTCGAATTGACGGCTCCAACTTTATTAGGGCTAGATTCCATGCTTTGGATCTGTAAACACGGTCATATGATTATTTATAAAGAATTTGAGCATGGTGTGCGCACATTGACACGTGGCGCACAGATGCGAGGGGAAGAGGGACTAAGGCATAAAGGATCGGCACGCCTTCAGGATATCGGATTTGTGGATTTAGAGGATTGGGAGTCGCCACTGCCTGATGGGGTGCATGCAGACACCTGGAAGCCTATTAGGTGGTCTGCGCATCAATATTCTGGGAAAGGGTCCGGTTACGGTTCGGGGAAGTCCGTAAACACTCCGGTCCGCCCCGTAAAAAAGACGGGTCCCATGGGTTATCTGTAAGACCTTGGAATTTTAAGAATTTTTAATTAAGAGTAAATAAAGATTAAAGTAGTTAATTAGATTAATTGGATCAAATTTGAAAGAAAATAAATGGTTCGGTTTAGTTGGATTATATTACTGGAGGAAAAGAATTGTTTGATTTGGGGTTTGGCTTATTAAATGATTTAGCGGTTTCGTTGGGTTTGATTTGGAGGATTAGTGGGTTAATCAATTAACTTGCTTGGGTTCAGTTTAGTGGGTTGGTTAGTGATTTAGTGGGATCAGATCATTTTATTGAATCGGTTCATTTATTTAATGAAAATATATAAGTTATATGAGATGAAAGAACCTACGGTTCTTTCATTCATTTCGTTGAGGGTTAGGGTTAGAAGAAAAGGGGAAAACGTGGAGAAGAGGAAGGAGGAGAAGGAGAAAGAAGGACAAGAAGGGAAGAAGAAGAAAAGAGAGAGTTGGGCCTTGGATGTGCGATTCCAGGTAAGTAGCATATTTTTTTTTCGTTCGATCGATTTTTGTTGGTTTCTCAGACCTGGTAGCATGTGCTAATTCCTCATTTTGTTGTCGTAAGCAGATTTTTTTTTATTTTTTATTTCCTTTGTTCTTTGATAACTTAATTGTTAGGATAAATTATTAGATGGCTTTTGAGTATGATTGAATTTGGATTTTCTGGTTGCAATACAACGCTCAAAATGGAGCAGTCGTGCGTCTAATTTTTCCTTGTTTTTGAAATTTTTTTTTTGATGAGGTTAGGTTTGTTCATGTAAATCTCTTAATTTGATTGTGAAAATTTAAATATGTCTTGTTTAATCTGTGAATCGATTTGGTTCCATTAGCTGAACGTGCCATTTCTTGCCTAACTGTTAGTTGCTGTTAGTTGTTGTTAGCTGCTTTTAGTGTAGGAGTTTGATTGTGAGAAGTTATTCTTCAAATCTTGCCTAACTGTTAGCTGCTGTTAGTGTAGGAGTTGCTGTTAGTTGCGGTTAGCTGATTAGAATCTACCAATGATCAAGTTCTGGTAATTTTAAGAAGCTGATTAGAATCCCCCAATGATCATGTTGTGGTAATTTTAAAAGGAAAAGACCCCTTTCCTTGTTCAGAATTGATAGTTCAGATTTTGGGGTCTAGCAAAATTAAGGTGGATTTCTTGCTTTTAAGGATTTTAAGGGGCGATTCAAAAAGGGTCTGCAAGGATTAGGGGTAGGAAAAGAGGTAGGTATGTGTTAGGAAATTTTCAGGTTTGCATAGGAACAATTTGAAGTTAAAAATCAGAACCCATTCTGTTATACGGTTTTAAACCTATATAAGATGCAATGGCTTGCAAGGGCTTGGAATCTTTGCATAAAAATTCATATTAGTAGTCTAAAATTTAGTTTAGGGTGTTTGTAGTTGAATGGCAGTGGTTTAGGACATATTGGAACTTAGGGTATTTCTAGAAAAATCAAGAAAAATTGATGGTTTCCGTCCATTGGGTTTCGCGGCTATTTTAATCACCTGTAGTAAACTGACTATAACTTTCTGTAAGAAATTTCAAATTAGGCACCGTTTGTTGTATTAGAAACTAGACTCATAGATATTTCCAGTGATATATCTCATGAATATCCATTATTTATAGATTAGATCAGGTTTAGCATTTAATTAACAAATTTAAACCAAATTCGCAGAGTAAACGGTAACTGCAAACTAATTGTAATAAAATGGCTACAACTTCCTCTAGGAAACTTCAAATTATGTACCATTTGATGCGTTGGGAACTAGACTTGTAGAGTTTTCCAACAAAGTACGCATACCAAATTCCTTATAGATTTGATCAGGTTTAACCTATTTTGAGAATAAAAAGAATTGATCTGCAGGGGGGCTAACATAAAATTGGCTCTTGAAACTGTTGTATGGAATGACCTCACTATTATAAATGATTGTGAAATGATTCTTTGGAAACATCGTGGTATACTTTTGGGTTAATTAATCAAATATCTGGAATTTGGGTAATGTTAAGTTGAGCGATGGTTTCAATGTGGATATTTTGTGTTGGTGTTCTCCAAGCATGAAATCGGTTTAATCCTAACTCATGTTCAATATTGGTTTTGGAAAACAATGTTTTTGTTATTTGAAAAGAAATGGTATCAATAATTTGGTTGGTAAAACGTTTTGAGTATGTGATTTGAATGCTGAAACTGAGGCTTCTTGTGGACTTGCAAAGGGGCTCAAAGCCCAGGGTAATCTAGAAGGACGTGAGGCCTAGGGATTTAAGGGAACGTGAACATGAGATTCACTTGATATGGTTTTGTGCTTTAGGCAAGCATAGCCTTTATGAGATTGATTTTGTATAAACTGTTTTATTGGTTTTAACATTGATTTGTGTTGAGTCTAGTGGGCCTATAGATGGTTATGGATCCATGGTCAATCTAGTTAATATATTAGTGATGACTTGTCGAGTTAACACCCAGGGCTACATTCGCGTTCCACCGTGTGGGATCGGTGAGGCTCTCTTGTGGGATAGACTGTGGCAACCTGACCGCCGTGTGGGATCGGCGGGGTGTGCGTGTGTATGTGTGCCTTGGTTGTTTCTTGCCAGCCCATGCGTGGGTGCTCCACTCCGAGGGAGGACCCTGATCAGGCTCAAACCATGAGTCGTGAGGTGGCAAACCGGCTGAGGGTGGTTATCTCGATTGATAGAATCACTAATCCACGAGTTTTGTACATACACTTTATGCCGACATCATAGTTTGGTTTAATCTGACTTTATCTGCTCATTTCTAGTATTGTTTAAATGATAATGAACTGCTTCTTCACATGATTTAGATAGAGATTTATCGTATGATATGTTTGCATGTTATTTCGTTATCTTAAAGTTGCATAAACTGTTTTACATCATGCATTGTGCTACTTACTGGGACATTAGTCTCGCGCGTGTTTTGGTTTTATCGATTTTGTTTTATATTCTATTGGTGAGCTGAGTACCAGGGTAGAGTGTCAGGGGGATCTGGAGTATAGGCCGAAGGATCATTATCCCGGTTAGGGCTAGAGAGCAATTCTTTTTGGTAGTTGTATATTATTGTTATTATTTTTTTGATCATGTATGCTATACATAAAGAGAGAGTGTATGATACTTAGTGAAACTATATTTGTAGATTTTTTTTTTTTTGGTTTAGCTTTTGGTGGAATATTGATGTTGATATATATATATGTAACTGTGTTTATCAAGTGTTCAAAGTCTTCACACAACCTTGCTATTATAGCCGTTATATAGCTGTTTTTATATTAATATATGTTTATAATTGTCTTGGATTGAGAGTTGTGATAATGTATTTTTGTATTCAGTTGGTGATGTAGTTGACTCTGGTTTAGTAGAATATTGTTCATTTCATGTTCTCTTTCATTCTGATATATCGATCTGGGATGAAAAAGATAACCCTTGGAGATGAGTTACGGTTTCGCTACGTAACTCGGATCCGAGGCGTCACATTATCCTTGGTTAGCCTTTAAGCGAGTCAACTCATTTATTTACCTCACTCGTCCTAAGCAAGCATGCACACTCAATTAAGTCTTAGCGGGACCACATGAGTGGTGTAGGTCCCTTTAGTCTGACTTTTATCTTTTTAGCTTAAGTGATCTGAGTCTGGAGTGTGAGCCTCTTTGGAAGGCCCACAGGATGCCATTTGGGTTTTAAAGCAAACCTGGGTCTCAAGGATGTCTCTAGGTGATCAAAGAGCCTTTTTTTCTTTATTACGATTGATTAGGATTGATTTTAAATGAAGAATAACCAGGAAATCCAAATTTGCAAGTTTTTTGTACTAAACCGTATATAACATACAATTTAAGACCGTTCTAAGTTTACGAGTGGCACAAAGAACATACAAAATCTGAATTTCTAGAGGGATTGATGGGGTCCCTCTTCCCATGTTAGTCGGATATCATGTGTCGACCGATTGGTTGGCCCACAGTGATGCTCCAAGTTTATTTTAAGTTTTGTTGTCTTATCTTATTTGGTGATCAATCCAAATGGGTGGAAGGACAGCTAGGGGCTTCCTTCTGGTGCTTGAGATAACTCAAAATTTGTAGATGAGGAAGAAGCTCCTCACCTTGGTTTCAAGCAATTGACCTAATCCTTTTAGGGGGGATTAGATTAAGAGGGGATTAGATTAAGAGGCCCGAGAGGCCTTATGCTCGAGGTTTAATGGCCAAACCATAGCATTCATGAGAGCAAAAGAAGGGAGAAATTAACCCATTTTGCACATGAGAACCTATTGTGAAGTGTGTGTAAACAAGAGATGTGAACATGAGTCAGGACATGCTTGAGACACTTACTAAAATCCTGGTAAGGAGGTGAAGCGTGTGTGGCGGTGTGTACACATGCTTGATCATTCAGCATCAAACCATATAAGTTAAATCAATGGAGGAAATGAAAACTTAAAGGAAAAAGAAAGAATATCGGGAGTTAAGGGGTACATTTGATCCACATCTGGGGGAGGAGAAAAAATGAGGCCCCATTAGGATTGAAGGACCTTGAATGGTCTTAAAGAAACTCACAGACCCCTCACTCCCTTGCACGGCCATCGTGGCATGTCTTACATTATGCAACTATTCTCTTAGAAAGGAGACATAATCATAAAGAAGCAAGGACGCAGAAGGATCCCAAGAAAACGAAAACCAAAGCATGCTCACTTTTCTTTAAAAATCACATATGCTACGTCAAATGTAAAGAAAAGAGATTTACCTTGATGAAGAGAGGTCTTTGAGGGTGCTATGAGCTTCCTTGAAAAGTCCTTACAGCAAACAGAGGTCCATCCTTTCTCTTGATGATGCTTAAGAGTTCTCCTTTGTTAGGATGATGAGAGGGAATAGAATTGGTGAGGTTTGGAGGTGGTTTGAAGTGGTTTTGATGGATTTAGGGACTTGGAGAGGAATAACAAAGTGGTTTGGAGGTTGGAGTAGTTGAGAAGAAGGAGAAACATGAGTTAGAAATGACCAACCCAAAATCTGTGTTTGAATTTTCAATTTATAGTGCATAGGTAGAAAACCGTATGCATTATACGGTTTGTCAAAACCGTATAGTTCATACGATTCGCTGCTTGAGCGACGCGCTGCAAAACATCATTTCGAATCAACCGTATAGTTCATATGATTGCGAAGTTCTCTCTTGGCTGGTTTGAATTGACGACTGAGGTGACTCAGCCGCCCACTCTGGACGAATCGTGGTTTTCCATTTCTTTTCTTTTTTATTTATATTAATTAATTTAATTAAGATATTTTAAGCTTTTATTGATATGTCATTTGTTTTGTTTTTTTTCCCTATTTCATCCTTTTAGCACTTAAATTTGCCATTTATCAGGTGAGGCCCGCACACTTGTCAAGTGACGGGTCTTTCTGTGCTTAATTGCCATTTTGCCCTTGGGGTTGTTTTGCTCATATCTTTTCCATCCGGACTTTGATTCGTGCAAACTTAATTACGTTGGAACCGTGTCGGGATTCTCTATCCATTAGGATATGGTATGGCAATCAATTTGGACTCAGGCAAAAAGTCACCTTCTGCTTTTTAAGGTTTTGACCTGTCTTTTAGGGTTTCGCTTTCTGGCTTATTAGAGAGGTGCAAAAATGAAGTGCTTACACATGGTGCTTCTTCCAATTTTCACAGACAGCATAGTGTACGCAGCACAAAGCATGTGCCCATCATTCACTTGCCAATGTGAAACACGTTTCACCACTTATTACCGTAGCAACGTGTTTCACGTTGGCAAGAATAGTCTTATTGGCAATGTGCAGCATGCCGCGTATGGTGAACCTTGGGCATGTGCTTCATGCTGCATACGGTGTTGTACCAACGTGTTTCATGTTGGCACCGCAACGTCAGTAGGGGGCAGGACTTGCCCAACATGCGGTGTGCTTCCAACGTGATCATACGCGGACCATGACCTTGACTATATATAAGCATCTAAATGTTTCTTAATATCATATTCACTCCATCACAAGGCTTTATTCCACTATGTACAAGGTACGTCTAAGTAATTTTGATCCATATGGTGATCACAATTTTGGTGAAAGTTTGGCCATACAACGTTGATTAGGAGGGTACAAAACGAAATGCACACTTATTCTACAAGACATTGAAGTGTGAGTGGAAGTTTAACAATAATCTGAACGAGTGCTATGCAGAAGACCTGCGTGAACTTGGTGCACCAATCCCCAAGTGACGTGCTAAACACATGCCCCGCACAAACACAGACGAGTATGAAGCGGCCGTGAATCACATACGACATGAGATGTGTAGAATGTATATGCGGAAAACTTGCTACTACAATCTTAAAATACATTGGGAAGCAGCGGAGGACCAGGGTAAAGGTCCGCTATCTAACGAACAAGTTCAGTCGATCTTGGCCGATCCAATGTATCAATCAGAGTCGGACACGTTTGACGAATAGTGAAGGATTGTGTTTGTAACCTTATATGACTATGCTTGTAGGCGGTTAAGATTATGATTGTATCCCCGTAAGAGTAGACTTGTATTCCATCGTGAATTTGCTTTTAATCGTGTATTCCTTGGCCGTCACTTATTATGTGTCGCCAATTTGTATCTGTCAAAGGAAGTCAAGCAGATATGTACAACTATCCTTAGACAACATATGTATCACAACATACAAAAAGGAAGTGATATACATATAAAGTAGTTAGAAACAACCACTACATAGGAACCAAGCCACATACCCATTTGGAAAAAAATTGGAACATACATACATGATTGAAAGGAAGTCACTAGTAAGCGTATGTAAAACTATTCCTGGACAACATGTGAATCAAAGCATACAAATCCATGAGAAACATATGTGAAGTAGTTAGAAACAACTACTACCGCATCCAAAGTTACCAACAGTACAAAAATTACGATCATCCAAATAGGTATCAAGTATCTCAATCGGAGAGGAAAACACAGACCATCTCCACCACCACCCACTGAACCCACCCTCAGTCCTAGCGCTGCATAAAGCATTTGATGAAGAACTGCATCTACTCATCCATATTCTGCTGCCTCTATGCCATCCCATGGAGTATGCTCCTAAGCTCATTGTGGTTTCTTTCTTGGGCCTCAATAATTCTATCCACCTCTCTCCCCACATAATCCAAGTCTTGAGAGCTATTTTCTTTCATTTCATGGACCTCTGTAGCTAATGCCTCGTGCCTTTCCTACATAGCCTGAAAAGATGCTTGCTGGGATTCTTGCATTTCATGGACCTCTGTAACTAATGCCTTATGCCTTTCCTGCATAGCTTGAAAAGATGCTTGTTGGGATTCTTGCATGGCATCCAAACGTTCCATGATAGGGGACATATCAAATGAAGATTATTGCCTAGAGGGACATAAATTACCACCTTATGCACCTCGTGAGGGACCTGAAACTTGGGCTGCACTACATCTAATAGTGTTGGGGTCCAAGGTAGCGCGAAGAGGAATAGATGGTTCAGACAACGAAGGACAAACTCCCTTCGCAAGAAGAATCTTAATGATAAGCACACCAAATAGGAGTTTCAGAGGTAAAGTTTTTGAGTTTCGGATGCCCACAGTATTCTTGAAAATTGTGGATGTAGCACACCCACAGTATTCTTGAAAATTGTGGATGTAGCACACATAGTTTTGTTGTTCCGTAAAGCATGAAGTAACCAAGCTCTTGACCCAGTTATGTCGAAGTAGTGGTCGGTGTGTGCAAGGTTGGAACATACAAATAAATTCATAACTCTAAGATAAACTTCAAGATGTCCATGAGGCAATAATTCACCCTTAGGAAGACCAGAGTACATATTGATCAACTGATGGTGCATAACAAGCAAAGGAGGGTTTGAGGGAGGATTGTGGTAGTCAAAGTCGAGTTTCTCTACAATATCCAGACCTAGATGCTCATAGGTGAGCTCTTTAGATAAATCAAATGCCTTTCCCCTCACCCAAGCAGATACCTTTCCCTCATTGCTAAGATGAAGATTGTGAAGGTTGGAGTAAAACTCTCTGACGAGTTCTACATATGCAACCCCATCGATATTGGCAAACTTTTTCCACCCTTGGTACGAAAAGATGTTAGCAACGAGGGTATCCTCAAATAAATGAAGATTGACTCTTTTCTCTATCATAATAGGCCTCCGACCAAAGTAACTACCATAATCACTCTCTCCAGTGCCTCGGAAGCGACTAGAGGAGGATGAAGTGACTGAGGGTCTGGCCTGAGACAAAAGAAGATATTCTTTGCTTCTTATTAGGAGCCATGAAACTAGGGCTTTCTAAGCTTCAAAATGATGAATGGTTTAAGGTTTTCTAAGCTTCTAAGAAGCCGGTAAATGGGGAGAATAAAAGATAAAAAATAAAACACAAGACACAAAAAGAAGAAGAAGCAAGAATCAAATATGTGATTTAAAAATAAGAAAGCATGAGGAACCTCACAGATGAACAAGAAAACAAGGAATAAAAAAAGAGAAAACGTGCAACATTTAAACTAAGCACTCACCATTGTTGTTTAATGAAGATGAAGAAGATCCTTGTATCCCCTAACTCCGAAGGGGATGGAAGCACACAAATCCAAGGCGCAGGCAGGAGAAGAATAATACACAGGCTGAATGAAAGAGGCGAAGGTGTGCCTCTATTTATAGGTGACAACCGCAGGCAGTGCACCCCCGCGCGCTTTCGGCAAGTGGTAGCAAAAATTGTGACACTGCCAAGGCGTAGGCAACGTAGAGCCCGCACGTAGGCTTGACGCTGCCTATGACTTGGCATTGTTTTTCTATTTTTTTGCACAGTCGATGCAATGCCAAGGCGCAGGCAATGTTGAGCCCACGCGCAGCTGCTTGCGGCTTGACACTGTTTTTTTGCTTCTTTTTTTTTGCACAGTCAAGGCAGTGCCAAGCCTCGGGTAGCGTCAAGCCTGCGCGTGGGCTCAATGCTGCCAGCGCCTTGGCACTGTTTTTCTTTTTTTTTTTTTTTTTTTTGCACAGTCGAGGCAGTGCCACAGCGTAGGCAGCTTTGAGCCCGCGCGCAGGCTTAATGGTGCCTTCGCCTTGGCACTGTTTTTCTATTTTTTTTGCATAGTAGAGGCAGTGCCAAGTTGCGAGCAGCGTTGAGCCCGCTTGTAGGCTTGACGCTGCATGCGGCTTCACACTGTTTTTTTGTATTTTTTTGAACAGTGTAGAGATTGTATGTCTTTTGTATTTTTGTATTTTGGTATTCTTTTTGTATGTTTGCATAGGCTTGACATTGCCTACGGCAGTCTAACGTTTTGTACTCTCGTTTGAATAGTTAAGGTAGGAGTTCTCGACACATCTAATGACCCTTTTAGTGACATAAATTGCTCCATTAGAAAATAGTAAGTCAATGTGCTGTCTTATTACAACTGCCAATGTCCCATCTTATTATAATTACGATAAACTACACAACATGAATAAATGCTTTCTAATTGACAAAGTATGACACTCCAATTTCTTGTCTTATTAAAAATGGTAAAATTCTGTAAGTCAATGTCTTGTCTTATTACAACTACAAAAATTCCTTTATCCCACGCTTTCGGAATACTAGCCACGTTGGTGTTGCTACCAATATAGAGATAGTAATCAATCCATCCCACGTGCCCCTCTTACCATCCTCAGCGACGTACGATACACATCTTGCATGATAAGCAACTAATTGCGCATGGTCTCTAGGTCACGAACAACCTCCTGACCATTGATTATTAAATTGTTAGAAAATCGTTAAAATAAATAAGCAACCACATAAAAGGATAAACTAACGAATTAAACCATTAAGAAAGTATAGGTAAACCATTGAACAGGGTCAATATCCCTAAGTTCGGAGCGAAGATCCTCGTTGCCCAACCCACCATCCTCATTCCTTCTTGGGCGTTGAGCCTGTTAAATGCACATTAGAGGAATTACATACATGAATTTGTAAAGTGATCTGTAATGTTTTAGCAATGTGATAATAATGCTATCTATTACCTGAGTGGTGTCCCATACATGTGGCACTGTTTTTTCTTTTGTGTCTTCAATGAAATTCCTTAATCTCCCCACGACAACCTACATATCACACCAATAGAATGATAATCTATCAATCTTCAACACAAGAATATATGTTGAGGGTTACGGAATCCACAACTCCACCTGTCCACATCCATATCCACCGGCATCTATCTCCATCTGCTCTCTGCTCTTCACATGTTTGTTGGTCCAAACAAACAAACGAGGCATCCATGGTCACTGTCATGATCAGGTGTCTCGATGATAACGTGCTCGTAGTAAAACAACTGAAAAATATAGCAAAAATTCAGAATACAATAACACAACAGTAACTATATAAATGTATCATAATCACTCACCTATAAAAAGAAATGGCATCCGCCTACTGCTCATTTTTTCTTCCTTTGAAAGATTTTTATTTCTTCAAACAGCCGCTTAACAACAAACCTTGCCCAATTTACTCTAGACGGGCTATGAACATCTACAATTGTGTGTATAAGACCAATGTTAGCATGTGGGTTCGCATTTGGGCATAAGAGTGAACCCAAGGCGAATAAAACAAATGCTTTTCTAAATTTGGTGCCAGATCTTACGGTAAGTAAAATGTACTCTATACTAGACAAAGATATGCCATGCCTATCGACGTCAAACATACTACGGATTTCCTCTATCCTATCATTTGGTCCTCTCGCAATTACAGGGTCTTTGATATGTCTCAGGCCCAAAATTAGATTTACATCTACTACACCAATGGATATATAATACCCCCCAACTTTTAGGCAACGCCTATGTACATCAACCTGTTGTACTAGCCAAGCACACAAGCCCCTTTGTAGGGTCGTGCACTGCATATCCAATAGTGACCCAAACCCTATATCAAAAACCACCTGTTCCTTCGTCACCTACGAAAGAACAAGTGTAAACCTACACAGACAAAGGAGCATAATATGAAGGGATGAAAGCAAACTTCAATAGCTAGACATAGAAAGTGATGTTTGCTAGATATAGAATATACAAGACTATTTGATGATTTAATCATGCATTTCATTGAATTTGTATTTTACCTTACGCATATGCGGCTTTCGATTATTCCGTTTGCAAATGGATATATAATCAGACCTATAGGGAGTTACAACAAAATACAACAATTGACATGTTAGAAATGAATATTGTTTCCTCATACGATATAATTTATTTGAATTTACCAATTATAGATTACATGCTTACAGGAAGCAAACCCAAGGAGTCAATGGCCACTTCCGTCCCCTAGATGAAGTTGAGGGTGAGCATGTTTCGGTGATTGCAACTACTTTCCTTCTTTGTTTGGTTGGCATAAGTTGTTTCTACACAATCAAAAGCCTGTCAATGCAAAAAGGGCATATCACTAATGTCAAGTTACAGAATTACATAAATGCAATAGCAACAAAACAATAGAAATAAATAACAGAAATGCATATGGACAGGAGCACTGTGTAAAAGACATAATGACTGTCAGCGGTCTCCTTAACTATTAAAAAGTAGCAAACAAACAAAAAATATTTATCATCAACACAAATAACTATTCAAATGATCGTCTCTTAAAAAATAACTGTCTTAATTGAACACAAATCATGGGATTGTTTCTCATTTGTCCGTAATTGAGCACTTCATCTCCATCTTCCACCTATCTTCGCAGTCATGGACTTGCATATGATTCATTATTGTCAGAACTTAAATTTTGTATAACTTTGACTCATTACACATACAAATATTATTGAACAACCTTCATAAAAGCTTGCCACGCATAAGCACATGCTTGCTAGATTGCAGCTCTACAGGTAGACCGGTTATGTCCTGTCTCATTGCAACGAGAATAATGAATTGACCTTTTGTCTTGGAATTGAGACTCAATCCATTTTGGCCTTGGACAGCCAGATCGTATAGAGGTCTTAGGTGGCAAGGTCAGTTGTGGTGTATCGCTTGAATTAGCAACTGACTAAACAAGAAAGTCTTCTATGTCAGGCATGTCATGAGATGGAACTGGATGCATCAACTCAACATATATCCGCTCTTGTGTGCTGGTATGATAGCATTCTTCAACATAGTCATACAGACTAAGGTTCTTCGTTTTCAAGATAGCACATATATGTGCACATGGTATGCCAGTCATCTGCCACCGTTTGCAGGTACACTTATATTTAAGTAGATCGACATAAAAATCATCATCACCAGTTCTAACTTCATATTCAGAATCTGGGCATCACAATACATCAAAACCAAGAGGTCGAAACTAAATTCTCTTGGATTTTATCTTCAATATGACCACAAATGGGAGTCTTCCATGTGAAAATCTCGTCCTTCTTTTGTACTAACATCTCTGTTAATTTAACTCAATGTGCATATATAAAACGTAATATGTGCAATTTACATTCCTCCACCATCCAAGCATTGAAAGACTCTGTTAAGTTCAAATTCAACTTGTCCCAACGCTTCTTATAAAACAAAGCATTTCCCCAATGCTTAAGACCATTTGCCCTCACCCAATCATACATCTCTACGGAAAATAATTTCATCTTATCCATTGCCTCCTTATAATCCGTTGGCCAATGTGCATAGGCAATTGAATCCAATATTCCCGAAGCTTCTTTTTTCTTCTTGCCCAGATGAAATGAATTGATGAATTTGCTGAAATTTTCCTTCAAATGTTGAAAACAATGTGAATGGTTTTGAATACCAAAGGTATTACTTACAGCATTAATGATTGCTGGATTCCTATCACTTATAATCATAATGTCATGTCTACCACCTATAGCACATTGAACTCGATCAAGAAACCATAACCAATTTTCCTTATTCTTGGAAGAAACAATTGCAAATGCAATTGGAAACATGTCATCATTGGCATCAAGTGTAGTGGCAGATAAAAGAGTTCCTTGGCATGGCCCACTAAGGTGTGAGCCATCAATGAAAAGTAGGGGATGACATCCAACTGAAAATCCTCACCATGAACATCCGTATGCAATGAATAACTGTTTGAATTTCCCTCCTTCTGTAGATATCCAATAGGCTAATGTCCCTAGGTTTGTCTACATCAACCATTTACAAATCCAAGGTATAACCTTGTATGAATCTTCTGCATTCCCATCTATCTTCTTCTTTGTCTTCTCCTTACTCCTCCAACTTTGATGATATTTGAACCTCATTGCATGATCATTTTGGAAATCCTTGCAAATTTAATGTGGGGCGTAATTGTGGAGTCCCTAATTCTCTTCTCAATCAAACCCGTCAACCACTTTGATTTCACCTTAGGCTTAATTGATACATCGTCTTGTGCCAAGTGTTTGTGTGTATCTACAAACGTCATCACCATCATTGTGTTTGTCTTTTTCACGTGACTCGCATTCAATTTCCAAGTGGTCTCTAATGGAACATCTAACACTCATATACCTAGGACTATTTTTCTTGAATAAATATCTAAGTCTGTGAGCAAAGGCATGCTATAGATTGATTGCCTCAAGGCATCAGGACTCGCAAATGTCTGCCCCTCAGCTATGATTTCCGACCGGCATAAACTTGACACAAGTGGAGCTATACTGTATGTAGTGCAATCAACTGTGGAATCCCCATCTGCGACGGCACTCACGTTACCTTGATGTGGCAATTGTTGACTTCCTATGTAGTTCCTCCTAAAATTAAATATTTCTATTATGCTAAATTCACAAAAAACGCTAATATGATATATTGTAATGTTATATGAATCACCTTGTAAAAAATGGATCATCCAGTGATGGGCCCTCGCCAGTTAGTAGATATACATTAGCAGCCCTCTCATTGCCACATATCAATTTTGATAGCCCTACTTGGTTGGTGAGCACAAGTAGTTTGCTCTTGTCAAACATAAGCGAGTACTTCAAAGTCACTTCCACCGGGATAAACTGAATAATGTACATCCATCATTCATAAAGTCCTCATATTTTGTCCTTTTGTTGATCATTTATGCATCTATCCTACCCCTTTGTATGACAAGGAACTGGTCTCTTCATTTATAACAATTTCCCCTCCAAAATGGAAATAGCACCACAGTTGCTTCCCTGACATATCTATTAGAAAATGGTTAGGGCATTCCAAATTCTACGGAACCTGTGATCATCTACATAGTTATAACTTCAGCTAAGCAGTGAACAATGTAATGCCAACTTTCATAGTCAAGTCAATCTTGGCATTCCATACTCCCCATCAGACAAAAAACTTAAACCATATTATGATACGGTGAACCATAAAGATCAGTGTGACAGGAGTGGACAACTACAATTTAAGAAAACTAAGACACCTGGAAAAGATGCAAACAAGTCAAAAGGTGGTAGAGCCCTATTATTTCTTCGTGAGGATGTCAAAGTCCTACACAAGCTATGTTACATGGACACTTTACACGATCCAAAATACTGGTGTCCGACACGACACGACATGGGTATGGGTATAGGGATATGTTTCAAATCCTTTGCATGTTGTCTTGGACATAGCAACCCAAAATCAATTAGAAAATAATTATCGAATAACTAACTTGCAAGTAATGAATCAAAAAAGATAATAGTTTTCGCAAAGAGAAAATGTATATTCTCAAAGTAAAAAATTGCAAGCAATGTCTTAAGAAGAAAAATATAGTGGGAAAAAAGGAAAAACTGAAATATGAAAGCTAAGCTTCTAAATGGCATTATTGACATTTACTTGGAGACTTTTCAATAGAATCCCAATATCTTATCCAAATTTTGGACACTTCTCAACCGAGTCCCCGTTTCCTAAGTTTTGAGGGTCAAGTGAATCCGATTCCTAGACACATACTCGCACCTAACACGCATACCCAAGTCCATGTAACATAACACACAGGCTACACTTGGAAGTTGGAACAGGGATTTCATTTTAATATTTCTCACAACTAAAGGTATACTAGTATCAAAGAAAGTACAAGTCCAATTTAAAAGAATTTCATTCTATATGGTTAGCAATTTTTATAAAAAAAAAAAGATGCATAAAGCTATAAAACACATTTAACAGCTCAACATTTTGAAAACGTCCTCATTCACACACCTAAGGCATACACCATATATCCCAAGGCACTAATGAGGCTATGCGTAAATGCGATAAAATTATCTATGAAAAATATGAATTATGACTTAGTATATACATACCACTATGGACAAGATGCGGCGTGCAAAACTTTTTTCTGTATCAACTGGATCCTGCTAAGATTGTCAAGTATCATTGTTACTTTTTTATGACCACAAATGCTTACATCAATCTCAACCAATCAATAAAAAAAATTTCTATTACTTCATTGTGTGCGCGTTGTGAATACCGCACCACGGGGGGCACGGATTTGCGTGCTTCCAGATAGGTAAAACGGGAAGGTTGGAGTCGCCACTGCCTGATGGGGTGCAAGTGGACACTTGGGTGCCTAAGTTTGTCTATTTAGGCTAGTTTGCGGCTTGAGATTCTAAGTAGGGTTTCGATTGCGGTCCGGGGAAGTCTGTAGACACCTCGGTCCACCTCGTCGGATGACGGGTCCCATGGGTTTCCTGATTTGAGTCAACTCAGTTTTCACTTACCCGTTTCCTAATCCAGCATGCAATTTGGTTAAATCTGGTGGGACCACCTGAGTGGTGTGGGTCCCTTTATTTGTTTTTATCTTGTTTAATTAAGTGAACTTGGTCTGATTGAGTAGGCCCCGTTGGGAGGCCCATGGATCCCTTTGTGGGTCGAGCATGGCCCACATGTCCCCTGGTGGGCCTCTATCTGAGCCTGAGAGGCCCTTTGGTCTTTGGTTTAATGAATTGGTTTTATTTAATTTTTTCAAGTTTGGGATTAAGTGATTTCCATGCAAAGCGGGCCTGGATTGATTCGCAGGCCCCTAGGTGGGCTACACAATGGTAACCAGGTGATTTAGGTTTATCTTTGATTAATTCTCCAATTTGGGGCTGGACATTGGGCTTGGGGCCCGCAATCCAGACTCAAGCTTGAAAGCCCAAGATTTTTGAAGTTGGGGTTGGCACCCTTCCTTGTCTGGTTAGTGGGCTTGGCGGGCCCGCTAGGCCCTAGCCTGTGGTCTTGGCCAAACTATTCTAAATTAAATTTACATGCTTCCAACCGGGCTTTTGAGTGGGCCGCAGTGGGTTTGGCCCACCCAATTTGGTTAATTTGCTTAAGTTACTAGCTTATGCTCCATGGCGTCTGTCGGGCTTGGTGGGCCCCGTTGGAAGGCCCGCAGTAGATCCAGTTAAACCACAGTGGTTCAGCTCCCATAAAATCGAACTTACACAGTGTAGCCAACCTGAGTTGTCGACTACACATAATCACACTTGTAGCCGATCTAAGGAGTCAGCTACACACACAAATTTATGTAGCCGACAAAAGTGGTCGGCTACAAATAAACCCTTGCTGATCCAACTTGAGTTGTTGGATCAGCCTGCAAGTGGGTTTTTCCTACTTTTCCGATGGGACTACGTTTTGGGGGTTCCCAATGGGTTTTAGTAAATGTGTGGGCCCCTGTGTGGGCCCACGAAGCTCTGGAAAGGGGGAGACCTTCATCTTGGTCTCCTTTGAGTTTAGGGAATCAAGAATGCAAGGGGAGGTGGCATAGGAGTTGCCTTCTCCCAGTGGAGCTGTTAATCTTGATAAATAAGGACCAAAAGAAGTCCTTACCTTGGCTTCTCTATCCACACACCAGCAAACAAGCAAAGCCAAAGAAAATCTGACCAATGGAGAGCCTAGTACATGCTTTGACTCATGATATCAACACATACACATTCTCATGCCTCATGCTTAGTGAATCTGGAATATACATGTACGTGCCCATACAAGAGAAAGTTAACAATGCAATCGGAAGGGGACCTAGCAGGCTCCTAAGGTGGGGAGTGTGTGCTTACATTTTGTTTGTGCAAGCAAGTGAACTTGCTACGCAAATGCTTGCACCATAGGACCTGCTGTAAAGGGATAAACAGCAGCCATGGGAGAGGATGAATCATGCTAAAAGTATCGAGAACAGCATAGAAAATGGTGTAGAAAGGGTAGCCTTCGTGCACGGTGCTAGGGGACTGAACTAAGGGGGTGTGTGGATACTTGAACATGTTGGGACAGCAACTACTAAAGGGGACTAAGGGCATTTAAGTGGCTCAAAATAGCTTACTATGGGGGCATAACAGTGGCTAGTCGGGGAGCACATTAATACACACAAAAACAGTAAACTAACAGGGGCAACGGGGGGCATGTTAGTGATCCAAAACAGCAGCGTACTAAAGGGGAATCATGCTAGGACAAAAGCTGAAAACATCGTAAAAAAAAGGTGTAGAGATGGCAGCCTACATGCGTGGTGCTAGTGAGCTAGGTTTGGGGGTACGTGCGGGTGAGTATGTATGCTGGAACAGCAACTGCTAAGGGGAATGCGGGTCATGCAAGGGGTGTAAAACAGCAAACCAATAAGATGTATTATGAACCATAGAGCGTAGGCATGTTTAAAGTGGATTATCATAAAGCAAAGGAGGGGAGGGAGGCTGCTGCTACCACCAACAGCAGCTCTAACACCCATGACAAAGGGGGTGTGGGGGGAAGCATGAATCTCAAAAATTAAAAAAAAGACTTACTACGGAATATGCATATCTTACCATACACCAAACACACAAATCAGCATACCCAAACACGCATACATCATGGCACACAAGTCCCTTCGAAAAAGGAAAAAGGTGAAAACAACACCTTATGAAGCAAGGAAAAGATATCACTACAAGAAGGGATGGAGAGGGGGGTTTAGTAGGGGTACAGCGGAGTAAATACAAAGGGGAACACCCTCCCCTAACCAAGTAGATGAAGGATAAGAGAAAGAAGCAAAACAGTGGGGAGAAAGACACTTTACACTAATCAACATGAGCTAACCTCCTCTCTCTGGACTGATCGAGACCATCCCCTTACCATGGGATACCTTTCATGTGATGGCAATGAGAAGAAAGGAGGGTGGAGGCATGCCAAAGAACACATTTACAACAAGGTAAAATGCAACTTTTCATATCTTTTTAAAACATTCCCACTTTCACATATGTGGGATAAGAGGTGATGGGATACATTACCTTGGGTTTTGGGGTTCCAAAAATGGACTGTGGGAGCCTTGTTGAAGCCTGAACAGGGTTGGAGAACCCCCTTGCAACACTAATAGCAGGTTCCTCCTCCTTCTTCTTGCTTAACAATGGTGGGGAAAGGGTAGGAGAGGGGTAAAAAAGGTCTTAGAAGAGTGTTTGGGGGGTGTGGAGGCAAAGAGGGTTGGAAGGAAAGGGGTTCGGATCAATTAGAGAGGGGGAGAATGGGAGAAGAGGTAACAACCCACGCTAGAGGGTGCTGCCCCCCTTTTATAGACAAACTTTTTGTATCTGACCTGCATGGTCGGATACACTAAGCCTTGTGTGTATCCAACCATGTAGGTCGGATACACTACCTTTCCTTTTTATCCGACATGGTGCTGCCCCCCTTTTATTGACAAACTTTTTGTTATCCGACCATGTAGGTCGGATAATTTTTCTATCCAAAAATATATTTCGGATACAGGCAAAAATATGCATATCCGACATATTATGTCGGATACAAAAAGGCGAATTTTTGATATTTGCAGATTTACCCTTGGATTTGATGAATTTGACTGATTTGACAACTGAGATAATTGCAGATTGCCCCCGGATATTTACGGATTAATCTCTGAGACATTTTTAGATCTTTTTGATATTTCTTGATTCGCCCCTGAGATATTTTTCTGCTCTTTCGCCACATGGGCAGTTTCCGGCATTGCTGCCCTAGAACTTTAATTACTCATATCTTCTTCATCCGGACTCCGATTCTGGCAAACTCAGTTGCATTAGGACCGTATCGGAGTCCTCTACTCATTGGGGTTGGGCTAAGCAGCTGATCTAGGTTTAGCAGAAAGTCAATTTCTGCTCCCCCTCAAGTTTGACCGGCCTATAAATCTTTCATCCGGACTCCGATTCCAGCAAACTCAGTTGCGTTGGAACTGTGTCGGGTTCCTCTATCTATTGAGTTAAGGCCAGGTAGCCAATTATCACTTGATCAAAAAGTCAACTTTTGTCCCCTTAGGGTTTGACTTTTCAGCTAGGGTTTGCATTTCTGGCACTTCCGGGGGTGCAAAAATGAGGTGCTTACATTCACACCTCAAGAGAAAAGGAAAGAGAAATGCTGCCCACAAGTGCTTGGGATGATGATGGATCTAATAGATCATGTACCTCAAACTCGGAATCTAAATCTTGCAGAGGAAAGTCACATGTTTATTTACACTAGAAAGAAAGCCCAATGCAACAAACAAAAAAATGATTCCAATAATAACAGATATAAATCACCCATCTTAGATAAGAAAAAAGACATTAAGATCAATCAGCTAGTTTAAACTTGTGATAGACATGAATAAGAAGCTTCATATCAAGGCGATGGTTCAAGAGTAAAGTAAACAACTTAGCATAAAAATGGAATAAAAGATAAAAATATCAAGTATTATAAACAACACGAGTACAACATGCTTAAGCTAGTAGATAAGTAATTCAATAACTTAGATAATCTATGTCTATACAAGCTTTTACCAACCTGCATGAGTGCATATTCATTAACCAACACTCTAAAATCTAAGTTCAAGATCCTATTAAGTAATCTAATTTCATGTCTCACAGGTTTTTGATGATTTTATTTCTATCTCTAGGAATAAAAACACAATGGCTAGTAGGGTGCGTTCACATAAACCAAACACATTTGAACTTAAAAACCATCCCAGAAATTATGCTAAACAAAAGTTTCCTCTACTTTGACTGCAGAGTATGATGAGCACAAGCAGTATG
The DNA here is from genome assembly GCA_947561395.2 of Buxus sempervirens. NCBI lineage: Eukaryota > Viridiplantae > Streptophyta > Magnoliopsida > Buxales > Buxaceae > Buxus > Buxus sempervirens. The sequence goes on along the minus strand of OX387190.1, from coordinate 18,034,757 downwards.
AATCTTTGGATACACCACATTCCAGGTCAATGGATGTGGTTCCAGTTTAGAACATGCATTTTGCATAGAAATGGGTTTTTGGGAATGTTCCATGTGTTTTGCTCAATCATATTGATTCAGCAAAAAGATTTGTTACAACACATGAGCCTCATGTTCTGACTTCATTGTGAGATCAGAATTTAATATAAGATGTTGCAGACTTCTCTAGATGGAGACTCAACTACAAAGATGAGAACTCAAGCTTGGGTTATTGAAAGCTTCAAGACCCTATATCCTTGATTGTAAAGTGGACTTGGTTAACAATGCTTAATCCTAATGTTCCTCAAACAGGAAGCATATGTAAGTTGCAATTTGTGCTAATCCAAAGGTTATATCAAACCCATTGTGAACTCGCAACCTACTTGCGCAGGTAAAGAGAGGTTTTCTAGCACAAGAAGATATGCAAAAATCATATATGGGGACTCTCTGAAAGGTCATATTCCTTATGGATTGGTGAGGGATCATGTTGAAATTTGATTCAAAATTTAAAATTTTCCAATGAAATTTTCCTTTTATGTATACTTTTGGGTCCAATAAATATTTTAGAGTCTGGGTTTGTTGAGACATGTTCAGGGGTTGTGACTTCTTGACACACCTTTTCTATTACTTGTCGTGAACAAATGCTAAGTCTTTCTATATAATTGTGGGGATACACTTTGGCTACTTATATGTGTAATTTGTAGGAACAATTCCTTCTCCCTCCATGTCTCTCTCAATTCAGTGCTTCAATGTGTTGAAGAGCTCATTTTCTCCAATGAAATGATACACCAACTGTTCAACATACAGATTGGCATCACCAGTCAACCTATAAAGGGATCTTGGACCATTCATTTCTTATAGCATTAGGAATACAAGGGGTTTATGTCAGGGGGACCATTTGTCTCTTCTTCTTTTCACTATTATCATGAAGGTATTCAGAGGGATGTTAGGGAGGTTATTAGAAAGGGGCATAATGAAAGGAGTGTCCTTCGAAAAGTCTATGTCCATCAACCACCTACTTTTTGCGGATGACATCATGGTTTTTTGTAAGCCAATGAGTCAACAGGCCATGTGGCTAAGAGGGATATTATTATACTTTGAGGCATGTTCAGGGCTTAGAGTTAATCTAGCCAAAAGTGAGATGGTTGCAATTGGGGAAGGAAGGGATGTATCTCCTCTAAGTCGAGAGCTTGGGTGTAAGGTAGGTAAATTACCATCTATATACCTTGGTATTCCATTGGGGGTGACATATACGAAGACATCCATTCGGAATCCAGTCATTGAAATGATGAAAGACGAACTTGCAAGGTGGAAAGGCTGCATGCTATCTAAAGGAGGGCGTTTGACCTTGATAAAGAGTGTCTTATTAGGCCTTCCAACATTTCTCATGTCTATAGTAAAGATTCCTAAGTCGGTTGCAAATAAAATGGAACAAATTCAGAGGAACTTCTTATGGGAGGGGATCGAAGGAAAAGCAAAATACCACCTAGTGGCATGGAACCAAATCTGTAAACCAAAGGAAAAGGGAGGCCTCGGGCTAAGACCATTAACGGTGTTCAACAAAGCCCTCCTCCAAAAATGGATTTGGAGATTCTAGTGTAAGAGGGATAATCTATGGAGGGAATTATTAAATCATAAATATGGAGCATCGTCTACGGGTTGGTTCCCTAATCCCTCAAGGCATTCATTCGGGCTAAGTCTTTGGCAACCTATAGCAAACCTGTCCATATCAATGCAGAAAAAGTGTCATTTTAGAGTGGGAAATGGCAGGAGAATAAGATTTTGGGAGGACATTTGGTGTGGGGAATTGAAGCTAAAGGAGACATACCCCTTGATCTACAACCTGTGCAAGAATAAACAAGCCCTAGTGTGTGATTATGTTACTATTTTGGATGCTGGAACCGTTTGGAACATTGATCTCAGGTGTAATCCTCTAGATTGGGAAATCCACAGCTTTGAGAATCTACTTTGTGAGTTGTACAACAAGGTAGTAGGACAAGAAGAAGAATATAGAAGCTGGACCAATGATAAATCTGGTGCATTCTCAGTGAAATGTGCTTTTGCAGCTCTACAAGCTGTAGGTATGGATACGTGGGTATTTAAAAGTATATGGAAGAGATTAATTCCTAGTAAGGTGGCCTTCTTTGTGTGGACAGCAGCCTTAGACAAGATATTAATACTTGACCATTTGAAAAATAGGGGATGGCAAATCCCAAATAGATGTAACATGTGTAAAGAGAAGGAAGAAGATGTAGCACATCTACTAGTGCATTCTAAAGGAGCTGCAAGACTTTGGAATGCTATGCTGCAAAGATGTGAACTATCATGGGCACAACCAAAGGATTTTAGACAATCGTTTGAAGCATGGGGATGGAGTAAAGGCAAAAACTATGGAGATCTTATTTGGAATACAATATTAGCAACTATAGCCTGGACAATATGGAGAAAAAGGAATAGGAGGACCTTCCAAAATGAGGAAAGAACTTGGGAATCCATGGAAAAGACTACACTAAGGACTTTACACAGTCGGTTAGCTTACTGTCCGGAGGGTGCAAAGATCCCTATAGAAGATTTCATCAGTTGCAATAAATTCTCTGATTTGGGTAGGGTGATGTATGGGAACTAAGGGAAGTATGGAGAAGCCAAATGTGGGGGAGGTAGCCTATAATATTTGTTCTAGTACACAGTTTGTGTACCTGCAATATTTCTATATTAACCCCTATATAATATACTTTACTTATTGATAAAAAAAAAATTCATCATTCTCTATTTTTATTAGGTATTAAATGACAAAAGTAACCATCTATAAAATAACACAATATTTCATATAACCCTCATATATTATCTTATATTTTGGTTTATGTTCTTGTATTGTAATATTTATTGCACCTATAGCTTAAGTTATTGACATTAATTTGTTCAATTGATATTTACTCATTAAAACTTAACCTATTCATATAGTAATTTGGTTATTAAGTAATCTAATTTCATGTCTCAAGGATTTTCATGATTTTATTCCTGGAGATAGAAGGGTCACTTGGGAATCCTAATTATCTCCCAATTATCCTAATGTGACTTTAAGTCTTGAACACAAAGAAAGGAAACCTTTTACTTCATTCAACGATGAAAATTATTGTTGACTAGCTACTCAAGAGTCGAGAAATGCCACGGAGCTCACACAGCATTAATCCAGGCATAACCCCTTTCATGCACCACAACATTAACAATTTTTCAACATGTTGAAAATCATAAGTAATAAATTATGTTACACCTATTCATAAAGGTCCAAGTAATTCCTTATGTAATAATAATCCGGGCCCTTTCCTGCTTTACTGAAAGCAATAAATTCAATGAAATCATTCCCAACTGAATGAACACACAGGGAATGGCCTGATTTTCCCTTTAATGGCAAGAAAAGAGAGGGTGCATTCAATTGGGAATGCACTCAATTGGAATGCACCCAATTGGAATGCACCCATTCCAATTAAGATCAATTTTGAAACGCATGCATACCTTGCCTTCCGCTCAAGCCATCGATGAGATTGACAACATGTGAGCAATACATGATCTATCAAAATGCACAAAGAAATTAGTCTACATCTTGAAAAATAGGATCTGAAACATTATAGCCTAAGCTCATGAAACAAAAATACTGACAATTACCACACAAAAAAAAAGGTGAGGCAAAAACATGATGACAGTCTCTAAATAAAACCCAAATCTCCCAAAATGCACAAATTGAAAAGCTTCACTTTTAGATTATCCAATTTAGGGCAGACTTTTTGACAAGTTGCAAAAATTTACAAACCAATGTAGAAGATTGCTTACACTATTTTGATGGGAGTTGTCTTCGAATGGTGGTCGCCTGATAGTGTCGAAAATGGTGGTTGAATGGCAAAGAGAAAGTGGAATGTCATTGCAGCCGAACAGTGTAAGCAGGAGACCTAAGAACCAAGTGTCAAATGGTGGTCAACGAAGATGTTGATGAACGGAATGGGGTGGTCAGCGAGGGACTATTTTAGAGGTGCCTACTTCGAATGGTGGTCATCGGAGAGTCATTAAGGGCCTACAAACGTCTGCCTTCACCTTCGAATGGTGGTCGCTAGAGAGGGTGGCCGGAATATTACTAGCGTTTTCAAACAGGGAAGAAGGCAATCTCAAGTGTTTGATGGCGCGAATAGAATGGTACGAGCGGTCTGACAGAGAGAGAAGTGAGAAGTGTTTTGATGTACTGACACGGAGGGTAGAATGGGGAGAGAAGTGAGACGTGTTTTGATGTGCTGACATGGAGGGTAGAATGGGGAGAAAACCACCGGATATGACATGCTCTCCCATTTTGCAAATACTCTTAAAAAGCAACTTCTTTTTGCCAATAAGACTTTTCTTGGCATGTTTTTAGTAATAATCAAGAAAAGTCACCCTTTTCAATAATTTTCCCTAATTATCCCAACTAAAAGGGAAATAAAGAAATAGGATCTTATTACGTCTCTTGCTGCGTATACATCTGCTGGTATCACACCCCATTGTTATCCGCTATGTCATCGAGCGTTGGAACCATCTTGAAATTGGAACGAAAGTGGTAGGGTTTTATTTTTGGTGTAGGTGGAACTCCCAAACGTTGCTTATGATGATTCTTGTCATGATTATGATCATCGTCATGATGAAATAATGATGTGAGCAGTTCTATGGGTGGAGCTAGATTAGCATGATGATGATCACCGTTACCATGATCATCACCATGGCTAGATGCAAATGAGAGGGTTTTTGCGAGTAGCGTTGGATGATCACCAGGCTGACCAGAACCACCACCATGACTGGATGCAAATGAGGGTGAGAAGAAGATGAGGAAGGAGGTTAAGAGAAGGCAAGATAGTAGAGACGCCATGGCGATGAAGAGAGGGGTTCTGAGTGAGTACGTGAGATAAATGAGAAGTGATTTTGATGGCTTTATATGCATGAGGATGGAGTAGTGATTGATAGAGATGGATTTGTCTGCAATTTGTATCGATTGATGAAAAATAAGATGAAGAGTAGAGACCCAAAACTATTTTTTGATGATTTCTAGATGCAATTCATCGTTTTCACCAAAAGAAAACAGTTACAGCGAGAATCAATTAATTTTGATAGACAACGATGGGCACAACGAAAAGACAATTTTTTTTCCCTTTTAATGTAATTGATTGTATTATATATAGTATTTGACGAGGCTTTTGGGAGAAACCCAACCACAAAGTAACAGAAAACAGACTAATCTAATATTTGTACTATCTAAGGCGAAATCGCCTAGTTTGAGCTTGACATTTGCAGTAAAAAATACTCCTGGCTAACACCTTTATTTACGCCTTAGAGGTAGTTTGATAACTGCCTACATAATACCTTTCTTTTTTTTTTTTTGCAACGCACATCACGCATGCATTCCCTTGCTAGTATATATATACTAGCAGGATGCACGTACAGTATTGCAAGTACATAGAGGGAACAGTTTTGCAACTGTCCAGATTTTGAACGAATAGGAATAATTTTGACTATTTTTAACCCTATGTTAATTATGCTTTATCAATGTGCATAATTGTTGGCACGCTTCCCAAGGGACCTAATCTTGTTATATATAGTATAGATATATTAAAACAGAGGACTTTGGCCGCAAGTTTCTTTGTCAATAAATAAGCATAGAACGATCATTTTTGAACTAAGAACTTCTAGATAGATACATGTGAAGACTAAGAAATTACAAGGTGCACGTAATCTAAGAGCATGTAAATGTTGTTCAAATAGGAATAAAAAAAAGGATCTAAGAGGGTAAGATGTAAAAGAGTACTTTTTGAAAGATATAAGAGGGTAACAGCAAGGCAAAGAAAAATGTAGTCTTTTAGGAAAAATCTGAACACTTAGTTTGACTAAGGGCATGGTTGTTAATGATAGAGTGGAAGAACAAAACTCGTGCTACCACTACAACTAGTTGTAGGGTTGCTTATCGAACTGGGTCAACACTGGCACGGCACGGCCCATCATGCTTAAAGTGTGCATGTGCTCGGCCTGGCCCGTACGTGGCTTGGAATGGCATGGCCTGTGTCCTTCTAGCGGGCTGTGCCATGCCGTGCCTAGGGGGCGGGCACACAGCCGACAAGGCACGGCCCACTAGGCATGGTGGCCCACGAAGCACATGGGCAACACGGGCTAGCTCGCGTGATGGCCTAACGGCTAGCCGTTTTTTCCCCCCAAAAAGTGATTTTTACTTTTTTTACACTTTTACCCCCAACAGCTGTATAACAACCATATTAAAGGCGGTATACTTGTAATTGATTGTAAATGACCATTTCTATCATTCCAACAACCAAATAATAGAAATATATTGAGGGTTGAGGTGGTAAAAAAACCACTTTTGGCTTCTATAAATAGGCCTAACATTTCCCACTCCAAACCACATCTCTTCACTTCTCTTCTTACTTTCTTAAAGTCTTGTTTAAAGATTTGGCCAATGGCCTGGCAGAGTGCTCACATGGGGGCGTCCCTAGGCCGACCATTGGCAAATCTTTTAACAAGACTCAAAGAAAGTTATGAATTTTTTTTGTTGCTTTCTTCATTTTCTTCTCAGAGTCATGTTCAAGGATTTTGACAATGGCCGGTAGAGACTGAGTGCTCACATGGGCACATTCCTGAGCCCGACCGTTGGCAAATCTTTGAACAAGGCTCTTACAAAATTATCATTTTGTTTCTCTTTATTTCTGCCTTGTCACATCTACATAAAAGTTGCAAAAGTGTTACTCCCGTCGATTATTGTTTGGACAGTCAAGCAGTAATCGACACAAGTAACACCTTTGCAACTCCTCATCTTGGCACGATCCACCAATATGTAAGTATCGTTGCATTTTGAAGAATTGTTTATGTGCCATCCATGTTCTGCAAAACCTTTTTTACTTTTCTTTTGCAGCCTTTGAACATGTATGCTACGTAAATGACTCATTTTTTTTCAAAAACCTTCTTTTATCCTTTTTTCTTTTTTTTTTTTTTTAATTTTACGTGTGGCCTAGAGGCCACAGCTTGGCATGGCCCACCTTAGCCGTGTCATCGGCCGTGCTGTGCCAGGTATATTGATGAATGGGCCGAGCACAACACGACTCGTTTTCAAGCCTGGCCAGCCTGATAAGCACCCCTAGCTAGTTGAGGTAATATTTAATACTATTGTTATTATCGTGTCTATTTTTTAGAAGGGAAATCTACACTTACATCCCCTAACATTTGGGGAAGGTGTGCTTACACCCCTTGACATTCAAAAAAGAGCACTAACACTCATTGACATTAGAATAAATATGCAAGTAGCACCCCTACATGAAACTTCAACAATGTTAAGATTTAGTCTAAAATGATCAAAATAACCTCAACAAATCCTCAAGGTTGTCTAAAAATAGTTGTGTTACGATACAAAATGTGTATAATCCTTGAGGAAGAAGAACTGAGAAGATGGAATATTATATTATGGGATGTGTCTAATTGAGATTATTTTGGTCATTTAGGCTAAAGTTTAATGATATTGAGGTTTCAGTTAATGATAACTTGCATATTTCTTCTAATGTCAGGGATACTAGTGCTCTTTTTCAAATGTCAAGGGTGTAATCGAACCTTTCCAAATGTCAGGGGATGTAAGTATAAATTCCCCTTTTTAAAATTATAGCACAATTTAAACCACACTCTCTTGATTGACAAATTAATAGATTGTAGCTCCTCTTATTTTGGATTTCCTATTATAAATTCATAAATTAATTTCTTCCCATTCATATATTAGATTGTAGCAAGAAGGCATCACCTACAAAAGTTAAATCATGATCTTTATATTGTTACCTAATCTTGATTATTTCTATTCAACAGTTAGTTTGTTATTTTTAAATTAATTTTTTAACAATTTAATAATATAATAATACCAATAGAATACAATTATATTCTATGCATATTCCCATTTATGATTTTATTTATTCCATTGAGAATAATTTAAATTCAAAACACAAGTATTTTCAAGGTGAAAAAAAAGGTACACTTCTAATATAATAAACCATTATTCCTACTAGAGTAGTAAATAGCATTTGGATTCTCATTTAAATAACATCCACTAAAACTAGGGCTTTAATTTTAGTCTTTTGGACTAACCCAGTGGAACATCACATATTCTTGAGAATAAAGAATTCATTTCCGTGATTGACGTGGAACATGACTTATGGAACCATTTTATTCTTTAATATTACATTGTTGTATTTATATTCCTTAATGGGAAGACCTTTATTCCTTCATCGGAATAACAATTTAGTGAAGGAACCTTAAAATGCTTTTTGGTACTAAGCTACCTTAAAAAAAAGCTACTTTCAAGATGAAAGGGAATTTATCACCTTTTATAATTCTTTCTCACACGCAATTCAAGATTAGATACTTATAAACAACCATGGGAGATTGCTTAAACGCTTAAAAAGTGGACTCTTAGATGTCAAAGACGAAAGATTTGTTTCTAGCGTATCAGAATTTATCACCAATATTGTTGAGTGGTAAAGGCAATGGCATGATATTTGCCGTTATTTTTTGTTGCATTGGTTGTTGTTATTGGAGTTAAATGCTGCCACCTGGACCATGGTTATTGTCTTTCTTTATTTTAAATGTTGTGATGTGAGCCGCGCGCCGCCCGCCCCCCCCCCCCCTAAAAAACACTAACCCTTAGATGGTCAAGGATTCTAATAGTAGAAACCAAATCCCGTAAAAAATAGCAGTAGATTTCATTCCAAATATGATGGGATTGTGATTGTCCCATTGCACTTAAAAAAAGTAAAATAAAAAACTTAACAATTTATTGTTAAAAAGATTAATTTGAAATAGAATGGGGGTAATAACAAGCCTGTTGTATATATAAGCATTGTAGAAGATTTTGTCCCTAAAATGCTATCATCACCATACAACACTATGATTTAAAACATTTGCACCATTAAAATAAAATGAACAATAAGGGGAAGAAATCCTCAATGAAATCTATACACGATATTGCTTGTAATAAGTGCACTGTGGATCAATATGTCAACACATTACATGAACCTACTACTCCATAAAATCTGATTTACACGCAAGCCGGGATTGGACCGTGCAAATGCGGTGACACGTGAAAAAATTAGCACGTGGGAAGTATCTGCCCTCAGGAGCTCAAATCGAAAAGGTATATTGATTTTTAGTGATATTTGATAAAAATAATTCAAATTCAATCACCAAATTTTGAATGAATGAACCGTTAGTGATACACCCGAGAAGTCTCAATATTGGATTTATATGTTCGATAACAAGGTTTGCAAGTCTTTAAACTAGATTTACAAGTGTTTTAGCTAGATTTACTGGTCTATTAGTGTGCAAAATAAGTTTACAAGTCCCTAAACTGAATTTACAGATCTATAAAATGAATTTACAAGTTTCATAAAATGGTTTTACAAGTAAGTAAAGTTCTTACAAATATTTGAAGGTGACATGAATTTAAAAATAGATAATAGATATAAATTAATTTTTAACACTAAAATGTTATTTGTTTTTAAATGTTTTGAAAAGGTATTACTAATGTTTAATTATAAAAAATTAGTTGACTGAATCTGAATTATATTCAAAAAGTATAACTAAAATCAATTTTCTAATCAAAGTCCGAAACCATTAGTTAACCCGCACTCAATTCTTGAATAATTAGGTTTTACTGATAATTTTTCAAAATAATTTAGATTCAGTCGAATAAATTTTTAATAATTAGTTTTTAATGATATTTTTAACATAATTGAAAATCAATATTATTTTACTGTTCATTAAGTGTTTCATTTAAAAAACTTTTAACAAAATGAGGGAAAAGGTTTTTAAAGTCATTTTTAAGGGGTTGGGGAAGAAATTCTTAATGAACAGTAAATCTGTAAACAATATTAATACTCAATTATATTAAAAAAGTATCATTAAAAATTAATTAACAAAATTAACTGATTGAATCTGAATTATTTAGAAAAAGCATCACTAAAAATCAATTCTCCCATTCTTGAACTACGTAGCGGGAGAGAGAAAAAATCAATTCTCCCATTCTTGAGCTACGTAGAGAGAGAGAGAGAGAGAGATGGAAACGCAGAAAGAGAGGTACGAGCAGTTCAAAGGGCAGCCGAGACTCCCGAAGTTCGCAGTCCCGAAACGTTACGATCTGAGTCTGAAACCGGACCTCGTCGCCTGTAAATTCACCGGAACTGCTGAGATCGATGTCAATATCGTATCGGAGACGAAGTTCGTCGTTCTCAATGCGGTTGAACTCGTTGTTGAAAGGGCCTCTGTTTGCTTCAGATACCGGAACTCTCCGAAGGTATGGATTGGACTTTGGAGTTATCTGAATGTGTTTTGCTGCATCTTGTTTCGGTTATTGGAATAGGTTCGATATGAAATGAATGAATTAGTGATCAGACCACTGGTTGTTTCGTTTGTTTCAGGAGTATCGGCCCTCGGAGGTTGAAATGATGGAACAGGATCAGGTACTGGTGATTGAGTTCGATGAAGTTCTTCCGATTGGTGCGGGGATTTTGGCGGTTCGGTTTGAAGGAATCCTTAATGACAAAATGAAAGGATTCTACAGGAGGTAATGATCCTCTCTCTCTCTCTCTCCCCCCTTCAGTTCCTTATTTATTTTTTCCAAGTTTTTTTAATTGTTCTTTTAATTGTTTGCGAGTAGCTCGTATGAAATTAACGGGGTGAACAAGAACATGGCAGTTACACAATTCGAACCTGCTGATGCCAGGCGTTGTTTTCCGTGCTGGGATGAACCTGCTGTTAAGGTTGTTTCGAGTTCTTTTCTTTCAAAATGAAAAAACATGATTTCCTTTTAGTGGAATGATATAAAAATTTTTTTTGGTGCCAGTGAAAGACAGAAAAGTAAATTTTTTTAGCACTGAAATCAGACGTCGAGTAGATTAGTGATCTATGGGAGTTTAAAATTTTCCTGAGGTGCCAATTTTTATATGGAGCACTTGATACATTGCTGGACGCTTAACTATCACCATCTTGAACTTGGAAGTATTAATTTGGGATATGGTTATTTATCTACTCAGCATTTGTTGTTAGCTAGGATAGTTTCATCTTGGACATTATTGTCCCTGTGTCTGGCTGATGGACATTGAACATCAATAAAAGGACTGTTATCTTTTAGAATAGTGACTGGAGAATACCATATCTGGCCTTATGGTTAAACGAATTGCAAAGGAAGTGGCAATAGATGGAGTTGCAAAAAATTTGGAATGAAGCATCATTGTCTGAGGCAAAACAACTTACTGACCATTTATTTCCTTTGTTGAGCATTTATTGCTAGGTGTTTCTTGATGGGTGATACCCATGGGTTGCAGTTACTGAGTCCCATTTTCCTTGTGTTGCATGTTTGAATCTCTTTTGTGTTTTTTCTTCCTTCCTTTCAACTTTCTTTGGATCAAGTGTAGTCTATACCAAGAATCTTCGTATTCACGTTATGCGTTAGCACTGCTGGTGTCAAGGAGAAGGTTTATTTAATGCAGAGATCGACTCACTAAGGTATAATTTGCACTTGGGTAGAAAAATAGGTGTGTCTATGCTGGTGCATATTAATTGCAACTGTAGCACCTATAAAGAAAAAAGTGTAGAATGAATGGACCTGTATCAATGATGAGTAAATGCATCAAATTCTGAGATATAATTAGGGGAACACAGTCTAAAATGGTACTTTCGCTTTTTCATACTCATCTATATATAATATACACATACATTATTCATAAAAAAAAAAAAACACAGTCTAAAATGGTTGATCAGCTTTAAATCTACCTTTCAGTTTCCATCTTTCCTTCTGAGTTAGAGTATTTTTTAGGCATTTATATCTTTGACGAGTAATGAGACAGATTCCATTAAAATGGTGTTTTCAGGGGAGGGGGGATTGAATGGTCAAGGAAAAAGCAAAAGCCCACCCATGAGCAATAGAGTAGCACCTGCAGCAAAAGCAAGAAAAAAAAAACAAGAAGTCTCAAAACCAAAAAGAAAATACAGACATCAAGAAAACCTATCAAGCAACCAAACCAAGGGGCCATAGTGTTAATCATAAACGATAACGATTGCAGCCCAATCCCCAAGAATATTGTCACAAGATAAAAGCCTAAACTCGTACTTGTACTTAGGAGAAACCCAGGATGAAGCAATGACTAGAATATCGTCTCGAACCTCTGTCTTTGGACTGCTAACCCTTTAAATACAAGTTGATTCCAGGCTTGTCAAACAACCCAAACAGTAGCAAGAAAAAGTGCATGATACATCAGTTTCCCTTTCTTGGATAAGAAAGGGAAACACCATTGAAGAACAAGATCATGCAAACCTCTTGGAAGAACCCAGTTCAGCCCAATCAAACCCAATAAGTAGGACCACAAAAACTCGCAACTTTGCAATGCACCAGTAAATGGTCAACCAATTCCCCCTTGGAGACAGATCACACAGCCATTAGTAAAGATTGCATGAGACTTCCTTTGCTTTTGGAAGTTATCAAGTGTGTTATATCTTGGTTACTCCTCAGGGGAGGTAGTGGCCGCTTGTTTCATTATAATGTTATTTGAAGAAATAGTCCCTACAGTCATACAGTGATGAAGCAATGAACAGTACTTCACCAGAAAATGATTCCATGGAGACACAATGGAAGTGGATGACACAATTTTGCTTTTATTAGGCATGACCAGTACCGGTATGTTGTTAAAATGATTGTGAAGTTAACATATGTGACGGAACTGATTCTTCATGAGAAAGATCTTAATATAATTTGGCATGGGCATAAATGACTTTTGAAGTACCAAAAATTTGAATTCAAGAATACTGATGTCAAATAAAATAATATAGAGTTGCATCTCGCACCAAGCCTAGAGTTTTACGTGGTATAGCTGCACTATGTTTATCAATAGGAAGGTTGACAAAATAAGGTGGACGGAAGTAAGTTAACACATCATCCATGCCCATACTTTAACATCCTTTATGGTTAACTTGAACCAATTCTCATTCTAGGCATGCATTTCACCCCTATCAAGCATTGTGCTATACCATAAAGATGGTTTTATATTTGGGAAATAAATCATATCAATTAGGTCAATAGTGCCTACTTTTGTGCTTGTAGAAAGACTAAGGATGCACATCCTAATCAAAATAGTAAGTGAGGATTAATCCTTCAACAATATATGGACTATTCAATACTTAACAAGTGAAATGGAGGCATCGGAGGATCTTGTTATGTGGGCGAAGTCCATCCTAATGTGTTTTGAGATGATTTTTGGTTTAAAGGTTAATCATGAGAGCTTTAGTATGTTCTTTGTCCAGATTGATCCATATAAGCTTCGGAATTTTGTGGATTAGATGATCCATCTATTATTTATATAAAAAAACAGAAAAAAATGATTTGGTGAAATTTCGGCGACTCAAAATTTCACTCGATTCATTGGGTTCCTACTTTTCTAGTGAATTGTTAAAATTTCAGTGCTATGCAGCCGAAATTTCGTTTTGTGCCCTGGGTGGCACGCCCAGCGGCACTGAAACATAAAGCGTTGGTCATAATCTGTTCCATATTTATATATATATTTGTTCATTTATATAAATGTTTTTTTTTTTTTTTTGATTTTTGTATAAATTTTCAAAAGTGACTATGAGTTCTTACTTCTTAAGATTGTCACTCTATGTATATATATATATAATTGACCATATTTTTTATCTTAAAAATGAAATAAAACGTAAAAGTTACATTTCTTATTAAAATATGTACTTGTTTCAATAGTCCATATTTATATAGATTTGCTTATCTATGTTTAGGTGTTTGTTTTTCTTTTTTTTAATTTTCAAAAAGGTAACAATTGTTTTACTTAAGATATGATGTTCATACCAAATAAGACAAATTGTTTGTTTTCATTATAAAAATTTTTGTCAGTCATGTTGAGGTATTTTGTTGATATTTAATTGCATGGTTACGTGTCTCGAAATTGATTATATTTTGATCCTTATAGGCAACTGATATATTCTATGAGAGCTGGTAACTAATATGTTCTATGAGATATGAGCAATTGTTTTGTGTCGTTTATTAGTTAATATTATAAATACTAGCTTCCTTTACATTTAGTTTGTTACATTTAATGTTTCCATTCCCTGTGCATTTAATCGCTTGTTTCCACGTTAATATGTTTGATGTGCACGAGTTTATGATATGAAAGACGTATTAGTTGATCATTTTTTTTGCTTATCTATGCATCTAAAAGTTTGTTTTAAGTATCAACCATGTTCCATGTGTATCCACTTTATCCAAGAGTTTTTTTTATGGTTTACATGTGTATCTGACATGTATGTTGACACATATCCAATTTTGGAATGGTTAATATGATATCTTGGTATAATATTTTTGACCTTGCTTTTACATAATTTCTAAGTGGATTTCAAACAAAGTGAGAAAAGATAGAATTATGAAAAAAAAAGCCCAAGTAAAAAGTAGACTGAAGCATAAATGGAGAAAAGTACTTGAAGCGAAGAATAAAAATTGATAGAAAGTAGAAATAAGACATTGCGGATCAACATTTTGGAATTGGTTGCCAATTGACGAGTGATGGTATATGTTCCTTTGCTTTTATATGGGGGCACCAATGAAACACAACAGCATGGTAAAAATGTTTTGTTTAACTATTTAAAAGGTGACAATCAAATTCAGTTTTGCTTGAGAACTCTAATTTACTGTTGTTGTTTGCAGTTTATTTTGTACTTCACTGCACACTTGATCCATTCCCAGTTGGTAGGCTGGTGTGACACTTTCACAATAGTGCACGTAGTTTTGGAAAGCTTCTTTGATTTATGCTTTCATGTGACCACTTCATATTTGAAGTTTTAGGACCAAATAGATTTGCCTTATTTAGGAAAAGCATACTTGAAAAGATCATCAAATACTGAGAAATTTGATAGTGCCAAAATGCAGTTTTTATGTTCTAGTGGGGCAAAAATTACCGTCTACATGGTCGGTTGTAATGTGCATCTAAAGCTGTTGTAACTTGTAATAGAGCATGAGACCTTTTAGAAAAGAAAAAAAAATGTAGGAAGAAGGAAGAAACGAGAGAAAGAATGCAGTTTACTTTTACTTATATCATAGCCTTTATAAATATAATATGGTTTACATAACTTAGTGGAGGATGCCAACCAACCGTACCAACGTTGTTGAAGGTGCTTGCCTATGAGGTTAGGTGGCTAGGCATTTTTTAAAAGGATGAGGGGATACTAACCTGAATAGAATGTGCTTGGTCGAACACGTAGACTTCTAGGCAAAAAGGTGATACCTGTTTGATCCTGGTGATTGAGGAGTTTAGGATTAGCCAATTCTGCAACTCTGTTCTATGTTGTTGGAATTTAATGAAATTGTGTTTCTCATAAATTACTTGAATTGCTACTATATTAACGTCCCTGACTTGTATGATATTTGTTTAAAAAATTGGAATTTAAATATTAATATGCGTGATCTTAATTTATGATTTTTCTATTTAACTAATTTTCATTTCTCCTGTTATTTTAATTAATTTTTTTGTCATTATCGGGTAATGTGCAATTGCTATAGGTGTCATAAAATTTCTTATATTTTGATTGGCTTTTATTTCATTCAAACTGGCCAAATTTGTAATTTGATTGCTCATTGCATTGTGATATGTTAGTAGGAATCATTTTATGTTATTTACTTTTTCCAATTAGTGGATGTTAATATTTTGTACATATTGCCAATGTGACTGGTTTAATGTGGGGTTTTTTCTTAAAATCCTTGTCTCCTGGGTGAGAGTCTAATCGCCTAATTGACAAGCAGGTCTGTTGCCAGCCTGGCTAAGGCGATTTGACAACATTGATGCTAATGAATCTCTTTCTTATGAAAGTTTCTCTTTTTTCAGTTTTTTCACTGCGTTTCTAAAGCCTAAAGCTTTGATTATTGCTTCATTCTATTGATTAACTCAGATGTATATATGTCTAAGTTTTAAGCAAATGCTTGCCACCTAAGCGTATAAAGCATACTAGTAGCTAATTTCCATTTGTTCGTTGTACATTTTGCATTCAGGCTAAATTCAAGATATCATTGGCTATTCCTTCTGAAGTGATTGCGCTGTCCAATATGCCAGTCACTGAAGAGAGACATGATGGGGATATCAAGATTGTTAGCTTTCAGGAATCACCAATTATGTCAACTTATTTGGTGGCAGTTGTTGTTGGTGTGTTTGATTATGTGGAAGGTCACACACCTGATGGTATGTTATAAAGTTGCCTCCATTTTTTGTTGTACAAACGTTGAGGCCATGCCACGTCTGACAGTATGGTCTCACACATGTATTCAGGGACTAAGGTTCGGGTATACTGTCAAGTTGGTAAGGCAAATCAAGGAAACTTTGCTTTAGATGTTGCTGTCCGGACGCTTGATCTGTACAAGATGTATGCTACTTCTTTCGTCAATCTTTGAATGTGATTTATTATTACTATCAATTCTGTAACTGATAAATTCAAATTTTGTGGAGGACAGATGATTTTATTTACGATGTAAAAATTTATAAACTCAAATTATATGGAGGAAATACGATAATATTTACTGGCTTTGTGTTGATTTTTTCATTTGAGTGATCAGGTGCTTGTGCATCATCCTTTAGGGATCCATTCTAACTTGCTGTTTGTGGTCCTACAGATACTTTGAGGTGCCATATGCGCTACCAAAGTTGGATATGGTTGCGATCCCTGATTTTGCACTTGGAGCTATGGAGAATTATGGTTTGGTCACATATCGTGAAACAGCCTTACTTTATGATGATCACCATTCTGCTGCTGCTAACAAGCAAAGGGTAATTACATATGTGGAAAGTTGATCTTTTCATTAGAGCTTAATGCACATTCTAATGTCTATACATTTTATGATAGTTCTATCAAGTGATATAATAATGTTTCATCATGCCAAGCTGCTTGTGTTCAGGTTGCAATTGTTGTAGCCCATGAGTTGGCACACCAGTGGTTTGGGAATCTTGTAACAATGGAATGGTGGACACATTTATGGCTGAATGAAGGGTTTGCAACATGGGTATCTGTCATTAAATCCTCTGTCTAATTGATAAAACTACAAATTAATTGGCAATTTATTGGTAACCTTTTCTATATGTTCAGGTCAGTTATTTAGCAGTTGATAGCTTATTTCCTGAATGGAAAATTTGGACTCAATTTCTTGACCAAACTACTGAGGGACTTAAGTTGGATGGGCTTGCAGAATCACACCCTATTGAGGTAAATGTTGGTAATTTTATTTTCATATATTTTTTGTGATTTTATTTCTGGAATATATAACGCTTTCTAGACATAAGTTTATTCCAATATATCTTATAACATTTTACCTCATTTTTATGAAAAACAAATTTCAGGTGGAGGTAAACCATGCTGGTGAGATTGACGAAATCTTTGATGCAATAAGTTATAAAAAAGGTGCCTCTGTTATTCGAATGTTACAAAGCTATCTTGGTCCTGAATGTTTTCAGGTTGGTTCATTTGATTTGATGTGTCTTGACCTTTTTTTTTTAACATGCTTTGGCATCCATATGTGCTGTTCAATTAATATATTCTTATCTTATAAGTGTGTCCATTCTGGAAACACAAATTTGGGACTCTTGTCTACCTGTTCTATTAAACTGAATATTTCTTGTGTTCTATGCATGTCTTGAACTGTTCTATTGACATATATTTGACATGAATATTTCCCTTTTGCTAGATATTAAAACAAAAAAGTCACCTTTGAGTAACCAAATTAATACAGTTTCAAATTTCCAACTATTTTGGTGGCAAAAGTGCGCAAGCTCTCAAAACTGTAGATTAGACATGAATTTAAGTAATTATTTAAAAATCTAATTTTGGGGCCTCATATCTTTTATCCTTAGTAGAGCAGCACCATTCTACTCTCACATTTAAAGTAAAAAGGAGAAAACTTGCAGTAAGCATGAGAATGTTATTTATTTTCATTCTATAATTGAGCAATCAATACTTTGTGGTGCCTTTGAGTAGAAGCCAAGAAATAATCCCATCTCAGGGGCTTTGGACTCAAGCAAGCTAGGTTTCTGTAATTATAAATTCATTATTTTTGAGTAATTTACTTAGCTTCTGATTAAAAACACTCATATTTTCTCTGATTGGACGGGATGTGATGATATAAGTTGCAGTCATTGGGCAGGTTATTCATATTTGGATGACATGTTCCAAATCTTTGAGTGTGATTTTAATTTAGTTTTTAGTAAGAAATATGGTTTCTTTTCTGCTGTGAAGTACAATGTATAAGTGTTTGATACATTGTCTGTTAGACCTTTGTGATTTTTTGTATCAGGTCAGATACTTAATGATTGATCTGTGAGGACTTCTTTGTGAAGTTTGTCAGAGTAGATAATTTATAATTGATGTCTGGTATTCCAGAATCCTTGTGCAAGTTTTTTTCCATCTCCATATCTTAGTTTGTTTAAGACGTTAGTCACAAAAGCTTTTTGTGAGGTTATTAGCAATTTTAGGACTTCTTTCATGAAATTTCAAAGTAGCCATTTCTTTAACATTGCAAGTGATGCAATGATTGTTATCATCCTGGTCATACTTGTATGGCTTCATAATTTGAATCGATGTTTCATGATAAATCTATACATGTTGATATCCTTTCAAAAAAGATGATCATTATTCTTTTAGGAAGAGTTTAAAAGTGTGTGTAGAATTATGTCTTAAAATGGGTGCTTCTACATTTGCTTTTACCTATGTAATTACTCATGCAACTATTGTTAGTCTCCCATTAGTATTTCTAATACCTTACCATATCATTGATTTGGGGGTCTTGGACAACATGACAAGGATGTCTTCCTTGTTGTCTTTGTGCACAAATTTGCTTGTTACAATCTTAGTGTATTTATTCCTCATTGCTAACTACATCTTTTAAACCATAATATTGATAATTTCTGCAGTCCATATGGAGTCGTCTTCAATTTACACATCATATATTTCTCTGATGGAAATTTAAACTGGATTAACTTTGATATAGACTTCGTGCCTCTAGTCTTCATTTAAAGAATCATTCTTTACATCAAATTGGAGTGTGAGCCAATCTGGTTGGTAGCTACCTAGTTACTCTACTGTAATTTTGCATTCTATCTAGGAATCCATCTTCTTTGTATTTTTTAATGATTACTAACTTGCTCTTAGCATGTTCTTCCCCTTTGGCAAGTGTATTTTTTCTCCAATGCTTACATTTCTTCGCATGACATTGCCTTTATATTTTGGTTACATAGTGGGGAATGGAGATAGAAGACTTGATGGTTGTAAAGGCATGATATAAACGCGCGAGGAATAATGTGAAATTAAGTAGGATAGTACGTGCATTTAAGAATGCCCTTCTGAGCAATAATATGGAGATTGGAATATTTAATTGCGGAGAAACCCTATTGGGGATTCTTGGCATCGTGCCTGGGTGCTGAGCACCATGTCCAGGAAAATACGAAGTAATTACACAGTCGATCTTATTCCCCACCCTCAATTATCAAACATGGGAATTTCAATCTTGTAATCAAAGATAGTAAAATTTATTTTATGGAGATCTATCTTTTAACTTTTAAGAGGCAAAAAAAAAAAAAAAAAACGGTGACTTTGGATTCAAGTCCGTACATTCAAGTGACACGAGTAATCACAAGAAAATACAAATAACTATTGAAAGCCAAAGAAAGAAACAGTTTTGGCGGGTCTCTACACATTAAAGTAAACGATAATAAATATGGAACTCATTATATAACTACTGGAAGGATATTTAGAGAGTTCATAAGATTCAAAATGAAAACTCAAACCATAATCAGTTAAAAACTACGAAGGAAACAATCATTTGAGTGGCAAGAAAGAAGATGCCCTTAATGCCTACTCCATTTCAATCATTGATTACTATGTTTTCCATGACTTAAAGGTTTCATGAGCCTGAGAAACAATGGTCAGTGAAGAGCCTAATATGTAATGATCTTCCTCCTTATGTGCACTTTCTATCATCCTTGTTTCTAATTCTCAAAATGAGTAATGAGATGGAAAGAAAGTGACGAGATAATTAATTGGCTTAAAAATATTAATGGCTGGCAGAAGAAGTAGCAAAATTAGGTCCTTGGACAAAATATAATAATAAAGAAGCTCTGACAACAATGATACTCTTTCTATAAATAGAATAGAACACAAATTTGAACTTCGTTTTTCTGTAATAAACACTAAGGAAGAAAGAAGTGAAGACATACTAGCTATTTAGTCTAAGAGTTTTTTTTTTATGCATAATGAATAGAGCTGGCAGTTTCAACCCGTGACCCGCCAACCCGCCCGCTCTAATGCAGGTTAGGGTTAGATATTTGAACCCGTGGGTCGGGTTCGGGTTTGAAATTCCCAACCCGTAATTAAACGGGTTGGGTTCGGGTTTACCCTCTCAACCCGACGGGTTATAACCATAAGCAAACACAATGTTAAAAAAATGAAAACCCTAAATTTGTTCGTCATTTTCTTCCCTAGTTTCTACAATGGCTGCCGCTCAAGCCTCAAGGTCTCAATGGCTGCTGCTCAAGCCCAATACATCTCTCAGTTTCTCTCCTCTTTCTTGTATTTTCTAGCCTCTACAATGGCTGCCGCTCAAGCCTCAAGGTACTCCTTCTACCAGTTCCTTTCTCACTATCTCTCTCTCTCTCCCTTCCGCTCCCTATTCTTCTTCTTCCTGCTCCCTTTCCCTCTACTGCTATCTCTCTCTTCCTCCGGCCCCCTCTCCCTCTCCACTACCACTTGCATAGTATGGGAAAGAGGAGTTGGCTTTCGTAAGCCCAGTTGCGGCCATGACCTCTCTTTCTCTGTTGGGAGTCCAAAATTAAGGTAGCTTGCGTGTGGGTGTTGAAGAGGATTTTCTGCAAGACACAAAAGTCAAAGGCTGCAATTGTTGCGTTTTTTTAGTGTATAAAGCTGTTGACGAGCCGAAAAATTACTTACAAAGCTTTACTCCTAATCCTAATGCTTTCTTTTGTATTCGATTGTCTCCAGGCCTGTAGATTCTTTTACTAATACCCACATTTGTTTTATTTGGGTTTCCCTTCCTACAAGCATTTGAATAACAAGGATTGCTGACATATAAAGGTCACTGGCTCCGAAATTTTTTTCTTGTGGTTGTCAAAGTTGGGGTTTCTGTTTTGTTGGTTGAAATTTGGAGAATTTTCTTTGTAAGGAAATCCATGGAGGTTGTGTGCAGGGAAGGGAAAACAAAACCTTAGAAATGAAGAACGGGTTTGAAAATGTAGCTTTGAATTCATATTCAGTATTTTATTAACGGGTTGGCGGGTTTAAACGGGTTAGGACGGGTTGGGTTAGGGTTGGCATATCCCAACCCATTTATTAAATGGGCGGGTTCGGGTTGAGCACTAACCCGTTAACCCCCTATACCAACCCGACCCGAACCCGACCCACTGCCACCCCTAATAATGAAGATGAGTGTATATATTTAGTCTAAGAGTTTTGAATCAACAATTTAGGAATGATCCAAAGGAGCACCTGGACCCATACTTCCTTGAGGATATTGGCTAACTTTTTTGAGTGGATAAATCATAAGTTCAGTCATGCAATAAATAGTTGGAGTTCTATTTGACTCGTGAAACGCCAAAGGGTCCCCACCTGTTCTCGGAAAGAGATTACACCATCTTGAGTAGTAGATGGAGTAGAATTAGAAACAAGATTGAAGGAATTAGTTAGACCAGTTGATGCAATCAATTACGCAACTGATTTTTCCAATACACCAGTTCCACATCCTTGTATGGTGTGTGATTGTGAACAATCTAATATACCTCTTCTGCATGATTTAAATGACAACATTGTTCATATCTTGTCATGTTCTTATCAATACAATTCGCATTTCCACCTTTACCTCCTACATGAATTACCACCACATTTGCCTCCCCTTTTTGATGTGGTGCCCAAGGTATACTTGTCATGTGATGATATAGCACTCTTATGGCTAGGAGTGCTTCCCTTTTTAAAAATAGGACCCTTTTGACAGAGATGGAAGATAGTTTCCTAAGAGATGGGTATACACATGCCTAAACTCAAAATCTAGGCCTTCTAGTAACTAAAAATTTTGTTCTTTTTGTTGAACTCTTAAATTTAGATGCACTGATAACACAAGCAGCCTAGGAATCTTGTCAGCAATATAATTCCTTCCAATACGTGAAGGTGGTGAAGTATTAAGCAATTAATCTCCTCTTCTGACTCCACTTGTCTGAATTGAGAATAATTATGCTAAAATTGATATATGCAAGTTGTATTAGCAACTTGGAAATATTTTTTGTTTGTGGATCCACGGTTTTAAATTTGTTCAAAATATAGCAAAATAAAGGTCCTAAAATTTTCAGTATATCAAAACATGGCGCAATTTGAGATTTTTATGTGTTTATTTTTTATGGAAATATTGGGAAATGGCAAAGTTTCCCTCAAAATTTCCTCATTGTAAAGGTCCATAATTTTCCCTAATCTTAGTTTAAAACCATCATTGCATCTCAATGTCCTTGGCTGTCTTAGAAAAAAGGAAAAAGCAACTGACTTTTGACATTAGGATGCATTTTGTGAAGGAGCCAAGTCACGACAGTTGAATTTTAGACATCCTGCTTATCGTTAGATGGATTGAAGGGTTTTGGATCTATAACCCCTCCATTGAGATATTGCATCCCGGCTGCTGTTCTTTTCAAGATATATACTTGCCATGATGTTTTGTAGATGAAGTACCCTCTGCAAAAGAAAAGAAGTAAAAGAAAAAGAGACAATAGGATGCCTTGAGAGTTTGACACTAAGGTGGTTATGTGTGAGAAATTGTTGGGCTCATTGGGTCAAGTAGGAGAAGATAGGTGTAGAGATGGTGTGAGATATTAATGGCTCTCCTCAGCAAGTCCTTATTTATTTATTTATTATTATTTAGCTTTTGGGTGGTAGAAAAAAATGTCCATGGGTTACATTAAGTATTACAAAGTTTACACGTATTACCCAAAGATTGGGATTCAAGAAATAAGACTTTATGGAATTGCACTATTATAACCAAGCTGCATCTTATATTGCTGCGGACCATATTTTCTGTGATAGAACCAAGCAGACGGTTGTTAATGGGGAAGCATCTAGCTATTTTTTTTATCACAAAATCAGCTTGCTGATGTTTTCATGAATTTTTGTGTTTTTGTTTTATTCAAAATATCAGATGTTTGAAGTTGGGATTCAGATATCAATGTTAGTTTATTTAGGGTAACATCCAAAATCTTAGCGTTTATAAGATGGCGTATACAATGTACAATATCATTTATTGTCGTTTCATGTGGGGATTGCTAATATTAGAATATTTTTAATGGATGACTGATTGCTATTTGACATTTGCAGAATGTTTTTTTTTTTTATATCATTTGAATCTCTGATAAACTGGTTAATTATGTGTTATCAAGTAACTTTTTATACATTATGCTGTTGTTATAACATGTTATGCAGTCAAATGATGATTTCATGTAAAGACATGGAGTTTGGAATTGATATTTAACAAAAAAAAGGAAGGGATTTTTAGTCATATTCTGGGCATCTGCTGATCCAAGGCAGTAATATATTTTTAATGTTATCTTTTAAAAAATTCCCCTTTCTTACAGTTAACATCATTCATTAAAATTTTCTATTTCTGCTATAGAAATCGCTGGCTTCCTATATAAAAAGATATGCTTGGTCAAATGCAAAGACAGAAGATTTATGGGCTGTTCTTGAGGAGGAATCTGGTCAACCAGTGAAGATCCTAATGAACTCATGGACAAAGCAACAAGGATATCCTGTTGTCTCTGTGAAGTTTAACAATCAAAAGTTGGAGTTTGAGCAGGTTTGTTTGTCACCCATTTATTTTGTTACTTATTAATTTAGTACAAGCAGTATCTCAAGATGAAAATGCATGGTTTCTATAACACAACAGTTAGATAATCTTCTTTATGCTACTTTGAAAATATGGGAATTACAGTTACGTGATTATGATTTTGTTTCTATTATACATCATAGAATTATTTGTAGAAACTAATGAAAGTCTAATTTGACTGTACGTAGTTAAGCAACTACTTGTTGATTCTTTTGAAGAATATAAGCTTTCTTGCTTAATATGTGGATGAACCATTGTGTGAACAAGACAAGTAATTGGCGCATACAACTGAATCAAATAATCTTGAAGCTACATTTTCATTTTTCAAGATAAGCTTTGATACTAAAAAGTAGTGAATGATGTGAAGAAACCTAAAAATTAAGCAAGATTAAATTGTTTTGGGAGTGAATATGGTTCAATCGGAAGATGTTAGAAAATTGTGAAAGGGCAAGGGTGGTGAGAAATTAAAACTAGGAAACGATGGTGAAAAAACAGGAGAAAAGTTTCTTCTTTTTAATTTTTAATTTTTGTTTTTGGTTTTATTGTTCAAAAGGATGCTTGAGGACTCCTGTAAAATTGGTGTATATATAATTTCTCCAAGGAAGAGGCTTCTAACTTATATATGTACCAATCAGCATATCAAGAGCAATAAAAGTTGGAGAAATGAAAATTCCTGGTATGATGTTCAATTGAGACGTCATTTTTACCCTATTTCATGTGTGTATTCATCTGGATATATGAACAATCCTTGCAGTCACAGTTCTTGTCGAGCGGCTGTGAAGGGAATGGACAATGGATTGTCCCAATAACATTATGTTGTGTTTCGTATGATCGCAAGAAGAATTTTCTTTTACGACAAAAATCCGTAACTCTTGATATGAAGGAATTTGTTCATGGCATACCTGTTAAAGATGACATTTTGAAGGCACAGAACCATGGGACAAACAGTAACAGCAAAGATTGCTTATGGATTAAAATTAATGTGGATCAGACCGGTTTCTACAGGGTGAAATATGATGATGATCTTGCAGCCAGGCTTAGATACGCAATAGAGACTAATATCCTCTCTGCGACAGATAGATTTGGTAATGTGGATGTTTCACTTGTGCTTGATGTTCCCTAAAAGTCAGAGATAACCTAAAAAGTTGTTCTTTTTACAGGGATTTTGGATGATTCATATGCTCTCTGTATGGGTAGCAAACAGTCATTGTCTTCCTTGTTCACCTTGATGGGTGCTTACAGGAAGGAAATTGATTATACTGTTTTGTCACAACTAATCAGTGTAATGCTCTCCTCCATGTTTGTTTTAAGGTTCCTTTACTCATGTCTTAAGACTAATTCTGGCAATCCCTGATTCAACAGATAAGTTCTAAAGTACTAAGAATTGCTGCTGATGCGACTTCGGATTTAGTGGATTACATTAAGCAGTTTTTTATTTGTCTTTTCAAATATTCTGCGGAGTAAGTATTTCAGATAAATGTCTTTTCACTTTTTAAATGGAATTTTGTTGTTTCTTAATGAATAAGATAAGAAACTATAATCAATTCTACCTCTCAGAGTTTGACTAGCTTCATATGAATTTTCATATAACTTTGTTATCTACTACAAAAAATGTGATTACTAGGCTTTTGTTGTTGTTTCATGTGCAACTGTCATTGATCTAGTGATTTTTGTTACTTGCTAGGATGGCCTCCAATGGAAAGCTGTGATGTTTTAGCATCACTATTTGGATTGATACAAGAATGGATAATACTAGATATTTAAAATGGGTTGCTCAGGGAGCAGCTAAAGCTGGATAGAAATCATTCAGTATCATTATTTATATATTTGTCCTAATAATGAATCATAGCTCAAGAATGCCATATGATATTAGTACATAAAATTTAATTCCATTTTCTATTTATTTAATGTACTTAATGCCTGTGCGAAAAACATTACGAATTTCTCGTTTTGCCATTGGATAAGTGGACTGATCTTAGTTTGAAATTGTGAACTTTGTAGATATGATATTTCACTATTTGCTACTTTCTCTGGGCTTATGTTTAAAATATTTCAAAGAAACTACGTAATGGAAGGCCACAGTATTCATCAAATCACTTTTTAAAAAATCAAATTTTATATAATTCTTGATCATGATGGACAGTTGGAATAAAGTCTTTTAACTTAATGAAACTATAAAGGGGTGTATTCCTTTTATCCAACTTGTAATATAGAGCTTTGCTCCCAAACTTTTGTTAATTTTATAATATTAATTTTTAAATGCATAATTTGTCCCACCAAATCAGTAAACCCTAGTAATTTACTAAAGTTGGACATCTAGAATTTCAACGTCATTTTAAGTTTTTAATGCTCTACCATAGTTTTGAAATCACACAATTAATCCTATTACTTGATCTTTGCTGACCACAGCAAAAGAAATATCTGTTCTTGTTTTATCCTCAACATTTTCTTTTTTGGATTTCTGTGCAGGAATCTTGGTTGGGAACCTAGGCAAGGTGAGAGCCACTTGGATGCAATGTTGAGAGGGGAGATTATGACTGCTCTTGCTGAATTTGGTCACAATGCAACACAAAAAGAAGCAATTAGACGTTTTCACGCATTCTTAGATGATAGAAATACTGTGCTCCTCCCTCCTGACATAAGAAAGGTTGATGAACTTAAATGTACAAGTTGAGACTTTTATTCGTCCACTTATAGTTCCTTATTGATGTGTTTTCCAAATATGCTTGTAGGCAGCATACGTTGCTGTGATGCAAACTGTGAGCAGATCAAGTAGATCAGGTTTTGATTCCCTTCTAAGACTTTATAGAGAGACCGATCTAAGCCAGGAGAAAGTTCGTATTCTAGGTAATACCAATTTACAAGTGGAAGCAAATCAGTTAAGTTTGTGGTATAGAAAAGAAGAAAAAATAAATATTTGAATCATTCTGTCTTATGATGAAAGCAATTACTTTTGGTATTATGTAGGTTCATTGGCTTCTTGTCCAGATCCTGATATTGTTCTTGAAGTTCTTAACTTTTTGTTGTCTTCTGAGGTATCTTGGTCTAATTTCTTATTGGTTGAGATTTTCGGCCTAAGTGATACAATAGAGCCTGAAGACACTTTCATTTATATTTATTGTATCCAGGTTCGCAGTCAGGATGTGGTATTTGGACTGGCTGTTAGTCTGGAAGGTCGTGAAACAGCATGGGGATGGATGAAGGTAATATCTATTCACGTACCATCTTAGACACAAACATGCACATATCATGGTTTATAAGTTCTGATCTTCATAAAACACTTGTACTCTTGTTTTTTGACACCTCACCATCATGAAATTTGGGATGGCATTGACGACTGCATTACAATTACCATTAAACACTTATAACCATGGTTTTAAGGATGAGTTTTGGATCAGGTTTTTGGCAGTGGCAAATGGATACAGTATCCTGTTTTTATAGCTATCAGTTAAAATCATGATAAATCTGGATGAATTTTAAGTACTAGAGAGTTGAGATACTTGAACTCATAAATCAGAAGGAAATTGCCATAGCCTTTATTCAAAGTGGAGAGTTGAGTGATGGATGCATTTGAGTTGGTGGGAACAACTGCAGTTGTAGTTACATTTATAGTTATGTATGAGTATTTCAGTATAATAACTTGCATGAGTGGCAATGGTTTAAATATTAGAGGAAGATATAGTTATCTCAATCTGAACAAAAAAAATAGGCATTTGCGGGTTCGATGTAAAAATTTTGTTTTGTTTTATTATAGTAAAATTTTGTTTTAGTGCAAAATGGACTTTATAAAACAATGTGGATACCATTTGATTGTCTGTAACCATTAAGATAGTTTACTTTCAACTCTTATGTGCAGTTGTGCTCTTGTTTTTATTTTAGGAGCAAGTTTTTTTTTTTAGTCATAATAATGAATTTTATGATCCATTAATCTATTGCTTTGATATCTAAGATATAATAGTTTGATTATGAATTTGAAATTTATGAAAACTTCATTATATTCTTCATGGTTTAAAAACTTGGCTCCTACCAAGACGATACTTTATCTTGGTGCCTAATTAATACAGTGGATTCTGGTGACTCGACTACACTTAGGGTACTGAGTTGGTATGGCTTGGATAAGCTCATATCAGGCAGTGTCAACTCGGTGCTTCTTAAGTGGGAGAAGGGGAAGGAGTAAGAAGAAGAAAAAGAAGAAATATGTATTGTAATTTTTGAAATATAGTTCTAAACCAGATTTTTTGCTTCAGAAACCCGAAGAAAAAGAAGATTGGTAATATGCTTTTTGAAGATTGTTTTCAAAAACTTCTAGAAGAAGTAGAAGAAGGAGAGGAGGAGGAGGAGGAGTATATGCACAATACTGTCACGTACCAACAATACGAACTGATATTAGTCACAGCTGGTACCTTGTGTGCTGTTATTTTCAACCCTGATCTTTTCAATAGACAAGTTTAGAAGCCAAGAGTAAAACCCAAGAAAACATGAAAAGATATAGAAATGTTCAAGAGGAAACCAAGAAGAAAATCTGTGAAGGTAAAAACCGTGCCTATGACAACTTATCAAGTTAGATACTAAAGAAGGTGAAAACTTTATTTATAAATTAGCAAGATTTAGAAAAAGGAAAATGAGGGACTTTGATCAGGTTAGATGTATTAAAAGTGAAAATTCAAGAGTTTTGGATAAAGATGAGAAGATTAAAGAAAGATTGAAAAATATCTTATGAAATTATTTAATGGGGTTGGTACGCAAAGATATGGATTTTGCATGGATGATAGTAGTAATAGAACTAGAGAACAAACCTATATTTGTAGGGTTTAAGTTGTAGAAGTTAAAGATGCTTCAGTCAAAATGAGAATAGGAAAAGCTTTGTGCCCAGATGACATCCCTATAGAGGTGTGGAAGTTCATGGGAGATATTGGTGTATTTTGGTTGAGCAAATTATTTAATGAAAATTTTAAGGACCGTGAAATGTAAATGCTTGGAGGATTAATACAATAATTCCAATATATAAGAATAATGGAGACGTGCAGGAGTGGTGCAAATTACCATGGCATTAAACTTATGAGTCACACTATAAAATTGTGGGAAAGAGTGATTAGGTGTAGATTAAGGCTAATAACTAGAGTTCCAGAAAATCAATTTGGATTTATGTCTAGAATATCCACTATGGAAGCTTTATTTTTACTTAGACAGTTAATAGAAAAGTTTAGAGAAAAGAAAATAGATTTGCATATGATTTTTATGAACTTTGAGAAAGTATATGATAAGGTTCTAAGAGAATTAATTTGATGGACTTTGTATAAAAAAGGTGTACCAATGAAGGTGTGATAATTAAAGATATTGATATAATGAAAGATGTGTATTGGAGAGCCTTAGCTAAAGTGAAAACTGTTGGAGGTGGGAGAATTGATTTCCCGGTTAATTGATTTCAAGTGTCAGCTATTAGCCCTTATCTTTTGGCTATAGTTATGGTTAGTTGACGAGTCACATTCAAGATGAGGTGCCTTGGTGTATGTTCACAATAAAGAAGTAAATATCAAGCTAGAATTGTGAACAAAGACCTTAGAATCAAAAAGTTTTAAAGTAAATCGTGCGAAGACTGAATATATAAAATGCTATTTTAATACAAATATCAATATAACTAATGAAACTATTAAAATTGACAATTTGGATATCCCTTTAAGTAATAAGTTCAAATATCTTGGATCAGTAGTACAAGAAGATGGAGAAATTGATGAAGTTGTTACATATAGAATTAGAGCTAGTTGGCTCAAGTGGAGGGTGCTTCTAAGGTTTTGTGTGATAAGTTTGATCCACTTAAATTAAAAGATAAGTTTTATAAGATAACAACTAGACCAGCTATGTTGATGGTGTAGAACGTTGGGTGGCAAAGAATCAATATATTCAGAAAATGAGTGTTACTAAGATGGGGATGCTAAGATGGACTTGTGGAAAAACTAAAAAAATACAAAATAAGAAACGAAGACATTCAAAAGTGATTAGGCATGGCATGCACTGGGTATAAAATGATGGATACAAGGTTAAGATGGTCTGGTCATGTAAAGTGTAGCCTTAGAGATGCATCTGTACGAAGGCGTGATAGTATGCATATTGAAAGGCTTAAGCAAGTAAGAGGAAGACCTAAAAAGATATGGATGGAGTGTAAAACAAGACTTATAAAAACGTAGATTAACTAAAGACATGATATTTGATAGAGCAGGATGGAGAGAAGAGATTCGTGTCACGGGCTCCACTTTGATGGGAACTGGCTTATGATGATGGTGATGATGATTTCTTTGACTTGTTACATACATAGATGCACACGCAAATGCACACATATGTATATGTGTGTGTGTGTGTGGGTGTGTGTGTAGAGAGGGAGGGAGAAGTAATTGCATATAAATATTCTTTGGCTGTTTTAGGAATATTTTGCCGTTATGTGAACCACTCTATAATTTTCACTTAATTTCCAAGAATTTGACACAATTTGCCCCCCAAAATTCCGGTGGTATGCCAGCAAAATTTTGCCACATTTGCTTGGCCAAATATCCTGTGAAGTCAAAAAGTAAACCCTTGATTAATACAAACCAAAGAGATAAGGGATGACAGTAAGAATAGAAGTTAAATAACTCCTTTAAACTAGGTATTCATATTTTTCCTCAAACTCAATCATTGGAGATGCTTCAAATCCTTAAAAATATGAACGCAAGTGCCATCGATTCACTCTTTTTTTTTTAGCTCAAGAAGTGAAAATGAATAATAATTGGGGAATTTTTGAGAAAATAAGGAGAAATTTACCTCGAAATTATCCTTAAATAGGCAGTTTCAGGGCATGCTGCAAAATTCTACCATGCCATCAAAATTTCACTCTGGAATAAGGGAATTTTCATTAGAATATTATTTCCCTTCCCCATGGTGGAGGGTGGAAGGTAAAATTTTGCCAATTGTCATCAAACAAAATTGTAAACACTCAATACAACATATGACCTTAAATTGAGCATGGGATACCCTAGATTAAAGGAAACATATCATCAACGAGCCATAGGAGTTAACAAAATCAAACTTCTAACCACAAAGCCCTCAATGGATACACAGTTGATAGATCTTTGAATCAATGTATTAAATGCCTTTTGAGACAATAATGAATAGAAAAAAAAAATGGGGATTGACCTGTCTTGAACCGCTCAAATATGTAAAGAAGCTCAAGGAAACACATTTGGCAAAGGCCAACTCCGTCATTTTAAAGAATATAATTAAATATCCTAAGCTTTCCTATTATCAAGTCTTGCAAATAGTCGCCCGGATTCCACCTTTTAAGTGAGCAACCACCATCTAGTATCTTGCTGTTTCCTTTAACTCATTCTAGGAGTGGGAAACAACCAAAGGGTAAAATCTTAACCCTTCTGAAGAAAGAAGGGATAAAATCTTGCAAAACTTATAACCATGCTAAGTGGACTAGATCTCACATGTTCAATGCAACAGCCTTCTTTATAGATAAATATAGCACTTGCACCATTCCCAAATATCACTGCATGATGGAACTATGCAGCAGTACTCAGAAGATTGCTTTTCACCTGTTTGCAACATCTATTGTGGAATGCCTAAATAAGCCATTTAGATTGGGCTTCGGTGCAAAAGGATTTCACATCATATTCATCTTTAGATATCATTAGGGATTGGTCGACTTTTATCCGGATATAGTTGCTGGTTTTGACCGTCACTTTTTCTATTTTAATGATGTTATTTTTGTAGTTGCTAATTTTCTTTTGCTTTTGCTGTCTTTGGTGTGATCCCACATCTTTTGTGGTCTTCCCTCCCTCTCTTTTGATTTCAATGAATCCTCATTACATATCAAAAAAAAAAAAAAGAAGGAAAAGCCATTCAGATTAGGGCTTTATTCAGCAATAATGCCTAATGCCTTCTACTTGGGTAATGGCTTTTCATGCCAGTTGCTATCTTCCTAACAAGACAATCAAAACTCATCCCATCTAGAAGTGCCCCATGTTGAACCTCTTCAAGAAAGAGTTCTTGGAACCATTTGTTATCTATCTTTATCTCCTTTTACCAATCAAGATATGGCATTTTTTTATTTGAATCTTGTGGGGTGGACATCTTTGTCTGTACTTCTATGTCTGTGATTTAGAAGTTCATTCATTATAGAGATGGGAGCATATTTGTCATAGAGAGCTGGAGTTGTAATATCAAAGATTGCAAGTAATGTGCTCTAGTTGGCTCTTTTTCTAAGGATATTGTTAATAAGTACTAAGAATATTATACAATTCAATGGGAGGTGAAACTACATTGAAACAAATCTGAATTTCATGATTAATATGGAATAAGTCCCTTGATTTCTCATAGCTACAAATCAGTTGTTGTTGAGGGAGGGAAGCATAAGCTGATGAGAAGAAGGGAAATTCTTGATGGTATACCACCTAGAATGGAAGCCCTTGAGATCTCTATAAGTTGTTCTTACTATATTTTGGGTCCATCTTTTACTTGTCTATCACTTCCTAACCGGTGTCTATCAAGGTATGCGGGTTTCTACTGAAGGCAATGTAGACTGCGTTGTAGGTCATGAACTAATAATTATCTGGTGGTATAGATGTGCAAGGAAATGAAGTCTTTTGTGATTTTGAGTACTGTATTTGTATCTTGAACACAACTATAAGAGTTTTGGTAAATTAAGAAAGATGAACATGGGTAATTGATAAGAAATAGCAAGACGAATGTTCCAAATTTCTTGGTGGTTCATCATACTTCTATCTGATGATACTTCATTCTTGAAGTGCAGGATAACTGGGATTACATCTCGAAGACCTGGGGTTCTGGATTTCTCATCACTCGTTTCGTTAGTGCAATTGTCTCACCGGTATGTACTCTCTCTCTTTCTCTCTCTCTCCTGTCAGTACGAATTAATATGCATTAATTGTGTTTTTCTTTTGTTAATTTTATTTTTCAGTTTTCTTCTCATGAGAAAGCAAAGGAAATTGAGGAATTCTTTGCAACTCGTACTAAGCCCTCAATGGCTAGGACTTTGAAGCAGAGCATTGAGCGAGTTCACATCAATGCAAACTGGGTTCAAAGTGTTAAGAGTGAGAAAAACCTTGTTGAGGTAGTCA
Source organism: Buxus sempervirens (assembly GCA_947561395.2). Lineage (NCBI taxonomy): Eukaryota > Viridiplantae > Streptophyta > Magnoliopsida > Buxales > Buxaceae > Buxus > Buxus sempervirens. The sequence continues at coordinate 18,001,670 of OX387190.1, read as the reverse complement.
AGGCGCTTCTATGTGAGAACAAAAATTATTCTCCTTAGTTTTCTTTTGCCATGGCCATCCAAGTCAATCTGTCAATCTTCACTACATTAATAGTTGAATCACGAATTATATGACGAACACCTGACTTGCAGGAAAACTGGTATAAATATACTTTGATGAATAAAGTATAGTGTTCTTATAAGTATTTTCGTATTTTCACTTGAGTTCTTCTTTACATGTTTGCTTCTGAGGTTCTCATGCTCGTCATGTTATTCAGCTGTTATTGCCAATGTGTGTTATCCTATCATTGTTGATTGAATTGTATTGTAATATTGAAAAATAAATCAGGAATCCCATCTAAGATGTTCAATCAAAACTGTGGGATGTAAAAATGTGTCAGTAGGGGATCATTCCGTCTTAGGTAGAAGCACCCTCATAGTCCTATCACGTGGGTTAGGATTATATCTAGATTTGCATTGGGCAAGAATCAGATGGACCCAGACACTCTGGAGACCACTAACGTTGCAGATGTATAAATTTCCAAACATTGTCCGTTGGAAATCTCAATTAAACACAGTTGTGGACTATTGTTGAACTGGCTTCACCTTATCATACTGTTTGTATTTTGAGGATATTTGCAGAGAAAGCTAATTCCACCAAGCTGTAAATGGTAAAGAAATAAGGATTTTTATTGCATGTCTTTAATATTTTTTTTGCCATTTCTTTTAGCGGACAGCATTGGTTGGTTTAAATGGGTTGCAGGGCATATGCAACTAGCCTTTCTATTGTCCTTTTTCTCTTTACTAAGCAGCCTTTATATTGTTGGCCAGTGGCCACAGCAGGACTTGATTCCTTGGCTCCACTTGAAAGTAGGAGTTATACTGACTTCCCAATAGAGCAGTGTATGTGATTACATTTATTTATTTCTAATAGCTTAGACTATTGCGGTTATTTTTCCATTATTTGCAAGTAATTTGTCAGTAAGGGGTCATTATGTAGATATTTGTGCGACAGACCCTTGCTTATGCCAGTTTTATGCTTGCTTTATGAATAATGGAGTTTTCTGATCTCACAGTATCTTTTTTATTATCGTCTCACTTGATTCTTTTTTCTGCCGTTGTAACCTGAAAGGTTTTGCTTTCATTTTTTGTTTCACGGTGACAGGTTGTGTTTTATGCCATCTTAACCCGGAAGAGTTGTCATTTAGCATTAATTTCTACCTAATAGCGTCCTTAAAATGTCCATTCTGTCACCTGTAATTAACTGACCTATATTCACTGGGAAATACCTGTTTTGACATGACACGATGTATGTATGTGTAGGTATATGTGCTAGAGCATTTCATGGTTGTGTCTATTATTTATTTATTTATTTTTTATAACTTTTTTCATTAGAGAATTATCAGGTTTTAAAACCATAGAAACAGGTGTTTTAAAAAGTTGTCATAGTTTTGTAGTTCATTTATGTGAGTTCAAATATATATCATATATGTTGCATCACATGTTATTGCTATGTGGATTGGTGAGTGATATTTAGATACACACCTGCACCCTGAGTCCATGCAAGATTAGTCTTTCACTTGGGAAGATGATAAAATGTTTCCTAAAATAGGAAAAAGTCATATGTTACCTCCTGAGACTGACTGCTCTTCAATAAATGATAATGGATACTCAAGTTTTCATTTGTTGGTTCTGATTTATTTTGATAATTTAAATATTTTTGTATATATGATAAAAGAATGGGGTAGAATTGCAAGAAGCTATATTCTAGTTTATGAAATGGGTGGTTTTTAATGTGTTCATATATTTTTAGAGACACTTTGTGCAGAACCTGGTTTTTAACAGAAGCTTTAATTGTTAAAGAATTTATAAACTTCCTGTTAGCATTATGTTGTCAGAAGAATAATCCTTTATGTTTTTATGCTATTTTTTTATTGCAAAAGTAATTAAAAGATCATTTGACAACTCATGATTTTGTAAGCATTTCGAATTCAGTTAAAAGCCAGAATGAATGGCAGGGCTGGGTTGCATAAACTGCTACAAAAAACAGTGTGGGGTGAGCAAAATTGGTTTTTTGGGATATTAAAAAGCATTTTAAATGAAGTAAAATGGACTTTGCATTGAAATTAGGTGTTTGATTCATTGAAAAAAATGAGGAAATTGGAAAATACCTTTCTGAAAGACCCCCATTTTTCCTATTAAAATGAAGGGAAAATAATCGGAAGGAAAGGACGGTGCTTTTTAACTTTCCATTGTTTTCCACCTTACGAAACACAACCTAGAGTTAAAAATAAAGATTTTGTTTTGTTACTAAAAATAGTAGTAGCTGTTTTCTAGCTCTTTTGCCCTTCCTCGAAGTTTAACTTTCTCTATTTCGATAAGCCCGAGAGGGAGAGATGTTGAATTGTCTAACACGAAACGAGTCAACGGTTTCGACGGATGGACAAAAAGGAAATCGACAGAGACAGACCGAAGGATGGACGAAGAGGAAATCGACGGTTTGGTCTTTTTGCAGAAAAGGGAACTCATGGCCGCGAGAGATGTTGAATCCAATCTCGAACTTGCGTTTCGATTGCGGATGCAGGAAGCCATGTCTGCATCTCTTTCCTTTCAACCCCCTAACTCGGCTTCGTCCTCGATGGTATCTCCTTCGCTAGCGGAATCAGCGGTACTCCATGATGAGCCTTTCAGTTTGTATTTCAAGGGTTTAGTAAGAGATGAGATTGTTCGGGGTTCGAACATGGTGTTATCAGGTATTGGTGCAGCGATTTGTGATCCTTGTGGTACTTTGATTTTCAAGGTGCTGAAACCGTTGGTCGGGTATAGGATGACCATTCGGTTTGTAGCGATTAAAGCTTTGATCGAAGGTCTCAATGCAGGTCTTTCGTTGAATATAAAGAGGATTAATTTTTATTGCGATTACCATCCGCTTTACCAATTTGTAAGTTTTTTTTAAAGTATTTTCTTCGTTGGGATATTTGGGAATCAACTCTTTGGATATGCTGTACTTGAATTTTTTTTTTTTCTGTTAATTTACTTGTTCGCTTGCTGACTTAATGTTTGAATATGGTAGGAAATGTTAGGTCAAGTAATGTTAAATATAACAAATCTTCATGTTAACCTCATATACAATTGGAATGTCTTTACTCAGCCTCAAGTTCTAATTCATGGGAATTCCAACAAGTTTGGATCTGGGCCTGCGAGAATTTGCAAGAATATTTAGGACATATTTTCTTTGGCAGATATGGATGCCTAGCTTGTGAGGACCTCGCAAATTCTATTACTATGAATTACCCCAGTGAACCGAGGTTATTGATTTTGAATCTATGACAAGGAACTCAATCTGTTTACTACCACATCTAGCTCTATCTGGTCCTCGTACACCGGCCAGATCCCAGATCTCCGGGTGATCAGTTGTCAATGGCTTTATTGTGAAGGCGATTGTTCGAAGGTTGGGGTTATTCTTTCGGCAAAAGTACAATATATGGTAAACAAAAATAGTAAAAGTACTGAGGTGATTAATAAACATTTATCCTTTTATTTGTGATGATAAGTTCATATGCAGACCGGCCCACATCAACCTCCCAAACAGGACACTCTTGTTCCAAGTATGAGTACTATCAATAAAACTAAAAAGGGGTAATTACACTTGCATCTCCTAAGGTTTGTCACTTATATATATGCATATGGACCCTCTCATATTTGGAAACCGACAAAAGTCAGTTTTGACGTTTACACAAATGGTTACAAAGCCTTTTTTTTTTTTTTTTTTGTTAATTCAAGAATATTTAAAAAACCAAGACAAAAATCAGTTTTGACGTTTACACAAATGGCTACAAAGCCTTTTTTTTTTTTGTTAATTCAAGAATATTTAAAAAACCAAGCTAAAAGTCAATATATTCTTGAAAATATCAAACTAAAGATAAAGATCTAATACAATTAAATAAATCCTAATAAAAACAAATTCCAACTTTTTCTATTGAAAATTTTCCAAAATTTTTCTTATAAATCTACAAATAAGGATAATTTTGTTACTTAGCATAATTAAGGTAATCTATTTTGTTCAAACTCGAAGGATATTTTAAGTATAAAATCTTTGGAAGGGAGCTTGGTGATCATTTGTGCATATGTCAAGAGAGGTTTTTGACATTTTCCAAATGTGAGGAGGTCTACCTATGCGTAGCAGTGACAAACCTTAAGTGTAATTATCCCAACTAAAAGGAAAATAAGGAGACAGGATCTTATTACGTCTCCTGCACCTGCTGGTATCACACCCCATTGTTATCTGCTGCGTCATCGAGCGTTGGAACCATCTTGAAATCGAAACGAAAGTGGTGGGGTTTTATTTCTAGTGGAGGTGGAACTCCCAAACGGTTTTTATGATGATTCTTATCATGATTATGATGATCGTCATGATGAAATAATGACGTTTGCAGTTCTGTGGGTGCATGGAGCTGGATTAGCATGATGATGATCGCCGTTACCATGATCATCACCATGGCTGGATGCAAATGAGAGGGTTTCAGCGGGTAGCATTGAATGATCACCAGGCTGATCAGAACCACCACCGTGACTGAATGCAAATGAGAGTGAAAAGAAAATGAGGAAGGAAATTTAGAGAAGGCAAGAGAGTAGAGACGCCATGGCTACGAAGAGAGGGTTCTGAGTTAGTACGTGACTTAAATGAGGAGTGATTTTGATGGCTTTATATGCATAAGGATGGAATAGTGATTGACAAACATGGATTTGTCTGCAAGTTGTATCGATCAATGAAAAATAAGATGAAGATTATAGACCCAGAACTATTTTTTGATGATTTCTAGACGCAATTCATCGTTTTCACCAAAAGAGAAAACGGTTATAGAGAGAATCAATCACTTTTGACAGGCAACGATGGATGCAATGAAAAGACAAATTTTTTTTCTTTTTTAATGTAATTGACTATATTATATACAGTATTTGACAAGAATTTTGGGAGAAACCCAACCACAAAATAATAGGAAACGGACTAATCTAATCTAATATTTGTACTGTCTATAAGGCGAAATCACCTAGTTTGAGCTTGACGTTTGCAGTCGAAAATATTCCTTGGTTAATACTTGTATTTACATCTCAAAGATAATTTGATAACTACCTACATAATACATTTCTTTTTTTTTTTTTCAACGCACATCGCATGTGCATTCCCTTGCTAGTATATTATATATATACTACAGTATTGCATGTAAAGGGAGGGAACAGTTTTACAACTATCCAAATTTTGAACGAATAAGCATAGTTTTGACCATTTTAACCCTACATTAATTGTGTTTTATCAATGTGCATAATTTGTTGGCACGCTTCTCAAGGAACCTATTCTTGTTATATATAGTATAGATACATTAAAACATAGGGCTTTGGCCGCAAGTTTGTCTGTCAATAAACAAGCATAGAATGATCATTTCTAAACTAAGATCTTGTAGATAAATACATGTGAAGGCTAAGAAATTAGAAGGTGCAAGTAATCTAAGAGCATGTAAATGTTGTTCAAATAGGAATAAGAAAGAAAGGATCTAAGACGGTAAGATGTGAAAGAGTACTTGTTGAAAGATCTAAGAGGGTAAGAGCAAGGCAAAGAAAAATGCAGCCTTTTAGGAAAAATCTAAACACTTAGTTTGACTAAAGTCATCACGCTTAAAGTGTGCTCATGCTCGGCCCGGTTCGTACATGGCCTAGTATGGCATGGCTCGTGTCCTTCTAGCGGGTCGTGTCGTGCCTAGGGGGACGGGCACATGGCCTGGCAAGGCACGGTGGCTCGACGGGCCGTGGCCGGCAGAGCACACGGGCTAGCCCGCGTATTGGCCCAACTGCTAGCCATTTTTCCCTTGAAAAAGTGATTTTTACTTCTACTTTTTTTACACTTTTAACCCCCAACAGCCATATTAGCTAGGTATACTTGTAATTGACTGTAAATGACCATTTCAACAGCCAAATAACAACCATATATTGAGGGAAGAGGTGGTAAAAAGCCACTTTTGGCTTTCTATAAATAGTAGGGGTGCAACTCGGTTTAGTTCGGTCCGAGTTGATGCCAACCCAAGACCAAACCGACATTACATATATTTAACCCAAAACCGAACCGAACCAAATTATAAATCAAAAACTGAACCGATATTAAATAAAATAACCGAAACCCAAACCGAACCGAATCGAATTACATGAGATCAGTTCAGTTCGGTTAGGATCAGGTTATACCAGACCTATTTTCCATTATACCAGACCTTTTTGGTGTGATTTTTCATTTGCATTTTACGAAAAAGTTTTAGAGTTTCCTTTGGATCTCCATTCTGTACATAACCAGTGATCATTGCCGTCCAAGACACAACATTTCTACAATTCATCAAATCAAAAACCCGTCTACCCATAATGACATATTTACTTCTACAATACATATCGATCAAACAACATCCAATGTGAGCATCCGAAACCAAACCCAACTCATTTCACACAATAAAACAGTGAAGTTCTCTTCCATAATCTAACTTTCCGCTACCTGCTTGGTAGTTGGTGCTGTAAAACAATAAACACTTTGGTGAAGAATCCCATCTCCAATAAATCTTCTACATTCGAACCCTATAATTTTAACCATAAGTCACTGAGAGTAACTCCATCAAACACGCGATGTATCCAGATCTATGGAAACAATATCGCAAATGCAGACCATGTGGGTTTGGTTGGCCAAAATAAAAGCTGTTAATAGAAGAATCTGGCATTGAAGGCATATATCCCAGAACACGCAAGTGGTGCGAAACCTCAAAGTCCCAAAGCATGACTTCTTACTTCAAGTTGGGGAGGATCAGAAAATGACCATGCCTCTTAGATATGGTTTGCAGCCTGACTTGAGCCCACCCAAGCCTGCACAGTGATCAACCATACTTTTAAGTGCTCCCCGGTACTTTTTTAAGAGATATGAGGACTAAATTGCACTATATATATTTTTGTCTCATTTCTAGTCTTACATTGTTTATTTGCTGCCTTATTTATTAAATTTAAATAAATTCACCTCATGCCTCATGCTTTGGCAATGGAAAAGCTTTGCTGCACACCTTAGCATTTATAAAAATTGGTAACATTTTCAAGGCTTGAATGGTCAGAGAAAACCTGCCAACTACTCTTGGTGTATCATTGGGGGGTTGTTAGCTCGTTGATCTAGTGATGGCTCATATCATATGCTCGCAACGTTTTATGTTTTGGCAGTTTCTAGGGTTCCAATGAGATAACTATTCGTGATGGTATTAAGTAGGACAAATTAACTCTATTTTACAATAGTTTTGGCTGATACTTACCAATTTGTATTTGTTTTAGAGGCAAAATCCAAACCAATACTTAAATCTTCGTTGCTCGGGATGGCCATTCATGCAATTGAGCTTGAAATTGGATTATGGAATATTCTCAGAAAAATAAAATGGATTATGGAATATTCCTCCATTATATCATATATCTTTGCCAAAACTTGAGCATAGGTGAACTTGTAGAAAGATAATACATAATTTAGTTCGAAGTTCACATTCACTTTTCTAGCCTTCTCCATATGATAGTAAATGTATTTCTTGCTATTCAGATTTTTTCATCTTGGCAGTTTTTCTTTTTTGGTTGCATAGGGTTTTGATGAGTACATGAACCTAGTCTTGGAAGATGCCGAGGAAGTCAACATCAAGAAGAAGACCAAAAAGCAATTGGGTGAAACCTTCATACTCATATTTATTCAAGTTTTTTCCATTTTCCGATTATGTGTTTCTTCTGAAATTTTTTAAAAATCAGTAACTGTGAGACATGGGAAGAAATCACCCGGATATGATCATCCCTCCGTCAACACGCGGGGCTCGACATAAAGAGTGGGAGTCGCCACCATCCATTTGTTTAGGGTGTGAATGGACACCAAAAGGGTTAAAAACAATCAAAAAGAGATAAAAGTGCTAAAAGGCAAATTCTAGAGTAAAAATAACCCTACTTGAAAATCAAATCCAGAGATAGGTAAGGGGATTAGATTATGAACGGGGGAAGGTGTTAGGCACCCCCATTCACCCACACAAGGTGGTTGCCAAGTGTTTATTCATGCTAAAAGAAAATAGAAAGCTTGCTAAAAAATCATGAAAACCTTGAAAAAGGACAAATATATGATATCTTCACATGAAAATCCAAATGAATTCTAGATCTTCTTTTATGTTAATATCACCTCTGGAATATCACAAAAAAGATGGAAATCAAAGTAAAGGTTACACAAAACTAAGTTGAGGCAAATCCGGGAAATTTGGTAAAAAGTATGGCCATTTCTCTTGAAATTAATCAAATCCAATTTTAAATTAAATCAAACCAAATCCATTTGAAATATTAGTGTAAACAATAGTCTCATGCAAAATTTCAATTAATTCCGGTTGAAATTCTAAGAGTTATGGCTCTTTTAGGGTTGCTGCCGGAGAAAATCAAAAGTAACAAGTAGGCAACTTTGGAAAACCACCTAGAAAATTATACTTCATAGAAATCCATGAAATTTGGTGTCAATGAAGTCTGTATGACCATCTTTCAACATAAACTAGCCTCATACAAAAACTCATTCGGATCTGCCTTGGGTGACTTCCCGAAAAGGCCCCGAGGATCACAGATTGACCCAGAAAAGTGCTGTTGAGCAGTTCTGAGTAAATCTGCTCTCCACGACACAATTTAAATCAAAAAATTATGAAATCAATTGGATTTAAAAATAGACTCATAAAGGAGTGCCCACAAACAAAAATCACTCGGATATGATTTAAAACGAACACATGGCGCTCCGTCGAAGTGACAAGTTCCGTATTTAAACCTGAACTGACCAATCAACTTCGACAGAGAGGTGTCAAAATTCTGCTTGATAGAAATCAATGAAATTTGGTGGGTATAAACTAGACAGCCTCACCTTTCCCATGGTTCTGAAATCACTCCAAAATTCATCCGGATGATGAAGTTATGAGTGTCCGAAGTTAGGGTACAGTTGCTGTCAAGTAAACCCTATTTTGAGTAAAACCAATGCAAAAATGTGACAAAGTATGTGCAATTCGTGCAAGAAGAACACAAAACCTTTAAAAATCATTTTTAGACATTCCAGAATTGATTGATGCCATTTATTTGAGATTTATCACCATGAAAGTAATAAATCCCCAAATGTGAGCCTATCCCGCCAAAATAGTGCTATGTATGTGCAAGTGTGAAAAACCATACAAAATCAATACAACAACATAGCATGCATACACATTCATCAAAATAAGGTTCTAAAACAACCTAGGGTTCCGTTCCATTATCGTTTCCCTTTGTTCTCTCTCCCCGTTAAACACGGTTCTTCAAGATCATCAAGGGTACTTTGAATATGAAACGGTTTTCAATCATTCAAAAGGCTTTATGCTACATAGGTTCTAGCACTAGGGTCAATCCCCAGTCTCGTTTCTCCTAGATCCCGCCTCCACGTTTTACGGCTAGGGGGAGTCTCGAGATACTTTGAGCCGAGGAAGGATTTCCACACACAAAGAAGGCTTTATTCTACAGAAAGGTAGAAGAAGAGATCTAGATCTAAGAAAGTAAATACAGAAAAATAAAGGAGGGTTGAGGCTTACCTGGGGTTCTGGAAACAATCCGGCAGCGGTTACCTTCTTCACTCGGAGCTCTTCGATCTCCAAATTCTTGGTCATTTGCTTGAGAAGGAGCCTCCTATTTATAGGCAAAGGCGAGGGTTGTTGGTAGACACAACTTAATGTCTAGAACCCCCCAACCTTAACCCTAAGGCTGTTTCCGAGATTTCCCCTCATTTAATGAGGGACATGATAGTAAAAAGTGATTTCTCTCGGAAAACCCTAATTTTTGAGCAAAACTAATGTATCCGGCATTTCAGGCCGGATACACTAGAGATTTAATGCCGGATACACTAATGTTTCCTTGTATCCGGCATTTTCCACCGGATATAAAGGAAACCACTTGTATCCAGCCAGAGTTGCCGGATACAAGTAAAAATTTCATTTTCTCCAATTTTTGTGCTGGCTTTCAAGGAGAGGATGATCTTTTATGATTGTTTGTGCAATTTGGGGTGTCTACAACTGCCCCTCTTTGCGGGAGCTGCGAAGCAGTGAGCTGCAAAGATTAGACAAGCCCAAATTGTACTCCCTTAAGCATGATTTGCTTGATTTAATTCAATTTTGTAAAAAAGCAATTTTTGGGTGAAGATTTGCCAAAAAGCCCTAACTTTAAGGGGGCATCTCTCCAAGAGTTCTTAAATTCCACTGAGCTCTTGTGGTTGTGAAGTGGATTTTAAGCCCAAAAATAGGGATTGTTTGAAAACTGATTTTTTTATCAAACCAAGTTAAAATTGAGTGAACATCATCCTTTTAACCAGCACATTTCCCAAGGTTGTCCCAAATTCCACTGAGCTCTTGTGGCTGTGAGGTGGATTTCAAGACAAAAATAAGATTTTTGTGAGAATGTAGTAGAAGTTATAGCACATTTTTGCTCTTTTTTTTTCTTCTTCTTCTTTTCTTCTCTTTTTTTTTTCTTTTTCCTTTTTTCTTTTCTCCTTTTTCCTTTTCTTTTTTTTTTTCCCTTTTTTTTTCTATTTTTCTGTTTATTTCTGTTTTTTCCTGTTTTTTTTTTCTTTTTTTTTTTTGTATCCGGTGTCACATACCGGATAAGGTAGGGCTCGTGTGTATCCGGTCTGAGTCACCGGATACACACGTTTTTATAAAGTCGCGCGCGACCGCGACTTCCTTATTCTTTCTTCCTTCCCTGCTCACTTAGACCGGCTACAGACCTTCGTCCCCGACGATCCTTTTTCTTCTCCGACCATCTCCGACTAGTCCGACGTCTTCTTTTACTGCCGGCGACGACCTGTAGCTCCAGCGACTTCCACTGATTGCACATTCGAGGCAGCAGTAAAGCCCTAGCTCGATTTCAATTCAAATTCCTACTCTTCCGACTCCAATCCGATCTTGTTTCGGTCTTGGCAGGTTAGGCAACACTCTCCTTTTGATTGTATGTTCATCAAACAGTAATAATGAGCATATAGATTCCCCTTTTTTGGTTGTTTGGATCTGCAGCAGTCTATTGATTGTAGCTTTAAGGATTTCTCTGATCAAATTGTATGTACCCTTTGAGGTAGATTTTCTTCCATGTTTTTATCTCTGATTGCATGCTTTTGCAAACCTTGATTGGATAATTTTTGAAGTATGTTTGCAAGCCGGTATCTTCCAATCATCCATGGCTGAAAACACTATATTCTCTATTGGTGATGAATGCCTTTGAATACCTTTAAATTGCAAATGCCATGCTACTGTTTTTTTTTTTTCTTCTGCTTTGACTGCCTTGCTCATTCTGGATTTATATTTCCGTAATTCCTTGGGATACGGTTGCCTGCTTGTGAACCAAATTGCTTATCCCACATTGAATTGTCTGCTTCGATGGGAAAATGCCTATCTTCAAATTGGATCTACATGCTATGACTTGTCCTTTGACCGCACTTTGCATGCCCCCCTTCGTATGCCTTTTAGGTTCCGATTGGCTAATATCAAGCTTCAGTTGCCCATATAACAGTAGTCACCATGCCTTGATCTGATTTTAGCATGTCTTCAACTGACAAGACTCATGATTGGCCCTTGGGTTCTAAGACCTTTTGCTTCCGCCTCACTGTCTGGCTTTCACGTAGGAGTCCTGCAGTAAATTAGCATATACTAAGCCTTGTAGGCATTCTTTGAACAAAAAGCTTTAGAATCAGGATTTCACAAAAAATGAAAATATCAATCACTTAAAGACCTTGAACTGGAACAGATAACCAAATGAAATTCCCTTTAGAACAGAAACCTAAACCAAATAAAATTCCTGATAAATTTGTACTGAAATTTATGGAACACTTCCCTGTGGCTTGTAGATGGCTAGGAGTCGTTCCCGTGTGCGAGAGGAGGTTGACCCTGCTGATCAGCCTTCCACCTCGCGGGCTCGGACAAAGGCGAGTTCTAGTGCCACCTTGTCTGAGCCATTAGGTGACTCCAGAGAGAGGTCTGCTGAGGTAGGCTTTCAAGTTTGTCTTTTCCTCCTTCTATTCTCTTTCCTACATCAAACTTCGCACCTTTCTCTTGGAATTTAGCTCACGATTGCACCGGCTCGAGGTCGGGGCAGAGTTCAGGATCAGGCCCCTGAGGGCGAGGGAGGCCGTGGCAGAGGCCGAGGCCGAGGCAGAGCCAGAGGTGCGGCTCAGGATGGTGCTGCCGTGGCTCTGTCAGGGGTCTCTGAGGAGCTGAGGGCATCTGTTCATGATACAGAGCTTCTCAGTGGCTTGGATAGCCACCCCTCCATGTGCATCAGGGCAGATGTGCCCCTTCCGTATCATTCCTCCCACTTGCGAGGCAGTTGGGGGAGATTCAGCGAGTTGGCTCAGTCTTTTTCTCCGGCACTTAGACGCGAGTTTGGGAGGTGCCACCTGGATCACTTTATCAGCATCCCCTCGTCCAGAGCCGATCGTCCACTCATATTTGCCATGATGGAGAGATATTTCCCGGAGACACAGTCTTTCCACCTTCCGGACATAGAGCTAGGGATCCGCCCCTCAGATTTTGTGATGATCACTGGTATTCCTTTGACGGGGCGGACCATTGTCTTGGATCGGCCTTCGGCAGAGGATGTCGGCCTCCTCCTGGGATATCCGGATCTGCCCCATGCTGCTTGGGATGGGAGGAGTGGTCGCCTCTCTATCAGTTGGCTGCGGGAGAGCTTGGCTCATCATTATGAGGGGAGGCACGAGACCATTTTTGTGGAGGACGCAGCCTTTGTACCTATTTTTCGCCACGTATTCTTGCTGATGCTTGGGAGCTGCTTCTTCCTGGAGGATACCACTAGTGTCAGCCCGCTTTTCTTAGATGCCTTGAGAGATCTTCGTCAGACCCGCCAGCTAGCATGGGGTCGACTCATTTATGGGACCATCCTGGCCAGGTTGTGCCGAGTGGTTCGAGGCTTGGCATCCCCGAGAGGTGATGGAGTCAGTTGCCGGTTATTCTGGCAGATTCTACAGGTATTGGATTCATCTGTCTGATTTAATTCCTTAGGCTTTATCCCTCTTTATTTCTGCCTGATTTTCCTTTTTCCAGGTGTTTATGTACACCTACATGACCTTCTTCCGCCCCTCCCCGGTTCCTGAGGTCGCGGATTTCCCTGTGGCTTTGCGGTGGTCAGCCCAAGTTCGAGATGCTGATAGGAGCCAGCCTCGCATTGCTCGGGTGCACTTAGACCGTGCCCGCCGATCTGATGTAAATCTTCTATCCATTTTCCTTTTATTTCTCTTCTGCCTCTTGACTGTATCTGACCACTTCTCTTCTTTGCAGCTCATCCTATCCCGTCCTGATGACGTGGATGTTGGAGTGGCTCGTGAGATGGCAGTACAGGATGCCTTTGATAGAGATCTCCAACGTCAGCCCTACCAGTGCTTCCTTGGGAGACTTGGTAGGGTGATGTACTTGGGAGAGCGCCTGTACTTCCAGCACACAGGCACACTTCGCATCCCCGTTCCTCCTCCTCCTGTGGGTCCTGACACACTCCTCTCGGGCTTTGATGTGGATCAGTTTGATCACTTCCTGGATGCGGAGGGGCTCACAGTAAATGGGGATTATGACGAGTGGATCCAAAGAGTCTCTATCGGATGCTTGATGGATCGACCCACTCGTGCCGGGGTGACTGAGATAGGCGGGATCTGTATCCGGATCCACGAGGACATGGTGAGTCTTGTGATCTTCCTGTTTTTATCCACTTTGCTTCCTTTATGCATTTCTGACCCCACTTCTGTTCTTGTTGGCAGGTACACGAGCTAAACACCATCCGGGACCGGTTCGAGAGCTAGCGGGCCGCGATCGATGATATGATAGCTGAGCACGACGCGGTCGTGGCCCAGAGGGATGCCCGGATCAGGGAGCTGGAGGCCCTAGTTGCTGAGCTCCAGGCTAGACAGGTATCTGGTCTTCTTATATTTTCATCTCTTTCATTTCTCTGTTTCTGTTATTCTGATATGGCTTTTTGACTTGTGCAGGGCCCGGTCCATGATCACACTGCTTATGAGCCAGCTCCTTCGGCTCCTGATCTATCTCCAGTTCGGGCTACTGATCATGTGGATGCCCCAGCGGCTGGTCCTGATGAGCCTGATCCTCCTGTTCCTGCTGCAGACATTCCTAGTATGCTCTCTTTTAATTTTTCCCTCTTTGGTCCCTCCTTATATCTCAATTTTTTTTATTTTTTCCTGTGTACCCAGCTACTTCTGCTCCTGGTCCTTCTGCTGCTGTTGCCGGGGCTTCTGGAGCTGTGGGAGCAGAGCCTGCTATGGTTGAGGGCCCAGTTGGGCCGGTTGCTGCTGAGCCAGAGGCCTCTTCTGATTCTTCTCCTGCTCTGCCCCCAGACCTTGAGGAGTATTGCTTGGAGTATCAGCTCCAGTAGGTGGTGGGTCGGCATCCTCGCCATGCAGCCGAGCGTATTCTTGCCTACGCTAGGGGCCGATCACTTTGGGGGAGAGGCCATAGAGGCGGACGAGGCCGAGAACGCGGGGATGATTCTGCACAGGAGTAGTAGATTAGGATTTTTTTTCATGTATTTATACCATCATCCTTTGTACAAAAAACTTGCATATATATATGAAAAAATCTTTTTATTCATTCTCTTTTGTCTTGCACATCTTTTGTTTTCAATTTTATGTAATTATGACTTGTACACAGGTAAAACAAGTAAAAAATTCGGATTTTTCATCATTTGATCTTTTTTTTTACTGTTTTTCTTTGTATCCGGCATATCAGGCCGGATACATTGAGTTTCCTTTGTATCCGGTATAATATGCCGGATACGCTAAAGCTTTTTTGTATCCGACATTCTTTGCCGGATATGAAGAAAATGCGTTGTATCCGGTCTGATATGCCGGATACTTAAAAACCTGCTATAAATGCAACCAGCATTGGGATTTGCACATTTTTTACGAGTTTTTGAATTTAGAAAACCCCTTTTTTGCCTTTTTCTTCCTCCTCTTGAGTTCTAGCTTGCTCCCATCAACTCCAATGGAATCCAGATCATCTTCTGCCCCATTATTGTCTGTCCACACTGCCTCCCCTGCAAAACAACCTTTTAGATCAAAACCCCCAAATCTCACTAGGTACATGTAGACACCCCAAATTGCACAAACAATCATCAAAAATCATTATCTCCTGGAAAGCCAGCACAGAATTTGAAGAAAATAAATTTTTGCCAGTATCCGGATACTCAATCCGGATACAAGTGCTCCTCCCCGTATCCGGATAGTCGTACCGGATACGTGTGATCCTTAGCGTATCCGGTACCATGTACCGGATACCTTAAGGCACTTTGTTATCCGGCCTGATGTACCGGATACCTTAAGTTTGCTCAAAATTAGGGTTTTCCGAGAGCTTTTCACTTTTACCATCATGTCCCTCATTAAATGAGGGGAAATCGCGGAAATAACCTTAGGGTTTAGGTTGGAGGGGTTCTAGACATTAAGTTGTGTCTACCAATGACCTTAGCCCTTGCCTATAAATAGGAGCCTCCTCCTTGAGCAAAGGACACACAACTCTTGTTTTGAATTCTCGCAAAGAAGAACTCCAAGAGAAGAAGGAAACCGCTGTGGAATCGCCTCCAGCACTCAGGTAAGCCTCAACTTTTCTGTTTATTTTCTGTCTTTACATTCCTAGATCTAGATCTCTTCTTCTACCTTTCTGTAGTGTAAAGCCTTGTTTGTATGTGTGGAAATCCTTCCCCGGCTCAAAGTATCTCAAGACTCCCCTAGCCGTAAAACGTGAAGGCGGATCTAGGAGAAACGAGACTGGGGATTGACCCTAGTGCTAGAACCTATGTAGCATAAGGCCTTTTTGATTGATTGTAAACCGTTCCATATTCAAAGTACCCTTGATTATCTTAAAGAGAACAGAGGGAAACGATAATGGAACGGAACCCTAGGCTATGCTAGAACCTATTTTGTTGAATCTATATGCATGTGTATGGATCTTGCTTGGTTTTTTTCACTTTTGCACACATATCACTATTTTGGCGGGATAGGCTCATATTTGGGGTTTATTGCATTTATTGTGATAAATCTCAAATAAATGGCCTAAATCAATTCTGGAATGTTTTTAAATGTTTTTCAAAGGTTTTGGATTCATCTCACACGAATCACACACTTTTTGTCAATTTTCGGATTTGGATTTCTTCAAAAGTGGCTTAGCTTGACAGCACCTGTACCCTTACTTCGGACGTCCGTAACTTCATCATCCGGATGAATTTTGGGGCGATTCCAGAACCATGGGAAAGGTGAGGCTGTCTAGTTTATGTCCACCAAATTTCATAAATTTCTATCTAGCCGATTTTTGACACCTCTCTGTCGAAGTTGAGTGGACAGTTCAGGTCCAAGTACAAAACTTGTCACTTCGACGGACCGCCACGTGTTCGTTTTAAGTCCGATTCGAGCGGTTTTTATTTCTGAGTACTCCTTTTTGAGTCTATTTTCAAATCCAGTTGGTTTCATAATTTTTGGATTCCATTTGAATTATTGGTAGCCGATTTACTCAGAACTGCTCATTTGCATTTTTCTGGGTAAATCTGTGATCTTCGGGGCCTGTTCGGGAGACCACCCAAGGCACATCCGAAGGGATTTTTGTATGAGGCTAGTTTCTATGGAAAGATGGCCATACAAACTTCAATTACACCAAATTTCGTGGACTTTTATGCAGTGGATTTTTCTAGACAATTTTCCAAAGTTGCCCACTTACTACTTTTAAAAATCCCCAACAGCAACTTCAAAGGAGCATAACTCCTAGATTTTTCATCGGAATGAAGTTAAATTTTGCATGAGACTCTTATTTACCCTAATCTTTCAAATGGATTTGGTTTGAATCAATTCAGAATTGGATTTGAATGATTTCAAGACAAAGGATCTTACTTTTTACCAAAATTCCCGGATTTGCCTCAACTTGGTTTTTGCCACTTTTGCTTTGATTTCCATCTTTTGAGATATTCCAGAAGTGATATTGACATAAGAGATGATCTAAAATCCATTTAGATCTCCATGTGGAAATATCATACATTGTTCCTTTTTCAAGGCTTTTTCATGATTTCTAGCAAGCTTCTTATTTTCTTTTTAGCATGAACATACACTTGGCAACCACTTCGTGTGGATGAATGGGGGTGCCTAACACCTTCCCCCGTTCATAATCTAATCCCCTTACCCATCTCTGGACTTGATTTTCAAGTAGGGTTATTTTTATCCTAGAATTTGTCTTTTGGCTATTTTTGCATATTTTGAACTCTTTTGGTGTCCATTCTCACCCCAAAATCTTGAATGGTGGCGACTCTCCCAATTTTTGCGTTGAGCCCGTGTGTTGACGGAGGGACGATCACTCCGGTGATTTTTTCCCATGTCTCACAACTGGCGACTCTGCTGGGGACTTGTGGATTTAAGCCATTTTGTGTATATTCATGCTTTTTCATCACTTTTGAATGCTTGCTATTTTGTTTGTTTTATTTGTGCATAATGTGGTATTCTAAATCAGATTGGGATGCTTTTGAATTTTATATGAACCAAGTCATGTATGTTTTGCTTGATGTTGCCTAAAGGTTGATTTAGGAAAAGCCTATTTTGAAACATGATTTGGATGTGTTGTGTGATGACATGCTTTGATTTAAGTTGTTATGCCATGAAAAAGAAAATTTCAAAATCTGGAAATTTGGTGTAAATTTTGAGTATTCAAGCATGCTTCCCATGAATAATGCTTTTTTGTGCTTAATGGTTGTTTTATGCCATGATTTGAACTTGGGAGTATGGAATGACATAAGTTGAGCATGAAAACAATGAAAAAAAATCTGAAATGCTTAGTGGGAATTGTGGGGATTTTCAAGCATATGTTTCCCAAGCTAAAAGCTTTTTATGTCATATTGTTAGCTTCTGGGTTTTAGGCTTGGATTTGGGCATAAAACCATGTCACTTGAGCATCCAATTGAAGAAAAAAAAAATCTGGAAATTTCAGTGTATATTTGGGGGATTTCAAGCATGTTTTACCTCATTGAAACACTTTCGAACCATGTCAAGTAGTGCAAAAATTTTAGGCTTCAAGTTGGGTAGAAATGGTACACTTTGAGCATGAAAAAGAGCATGAAATCTGGAATTCTAGGAATGCTTTTGGGTTTCAAGCATGCTTACATGAGTTGATTGTTGTTTGCACAAATAACATGTTTTGTATACCACTTTTTGGGCATGTAATATTTTTGTGCATATTTGGTGCTTGCTTGCTTGTATTTAGCTTCATTATTTTGTCATATATGCCTTGGCTTGAAATTGAATGCATGGCTACGAAAAAGAGTGGCAAGGGGCTGGGACGTTGTGAATGTTACCACAATTTAAAATTGCACTTGAGCACTTGAAACAATTTGCACAGCCTACCCTTTACCTATTAGGAAGTTGAACCATGAATGTGTGTAGCTTGGCGCACCGAGGTCGTGACTTCGGAAAGCGAAAGTGAAAACATTTACCTTAGAATTTGGGTCAATGATGTGATGACAATGGGATCTGTGATTCGATTCCGGGCATCACTAGACTTGAGTTCTAAGTTGCCAATTAAGCCAAAACCCAAAAACCATACGCTTGAAGGTGGAGAAACACGTTTTCAGCTAAAAGCACACAATTGCGTTTGGGGAATTGGGTGTAAATGTGGGAAGGCCGTTTGCATGTTTTACAGGCCAAGGTATAATGTGAATACCATATTGAATGAAGGTAATACAAGGTGGCAAGGTAAAGCCATGTTCTTTTCCTAAATTTGGGGAATTTTGCAAGTATAATGTCCAAGCCCAATTTGGGGCAAGTTTTGAAGGTCAAATTAAGGTGAACATCAATTGGGAATGAAAAAAAATCAAATCTGGTGAAAAAATGAGTCAAAAAGGGCCATTTCGGCAATAACCGGCAACTCAGGCCGGTTAATAACAACCCTGTTCATATCCGGTATATATTTCCGGATAAAAAGGCATATGCGTGAATCCGGTTATGGTAACCGGATACAATAAGGCATATTATTATCCGGAATGTTATACCGGATACGTTCAAAAATGCACAAATTGGCTTTTCAGCCCAAGTTTTCAGAATAAAATGCCTAAAACACTGTGGATAATCCTTAGGCACCCCGAAAAGAACATAAGAAATGTTCCCAAAAAAAAAAAAAAAAAAAGAAAAAAAAAACAAAAAAGAATAAAATAAAATATTCTTTCAGGATTTAACCTAAGTTTGAAAATCAAAGAGGAAACCAAGGTGTCATATTTTTTGACACCAACTCAACTCAAACATGTGTCAATCAAACTCTGGAACTTGAAAACTGAGAAAATTCAGCAAATTTGAAGAAGAAAAAAAAACCTTTGGTTGGTTATTTTTATCAATCAAATCAAAAAAAAAGTGGGACACTTGGAAGCCCTAGAATATTCCATGAAAACCTTGGTTGGTTATTTTTATCAATCAAATCAAATAAAAAAAATGAAAACCTTTGGTTGGTTATTTTTATCAATCAAATCAAAACATTTGTGGGATACTTGGATAGAGTAGTCCAAGACACCTTTGGTTGGTTATTTTTATCAATCAAATCAAAACATTTGTGGGATACTTGGAAGCCCTAGAATATTCCAAGACACCTTTGGTTGGTTATTTTTATCAATCAAATCAAAACATTTGTGGGATACTTGGATAGAGTAGTCCAAGACACCTTTGGTTGGTTGTTTTTATCAATCAAATCAAAACATTTGTGGGATACTTGGAAGCCCTAGAATATTCCAAGACACCTTTGGTTGGTTATTTTTATCAATCAAATCAAAACATTTGTGGGATACTTGGAAGCCCTAGAATATTCCAAGACACCCTTGATTGGTTATTTTTATCAATCAAATCAACAAAAAAATGAAAACCTTCGGTTGGTTATTTTTATCAATCAAATCAAAACATTTGTGGGATACTTGGATAGAGTAGTCCAAGACACCTTTGGTTGGTTATTTTTATCAATCAAATCAAAACATTTGTGGGATACTTGGAAGCCCTAGAATATTCCAAGACACCTTTGGTTGGTTATTTTTATCAATCAAATCAAAACATTTGTGGGATACTTGGATAGAATAGTCCAAGACACCTTTGGTTGGTTATTTTTATCAATCAAATCAAAACATTTGTGGGATACTTGGATAGAGTAGTCCAAGACACCTTTGGTTGGTTATTTTTATCAATCAAATCAAAACATTTGTGGGATACTTGGATAGAATATTCCAAGACACCTTTGGTTGATTATTTTTATCAATCAAATCAAAACATTTGTGGGATACTTGGAAGCCCTAGAATATTCCAAGACACCTTTGGTTGGTTATTTTTATCAATCAAATCAAAACATTTGTGGGATACTTGGATAGAATATTCCAAGATACCTTTGGTTGGTTATTTTTATCAATCAAATCAAAAAAAAAATGAAAACCTTGGTTGGTTATTTTTATCAATCAAATCAAAAAAAATTGGGACCCTTGGAAGCCCTAGAATATTCCAACGCAAAATCAAAAAAAACAAAAAAAAAGCAAACAAAAAAAAACAAAAATCAAAAAATCTGGATTGGTGTTCACCTAACCTACTGGTTTACATATATAGGGGTGTGACTCAAGTTAAATGGAAGCTAACATGTTTTATTCATTTTTTACTCAGGTACATTCAACCCAGGTACACTTGCAATCATTGCTCCAGTAACTAGATCCAAAGCCAGAACAATGAACACTGAAGAGAACCAAGCCCAAGCTACCGTCCCTGCTCAGAACTTTACTCAACTGCAGGAGCAAGTGGCCGGTCTGGCCAAAATGCTGGGGGACCTACTGGCGGCTCAGGCCCAACAGGCCCAAGCCCCGAACCAGGCATCTACTTCCCATCAGGCACCACCACCTCAGGCCTACATTCCGCCTCCGGTTCAGCCCATGCCTGAGCCCATTTCTGAACCAGTCCCTGAACCCATTCTGATCAGGGAAAATATGGCGGAGTCTGAGAAAGAGCTAGAGAAAGAAAAGGCCCGAGATGAGATGGAAAAGAAAATGCTGCTGAGGATAGAAAGAATCCAGGCAGAGCTGAAAGAGGTGAAGGGGGGAGGCAGCCATGCAGGCACCACCTTCGAGGACCTGTGCATGTACCCGGACGTCTGTCTACCGGCTAAGTTCAGGTGCCCGGATTTTGACAAGTTTGATGGCACGGGCTGCCCATTGAGCCATCTCAAATTATACTGCGGGGCCCTGTGCCAGTTTGGCCGGGATGATGGCATACTGATCCAGCTCTTCCAGAGGAGTCTGACCAGGTCAGCCCTTCGGTGGTTCGCTACAGTGGACCATGGAAGGATCAGGAGGTGGAAGGACCTAGCCGACGCTTTCTTGGACCAATACAAATTCAACTCTGAGATCGTGCCGGACCGGTACGACATGATGAGGATGACCAAGGGGAAGGATGAACCGGTACGGCAGTACGCTAAGAGATGGAGAGAGGCCGCCTCCCAGGTCAGGCCACCTATGCAAGAGCCGGAAATGATCTCCACATTTATGGGCACACTAGGGCAGCCATTTTACAACCATCTGGTGGGTCAGATAACCACCAACTTTGCAGCCCTGGTGCAGGTGGCTGACCGGATTGAAGAAGGGGTTAGGTCAGGACGGCTGATAGACTACTCTACTCTGACTGGGCAGTCTGATTCCTCTGCCTCCATGGCCCAGAAGAAAGGGGCCGGATTCAAAAAGACGGGGGCCCGAAAAGAAGGGGAGGTGAACCTGGTCCAGGCTCCTCCAGCCAAGAAGCCACTGCACGTCAACATCTCTGCACCCCAACAGGCCCAGCAGTCGTACCAGACCCCGCTGAATGTCAACTTCCCTCCCTCTATGCCAGCTAACACAAGGAGGACTTTTTCTAAGCAGGAGCGGGATGCCTGGTTCACAGCAAGAAAGAACCGGGTTTTCACCCCTCTACCCATATCTCTGTCCCAACTACTGCCAACCCTGCTGAAAGGGGAATACTTGACTCTGAAGGAGCCCAACCCGAATGCCACTAGGGGGAGGAATTTTGACACATCGGTCACCTGTGATTTCCTTATGGGTGCACCGGGGCATTCTACTGATAACTGCTGGGTGCTGAAGCATGCGGTCCAGGACCTGTTGGACCAGAAGGCCTTGGTGTTCAACACTGCTGCACCGGCCCAGTCCGGGAATGATATTGGGCAGAACCCTCTGCCTTACCACAATGGGGCTGGCCCATCCAACTCCATCACTGCCATATCCACCACCAGAAGGGCCTTTGACCCATCACAGCTTATAGCACCAGTAGGGACCACTGTCCAGGTCCGTTTTTTCCCAGAGGAGGAAGAAGAGGAGATTAACATGGTCTCCCAAAAAAATAATAATCTTGCTGCTGAGGACATAAGTTCCTCTCTAAACCGGGTCTCTTCTCTGATGGCCCAGATAAATACTGCAAGACCCCCATTGGTCTTCAATTGCAGTCCACCCACTTATTCTCCATCCAGGCCGTCTAAGGCTCCCCTGGTCATCAATCTTGACCCCGCCACTGCTTCCATCACTTCTTCTGTCCCCACAAAATCCAAACTTCAACCCCTGGTTGTAAATGTGCAGCCAGCCCAAACTATCCCTAAACCGGCCCATACATCCCGGTCCAAACTCCAGCCATTAGTGGTTAACATCCCTAAACTAGCCTATTCTGAGGCCGCTGTACCATGGAATTACAGCGAGGGAATCACGGCTACGGTTCCAGCGGTCAGGAACCAGAACCAGGAGGAGGTGAACCTCATGACGAGGTCGGGGAGATGTGCAGGGGGTGAAGAGAAAGAAAAAGAGACAGAAGTAGAAAAAGAAAAAATAGAAAAAGAAAATGAAGAAAAAAGAAAACAGAAAGGAAAAAACAAAGTAGGAGAAGACACCCCCCAGGGTGCAGAAAATGAGGCAGCCGACCTCATAAAAATAATCAAGAAAAGTGAATTCAATCTTGTGGATCAGCTGAACAAGGTCCCGGCCCAGATTTCAATACTGGGCCTTTTGCTGAATTCTGAAAAGCACAGGGATGCATTGTTAAGGGTGCTACAGAGTGCACACGTACCCCAGACCATTGATCCGGACCAGCTTGGTAAAATGGTTGGTCAAATCTTATCACATAATGTGATAAGTTTCTCAGAGGGTGAGATCAGCCCAGGTGGGTGTTATCATGTGGACCCTTTGCACATCACTGTGCTTTGTAAGGGCTGCATGGTTGCACAGGTTTTAATTGACAACGGGTCAGCGTTAAACGTTTGCCCGTTAATCACTTTTACCAAGCTGGGCCTGGACCAGTCAAGGATCAAACGGAATGGGCGGATAGTGAGGGCTTTTGATAGCTCCAAGACCCACTCCCTAGGGGAGATTGAACTGCCGGTCACAATTGGGCCGAATATCTTTAACATCACATTTGAGGTGATGGATATACCCGCAGCATTCAATCTGCTCCTAGGGAGGCCGTGGATACATTCGGCTAGGGCAATACCATCCACGCTCCACCAGAGGGTGAAATACATAAGAGGGCAAAGGGTGATAACAGTCCTAGCTGAAAACTTGGTGCCGCCCATCGTGTCACCTGATGTACCATTAATCAATGTGGACTTGACTGTCGACAAGATTGCATTCCACTCATTTCAATTTGAGGCGGTAAATTACATACCTGGGGGGTGTGAGAAAAAGAAAGAAAAGGGGACCACTGCAGAAAGGATGGTCAAGAAAGTGATGGAGAAATACCACTTTCACCCAGGGAAAGGCCTGGGGATCAATCTGCAGGGGATGGTGGAGCCAATCACGGCTAAGAAACTAATCCCCAAGGTAGGGTTGGGCTTCAAGCCCAGAGGCTGCAGAAGAATGAAGCACGAAGAAGGGGAGAGCAGAAGCAAAGGAAAACTCCCTCATTTAAGGGAAAGTTTCCCTAAACCCGCTTATATAATCCAAATTTCTCCTCCTATGGACCAATCAAAACCTCCCTACTACAATGTCAACCCATTTCAAAAGCCTTCTGTTTCGGCCTTACAACCCTATAACCCATCTCCAATACTGGGAGCAGTGGATGGGCCTGGACCACAGCCCGAGCAGCAGGTGGATTTTTCTGAAGATGTTGGTGCATTCTTCGCCATGACTGAGGGCGAAAAGACAGGGGTAGACATGGAACTACCATTCATTGACTGGGCCGCAGTAAAGGTTCCAGACAAGGTCATTTCTGAACTGGGTCCCGTAGCAGAAAAGGGCAGTACCCACCCGGTGATGATGGCATCGGATGCTGGGCTTGAGGAGCAGGCTTTCCCTATTTCCCCTGCTCCCCAAAATTTTGTACTGAACAATTGGGAGGAAACTCCCCTTACTTTTGAAGCAGCGTTTGTTCGGCAAACTGACGCGGCTTCCAAAAAAAACTCCAATAGTGGAATACCATTTCCCTGAAGGTTCTAATGGGCCTTCGTCTTCAGGGGAATTATGTTTAGAAGGCCCACAAAAAACCCAAAAAGATTTTTCTATTTTTTCTAGAAAATTTAATTTTTTCAAAAAAGTCCAAACCACTTATGAGCCATATAATCAGACCGAATTGGACCAGGTTGAATATGACTTCGACCTTGAGCTCGACTTTGATCTCATGGGGGTCGAAGAAGAGACCGAGGTCGAAGAAGAAGACGTTCCAAAAGAAATTGAATACCAATTGGAACGTCATGAAAAGGGGGTCCAACCTAATATTGAGGAGACCATATCCATAAATCTTGGGACCAAAGAGGACCCAAAAATTGTGAAAATCGGGTCATGCTTGTCTGATGTGCAGAAAAATGAAATGTCACAGTTCTTGGCAGACTACAAAGATGTGTTCGCTTGGTCGTATCGGGACATGCCGGGGTTGGACACAAACATGGTGGTGCATAAGTTGCCAATTTTACCAGGGGTTAAGCCGATTAAGCAGAAGCTGAGAAGATTAAAACCTGAATGGACTCTGAAGGTCAAGGACGAAGTGGTCAAACAATTTCAAGCCGGATTTTTGGCAGTCTCTACGTACCCAGAGTGGCTCGCGAACATAGTGCCGGTACCAAAGAAGGACGGAAAGGTCCGAATGTGCGTGGATTATAGAGACTTGAACAGGGCAAGCCCAAAGGACGATTTTCCGCTTCCACACATCGACGTTCTGGTCGATAATACTGCGGTACATAGCCTGTTTTCTTTCATGGATGGTTTCTCGGGATATAATCAGATCAAGATGGCTAAGGAGGATCAAGAGAAAACAGCATTTATCACACCTTGGGGCACATTCCACTATACAGTCATGCCATTCGGACTCAAGAATGCTGGGGCAACATACCAGCGGGCCATGACTGCACTATTTCATGACATGATCCATAAGGAGATGGAGGTCTACGTGGACGATATGATTGCCAAATCATGCAAAGAGGAGGACCACTTGATCAATCTGAAGAAAGTGTTTGATCGGCTCAGGAAATACAGTCTACGGCTTAACCCGGCTAAGTGCGTCTTTGGGGCTACATCAGGGAAGTTACTGGGGTTCATAGTAAGCCGAAGAGGAATTGAAATTGACCCGGCAAAAGCCAAGGCCATAATTGAAATGCCAGCACCCAGAACCGAGAAGGAGGTCAGGGGCTTTCTTGGAAGAATTCAATACATAAGCCGGTTCATAGCACAGCTCACTGCTATCTGTGAACCAATTTTCAAACTTTTGAGGAAAGATAACCCGACGGTCTGGAATGAGGACTGCCAGCATGCATTTGACACAATAAAGAGGTATTTGCTGAACCCACCTGTGCTAGTGCCACCAACTCCAGGAAGACCACTGATCCTGTACTTGCCAGTGTTGGAAACGTCGATGGGGTGTATCTTGGGGCAGCATGATGAGACTGGTAGAAAGGAAAGGGCAATTTACTATCTGAGTAAAAAATTCACAGAATATGAAGCTAAGTACTCATCATTGGAGAAGACTTGCTGCGCTCTAGTGTGGGCCACTCAAAGGCTAAGGCATTATTTCCTTAGTCACTCCACACTATTGATATCCCGGATGGACCCGCTGAAGTATTTATTTGAGAAACCGGCCTTGACTGGCAGAACGGCTAAGTGGCAACTACTATTGTCCGAGTTTGACCTCACGTACATCACTCAAAAGGCGATCAAGGGTCAAGCCATAGCTGATCACCTTGCTGCACATCCTCTGCCAGAATATCAACCCTTGAAGACCAACTTCCCAGATGAGGCAATTCTGTACACTGAAGAGGAGGACAGTGAGAGTTCTTGGCAGATGTTCTTCGATGGGGCCGCCAACATGAATGGGAACGGAATAGGGGCAGTCTTGGTTAAACCAGATGGTTCACACATCTCGATTGCAGTAAAGCTGAGATTCCAGTGCACCAATAACATTGCAAAATATGAAGCATGCATAATTGGATTGCAAGCAGCCATGGATCATGGAGTAGAGGAACTTGACGTATACGGGGATTCGAGTCTTATCATCTTCCAAACAACTGGTGAGTGGAAAACCAAGGATCACAAATTGATCCCCTATCACCAGTATTTGGAAGAAATAAGCACAAATTTCACTCGAATTTCCTTCAACTATATGCCAAGGGCCAAGAATCAGTTTGCGGATGCTCTAGCAACCTTGGCTTCAATGGTCAGCATATCAGAAGGAGTAGACATCAGACCGCTGGAAATTGAGGTTAGAGATGAACCGGCTTACTGTCTCGTTCTAGAGGGAGCACCAGAAGAAGAAGCACCGTGGTATCAGGATATCAAGAACTTCTTGAATAATCGGAGTTTGCCAGAAAATGCCACGGCTACTGAGAAGAGGACAATACAGAGATTGGCTGGTAAATTTCTGCTAAGTGGTGGACATGTGTACAAGAGGTCACATAGCGACATTCTGCTAAGATGTGTTGCCAAGGCTGGATCGGAAAGGCTGATTGAGACTGTACATGGAGGAGTCTGTGGGCCCCATATGAGTGGACACATGCTGGCTAAGAAGATCCTGAGGCTAGGATATTACTGGACGACCATGGAGCATGATTGCTGTGTACATGTCAGGAGGTGCCACCAATGTCAAATATATGCAGATAATAAGCATGCACCCCCGGGTGAGCTGCACAACATGACATCACCCTGGCCCTTCTCTATGTGGGGCATTGATGTCATTGGCATGATTTCACCTAAGGCATCGAACGGACATAGATTCATCCTGGTGGCCATTGACTATTTCACTAAATTGGTGGAAGCAGCATCATATGCAAATATCACAAGCAACCATGTGATCAAATTTTTGAAGCACAATATCATTTGTCGCTATGAACTGCCCAATGCCATAGTATCAGACAATGCTTCAAATATTAAGAACAAGGGCATGAAGAAAATGTGTGAGCAGTTTCAGATCACCCACCATAAGTCAGCTCCGTACAGGCCAAAGATGAATGGGGCAGTAGAAGCAGCAAACAAAAACATAAAGAAAATCATTCAGAAGATGGTAGTGAACTACAAGGATTGGCATGAAATGCTGCCACTTGCTCTACATGCCTACAGAACCTCGATCCGGACTTCAACTGGGGCAACCCCGTACTCCCTAGTCTATGGGATGGAAGCAGTCTTGCCCGTGGAAGTAGAGATCCCCTCACTCCGAGTGCTCATGGAAGCAGAACTAGAAGAAGCTGAATGGATCCAGTCAAGACATGATCAACTTAACCTGATAGAAGAAAAACGGTTGAAGGCACTTTGCCATGGACAGTTGTACCAGAAGAGAATGGCCCGGGCCTACAATAAGAAAGTGAGGCCCAGAACTTTCCAAGAAGGAAACTTAGTGCTAAAGAAAATTCTACCATTTCTGGAAGATCCTCGTGGTAAGTTCAAGCCCAATTGGGAAGGCCCATATGTCGTCAAGAAAGTCCTGTCAGGGGGTGCACTCATCTTAGCAGAAATGGATGGGTCAGATTTTCCTGAGCCCATTAACTCTGATGCGGTAAAAAGGTATTTCCCTTGAGTGAATATTTCTAGGAAATGATCCAAGGCCATTTTTCTTTATTTCCTTCAAAAATTGCAATCCCTAGTCTAGCCAAGTTAAGCCGGTTCGTTTCTTTGATTAACCCAAACCGGATTTACAGTCTTAAAATGGGGCAAAACAAATTGGGGCAAAGCCAATTGGGGCAAAGTAAGGAAAGGAAAAGAAAAAGAAAAAGAGAGGAAAAGCAATGGAAATGGCAAATGAAAGCCAAGTGTGAAAAAAAAATGCAATTTGGGGAAAAATGGATAAATTCATCATGACTGTAAATCCGGTTGACCTATTTCCACACTTGAAAATTTTTGGGCCTTTAATACCCTTTCTTTCATAAACTGAGCCTAGCCTTTATTTCGTCCTATTTTTAAGCCATCGGTGATCTTAGCTTGTTCATTCAAATATCAGAGTAAGATGGGTGATGACGGAATTCAGAAGCCGGCCCTAGTGAAAACCGTAACTGGCGCTAGGAGCAATATTGGCAAAAAGGAAAAAAGAAAAAAAATCAGAAAAATGAAAGAAAATCAGAGGTTGAGTTGATCATGGGGATCTGAGCTTGAAGAACAGTTGGCATGAGCAGAATGGGGCAGTTTTGGCCGTTGGGGATGACTCTAAAGGTCCTAAGATGGACGGTTCTGATCCCTCAGTATTTTGTGGACTACCCTTTTCATTATTTAACCGGGTTCTAATTCCTTTAATTATAGGTGATTAAGTGCATGGACCAAATTTCAAAAAAAAAATATAAAAAGGAAAAATTATACTTTGGCCAGTGATGAGAAATCAAATACTTTTCATAAAACCTTTGTTTTTACAAGCATCTGAGCATTCTGAGGCCAATAATATAAAAACTTTATTTTGAATTAAATCCTTTGTATTTCCGCTATTGGAGTTCAATTTTGTACAAAGGTATGAAAAATGTGCAGGAAATAAAGCTAATCCCTATCTCCTAGCCGCTCCTCAAGCTCCCGAATCCGAGCTGCCTGAGCTGCAATGACTCCTGAAGCCCCCTCTGCAGCGAGATCACTCAAGAAGAAAATGACCTCATCTGAAAGGGCCTGCCGGATCCGCATACTCCTAAGGCTGGCCAAAGTAGCCTGGTACTTCTGCCGGATCATACGGACCACCGAAGCCTGGGCAATGGCGACTGACAGTCGCTTGGAAGCAAGAAACCCGGAAAATACCGAACTAGGGCTCGGTCGCGGCAATGTGTGAAGGTCGCCGGAGTTGCAAACAGTCGCCGGCAACAATGAAAGGCGCCGGAGCTACCGGAAATGGCCGGAGAGGAAGGAGCAATCGTCGGGTGAAGGAGAAGAGGAAGATAACCGGTCTGAGTAATCGGAGCAAGAAGAAAGAAGAGGAAAAGTCGCGGTCGCGCGCGACTTAAGTAAACCTGCGGGATCCGGATACTCAGACCGGATACCCGCAGACCCTTGATTATCCGGATACACATACCGGATACCAAAGAAAAAAAATAGAAAAAAGCAGAAAAAATAGAAAAAAATAGAGAAAAAACAGGGAAAAATAGAAAAAAAAAGAGAAAAGAAAAAAAGAAAAAAAAAAGAAGAAAAGAAAAAAAAGAAGGAAAAGGAAAGAGCAAAATTGTGCTACAATTTCTATTTTCTCAAAATCCTATTTTTGTCTTGAAATCCACCTCACAGCCACGAGAGCTCTGTGGAATTTAGGACAACCTTGGGAAATGTGCCTGGTCAAAAGGATGATATCCACTCAATTTTAACTTGGTTTGATAAAAAATCAGTTTTTCAAAAAAAATCCTATTTTTGGGCTTAAAATCCACTTCACAGCCACAAAGGGCTCGGTGGAATTTAAGAACTCTTGGAGAGATGCCCCCTTAAAGTGAGGGCCTTTTGGCAAATCTCCACTCAAAAATGGTTTTCTACAGAAATTGAATTGAACCGAGCAAATCATGCTCAAGGGAATGCAATTTGGGCTTGTCTACTCTTTGCAGCTCACTGCTTCGCAGCTCCCGCAAAGAGGGGCAGTTGTAGACACCCCAAATTGCACAAACAATCATCAAAAATCATTATCTCCTGGAAAGCCAGCACAGAATTTGAAGAAAATAAATTTTTGCCAGTATCCGGATACAAGTGCTCCTCCCCGTATCCGGATAGTCGTACCGGATACGTGTGATCCTTAGCGTATCCGGTACCATGTACCGGATACCTTAAGGCACTTTGTTATCCGGCCTGATGTACCGGATACCTTAAGTTTGCTCAAAATTAGGGTTTTCCGAGAGCTTTTCACTTTTACCATCATGTCCCTCATTAAATGAGGGGAAATCGCGGAAATAACCTTAGGGTTTAGGTTGGAGGGGTTCTAGACATTAAGTTGTGTCTACCAATGACCTTAGCCCTTGCCTATAAATAGGAGCCTCCTCCTTGAGCAAAGGACACACAACTCTTGTTTTGAATTCTCGCAAAGAAGAACTCCAAGAGAAGAAGGAAACCGCTGTGGAATCGCCTCCAGCACTCAGGTAAGCCTCAACTTTTCTGTTTATTTTCTGTCTTTACATTCCTAGATCTAGATCTCTTCTTCTACCTTTCTGTAGTGTAAAGCCTTGTTTGTGTGTGTGGAAATCCTTCCCCGGCTCAAAGTATCTCAAGACTCCCCTAGCCGTAAAACGTGAAGGCGGATCTAGGAGAAACGAGACTGGGGATTGACCCTAGTGCTAGAACCTATGTAGCATAAGGCCTTTTTGATTGATTGTAAACCGTTCCATATTCAAAGTACCCTTGATTATCTTAAAGAGAACAGAGGGAAACGATAATGGAACGGAACCCTAGGCTATGCTAGAACCTATTTTGTTGAATCTATATGCATGTGTATGGATCTTGCTTGGTTTTTTTCACTTTTGCACACATATCACTATTTTGGCGGGATAGGCTCATATTTGGGGTTTATTGCATTTATTGTGATAAATCTCAAATAAATGGCCTAAATCAATTCTGGAATGTTTTTAAATGTTTTTCAAAGGTTTTGGATTCATCTCACACGAATCACACACTTTTTGTCAATTTTCGGATTTGGATTTCTTCAAAAGTGGCTTAGCTTGACAGCACCTGTACCCTTACTTCGGACGTCCGTAACTTCATCATCCGGATGAATTTTGGGGCGATTCTAGAACCATGGGAAAGGTGAGGCTGTCTAGTTTATGTCCACCAAATTTCATGAATTTCTATCTAGCCGATTTTTGACACCTCTCTGTCGAAGTTGAGTGGACAGTTCAGGTCCAAGTACAAAACTTGTCACTTCGACGGACCGCCACGTGTTCGTTTTAAGTCCGATTCGAGCGGTTTTTATTTCTGAGTACTCCTTTTTGAGTCTATTTTCAAATCCAGTTGGTTTCATAATTTTTGGATTCCATTTGAATTATTGGTAGCCGATTTACTCAGAACTGCTCATTTGCATTTTTCTGGGTAAATCTGTGATCTTCGGGGCCTGTTCGGGAGACCACCCAAGGCACATCCGAAGGGATTTTTGTATGAGGCTAGTTTCTATGGAAAGATGGCCATACAAACTTCAATTACACCAAATTTCGTGGACTTTTATGCAGTGGATTTTTCTAGACAATTTTCCAAAGTTGCCCACTTACTACTTTTAAAAATCCCCAACAGCAACTTCAAAGGAGCATAACTCCTAGATTTTTCATCGGAATGAAGTTAAATTTTGCATGAGACTCTTATTTACCCTAATCTTTCAAATGGATTTGGTTTGAATCAATTCAGAATTGGATTTGAATGATTTCAAGACAAAGGATCTTACTTTTTACCAAAATTCCCGGATTTGCCTCAACTTGGTTTTTGCCACTTTTGCTTTGATTTCCATCTTTTGAGATATTCCAGAAGTGATATTGACATAAGAGATGATCTAAAATCCATTTAGATCTCCATGTGGAAATATCATACATTGTTCCTTTTTCAAGGCTTTTTCATGATTTCTAGCAAGCTTCTTATTTTCTTTTTAGCATGAACATACACTTGGCAACCACTTCGTGTGGATGAATGGGGGTGCCTAACACCTTCCCCCGTTCATAATCTAATCCCCTTACCCATCTCTGGACTTGATTTTCAAGTAGGGTTATTTTTATCCTAGAATTTGTCTTTTGGCTATTTTTGCATATTTTGAACTCTTTTGGTGTCCATTCTCACCCCAAAATCTTGAATGGTGGCGACTCTCCCAATTTTTGCGTTGAGCCCGTGTGTTGACGGAGGGACGATCACTCCGGTGATTTTTTCCCATGTCTCACAGTACAACCCTGTGGATTCTTCTTACACAAGATGGGTTAACTCTATGACCCTAGATGAGGAGAGGAGATGGGATTCTACTAATCTAGGCCATACTCTACTCATTCCCAAGGTTCCCTTCAAATGGGAGATTATAGAGGCCATGATTGGTCATTGGGTTCCCGACCTCAACTTGTTCCGTTTTGGGAACCATGAGATGACCCCGACCATTGAGGAGGTGGAGACCATTCTGGGCTTGAGGTTTGATGAGAAGGTGGTGAACCCGCCTCTTAAGCCCAGTTACAAGAAAGAAGCTTCTACTTTTTTGGGCATAAGGAAGAAGGACTTAGGGGATTCTGACACCATTTTGACTCTATCTAAGGCTTTTTTGACTGAGAAGCTTTTGAGAGGGGAGAACAAGGAGGCCCGATTCAATGCCTTGACCCTGATAGTGGTCAATCAACTGCTTTTTCCACGAGATGATGATGAGGTGGACTTGGCCTTGATTTCAGTGATATGCCAGGTTAGGGAGAGGGAGAGGTTGGCCCCTATGATTTTGGCTGGGATGTATCAGGCCTTGACGGATTACTACAATAGGAAGTCGAAACGCTTCCTAGCATGTGCCCAGATCCTGCAGGTAAAAATATTTTTTTTTCTTTTATATTTTTGCTTTTTTGCTTTCTTTTTTGCTTTTTGGCTTTCTTTTTGCCTTTTTTGCTTTTTTCTTGCTTTTTTCTTGCTTTTTTTCTTTTTACAATGTGCTGATATATCTCTCTTCCTTTGTAGCTTTGGCTACTTGATCATCTAAGTCAGATTAAAGAAATCAATCGACACTTCTTCCCGAGCCTGAAAGTCCCCATCTTGATGAGCAACCGAGAGTGTCCAGATATTCCAGGGGGCAAACAGGGCTGGTTCACTTTCTTGGGCTCACTTCAGGATGACCAGGTGAGATGGCCTGGTACTTATCAGCCCAATGCAGAGACAGTGATTAGCTTCCGTGACCACAACTTTCTGATCCTAGCTGGCCTGTGACATGCAGTGCTGTATCTTCCTCTGCGGGTCCTTCGTCAGTTCCGAGCGACCCAAGGGATTATCATCCCAAGTGGGTATGAGGATCATCTTGGGCCCCTTTCTCCAGATACCATGAAGCTGAATGCCTGGTTGATGAGGGAGTGGTCCTATGTTCATTTCATGCGTGGCCCAGTCTTCTCAGAAGCCCATGTGAAGGATTATCTCTTCTGGATCAAGGAGCAGATACAGAGTCAGGCACCCATACCCGAAGATCCTCCTGAAGTCTTGGCTCCCACTTATGAGGATATTTTAGAGTCTGAGAGAGCTTCCCATAGGCGACTTCAGCAGATATGGGTACGGGAGGCCCAGGAGCTCAGGATACAGGGCCTTTATCTGGAGAAGCAGCTTGAGGAGCAGATATCCCGTCGTACCGCCATGGAGGAGAAGCTGGAGGAGTAAAGGCAAGCCCGTCGCTTTGAGGTCCGTATGATACGGCAGAAGTACCAGGATACTTTGGCCAGCCTTAGGAGTATGCGGATCAGACAGGCCCTTTCAGATGAGGTCATTTCCTTCTTGAGTGATCCTGCTGCAGAGGGGGCTTCAGGAGTTATTGCAGCTCAGGCAGCTCGGATTCAGGAGCTTGAGAAGCGGCTAGGAGACAGAGACTAGCTTTATTTCCTGCACTTTTTTTTTCTACCTTTGTACAAAAGCAAATTCCAATAGTGGAAAGACAAAGGATTTAATTCAAAATAAAATTTTTATATTATTGGCCTCAGAATTCTCATATGCTTGTAAAAACAAAGGTTTTATGAAAAGTATTTGATTTATCATCACTGGCCAAAGTATAATTTTTTCTTTTATATTTTTCTTATTATTTTTTTGAAATTTGGTCTATACACTTAATCACCTATAATTAAATGAATTAAACCAGGTTAAATAATAAAAAGGGTAGTCCAAAAAATACTGAGGGATCAGAGCCGTCCATCTTAGGACCTTTAGAGTCATCCCCAAATGCCAAAACTGTCCCCATTCTGCTCATGCCAACTCCGCTTCAGGCTCAGATCTCCATGATCAACTCAACCTTTGATTTTCTTTTTTTTCTTTTTGCCAATATTGCCCCTAGCGCCAGTTACGGTTTTCATTAGGGCCGGCTTCTGCATTCCGTCATCACCCATCTTACTCTTATATTTGAATGAACAAACTAAGATCACCGAGGGCTTAAAAATAGGACGAAATAAAGGCTAGGCTCAGTTTATGAAAGAAAGGGTATTAAAGGCCCAAAAATTTTCTAGTGTGGAAATAGGTCAACCGGACTCACAGTCATGATGAATTTAATCCTTTTTCCCCAAATTGCCCTCTTTGCATCTTTTTTCACACTTGGCTTTCATTTGCCAATTTTCATTGCCTTTCCTCTCTTTTTTTTCTTACTTTTGCCTCAATTGATTTTGCCCCAATTTGACTGTAAATCCGGTTTGGGTTTATCAAAGAAACGAACCGGCTCAACTTGGCTAGACTAGGGATTAAAATTTTTGAAGGAAATAAAGAAAAATGGCCTCGGATCATTTCCTAGAAATATTCACTCAAGGAAAATACCTTTTTACTGCATCAGAGTTAATCGGCTCAGGAAAATCTGATCCATTTATTTCTTCCAATATGAGTGCACCCCTTGACAGGACCTTCTTGACGACATATGGCCCTTCCCAATTGGGTTTGAACTTACCACGAGGATCTTCCAAAAATGGTAAGATTTTCTTCAACACCAAGTTTCCTTCTTGGAAAGTTCTGGGCCTCACTTTCTTATTGTAGGCCCGGGCCATTCTCTTCTGGTACAACTGTCCATGGCAAAGCGCTTTCAACTGCTTTTCTTCAATCAGGTTAAGTTGATCATGTCTTGACTGTACCCATTCGGCTTCTTCTAGTTCTGCTTCCATGAGCACTCGGAGTGATGGGATCTCTACTTCCACGGGCAAGACTGCTTCCATCCCATAGACTAGGGAGTACGGGGTTGCTCCAGTTGAAGTCCAGATCGAGGTTCTGTAGGCATGTAGAGCAAGTGGTAGCATTTCATGCCAATCCTTGTAACTTACTACCATTTTCTGGATGATTTTCTTTATATTTTTGTTGGCTGCCTCTACTGCCCCGTTCATTTTTGGCATGTACGGAGCTGACTTGTGGTGGGTGATCTGAAATTGCTCACACATCTTCTTCATATCCTTGTTCTTAATATTTGAAGCGTTGTCTGATACTATGGCACTTGACAGTCCATAGCGACAAATGATATTGTGCTTCAAAAATTTAATAACATGGTTGCTTGTGATGTTTGCATATGAGGCTGCTTCCACCCATTTAGTAAAGTAATCAATCGCCACCAGGATGAATCTGTGTCCGTTCGATGCCTTAGGTGAAATCATGCCGATGACATCTATGCCCCACATAGAAAAGGGCCACGGTGATGTCATGTTGTGCAACTCACCTAGGGGTGCGTGCTTGTTATCTGCATATATCTAACATTGATGGCACCTCTTGACATGTATACAGCAATCATGTTCCATGGTCGTCCAGCAGTAGCCCAATCTCAAGATCTTCTTTGCCAACATGTGCCCACTCATATGGGGCCCACAAACTCCTCCATGTACAATCTCAATCAGCCTTTCCGATTCAGCCTTGGCAACACATCTAAGCAGAATATCGTTATGTGACCTCTTGTACACATGTCCACCACTTAGCAGGAATTGACCAGCCAATCTCTGTATTGTCCTCTTCTCAGTAGCCGTAGCATTTTTTGGCAGACTCCGATTGTTCAAGAAATTTTTGATATCTTTAAACCATGGTGTCTCTTCTTCTGGTGCTCCCTCTAGAACAAGATAGTAAGCCGGTTCATCTCCAACCTCAATTTCCAGCAACCTGATGTCTACTCCTTCTGGTATGCTGACCATTGAAGCCAATGTTGCTAGAGCATCCGCAAATTGATTTTTGGCCCTTGGCATATAGTTGAAGGAAATTCGAGTGAAATTTGTGCTTATTTCTTCCAAATACTGGTGATAGGGGATCAATTTGTGATCCTTGGTTTTCCACTCACCAGTTGTTTGGAAGATGATAAGACTCAAATCCCCGTATACGTCAAGTTCCTCTACTCCATGATCCATGGCTGCTTGCAATCCAATTATGCATGCTTCATATTCTGCTATGTTATTGGTGCACTGGAATCTCAGCTTTACTGCAATCGGGATGAGTGAATCATTTGGTTTAACCAAGACTGCCCCTATTCCGTTCCCATTCATATTGGCGGCCCCATCAAAGAACATCTGCCAAGAACTCTCACTTTCCTCCTCTTCAGTGTACAGAATCGCCTCATCGGGAAAGTTGGTCTTCAAGGGTTGATATTCTAGCAAAGGATGTGCAGCCAGGTAGTCAGCTATGGCTTGACCCTTGATCGCCTTCTGGGTGATGTACGTAAGGTCAAACTCGGACAGTAGTAGTTGCCACTTAACCGTTCTGCCAGTCAGTGCCGGTTTCTTAAACAAATACTTCAGCGGGTCCATCCGGGATATCAATAGTGTGGAGTGACTAAGGAAGTAATGTCTTAGCCTCTGAGTTGCCCACACTAAAGCACAGCAAGTCTTCTCCAATGGTGAGTACTTGGCTTCATATTCCGTGAATTTTTTACTCAGATAGTAAATTGCCCTTTCTTTTCTACCAGTCTCATCATGCTGCCCCAGGACACATCCCATCAACGTTTCCAACACTGACAAGTACAGGATCAGCGGTCTTCCTGGAGTTGGTGGCACTAGCACAGGCGGGTTCAGTAGATATTTCTTGATCGTATCGAAGGCCTGCTGGCAATCCTCATTCCAGACCGTCGGGTTATCTTTTCTCAGAAGCTTAAAAATTGGTTCACAGATAGCAGTGAGTTGTGCTATGAACCGACTTATGTACTGAATTCTTCTGAGAAAACCACAAACCTCCTTTTCGGTTCTGGGTGCTGGCATTTCAATTATGGCCTTGGCTTTAGCCGGGTCAATTTCAATTCCTCTTCGGCGCACTATAAACCCGAGCAACTTTCCTGATGTAGCCCCAAAGACGCATTTTGCTGGGTTAAGCCGTAGACTGTATTTTCTGAGCCGATCAAACACCTTCTTCAAATTGATCAAGTGGTCCTCCTCCTTACATGATTTGGCAATCATATCGTCCACATAGACCTCCATCTCCTTGTGGATCATGTCATGGAATAGTGCTGTCATGGCCCGCTGATATGTTGCCCCGGCATTCTTGAGTCCGAATGGCATGACTGTATAGTGGAATGTGCCCCAAGGTGTGATAAATGTCGTTTTCTCTTGGTCTTCCTTAGCCATCTTGATCTGATTATATCCCGAGAACCCATCCATGAAGGAGAACAGGCTATACACCGCAGTATTATCGACCAGAATGTCGATGTGTGGAAGCGGAAAGTCATCCTTTGGGCTGGCCTTGTTCAAGTCTCTATAGTCTACGCACATTCAGACCTTCCCGTCCTTCTTTGGTACCGGCACTATATTTGCGAGCCACTCAGGGTACGTAGAGACTGCTAGAAATCCAGCTTGGAACTGTTTGACCACTTCGTCCTTGACCTTCAGAGTCCACTCAGGCTTCAATCTTCTCAACTTCTGCTTGATTGGCTTAACCCCTGGCAAAATCGGCAACTTATGCACCACCATGTCTGTGTCCAACCCCGGTATGTCCCGATACGACCAAGCAAACACATCCTTGTAGTCCGCCAAGAACCGTGACATTTCATTTTTCTGTACATCAGACAAGTATGACCCGATTTTCACAATTTTTGGGTCATCTTCGGTCCCAAGGTTTATGGATATGGTCTCCTCAATATTAGGTTGGACCCCATTTTCATGACGTTCCAATTGATATTCAATTTCTTTTGGAAGGTCTTCTTCTTCGACCTCGGTCTCTTCTTCGACCCCCATGAGATCAAAGTCGAGCTCAAGGTCGAAGTCATATTCAGCCTGGTCCAATTCGGTTTGATTATACGGTTCATAAGTGGTTTGGACCTTTTTGAAAATATTAAATTTCCTAGAAAAAATAGAAAAATCTTTTTGGGTTTTTTGTGGGCCTTCTAAACATAATCCCCTTGAAGACGAAGGCCCATTAGAACCTTCAGGGGAATGGCAATCCACTATTGGAGTTTTTTTTTTTTGGAAGCCACGTCAGTTTGCCGAACAAACGCTGCTTCAAAAGTAAGGGGAGTTTCCTCCCAATTATTTAAAAATTGTTTTTCGGGAGCGGGGGAAATTGTGCAAGCCCGCTCCTCAGGCCCAGAATCCGATGCCATCATCACCGGGTGGGTACTACCCTTTTCTGCTACGGGGCCTAGTCCAGATATGACCTCGTCTGGAATCTTCACTGCGGTCCAGTCGATGAATGGTAGCTCTTTGTCACTACCAGTCTTTTCGCCTTCAGTCATGGCGAAGAAAGCCCCAACCTCTTCAGAAAAATCCACCTGCTGCTCGGGCTGTGGCCCAGGCCCATCTACTGCTTCCAATATTGGAGACGGGTTATAGGGTTGCAAGGTAGGAACATAGGGTTTCTGGAATGGGTTGATGCTGTAGTATGGAGGCTTAGATTGGTCCATGGGATGAGACAGTTGGATTATGCAGGAGGGTTTAGGAAAATTTTCCCTTAAACGAGGGAAACTTCTTCTACTTCTTTTCTCTCCTTCCTCATACTTCTGTCTTCTCCAGCCTCTGAGCTTGAAGCCCAACCCTGCTTTAGGAACCAGTTTGTTTGCCTTGACTGGCTCCACCCTTCCTTGCAAATTGATTCCCAGGCCTTTCCCCGGGTGAAAGTGGTATTTTTCCATCACTTTCTTCACCATTCTCTCTGCAGTAGTCCCTTTTTCTCACACCCCCCAGGTATGAAATTAACCGCCTCAAATTGAAATGAGTGGAATGCAATCTTGTCGACAGTCAAGTCTACATTGATCAAGGGTACATCAGGTGACACAATAGGCGGCACCAAGTTTTCGGCTAGGACTGTTATCACCCTTTGTCCTTTTACATATTTCACCATTTGGTGGAGCGTGGATGGTATTGCCCTAGCCGAATGTAACCACGGCCTCCCTAGGAGCAGATTGAAAGCAGCGGGTATATCCATCACCTCAAATGTAATGTTGAAGATATTCGGCCCAATTGTGACCGGCAGTTCAATCTCCCCTAGGGAGTGGGTCTTGGAGCTATCAAAAGCCCTCACTATCCTCCTAGTCTGTTTGATCCTTGACTGGTCCAGACCCAGCTTGGCAAAAGTGATTAACGGGCAGACGTTTAATGCCGACCCATTGTCAATTAGGACCTGTGCTACCATGTTGCCTTTACAAAGCACAGCGATGTGCAAATGGTCAACATGGTGGCACCCACTTGGGCTGATCTCACCCTCAGAGAAACTTATCACATTATGTGACAAGATTTGACCAACCATTTTGCCTAGCTGGTCTGGATCAATTGTCTGGGATACATGTGCACTCTGTAGCACCCTTAGCAATGCATCCCTATGCTTTTCCGAATTCAGCAATAGGCCCAGTATTGAAATCTGGGCCAGGACCTTGTTCAACTGATCCACAAGATTGAATTCACTTTTTTTGATTATTTTCATGAGGTCGGCTGCCTCATTTTCTGCACCCTGGGGGTGTCTTCTCCCACTTTGTTTTTTCCTTTTTGTTTTCTTTTTTCATTTTCTTTTTCTATTTTTTCTTTTTCTGCTTCTGTCTCCTTCTCCTTCTCTTCACCCCCTGCGCATCTCCCTGACCTCGTCATGAGGTTCACCTCCTCCTGGTTCTGGTTCCTAACCTTTGGAACCGTAGCTGTGGTTCCCTCGCTGTAATTCCATGGTACAGCGGCCTCAGAGTAGGCTAATTTAGGGATGTTTACCACTAGTGGCTGGAGTTTAGACCGGGATGTATGGGCCGGTTTAGGGATAGTCTGGGCTGGTTGAACATTTACAACCAAGGGCTGGAGCTTGGAATTATTAGGGACAGAAGAAGTGATGGAAGCAGTGGTGGGGTCAAGGTTGATGACCAGTGGAGCCTTGGACAGCTTGGATGGGGAATAAATGGGTGGACTGCAATTGACAACCAATGGGGGCCTTGCAGTATTCATCTGGGCCATAAGAGATGAAACCTGGTTTAAGGAGGAACTTATGTCCTCAGCAGCTGGATTATTTTTCTGGAAGACCATGTTGATCTCCTCTTCTTCCTCCTCTGGGAAAAATCGGACCTGGACCATGGTTCCTATGGGAGCTATGAGCTGTGATGGGTCAAAAGCCCTCCTGGTGGTGGATATGGCAGTGATAGAGTTGGATGGGCCTGCCCCATTATGGTATGGCAAAGGGTTCTGCCCAATACCATTCCCGGACGGGGCCGTTGCGGTAGTGTTAAACACCAAGGCCTTCTGGTCCAACAAGTCCTAGACCGCATGCTTCAACACCCAGCAGGTATCTGTAGAATGCCCCGGTGCACCCATGTGGAAGTCACAGGTGACCGCTGTGTCAAAATTCCTCCCCCTGGTGGCATTCGGGTTGGGCTCCTTCAGAGTCAAATATTCACCCTTCAGCAGGGTTGGCAGCAGTTGGGAAAGAGATATTGGGAGATGAGTGAAAACCCGGTTCTTTCTATTTGCTAACCAGGCCTCCCTTTCCTCTCTGGTAAAAACCCGCCTTGGGTTTTCTGGTACAGAGGGAGAGAAATTGACATTCAGCGGGGTCTGATAAGACTGCTGGGCCTGTTGGGGTGCCGAGATGTTCACATGAAGTGGCTTCTTGGCTGGAGGAGCCTGGACCAGGTTCACCTCCCCTTATTTTCGGGCCCCGTTCTTCTTGAATCCGGCCCCTTTCTTCTGGGCCATGGATGCAGAGGAATCAGACTGCCCAGTCAGAGCAGAATAGTCAATAAGCCTTCCTAACCTGACCCCCTCTTCGATCCGGTCCGCCACCTGCACCAGGGCTGCAAAGTTGGTGGTGATCTGGCCTACCAAATGGTTGTAGAAGGGCTGCCCCAATGTGCCCATGAAGGTGGAGATCATCTCCGGTTCTTGCATAGGTGGCCTGACCTAGGAGGCGGCCTCTCTCCACCTCTTGGCGTACTGCCGTACTGGCTCATCCTTCCCTTTACTCATCCTCATCATGTCGTACCGGTCTGGCACGATCTCAGAGTTGAACTTGTACTGGTCTAGGAACGCGTCAGCCAAGTCCTTCCACCTCCTGATCCTTCCATGGTCCACTGTAGCGAACCACCTGAGAGCTGACCCGGTCAGACTCCTTTGAAAGAGTTGGATCAGTATGCCATCATCCCGGCCAAACTGGCATAGGGCCCCGCAGTATAATTTTAAGTGGCTCATGAGGCAGCCTGTGCCATCGAACTTGTCGAAGTCCGGGCACTTGAACTTGGCCGGTAGACATACGTCCGAGTACATGCACAGATCTTCGAAGGTGGTGCCTCCATGGCTGTTTCCCCCCTTCACTTCCTTCAGCTCTTCCTGGATCCTTTCTATCCTGAGCAGCATCTTCTTTTCCATCTCTTCTCTGGCATTTTCTTTCTCCAGCTCTTTCTCAGATTCTGCTGTATTTTCCCTGATTAGAATGGGTTCAGGGACTGGTTCAGAAATGGGCTCAGGCATGGGTTGAGCCGAAGGCGGCATGTAGGCCTGAGGTGGTGGTGCCTGATGGGAAGTCGATGCTTGGTTTTGGGCCTGGGCCTGTTGGGCCTGAGCCGCCAGTAGGTCTCCCAGCATCTTGGTTAGACCGGCCACCTGCTCTTGCAGCTGAGCAAAATCCTGAGCAGGGACAGTAGCTTAAGCTTGGTTCTCTTCAGTGTTCATGGCTCTTGTTTTGGATTTGGTCACAGGAGCAATGATGGCAATTAAGTGTACCTGGGTTGCAAGTAAATGTACCTAGGGAAAAATTAACAGAACATGTTAGCTTCCATTTAACTTGAGTCACACCCCTATATATGTAAACCAGTAGGTTAGGTGAACACCAATCCAGATTTTTTTGTTGTTTTTTTTTTTTTTTTTTGTTAGAATATTTCAGGGCTTCCAGAGGTCCCATTTTTTTTTTTTTGATTTGATTGGTAAAAAGAAGACCAACCAAGGGTTTTTATGGAATATTTTAGGGCTTCCAAAGGTCCCACAATTTTTTTTGATTTGATTGGTAAAAAGAAGACCAACCAAGGGTTCATGGAATATTTTAGGGCTTCCTGAGGTCCCACTTTTTTTGGACTTGATTGGTAAAAAGGAGACCAACCAAGGGTTTTTATGGAATATTTTAGGGCTTCCAA
This sequence comes from Buxus sempervirens, assembly GCA_947561395.2. Taxonomy (NCBI): domain Eukaryota; kingdom Viridiplantae; phylum Streptophyta; class Magnoliopsida; order Buxales; family Buxaceae; genus Buxus; species Buxus sempervirens. Next base: position 17,959,022 of record OX387190.1, on the reverse strand, counting down.
AGGTCCCACAATTTTTTGATTTGATTGGTAAAAAGAGAACCAACCAAGGGTTCATGGAATATTTTAGGGCTTCCAGAGATCCCACAAATTTTGATTTGATTGGTAAAAAGAAGACCAACTAAGGGTTCATGGAATATTTTAGGGCTTCCAGAGGTCCCACTTTTTTTGAACTTGATTGGTAAAAAGGAGACCAACCAAGGGGTTCATGGAATATTTTAGGGCTTCCAAAGGTCCCACAATTTTTTGATTTGATTGGTAAAAAGAAGACCAACCAAGGGTTTTTATGGAATATTTTAGGGCTTCCAAAGGTCCCACATTTTTTGATTTGATTGGTAAAAAGGAGATCAACCAAGGGTTCATGGAATATTTTAGGGCTTCTAGAGGTCCCACTTTTTTTTTGGACTTGATTGGTAAAAAGGAGACCAACCAAGGGTTTTTATAGAATATTTTAGGGCTTCCAAAGGTCCCACAATTTTTTGATTTGATTGGTAAAAAAAAGACCAACCAAAGGTTCATGGAATATTTTAGGGCTTCCAGAGGTCCCACTTTTTTTTTGACTTGATTGGTAAAAAGGAGACCAACCAAGGGTTTCATTTTTAAAATCTGCCGAATTTTCTCAATTTTCAAGTTCTAAAGCTTGATTGACACATGTTTGAATTGAAAAAAAAAATATGACACCTTAGCTTGTTCTTTGAGTTTCAACCTTAGGTTTAATCCTAAAAGAATATATATATATTTTTTTATTTTTTTGTTTTTTTATTTTTTTTTTGACATTTTTATATTTTTTTTTGGGTGCCTAAGGATTATATACAGTGTTTAGGCATTTTATTCTGAAAATTCGGGCTTAAAAAGCCAATTTATTCAGTTTCGGCATGTATCCGGCATTAATGGCCGGATAAGGATATGTCTTAATGTATCCGGCCACAATGACCGGATACACGCATAACCCTTTGTATCCGGTATTATACGCCGGATATGAACAAAGTTCTTCTTAACCAGCCTGAGTTGCCGGTTATTGCCGAAATGGCCATTTTTGACTCATTTTTTCACCAGATTAGGTTTTTTTCATTCCCACTTGGTGTTCACCTTAACTTGACCTTCAAAACTTGCCCCAAATTGGGCTTGGACATCATACTTGCAAAATTCCCCAAATTTATGAAAAGAACATGGCTTTACCTTGCCACCTTGTATTACCTTCATTCAATATGGTATTCACATTATACCTTGGCCTGTAAAACATGCAAACGGCCTTCCCACATTTACACCCAATTCCCCAAACGCAATTGTGTGCTTTTAGCTGAAAACGTGTTTCTCCACCTCCAAGCGTATGGTTTTTGGGTTTTGGCTTAATTGGCAACTTAGAACTCAAGTCTAGTGATGCCCGGAATTGAATCACAATAGAACTCAAGTCTAGTGATGCTCGGTGCGCCAAGCTACACACATTCATGGTTCAACTTCCTAATAGGTAATGGGTAGGCTGTGCAAATAGTTTCAAGTGCTCAAGTGCAATTTAAAATTGTGGTAACATTCACAACGTCCCAGCCCCTTGCCACTCTTTTTCGTAGCCATGCATTCAATTTCAAGCCAAGGTACAAATGACAAAATAATGAAGCTAAATACAAGCAAGCAAGAGCCAAAGCAACCAAATATGCACAAAATATTACATGCCCAAAAAGTAGTATACAAACATGTTATTTGTGCAATCAACAATTAAACCATGGAAGCATGCTTGAAACCCAAAAAGTATTACCCCAAAATTATAGATTTTCATGCTATTTTTCATGCTCAAAGTGTACCATTTCTACCCGAATTGAAGCCTAAAAATTTAGCACTTACTTGACATGGCATAAGAAAGGTTTTGATGATTTAAACATGCTTGAAAACCCCCGAATATACACTGAAATTTACAGAATTTTCATGCTCAAAAGTGCATCCCTTATACCCCAAATTAATGCCTAAAAATTTAGCAACTACTTGACATGGTATATTGGTGAACATGCTAAAAAAATCCACAATGTGCACTAAAATTCCAAATTTCATGCTCTTGGTTTTCATGCTCAAATCAAGTTCCCCTATACCCCCAAATCAAAGGCATGGCATAATAAAAAATTTTAAGCACAAGAAAGCATGCTTCATGGGAATCGTGTTGGAATACCCCAAAAATTCTAAACTCCTAGATTTCATACTTCTAATTCTCATGTTCAAACCATGGTATTAAAAATTCAAATTAGAGCATGTTATCACCAAATGCATCAAAATCATGCTTCAAGATAGGCTTTTCTTAAATCAATCTTTAGGCAACATCAAGCAAAACATACATGACTTGATCCATATAAAATTCAAAAGCATCCCAATCTGATTTGAAATACAACAATATACTTCAATAAAGTAAACAAAATAGCAAGCATTCTAAAGTAAGAAAAAAGCATGAATATACACAAAATGGCTTAAATCCACAAGTCCCCAGCGGAGTCGCCAGTTGTGAGACATGGGAAGAAATCACCCGGAGATGATCATCCCTCCGTCAACACGCGGGGCTCGACATAAAGAGTGGGAGTCGCCACCATCCATTTGTTTAGGGTGTGAATGGACACCAAAGGGGTTAAAAACAAGCAAAAAGAGATAAAAGTGCTAAAAGGCAAATTCTAGAGTAAAAGTAACCCTACTTGAAAATCAAATCCAGAGATAGGTAAGGGGATTAGATTATGAACGGGGGAAGGTGTTAGGCACCCCCATTCACCCACACAAGGTGGTTGCCAAGTGTTTATTCATGCTAAAAGAAAATAGAAAGCTTGCTAAAAAATCATGAAAACCTTGAAAAAGGACAAATATATGATATCTTCACATGAAAATCCAAATGAATTCTAGATCTTCTTTTATGTTAATATCACCTCTGGAATATCACAAAAAAGATGGAAATCAAAGTAAAGGTTACACAAAACTAAGTTGAGGCAAATCCGGGAAATTTGGTAAAAAGTATGGCCATTTCTCTTGAAATTAATCAAATCCAATTTTAAATTAAATCAAACCAAATCCATTTGAAATATTAGGGTAAACAATAGTCTCATGCAAAATTTCAATTAATTCCGGTTGAAATTCTAAGAGTTATGGCTCTTTTAGGGTTGCTGTCGGAGAAAATCAAAAGTAACAAGTAGGCAACTTTGGAAAACCACCTAGAAAATTCTACTCCATAGAAATCCGTGAAATTTGGTGTCAATGAAGTCTGTATGACCATATTTCAACAGAAACTAGCCTCATACAAAAACTCATTCGGATGTGCCTTGGGTGACTTCCCGAACAGGCCCCGAGGATCACAGATTTACCCAGAAAAGTGCTGTTGAGCAGTTCTGAGTAAATCTGCTCTCCACGACACAAATGTGAGCCTATCCCGCCAAAATAGTGCTATGTATGTGCAAGTGTGAAAAACCATACAAGATCAATACAACAACATAGTATGCATACACATTCATCAAAATAAGGTTCTAAAACAACCTAGGGTTCCGTTCCATTATCGTTTCCCTTTGTTCTCTCTCCCCGTTAAACACGGTTCTTCAAGATCATCAAGGGTACTTTGAATATGAAACGGTTTTCAATCATTCAAAAGGCTTTATGCTACATAGGTTTTAGCACTAGGGTCAATCCCCAGTCTCGTTTCTCCTAGATCCCGCCTCCACGTTTTACGGCTAGGGGGAGTCTCGAGATACTTTGAGCCGGGGAAGGATTTCCACACACAAAGAAGGCTTTATTCTACAGAAAGGTAGAAGAAGAGATCTAGATCTAAGAAAGTAAATACAGAAAAATAAAGGAGGGTTGAGGCTTACCTGGGGTTCTGGAAACAATCCGGCAGCGGTTACCTTCTTCACTCGGAGCTCTTCGATCTCCAAATTCTTGGTCATTTGCTTGAGAAGGAGCCTCCTATTTATAGGCAAAGGCGAGGGCTGTTGGTAGACACAACTTAATGTCTAGAACCCCCCAACCTTAACCCTAAGGCTGTTTCCGAGATTTCCCCTCATTTAATGAGGGACATGATGGTAAAAAGTGATTTCTCTCGGAAAACCCTAATTTTTGAGCAAAACTAATGTATCCGGCATTTCAGGCCGGATACACAAGAGATTTAATGTATCCGGCATATGATGCCGGATACACTAATGTTTCCTTGTATCCGGCATTTTCCACCGGATATAAAAGAAACCACTTGTATCTGGCCTGAGTTGCCGGATACAAGTAAAAATTTCATTTTCTCCAATTTTTGTGCTGGCTTTCAAGGAGATGATGATTTTTTATGATTGTTTGTGCAATTTGGGGTGTCTACAGTAACTCGGTCTTCTGAAATGTTTCTATCAAATTTTTTTTTCAGGTAGGATTCTTCTGAGAGGAAACAACATCACACTAATGCAGAACACATAGGTGAACTTGAAAATGTCGGTATTTTCATGTGACACATAGGCTAAACTGAAAACATCTTTGCTTCCTTGTGTGCATGTAGATTGGCTACTTTTCAGCCAGACAACTTGGGTCACAAATTGGTCATGGATGATTGTAGAGCTAATCTATAAATTTGGAGATTTCTTTCTTGACGTCTTTATGTATTTGTTTGCTTCCATTTGTAGGCTTGTAGCATTACTCTTGAATTTGTTACAAGACTCTTGTGGCTTCAACTAACACGGTATCTCAATTCCAGAAATCTTTTCACCTCGGTTAGGATAGGTGTCTACATACCTTAGGGGAGGATAGGTTAAAAAAAATTGGGATGAAATCATCTGCTGCATTTTTTTTTTTTTTTGGATAAATGAGAGATGAGAGATAGCTGCCTGAGGTTCCCGAGATGTCCCTTGATTGCGAGGACTCTCAAAATGCAGAAGAGGAAAGGAAAATCCAAGAACAATAAATATAACGACCCAAAAAGGTGCAGCTGTGTGGAACAAAATGTGCAGAGGATCCACGTTTCAACAGAGAAAATCGTTCAAGTCTTGGATTCTATAAATCGATTATAACACCCTAAAATGATTTTCCGGAGAGGAAAATGCATCTTCATTGTCAAAATTGAAGAAAGAAAAAGAAACGCAAGAATCATGCAAATTCATTTCCCGAAAAGGGACTGGATACCTGCTTAAAAATGTGTAACTTCCTTACAGTTAAAATTTGTGGATCTACTATTCAAATATGATTCTAGACTTTCTTCAACACATGAGATTAAACAAAGACGAAAGAAAGAAAAAGTTTTTTTATATCGATAAGCTCTATAACAGTTCTTTCCTATACATATAATTAAACAATAATTTACTTTCAATTCCCTTTGGCATTTTTATCACATTAAAATCTCTCCGATTTTACTTTCTTCAACATTACAATGGCTCTACTCAGATTAGAATCTCAGAGACTTTTTTTGGTATTATATACACAATCTTTTCAGCTTTTCTTCCTGAAATTGTATTTTTTTTTTTTTGAAATAACATTCGTATTGGCAGTGGAATATAGTTATGCTACATATTAAGGCAACGTGAAATAATGACGGGGAGCATCTAAGGACTAATTATTGATCATATCTGGAACTTGAGGAAGAACAATTCAGTGAATGAAGGGTTGCCCACAACTTGATCTCTGATAGGCTTTTTCATCATAGGTTTGATTGCCAGTGTTGTCGATCATATACCCACGATCGAGTTTCCAAAGTTTTTTTGGATGTAACCCATCATAAAGGAAGAAGCAGAAGGCTAATGGACATGAACGAGATGTGTCTGCGACTCTAGGCGTAGCTGCACATTTTCTTCTTCTGATATTGAGAGAGAAATTTTGAGGAACCTGAAGGCATAAAAGCATTAGAAATGGATAACATGCTTATGTTTTAATGGTGGTGAAGTTTTATATAAACAAAAATTTCTCTTTGAGAAGGTACCTATTGGCGTCGGCGATGGTGCATGGCAGCCACTGCTTTCAAGATAATATAGACTGGCAGAATAATCCCATAAGTTCTTAGTAGTAGTAGCTGTTAATAAAGATAGGAAAGAAGAAATTAACACTATTCTGCAAAGCTGTTCCATCATTGACCACTAAATCAAAACAGTTTAACACCCAGCCTTATCATGAGCAATGCCGATGAGTATTCATGAGTTCCAATAATCATGATTGGTAGCGTATGACGTAGAACTAGAAGAATTGTAAACTGCAAGTAAAAGGTGAATTAAATGAATCAATCATCCTGAAGAACTACGTCCTAAAGTCTCCCAAGTAAGATCAGTATTTTGCTACGGTGTGTATATAACATGTCTGCATGGTGCCTAACAAGGGAGAGAGAATGTGAGAGAGAGATAACAATTATAACAACTATACAACAACATATCAAGCTTCTTGAAGTGGGAACTGAATACTCGTCGTATTCAGAAGTTCGAAAATTGCGGTCAGTTGCAACCATTGCTATAAAGCGAGGATTGTGAAGGTCTCTTCTGGATATCTCCCAGTTTCCTCTACAAAAACACGGCAGAAAAAAATTAAGATGTTTGGGTGAATGAAAAGCAGAGGAATTTTAGGATAGTGAAAATGCCTGCAAAATATTAGTTAAGAAAATACCTGAAGTTCATGGGAATACCCCCATAGTGAAACAACTGAGGTGGTGCTGTGTAACCTGGTTTAAATTGCTGCAATTTCACATGCATTAAACAAAAAAGGTAATAAACTAGCCTCTTCCAGTTCCAAAAATCCCCAAAACAAGGCCCTGAAATCATAAGGTAAAAAATGACCAATCTGATGGCATATCTTACAATTGGTGTCACCCTTCTCATTACACCACCTCTGGATGCATCTACGGTGAGCATATTGTGACAATAGAAAAAAAAAGATCTGGATGTTAACAAAAATTATTCTGATAGGAAACGGGATTGCATAAAGGAAATGCAAGAAGGTAATACTTCATTCAGACAACATAAAACCATAAGCCCATGTGTAATGCAGAAGTATATCAAAACAAGCTACCAATCTCTAGTACAGTAGAAGTATAATGAGAGTAGAATAATTAAACCAATTGTACTTAGTTCTTGAAGTTACCCAAATTTGAATTTTAGGCAACTATACTTGAAAGTCAAGAGTAGGTAACCCAATTATTAATTTAATTTTATTGCTTTGTAAAACTGGAAAAATTTGCATCCAAAAGAGCAAATCAGTACCAAAAATTTGAAGGCAGGAACATTTGACCCCCAACACACTCTAGGACTCAAAATCAACTGACTTAAACTTCTATTATGCGATACATGTCTGAAAATAGCACACTGATACAGCTTACCTCATCTGTATTCTTCACATCTGTGTTATGCAATTAATATAGGTGAGACTATACTAAAAGGCAAAAGGTTGCATATAAGCCTGCAAGGGCATGCAAAACCAAAGTATTTGCTAACTCATGCCTAGTTTCAGTGCATTGAGTTTCCAATTCATCTACAGAGCATCAATTTAATATTATTCAATCAGAACACAAAACTTTATGATTACTTTGATTCCAAAACCTGATGAAAGGTTTTTGGGTTTGACAACTGATTTTGACAACAAAATGGTGGTCACATTTTCCAACCTATAAACATTCTATGTTTAAAAAAAAAAGAGTACAAAATCCACCAAAATCAAAGATGATGGAAATCCTACTTCTCAATTTTGGCAAGAAGTTTTCTAACACTGTGATGGCAAACCTATGTATACCATCTCATAGCTATGGCATTCTTTGTAAAGAAAAGATAATCATTCTTTGTTAAAAGGAAGAATTATCAATATTTTTTTCGAAAAAACATGAGGCAAACTTCTAAATCCTGCCAAATAATTGTAAACACGCAAATATGTAAAAATCAAATAAAATTTCCAAACAGTAAGATTTGGATTGCAACATCACCCAACATCCAGAGTCTTCATGATCATTGGGTGGAATTTAGGAATCCAAAATCAAACATGTGAAGCCTATCAGTCATAAATGGAAATCAACTTATGGACTTTATGTGGTATAAGAAAGAAATATGTCATAACATATCAAAAGGTTTGACAAACAATTGTCAAATTGAAGGCAGTTCTAACCTTTACAAGTCAAGTCAAACTTGGCTACTTAGACGCAATTTTTCTGGAAGTGTCAAGTCAATTCAAACTTGGTTCCTATTGCCAAATCAAACTTGGATACTTAAAAGACTTATTTGTTAGGGCGCACATATTCAAACAATTAAAACACTGGGTTCCTAGGACCTTTCACGGTCTCACCTGCACAATTCTCATACCCTGCTTATGACTAGCAACTCAAATGAGTAAAGCTGAACAAAAGCAAAAACATGACTATAATAATAAATCCTAAGTTTTTCAAAAGTTATACATACTACACAGTAGCCAAAAATAAACCAATATTTATAGTTTAGAACACTTCTCTAAGCTTTTACTAAAATTCCTTTAACAGCTAAACTCATGAAGCACCATTACTCGATCAGCTATCCTTTCTTAAATCAGTAACAAAATTTCAAGAATAATTATACATTACCTCATACACTCACTCATTTTCTTTAGGGAAAATTACGTTTACACCCCCTGAGTTTTAGCACGCGAACACTTAAACCCCCTGTGTTTTGAAAGTGATCACTAATACCCCTCTAGTTTTGTGAAATGTACACATAGCACCCCTGCCGTTAGCTTCCTCCTAACGATGTTAACAAATTTATAAAAAATGACCAAATTACCCTTTTAAATAACAGAAGAAAGGAAAAAAAAAAGGAGGGTGTTGGGTTTCTTCATTCAACGAAATTGTCGCTTGGAGAAGGAAAAGACTTCACCCTGCTTACAACATGGTGAAGACGAACCTATGTTCGCACACTTCCCCAAATGCCCCCCCTTTTTTCTTTCTTCTGTTATTTAAAAGGGTAATTTGGTCATTTTTTATAAATTTGTTAACACCGTTAGGAGGAAGCTAACGGCAGGGGTGCTATGTGTACATTTCACAAAACTAGAGGGGTGTTAGTGATCACTTTCAAAACACAGGGGGTTTAAGTGTCCGCATGCTAAAACTCAGGGGTGTAAATGTAATTTTCCCTTTTCTTTAAGTCAGCTTAACTTATAATTATCCTACTTCTGCCTTTAATTATTTTCCCAATCCCATTGATCATTTCTAATTAATTTCCCTAATATGAATTCCTAAATGAGTTTGATCAACAAACCACCAATAAAGATTCAGCATATGCTAGCACATTTCCAACACTCTAAGAACACTCAAATCTTACTTAATATAAGTACCCAATCCTCTTGATTAAGACCTCAAGTATACTCTTATTTCAGAAATTTTCTAATCATCCAAAGTATTTCCCTTAACCACAAATCAAATCCCCTAACTAATCTCCAACAATAGATTTAACAGCCCTTAATAGTAGCTGAAAGTGGACTGGGCGCCAACCTCAACAGCACTCAGCACACCCCAACAGCACTGCTCATGAATCCTATTTCAGTGATCTTTCAATCATCAAAAGTCCTTTAATACCATTAGATCTGTTCCTTAACATAATCCCTAAATCAGTTCCCAAATTATCCCCAAGGTATACTTAAACAGAAACTTCAAAGGAGACCAAGATATACTGATATGGAGCTGGCACTGACCTCCGGTGAGGTTGGTGCCAACTATCAGTGCTTGGCGCCAAGACCTTTACTCCAGCTAAGTTACGGTTAATGCAACAATCAACACAACAGACTTGAAGCTTTGTATTCAAACTACTTCTAATATAATCTTAACCCTTCCAAAGACCTATTTAGCATATTTCGAAGTACATTAAACTACCAACGCAATTAGCACAAAATTAGCCGCTCATGCCCTTCTTCAAAACAAAAATCAGCAACAACAATCCTAAACCAATATATATCTATATATATATTCAGATCAATTTTTCTTCACCATTCCATCTCCAGTAGATCAGAACTTATATAATTAACAGAAACATGCTTGTGAATTTTTAATTGAACCAATCTAACCATTGCTCCAGGTAGGCGCCAGAATTTCTGTAGAAACAGTGTTCAACTGCTCTCTATTTCAAACTGCAACTAATTTCAATCTGACACATCTAAAACAAATTAGAATTGTGCTACTTACATCTAGGCACCGAATTTCAATTTTTCAGCCCTCAATTACACAAAGAGACTTTTGAAATTTCACTCCAGATTCCAACACACATCATTGATTTACAGAAATTACAATAACCAAATCAGATTTCTTCATATCTGATCTTCTCCTTCAATTTAGATTAGAATTCTACAATTTAGCTCTAAGTTAGTTGATCCTACCTAAATTCGAACTTAATTTGGCTTAGATCTGCAGATCCCGATCCAATCTTAGTGATACCGCAAGAGACTTCACTTCACTTGAACAGAAACCAATCGGCCATACTCCCTTCTCTCTAATCACTTCCAAATCCTCCAGATCTAATCTCAGACCCTAACTCCCTTCTTTTCCTCTCTGAAATCACTAACTTCAGTTCAATCAATCACCAAAACAAACCAGCGACTAAAATCCTTCAGTTTAAATAGTTGCCGCCATGCAACAACTCAATTCATGATCACACAAGCACCACTCCACCACAGCTCCCTACACCAGCTGTAAGCACCTCATTTTTGCACCTCTCTTAAAAGGCAGAAAGAAAAATCCTAAAAGACAGGTTAAAACCCTGAGGAGCCAAAAGGTGACTTTATGGCTGAGCCCAAATTGATTTCCATGCCCTATCCTAATGAGTAGAGGGCTCCGACGCAGTTCCAACATAATTAAGTTTGCAAGAATCGGAGCCCGGATGGAAAAGATATGAGCAAAACAATCCCATGGGCAAATCAGTAAAAGTTTAATATCCTAATTAAACTAATTAAGATAAATGAGAAATAATAAAAATTGGGGAAGTTTAATTCGTCCGAGTGGGCGGCCGAGTTACCTCAGCTGTCAACTCGGACGAATTAGACTTCCCTAATTTTTATTATTTCCCATTTATCTTGATTAGTTTAATTAAGATATTTTAACTTTGACTGATTTGCCCCTGGAACTATTTTGCTCATATCTTCTCCATCCAGGCTCCGATTCCTGCAAACTTAATTGCGTTGAAACTGTGTCGGGATGCTTTACCCATTGGGATAGGGTATAGCAATCAATTTAGGCTCAAGCAGAAGGTCATCTTTTGCTCTTAAGGGTTTAGACTTGTCTTTTAGGGTTTTGCTTTCTGGCTTTTTAGAGGGGTGCAAAAATGAGGTGCTTACACTTTCCTTTTCGTCTCAAATCCAAAGCTCGATGAAGTCTTCGACAGTGACGGCTATTCTTCTTCAACTCTACGACCGCATCCTCTCTTCTCCAACTCTACGACGACATCCTCTCTTCTCCAACTCGACGGCGACCAATCTACGTCCTTTCTTCTCCAACTAAACAACAACCCATATACATACTGTTATCTCCAATTCAAAGGTTACATCCTCTCTTCTCTACTCTACGGCGACCCATCTACACCCTCAACGGTTTTCTTCCTCCCTTTCTTTCTGTTTTTATGTTTTATCTTCTTTCTTAACTAAAAGAGTTTGCAGGTGAAGGTTGAGAACTACACTTTGAATGCGTTTTTGGATTTCAGACATTAGGCCTTTTTCTTCTACCTCTTCTTCTTCTACACTTTTGAAATAGTTTTCTGTTGTTCTAACTTCTAATTAGGGTTTTCTTTATTTTTCTATTTTATACTTGTAATCATAGTTGCAAATTGTATTTTCGGATCTTATATGGATTCGAATATTTCGGATCTTTAGCGAATTCGAACACTAAACGAATTCAGATATGGAATACATAAATATAATCGAATTCGAATTCAGTAATCACTTTCAAAAATCCGTTGGACATTAATAGGAAACGGATTCCATAAAATATAATCGGATTCGAACTTGGACAAGCATAGATCTGGTCAGAATCCGACCCGTTTACAGCCCTAGTCAAGAGGTGGTTCACATCCCACAACGTTTGTAAGGAAGGATATCTCAACGGCATTCTTGAATAGGATACGAAATGAGTCCAACTGTTCTTATAATGGTGATGCAGCTGGCTCAATTTGCTTCCTTTTCGCAAGGAAGTTTCATCCGAGCACATTACAGCCTCTTCTTGAGATAGCTCCAGCATTGCTACGTTTTGATTATTAAAATAGGATCTTCACTTTGACTTTGTGAATGGTTTGATGTAGGAAACAGTTGTGTGTGTGTTTTTTTTTTTCTTCCCCATTTTTCAATATGCATTAATATACTGTAATTTACTGCTCCTTTATAAATTTAAAATGACGATGAACGCTTTTTGTAAATCATCCATACACATTCAGTTTGCTCCAAACGATTTTCAATTCTTGATCTTCAAAATAGGGTCTTCACTTTGATAGAGTTTAGATACTAGTGGAAGAGATGAAAGTTGTACGGAGGATTGATTTCTTTAGTCCTTCCGGGAAGTACCGTAGACGAAATGATCTCCATTTTTCAACCAAACAAGATTTTTTATGTTAGTTACCAAAATCAAATTCTAAAATTTAGGGAATCTAAACAGAATCCTTTCAGATTTTTAAAATTCAAACAATAATCTCAATTCTCAAAATCCAAATTAGAATCTAGAATCCCCATTAAACACCCCTTTCTGTAGTTAGGCTATCCTATACTCCTTTTTTGTGCTTCATCATTTCTGACTCTTAGTTGCAGATTTTGTTGATCTGATGTATGTTATTTTTAAACATAAATATATGCATACATATATATGATGTATTTTTGTTTAAGAAATAGTTAATTTGATGTGTGTGTGTGTGTGTATTTTTGTTTAAGAAACAGTTATTTCTCAATTGATGATGGTTAGGCCGGTTGAACCAAAAATAATTGTCTTTGCCGCTCTTTACATGTGGTCCAACCAACATTTCAAACAACTTGGTTACTGGAAGAGTGAGTAGAATGTAGGGTTGGCAATGGGTCGGATATATATTCAAATTCGATTCGAATTCGATCCGAAATTAGTGAATTCGGATATAGGATTTAGATTTGTGGTTCGGATACGGATCTAGAATTTAGGATTTGAAAAAAATCGGATTCAAATTTGGATATACATGTATCTGATCCAAAAAAGACCCAAACCGAAAACATACTTAATAGTATAAATAAATTTAGCCCAGATGAGTAATTAGACCATGGTTAAACCATCACAACTTAAAAGCATGTTTCAACCATAAGCTAAAACCAAAAACCGATTTGCCCTAACCCTCATTTCCAAACCAAAAATCGATTTGCCATTTTGCCCAAACTCTCTTTTCTTCTCCGCCGACTGATATTGGGGCTTCCTTCGTTCGTCGACTGCGAGGTACAAACGCCACGGTCGCCACCGACGTCGAACGCTACTGTTGACGGCGTCATCACCATCTTCCCCAACACCACTACGAACGCCACGGTTGCCATCAGCTCTCTGTAAGTCTGTAAGTCTTTCTCCTCCTGTCCACATCGCCCGTTGATTCCGGTGGTAGCCACAGTTTGAGTGTTTGTAAATGTGTATCTGTTAAAAGAGACAAATGCTTACATCTCCTCAGCTTTTTCTTTACCGACTCTTGAAATGTACTCCTTTTTGCTTCCCTACGATATGGGCTCAACTATATGGCTCAGTCTCCACTGCAGCTTCCGACCTCCTTCCGTGAACAGCTCACTGGAACAACCGACTCTCTTACTCGTCGGCTCGTCCTCCAATTCTCTTCCAAAGATCTCATCCTCACCAGATCTGATCGATTTGGTGGAGAGGATCCGATCCTTTTCGTGACTGGTTCGTAGTTCGTTGCTGTTGGCACGATTGGTTAGTTCAGCTTTTATGTGTTGGCGTATTAGGCTTAATTATATGCCCAAAAGTCTATGGGAGAAACAATAGCAAATCATGTCTTCGTTCACCACGTTTCTCTTTCACCCTGTTCTTTTTCTTTTCCTTTTTGGGGTGTGGGATTTCCACTATAACGGTGATATTGATTTTGAATGGTATCTTGAGTTGAGGTTTTTAATCCAATTGCTTATGGTTATTTGAATCTTTTGCCCTAATGCTTGTCAACGAGTTGAAATTGGGGATCAGATTGATGAAGAAGTATTATTTTTCTTTCTTTGGGCAAGAGCTTTCTTTTTCTTGAGTATAATTACTTTTCTGGGTTCTGAAGGTGGTGATTCATAACAGCACCGCAATTTATAGCATGCTGGTTTATTTAGATTGGTTATTATTAACAATTCAAACTAGGTACATTGAGTTTCGAATTCGGATTTCGGATTTCGGATATTCATTGAGTTTCGAATTTGGATTTAGGTATTAAAGATCCGTCGGATATCGGATCGAATTCGGATATCGGTAAATTTTTTTTTCGGATCGAATTCGGATCATGGTAGATCCATACCGTATTCGACCAATTGCCACCCCTAGTAGAATGTTGTCTCTACCAAGAAAAAAAAGAGTAGAATGTTGTCAGTTATGAGAGTATTTTCGTCCTCCAATTAAAGAAGAAATGCAAATCGAAAACCCTATCAAGGGCATTTGACGGTATCTGGCGCTCCCCCAACAGCGTCGAACTACACTCCCATCGACGATCTGGTCCCGAAACGTCAAACTTCGTCATCTCCAATCTCTTGGTTCCAGTAAGTTCTCCTTCTCCCTCTCTCGATCTTCCATTTTCACAATATCCGTGTTCTTCTTCATCTCTTTTCAATATACCCAGTGCTTGTATAAATTTGGCAAAGAGAGCCCCAAATTTTTTTTCCGGTCGGGTATTGTACAGATCTTCATGTTCTTGATTAGCCCTAATTACTGCTGTGTTTCATTTGATTCTCTTATGTTCACATTTTACATCTCTGAATTATTTAGTTAGGACAGTTCTTCCGAGACGTTGTTGATCGGGTTTCTGATCTGGTGGTCCTGTCTTAAGATTCTTCTTGATGGTCTGTATATTCCGGCAGGTTGTTGGTGTCTTTGTAATCTTATTTTTTTTGCTAATGAATGTATGTAGGCTTGGCCTTTCATCAAAAAAAAAAAGACAGGGAGAACAGAGCTAGCAGCAATGGCGACCACCAAAGTTCAGAGGATCATGACCCAGCCCATCGTAGGTTTATAGAAATTTTCGTCTAGTTCCTCTATTCTATACCTCTATCTTCGCTTCGTCTTTTGTTTGAGCTTCACAGCTCTTCTCTACTTCTCTTTAAGTGTTTGTTTGTTTTTTTTAATAATGATAATATTGTTCTAATGTATGAATACTTTGATGGGGAACGAACACTGGGGCAACAGAATCTCATTTTCAGGTTCCTTCAGAGCGTAAGTTTGTTTCTTTGCTCATTTCATCTTTTGCTTTCAGAAATTTAGTCATCTGTGCGTTACCGTTGCTTTTCTTTCCATTTCTGCAGAAAGCTCGAATTCAGATTTGGCTTTTTGAGCAGAAGGATTTGAGGATTGAAGGGCGTATAATTGTTAGTTTCTTTTCTTCTCCCTTTTCTAAGTATACTTTTCAGATGTGTGTTATCTGATTTGTTTCTGAGGTATCAACAATATTACATAATGATGAATGATTGTGTTTGAAAACATATGCTTTTTTTAGTTTGGTGAATTGAGAAATTAGCTGCTGTCATTGAGAGAAAGATGTTCATTTTAGCTTCACTGAAATTAATGTTCGGAAGATGAGTGTTACTGAAATGAAGATGCTAAGATGGATTTGTTGCAAAAAGGATAAAGTAAGAAATGAAGATGTTGGAAAGTGGTTATGCAAAGCATGCAGTAGGGATAAAATGAAGGAGATTGGGTTAAGGTGGTTTGGACATGTAAATTGGAGACCTAGAGATTCACCTGTATGATGTGAGAGGGTGCATATTGAAGGATCTAAGAGATCAAGAGAAAGACCTAAAAGACTTGGATGGAATTAATGAACCAAGACTTACAAAAACTTAAATTAACTGAAAATAAGATTTTTTTGATAGAATGAGATGGAGAGACAAGATTCTTATCACCGACCCCATTTTCGTGGGAACTGGCTTTTGATGATGATTACTGATAAACCCATCACAACATTTGAAACAAAGTACTTCATTATCATGAAGCTGGTTGGATGTCTCTCTTAATTTTCTTTTATTTCCTGGATAATAAGATGTGATAGAATAAGTTGATCTGGTGAATTCATCCAATTGCAATGCTAAAGTGATGTTCATTAACCTAAGTACTACTTTTATCTATGGTTTAGAAAACTTGAAGTTTGAATATCTTCAAAGCGTCAATTATAGAAAAAAGTACTAATGATTATGAAGCAGTTTCAATAGAATTATGTGCATATATAAATAACAGATATGAACTTTAATTTCTGAAAATACGGGCCATGATTTCATACTAAAAGTTCAATTCCTAGACTATCTACTCGTGTTGAACCTTCAGTAGTCTTTTTGTTTTTATTTTCTATTTTTTTATTTTCCAACGTGACTGAGGTGGTGCAGATTTTCGATGGGGTTCATATGGGTCAATAAGTGCATGCGAACTGTATAAAAAAGTATGCAATCACTTAAACTTGTATTTCTTACTAGATATGATGAGCATGGGCAATTAAGTGGAGATAGTAGATCAGGTTTTGGATCTCTACATCCTCTTGCTCTATGCTGGTAAATAGAATTTGGGCAAATTTATCTGTGCTTCTGGAGTGTTCAAACCAGAGGCAAGGGAAGAAGAGAGAGAAGGGGAGTGGGGCTTGTGTGTGGTAGTCTGGAGTTTGAGGTCTTCAAAGGTTTGTATAAAGTAGGCTGAGGGAGATATTTTTACTAAGGGACTGCTAGTGACCTCACCTTTGTAGTTTGAAAAACATAAGTCCTTACCTTTTCAGGTTTTCCTTAGCCCAATAGGAAGCTTTGTGACTTTTTTATTCTTTAACCTAGTGCCTTTGTCGAGATTGAATCGGTCAAAAAGTGAGATGTTAGGAGCATTGGAAAGGAAGGTGAAAGCTTATTTAGGTGGAGAATTGTAGCTAAACTTACGAGACAGGGAATTGGGAGTCAGAGATGGTCTTAGAACCATATGGTGTGGGAGTTTGGAAAGCAAATTCTAAAATTGTCAAGGATTTTAGGAGGCAAGGTTTGAAGCAGGAATTAGTGTTATCTTGCTGTGGGAATACTCCTATTCAATCTTAGAGTCCGGATTTGTTCTCTCTTCCTTTTTTTTAAATCAGTAAACAGATAATATTATGTATAGATCATAATATGGAAAATACAGGTACACAAATTGTGTACCATACCAGAACAGTTTAGACTACCTCCCCCACATGGGTTTCCTTCATATGAGTCTAATCCTACCCTCAGATCCCTTTAATCACCCTACCCAAATCAGAAAATCTGTTACATCTGAGAAAGTCTTCTAAAGGGATCTTAGCTCCCTTTGGACAGCAAAGTAGCCGATTGTGCAGAGTTCTTAATACAACCTTTTCCATGAATGCCCAGGTCCTTTCCTCATTCTTGAAGATCCTTCTATTCCTTTCTCCCCAAATTGTCCATGTAATGGCTGCTGGTGCTGAATTCCAGATAGCGTCTACATAAAACTTTCCTTTCCTCCAAACCCACGCTTCTGACACTTGTTTGAATTCCTTAGGCTGAGCCCATGATACTTCAAATCTTCTTAGCAACACATCCCATAGTCTTGCTGCTCCTTTACAATGCACCAATAAATGTGCCACACACTCTTCCTCTTCCTTGCATATGCTACATCTGTTAGGGAGTTGACAGCCCCTATTTTTCAAATGATCAAGGGTTAAGATCTTGTCCATGGCTGCTGTCCACGCAAAGAAAGGCACCTTACTAGGAATCAGCCTTTTTCCAAATACTTTTGAATACCGACACCTCCTTGCCTACTGGCTGTAAAGATGCAAAGGCCGATTTCACTGAGAATATACCAGATTTAACTCCCAACCAGGTTCTATAATCTTCCACTCGCCCCACTACCTTGCTGTATAACTCATTCAGTAGATTTTCGAAACTGTTGATTTCCCAATCTAATAAATTACGCTTGAGGTTTATATTCCATACGGTTCCAGCATCTGAGTTCATGGCATAGTCACTCACCAACGCCTGGTTGTTCTTGCACGCATTATAGATCAAGCGTAAGACTCCTTTAGCTTTGAATCCCCACGCCATATGTCCTCCCAAAACCTTATTCTTCTGCCATCTCCTACTTTATAGTGACACTTTTTCTCCACTGATATGGACAATCTCGCTATAGGTCTCCAGAGACTTAGCCCAAATGAATGTCTTGAAGGGTTAGGAAACCAGCCAGTAGGGGATTTTCCATATTTTTGGTTTAGTATTTCCCTCCATAAATTATCCCTTTCGCACCCGAACCTCCAAATCCACTTTTGGACAAGTGTGCCTTTGAGAAATCTTGGATGGAGATTGTAATCTGTTAAATTGTAGTCTGGGATATTGAAGACTTTTGTTTGACAAGGCGATGGAGGCAATGTCTGACTTTGGTTGAATAATCCATTTTGGTTGGGAGTAGGCCCAGATACAGTAAATTTTTTATTTTTCTTTTGAAGTACTGTCCTTTGGGAAGCATGGGCAGACCTAGTCAAGGTTGTTTGGAAGACCCGGTTTTCATCTAAGTTCGCCTTATTCTCATGGACAGCAACTTGGATAAGATTCTAATTATTGGTCTTCTGATAGCTGGGATTAAACAATCCCTAATAGGTGTTGCATGTGTAAAGTCAAAGCAGATTCAGCTCAATCCGATGATGCAATGTTGGATGGTGGATCATGTATGGAGATCATTAGGAAATTTTGTTAGATTGTGTTTCATGGTATTAATTGGAAGAGGCTTTGCCAAACAGCATTTTGTTGGTCAACTTGAAAGGAGCAGAATGTGAGGATATTTGAAAATGGAGAACAATGTCAGCATCGATCAAATCTAGGGCCTTTTACTCCTTTCCTAATGGATGGCTGTACTTCTGCAATCCAAAGAAGCAACCCTTTACAAGCTTTTTTCATGCATGGGATAAGTTATTTTCTTAATTTAGACGCTTCTCTTACTCAAAGCAGTTTTTAGCCCTTTGGTTAATTGGTGATTCTCATTTCCTGTAGTTAGGAGGGGAAGGCATACTTTTCAAATGTATCAATCTTTACATGTCTACTTGATTATTTTACAACTGAAAGCTCTTTGTTGGATCAACGCAAAGGTATCATTTAGATCAATTTAGGTGGTCCATCATCCTTAGTATATCATCTTTGATAAAAACCTGTGAAACTCAAAAAATAACTTTGAGCTTAATTTTTTCATGTGGATGGCATCTTATTTTGGGAAATTGGATTCTATTCTGACATCTTATTTGAGTTACATTTTATTGATTACTACAAATCTATGTTTGGTGGTTCAAGGAGACTTATAGAATAATAGACGCTGAACTTTAACTGCTTATAAGTTCAGGTTTTGAAATAGGAGATGAGATTTCAAATTGGTCTGTCTTGGAAATTTTAGAAGTAAAACTTTCAAGCAAGGCCCCACAGAAGAGTTTCACATGGATGATAATGGAGGTGATGATAAAGCTGTGTAAAACCCTAGGATCTTACTAATGTTTATCTTTTATTATTTGTTTATTATTATTATTTTTTTTTTTTTGTAAAAAAAAAAATTAAGAATGAAAAGGGCACAAGAATTCTTTTAAGCCTTTCCAGTTATATTGATAAATGAAACTTACTTCGCATTTTATTTCCCTAATTTTTTCTTTGCACTAGAGCAATGGTCAGTATTTTGGGAGGCATGTGAGGATCATGCCTCAAGGCTCACTTCAATGCCAGCTCAAGAAAAATGCTTTGATGCTTAATTATAAGTGCACCTTAGTGGCTCATCTCATGATGATCACACTTTCAAGTGTGGGGTTATATGAGGCATATGCCTCCCATCTTGGGAACATATTATATCTAGAGGTCATTGCAGGTGTAGATATGGTGCTCCATTATGATAAGACTAGGATTATATTCACAAAGATAGAGATAGAGCCTTTACTTTCAAACTGAAACTTGTGATGTCTCAAGGGCTTTAAAGCCTTTCATGGGCCGGTGGTCCGCCTGCCCCAAGATGACCGGCCCTTTCTTGCACAGGCTTGGTCACCTATTGGTTGTCCATAAGTTCAAGCTGGGCTAGACTTTAAAAAACCCTATAAATTCTTGGGCAGGCTTGATCATGTATGGAAATTCTTAGGCCAGCCCGGTATTCTTACTATATAATAAAAATAATAATATTATTATAATTTTTTATTTATAACATAATTATGTAAATATCTATATTAAGTGCTTGAATTATGAATTTGAACCCCTAATATGTTTGTGTTCTAGTATTCTTGTTCCTTTAATGTTCTTTTTATAGATGCTCTCTCTTATTTATGCAGTTTTTTCCTATTTAAAAAGTTATGCTCTCTTATTGACCCCAAAAATTCGGAAAATTACACTTATCCCCCCTGACATTTGGGAAAGGTGCACTTACACCCCATAACATTTGAAGAAATATGCAAGTAGTGCCCTTACCATTAACTAGAACTTCAAGACCGTTAAAATTCGATCTAAAATGACCAAAATAACCTCAATAAAATCCCAAAGTTGTCTCAAGGGAGTTTTGCTATGACATGAAATGTGTCTAATCCTCAGGGAAAAATAGGAAGAAGATTTGGGGAAAAAAGAATGCTATGACATGGAATGTGTCTTCCAAAGTTGCCTCAAGGGAGTTCTACTATGACATGAAATGTGTCTAATACTTAGGAAAAAAATAGGAAGAAGAATTGGAAAAAAATAATGCTATGACATGGAATGTTTCTAATTGAGGCTATTTTGGTCATTTTAGACCAGATTTTAACGGTATTGAGGTTCCAATTAACGGTGAGACTGCCACTTGCATATTTTATCAAATGTTAGGGGGGTGCCTTTTTTCAAATGCGAGGGGGTGTAAGTGCACATTTCCAAAATGTCAAGTGGTGTAAGTGTAAATTTACCTAAAACTTTTCTTCCACTGGGCAAGCCCTGGCTTTTGTAGCCTTTAACGAGCGGGCTTGGTCATAGTTCTAGAAGCCCGACATTCAAGTTGGGGAGGATCAGAGAATGACCATGCCTCTTAGATATGGTTTGCAGCCTGACTTGAGCCCACCCAAGCCTGCACAGTGATCAACCATACTTTTAAGTGCTCCCCGGTACTTTTTTAAGAGATATGAGGACTAAATTGCACTATATTTTTTTTGTCTCATTTCTAGTCTTACATTGTTTATTTGCTGCCTTATTTATTAAATTTAAATAAATTCACCTCATGCCTCATGCTTTGGCAATGGAAAAGCTTTGCTGCACACCTTAGCATTTATAAAAATTGGTAACATTTTCAAGGCTTGAATGGTCAGAGAAAACCTGCCAACTACTCTTGGTGTATCATTGGGGGGTTGTTAGCTCGTTGATCTAATGATGGCTCATATCAGATGCTCGCAACGTTTTATGTTTTGGCAGTTTATAGGGTTCCAATGAGATAACTATTCGTGATGGTATTAAGTAGGACAAATTGACTCTATTTTAGAATAGTTTTGGCTGATACTTACCAATTTGTATTTGTTTTAGAGGCAAAATCCAAACCAATACTTAAATCTTCGTTGCTCAAGATGGCCATTCATGCAATTGAGCTTGCAATTGGATTATGGAATATTCTCAGAAAAATAAAATGGATTATGGAATATTCCTCCATTATATCATATATCTTTGCCAAAACTTGAGCATAGGTGAACTTGTAGAAAGATAATACATAATTTAGTTCGAAGTTCACATTCACTTTTCTAGCCTTCTCCATATGATAGTAAATTTATTTCTTGCTGTTCAGATTTTTTCATCTTGGCAGTTTTTCTTTGTTGGTTGCATAGGGTTTTGATGAGTACATGAACCTGGTCTTGGAAGATGCCGAGGAAGTCAACATCAAGAAGAAGACCAAAAAGCAATTGGGTGAAACCTTCATACTCATATTTATTCAAGTTTTTTCCATTTTCCGGTTATGTGTTTATTCTGAAATTTTTTAAAAATCAGTAACTCGGTCTTCTGAAATGTTTCTGTCAAATTTTTTTTTCAGGTAGGATTCTTCTGAAAGGAGACAACATCACACTAATGCAGAACACATAGGTGAACTTGAAAATGTCGGTATTTTCATGTGACACATAGGCTAAACTGAAAACATCTTTGCTTCCTTGTGTGCATGTAGATTGGCTACTTTTCAGCCAGACAACTTGGGTCACAAATTGGCCATGGATGATTGTAGAGCTAATCTATAAATTTGGAGATTTCTTTCTTGACGTCTTTATGTATTTGTTTGCTTCCATTTGTAGGCTTGTAGCATTACTCTTGAATTTGTTACAAGACTCTTGTGGCTTCAACTAACACGGTATCTCAATTCCAGAAATCTTTTCACCTCGGTTAGGATAGGTGTCTACATACCTTAGGGGAGGATAGGTTAAAAAAATTGGGATGAAATCATCTGCTGCATTTTTTTTTTTGTGGATAAATGAGAGATGAGAGATAGCTGCCTGAGGTTCCCGAGATGTCCCTTGATTGCGAGGACTCTCAAAATGCAGAAGAGGAAAGGAAAATCCAAGAACAATAAGGCTGCGTTTGGGATCGCTTAAATAAGTGCTTATTAGGGCTTATGGCTTATTCAAGCACTTATTTAAGATTAAAATCTGCTTGGTTATCTTAGATGGGTAAGTACTTACCCATAAGAAGAAGAGGAACATGACCCATAAGGAGAAGCACTTGAGAGTGGCTTCTCCTTCCTCTATTTCAGTAAGCCCTCTCGATCGAGCTCTCTCTCGCCTTCTCAAGTCTCTGCGAAATTTCTCCCTCTTTATCTCTTCAGCTATAGCACCTTCTCCATTTACAGGTTCTTTTTGAGCTCGCGTTTTACTGTTTAGGACTGTGTGTACTATAAATCAAAGTCTGTGACATAAGCGGACTCTATTTTCTGTAATTTCGGTTTTCTTGCGGGATCGAAGGGGTTTGAAGCTTTGGTCGCGTTAAAGTCGGATTCTCGACTGTTCGGAGGTAATTTATTGTCTGATCTCCTCCATCTGCATTAGTTGAGCTTAGTTCAGTTCATGCTACGAGATCTACTTTTGGAAACATTTCCTTTGATGAACCATTTTCTTCTGTTCAAGTCTCGTTGTTTTGTTATGCTGATTTTCTAGAGAGTGAGGTTTCATGAACCATTTTTTTGGGTTGATGCCCTTGATTTCCTGTTGGGAACCATATATCTTGTCTTGTTAGTGGTAGGATTCAAGTTTGTATCTGAATCTGTTTTCGGACTCTGCTTGAGTAGGTAGATTCTGGTCAGCTGCTGGATTTTGGGGTGTCTGGAACTGATTTTTCCTCTCAAAAAATAGCCGATATCCTCCTTTTTGGAGGTTTCTGAAGAAAAGGGGAACCTTATTCTTTTTGGCGTCCATGAGGTGCACCAAGGAAATTTTCTAAATTATATATGAGATTGTAATGTAGTGCTGTCCCTGAAGATCACGAACAAGCTTTACAAAAATTTATCTTGGACTCTTGGTGTAGCATGAACATTCTAAATCCAAACCCCATGATCAGCATTAGTAGGCTCTCTGTGTTTTGTCACTTTATTCACTTCTGACACACCTGTATTATAAACCCAGATCAGGTAATCTTCGCTAATTGTTTGATTGGGAAGAAGAGTGCTTCTGATAAGCTCTTTGACCTGTGGGTTAAACAGAATTACCAGTTCTTTAAGGTTCTAGCTTGTCTTCTACAAACATCAGTCCCTGTTTGTTTGATGCTTTCCAGAGGTTCTAAACAACACAAGACACCCACAGATGCTCTTTATCATTGCAAATAACTTGTCACTACCTCAAATCAGTTTCAAATGCTAAACAAAGATTAAAGCTTGTTTTTGTTTCTCTAACAAGTCAAGAATCCGTAAAATTTTCAAGACAGAAATAAACAAGCACAACTGTTGTTATTAGACATTTGTGCCCCAAGTTGATGATGAACTCTGCTCTCACCAGGAGATGATTCCAGATTTGAGATGTTTGTAAGATGGTGCAGTTTTCTATTCATTCAATAGAATCTTCAAGGGCTTGCAGTATAAAATATTAGTCAACCTCAAATGATATACAGTGCATGAGTTGCTTTGTAATTGAATGAGTAGCTCAAAGGAATATGATATACAGTGCATGAGTTGCTTTGTAACTGAAGTATTATGAGATGATTTCCCCAGACACTCTGGAGACCACTAATGTTGCAGATGTATAAATTTCCAAACATTGTCCGTTGGAAATCTCAATTAAACACAGTTGTGGACTATTTTTGAACTGGCTTCACCTTATCATACTGTTTGTATTTTGAGGATATTTGCAGAGAAAGCTAATTCCACCAAGCTGTAAATGGTAAGTTTTTATTGCATGTCTTTAATATATATTTTTTTTTTCCATTTCTTTTAGCGGACAGCATTGGTTGGTTTAAATGGATGGTACTGGGTTGCAGGGCATATGCAACTAGCCTTTCTATTGTCCTTTTTCTCTTTACTAGGCAGCCTTTATATTGTTGGCCAGTGGCCACGGCAGGACTTGATGCCTTGGCTCCACTTGAAAGTTGGAGTTATACTGACTTTCTAATAGAGCAGTGTATGTGATTACGTTTATTTATTTCTAGTAGCTTACAATATTGTGGTTATTTTTCCATTATTTGTAAGTAATTTGTCAGTAAGGGGTCATTATGTAGATATTTGTGCGATGGACCATTGCTTTTGCCAGTTTTATGCTTGCTTTATGAATAATGGAGTTTTCTGATCTCATATATTCTCTTTTTTATTATCGTCTCACTTGATTCTTTTTTCTGCCATTGTAACCTGAAAGGTTTTGCTTTCGTTTTTTGTTTCACGGTGACAGGTTGTGTTTTATGCCATCTTAACCCGGAAGAGTTGTCATTTAGCATTAATTTCTACCTAATAGCGTCCTTAAAATGTCCATTCTGTCACCTGTAATTAACTGACCTGTATTCACTGGGAAATACCTGTTTTGACATGACACGATGTATGTATGTGTATGTATATGTGCTAGAGCCTTTCATGGTTGTGTCTATTATTTATTTATTTATTTTTTTATAACTTTTTCATTAGAGAATTATCAGGTTTTAAAACCATAGAAACAGGTGTTTTAAAAAGTTGTCATAGTTTTGTAGTTCTTCATTTATTTGAGTTCAAATATATATCATATATGTTGCATCACATGTTATTGCTATGTGGATTGGTGAGTGATATTTAGATATACAACTGCACCCTGAGTCCATGCAAGATTAGTCTTTCATTTGGGAAGATGATAAAATGTTTCCTAAAATAGGAAAAAGTCATATGTTACCTCCTGAGACTGACTGCTCTTCAATAAATGATAATGGATACTCAAGTTTTCATTTGTTGGTTCTGATTTATTTTGATAATTTAAATATTTTTGTATATATGATAAAAGAATGGGGTCGTAGAATTGCAAGAAGCTATATTCTAGTTTATGAAATGGGTGGTTTTTAATGTGTTATATATTTTTAGAGACACTTTGAGTAGAACCTGGTTTTTAACGGAAGCTTTAATTGTTAAAAAATTTATTAACTTCCTGTTAGCATTATGTTGTTATCAGAAGAATGGTCCTTTATTGTTTCTGTTATTTTTTATTGCAAAAGTAATTAAAAGATCATTTGACAACTCATGCTTTTGTAAGCATTTCGAATTCAGTTAAAAGCCAGAATGAATGGCAGGGTTGGGTTGCATAAACTGCTACAAAAACAGTGGGGTGAGCAAAATTGGTTTTTTGGGATATTAAAAAGCATTTTAAATGAAGTAAAATGGACTTTGCATTGAAATTAGGTGTTTGATTCATTGAAAAAAAAATGAGGAATTTGGAAAATACCTTTCTGAGACCCCCATTTTTCCTATTAAAATGAAGGGAAAATAATCAGAAGGAAAGGAAGGTGCTTGTTAACTTTCCATTAGTTTCCACCTTACCAAACACAATCTGGAGTTAAATATAAAGAATTTGTTTTGTTATTAAAAATAGTTGTAGTTGTTTTCTAGCTCTTTTCCCCTCCCTTGAAGTTTAGTTCGGCTTTGGACTCTAAATAAGGTGAAGAACCTTTGCTTTTAGAAGCTTAAAGAGGTTAAAACACATATACAATACATTATTAATAGATGCTTAATAATGAATAAGGGGTGGCAATTCTTCAAGCCATGTGTTCATGCCTGGGCAGCGCGGTTTTGAGCCTAAGAAGCGTAAGGGTCACTTTATGGCCTGTTTTTGTAAAACAGTCCATAAAAAATCTCATTTGTGGAAAAAGGGTCCCTTTTAAAAAATACTTGACCTCCAGAGTAACTTAAAAATAAATAAATAAATAGTAAAAGGTAGTGTTACTTTGATGTACATAGGATACGAGCTTAGCCTAATTGGGATATAAGCACATTCTACATGGGACACGTTTTAAAAAAAATAAAAATAAAAAGTAGTTGCTTTGATGTATGTAGGATACGAGCTTAGCCTAATTAGGATACAAGCACATTCTACGTAGGACACAAGGGCATCTTACATGGGACACAAGTGCATCATACGCTCATATCACACATATAAAACGCTTGTGTCCCACATAGGTTGTGCTCCTAATTGGGATACAAGCTCATTCTATGTGGGACACAAGGGATGTTACATGGGACACAAGTGCATCATACGTTCATATCACACGTATAAAATGCTTATATCCCATCTAGTTTGTGCTTTTACCCTCTTAGTTACAGTAACGTGACCCTAAAGTTCAATATTTTTTGAAAAGTGATCCTTTTCTGACTATTTTTTTAAATACCCGCTAAAATTGACCCTTATAATTTTCCCAAAAAAATATTGAAAGTCTGATCTCGACTTGGCTGGGACTGAATCATGCAAAATGTTCTCTAACATTTATTACAAAAACATCTTACAATATTCTTCTTGATCTATATTTATAGGTTTTGCTATTTATTCTCTACTACCCAAACTAAAAAAAAAGGTGGTAATATAAACTGAGAATATAACGAAGTACTCTATATGCATAAAACAATCAGCTCTTAATTTCAAGATGCCAAGTCCAGGCTCGGATCTAACCCTTTAGGACCTTAAAAAACTGTGCTAAATAAGAATATAGGCTTAAGCCCAACTGAAATTGGATTGGGCTCATTGGGTGTTACAGGCTGGAACTGAAATTGTCACCACTACCTTACTTGGCTCATGGTTTTAATTTTTTGATTAAAATTTTCACTAAATTCTTTTTAAAGGCCACCAAAATTCTACTCATAGTGGGATTTGAAGTTTAGTTTAAAGTTTCTTCACATGTACCAAGAAATTATCAAGTTTGGTAGTAATATGATAGGTTTGCTTATTACATGCATTGTTGTTTCATGTATCTTTTACACATGGTGTTTAATTTCTCAACCCTTAATTTATGGTTTACTATAGGTGATCAATTCATTTTCTGAGTTGGGTGGGAAGCAGATTGCTATTGAGAGTGCCCAAACTTCTGATATTGACTTCAAATACATCACCACACAGCTAAAAGAACTAAAATCACAATTGGTGAAGGTGGAAAAGCAACTGAAGGACATAAAATTCCTGGCACTTGCAATCGTCATTTTCTTCCTCTCTGGCATACCCTTAATGTGCCTTATTGTTGTCTTTGCTTACATTTTCTTCATGTGAAGTTATGAAGACCACCCACTTGTAACTTTGTTTTCTTCTTCAAATAATAATGGATATGTTGTCTTTTGGTTAGCTTAGGCATGAGCAACGGGCCGTGCCGACCCGAGCCCGGCACGGCCCGGGCACGCGGGCCGTTGGGCACGCGGGCCGGCCCGCCAGAGAGCTAGCCGTTGGCTAGCTCTCTTTTCCCTCCATACAAGTGGCTTTTAGCCAATTTTATGCCTATTTTACCCCCCCAACAACCATATAACAACTATATTGGGGGGATATAGTTGTAATTGATGATAAAAAGACCTTTTCTACCCTTCCAACTGCAAAATAACAGTCATATTGAAGGGTAGAGGTAGTAAAAAGCCACTTTTAATTTCTATAAATAGCCACTCCCTTTCCCACTCCAAACCACACCACTTCTACAATCTCCTACTCTCTTCTAATTGATTATCAAATAGTTCTTTGCTCTAATTGTTGTAATTGGAAATTGGTGATACTCAATCTCTTCTAATTGTTCAAGCATCAAAAGTGGGAAATTGGACTCTGGAGGTTGAAGGCTTCAATTGCAAAGTTCAAGATTCATTCTAAAGAGGTATTCTTCTATTTAATTTTCTGATTTTAAAATTAGTATAAATATTATTATTATAAGTAAGTCTCTCCTTCTACCTTTCTTATAAATTAATATCACCAAATAGTTATTATAATATTATTTATTAAGAATTTTTTTTTTCAAAAAATTTGATAATGGACCCTAGGTATCCTATGTTTTTTGACACTGAAGAAAGGGAATATCTTAGACCCCTTTCTGACCCAGTATTTTCTGATGATATAACCCAACCCCAATATAATGACCCTCCCATCCAAGGTCTTGAAACAGAATTACCTTCACAGGATATGGGATCGTCTTCCCTACCACCTAGGAGCACTAAGAGGAGTAGAACCTCTAGTGTTTGGCTTAATTTTACAATTGAAAGTGTAGGGAGTGAAGAGAAGGCAGTGTGTAACCATTGCAAAAAACAGTTTAGTTGTAAAGGCAAAGGTGGTACAGGCCACTTGAACCGGCATTTGCAGAAATGCCTTCCAAAACATGGCCAAATTGACCCTAGGCAAACCCAAATTTCTACTAGTAGTGTTGCTATAAGTAATTTTATTTTTAATCAAGAAGAAACTAGGCTTGAAATAGTAAAGTGGGTAATTCAAGAAGAATTACCCTTTAGATTAATAGATTCTAAAAGATTTCACCGTTTACTAACTAAATATTTAGCACCACAATTTAAACCTTTTTCACGCCACACTTTAAGAAAGGATGCCATAAAATTATATGGAAAAATGAAAACTGCATTAATAGAAACTTTGTCAAACAGTACTTTTAAAATAGCTTTAACTTCAGATATTTGGACAAGTAGACAACAAATAAGCTATTTAGCTATAACCGCACATTATATTGATGAAAATTGGAATATTGAAAAAAGAATAATAACTTTTGAACCACTAGATGCTAGCCATACTGGAATAAATATATCAAATGCTATAAGTAGAAATCTAAGAAATTATAAAATACACAATAAAATAATGGCTCTAGCACTTGATAATGCAAGTGCTAATAATGTTGCAGTAGGAATATTAAGACAACAATTAAACTTAAATATAGATGGAAGTTTATTTCATGTTAGGTGTGCTTGTCATATTCTTAATTTAGTTGTGCAAGATGGATTAAAAATTGTTCAACATCATTTAATAAATATTAGAGATGCAGTAAGATTTATAAAACAATCTAGCACAACCGCTAGAGAATTTAAATATTATTGTGAAACTTTAGGAAAACAATATAAAAAAATTACCCTAGATGTTGAACATAGGTGGAATTCAACATATATAATGCTAGAAGCTGCATTAGGATTAAAACAAGAAATTACAATATTTTATAAAAGTAAAATGCCTGAAAGTGACTTAGAGGATCTTGATTGGCAAATAGCCGAAATTTTAAGAGATTTTTTAAAAGTTTTTTATGATGCAACAAGATATTTATCAGTAGTTTATTACCCAGCATCTTCAAGTATTATAACTTGTTTATATCAAATAAGTATTTGTTTTAAACAATATAGAGATGTACCCATTGCTAAGGAAATTATCCCTGCAATGGAAATTAAAATTTTAAAATATTGGCAAGAGATGCCTAATTTATATTGTTTAGCTACTACAATGGACCCTAGGATTAAATTAGGAGTTGAAGACTTAATAGATGGAATAAATGAAAATATGAATTCTACTTTTCAAATAGATATACGTGAAATAAGAAATCTATTAGAAAGACTTTTTTGTGAATACGATACTAGTAGTAGCATACAAAGTCATACGCGAACCCAACAAACACTACCAAATAATTCCGCTTGGAATTTTTTAAGTGGGAGAAGAAAGGGAAAACAACCAGCTTCTAGTAGTGGGGGATCATCTGAATTAATGATTTTTTTAGAAAGCCCCCCAATGAGTTTTAATACTATAGAAGAGCATAATGCTTTTAACATTTTGACATGGTGGAAGCAAAATCAGGTTAATTATCCTGTGCTTTCCGCCATGGCACGTGATCTACTAACGGTTCCGGTGTCCACAGTTGCATCGGAATCAGCTTTTAGTGCAGGTGGACGAACCGTGGATGATTACAGGAGCAGATTAACGCCGGAGATGGTGCAAGCATGTGTTAGTCTTACAGATTGGTTAAGGGCAGAACTGAGAGAACAAGAATATGAAGATGATCAACTTGCTGGAGACTTTGATGATTTGAATATTGATTTTAGTCAACTAGAGTAGTCTAAGTTTTGTTATAATTTTTGTAATCAAAGTATAGGAATTGTACTTTCTCTTTTTTTTTGTTTCTTTTAAACTGCAAATGATAGATAGATGAGTGGGTGCCAACCTAGTTGGGATGTGCTTATACTATAGTGATGCAGTATTATTTGTTCAAGTAATTATGTAATTTTTGCAAAGTTGTAAGTGTACTTATGCTAATTAATGAATTTATATTTTTTTGAGCAAAATTTATCTCAATATGTGTAAAACAATTTTGTGAATAATAAAAGTATTTTACAGAAATTTTTTGGGATTTTTTTGGGATTTTTAAAAAAAAAAAAATTAATTGGCTCGCCGGCCCGGCACGGCACGCCTGCTGGGGCGTGCCGTGCCGGGCTGGGGTTTTGGGCAAATGGCCAGGCCCGCGGCACGGCTGGCCCGCGGCCCGCCCGAGCACGCCTGAGGCGTGCCGGGCCGGCCCGCCGCGCACGCCTAGGTTAGCTTATGTTTAAGGTTTTAGGTCCAAATCTTACACTCATGGGAGTTTGTATATGTACCCTCAAAGCATATATGTTATCTGTGGGTTATATTTAAAGATTGTTTGGGCCGGTACAACACCTATCATAAAGTGGTATGATATACTTTGGAGATGGTGGACTTTTAAACAAAAATGATTTTGAGGTTAGAGATGATATAAATTAAAGTATTACAACACCTATCATAAAGTGGTATAATATACTTTGGAGACGATGGACTTTTAAACAAAAATGATTTTGAGGTCAGAGACGAGATAAATTAAAGTATTTCAAAAATATAAATAATAAATAAATATAGTGATAAATACAAAACTCCAACCCTACCCTCACACAATCAAAACCTGTCAATTGCTAACTATATCCCCAACCTCACAATCACGAAACTCCATTGGAGCCGAAGACTAAAATGCTGCAACACCCAAAACAACATCAAAGAGAGCCTCTCGAGTCATGATAACCCCATCAAAGATGCATTGGTTCCGACTCAGCCACACTATTTAGATCAAAGCAAAGAACACTCCATAATAGAATGTTCTCCCTTTTCTCGACAAATGTGGAAACCTCCAATGTACCGCTAACTCACATAGGGATCCCAGCATGGCCCACAACACACCTACACTGGACCCCTTCCACAGTCACAAATGCGGAGCTTATCGCACTAGGCGAAAAATCCACATCCATTATCACCATTACCCTAATAAATGCAAAGCTTGTTGGAAAATAAAAATTTTATATGCCATAAAATACAATATTATGTGAAACTTACTGGACAAGTGGCAAAATAGCGTCTTGGATGACAAGAGGTATGTGATTGTCTTCTCTTAAGCACTCCTTTCCCACATGGGCACAATGTTGCATCGACAGCTCCAACCTTATTAAGGCTAGATTCAATGCTTTGGACCTTTAAATACAGTTGTGTGATTATTTATAGAGAATTCGAACATGGTGTGCGCACATCAACTCGTGGCGCACGGATGCGAGGGGAAAGTGTTGGTCCTTCTTTCGAAGATGCTCGGCGCTCTCCTATGAAGGCGTGAAGGATTGGCACGCCTTAAGGATATCGAATTTGAGGATTTAGAAGGTTGGGAGTCGCCACTGCCTGATGGGGTGCAGACAGACACCTAGATGCCTAAAAGAATGCCTATTAGGTGGTCTGCGCATCGAGATTCTGGGAAAGGGTCCGGTTACGATTCGGGGAAGTCCGTAGACACCCCGGTCCGCCCCCGTTAAAAAGACGAGTCCCATGGGTTATCCCAGGTTAATCTTTAAGCGAGTCAACTCATTTCTTTACCTCACCCATCCTAAGCAAGCATGCACACTCAATTAAGTCTTTAGCGGGACCACATAAGTGGTGTAGGTCCTTCTACTCTGATTTTTATCTTTTCAGCTTAAGTGATCTGAGTCTGGAGTGTGGGCCTGTTGGAAGGCCCGTAGGATGCCGTTTGGGTTTTAAAGCAAACCCGAGTCTCAAGGAGGTCTCTAGGTGACCAGAGACCTTTTTGTCTTAGTTACACTAGATTAGGATTAATTTTAAATGAAGAATAACCAGGAAATCCAAACCTGAAAGTTTCATGTACTAACCGTATATAAGATACGGTTTAGGCTAAAAACCATATGAATTATACGATTTAGCGAAAACCATTTTGAGTTTACAGTTCGCACATAGAACATGCAAAATCTGAATTTCTGGAGGGATTTATGGGGTCCCTCTTCCCATGTGAGTGGGATATCATGTGTGGACTGATTGGTTGGTCCACAGTGGTGCTCCAAGTTGATTTTAAGCTTTGTTGTCCTATCTTATCTAGTGATCAATCCAAACGGGTGGAAGGACAACTAGGGGCTTCCTTCCGGTGCTTGAGATAACTCAAAATTTGTAGATGAGGAAGAAGCTCCTCACCTTGGTTTCAAGCAACTAACCAAATCCTTTTAAGGGGGATTAGAACAAGAGGCCCAAGAGGCCTTATGCTCGAGGTCTAACGACCAAACCATAGCAATCATAAGAGCAAAAGAAGGGAGAAAGTAACCCATTTTGCACATGAGAACATATTGTAAAGTGTGTGCAAACAAGGGATGTGAACATGAGTCAGGACATGCTTGAGACACTTATTAAAATCATGGTAAGGAGGTGAAGCGTGTGTGGGGGTGCGTACACATGCTTGATCATTCAGCATCAACCCATATAAGTTAAATCAATGGAGGAAATGAAAACATAAAGAAAAAAGAAGGGATATCGGGAGTTAAGGGGTACATTTGATCCAAATCTAGGGGAAGAGAAAAAATGAGGCCCCACCAAGATTGAAGGACTTTGAATGATCTTAAAGAAACTCACGAACCCCTCATTCTCTTGCATGGCCACCGTGGCATGTCTCACCTTATGCAACTCCTCTTAGAGAGGAGACATAATCATAAAGAAGCAAAGAAGCAGAATGATCCCAAGAAAACGAAAACCAAAGCATGCTCACTTTTCTTTAAAAATCACATATGCTACATCAAATGTAAAGAAAAGAGATTTACCTTGATGAAGAGAGTCTTTGAGCATGCTATGCGCTTCCTTGAAAAGTCCTTGCAGCAAACAGAGGTCCATCCTTTCTCTTGATGATTCTGAAGAGTTCTCCTTTGTTAGGATGATGGGAGGGAATAGAGTTGGTGAGGTTTGGAGGTAGTTTTGATGGATTTAGGGACTTGGAGAGGAAGAACAAAGTGGTTCGGAGGTTGGATTAGCTGAGAAGAAGGAGAAACATAAGTTAGAAATGACCAACCCAAAATCTGTGTTCGGATTTTCAATTTATAGTGCACAGGTAGAAAACTGTATGCATTATACGGTTTGGTCAAAACCGTATAGTTCATACAGTTTGGTCATGTCCGTATAATTTATACGGTTGCGCGCGGTCTTTTCAACATTAATGAGCAGACAACCACTGACACGCACAGTGCGTCAATCGGTGGGCTAAAGGAGACCGTACATAAAGTACGGTTGCTTTTAGTCCCATCAATCAGCGCCGCGCGTCATGATTCGCTGCTTGAGCGGCGCACCGCAAAGCGTCATTTCAAATCAACCGTATAGTTCATATGGTTGCGAAGTTCTCTCTTGGCTAGCTTGAGTTGACAGCTGAGGTGACTCAGCTGTCCACTTTGGACGAATCGGGGTTTTCCATTTCTTTTCTTTTTTATTTATCTTAATTAATTTAATTAAGTAACTTTTACTGATATATCATTTGTTCTGTTTTTTCCCTGTTTTTGCCTTTTAGCACTTAAATTTGTCATTTATTTGGTGAGGCCCGCACACTTGCTAGGTGATGGATCTTTCTATGCTTAATTACCATTTTGCCCTTGGGGTTGTTTTGCTCATATCTTTTCCATCCGGAATCCGATTCTTGCAAACTTAATTGCGTTGGAACCGTGTTGGAATTCTCAATCCATTAGGATATGATATGGCAATCAACTTGGGCTCAGGCAGAAAGCCACCTTCTACTCCTTAAGGTTTTGACCTGCATTTTAGGGTTTTGCTTTCTGGCTTTTTAGAGGGGTGCATAAATGAGGTGCTTACAGATAGTGTTTCTTCCAATTCTCACAGACAGCACAGTGTAAGCAGCACGAAGCATGTGCCCATCATTCACTCGCCACTGCTTATTACCGTGGCAAAGCGTTTCACATTGGCAAGAATAGTCTTATTGGCAATGTGCTTCATGCCACGTACGGTGAACCCTGGGCATGTGCTTCATGCTACATACGGTGTTGTACCAATGTGTTTCGCGTTGGCATCACAACATCAGTAGGGGACAAGACATGCTCAACATGTGGTGTGCTCCAATGTGGTCATGCGCGGACCATGACCTTAATATATATAAGCATCTCAATGTTTCTTAATGTCATATTCATTCCATCGCAAGGCTTCATTCTACTATGTACAAGGTACATCTAAGTAATTATGATCCATATGGTAATCACAATTTCGGCGAAGTTTGGCCATACGACGTTGATTACGAGGGTACAAAATGAAATGCACACTTATTCTACGAGACATTGAAGCACGAGTGGAAGTTTAACAATAATCAGAATGAGTGTTATGCGGAAGACCTGTGTGAACTTGGTGCACCAATCCCCAAGCGACGTGCTAGGCACATGCCCCGCATAAACGTGGATGAGTATGAAGCGGCCGTGAACCGCATACGACGTGAGATGTGCAAAATATATATGTGGAAAACTCGCTACTACAATCTTAAAATACATTGGGAAACAGCAGAGGACCAGGGTAAAGGTCCGCTATCTAACAAACAAGTTCTGTCGATCTTAGCCGATCCAACGTATCAGTCAGGGTTGGACATGTCTGATGAAGAGTGAAGGATTGTGTTCGTAACCTTATATGACTATGCTTGTAGGTGGTTAAGATTTTGATTGTATCCATGTAAAAGTAGGCTTGTATTCCATCCTGAATTTGCTTTTAACCATTTATTCCTTGGCTGTCACTTATTATATGTCATCAATTTGTATCTGTTGAAAGAAGTCAAGTGGATACATGCAACTATCCCTTGACAACATATGGATCACAACATACAAAAAGGAACTGATACACATATAAAGTAGTTAGAAACAACCACCACATAGAAACCAAGCCACATACCCATTTGGAAAAAAATTGGAACATACAAACATAATTGAAAGGAAGTCGCTAGCAAGCATATGTACAACTATCCCTGGACAACATGTGAATCAAAGCATACAAGTCCATGAGATACACATGTGAAGTAGTTAGAAACAACTAGCACCGCATCCAAAGTTACCAACAATACAAATATTACGGTCATCCAAATAGGTATCAAGTATCTCAATCAGAGAGGAAAACATAGACCATCTCCACCACCACCCACTAAACCCACCATCGGTCCTAGCACTGCATAAAGCGTTGATGAAGAACTGCATCTACTCGTCCATATTCTACTGCATCAGTGCCATCCCATGGAGTATGCTCCTAAGCCCATTGTGGTTTCTTTCTTGGGCCTCAATAATTCTATCCACCTCTCTCCCCACATAATCCAAGTCTTGAGAGCTATTTTCTTTTATTTCATGGATCTCTATAACTAATGCCTCATGCCTTTCATGTATAGCCTGAAAAGATGCTTGCTGGGATTCTTGAATTTCATGGACCTCTGTAGGTAATACCTCATGCCTTTCCTGCATAGCTTGAAAAGATGCTTTCTGGGATTCTTGTAAGGCATCTAAATGTTCCATGGTAAGGAACATATCAAGTGAAGATGACTGCCTAGAGGGAGACAAATTACCACCCGATGTACCTCGCGAGGGACCTGAAACTTGGGCCTTACTATGTCTAATACTGTTGGGGTCCAAGGTGGCGCAAGGAGGAATAGACGAATCAGATGACGAGGGACGAACTCCCTTTGCAAGAAGAATCTTAGTGATAAGCACACCAAATGGGGGTTTGAGAGGTAAATTTTTCGAGTTCTAGATGCCCACAATATTCATGAGAATTGTGGATGCAGCACACACGGTTTTGTTGTTCCATAAGGCATGAAGTAATCGAGCTCTTGACCCAGTTATTTCGGAGTAATAGTCGGTAGGTGCAATGTTGGAACATACAAACAAATTCATAACTCTAAGATAACCATCAAGATGTCCATTAGGCAATAATTCACCCGTAGGAAGAACATAGTACATACTAATCAATTAACGATGAATAACATGCAGAGGAGGGTACGAGGGAAGATTGTGGTAGTCAAAGTCGAGGTTCTCTACAATATCCAAACCCAGATGCTCATAGATGAGCTCTCTAGATAAATCAAATGCCTTTCCCCTCACCCAAGCAGATACCTTTCCCTCATTTCTAAGATGAAGATTGTGAAGGTTGGAGTAAAACTCTCTGACGAGTTCTATATAAGAAACCCCATCGATATTGGCAAACTTTTTCCACCCTTGGTACAAAAAGATGTTAGCAATGGCGTTATCCTCAAAAAAATCAAGATTGACTTTTCTCTCTATCAAAATAGGTCTCAGACCAAAGTAACTACCATAATCACTCTCTCCAATGCCTCGGAAGCAACCAGAGGAGAATGAAGTGATTGAGAGTCCAGCCTTAGACGAAGAAGATATTCTTTGCTTCTTCTTAGGAGCCATGAAACTAGGGCTTTCTAAGTTTCAAAATGATAAATGGTTTAGGGCTTTCTAAGCTTCAAAGAATCCGGTAAATGGGGAGAATAAAAGATAAAAAATAAAACACAAGCACAAAGAAGCAAGAATCAAATATGTGATTAAAAATAAGAAAGCATGAAGAACCCCATAGGAATAAAATAAGGATCTAAAAGGGTAAGATGTGAAAGAGTACTTGTTGAAAGATCTAAGAGGGTAAGAGCAAGGCATAGAAAAATGCAGTCTTTTAGAAGAAATCTAAACACTTAGTTTGACTAAGGGCATGGTTGTTAATGAGAGAGAGGAAGAACAAAACTAGTGCTACCACTACAACTAGTTGTAGGGTTGCATATCGAGCCGAGTCGGCACGGCACGGCCCATCACGCTTAAAGTGTGCCCGTGCTCGGCCTAGCTTGTACGTGGCCTGGTACGGCACGGCCCGTGTCCTTCTAGCGTGTTGTGCTGTGCATAGGGGGATGGTGTCCCGGCAAGGCACAAGGCACGATGGCCTGCGAAGCACCCGGGCTAGCCCGCGTGCTGGCCCAACGACTAGCCGTTTTCCTTGAAAAAGTGATTTTTACTTCTTTTTTTACACTTTTACCCCCCTCCCAATGGCCATATTATGGGGTATACTTGTAATTGATTGTAAATGACCATTTCTACCATTCCAACAGCCAAATAACAACCATATATTGAGGGTAGAGGTGGTAAAAAGCCACTTTTGGCTTTTTATAAATAGGCCTAACCCTTCCCACTCCAAACCACACCTCTTCTCTTCTTTTCTTACTTTCTTATAGTCTTGTTTAAAGATTTGGCCAATGGCTGGCAAAGTCGGCAGAGTGCTCACATGGGGGCGTCCCTAGGCCTACCATTGACAAATCTTTTAACAAGACTCAAAGAGAGTTATGAATTTTTTTTTTTTTTTTGCTTTCTTCATTTTCTTCTTAAAGTCATGTTCAAGGATTTTGAAAATGGCTGGTAGAGACTGAGTGCTCACATGGGTGCATCCTTGAGCCCGACCATTGGCAAATATTTGAAAAAAGCTCTTACAAAGTTATCATTTTGTTTTTATTTATTTATGCCTTGTAACGTTGTGCGCACCTAAAAATCGCACGATAAGGCTCGTGCAAGACGCGAGCCTCGGGACATTCGGAGTCGCCACTACCTGAGAGGTGCAGGCAAACACAAGGGTGCCTATTTGGGCCTAATTTTTCTGGTATGTAGCTTTTCTAGAGATTTGGACAAGTTCTCGGTTACGTCTGGAGAAGTCCAAAGACACCTTGGCCCGCCTTATCGGTTTGACGGGTCCCTCGAATCTCCCTGGTTTTGAGTCAACTTCTCACCCTGTCCTAGTCTAGCATGTATTTTGGTTGAGTCTGGTGGGGTCCTCTAAAGGTGTGGGCCCCCTTTTGTTTTATTTTTATCTTTTTTTATTCTTTTTTGGTGAAGTGGGTTAAGTATTGGCCCTGTTGGAAGGCCCGTGGGAACGCCAAGTTGGGCTTGAGCCCACGGCCCAGTAGGGTTATTGGGTAACCCTTATTGGATTTGGTGGTTTTGGTTTGAAATTGATTAAACATGCAAGTTAAGTGGGTTAAAGATTTTTAAGGGCCCAATGGGCTTGGTCTTGACCCACAGGCAATTAATCAAATGGCCTTTGGCCCATTTGAACATGAGCCTTGGTTTGGGCCGGATGGGATGTGGGCCCCATTGGAGGGCCCACGAAGCCTCAGTGGGCCCACAGTCTCAAAGCAAACTTGGAAGGATCCAAAAGCCCAACGGGTTCGAGTTATTTCAAATCGAGTCAGATTGGGTCCAACCGAGTCTGAAAAATTGAATTTTTAATTATTTACAAAGAATGACCGCATATGGGATGCAGTCCGAGCTAAACCGCAGATCAATTGCGGTTTAGGCCTGACCGCATATGAAATGCAGACGAGCCCGAACCGGACTATATATGCGGTTCGACCCAGGTTTCCAAAAAACACCGCGACGATCGCTGGGACTAGTTCACTTGCCTCCCTAGGGTGCTTGCCAACTTCTGCTGGGGTTCCCAACACCTCCACAATGGAGTGAATGTCTTCCTTTGGCTTCAAACAAGCCTCCTTTCATGGTGTTTCACCAATGGGAAGCTTTCCAACCACAAACCATCAATTGAGATTTCAAAACAGGCACCTTAGAGATGTCACTTGACATATAAACATGTTTTCGTTCCTTCTCCTCTTGCAAGAGCAAAGTGGAGGATCCCAAAGGCCTCTTTTGTGTCGTATCAAGATATCGTTCCAAACAAGCATCAAACAGTTAAGTCCTAAGCGTGCAAGGAGTTTAAAACTTACAATTCAGTGAGTAATATGTGTGTGCATCACAAGAAAACCAGTAGAATAGATAGGAAATACTTATTGTATGTTTAAAGAGAAAAGCTTGGAACGGCCAAAGCACTTAGATTAGAAAACAAAACCCCTTTTTTGATTAGTGTTTGCAAATAGCTTAAAATGATCAAAATAAATGGACCACCAGCATGTACATATGCATATTAAGAATGGACGAGAGTAATATTATTTATCTCCTTTTTACATAAAGAAATATAGGTTTAAAAACCACAGATCAAAAGAGGTGTACTATAGTGTGTGTAGTGACTGTGTATGCGTGCATGAACATAAGGAATCCAACAACGTGAGACCCGATAACAAATAATGCATGCTGCAAGAAGGGAGAGAGGGGGAAGTTATGGGGTACAAAGGATAGCGCCAAGAGGACAAACCCCTCCTTATGTAAACAAATTAGATAAGTTAATAGAACCAAGACGAAGATTATGTCAACTTGAATATCTTTTTAACCTTTACAAAACCACTCTCCTCACTTTTTGAGTAGAAATCCCCACCTTCCATGGGGTCTCTCATGGTGTGCAAAAGCAGAGCAAATGAGTTAGAGAATATATAGTAAGAACAACGTAAAACGACTTAAAATGAAAGTTGCCGGGACAAACTAATTTATATATATATATATATAATACAAGGTATGGAGAAGGCTCACCGTGCTATTACCTTTCTGATTTGATGAGCGGTGATTCTCTGGGAGACGTGGACAGCGCTTCCGCTCTCCCACAGCTTCGAAAGAGACTCCTCCTTTGTCATTGGGTGATCAAAAGAGAAAAAATGTGATGAAAAGGATGGTTTGAGGGGTAAAATAGGAAATTTTTGGAGCTTGGGTAATGGGTGATGGCTTTAAGAAACCTTGGGACATGGGGGATCAGTGGGGGAAGACAAAGGGGGGACCAACCTTGAACAACGGGGGCTTGGCCCGCTTTAATAGACATTTTTTCTGTGACCGCATTTGAAGTGCGGTCATGCCTTGACCATATTTCACATGCAGTCATGCCTTGACTGCATTTCAAATGCGGTCGAGCCGCCTATGTGTGAAAATCAGTGCGAATCTGCCAGATGTCGCTAGGTGTAATGCGTGGCAGGCTTCTAAAAGGCCAGAACCGCATTTGAAGTGCAGTCAAGGTACGCACGCACGTTTTTAAAATGTTGGATTTGAAATCCTTTATCCAATTTGCTTTTGAGTTGATATTTGATCCGATTTTTCTTGATATTCTTGATTATTTTTAATGAAAAAATCTAGATATTGTTTACAAAATAATTATTTAATTTCCGATATTTATTCGCTGCAACTTTGTCTGCTCTTTTGCCACCCGGG
The DNA here is from genome assembly GCA_947561395.2 of Buxus sempervirens. Classification (NCBI taxonomy): domain Eukaryota; kingdom Viridiplantae; phylum Streptophyta; class Magnoliopsida; order Buxales; family Buxaceae; genus Buxus; species Buxus sempervirens. The sequence goes on along the minus strand of OX387190.1, from coordinate 17,918,134 downwards.
CAATTTTCTTGAAACTTTGACCGGCCATAACTTTCTCGTCCGATGTCCGATTTTAGCAAACTTAGTATCGTTGAAATCAGTTCGGAATCCTCTATCCACTGGAATTAAATTGGGCAGTTGAATTGGGGTCAAGCAAAAAGTCAATTTCTGCTCCCCCAAAAGTTTGACCAGCTCATAACTTCCTCATCCGGACCCCAATTCCAGCAAATTCAGTTGCGTTAGAACCATGTCGGAATGCTCTCTTTAATGAGAGGAAATTTGATGGTCAATTTTCACTGAATCAAAAATTTAACTTTTTGACCCTCCCGGGTTTGACTTTTCAATTTGAATTTTTATTTTCTTCATTTTTGGGGTGCAAAAATCAGGTGCTAACACACGTGTAATGCCCCGGATCTGGGTTACTTAATGAAACTGTAACTTGAGTCCGGAGTGTTAATTAATCCACATGACCTATATCAGGGTAAAAGAAAATACGAATGTAATATGATCAAATATAAACCAATCAATATCAAAGTCTACTAATCCAAATCACCAATCCAAAAGAAACCAAGTCATGAATCAATATACTACTCACAATATCCAAACAAAGTCCAAACAATAAAGTCTAAAATCATTAAATCTACTACTGCTTCACTAATAGTCCTCCTCCCTATACTCCGGGTAATCGGCTGTAGTATCTACTCGTGAAGTAACATCCTCACCAAGATCTGAAAACAAAACAAAATGTAATGAGATACGAATATCCCAGCAAGTAGCACATGCGTGCACAAATACAGTTTTATAGTTTTAAAACATGATTCAGTTGTAAAACATATCACAATAACGATAACACAATATATATCCGATTAACCAGAATAATCCATCCACAATTTCCAATTTTTATATAATTATAATCAATAATTCATCAAGTAGAACCAATCTGCAATATTCAATTTAAAACATTAAGTCCCAGTATGACTCATGAAATAAGACTGCCATTAACTAGGGTAAAGTCAATGTTCGCTATGCCACTTACCGGCTTATGTGCGAAGCTGAATACACGATCATCGTATTATTGTGGGAGAACCATACCAGTACAGCGAAGGGTTGGCATGAACTAACCAGTCATAGTCCAAGTACAGGATAAGATGAGGGAAAGCCACAGCTCACCAGTACAGAGAAGGCCTCATCAAGTACACGATGGAAATGCATGCGCGAACAATGAATTACAACTAGCAAAGAACAATCCTTCTCACTATCTATCTCCTAAATAGATCCATATTGAGCTATGCCAACTATACTCGAAAACACAAACCAAATACAATATCTAGTAAGCACAAACTCGACTCAAATATAATCATCTCGAGTACACGGGGCATTCCTGAGTACACAAAGGCATCATCATCCCAAGTACATGGGGCATCTCCGAGTACATGGAGGAAAACAAAATTCGGAACCCAATCCCAATCTCAAGTTTAATTATAAATTCCCAATTCATTGTTACATCTCATGATAGTTTAAGACATTGCAAGTGTTTCCATAAACTCACTCTATTTTGAAGTTAGTAACCAAATATTTTTAAATAAACTTATTCTTGTAACAATTTCACAATTCCTTATTAAAATGAATTTATTCGATCACTACCAGAAAATATTTCTTAATTTACTTAACTTAAATTGCTCACTCTTTAGATATTAATAATATATTTCTATAAATAAAACCACTAAATGATTAACAATAAATCACTATTGTGTAGTGGTTGCTTGGCTTAGGCGCTTGGGCTGAGCGACCATGCTAATTGTTTATACTTGGGTCACCTGGCACATGGCCTAGGCGATGTGCTAGGCGCCCATGCAAATTCCTAACACCTTGATTGCTTGGCCTGGGTGCTCAGGTTGAGCAATCTATGTCAAAACATGAACTCGTAAAACTTCTTCTCTGTAACCTGATTTTCATGATCTCTGACCTAAATTCAATCTTCCGAAATACTTAGATTTCCTTCCATAGAATCTTAATAACTCAAATACACACTTCTAGATTTAATTAAAACCGATTTACACCAATTTCCAATTTATTCTCAATTATACATACGAAACAGAGATCTTCCTTTAAACTCATGATCAAGTTTTGCCAATCAAAATCAAAGCAATAAATCAAGGTTTTAAGGTTGCTACTTACTTTTGAAGTTGAATTCAAACATAATCCTTTCCTGAATTTCAGAACTAAGCTCAAGCAACCGATCACCCGATCACCTTACTTAGTTTCTGTAGTAAATCATTTAAAACACTAACACTTCTTCCCAATTTGATTTCTAACTACATCATCTCTTAATTCTAACGAAAATATAGATTACAACGCAACTAAGCTGATTGCTCTCTCGAACCAGGAAATTCTGTCACTCCGATCACAATTCAGTAGTCGAATTCTCTCTCTTTGATGATGATCTTCAGATCTAACGAACTGCTCTTCAAATCTTTTCTTCTCCTCTCCTTCTTCTACTTCAAACCCTAGATCTCTCTCCCTTCCTTCTCAGATGCTCTAGAATTCTTGATCCAGTGACTAAACCTTCTAACAAAAATTTGGCAGATATATATAGTTGCTGCCCAACTCAATTGTTTCAAACGGTCCTAATCTATTGCAACGCCACACCACCAACTACTACTTGCATGAACACTTTTTAAAACAACTAGTTTACATGTTTCCCACATCAGCCAATCAACTAAAATTTAGCCAATAAAAATTTACCAACTAATTACCTCTTATTTCCAACTTCTGTAATTCTGAAACCTCAATTTTCTTTGTCATTATACATTTCTTGCAAAAATTATCACTTAACTTATTATAATCAGAATTTCAATTTCTTATTAAAATTTAGGATTTTACATCACGTCTACATAGGAGTTGCAAAAGTGTTACTTGTGTCAATTATTGCTTGGATAGTCAAGCAGTAATCGACGCAAGTAACACCTTTGCGACTCCTCGTCTCAGCGCGGTTCACCAATATGTAAGTATTGTTGCATTTTCAAAAACTGTTTATGTGCCATTCATGTTCTGCAAAACCTTCTTTACTTTTCTTTTGCAGCCTTTGAACATGTATGCTACACAAATGACTTTATTTATTTATTTTTTTTCAAAAACCTTCTTTAATCCTTTTTCCATTTTTTTTTAATTTTTACGTGTGGCCCATAGGCGATGGCCCACCTTAGCCATGTCGTGGACCATGCCGTGCCGAGTATATTGATGAATGGGCCGGGCACAGCACGACCCGTTTCCAAGCCGGGCCAGCCCGATAAGCACCCCTAACTAGTTGGGGTAATATTTAATACTCTTGCTATTATTGTGTCCATTTTTTACGAAGGAAATTTACAATTACATTGGCTGACTTTTGGGAAAGGTGTGCTTACACCCCTTGATCATGATCTTTATATTGTTACCTAATCTTGATTATTTCTATTCAACAGTTACTTCGTTATTTTTAAATTAATTTTTTAACAATTTAATAATATAATAATACCAATAGAATACAATTATATTCTATACATATTCTCATTTATGATTTTATTTATTCAATTGAGAATAATTTAAATTCAAAATGTGCGCGTCGATCCGCGATCCGCACTCTTTGCTGGAAGGTGCGCGTGGGCGTGCCTCCTTTAGGGGATGGTTCCCGGCACGTTATTTGGTGAAAGCACAAAGGATTGCATGCTTCTGGGATCGGGAAAGGATAATGGGGAATGGGGAGTCACCACTGCCTGATGGGGTGTATGATCTATTTGGATGCCTAAGGTTTGTCTATTAGGTGGTCTGCGGTTTGAGATTCTGGTTAAGAACTTGGTTACGGTTCGAGGAAGTTTGTAGACATCCTGGTTTGCCCCCGTTGGGTGACAGGTCCCATGAGTCATCTTGGTTATGAGTCAAGTTACTTTATCTCACCCGTCCTAAACAGATATGCACTCATTTGGTTAGGTCTGTGTGGGGACCACATGAGTGGTGTAGGTCCCTTTTATTTGATTTTACCTTCTTTATTAAGTGATCTTGGTTTGATGGGCAGGTCTCATTAGAAGACCCGCGGAATCCAAGATGGGCCAAGAGATAGCCCATATGCCCCCTTTTTGGGCTTAGTTTAAGCTTAGAAGCCCTTTAGGATTTAGGTTTGATTATTTATTAATTATTAGGTTAGAGTTGAAACAGACATGAATTAAGATTTTATGCCTTTGGTGAGACTGAATGATCTATGGGCCCTCTAGGTGGGCCTCACTGTGGTCTCCTTTAGCTTTATTATCTTGATTAAGTTTTGATGCCAATTGGACTAGGGATGGGCTTGAGGCCCATCTCTTAGGCTTAAGTTAGGAAGCTTAAGTCTCTTCAGGTTGTGGGATGTGTATCCCTTGCCTTTCTTAGTTTAATGAGTGGGCTTTCTTCAAATAAAGAGATAGGGCCTGATACGTCCACACCCTAAGTTGCGACCAAAACATCTGAGATTAACAAGCATGTGCCAGATTGGGCATTAGTTGGGCCTCATGAGGTGTGACCCTTAATTAGGTTTTATCTTGCTTATTTTAATCAAGTGAGTTAGCCAGAAGGGATGGGCTCCGTTGGAAGGCCCCCCGGGGTTCAATTTGGGCCCACTAGGCCCAAGCCCCGCTTTAGGTTATAGGAGAAACCTTAAACCCTATTGGATTTATTCGTTTATGATTAAAAAGGAATTAAAGCAATAAAAGATCCAAAAATTGCAATTCTAGGTTTTCTCTGAGTTCGACCGAGAAGACAAATCAGTCAAACTTATATCTATTCATGAACGATATTGAATTTCAGTCACATTAAAAAATATGTATAGCCGAAATTCGGCTATGAACAAATGTATGCTCGACTGAATTAAGTTTTCAGTCAAGCATAGAAAGTCACACTTATGCACTTTTTTGGACAGGGGATGGATTCACTAGTTCTTGGGGATAACTAGGTTTACTGTGGGCCTCTAGGCAGGCCCACAGTGGTCTCGGGTTGAGGTTAATAACCTAATCAAGCTGGTTTAATTGATTTTAATGTCAAAATAGTGAGGAGCATGGCCAAGCCTTGCTCCCCCACCTAGGGATGTAATCCTTGCAACTTAAAGAGACCAAAGGTATCTCTTTCGTAGTGAAAATGGCTACTCACTCTCTTCTCGGCAAGACGAGAGGGAGGGACCCGAGATGTCTTGCCATAACCCAATTGGCCACACCATGAATCATACCCAAACAGCAACATTCAAAGCATGTAAAAAGAGGAAAAATAAAGCTTTTGGGAGCATGCCATAGGTCAGTGATTGTGCATACATGCATGATGTGTACATGAGAAACAATTAAAGGATTAGAAGTGTGGAAAATCTAAGATGACTCCTAAATGAGATTTCATGCATGTGTAACATGCTTTGTGTGTTCAAAGAGATCACGAAGAGCAACCTAAAACAAGAAGATATAGTGAGCATGCAATCATGGTGACATTGTTGGTGAGGTGTGCTACTTAGATACATGCAAATCAGCAAATCCACACAATCACACTATGTAATGAAACAATGACAAAGATAACTAGGAAGCAAATAAAAGAAGGGGATATGGGGAATTTAAGGGATACATTGGACATGAGAGGAGGAAGAACATGCTCTTCCTTGAATAATAAAAAAAAGGGATGCATAGAAGGACATTAAGATGAGAATTTCGTGTGGTTTTGCCACTGTATGGCCTCTCATCACCTCCCTTCTAGCCTAACCTTCTCCCGTTATCATAGGAGTCTCGTCTTAAAGACAAAAATAAAACAAGGAAGGAGGAAGATGAAGAAGAACTATAAAATTATGTTAAAAATGAGCTTTTACTCACAACATGCTCAAATAGTATGGATCTTCATATATGTGGAATGAAAGATGGAGACAACGCTTACCTTGGGGATAAGAGCTTTCTTGTAGATGTTTGGAGGCTTTTTTGAAGTGTGGACAGCAGTTGAGCTCCTCCTTTTCAAACTCCAAGTGTTCTCTTGGTTCTCTCTTGGTTAAGATGGAAGAAGAAGAAGATTGGTGGTGATTAGGAAGGTTTAGGAAGGGATTAGGGGTCTTGAAGAGTGAGGGGGAAGGTTGGGAGAGAGAGGCGTTCGTGAGACAGAGGTTGGAGAATAGAAAAATGGTTGAACCTCTTGAAATGAGCTGAGATTTGGCTTTTATACCAAAAAATAATGTGATCGAAAACTCAGTTCAATCACACTTATTTTTATGTATAGCTGAAATTTAATTTCGGCGCGCTATACATATTTTCTCTCATGGCCAAATTAAATTTCGGTCACATTAAGGTCACTTCAGTCAAATTTTGTCAAAGATTTTCAATGATCACTCTGACACAAGAATTTGAAGAAAAAATCCATGAGCCGAAATTAAATTTTGGTCAAGCACTATTTTGTATATATCCGAAATTTAATTTCGGTTATATGCGAATCTTTTTAGATTTTCCTTCTCTCTCTCCTATTTAGGTGAAATGATGCTTGATTCTCTTATAATTTCTTATTAATGAGAGAAATTTGAATTTTGATTTTATTATTTGATGAACTAGTTAAATTAGGATATTTTAAGAAATAATATTATTTTAATCAAGATATTTTCTCTTATGCTTTATCTTACTCCTATTTCATCCTTTTGCCCTTTAATTTGCCACTTGGCAAATTTGGTTTGCACATTTTGCCGGGTGGGCAGATTTTATGCATTTATTTACAGCCTTGACCTTAGGGTTGCTCTGCTCATATTTTTTTCATTTGGATTCTGATTTTGGCAAACTCAATTGTGTTGGAACCATATCGGGATTTCCTATCCATTGGGACAAGGTATGATAGTCAATTCAACGTTGATAAGAAAATCAATTTCTATTCCTTCGGGTTTGACCTATTTTTTAGGATTTTCATTTCTGGCATTAAAAGGGGTGTAAAAAATGAGGTGCTTACACAAAACACAAGTATTTTCAAGGTGAAAAAAAGGGTACACTTCTAATATAATAAACCATTATTCCTATTACAGTAGTAAAAACCATTTGGATTGTCATTTTAATAATATCCGCTGAAACTAGGGCTTTAATTTTAATCTTTTGGACTAACCTAGTGGAACATCACATATACTTCAGAATAAAGAATTCATTTCCATGATTGACGTGGAAGATCACTTATGGAACCGTTTAATTCTTTAATATTACATTTGTTATATTTATATATTCCTTAACAGAAAGACCTTTATTCCTTCATAGGAATAACAATTTAGTGAAGGAACCTTAAAATGCCTTTTGGTACTAAGGTACCTTAAAAAGCTACCTTCAAGCTGAAAGGGAATCTATCACATTTTTCTTTATAACTCTCTCTCACATAATTAAAGATTAGATACTTGTACACAACCATGGGAGATTGCTTAAACACATGAAAATGGATTCTTAGATGTCAAAGATGCAAGATTGTATCTAGAGTATCATAATTTATCACCTTGAAGGAACCTAGATCCTCTACAACCAATATTGTTCAGTGGCAAACGAAATGGGATGAAATATGCTGTTATTTTCTGTTGCTGTTGGAGTTAGATTTTGCCACCTGCATCATGGTTATTGTTTTTCTTTATTTTAAATGTTTCAATGTGGGGTCCCCTTTAAAAAAAAACACTAGCTGTTAGATGGTCCAGGAGGTAGAATCTGACTCTAATAGCAGAAACCAAATCCCATAAAGAATAGCAGCAGATTTCATCCCAAATATGATGGGATTATGATTGACCCATTACACTTAAAGAATAAAAATAAAAAAATTAATAATTTATTTTTTAAATTTTTGTTAAATAAAATGGGGTAATAACAAGCCTGCTGTATATATAAGCATTGCAGAAGATTTTGTCCCTAATATGTTATCATCACCATACAACACTATGATTGTTGAATGAATTCTTTTCTTGTTGGTTTTCATACTTTTCATTTTCAGAACTTTTGTACCATTAACATAAAATTAACAATAAGGGGAAGAAATCCTCAGTGAAATCTATGCATGATATTGCCTATAATAAGTGCACCATTGATCAATATGTCAACACATATGATTGCCACTTATGGTTTGAATAATTTGTATAAATCATTCCAAGATACATTTCCTCGAAAGAGAAATCAAGCATCTCTCGGAAGGCACCTATGTATAAATCAGTTGTACGCCAGCATGATGAACCTACTACTCCATAAAATCTGATTTACACGCAAGCCGGGAATAGACCCTGCACGTGCGGTTCCACGTGCAAAAATTAACACGTGAGAAGTATCTGTTCTCAAAACTCAAAATCCAAAAGGGTATATTGATTTTTAGTGATATTTATTGAAAATAATTCAGCTTCAATAACCAAATTTTGGATGAAGGAACATTAGTGATGCACTTTTATTATTCATAGACTACAATGCCGTTAGTGTGTACAATTACAAGTCTCCATATTGTATTTACATGTCCAATAACATGGCTTTCAAGTCTTTAAACTAAATTTACAAGCCTGTTAGCTGGATTTACAAGTCGTCTATTAGTTTACAAAATTGGTCTAAAAATGGCTTTACAAGTTTTATAATATGGTTTACAAGTTAGTAAAATTGTTACAAGTATTTGAAGGTGATTTACAAGTCTATCAAGAGTGTTCTCTTTCTAAAATTCTCTCTTTAGAGAATTTTCACTCTAGAAATTTCTCCATATATTCGTTCTTTAAAGCATTTTCTTCTTTCTATAGTTATCTATTTTTTTCTCTCTAGAACCCTTCTCTTTCCAGAGTTTTTCTCTCTAGAACTTTTTCTCTAGACTTTCTTTTAAGTCATTCCTTTCTTTAAAATTTTCTCTCTATAATTCTCTTTCTAGAAATTTTTCTCTCTAGGATTCTCTTTTTAGAGTATTATCTCTCTCTAAAATTCTCTTTTTAGAATTTTCAACCTAGAATTTTCTATAGATTTTATTTCTCTAAAACATTCTCTTGTTTCTATAGTTCTCTATTTTCTCTCTTTAGATCATTTTCCTTCTCTTTCTAGAGTTTTCTCTCTCTAGAACATTCTCTCTATATCTTCTCTTTAAAGTATTGCTTACTCTAAAATTCTCTCTAGAACCTTCTTTTTCTCTATCTAGAGTCTCATTCTCTAGAATTTTCTTTCAAGGTTTTCTCACTCTAGAGCATTCCACTCTCTTTCTAGAGGTTTCTCTCTTTAAATTTAAATATTAAATTATCCTTTGATCAGCTACATTTCTTATGTAATGGAAAAAAACGAAAATGAGCCCTCTTGCAAAAAATCAATGATAATAAAATTCTTATGTTTAATGAACATTGTAAAAAACACCTCATAGGTATAAATTGTAATTCTCATGAACCATGAGAATTGGGTGTCTTTTTTTTCCGATGTGAATTTTAATTCTCATGGGAATTGGTCAACCAGAATTGAAATTCTTAGCTGCGAATTTCAATTCATACCCTTCTATTCCAGTGATCCAAACGTACCCTAATGGAATTTAAAAGTATATATTAAGGGTATTGGTAGCAAATAACCAGTAAGACGTTTTTTTGTTTTCAAATATGTTGAAAAAGCATACAACATTATCTAAAACTAGTTGACTAAATCTGAATTCTATTCAAAAGTATCGCTAAAAATCAAATTTCCTAATCCAAAGCCCATTATTTAAGCCGTCCACATTCTTGCGAACTTGGCAGGCACAGAGACTGAGAGAGAGAGAGAGGAGATGGAAACGCAGAAAGAGAAGTACGAGCAGTTCAAAGGGCAGCTGAGACTCCCGAAGTTCGCTGTTCCGAAACGTTACGATCTGAATCTGAAACCAGACCTTGTCGCCTGTAAATTCACCGGAGCTGTCGAGATCGATGTCGATATCGTATCGGAGACGAAGTTCGTCGTTCTCAATGCGGCTGAACTCGTTATTGAACGGGCCTCTGTTTGCTTCAGATACCGGAACTCTCCGAAGGTATGTTTTGGACTTCAGAGCTCGTCTGTATGCGCTGCATCTTGTTTTGGTTATTGGAATAGGTTCGATATGAAATGAATGAATGATTGATCAGACCGCTGGTTGTTACGTTTGTTTAAGGAGTATCGGCCCTCGGAGGTTGAAATGATGGAACAGGATGAGATATTGGTGGTTGAGTTCGATGAAGTTCTTCCAATTGGCGAGGGGATTTTGGCGATTCGGTTTGAAGGAATCCTTAATGACAAAATGAAAGGATTCTACAGGAGGTAATGATCCTCTCTCTCTCTCACTTCCTTATTTATTTTTTTCAAGTTTTTTTAATTGTTCTTTTAATTGTTTCGAGTAGCTCGTATGAAATTAACGGGGTGAAGAAGAACATGGCAGTTACACAATTCGAAGCTGCTGATGCCAGGCGTTGTTTTCCGTGCTGGGATGAACCTGCTATTAAGGTTGTTTCGAGTTCTTTTCTTTTAAAATGAGAATTCATGATTTACTTTTAGCGGAATGATATAAAGTAAAAAAATTTTTTTTTGGTGCAATGAAAAGACAGAAAAGTAACTTTTTTTTGGAGCGCTGAAATCAGACGTCAAGTAGATTAGTGATCTATGGGAATTGAAAATTTTCCTGAGGTGTTATATGGAGCACTTGATACATTGCTGGACGGTTAACTATCACCATCTTGAACTTGGAAGTATTTCTTTGGGATATGGTTACCTATCTTCTCAGCATTTGTTGTTTGCTAGGATAGTTTCATCTTGGACATTATATGTCCCTGCGTCTGGCTGATGGACATCGATTATCAATAAAAAGGACTGGTATCTTTTAGGATAGTGACTGGAGAATACCATGTCTGGCATTATGGTTAAGCGAATTGCAAAGGAAGTGGCAATAGATGGAGTTGCAAAAAAATGCCTCGCAAAAAATTTGGAATGAAGCATCATTGTCTGAGGCAAAATAACTTACTGAGCATTTATTTCCTTTGTCGAGCGTTTATTGCTAGGTGTTTGTTGATGGGTGATACCCATGGGTTGCAGGAACTGAGTCCCATTTTCCTTCTGTTGCACGTTTGAATCTCTTTTGTGTTTTTTCTTCCTTCTTTTCAACTTTCTTTGGATCAAGTGTAGTCTGTACCAAGAATCTTATAGTGCGGAGATCAATTCGCTAAGGTATAATTTGCACTTAGGTAGAAAAATAGGTGTGTCTATGCTAGTGCACATTAATTGCATCTGTAGCACCCTATAAAGAAAAAAGTGTAGAATGAATGGACCTGTATCAATGATGAGTAAATGCATCAATTTCTGAGATATAATTAAGGGAATAAAGTCTAAAATGGTTGATCAGATTTAAATCTGCCTTTCAATTTCCATATTTCTTTCTGAGTTAGAGTATTTTTTAGGCATTTATATCTTTGATGAGTAATGAGGAAGATTCCACTTTTGGGGGGGGGGGGGGGGGGGGGGGGGGGGGGGGTGTGGGGGGTGTTGTCTTGGATGATCAAGGAAAAAATAAAAGCCCACCCATGAGCAGTCTAGTAGCACCTACAGTAAAAGCAAGAAAAAAAAACAAGACGTCATAAAACTAAAAAGAAAATACAGACATGAAGAAAAACTATTAAGCAACCAAACCAAGGGCCCACAGGACCACAGTGTTAATAAAAAACGATTGCAGCCTAATCCCGAAGAATATCATCACAAGATAAAAGCCTAAACTCATCCTTAAGAGAAACCCATGATGAAGCAATGACTAGAATATCGTCTTGAACCCTCTGTCTCCGGACTGTGAACCCTTCAAATATATGTTGATTCCAGGCTCGCCAAACAGCCCAAACAGTAGCAAGAAAAAGTGCATGATACATCAGTTTTCCTTTCTTGGATAAGAAAGGGAAATGCCATTGAACAACAAGATCATGCAAGCCTCTTGGAAGAAGCCAGTTCAGCCCAATCAAACCCAATAAGGAGGACCTCAAAAACTTGCAACTTCCCAATGCACCAGTAAATGGTCAACCGATTCCCCCTTGGAGACAGAGCACATAGACATTAGTAAAGATTGCATGAGACTTCCTTCGCTTTTGGAGGTTATCCAGTGTGTTATATCTGGTTACTCCTCAGGGGAGGTAGTGTTCCACTTGTTTCATTATAATGTTATTAGAGGAAATGGTCCCTAACCATGATGAAGCAATGAACATTACTTCACCAGAAAATGCTTCCATGGATACACAATGGAAGTGGATGACACAACTACACCTTTGCTTTTATTAGGCATGACGCGTACCAGTATGCTGTTAAAATGATTGTAAAGTTAACATATGTGACGGAACTGATTCTTGGTGAGAAAGATCTTACTATAATCTGGCATGGGCATAAATGACTTTTGAAGTACCAAGAATTTCAATTCAAGAATACTGATGTCAAATAAAAATAATATGGGGTTGCATCTCGTACCAAGCCTAGAGTTTTACGTGGTATAGCTGCAGTTGGTATCAATAGGAAGGTTGAAAAAATAAGGTTGATGGAAGTAACACATCATCCATGCCAATACTTTTAGCAGCCTTTTTGGTTAACTTGAACCAGTTCTCATTCCCAGCATGCATTTCACCCCTAACAAGCATTTTGCTGCACCATAAAGATAGTTTTATATTTGGGAAATAAAGCATATAAATTAGGTCAATAGAGCCTAATTTTGTGCTTGTAGAAGGACTAAGGATGCAAATCCTAATCAAAATAGTAGGTGAGGATTAATGCTTCGCCAATATATGGACTATTCAATTCTTAACAAGTGAAATGGAGGCATCGGAGGATCGTGTTATGTAGGTGAAGTCCGTACTAATGTTTTGAGATGGTTTTTGGTTTAAAGGTTAATCATGAGAACTCTAGTATGTTCTTTATCCAGATTGATCCATCTAAGCTTCGGAATTTTGTGGATTAGATGATCCATCTATTATTTATATAAAAAAAAAAGACAAAAATGTTCTGGTGAAATTTCGGCAACTTGAAATTTCGCTTTATTCATTGTATTCTTACTTTTCCGGTGAATTGTTAAAATTTCTGTGATATGCCGCCGAAATTTCGTTTTGTGGCCTGGGTGGCACACCTAGCGGCAATGGAACATAAAACGTTGGTTATAATATGTTAACATATTTATATAGCTTTGTTCATTTATATAATTTTTTTTTTATTTTTAATTTTCAAAAGAAGTGACTATGAGTTCTTAGGATCATCACTATATATATATATATATATATATATATATATATATATATATATATATATATATTATATGTATGTATGTATGTATATGTATAAATGATCCTATTTTTTTATCTTAAAAATAAAATAAAAGGTAGAAATTACATTTCTTATTAAAATATGTAATTGTTAGAATAGTCCATATTTATATAGATTTGCTTATATATGTTTATGTGTGTTTTTTTTTTTTTTAAATTTTCAAAAAGGTAACAATTGTTTTACTTAAGATATGATGTTTGTATCAGATAATACAAATTGTTTATTTTCATTATAAAATTTTTTATCAGCCATGTTAAGGTATTTTGTTGATATTTAATTGCATGGTTACGTGTCTTGAAATTGATTATATTGTGATGCTTATAGGCAACTGATATATTCTATGAGAGCTGGTAACTAAGAGATATGAGCAATTGTTTTGTGTTTTTTATTAGTTAATATGATAAATATTAGCTTCCTTTACATTTATTTTGTTACATTTAATATTTCCATTGCTTGTGCATGTACTCGCTTGTTTCCACGTTAATATATATGGTGTGCGCGAGTTTATGATATGAAAGACATATTAGTTGATCATTTTTTTTCCGCTTATCTTTGCATCTATTGGTTTTGTTTTAAGTATCAACCATGTTCCATGTGTATGGACTTTATCCAGGAGTTTTTTTTTACTGTTTCCATGTGTATCTGACGTGTATGTTGACACATATCCTTTTTTGGAATGGTTAATATGGTATCTTGGTATGATATTTTTGACCGTGCTTTTACATAATTCCTAAGGCTGTGTTTGGAGCCTTGGATTTGGGGAGAAAAGAAAAGAAAGTTAAAAAGGAAAGGAAAAGAGAAAAGAAAAGAAAAATACTGATTTTCTTTCATTTTCTGATGTTTGGATGAGATGAGAATGAGAAGAAAAGAAAAATATATTTTAGTAAGTTGATGGGTTGGGGTGGTGAGCGGTGGTACTGAATGATTGTGGATGGTGTGGTGGGTGGTAGTGTTGGCAGGCGATGGCGGCGGCGGCTAGTGGCGGTGGTGGTCGGTGGTTAGTGGTGGTGGTGGGCGGTGGTGGTGTCGGGTGGTGGTGGCTGCTAGTGGTGGTGGTGGTTGGCAATGATGGGTGGTGGTGGGCGGTGGTGGGTGGTGGTGATGGGTGGTGGTGGCGGGTGGTGGTGATGGGTAGTGGATTGTGGTGGTAGTGGATGGTGCTAGTGGTGGGGTGGGTGGGTGGTGTGAATAGTGATAAGTGATGGTGAATTTTCTTTTCTTTCAAAATTCCTACCTTTTTAGAGAGAGAATTTTTTATTGGAGAGAAAGATGGAGAGAAAATTTGGAGAGAAAATCTCATTTTCTTTCATCTAAACCAAACAAGAGAAAAGAAAATTTTAGTATTTTATTTTCTTTTCTCCCCAAATCTAGGGTTCCAAACACAGCCTAAGTGGATTGCAAACAAAGTGAGAACAGATAGAATTATGAAAAAAAATGCCCAAGTAAAAAGTCGACTGAAGCATAAAAGGAGAAAAGTACTTGAATCGAAGGATAAAAATTGATAGAAAGTAGAAATAAGACATTGAGGATCAACATTTTGGACTTGGTTGCAAATTGACGATTGATGGTGTAGGTTCCTTTGCTTTTATATGGTTTGATCTCGGTCTGTATTTATTTATTTTTGATCAAGTTAAATCTATACTAAGAAATTGTTCTGTAAAAATTGGAATTCCATGTATTTGAAACATGGCAACATGGTAAAAATATTTTGTTTAACAATTTAGAAGGTGAAAATCAAATTCAGTTGTGCTTGAGAACTCTAATTTTCTGTTGTTGTTTGCAGTTTATTTTGTACTTCACTGGACACATGATCCATTCCCAGTTGGTAGGCTGGTGTAACATTTTCACCATAGTTCACATGGTTTGGGAAAGCTTCTTTGATTTATGCTTTCATGCGAACACTTCATATTTGAAGTTTCAGGACCAAATAGATTTGCCTTATTTAGGAAAAGCATGCTTCAAAAGCTCATCAAATACTGATAAATTTTATGGTGCCAAAATGTAGTTTTCATGTTCTAGTGGGGCACAAATTACCATCTTCATGGTCAGTTGTAATGTGCATCTAAAGCTGTTGTAACTTGTAATAGAGCCATGAGACCTTTTACCACCCCCAAAAAAAAAAAAAAAAAAAAATGTTAGGAAGAAGGAAGAAAGGAGTGAAAGAATGCTGTTTATTTTTACTTATGTTATAGCCTTTATAAATATAATATGGTTTACGTAACTTGGTGGAGGATGCCAACCAATGTTGTTGAAGGTGCTTGTCTATGAGGTTAGGTGGCCAGGAATTTTTTAAAAGGATGAGGGGATGCTAACCTGAATAGAATGATCTTTGGTTGAACGGCAAAAAGGTGACACCTGTTTGATCCTGGTGATTGAGGAGTTTAGAATTAGCCAATTCTGCAATTCTGTTCTATGTTGTTGAAATTAGTGAAATTGTGTTTCGCATAAATTACTTGAATTGCTGCTATATTAATGTCCCTGACTTGTTTGATATTTGTTTAAAAATATTGGAATTCAAATGTTAATATGCATGATCTTAATTTATGATTTTTCTATTTAACTATTTTTCATTTCTCCTGTTATTTTAATTAAATTTTTTTTCCATTATCATGCAATTTGCAATTGCTATTTTTTTTTGCTGAATAATGTGCAATTGCTATCGGTGTCATAAAATTTCTTATATTTTGATTGGCTCTTATTTCATTCAAACTGGCCAAATTTATAATGTGATTGCTCGTTGCATTGTGATATGTTAGTAGGAATCATGTTATGTTATTTGCTTTTTCAAATTAGTGCATGTTAATCTTTTTTACATATTTCCAATGTGACTGGTTTAATGTGGGGTTTTTTTTCCTTAAACTCCTTGTTAACTGGGTGAGAGTCTAATCGCCCAATTGACAAGCAGGTCTGTTGGCAGCCTGGCTAAGGCGATTTGATAACATCAGTGCTAATGAATCTGTTTCTTATGAAAGTTTCTCTTTTTTCAGTTTATTCACTACGTTGCTCAAGCCTAAAGATTTGATTATTGCTTCATTCTATAGATCCACTCAGATGTATATTTATCTGAGTTTTAAGCAAATGCTTGCCACAAGCTTATAAAGCATACTATTAGCTAATTTCCATTCCTTTGTTGTACATTTTGCATTCAGGCTAAATTCAAGATATCATTGGCTATTCCTTCTGAAGCGATTGCGCTGTCCAATATGCCAGTCACTGAAGAGAGACACGATGGGGATATCAAGATTGTTAGCTTTCAGGAATCACCAATTATGTCTACTTATTTGGTGGCAGTTGTTGTTGGTGTGTTTGATTATGTGGAAGGTCACACACCTGATGGTATGTTATAAAGTTGCCTCCATTTTTTGTTGTCCAAACGTTGAGGCAATGCCATGTCTGACAGTATGGTCTCACACATATATTCAGGGACTAAGGTACGCGTATATTGTCAAGTTGGTCAGGCAAATCAAGGAAAATTTGCTTTAGATGTTGCTGTTTGGACGCTTGATCTGTACAAGATGTATGCTACCTCTTTCGTCAATCTTTGAATGTGATTTATTATTACTTTCAATTCTGCAACAACTGATAAATCCAAATTTTATGGAGGGCAGATGATTTTATTTACTTTGTAAAAATTTATAAACTCAAATTATATGGAGGACATATGATAATTTTATGGACATATGACCATCTGTACAAGTGGGCCCATGAGGAATGGGA
Organism: Buxus sempervirens; assembly: GCA_947561395.2. Taxonomy (NCBI): domain Eukaryota; kingdom Viridiplantae; phylum Streptophyta; class Magnoliopsida; order Buxales; family Buxaceae; genus Buxus; species Buxus sempervirens. Next base: position 17,901,182 of record OX387190.1, on the reverse strand, counting down.
TCACTAAAAGCCCGACCACTACTCAGTAGATGAGAAGCAACATCTATGCCAATCTCTAACAATCTCCGGTATGCCTAATCCATTGAACTCTGGTTCGACTGATACCCAGGAGGCAATCACCACCATGGTACACTCCATATAATTTGAGTTTAGGGATCCATTCTAACTTGCTGTTTGTTGTCCTACAGATACTTTGAGGTGCCATACGTGCTACCAAAGTTGGATATGGTTGCCATCCCTGATTTTCCAGGGGCTATGGAGAATTATGGTTTGGTCACATATAGTGAAAAAGATTTACTTTATGATGATCACCATTCTGCTGCTGCTAACAAGCAATGGGTAATTTACATATGTGGAAAGTTGATCTTTACATTAGAGCTTAGTGCACATTGTAATGTCTATACATTTTATGATAGTTCTATCAAGTACCATAACAATGTTTCATCATGCCAAGCTGCTTGTGTTCAGGTTGCAATCGTCGTAGCCCACGAGTTGGCACACCAGTGGTTTGGGAATCTTGTAACGATGGAATGGTGGACACATTTATGGCTGAATGAAGGATTTGCAACATGGGTATCTGTCATTGATTCCTCTGTCTAATCGATAAAACTACAAATTAATTGGCAATTTATTGGTAACCTTTTCTATATGTTTAGGTCAGTTATTTAGCGGTTGATAGCTTATTTCCTGAATGGAAAATTTGGACTCAATTTCTTGACGAAACTACTGGGGGACTTAAGTTGGACGGGCTTGCAGAATCGCACCCTATTGAGGTAAATGTTTGTAATTTTATTTTCATATATTTTTTGTGATTTTATTTCTGGAATATATAACGCTTTCTAGATATAAGTTTATGCCAATATATCTTATAACATTTTACCTCATTTTTATGAAAAGAAAATTTCAGGTGGAGGTAAACCATGCTGGTGAGATTAATGAAATCTTTGATGCAATAAGTTATAAAAAAGGTGCCTCTGTTATTCGAATGTTACAAAGCTATCTTGGTCCTGAATGTTTTCAGGTGGGTTCATTTGATTTGATGTGTCTTTACCCTTTTTTTTTTTGGACATGCTTTAGCATCCATATGTACTGTTCAATTAAGATATTCTTATCTTATAACCGTGCCCATTCTGGAAGCACAAATTTGGGACTCGTCTACCAGTTCTATTAAACTGAATATTTCTTGTTTTCTATCCATGTCTTAAACTGTTCTATTGACATATATTTGACATGAATATTTCCCTTTTGCTAGATATTAAAACAAAAAAGTCACCTTTGAGTAACCAAATTAATACAGTTTCAATTTTCCCACTATTTTGGTGGCAAAAGTGCACAAGCTCTCAAAACTGTAGATTAGACATGAATTTAAGTAGTTATTTAAAAATCTAATTTTGGGGCCTCATATCTTTTATCCTTAGCAGAGCAGCACCATTCTACTCTCACATTTAAAGTAAAAAGGAGAAAACTTGCATTAAGTATGAGAATGTTATTTATTTTCGTTCTATAATTGAGCAATCAAAACTTTGTGGTGCATTTGAGTGGAAGCCAAGAAATAATCCCATCTCAGGGGCTTTGGACTTGAGCAAGCTAGGTTTCTGTAATTGGAAATTCATTATTTTTGAGTAATTTAGTTAGCTTCTGATGAAAAAACTCATATATACTCTGATTGGATGGGACGGGACGTGATGATATAAGTTGCAGTCATTGGGCAGGTTATTCATATTTGGATGACATGTTGTCAAATCTTTGAGTGTGAATTTAATTTACATTTTAATATGATTGGTGGTTTTTACTAAGAAATATTGTTTCTTTTCTTCAGTGAAGCACAATGTGGAAGTGTTTGATACATTGTCTGTTAGGCCTTTTGTGATTTTTGTATCAGGTTAGATACTTAATGATTGATCTGTAAGGACTTGTTTGTGAAGTGAGTCAAGACTCAAGAGTAGATAATTTTTTTCTTTATAAGTGATGAAGGTTCATTAAAAAATGGAAGGAAGCAAATACAAAGAGAGAGAAAGAAACTAGCTTAAAAACAAAAAGAAGGATGTCACAAACCTGAAGACATCCTAAAGACTAAAACAATCTAAACATTCAAGCATAAAGAGATATCTCCACTAACTAGAGAATGACTCAAAGCTCCAGCCTTAGCTAAACTGTCTGCAACGACATTGGCAGCCCTTGGTACGTGTTTGAATGAGACGTTCAAGCATCTTACCAAAAACCTAGCTAATTAGATCTGCTCAAGATGTCTCCATGGACCAAAGTCACCTGTACTCATCCATCTCAAAATATTGGCGGCATCCCCCTCAATAACACATTTCCTAAAACCCAACATCTGAATGTGATGAATTCCCGTAACTTGACCCAAGTGGTCCCTAACAACTCATCCAACTCCTGCCAATCCTGGATTTCCAAGAGAACATCCGTCGAAATTTAACTTTATAATTCCTTCAGGTGGGGGTGACCAAACCTGAAGAGGTATGTCCACCACTGGAGAAGAAAAACAAACCACAGCCCAGCCTCTTAAAATATCAGTACCACAAAAACAAAGGAACTCCGTATACTTTGTAGCCCATGATGCAACTGATAAACTGATGGTTTCAACCATTGACTTTATGGTAGACATCGTGTCATAAAAAATTCTAGAATTTCTTTCCTTCTATATGAACCACAATGCTGCATGGAACAACAATCTGTACAAAATCTTCCCTCTTTTTCCAATACTTGAAAATTTCCACTGACAAAACAAATCAATAACTCAACACTCCCCAATCTCAGTAAGGAAACTACTCCATATCGCTCTAGCAAACTCACAATGAATAAAGAGGTGATCTATTGTCTCTACCTGGCACATACATAAGATACAGACATTTGGCGATAAAGATATGTACTTTCTTCTATCTTGGAGATGATCCGCTGTATTTATCTTATGAAGTGAGACCGTCCAAACGAGAGCTTTGATCTTAGGGGGGGACTAAAGGCTTCCAAAGAGAGGAACAAGGGAAAGAAACATCAAGGGAAGGGGAGTGGGTCCCATAGCAAAAAACGACCGACAAGAGAAAGAACCAGAGCTTTTGGACACCAAATGTGAACATCCAGGCAATTGGGATCAATGACTGCATCCCTAAGGGCATTAAACAAAGATGACAATTCCGCTAACTCTTAGTCACGCAAGTCCCTTCTAAAGGGGAGATGCCAATTCACACCAGAGGAAGAAGGGGAAAGAACTTCACAGACAAGAGCATCTGGAAAGGAAATCACCCGAAAAAGATTAGGAAACAAGGAAGGAAAGGGCTAAAGAACCCCACCAAAGATCATGCTAAAAAAAAATGGAAGATCCAGACCCAACAAGAAAATGAACATGGTCATGGAAAAGAGAAGCCAAAGGCGCAACATTCTTCCAGATACTTAGAGCTGATGTGCAGAATCTTTCATTAACATCCCAACCATTACTTGTAAGACCATACTTAGAACCAATCACTTGATGCCATAGACTATTTCTTTCATTGCTGAAACACCAAAGCCATTTGGCAAGTAATGAGGAATTTCGAGCAGAGAGATTTCCTATATCAATCCCTCCATTCTCCTTACTCTTACAAACCCCCTGCCACTTCACTAAATGGTCTTTCTTAGCACCCCCACCTTCCCATAAAAAATGGCTTTGAAGTTTTTCAATGATATTCACTATCTTCTTCGGCATCCTAAACATGGACATATAGTATACTGGAATGTTAGAGAGGGCTGATTTGATTAGGGTGATTCTCCCCCCAAAGAGTAAATAGTTCCTTTTCCACTCTCTTGATAACAAGTTCCCAAAAAGATATGGACCTTGATACACCACCAAGGGGTAATCCCAAGTCTGAGAGGGGTAATGATCCAACTAAACATGCAAATCTACTAGCTATGTGTTCAACTCTCTCTCCTTCCATATTCTATCCCAAAACCAAACTCTTTTGCATATTTACACCTAGACCAGAAATCATCTCAAAGATTTGTAAAATGCACCTCAAGGTATCCACTTGCTCAACAGACCCATCCAAGAATACAATAATGTCATAAGAAAACTGGAGGTGAGATACCTGAACTCCTTCTGACCCTATCAGAAAACCATTGAACAGACCTCTCTCTTGAGCCACCCTAAAAAACCAACTCAAGACATCCCCTACTAGGGTAAAAAGGAATGGTGATAAAGGATTGCCCTGGCGAAGACCTCTAGATGAGGGAAAAAGCCTCGACACTGATCTGTTAAGAAGAAAAGAGAACTGAACTTTACTCTCACAACCTCTAATCCACCTTCTCCACCTATTCCCAAAACCCTTCCATTCTAACACAAAATCAAGGAATCCCCAATTCACCTGATCATATGCCTTTTCGAAATCAAGTTTACAAATCAGACCAGGCTCTCTAGATCGGATCTGAGAGTCAATGCACTCGTTTGCTATCATTACACAATCAAGTATTTGCCGCTCGTCAACAAAGGCACATTGGTTTGGGGCCACTAAACCAGGGAGGACAGTCTTAATGCGGTTAGACAGAACTTTGGCTATAATCTTATAGAGGCTAGTGGTCAAACTGATTGGCCTAAAGTCCTTAATTTCCATTGCCCCCACCCTCTTTGGGATCAATGCTAGAAATGTTGCATTTGTGCCTTTATTGATGATTCCACTTGAAAAGAATTCATGAAACACTTGCATCAAATGGTTCTTAAGACAAGCCCAATTCTTCTGAAAGAAACCCAAAGTAAAACCATCAGGGCCCGGGGATTTGTTACCATCTAATTCATTAACTACCTTTTCAATTTCCTCTTCCACAAAGGGTCTTTCCACCCACTCAAACATTTCACTATCCAACCTATAAGCATTCTTCTCATTTAGAAAAAATTTGAACTCTTGATTGGCCTTATACAAATTTGAATAAAAGTCAGTGAGACCTTGAAGTATCTTTTCTGAATCTTCGGTTTCCCTATCATTAATTACCAATTTTGAGATAGTATTCTTTCCTCTTCGACTTGAAGCTATTTTATGGAAGAACTTGGCATTTTCATCCCCCTCCTTAAGCCATGACACCCTTGACTTCTGTCTCCATGCAATTTCTTCCATCTTAAGGACATCCATAGACTCACTCTTTACCTCATGCCTTCTAATTCTATCATCCTCACTAAAAGTCCCTACTTCCTTGCTTCTATCCATGACTTCTATTTCCTCTGAAAGAATTTTCTCTCTCTCCTCAAGACTTCCAAAACATTCCTTATTCCATTGTTTTAACTTAGCTTTGAGACCTCTAAGAGATCTTATGAATTTAAAACCTGCCCACCCCTGAACTCCCTCCGATACCTCCACCCACCAATCACTTATTAGCTTATCAAAATTTGGATATTCCAACCACATTTTCAAATCTGAAGGGAGATGGCCCACTAGATCCCATCCCACTAGACAACATCAAAGGGTGATGATCAGAAATAGGTCTAGGCAATAAGGATTGTACCACAAAATGGAAATGGGAATCCCAAGCATTAGAAGCAAGGGCCCTATCAATTCTAGTACACAAAGGAGGGACTTGAAAGTCAGACCAAGTGAATTGTCCTCCTCTTAGTGGGTAGTCAATTAGCTCACAGTTCTGAATCCAATTTGTAAAATTCCTCATGCTTCTGTTAGCCCTTAAATTCCCACTACTCTTTTCATGAGAATATCGAATCACATTGAAATCCCCCACAATTAACCATGGGACATCTGACCTAGAGTACACCTCTTCCAGCTCATTCCAAAATTGCTCCCTCTCTCTAGAGCGAGGTGGACCATACACCCTCGAAAACCACCACGTGAATTTTTTTTTTATGAGTAATGATAGGATAGTATATATTTTATAAATATAAAAAGATGAAATGTATGTCAATTTTACATGATCACCCAACCCAATGATAGATCTCCACCAAAAAACATACTCCACTCAAAGAAAAACAAAACTAAATGACCATCCCCCATCGATATGCTTCCATGGACCAGCTATAACAACCATAAGATAGAATCGTAGTTGAATAAGGCATTCAACTCCGAAGCTAATGATGTAGAGTTGCCTCTACGGGAATGCCTTCCACTTAAGACTCATCTAAGACCACTTTCACTCCCTTCCATCCCCTAACAATGAAGAAGAAAAGCACCACCTATGCCAGTCTCTCACTATCTCCACAGCATGAGTATCCTGAAACTTTGGAAGAACCGCCAAGCATGATGCTGCTGCAACTATAATAGAATCAAAAACATGTTCCATAGACACCCGAGAGTCGTGGAAGATCCTGTTATTACGCTTTAACCAAATATGTCATATAACTGCATGGAGCATGGACCTGTACAAAATGTTACCCTTGCTCCCCAACCCTCCAATTCTCCATTGAGCAAACAAATCTGATAAAGTATTTAGAAGGACCCATGATACTCCAATCACCTGAAACAAGTTCATCCAAATAGTACTAGCAAAACGGCACTATACAAAAAGATGATCAATACTCTCTCCAGCCTCCATACACATACTACACACGTGAGGGGATAAAGCATTCGTCTTCCATCTACTTTGGAGACGATCAGCTGTAATAACCTTGTATAGTATTGCTGTCCATAAAAATGCCTTAATCTTGGGGGGAACCTTGGGTTTCCATAACTGAACACTTTGATTGAGCAAATTAAAGAAGGATTTACAAGAAAACGTACTAGAAGAAGAGTGAGACCAAATGACCTTATCATCAGAAAAAGAATTGATGAACACATTCTTCAGCTTATCTAGGAGAGAAGCCAAATCCTCCAATTCAGCATCTCGAAGTTCTCTCCTAAAAGCCAGGTTCCTTGAAAGACCTGACCCTGGTATGGACAAGATGTTAGCCACAAAGGCTTGAGGATGGGTAGCTAAGAGAAGCAAACGGGGAAAAAGACTCGATAAAACAATATTGCCCCACCACTGATCATGCCAAAAAAGAACTGAACAACCAGATCCGATCGACAACCTAGTGTGAGGGTAAAATAGAAGAGCCATTCCTATGATAGCTTTCCAAGGACTATTTCCCGATTGGCGTGTCCTCACATTGATAGAACGCTCATTAGCGTCAATACCATATTTGCTGACTATCGCCTTGTGCCAAAGACTATCTTGTTCAGTGCTGAAGCGCCACAACCACTTGGCTAACAAGGATGAGTTCCGGGAAGCTACCATGCCCAAACCTAGACCCCCTTTTTCCTTTTCCAGGCACACCTTTGCCCATCTCACTAAATGCATCTTCTTTGTGCCCCCACCCTCCCATAAAAAATCTCTTTGAGCTTTCTCAATGATAGTCACCACTCGTCTAGGCATACATAACAAGGACATGAAGTAAACCGGTAAATTAGAAAGAACCGATTTGATTAAAGTGATGCGACCCCCAAAGACAGATAATTCTTTTTCCATATCGCAAGCCTTTTCTCAACACTTTCAATAACTGGCTCCCAAAAGCAAATATTGTGTGGGGAACCACCCAAGGGCAATCCCAAATATGACATAGGCCAAGCAACCTGACACCTTAAAATTCGGCTAACCACCTCAATGTCCCCCTCCCTCATGCTTAGCCCGGCTACAGAACTCTTCCCCCAATTAACTCTTAACCCTGAAACCATGTGGAAAGTATGCAAGATGCTCTTCAACCAAACAACTTGATCTCTAGAATCCTCTAAGAATACTAAAGTATCATCAGCAAATTGAAGATGGGTAATTCTAGGGCCTCTTCTCCCTATCTGGAATCCTTGAATCAAGCTACCTTCCGCCCCACTAGAGAAGAAACTATGTAAAACCTCAGCTACTAAGGTGAACAAAAAGGGGGATAAAGGATCCCCTTGGCGGATACCTCTCGAGGAAGGGAAGAAGCCTTTCACCGTCCCATTAACAAGAATGGAAAAGTGAACCTTCTCAAGACACCCACGAATCCATCATCTTCATCGAATACCAAATCCTTTCCAATGCAAAGCCGAATCAATACAATTCCACTCAACCTGATCATATGCTTTTTCAATATCCAGCTTGCATACAATTCCTGATTCCCCCAACCTTTGCCTACTCTCTACACACTCGTTAGCAATCAAAGCCCCATCCATAATTTGCCTTCCTTCCACAAAAGCGCTCTGATTAGCAGATCTAATCTTTGGTAACACGGTTTTTAACCTAATAGACAAAACCTTAGCTAAGATGTTATACACACTAGTCGTGAGACTAATAGGTCTAAAATCCTTGACACTTATTGCTCCAGGTCTTTTAGGAATGAGAACTAAGAAGATAGCATTAGTTGCCTTATGGATGACACCATTTGAGTGAAACTCTCTAAACACCTCCATTAAATCCTCCTTGACAATCTCCCAGTTCCTTTTAAAGAACTCAATAGTAAAGCCATTTGGCCTAGGGGCTTTATCTCCTTCCATATCCCAGATAGCCATCCTGATTTCCTCCATCTCAAAATCCCTCTCCATCCAATCTTTCTCCTGATCATTTAATTTCGATTGACTACACTCCTTTAATTTAAACCGATGTTTTTGCTCGGATCTGTAAAGATTTGCATAAAACTGACATAAAGAATTCCCAATTTCCACCACATCCTCCACCTCTCTCCCATCGACTTCCAATCTATAAATACAATTCTTGGCTCTTCTCCCATTGGCTACCTTATGAAAAAATGCCGTGTTCCCATCACCCTCTTTCAACCACTTGATTCTAGATTTTTGCTTCCAATGAATTTCTTCATTATTTAAAATCCTTCCCAAATTCTCTTTAACCTCCATCCTTTAGCCCTATCGTGCATGTCCCAACTCCCACTTCCTTCCTTATTATCCAACATCTTAATTTCCTCCACAGTTTTATTTTTCATTACTTCCACTCTTCCAAAGCTCTCCTTATTCCATGCCTTTATATGGTATTTCACCTGTTTTAAACATCGCATGAAAGAGAAACCTGCCCATCCTCCATTACCTCCTCTCCCTTCTCCCCACCAATCCTCCACTAATTTTGAGAATCCTGGATGTTCGAGCCACATATTTTCAAAACGAAAAGGAGTCGGACCACCATACATAGGCTCATTCAACAATGGAGAATGACCAGACACTATTCTAGGGAGCAACATCTGGACCATAGGCATAAAATGACCATCCCAAGAATCCGAAGCTAAACATCTATCTAATCTAGAACAGAGCTGAGGGACTTGGAGATTAGACCATGTGAACTGACCACCTTGCAATGGATAATCAATTAACTCACACTGATGAATCTAGTTTGAAAAATTCCTCATACTCCTAGTGACTCTAATCCTCGCATTATTAGACTCATGGGAATAACGGTAAACATTAAAGTCACCCACAACCACCCACGGCATATTAATCCTTTGGACTTGACCATATAATTCTTGCCAGAATCTCTCCCTTCCCCTAGTCTGACAAGGCCCGTAAATAGCTACCATTTATCACTTGAAATTATCCCTTGTAGATTCAAACTCCAACAATAACGAGGACACACCCATTTGGTTTCCCACCATGGTGACACTAGTAGTATCCCATAAAACCAAAATCCCCCTAGACCAACCCGAAGAAGGTAACGTAAGCCAATCGATTCCACCAACCCCACACACTCCTAACCAACCTACTATCCACAACCTCTACTTTTGATTCCACTAAAACAACCACTTCTGGCTTCCACTTCTTACATATCTCTTTAACTGCGACCTTATTGTACTTCCCCCCAATCCCCTAATATTCCAACACAAAATCTTCATGGAAAACTTATGGGTCCCTTCTCTAATGACTCTTTGAATGCTTCCACAGCATTCGGTATTGCAATCCGATCACCCCAACACCCTTCCACTTCCTCAATAACCTTTTCCGAAAACAATCTCACACTATTCCACATCTCCTTAGACTCATCAATCTCACCACTTCGATGATAAGAACCTTCCTGATCACACCCCTCACCCATGACATCAATAGAACCCAAATGCCCCTTCCTATCATCCATAGGTTGTAGCCCATCAGCACTGTTAGACCTGTTTCGACTTGCAGTAATAATCGCATCTGGTAAATGAGATAATAGAATTTCATTCATATGAGAGCAATCCTCAAGATACATACCTCGATTTAAGCCACCACGTGAATTGATCACTCAAACCTAAAAATTTTATAGAAAGAGTGTATACTCCCCTTTTCACCTCTTCTTTCCTTAAAATTGTATTATCCCACATGATCAATATTCCCCCAGACGATCCAAGTGATGGGATAAAATCCCATTCCTTGTCTCTATCCCCTCGCAATCTTCTAACTAACCTCCCATCAAAAGATTCTTTCTTTGTTTCTAAAACAACCAAGATGTCAGGCTTAAATTTAAAGCATAAATCTTTAATTGCTCTTTTTTTCCAATCACACCCCAGACCCATAATATTTCAAGAGATTTTCATTAGAAAACCCTTCTACTACCCTCTGATTTTTCTCTGCTTCTTTGAATAACTTTTTGTATCGAGTTGCTTTCCCCATTTGAAGATTCCACCCTGTCAATAGCTATATTCGCAAAACTCTCAAGCCTCTCCCACAAACCCTCTTCCTCTCCACAATTAACCCACGTCTCCAAGATTTCACCGACCATCCCATCAATCTCATCACCCGAGACACATCCATCCATAACACTGCACACCAAGGCTTCTGGGGTTTCAGCAATAATTGGGTAGTTATCAGGGTTCTCAAGGTCAGACCTATGACAGTCAGCAATTAATGGAAAGGAAGAAGGTGACTGAACACATGATCTCATACCTGGATGAAATAATGACTTCGATTTTTGAACAAAAGAAGGAAAGTGATTGAATGAACACCCAGCAAGAAGAGTTTCTAAGATCGCTGCTTCGCTTGTTTGTTCCAGACAGCTAACAGTTCTGCATTTCATCTCCGCAATAGAAAATGTTTCAGCTTCATCACCCTTATCTCTACCCCCCGATATACCATTTGCGACCGGACCATCTAACTCCTTCGCCTTGCCCACCTGATTCCCATTGCAAATATAGACGTTGTCGCCATCCTTCATTCTATGTCTAGAATAGCATATTGGCTGAGGACTAGAATCCCTTTGAACTTCCCTTTCATCATTGGACCACCTGCGCTTGACTTCGGACTTACTGCTGTCTTCAACAGATACAGCAACCAGACCCAGCTGTCTATCATCTTATCGACTTTGCATATCTCTGGAATTCCATATCACCCACTCGTCAATCTCTGAAATTCTAGCATCAATTCTAGAAATTGACTTCTCCATATTATGGCAGAATGAAGACAGGGTTGAACATGAGAAGCTATCTTCCCCCTTTTCTCCCGAGACTGGAATACTCCCCTTCGCAAACACCGACGCTGACGTATTGACGATGTGAGATGGACTTGGCTGGGTCCCCATCTTAGGGACTTCAGAAATTCCAATGGGACCTATTTTATCGACAATAACATGTCTATTCTCGGGTACAGCCCCATAAAAACCACATACCCCATTTAACCCTAACAGGGTTGGTTCGATAGAGTTATTTGGGCCTTCAACATGAGCTTCAACGTAGGACCCACCACCTTTCAAAGCTGAACTTTCCATACACATGGCTGGCCGACTGACACCACCTTCTGCAACCCCTCCTTCTAATCCTCCATCTAATGAGTCTATGATGTGACCTCCCTCTGTGCAAACTTCTCCTACCCCTCTGTAAGCAGGCTTTGTCAATACAAAGTCCCCAAAATGCCCTTTATCATTTGATGAAAACACTTCCTTACCCCTTCCACCATTGCCATCCTCAACCTCAAAAAACTCCAATTTCTGCAAACCCACCCAAGAAATCTGAAAATCTGCAGATTTCATGTCGATAAAAATGTCATACCATTCCTCACAATCCCATATTACCATTCGTCTAGGTATTCTCCGAGCTAGCAATTCTCTTACTTTGATTCTTATTGCTCCCTCAGCAGAAATTCCATCCAATTGAAGAAAAACCCCCAAAATATCTCCAATACCTTTGAACGTTTGCAGAGCCATCAAATGTGGGGGAATCCCCACCAACCTTATCCACCACCCATCTTTCTTCACTGGACCTACAGTTGTTTTGAAGTCCTTGTTCCACCAGTTGGCCTATATCATATCTTCTTGGATGTTAAAAGGACTGTCGGCCACCAAAAACTCCGCTGTATAAATGGAGGAAACAAAAATCATGGCCTCCAAATAACCTAAAGGAATACATGAGACTTTCTGTGAGATTCCACCTTTCTTCATACATTCTTCAACACATGACTCCCAATTAACAAGACTTGAAGCTTTGCAAAATAACGGGTAATCCCACTTATGATCAGAAAGCGGATATGACTGCATAACTTCCATTGTGAAATCTTGACCTTCCCTGATGAATTTGCTTCTAGTTACGCTAATTTCACACAACGATTTAAAAGCTGAACATGATCATCTTTTAAACCACTGAAATCAGAATTTCTATCAACCTGATCCTCTACTAGGATCGAACTGACTCCATGAGAACTGATATTATCCTGAACCATTCCCCTGTCAGCTACAGCCTCCATACACTTGGACTTTCCCTTCTTATCATAAGATAGCTTAACCAATGAATCCAGAATGTACTTCCATCTTGATTTTTCATCAACCATTGGGAAAATAACCATGCCACCTCTTTCACCTTTATGTTTGGACGAAATGGATACTACTAGCATTCTCCCTCTTGTATTAACCATAATTTTTGCCGAGAAAAGCAAACCACCTATCTCCGACCAACATAGAGACCCAACTAGACGATTATACTTTTGTGCATCCTCCACTGTGTTCAAAAACCTGTTTAAGTGAGTTCCATGAAACTGAACCCATGAAAAAAAACGCCCATTTTTCTCAACCACTCGAAACGTTACCCTCTGTTTTCTGTACACCCTTTCAAACTGGAACGTTTTTCTTTCTATTGGGGCTGCAACTCTGTATGGTTTGGTTCGGGTTGGCCTCAACCCAAGACCAAACCAAGGTTACTGATGGTTGGCCCAAAATCGAACTGAACCGACCTTAGAACCGAAATACCAAAACCGAAAACCGAACCTATTATTTAAAGAAAACCCGTAACCCAACCCAAACCAAACCGAATTACAAAATTCGGTTCGGTTTGGGTCATTTTCCCATACTTAAAACTTGTTATCAAGAGAGAGATTCCCATTTTTGCCCAAAAAAAAATTTAAAGAATGCACACAACAAATTTAAAGGATCATCACTTACATGTTTTCAATCTCTTAAGTAGTTCACATGTATACTTAAGATGGAGCAAAGAGCTTAGAATCCCAAGTCATATGTTAATTGTTTTGGATCGCACTTTTGAGCTCATGAATCAATTTAATAATTAACTACAAAGATTTATAAAATAATAATCTTATTCATGATTTTATAACTTATAATTTATAAGTTATATTGTCTTATTATAACTTTATCTATTGTATATTTTATATATATTATTATATTTCGGTTTGGTTCGGTTTTACAATTAGGAAATTCGGTTCGGTTTTGTTAACCCAAGCCTTCAACCTAAAACAGAACCAAAAAAATTCGGTTCTCTATATTTAGAACCAAAACCTACCTAAAGACTATATAACCTAAACCAAACCGACCCAAAGTCGGGTTGGACCGATTTGGTTTCAGTTTTAACCGACCCAAGTTGCAGCCCTACTTTCTATCACGACAAGACTCCTAGCAATCTCAAAAGGACGAAAACCAGCCTTCGTTCCCCGATGGTCGACCATAATAGGCTTTTGTCTAGCCACAATTTCGGCATATGATGGACGGCTTCCTTCTACAATCCTTACCAGAGCCAGAGGTGAATCTGAAACAACTGCTTCATTTGCAACCGGCTTTGCTCTTTCAATAGGGACATGAACGACCTCTTCCCTGGGTAACTCCACCACTGGTACTGAACACCCATTTGGAAGCAGAGCTTCTTGTAGTACTAATACGATCTCAGAGTAGTTGTATCCTACGTTTTTCAAATCCTTGCACATTAATAGCAAATCCGAAAAGGTGGGTCAGATCATTTGATCTCCTGCAAGACACATACCCTCACCTCGCATCCAACTAATATTGAAGCCACTTAAAGGATCTGGGCTTCGCATGATCTCACAGGATACCTTCTCAGATGCAAGTCTTGAGAGAATCGATCGATAATCCTAGGCTTCGCACAGAGCAATAAAGTCTCAATACTTGCTTTGGCAAAATTGATCTGGGCTTTGCATGATCATACGATCACATCTTTGAAGGTACGGGCTATCCTAGTAAGAGGATAAATTCTTGATCCGGCGGTGTTTCTACTGTTCTAGCAAAGGTTTTGAGTTTCGGTGCCACTGGGCGTGCCGGTGCCTGAAAAAATCGGCAAGCCGACAATTTTTTAGCAAAACGTTGAAAAAAGTGTCTAATGAGTTTTGGCTGAAATTTCGTCGGCATGCCAATGCATGCCGCGAAATTTCGATCGAAATGAATTTTTTTTTTGCTTAAAATCAAATATTATTAATAAATGAGATGATTAGAAGTTATAATACATGAATAACATAAGCACATGTGCAAATAATCAGTAAATTAATGATAATACTTAATGGTATACTAATATCATGCATTGATACTCATTAGTCATTAGTAATTATGAGACATGGAAAATGTCACCTAGATGACTTCCGATATCATCACGTGGGTTTGATAAAAATAGGAGTCGCCACCATTCAAGTTAAGGTGTGAATGGGCATCAAAGGGATCATAAAATGCTAAATAGAGCCAACGTAGCTCTAATTCAAAGGTGAATCTAGAGATCAGGTAAGGGGAATAGGTTATGAGTAGGGTAAGGTGTTAGGCACCCCCACTCATCCGTACAAGACGGTTGCCACATGCTTGTCATGCTCAAAGGTTGTTTGCTAGTCACAATAAACAAAGAAGTGCTTGAAAGTAAGCAAACATCTACGTGATTCTTCCATATGAATAGTCCAATAAATTTGGACTCTCTTTATGGATATACCACCTCTAAGACTTCATGAGTGAATAAAAATCAAAGCAAAAATTGTGGAAAACTAAGCCAAAGCAAATCTGGAAAAATCAGACCATAAAAGCTTGAAAACTTGGATCACTCACAAATCTCTCAATTCAAACTCAAATCAAATGAAACCAAAGCCACTTGTAGACACCCCAAATTGCATTTCAATATAAGAGAACATTCAAAAGGAACTTTAAATATTTTATTTGAGCCTTGACATGTGACACTCAAAAATACTCAAGAATAGTGCTAACCACACTGAATATACGGGTTTTTGAGAATTTGGTCTCAACCGCCCTGTATTTACGGTTGCAACTGCATACACAGCACTGTTGATGTTCATGCTTCTTGCGTGAGCTGCCACGTGGCCACCAGGCCGTTAAGCCGTTGAGCCACGTCGGTAGCAATCATGGCAAGCGCAACTGAATTGGAACCGCCCTGTATGTGCGGTTGAGGGGAATTTGCATTGAAACCGCATATGGAGTGACGGTTCTGTGTAAACCGCACTGTGTATACGGTTTTGCTTGTTTCGAGGATTTGCGAAAAGGCTCGATCTCTGAGCTTTATTTACGTACATTACCTCTCTCTCAGGGACTTGAACTCCCTATTTTACCCTCCGAAACCTCTAGATTTATATCAATTCAAGGCTTTAATCTGAATTGGAACAATCTAGAGGGATTTTTGGGCATACCCTTGGGACTTTATTGCCCTTGGCTGTGCCTATAAATAGAGGGGACCTCCTCTTGCAAATGGCTGATAATTTGAAGCTTGGAAGCTCTACAAGAAGAGGGAAACTCTGCTGGATTGCTGCCTCAAGTGCTCAAGTCATCAAAGGTAAAGTCCTATTTCATTTCCAGCTTCTTTTTTACATTTCCAACTCCCAACTTCTATATAGACTTCGTGCCTCTAGTCTTCATTTAAAGAATCATTCTTTACATCAAATTGTAGTGTGAGCCAATCTGGTTGGTAGCTACCTAGTTACCCTACACTAAAAGAGTTAATTTTGGCATTCTATTAAGTGATCCATCTTCTTTGTATTTTTTTAATGACTACTAACTTGCTCTTAGCAGGTTCTTCCCCTTTGGCAAGTATATTTTTTCTACAATGCTTACATTTCTTCACATGACATTGCCTTTATGTTTTGGATACATAGTGAGGAATGGAGATGGAAGATTTAATGGTTGTAAAGGCATGATATAAACGTGCTAGGAATAATGTGAAACTAAGTAGGGCAGTAAGTGCATTTAAGAATACCCTTCAATAGTATGGAGATTGGAAAAAAAAAAAGGTAACTTTGGATTCGAAGTTATCAAACATGGGGATTTCAATCTTGCAATCATTTGAGTAAATTTATCAAACATGGGGATTTCAATCTTGCAATCAAAGATAGTAAATTCATTTTATGGAGATCTTTGAAGATGGAAAAAAAGAAGAAGGTATCTTTGGATTCAAGTCCATAAATTCAAGCGACATGAGTAATCACAAGAAAACACAAGAAGCTATGGAAAGCCAAAGAAAGAAATAGTTTTGGCAGGTCTCTACACATTAAAGTAAATGATAATAAATATGGAACCCATTTTATAACTACTGGAAGGATATTTAGAGAGTTCATAAGATTCTCAATGAAAACTCAAACCATAATCAGTTAAAAGCTATGAAGAAAACAATCATTTGAGTGGAAAGAAAGAAGATGCCCTTAATGCCTATTCCATTGCATTCATTGATCGCCACTATGTTTTCCATGACTTAAAGATTTCATGAGCCTGAGAAACAATGGACAGTGAAGAGCCTAATATGTAATGATTATCCTTCTTATGTGCACTTTCTATCATCCTTGTCGCTAATTCTCAAAATGACTAATGAGATGGAAAGGAAGTGACGTACTAATTAATTGGCTTAAAAATATGAATGGCTGGCAGAAGAAGTAGCAAAACTAAGTCCATGGGCAAAATCTAATAATAAAGAAGTTGTGACAACAATGATACTCTTTTTATAAATAGAATAGAACACAAATTTGAACTTCGTTTTTTCTGTAATAAACACAAAGGAAGAAAGAAGTGAAGACATACTAGCTATGTAGTCTAAGAGTTTTGAATCAACAATTTAGGAATGATCCAAAGGAGCACCTGGACCCATACTTCCTTGAGGATATGGGCCAACTTTTTTTGAGTGGATAAATCATAAGTGCAGCCATGCAAGAAATAGTTGGAGTTTTATTTGACTCGTGAAATGCCAAAGGGCCTCCACTTGTTCTCGGAAAGAGATTGACAGCATCGTGAGTAGTAGATGGAATAGAATTAGAAATAAGATTAAAGGAATTAGTTAGACCAACTGATGCAATCATTAACATAATTGATTTTTCCAATACACCAGTTCCACATCCTTATATTGTGTGTGATTGTGAAGAATCTAACATACCTCTTTTGCATGATTTAAATGACAACATTGTTCATATGTTGTCATGTTCTGGTCAATACCATTGGCATTTCCACCTTTACCTCCTACATGAATTACCACCACACTTGCCTCCCCTTTTTGATGTGGTGCCTAAGGTATAGTTGTCATGTGATGACATAGCACTTCTATGGCTGGAAGTGCTTCCCTTTTTAAAAATAGGACCCCTTTTGACAAAGAGATGGAAGATCCTTTCCTAACACATGGGTATACACATGCCTAAACCCAAAATGTAGGCCTTCTATTAACTAAAAATTTGGTTCTTTTTATCTAACTCTTAAATTTAGATGCACTGATAACACAAGCACCCTGGGAATCTTGTCGGCAATATAATTCCTTCCTATACATGAAGGTGGTGAGGTATTAAGCGATCAGTCTTCTGTTCTGCCTCCACTTGTCTGAATTGAGAATCATTATGCTAAAAGTGATATATGCAAGTTGTATTACCAACTTGGAAATATTATTTGTTCATGGATCCACGGTTTTTAATTTGTTCAAAATATAGCAAAATGAAGGGTCCTAAAATTTTCAGTATATCAAAACATGGCACAATTTGAGATTTTTATGTGTTTATTTTTTATGGAAATATAGGGAAATGGCAAAATTTCCCTCAAAATTTCCTCGTTGTAAAGGTCCATAATTTTCCCTAATCTTAATTTAAAACCATCATTGCATCTCAATGTCCTTGGCTGTCTTATCTTAGAAAAAGGGAAAAAGCAACTGACTTTTGATGTTAGGATGCATTTTGTGAAGGAGCCAAGTCATGACAGTTGAATTTTATACATCCTGCTTATCATTAGATGGATTGAAGGGTTTTGGATCTATAATCCCTCCATTGAGATTTTGCACCCCAGCTGCTGTTCTATTCAAGATATATACTTGCCATGATGTTTTGTAGATGAAGTGCCATCTGCAAAAGAAAATAAGTAAAAGAAAAAGAGACCATAGGATGCCTTGACAGTTGACACTAAGGTGGTTATGTGTGGGTAATTATTGGGCTCATTGGGTCAAGTGGAAGATAGGTGTAGAGATGGTGTGAGATATTAATGGCTCTCCTCAGCAAGTCCATATTTATTTATTTATTATTATTTAGCTTTTGGGTGGTGGAAAAAAAAATGTCCATGGGTTACATTAAGCATTACAAAGTTTACACGTATTACCCAACGATTGGGATTCAAGAAATAAGACTTTAAGGAATTGCACTATTATAACCAAAAAAAAAATGTCCATGGGTTACATTATGCACTACAAAGTTTACACATATTACCTAAAGATTGGGATTCAAGAAATAAGGCTTTAAGGAATTGCACTATTATAACCAAGCTGCATCTTATATTGCTACAGAACATTTTTTCTGTAATAGAACCAAGCAGATGGTTGTTAATGGGAAAGCATCTAGCTATTTTTTGGATCACAAAATCAGCTTGCTGATGTTCTCATGAATTCTTTTGTTTTTGTTTTATTCAAAATATCAATGTATGAAGTTGGGATTCAGATATCAATGCTCAGTTTATTTAGAGTAATATCCAAAATCTTAGTGTTTAGAAGATGGCATATACAATCTACAATATCATTTATTGTCGTTTCATATATATTGGGATTGCTAATATTAGCATATTTGTGGTGGATGACTGATTGTTATTTGACATTTGCAGATTTTTTATTTTTGCTATAATATAAATCTCTGATAAACTGGCTAATTATGTTGTTATCAAGTAACTTTTTATACTTTATGCTGTTGTTATAACATGTTATGCAGTCAAATGATGATTTCATGTATAGACATGGAGTTTGGAATTGATATTTAACCAAAAAAAGAAGGGATTTTTAGTCATATTCTGGGCAACTGCTGATCCAAGGAAGTAATATGTTTGTAATGTTATCTTTTAAAAAATTCCCCTTTCTTACAGTTAACATGATTAATTAAAATTTTCTATTTATGTTATAGAAAGCGCTGGCTTCCTATATAAAAAGATATGCTTGGTCAAATGCAAAGACAGAAGATTTATGGGCTGTTCTAGAGGAGGAATCTGGTCAACCAGTGGAGGTCCTAATGAACTCATGGACAAAGCAACAAGGATATCCGGTTGTCTCTGTGAAGTTTAACAATCAAAAGTTGGAGTTTGAGCAGGTTTTTTTGTCACCCATTTCTTTTGTTTTTTTTAATTAAGGACAAGTATCTCAAGATGAAAGTGCATGGTTTCTATAACACAACAGTTAGATAATCTTCTTTGATCTACTGTGAAAATATGGGAATTAGGATTACGTGATTATGATTTAGTTTCTATTATACATCATAGAATTATTTGTAGAAACTAATGAGAGTCTTCTTTTGGACCGTACATAGTTAGGAAACTACCTGTTGATTCTTTTGAAGAATATAAGCTTTCTTGCTTAATATGTGGACGAACCATTGTGTGAACCAAACAAGTTATTGGCACATACAACTGAATCAAATAATCTTGTAGCATCATTTTCATTTTTCAAGATTAGCTTTGATACTAAAAAGTAGTGAATGATGCAAAGAAACCTAAAAAGTAAGCAAGATTAAATAGTTTCAGGAATGAATATGGTTCAATTGGAGGACGTTAGAAAATTGTGAAAGGTCAAGGGTGGTGAGAGAATAAAGCATAGGAAACGATGGTGAAAAAACAAGAGAAAAGTTTCTTTTTAATTTTTAATTTTTTTTTTTGGTTTTAGTGTTTAAAAGGATGCTCTAGAACTTTTGTAAAATTGGCGTATATGAAATTTCTCAAAGAAAGTGGCTTCTAACTTATATATTTACCAATCAGCATATCAAGAGCAATAAAATTTGGAGAAATGAAATGTTCAATTGACACGTCGTTTTTACCCTATGAGGTCCTATAGTGGAAGGCCATGTTGCATGGACTTGGGCTGCCAATATGGGATATTAGGCACAACAGATTCTATGATATTTGTTGATAACATTTTCTTTATTTTCACATAAAAAATTAACATCTAACCAAGGTTTGCAGTTGCCGAAATGTCGTGAAAATTTTGCTAAGGTGGTGACACAAAACCACCTTGGAAAAGGAAATCTCGAAGATTCCCTGATGTCGGTGTAATGTCGTCGACATTTCAGTGAGATCAAGTAAAATTTATCAGATTTTCCCTAATGTCGGCAAAATTTCAGTGACATTTAGCATAATGTTGGTGACAATTTGCGAAATGTCTTTAATTTACTATTTTAAAGCTTTTTTTTTTTTTTTTGGATTTCTTAATGTTATTAATTAGCCTCTCCATGAAGCAAAAGACCGGTTCCCAATTTGTCCAAGAAACCAGAATATAATATCTGTCCTCTATAACAGTGCTCAATCCAGGTATAACACTGTCCATGTTGACATACATGCAGATGTCAGTATGAATTGTTAAGAGTTTCTGAACAGATGTCAAATTGAAAGCATAAGAACATTGTCATGCATATAATACAAAATATGAGATAGAAAGTAATCCATTTTATAAAATGCACATGATGCAGACTTGCAGTTCATCATCATCATCAATATATGCAGTTGAGTACCCGTATTTCTGTGAAGTAAGCAATGCCACGCTAAGGCAAGATCTTCCATGCCCCAAGCACTCCCTGGCAAAACTGAAACTGAAGTTTATTTGAAAGAACAACTTGATCATAGCCAAACTGGTGAGCAAACTTGTTTGGATAATACGGTTCTAACCTGGACTGCGAACCAACCTTCACAAGAGTACACCTGACCTCAAACAAACCAAAAACTCAAATCGGATGTCAGATAACCCCTCTTGGTCAATGAAGGTGAGGTGTCTTTCATCTACAAAACATGTAGGACGGATGATAAAATGACGATCATGTCTAAAAAAGGCCCAAGCTTTAAATTTGCTCTTCTGGTGCGCCATCACCCCAGCATACCTAACCATTTGGGGATAGCTTTCGTGAAAATCAGTATCAGGGTAATAGGGAGAAAGGCTAGAAAAATGTTCTACTAACCAAGTCGTTACATAATGGCTAGGAAAAAAAATATTGTCATTTCCAGGTCCAGATGGACAAACCGCTCTCTCCATTGCATGATAAATATGCACCAACACAACTGGTGCTGAAGAAACTGTCCGCCATACCTTAGGGTTCCTATCATAAGGATATTGGGAAGCGGCAATGGCACTATATATCCCTGCTTGGTGAAGAAGGATGCCAAATTTTTTTCTAATATGTGCTCAATCCACTCGCGAAGGCATCGTCCAAATGATGCTTGACCTTGGAATTTGAAAATAGTCCAAGGCCTTTTCTCCTCCAAGAGCCTTGGCAGACAAGGAAAGAAGTCCTCAATTACTTTGATGGATGTATCTCCATCAGGCTCATTATTGACTTTCTCAAGGGTAATGGCCTAGAAATGAGCCCCAGTGACCTTCGAAGTTTTGAAGTACAAAACTTTCAAAACAAGGAGTTGGTATTGTCGTTTGGTGTTGGTGAAAGCTGGTCGTCTGAGAACATTGGGTAGTCATGGAAAGCTCGTCGGTGGAGAACATTGGTCTATTCGAACAAGCTGGTTTCGTCGGAGAACATTGGTCTTCGGAGAACAAGCTGGTTTCGTCGCCTGGCGTCGGTGAACAAGGAGCTGGTATCTTTGTCTGGCGTCGGTGAAACATGTCTTCTGAGAACATTAGGTAGTCATGGAAAGTTGGTCGTTGGGAGAACAAGTTGGTTTCGTCGATGAAAGCTGGTTTCGTTGGGTGAACAAGCAGATTTCGTCAGTGAAAGCTGGTCGTCTGGCATTGGGGTCGTTGGGGAAGAAGCTGGTTTCGTCGCTTGGTGTCGGTGATCAAGGAGCTGGTATCATCGTCTGGCGTAAGTGAAAGCTAGTCTGAGAACATTGGGTAGTCGTGGAAAGCTGGTCATTTGTCATCGGTGGAGGCTGGTTGTCTGGCGTCAGAGAACGTTGGTTGTCTGAGACCGTTGGAGAGCACTGTTACACTGAGAATGCTGGTTGTTTTGATAGCAGTCTCAACTTCTGGGTAGTAGCAATGGCAATTTGGAAAGTTAGAGTAGGCGGTCAAGTGACAGAGCCAGTTGAGGAAGGTGATTAGAGGTGGGTGATTTGCAGAAACTCAAAGCAGATGGAAAAGGGGAAGAATAAAGTTGCGGCTAAGGATAAGAATATTGGGAGGCATTAGATCTGGAAGAACAAGGAGCTGGTTTCATCTCAGCCGATGAAATCGTTTAGAGAAGGTGGTAGATTTTCATGGGGGAGGGAGAGAGGGCAGGTGCAGAAGTGCCAGCTCTTTATTCGTGTCCCCGTCTGGGAGTGATTTGTGTATCACTGTTAAATCTACGAAGAGTATGAGATGACTGGTTTTTAAAGGGGACGAGGCGAAGTGGCTATTCAAAACGATGAAGACAGGTCAAGCTGGAAATGGATCTTATGAATTGTTAGGGTCTGTTCGTCTGAAAGAGCGTAGATTGATAATGGAGAAGAAACAGAACAAGTGGGGCATTTCTTGCAGATTTTTGCTTTTATGCACAGTCGTCAATGGGGTTTGGTACTTCCTGTGGAGTTTTCTTGGGATGCCTGGAGTTATGCAACCCGGGCTATCTAAGAAGTATTGTTGTGGCCCTTGGAGTCGGATGCTAATTGCAAGGATGGCATCAAGAATCGGGGGTCAGAGAAGGTTTTCAAGATGGGGTGTTCAGTGGTTGAATTATTTCAGGGAAACAAGGTTTCGGGTGTTGTCCAGAACATGGGGTGGGTTCTGGTAGTGGGGGTCTGTCCGTCGGACTCCAGATGGTATCGTGTGATTCTATGTCATCAACTTTTCAAAGTAGGAGTGTGGGTCAAGGTGCAGCTGGAGATTCAAAAGGAGATGGGATTAGCTTGCTCTTTATATGAAGTTTCAGAGAAGAAGGCCATCATGTTTGTGCAATCAAAAGATGGATTTGTGAAGGTGCTGAGTAAAAAAGAAATCCAAACTCTTAACAAAATTAGAGTGTTCTTCCATTGATTCAATTTATCGGGAGGTCAGAGCATGGGTAAAGCATCAGTCGAGAGTTTGTGGATCCGAATTGATGGTATTCCATTGTTTCTAGTAGCAAGGAAAACGTTGGAGTTAATCGGAGAAATTATGGGAGGTCTGGTGAAAATAGCGGATATCGAGGTGCTGCTGAATAATTTTGTCTAAGCAATATTGCAAGTTCATGAGAAAATTTCTAGGAGAATTCCCAGATCGGTGTGCCTTTGGGATGGTTCTTATTTCGAAACTGAAATTTCGGTGTTGACACAGCTTGAAATTCTCGAATTTGAATTAGCTATTGAGGTTGAAGACGCTGATGTGGCGATGCCATTGTTAGATGGCGACGATGGAAAAGGTGGAGCTTCAGAGCCATTTAGGCATCGATTATGTCCTGTTAGCAACTTGCCTGCAATTTCGGCTACTTTGTCAGGAGCAGTAGGAATTCAAATGAGAGGGCCTCGGGCCCAGTTATTAGTTGAAGCGAATCTGGGTCAAACTAATGACAAGCCTATTCGAGTAGCTGGTTAGAGGGGCCCATGTATTGGCCCAGCTCGAGGTGTGTCTGATACAGGGCATACTAGCCCCAAAGCCTGGTCTTCGACTCCAAATTCAAAGGCGGGTTCTGAAGGAAGTTCAAAATCTGAGTTTCTTCAGTATGCTTCTACGACAATCTGCAGGGGACTACTCGAGAAGATGGAATCTATCCATCAGTGGTGATAGTGGAATCAGAAGGTGTTGAAGACTTTATCGCTTCAGTTGAATTTGATGGTGAAGAGGAGGTGGTGCTGAACTTGGAGAGTTTCTGCAACAAAGAAAGCGAAGATTGCTGCACAGGATGTGAGTTGGCAGCAGTGAAGAAGCCGTTGCTTGAGGAGGATGGTCATCAAGTAAATCTGGGCTTTCGCCCAAGCAGTGAGGTACCCATTGTTGTCGATCAGAAGCAAGGTTTTCTTGGAATTGTTCCTGAAGAGATCTTGAATTAGAAGCTTTCTATGGGTGAAAGGAGCCATCTAAAGAGTAAATCCTAAGAAAGTGGCGAGGCGCTGGAGGGTGTGTCAGTTGATTATTTATCTAGGCAGGAAAGTTCATATTCAAAGAAAGCTCCAGTTGGAAGAAATTGGGAGGTGGAGTTGTTCGTTAGAGATGAGGAGTGGAGTGGCCCGGAAGAGATGCTGACTCCAATTAAGGCGATTCTACCCTTTGAGTTGAAGAGTCGGGAGTCAGGAGATGCAGAAGGTGAAAAGGCCTTAGAAGGTGGTTCACAGAGCAGGTTACGGAGTCGTTGGCTTTGGTTTGGGTGTCAAATTCAATTATGGAGGTGAGCAGATGCCTGGGAGTATCCTTCGATGGTTTCGAGGAGGAAGCTAAGGTGTTATTTACTGCCATAGAAATGCAGCAGGTTCACAATTCAAAAGTAAAGAAGAGAACTGAGAGAGAGCTTCAGAAGCTTGCATGGTATCTTCAAGATAAAAATAGAGAAGTGGGATGTTCATCTAGCAGGAAGGCTAGGAGGGAAAAATTAAAGTTTCATAGAGCTTAAAATTCTATCGTGGAACACTCGTGGTTTCAATGTGGGAGAGAAGAAAGATTCGGTGAAGAATGCCATCAGATTTTGAAATCCTGATATTATCATTTTGCAAGAATCTAAGTTGGAAGTGGTGGATAAAAAAGTGATGGGGGATCTGTGGCAGCAAGGAAGGATTCAATGGGTCTATTTACCTGCGTTAGGGAGTGCTGGGGGCATTATTTTGGGTTGGAAAAGCAACATCTTCGAATTGAATCAGTCATGGGTGGGTACCTACTCTGTGTTTGTATTTCTAGCAGATTCAAGATCCGCGGAATGAAGGTTTACAATGTTGTTTCAAACGACATTTTGCTAGGTGTCACTAGTGAAAATTCGCCAAAATGAGGGAAAAATCTTTAGAATAGAAAAAAGGATAAAAAATGTAAATTTTTGTCATTTCGCGACATTTTGCTATATTTCGCGAAATGTCGCCGACATCACGGAATCTTCGAAATTTCATTTTCCAAGCTAGTTTCGTGTCGCCACCTTGGAAAATATTGAAATTGAAACATTGCTTGGAATATGAAATGTCGCGAAATTGTAAACATTGCTTGGAATCTATCTTAATCTCTGGAGTGTATGGCCCAACTAAAGAGTCACTATTGGTTCATTTATGGGAGGAATTGGCAAGTGTTAGACAAGGATAGTCAGTCTTGTGGTGTATCACCGGTGATTTCAATGAAATTCGCTTCCCATCCGAGAGAAAAGGCTGTAGATATACTTTGGGTTCTATGCTGAAATTTTCAGACTTTATACAACAGTTCAAGCTGCTAGACATCCCTATTGAAGGTGCAAGATTCACCTGGTAAAAAATAAGGCTTCCCCTTTATCTAAAGTAGACAGATTTCTTATATCTGTAGAGTGGGAGAAAATGTTTCCAGATTATTCAGTTGGAGCCATGCCAAGGCCAATATCTGATCATATTCCTCTTCTAATGTCATGTGAGAATGACATCCACAAGGCTTCTCCATTTAGATTCGAGAACATGTTGCTGGAGAAGGAAGATTTCATTAAGAGGGTGGAACAATGGTGGGGAAAACTGAAATTTTTGGGCACTCCAAGTTTCATTTTCTGTCACGAACTTAAGGCACTAAAAGAGGAGATAAAGCGGTGGAATAGGGTTGAATTTGGAAATGTAGATGACAAAATGGCGACTTTGATGGATCAAATTAAGAAGTTAGACGAAAAAGTAGAGTCAGATGAGTTGCTGCCAACTGATTGGATATTGAGGGAAAAGCTTAAGATGGAATTTAAACAGTGGACCAAATTGTAGGAGGTGAGTTGGTGCCAAAAGTCCCGAGCTCTTTGGTTGAAGGTGGGAGATAAAAATACTGATATTTTTCATAAGATGGCCAACGCAGATCTAACAATATCAAGAAATTGGTGAAAGATAATAATGTTATTGAAGGCAAAGAACATATTGAGAAAACCATTACGGAGTACTTTTCTAAGTTATATCATGAGCAGGAAATTTTCAGACCACAGTTAGATAAACCATCTTTAGTAAGTTGCCAGATGCAGATTGTGACAGGTTGGAAGGTTGCTTGTCTGAGGAGGAGGTGAAAGGTGTCATCTCTCAAAATAACGCAGATAAGTCTCCAGGTCAAGATGAGTTTTCAATGGCATTCTACAAGGCTTGTTGGGAAATAATCAAGGATGATTTGATGAAAGCATTACAAGAATTCTTTACTTATGGGAGTTTTGAGAAAAGTTTGAATGCCACATTTGTAACGTTGATCCCTAAGAAGGAAGAAGCAGTGGAGTTGTCAGATTTCAGACCTATTAGTCTTGTAAGTAGCTTCTACAAAATCCTGTCTAAGCTGTTAGCAAATAGGTTGAAGAGGGTACTTCCGTTTTTGATATCACCAACCCAAAGTGCCTTTGTTGGTGGAAGACAACTATTAGATGGGGTTCTAATTGCAAGTGAATGCATTGATACATGCCAAAGGGAAAAAAAAAGGTCATATGCAAGTTAGATTTACCGAAGGCCTATGATCATGTGAACTGGGAGTTCATGTTATATTTATTAAGGAGGATCGGTTTTGGAGTCAAATGGAGGATATGGATTCAGTTTTGTATCTCAACAGCTCGTATGTCAGTTATGGTTAATGGGAGTGCAGCTCCTTTTTTTGGGACATCGAGGGGTCTAAGACAAGGAGACCCCTTATCTCCACTTCTCTTCTCAATTGTTATGGAGGCTCTCAGCCGGCTGTTAGCTAGAGCTGAAACAGGTAATATGTTGGAAGGAGTGAAGTTTGGAGACAATGAGGTCTTGATTTCTCATCTTCTATTTGCGGATGATATAATGCTCTTTTGTAATCCTTCAAGCCAGCAGATTTTAATGGTACGTAGAATTCTTATTTGTTTTCAAGCATGCTCTGGTTTGAAGATTAATCTCTCCAAGAGCACCATGATCGGAATTGGTGAGAATGCAAACATGGTGTGGTTGAGTCAATTATTGGGTTGCAAATTGGGAAGTTTGCCCACATCCTACTTGGGAATTTCATTGGGAGCTACTTTCAAGGAATCATCGATATGGGAAAGGGTAGTCGAAAGGATGGTCAAGAAACTAGCTTCGTGGAAAGGTGGATTTCTATCAAAGGGTGGAAAGCTAACTTTGCTGAAAAGTTCCTTAGCTAGCTTACCTACATACTTCATGTCCATATTAAAAATTCCGGAATCGATAACCAACAAGTTAGAGCAAATTCAAAGGAACTTTCTAGGGGAAGATCAGGGTGGAGGTGTGCAACTCAAAGGAAGGAGGAGGTTTAGGGATAAGACCGTTATCCTTATTCAACAAGGCGTTACTTCAAAAATGGGTATGGCGATTTGGTGCAGAACCCGATAACCTGTGGAGGAGAGTCATTTAGCATAAATATGGAAGTGGGAGTGGGGATTGGTTTCCTCGTCTTTAGAGAGAACCGTTTGCCACAAGTTTGTGGAGACCGATTATGAAGCTTCTCCCTAATGTGGAAAAGGAATGTAGTTTCATAGTAGGGAAAGGCAATAAAATTCACTTTTGGGAAGACATATGGTGCCATGATCAAAGACTAAAGGAAAGATTTCCTGATCTTTTCAGCATTTGCAGAAATCGGTTCACCAAGGTTAGTGATGTATTGAGCAATTCAAATACAGGTCCGGTTTGGAATATTGAATTTAGAAGGAATCTCTTTGATTGGGAATTACAGTTAATGGAAGACTTACTGCACACATTATACAATACTCCTATAACCTAGGAGGAGGATAAGTGAGTATGGAACAAGGATAAATCAGTGCCTTTCTCAGTTAAATCAGCCTTTTCAATTTCAGCAGCTACAGGTTGTGTCTTCCCAGCAGCAAGGTTAGTCTGGAAAAGTTGTGTTCCCACCAAGGTCTCTTTCTTCATCTGGTTAGCTTCTCTTGATAAGATATTAACAATCGATCACTGGAAAAGAAGAGGATGGTGGATTCCTAACAGATGCATCATGTGCAAATCTAAGGAAGAATCAGTAGATCATCTTTTAATTCACTGTCCAGCAGCTAGTTCTCTTTGGGTCTTGATATTGAAGAAACTTGAAATTGTTTGGGTACAGCCTAACAGTTTTAGAAATGCTTTAGAAGCTTGGAACTTTAAGAGTGGCAAGTTGTGTTTGGCAATGATATGGAACATGGTGCCGGCAGCTATTGCATGGACTGTCTGGAGGGAGAGAAATCGTAGAATTTTCTGCAACAAAGAAAGGAAGATGGAATCCTTAGAGCGTGCGATGCTCAAGCTTTTGTTTTGGTGGTCATCAGCAATTCCAATTTTATCTTTCTGAAATCTGGACATGTTTTTATCTAGCATCTCTTTTCTAGGTTTGGTTGGGCTGTAGGTGTTTTGAGTATTGTATTTTGGCATCTCTAAGCCTTTTTCTTTTCTCTAGCCTACTTCTAGCTGTACACGCTTTGTATATGCAATTGTAGCTACTCATATTATCATATAATATACATTCTTATTACCGATTAAAAAAAAAATTTGCATGTTGATACTCAAAATGCCTGGAACCAATCTTCAAACTTTGAGTCCAGCTGACACGGCTAATTTTTAGGGCATTGAACCCCACATTCAGTTAAGGAGAGTGATATCCGATAAAGTGGGCCTGAGGACAGTTCGGGTCATTATAACCCAAGGCACGTTCAAAAGTGTTGTGCCCATAGACATCAAAGAGAGTAGTTGCAGCCATTTGCCAATAATTAAAAAAAAAAAAAAAAGAAGAAAACAAGTTAGCAAGTCTAAAAAAAAACATATATGGTTATTAATGTTGGCAAATGGCTGAATTAAACTAAACACAAAACAAAATAATAAAACTTTAGAAAGGGAGAAAATTGTGTTAATTGGCTTGTTTAAGTCAAAATAACATTAAGCCCCATCAAAAAGATAGAAAAATATGTCATCAGGTTCAGATTTAATGTCCTATTCAATCAGTGCTGTAGAAATTGAACCTAGTGGGGGTTTATTTGCAAAATAAGCCCCTTTTTTTTTGTTATTGGCAAATGTTTGCAACCACTGCCTTTGATGTCTATGAGCATGTTACTTCTGAACGTACCTTGGGTGATAATGACCTCGAACTGTCCTCAGGCCCACTTTATCAGAGATTAGTCTTCTTGATTGAATGTAGTGTTCAACCCCCCAAAAAATTAGCCATGTCAGCTAGACTCAAGGTTTGAAGATTTGGTTCGGGCATTTTGAGTATCACCATGCAGATGTTAGTAACCAGATTAGTACTTACAAGGTTGCCGGGGCTTGTTTTCAGGCTAATACCCTTGAAAAAGTCAATAATGAGCTTGATGGAGATACATCCGTCAAAGTGATTGAGCACTTCTTTCCTTGTCTGCCAAAGCTCTTAAGGAGAAAAGGCCTTGGATAGTTTTCATATTTTGAGGTCAGGCCATTTGAACCGTGCCTCTACGATTGGATTGAGTACATATTAGACAAATTCGGCATCCTTCTTCTCTAAGTGGGGATATATGGTGCCGTTGTTGCTTCCCAGTATCCTTAAGATGGGAACCCTAAGGTATGGCGAGCTTTTTGCGAAGTATGGAGTGCTCAAACAAATGCTATTCACATGGGTTGGGGAGATGTTGGAATTTTTCTTCATGGTTTGAAGCTTATAGTGATTTCCATATTTCTGGTGCATTCTATGAAAAATTTATTACTTTTAACAAGAAGATAACTTTTGTGAATGGAACAGACCAGCATCTCTTGGTTGTTTGGGGACTCTTAAAGATTCATACCGATATTTGCTCATATCTTAGCATGAACATTGTTAGGTGGTATACTTGGATCGAGTACTTTTATGGAGCACAAGTATTATATTCTGGTTTTAGTGAGCTTGGTGTCTCAAATGCTCAGAAATCAGCCCCTCAATCACGCAAAAGACTGGTTCTCAATTCGTCCAAGAAACCAGCAGGTGAAATTAAAACCAAGTTGCCCTTAAAAATTTCTGAGCATGGTGAGCTGGCTGCGTATTTGGCCTTGTGGTTGAGCCATGGTTTCCTTCCTTTACATCAAGAAATTATGAGGTCCCAAACTTTCTTCTTGGCCTCTTCAATGGCTCAAGATGTGACAGTTTCTTCAGCATCAGTTATGTTGGTGCATATTTATCATGCAATGGGAGAGAGCAGTTTGTCTATCTGGACTTGGAAATGCCAATTTTTTTTTTCCTAGCCATTATGTATTGGCATGGTTAATAGAACATTTTTCTGGCCTTTCTCCCTATTGCCCTAATACTGATTTTCCCAAAAGCAATCCCCAAATAGTTAGGTATGCTGGGTTGATGGCGCACCATAAGAGAAAATTTGAAGCCTGGGCCTTTTCTAGACATGATCGTCATTTCACAGTCTGTTCTACATGTTTTGTAGATGAAGGACACCTCACATTTATTGACCAAGATGGGTTATCTGACATCTGATTTGAGTTTTTGGTTAGTATGAGGTCAGGTGTACTCCTGTGAGGGTTGGTTTGTAGTCCAGGTCAGAACCGTATTAGCAAAACAGGTTTGCTCACCAGTTTGGTTATGATTAGGTGGTTTCTTAAAATAAACTTCAGTTTAAGTTTTTCCGGAGGAGTGGTCGTGGCATGAAGGATCTTGCCTTGTTGTGGCATGGCCTATTTTACAGAAATAGTGGTATTCGTTTTCATATATTGATGATTATGATGAATTGCATCATGTGCATTTTATAAAATGGTTTACTTTCAATCTTATCTATATATTTTTTATTATACACATGAAAATGTTCTTATGCTTTCAAACGCAGATTAGCATTAGTTATTCGCTTTACATGCCAAAACTTGAAACATAAGTTGTATAAAATGGTCTGCCTTGTTGATTTGACAACAAATCAAGATCTGTCCAAAGCATATTTGAGTCTGCTCTAAGATGTGTTTAGTCTTGGTCATCTTCCAAGGAATCCTGCCAAGATCTGAATTTTCAGGAAGTAGTGTTGTGCAAGGATTTGATGATGTTGTAGAAGCTATGTCTTTTGTTTTCTTTCCTTTGTTGCTGTACACCTTTGGTGTACATGTTCTCTATTTCTTCTATTAATATAAATTCTATTATTACCGATAAAAAATAAAATAAAATAAAATAAAACGGTCTGCCTTGTATTGATATGTTGTATATTAAGCATGGCAAATATTGTTCATGCTGTATAGATTAGAATGTTGGGCAACATAGATGAAACACATGCACAGGATTAGTGTTGTTGAGGTATGGATGTTGAGATGGATGTGTGAGGTGACTAGGAAAGTTAAGGAATGATTATATAAAAAATAGCTTGGTCTTGCCCGGACAAGTGTTACAATAAGAAAAGTAGGTTA
The DNA here is from genome assembly GCA_947561395.2 of Buxus sempervirens. Taxonomy (NCBI): domain Eukaryota; kingdom Viridiplantae; phylum Streptophyta; class Magnoliopsida; order Buxales; family Buxaceae; genus Buxus; species Buxus sempervirens. The sequence goes on along the minus strand of OX387190.1, from coordinate 17,869,265 downwards.
AGACAATTTGGCATGGAAAGAGAAGCCCTAGGGAGGTAGCTATGAGGAGTGATGCGATACTCAGAGGGTGAGGGGACGACCAAAAGAACGTGAATGGAGTGAATCAGAAAGGGTTTGGATACCTGTAACTTGATTGAAGGTATGGTTTTTGATAGATTAGGACGAGGGAACAATTTTATTGCTGTTGACTCAAACTAAATGGGGTAAGCCATTTTTCTATGTTAAACTTACGAACTTTGCAATTGCATTATCTGGGAAAATGATATTATGTAGTGCCTGAGTTCTTCCTTTTTCTTTTATGACAATCATGCCTTAAGTTAATGAATGATGAAATATTCATGGCTTCATTTGTTTGTTTCTTGAGCAAATAATATAAGATATTTTGAGGTAGAAGTCTCATTTTAACTATTAAAAAAAAAAAGGAAAAGGGAAAAAGACAAATTAAATGAAAAAAAAGAAATAGAAATTATGCTGGGCTGAAATCTGCTTGAAACATTCAACTTTCTTTTACTTATGGTGAGTTATGTTGCTAGTTAGTTTTTAGTTTTTTGAGAATTTTCTTAGTCACAGATAATTTCTGCCATTTCATCCTGTGTTCTCACTTGTCCATAATATATCAGAATTTATGTTTTGGGTTATTTGTATATGTCTGGTTATATTCTTGTTTTAATAAGTTTTTGCTGTGTTTTATGGATTTTTGGTTTCTTTGAGTTTGTATTAAAGTGTCTGATTCATTGTAATAGGGGAATCTTTAATATTGATTAGAGGCTTTTAAGAGTGAAAGTCTCCCCCTAGCTAGCATCTGAGATATTGGAAGAGCTCTTAGTGATGCTTGAAGCTGACATTTCAGTTGACCTTCTTGTTGGATTCACACGAGGATCCATCTCTCCTTGGGCATTCCTTTTGTTTTCTGACTTTTAGTAAATGATTTGAAGGATTTTCAAGGTTATATACATGTTGTGGCTCGCATAACTCCTTTGTAATGCATCTAAACATGAGAAGAATTTGTTTTTGTTCTATTCTCTCTTTTCAACATGGTTTGAAGTATCATTAGGGACCGATGATATTTATTGGATCAATACTTGTATCCCGTTGAATGGATCTCATACATATCAGGTTACATAATTGTCATTACTTGCTATATCTCTTGATTTCACCATGTGTTTCAAATCGATCCGGGTCTGCCAATCTGTGTTAGTGATAGAGCTGATCAATATATAGCTACAACACTGATACTTAAAAACCTCCTTTCATGTGGTTCAGTTATGGTATTATTTGCTTTTCTAGATTAAAATACTGTTGTTGAAAGTTGAAGGGTTATTTTCTATATTAGAATTTAGAAAGCTGTTGTGCTCTCGTTTTTCATTCCAACTTGCTATTCTGCCAATTGATTCACGTCAAAATAATGTCACATGATGTTTGATATTGTATCGATTTATGGCCGTTAATCTTCCATTTCCTTTCTTATGATTGAGAAATTTTATTGATTTATGGATACATGTGGTATACACAGAAATCTTGGCTGAAGGGATAGTAGTGTAGCAACATTTGAAATGTTTAGGAAGATGCAAATGACACAGATATTTGTTATTGGTGGCTACCAGTAGTCATAATTATAGTGATAGAGATTCTGATTGCGTGGAGGGAATGAATAATGCTGATCCTTTTATTGGGGGATAAAATGGAAGCTTCAGTTATGAAACTAGGGCAGAAACTGAAAGGCATATATGACATGATGACAAAGCCTGATGATAATATGATCACATCTTACATGCTTTGCAAAAATTCAAAGAGTATGGTCTACAGGTTCAAATTTCTGATTTTGATGGTAAAAATAGATATTGAAGAATTCTGAACTAGTTAGAAAGCACAGGAAGATATTTTGATTTAAAAAATTTCCGGAAAAAAGAAAGACAAGAGTGGTAGGTGCAAAGTTAAGAGGACCAGCATCTATATGGTAGAGGCATTAGGAAAATGACCGTAAAATAAATTGAAAAGGAATGGTAGGAAGATTGGACAAAATGGAGTATTTGAAGTCTCAATTTCGTCACAGGATATATGAACAGAACTTGTATCAGGAGCTACAAATTCTGTGACATGGTGTTGAGAATGTGAAATAAGAAACTTATTGAGTATAGAGTTTTGCCAATAAGTTGCCTAGTCAAGAGTGAAGCCCAAAGAGTTAGGCTCCGTTTGTTTTGATGTAAAATGTTTTTCAATGGAAAACATTTTACATCCGAAAATGTTTTCCAGAAAATAAAAATTTTTCAACTGTTTGGATGGACATTGGAAAATAGACTTGAAAATAAGAATTTTTCATTTTCTTATGTTTGGAACAAATGAAAATAATCAAGGAAAATGACCTGAAACTTGCTATAACCTATTGATTAAAAAATTTGGACCAATTAAAGAACTATTAAAAAAATCTACATAAACAATATAAAAAATAAAAAATTCTAAATTCTAAATAATAATCTACACAATTCATGGTCAAGAAAAATAAAACCAGCCATAATTTCTAATAAATAATAATTTCAAATGTTTGCACCAATTATTATAATCTAAAGTATTAAATAAAACTTGTAAGTACTAAAGAAAATCTAACAACTATTACATCCATTATATCATTTTATTTGGGTCAAATTTTTCCAACCAATATTTACAAAGCTTATCATTCTTAGCTAGGAATGCTTGTGCAATGTCTTTGTGTTGCACAAGATAATCAAAAGCTGATGCAAGAAATTTATCCTCAAAACCTTTAATCTTCATTATTTCTTCATATAACACATTTGTAATATGATTGCCAGATAGTACAGTTATTGTTGCTGCAATTTTTCCAATTTGCACTGCCATCACTTCCAACTTTTTCTTCCATGCCTTCAGAAGAACGCCTTCCTTTCCATGTTTTCTGATTTCCTTTTTTGCTGACTTTTTGGAACATTGCTGCTTGTCCATCTATGTGTCAAATATGATATCTTCAATGCCAGTGACGTCATCAACAAGCTTGTTTTCATCTTCATCACATAATTCAATTGGGGTTTCTATGTCATAAAAGCTCTTTGTAAAATCTCCTCTTGCATGATCATCCCCGCATACAAGAGCCATCTCCTCATACATTTCTATTGGCTTATTAAAAAATTGTGCTTTAGTAGGATGTGCCTGAGTTCAAAAGAACAGGTGATTACATATATAGCATAATATTAATAGATAAGTTATGAAAGGAAAAATAAATAAATATGAAATCACATAATGTCATACCTTAACATATTCAGAATATTCCTTTGGTCCGGCTTTGATAACTTTAGCATCTTCATCCCATCCAAGCTCAGAATTACTACGGACTTCTTGTATTTTACTCTATAATGCTTTGGTAGTTCTGTAATGATTGATCACATGTCTAGCAAGGCATTCAATTTCAAATGACTCAATTATGGTTTTAGCAACATGGTTGTAGGATTCAATTTTGAATCTCTTGTCAATTTTGTTTCCTACACTTGCTTCTTCTGCAAGTATACGAAGAAATAGATCATCCATTAATTTAGTCCATCTAAATTGCTTGATCTTGAGCTTTTTGCTGACAGACCCTTCTACTTTTTCCTTATCATTTAAGTTGATTCTTTTATTGGAAGCAATTTCATCTTTAAACAAATCCATTTCTGTTGCATTTAAAAAAAGCACATGCACATACAAATGATCATAATAAATTCACATAGGAAATATGCATTATTTAATTAATATCAAAACAACAAGATATGCCATACAAAGTATCTTATTTAGAAATAAGACCATTATCTTGATTCGATTATTGGTTTACTAATACTTTTAATCTCATTGGTTGAGTGAAGCATTTCAGTGTTTGAGTTGTCAAACTCACTGCCTAGATGATGTTGTAATTAAACTAGAAGTTTGCCAATCAGTTACAGTATCTAAACAAGAGAGAGAGAGAGAGAGAGAGAGAGAGAGAGAGAGAGAGAGAGAGAGAGAGAGTAAAACGAGAAAAAAATCAACTTTGCCGATAAACAAATGCAATCATCCAGAGCAACTCCATTAAAGAAAAACATATTCAACACAAGCATAGAAGAATAAATAGGAGAGACAGAAACCCAATAGAAATTCTCAACAAGAAAGGAAAAAACATAAAAAAAATGTGAAGTCTCAAAGGTGAAGAAATAGAGCCTTATTGAAGAGTCCATCTAATAGTGGTGGGGTGTTTGAGTTGTGAAGAATGTTGTTGGCTTATTCAAATATCTAAAGAATTCATAATTACATTCCAATGAGAAAAAAACAGAGAGAGAAGAGCTGCACTTGCAACGAGATCAAGCACTTGGAAAGAAAATCTGGGCCATACTTATAGAATAGAGAAAGCAGAGAGAGAAGAGACTGCACTTGCAACGAGAAATCATTCTTCCAACAATGCATAATTACAACTTCTACTCATCAAAGGAAGAGATCAAACACTTTGCAAAAAAAAAACTGAGCAATACTTGTAGAATAGAGAAAAAAAAGGGAGAGAAGAGACTGAATTGTGCCTACAAACGACCTCTTCTCTTGCTTTGCTTTTGCAGTTAGCAGGGGGAAAAAAAAACAAAGAAGGAGAAAGCGAGATATGTACCTTGATTCGTTGGAAGTGAATGACTGGAATTCTTGAGATGCTTTAACAGCTGTGAAAACAAATCTGAGAAATATGAAGATGGAGGACGATAGTATTTGAAGATAGAGAACGAGAAGATGGAGAATGATAGAAACGAAGGAAGCTATCGGGCTTTCGTTTTTTTAGGTAATAGATAGATACGAGCGTGATTTCATTCTCCGGAAAATAACATACGGGATATTGGATGGTAAGTCGTTTTCCAGAAAATTGCTATATTTTAGGAAAACTATTTTACATTATATTGTATTTTACATGGAAACAAACACTTGGAAAACCCCAATTTACCCCGAAAACATTTTCCACAGATTTTACATCGAAACAATCAAAGCCTTAGTAGATATGCAAATGATTGCGGTTGCCAATACAGAATGAGGTAGGATTGCGTCATATCTACAAAGTAAGTGATGTTATCAGATATTTATAGAAAGTGGGAGCGATACTCATATGTGTTTCTGATAAAAATGTTGGATTGATCATTATTTAGCCATGTAAGCAGTGTCAACCAATGAGTATGAACAGTATCTCCCAGATATCCTAAAAACCAGCCAAAGCCAAATTCCGCAAATGGACAATGTGGTCAATAGAGAGTTACCAAGATGTATTGGTCATCAAGTGCTGTATAGTTATTCAAAAACTGGTCATCGATTAAATGAATGTCGAAGGAGGAGAGAAGTTCAAGTCAATGTAGTGGAGGGTCACCAAGAAGTCATCATCATAATCATCATCAACATAAGCTAGTTCCCGCCAAAGTTGGGTTGGCAACAAGAATCTTGTCTTTCCATCCCGCTCTATCAAAAATAATATCTTTAGTTAATTTATGTTTATGTAAGTCTTGTTTTAATAACTTCATCAATGTCTTTTTAGTTCTTCCTCTTGATTTCTTAGGCCCTTCAATGTGCATCGTCAAACTTTTTTACAGTTGCGTCTCTAGGTTTCTGCTTTACATGTCCAAACTATCTTATCCTAATCTCCTCAGATTTTTCCCCAATGCATTTTATGCGTAATTGCTTTTGAATATTTTTATTTCTTACTTTTCCTTTTTCTAATTTTGCCACATGTCCATCTTAGCATCTTCATCTCGGTAATACTCATCTTCTAAACATTTTGTTCTTTTTTTACCGCCGAACATTCTATAAGACAAAACATGGCTGGTCTAATTGCTGTCCTATAAAACTTACCCCCTTTAACTTAAGTGGAGCACACTTATCACAAAATATCCTAGAAGCACCCCTCCACTTAAGCCAACCAGCTCTAACTCATGTGCTACTACTTCATGAGTTTCTTGATCTTTTTGTATTAATAATGATCCAATATATCTGAAATGTATTAAGGGGTATCCTGATTGTCAATTTTAATAGTATCATTAGTTATATTGTTGTTTGTGTTAAGAGGGCATCTCAAAAGTTCAGTCTTTGCATGACTTATTTTAGAATCTTTTGATTATAAGGTATCTCTCCATAATTCTAGCTTAACATTTACTTCTCTTATAGTGTGATATACCATGAGTACATCATCTCCATGTGGTTTTTATGGATTTGGAAGAAGCATATGATAGAGTTCTGAGGGAAGAAAAATTTTGCAAGCATGGAAGATGAAAATCAATATGAGAAAACTTATGAGTCTAATAATGTTGAAGGTCATAATATTGACTGTGAATTACTATTCATCTAGATATCCATCACTGCCAGTTGATTCAATGGATGATTGTTTGTGTAATAACTTCTTTCATGCTGACCATACAACTGGAGGGAAACTTAAAAATATGATTTTTACTAATGGAAATAACAAAAATCTGGTTGTGCAAGAGAATGGAAAAGTTGAAACTGAGACACAATAACTCACACATCCTTATTGCATTATTTGGTCTTACTCTTCTAAAACAGCAAGGTAACTGTCCCATCTAATTATCTAGTTAATTTGTTGATTGGGAATTGATTTAAAAAGTTTTTATGGTGTAATTTTATTCTAATGTATACATATGACATTCTTTTGAGCCATCTGGGGCAATGTGATTTGAAAAATGAACATCAATGCTACATGGATACATGTTTTTTCTTTCTGAATGGTAAGATGTGTGTTATAAAACCATGAAAAAGATGATACCATAGTAAAGGATAAAGAAAGTTCTAATTCTCTAATTTGAATGATTTGTTGAGGGAAAGAAAGGAAAGAGGAAGAACGTGTATGTAAATGAGAGAGGATTAGCATTTGTGCTGGGTAGGAAGAAGCATTCAGTTCACAACCAACATCTGAAAGAGTAATAAAGTTGTTAGATGAATTTTAGAATGTCTCATATAAAATCAACTTGACGTTTTGTCTCAAATGAGGGAGATCCAACACAATATTGACTTGGTGTGGGGGCTGTATTCCTAAATGTATCCAGTTATGGAATGAGTAAAAAAATGCATGAAGAGGTTCATAGACAGGCTTCTAAACCTCTCCAAAAGCAATTTATCTTGTAAGTTCTAGTCCATATGTTGTGTGGGTACTCATGTCAGAAAAAGATGGGTCTTGGAGGATGTTTGTGGATAGTAAGGCTACAAATAATCTTGTCAGATACAGGTTTCTGATACCAAGTTTAGACATTATGATTGACATGTTATCTAGTTCTGAAGTATTCTTCTAGTTGTTTTGGAAAAGTGGGTATCATCAAATGACAATTTGAGGAGGAGATGAAAGGGAGTCTGAAAGATTGCACTCAAAACCATATGAGGGGCTTTGTGAATTAATACTTGCATGAGAATCATGAGTCAGGTGTTCAAGCCTTACGAAGTTTGTGGTGGTTTACTTTGATGATGTAATTAATTTACAGCAAGAATTGCATTACCAGTGTTGAACATTTAAAGGCTGCTTTGCCGCATTTAAGACGTGATTGGCTTTATTCTAGTATCATAAAATGTGCTTTATGGTTTGCTAAAATAGAGTTCCTGGATTTTATGATGCCAAATAAAGGTTTAGAAGTAGACCGGTAAAGTGTCCAAGCTATCTCAAGGTGGCCAATGCTAGAAAAATTAAGTTAGTTCAAAGTTTCCTTGGGTTGGTGACAGTTTCAAGTAGGTTTATTACAAAGTTATGCACTTAAATGGTATCTACTACATGATTTCAAAAATTTAAAAGGAGAGCAATAGAAGCATTAGTTCCATATATACCAGACTTCAGGAAGGTGTTTGAGGTGATTCCAATTCATCAAAAGTGGGTATGAGGCTTTGAGTCAAGAAGGGAGGCCAATTTCCTATTTTGATTGCAACTTGACATACCGATTCTCCTTATTATAGTCTTATGACATAATCAATTTTTGATGTTTTGGAGGCATTACTTGATCTATAGATTGATTCATTTTGCATTCAGGTAATGAAGCTTTAAGATTGCTCAAGACTGATAATTATGTAGGAGATGACGAAGCAGTGCCCTCCTCTTTTATACCCCCTGAGTACTCAGGCAATCTAGCTGGACCAATTTCCCATATTCTCTTTTGATTGTAGCCAGAGAAGAAGCATCAGCCCCTTTACCTCCCGCTTTAGGATGTACATAATAAACTCTCTGATAAGATTGCTTCGGACACCCATTTTCCGTCCCTTTCCAAGGCTCGTTATAGTCCTCTCACCATCTCCAATGGACAACCCACCCTTCCAAATGCCATCAGAAGCTGACTGTGCTCTCTTCTCAACACCATCTATCCCATTTTCTTGAGACTGAACAGCTCTGAACAAGTCTTCATTACCTTCCTGAGGCACTGACCCCTCATTCCTATTCTTCTGACTAGACATAAGAGAAGAAGAGAAAGAATCATTTGATTGTCACTGCGCAATGATGATAGCCCTGTTGTTTGACAGGACTGAGCCATGGTTACCTCGACCCACCCTCCACCTGAGCTGAACCATGATTTTTCTGACACACTTGGCTTGTAGAACTTGTTAAATAAAGCACCCTCAATCAGCAACCCACCTCTATGCTGCGTCTTAAAATGAGCGGTGAACTGTTTCTCTACTGTTTTCTGTTTTCAGCAGCTTGGTTAAAGCATTTCAATATTTTTCCAACTTTTTGTAATGTAGTTCAGAAAGTAGAAGGGTTTATATTCAATGTCAAAAGCTTATTGTGTTCTCCTCTTGATCATACTTGCTATTCTACCATTTGATTCACATCAAAGTCTCAAGAACAAGTATACTAATGTGCTGTGTGATTGATCATCATCATCATCATCATCAGCCAGTTCCCACCACAGTGGGGTCGGCGACACGAATCTTGTCTCTCCATCCTGCTCTATAAAAAATCATATCTTCAGTTAATCTATGTTTTTGTAAGTCTTGTTTTATAGATTCCATCCATGTCTTTCTAGGTCTGCCTCTTGCTTGCTTAGGCCCTTTAATGTGCATATTCTCACATCTTCTTACAGGTGCATCTCTTGGTCGCCGCATCACATGGACAAACCCCCTTAAACTACTCTCCTCCCTTTTATCCCTTATGCATGCTATGCCTAACCACTTCCGAATGTCTTCACTTATTATTTTGTCTTTCTTAATTTTGCCACAGGACCATCTTAGTATCCTCATTTCGGTAACACTTAACTTTTGAACATGTTAGTTTTTTCCTGCCTAAAATTCTGCCCCATATAACATAACCGGTCTAATTGCTGTCTTATAGAACTTACCCTTTAATTTAAATGGAACACGCTTTTCACACAAAACCCTAAAAGCATCCCTCCAATTAAGCCGACCAGCTCTAATCCTATGTGCAACATCTTCATCAATCTCTCCATCTTTTTGTATCATTGATCCAAGATATTGCACTTATTACTTAAAGGGATGCCCTAATTGTCAATTCTAATATTTTTATTAATTATACTTTTATTTGTATTAAAATATTATTTAATATGTTTTATATGGTATATTATTATTCCTTTTTATTATTTTTGTTGCTTAGTTTCATTTTAACTTTTTTTTGTTTCACGAAATAATTAAAAAATTTTATATTCAGGTCTGTCTGGTCGTTATCTTGCTGACATGGATTCTGTACAGGTGTGATCATGTAAGAAAGGGGTTGATGAGTTCTAGGTAGTAGGGTATAGGGATAAAGATTATCTTCCTTCCAGATGATTGATAATTTTGATAGAGATCTTCGATCTAATTATTAGCATCGATACAAAGTAATTTCAGTTGAAGTGGGCAGTCTAATCTGTGTGTTTGTATACATTATTTCCGCTGATTCTCATTTACTTTCCGGTCATGTGGGCTAAACATGTAAAAACAGTTCTCTGATGAATAGTCAATCTCATGAATATCCTAATACGTGTCTTTGTCATGGATTTGTTTGTCTGTTTGTAATGGGTGTGCTGGCCTATCAACATTCCATGTGAATTGTATCTATAATATTTCTTATATCCTGTGTACTTCATTATTTGTTTTCTTTGTCTTTCGTTCTATGTGCTTCCATTGCCATTTCATGCGTGTATTCATCTGGATATATGAACAATCCTTGCAGTCACAGTTCTTGTTGAGCGGCTGTGAGGGAAATGGACAATGGATTGTCCCAATAACATTATGCTGTGGTTCATATGATCACAAGAAGAATTTTCTTTTGCGACAAAAATCTGAAACTCTTGATGTGAAGGAATTTGTTCGTGGCATACCTGTTAAAGGTGACATTTTGAAGGCACAGAACCAAGGGACAAACAGTAACAGCAAAGATTGCTTATGGATTAAAATTAATGTGGATCAGACCGGTTTCTACAGGGTGAAATATGATGATGATCTTGCAGCTAGACTTGGACATGCAATAGAGACTAATATCCTCTCTGTGACAGATAGATTTGGTAAGTGGATGTTTTACTTGTGCTTGATGTTCCCTAAAAGTCAAAGATAACCTAAAAATTAATTCTTTTACAGGGATTTTGGATGATTCATATGCTCTCTGTATGGGTTGCAAACAGTCATTGTCTTCCTTGTTCACCTTGATGGGTGCTTACAGGAAGGAACTTGATTATACTGTTTTGTCACAACTAATCAGTGTAATGCTCTCCTCCATTTTAGTTTTAAGGATCCTTCACTCATGTCTTAAGACTAATTCTGGCAATCTCTGATTCAACAGATAAGTTATAAAGTCCTAAGAATTGCCGCTGATGTGACTTCAGATTTAGTGGATTACATTAAGCAGTTTTTTATTTGTCTTTTCAAATATTCTGCCAAGTAAGTATTTCAGATAAATGTCTTTTCACTATTTAAATGGAATTTTGTTGTTTCTTAATGAGTAAGAAACTATAATCAATTCTACCTCTCAGAGTTGTATAGTAAGAAACTATAATCAATTTTGTTGCTTCATATGAATTTTCATATAAAATTGTGATTTACTACAAAAAATGTGGTTCCTTGACTTTTGTTGTTACTTCATGTGCAAATGCCATTGAACTAGTGAGTTTTGTTACTGGTTAGGATGGCCTCCAATGGAAAGCTGTGATGTTTTAGCATCACTAATTGGATTGATATAAGAATGGATAATACTAGATATTTAAAATGGATTGCTCAGGGACAGCTAAAGCTGGCTAGAAAATCATTCAGTATCTTTATTTATATATTTGTCCTAATAATGAACCATAGCTCAAGAATGCCATATGATATTAGTACATAAAATTTAAATCTATTTTCTATTTTTTTAATGTACTTAATGCCTGTGTGAAAAACATTACGAATTTCTTGGTTTGCCATTGGATAAGTGGACTGATCTTAGTTTGAAATTGTGAACTTTGTAGATATGATATTCCACTATTTGCTACTTTCTCTGGGCTTATGTTTAAAATATTCCAAAGCAACTACGTAATGGAAGGCTACAGTATTCGTCAAATCATGTAAGAGTGATAGGACATTTTTAAAAAATCAAATTTTATATAATTCTAGATCATGATGTACAGGTGGAATAAAGTCTTTTAACTTAATGAAACTATAAAGGATTGTATTCCTTTTATCCAACTTGTAACATAGAGCTATGCTCCCAAACTTTTGTTAATTTTATAATGTATTTAATTTTTAATGCATAATTTGTCCCACCAAATCGGTAAATCCTAGTAATTCACTAAAGTTGGAAATCTAGAATTTCAATTTCATTTTAAGTTTTGAGTGCTACTACCATTGTTTTGAAATTACACAGTTAATCCTGTGACTTGATCTTTGCTGAGCACAGCAAAAGAAATATCTGTTCTTGTTTCATCCTCAACATTTTCGTTTTTGGATTTCTGCGCAGGAATCTTGGTTGGGAGCCTAGGCAAGGTGAGAGCCACTTGGATGCAATGTTGAGAGGGGAGATTATGACTGTTCTTGCTGAATTTGGTGACGATGGAACGCAAAAAGAAGCAATTAGACGTTTTCACGCATTCTTAGATGATAGAAATACTGTGCTTCTCCCTCCTGACATAAGAAAGGTTGATGAACTTAAATGTACAAGTTGAGACTTTTATTCCTCCACACACAGTTGCTTATTGATGTGTTTACCAAATATGCTTGTAGGCAGCATACGTTGCTGTGATGCAGACTGTCAGCAGATCAAATAGATCAGGTTATGATTCCCTTCTAAGACTTTATAGAGAGACTGATCTAAGCCAGGAGAAAGTTCGTATTCTAGGTAATACCAATTTACAAGAGGAAGCAAATCAGTTAAGTTTGTGGAATAGAAAAGAAGAAAAAATAAATATTTGAATCATTCTGTTTTATGATGAAAGCAATTACTTTTGGTATTATATAGGTTCATTGGCTTCTTGTCCAGATCCTGATATTGTTCTTGAAGTTCTTAACTTTTTGTTGTCTTCTGAGGTATCTTGGTCTAATTTCTTATTGGTTGAGATTTCCGGCCTAAGTGAGACAATGGAGCCTGAAGCCACTTTCATTTATATTTATTGTATCTAGGTTCGCGTTCAGGATGTGGTATTTGGACTGGCTGTTAGTCGGGAAGGTTGTGAAACAGCATGGGGATGGCTGAAGGTAATATCTTAACTCGTACCATCTTAGACACAAACATGCACATATCATGGTTGTAAGTTCTGACCTTCATAAAACACTTGTACTCTTGTTTTTTGACATCTCACCATCATGAAATTTGGGATGGCATTGACGACTGCATTACAATTACCATTAAACAATTATAACCATGGTTTTAGGGATAAGTTTTGGATCAGTTTTTTTACAGTGCCAAATGGATACATTTTCCTGTTTTGATAGCTATCAGTTAAAATCATGATAAATCTGGATGAATTTTAAGTACTAGAGATACTTGAACTCATAAATCAGAAGGAAATTGCCATATCCTTTATTCAAAGTGGATAATTGACTGACAGGTGCATTTCAGTTGGTGGGAACAATTGCAGTTGTAGTTACATTTATAGTTATTTATGAGTATTTCAGTATAATAACTTGCATGAGTGGCAATGGTTTAAATATTAGAGGACGATATAGCTCTCTCAATCTGCACAAAAATATAGGCGTTTTGCGTGATCAATGTAAAAATTGTGTTTGGGTTTTGTTTTAGTGAAAAATGGACTTTATAGAACAATGGAGATATCATTTGATTGTCTTTAACCATTAAGATAGTTTACTTTCAACTCTTATGTGCAGTTGTGCACTCGTTTTTATTTTAGTAGCAAGTTTGTTTTTTAGTCATAAAAATGAATTTTATGATCCATTAATCTATTGCTTTGATATCTAAGATATAATAGTTTAATTATGAATTTGAAATTTATGAAAAATTCATTATATTCTTCATGGTTTAAAAACTTGGCTCCTATCAAGAGGATGCTTTATCTTGGTGCCTAATTAACATAGTGGATTCTGGTTACTTGATTACACTCAGGGTACTGAGTTGTTATGGCTCCGATAAGCTCATATCAGGCAGTGTCAACTCAGTGCTTCTTAAGAGGGATAAGGGTAAGGAAGGAGTAAGAAGAAGAAAAATAAGAAACATGTATTCTGATTTTTGTAATATAGTTCTAGAAACCAGATTTTTTGTTTTAGAAACCGGAATTTTGGTTTCAGAAACGTGAAGAAAAAGAAGATTAATAATATGCTTTTTGAAGATTGATTTCAAGAACTTCAAGAAGAAATGGAAGAAGGAGAGGAGGAGGAGGAGTATATGCACAATACTGTCACGTACCAATGATACGAACCGATATTAGTCACGGCTGGTACCTTAGGTGCTGTTATTTTCAACCCTGGTCTTTTCAATAGACAAGTTTAGAGGCCAAGAGTAAAACCCAAGAAAACATAAAAAGATATAAACATATTAAAAATGAAACCAAGAAGAAAATCAGTGAAGGTAAAAACCGTGCCTATGAAAACTTATCAAGTTAGGTACTAAAGAAGGTGAAAACTTTATTTATGAATTAGCAAGATTTAGAAAAAGGAAAACAAGAGACTTAGATCAGGTTAGATGTATTAAAAGTGAAAATTCAAGAGTTTTGGCAAAAGATGAGAAGATTAAAGAAAGATTCAAAAATATGTAATGAAATTATTAAATGGGGTTGGTACATAGAGATATGGATTTTGTATGGATGATAGTAGTAAAGGAACTAGAGAACAATCCTATATTTGTAGGGTTTAAGTTGTAGAAGTTAAAGACGTTCTAGTCAAAATGAGAAGAGGAAAGCTTCAGGCCTAGATGGCATCCCTATAGAGGTGTGGAAGTTCATGAAAAATATTGGTGTATTTTGGTTGACCAAATTATTTAATGAAATTTTAAGGACCTTGAAATGCAAATACTTAGAGGATTAATATAATAATTCCAATATATAAGAATAAGGGAGATGTGCAGGAGTGTGCAAATTACCATGGCATTAAACTTATGAGTCATACTATAAAATTGTGGGAAATAGTGATTGAGCGTAGATGAAGGCTAATAACTGGAGTTATAGAAAACCAATTTGGATTTATGTCTCGAATATCCACTACGGAAGCTGTTTTTTTTACTTAGACAGTTAGTAGAAAAGTCTAGAGAAAAGAGAAAACATTTGCATATGGGTTTTATTAACTTAGAAAAAGCATATGATAGGTGTGGGAACACGGCTTGTGGGGGTTGGTTCAGGTCAAAGGAATTGCCACCATCCATGGTTCAAATTGGGTGTGGGTGGACACCATGAGATTAAATTAATTGAGAATTTTGAAATTTGATCCAACCAGATTTATTGCTTAGGGGTTTCACTTAAGTGGTTGGGAAGGTGTTAGGCACGCAACCACCCCTGGTTCAATAAACCAGTTACCTTATCCGAATTTCACCCTAAAAATATTTATTTACTTACAATTTCCTGAAATTCCAAGATTAACAAAATCCTAATATTTGCGCAAGAGAAGTGTCCAATTTTGCTAAAATTTGTACAAATAGAATATTTCTAAAATGGAAAGATTCAAAAAATCTAAAATTCCATGTGTACAAAAATTCCTAAATTTCTAAACATCTAAGCTTTTACAAAATCATTAAAAAAAATAATTTAAACCTAAATATTTACACACAAGAAAAGGAAAAGAAATTAAAATAAAAATGTGGCATTTTAGGGTTTATCACATAAGATGATATTTCATTGTGACATAGACCTAATCCCTAAATGAAAAAAAAATAAATAAATAAAGATTACTTTTTATTTTGTTTATATATATGTATATATATATATAGATATATAGATATTTTTGCTTTAGAAAAGGAAATCTCAGATATAGGCATGAAAAAAATCCATCTTTAAAAGTGAAAAGCGAAATGACCAAAATCAATAACTGCCTCTTCTTGTTTTATTCGAAATTGTTAAAACCCTTTATTGGACATAATCTTTAATTTTCGTTTAAACCATTGGTTGCTATAAGAATTTAATAACAACCTAAAAATGGTGTTAAACTTTAAAAATCTCCTAATTCTCAAAGGTTATAATAAAAACTCATGATTACATCATACTGGAATGATCTGATTGCGTGAACAGATTATGAAATACAATATTCTGTCATCACAGGCCAAGCAGAAAAATCTTAGAGTGCCACCCATTAACTTAGAAAATTCTCAAATATGAACACTCATTTTTATTCATGGAATTAGATACAACATTAACAAACCATGGCATTTAGGCAGCATCTAACAGCAGAGATGGGATAAAGGCAACAACTGCTCACATAACGTAAGCATTAACAAATCATGGTATTTAGGCAGCATCTAACAGCAGAGATGGGATAAAGGCAAACAAACTGCTTTCATGATTAAAAAAAATCTTTATTTGCTCTAAACAACAAGGTTACACCTTACATGCATAAAAATCTATCAGTAGCGGAAACCATCAAGGCATTTTAAACTAAAAATAAGAGAGAATTGTGTGTGTTTACCCGGATGGTTGAACAGAAGATGAGATTTGCAGATATAAACTGGTTTCTCTCTCTCAGAAGAGTGAGAAAATCAAGGGTCAGAAACTGGAGAAAGAAGCTGCTGTTGCTGAGAATGAGATAGACAATCCAAGAGGTTCAACCGTTTGTGTTTTTTTGCTTCTTCCATTCAAGAGAGAGACAGAGAAGTGCGACTGAGTGAAGTCAATGAGAGAGAGTGAAGGTGTGCGACTAAGATGAGTTCTAGAAGATGGCGACAAGGAGACTGCAAGCGATAGAGGGATCAGCGAGAGTGTAAGGGTAGTTGCAGCAAGAGAGAGAGAGATTGTGAGAGAAGAGAGGTTGCGTGAGAGTGGGAGGTTGCTGGAAAGAAGATGGCGAGCGAGAGGGAGATTGATTGTGAGATGGCGGTAGGAAGAGAGTGCGATTGAGAGAGAAAGAGAGATAGGGAAGAGCGGTTCGTGAGAATCGGAGAAGCTGTCCCTGTTCAAGAGAAGAATATGCCATTTTAAAAGAAATGGTTGCTCACAGAAGAGAGAGAATCGATAGCCGCAGCAAAATGGAAAGAAAAGATTCTCTGCATCTTTGGAAGTTTCCACACCAAGAGGGACTAGAAAATCAAGGGAAAAAGATTCATGAAAGACCCAAAGATTTGGCTGTTAGATGGAATTTGAAAGAAACGCCAAAACAAGTAAGGAAATCCTCTATTTCAATCTAATTAACCCTTCTGGTCATCCAAGATTCATTTCCTTGAAGGTTTTAAGAGATTTAGATGAAAAATGGTAAGGACGATCAAAACCGAGAGTTGGTTTTGATCGCACAGCTATTAATTTTGTAAATTTGGAAGAGTTTATTCCAATTCTGATATATTTAGAAGTCTAAGGGTATAATTTTAATTTTGGAATTTTCACTTTTCCCCTATTTTCAACTTTTTATTTCAAAAACCCCTTTTTATTGTTTTTGCATTCTAATCTCTTAAAATCCCCAAAATTAGGGTTCTGACAATAGGGCTCTAAGAGACTTAATTTGGTGGACTTTGTATAAAAAGGTGTACCAATTAAATATATTAATATAATGAAGGATGTATAGTAGAGCCTTAGCTAAAGTGAAACTGTTGGAGGTGAGAATTGATTTCCTGGTTAAGATAGGTTTGCATCAAGCGTCAGCTATTAGCCTTTATCTTTTCGTTATGGTTATGGTTGGTTGACGAGTCTCATTCAAGATGAGGTACCTTCGTGTATGTTTACACTAGAGAAGAAGTAAATATTATGCTAGAATTGTGAAGAGAGGCCTTAGAATCAAAAGGTTTTAAACTAAGCCGTGCGAAGACTGAATATATAAAATGCCATTTTAATACAAATAACAATATAACTAATGAAACTATTAAAATTGACAATTAGGATATCCCTTAAAGTAACAAGTTCAAATATCTTGGATCAATAGTACAAAAAGGTGGATAAATTGATGAAGTTGTTGCACATAAAATTAGAGCTAGTTGGCTCAAGTGGAGGGTGCTTCTAAGGTTTTGTGTGATAAGTGTGATCCACTTAAATTAAAGAGTAAGTTTTATAAGATAGCAACTAGACCAGCTATGTTGATGGTGCAGAACGTTGGGTGGCAAAGAATCAACATATTCAAAACATAGTGTTACTAAGATGGGGATGCTAAGATGGACTTGTAGCAAAACTAAAAAAGACAAAATAAGAAATGGAGACATTCAAAAGTGAATAGGCGTAGCATTCATTAGGGATAAAAGGGAAGAAAGTAGGTTAAGATGGTTTGGTTATGTTAAGTGGAGCCTTAGAGATGCATCCGTAATAAGATGTGAGAGTATGCATATTGAAAGGCCTAAGCGAGTAAGAGGAAGACCTAAAAAGATATGGATGGAGTGTAAAACAAGACTTATAAAAACATAGATTAACTAAAGATATGATAGGTGATAGAGCAGGATAGAGAAGAGATTTGTGTCGCAGACCCCACTTTGATGGGAACTGGTTTATGAAGATGATGATGATGATTTCTTTGACTTGTTACATACACAGATGCACATGCGAACACACACATGTATATATGTGTGTGTGTAGAGAGAGAGAGAGAAGTAACTGGATATGTATATATATTCTTTGGTTGTTCTAGGAATATTTTGCTGTTATGTAAACCACTCTATAAGTTTTTCTTAATTTCCAAGAATTTGACACAATTTGCCGCCAAAATTCTGGTGGCATGCCAGCAAAATTTTGCCACGTTTGCTTGGCAAAATATCTGGCGAAGTAAAAAAGTAAACCCTTGATTAGTAAAAATCAAAGAGATAAGGGATGAAAGTAAGAATAGAAGTTAAATAACTCCTTTAAACTAGTTATTCATATTTTGCTCAAACTCAATCATTGGAGATGCTTCAAATCCTTAAAATATGTACACAAGTGCTATCGATTCATAAAATACTCATAAATGAGTGTTTTCTAGGTTGTTGGGAGTTGTATATATATATCACTTTTTTTTTAGCTCAAGAAGTGAACAAGAATAATAATTGGGGAATTTTTGAGAAAATAGGGAGAAATTTACCTCAAAATTATCCTTAAATAGGCAATTTTAGGGTCGTGCTGCAAAATTCTACCATGCCATCAAAATTTCACTTTGGAATAAGGGAATTTTCATTAGAATATCATTTCCCTTCACCATGCTGGAGGGTGGAAGGTAAAATTTTGCCAATTGTCATCAAATAAACTGTAAACACTCAATACAACATATGACCTTAAATTGATCATGGGATACCCTAGATTAAAGGAAACATATAATCAACAAGCTATAGGAGATAACAAAATCATACTACTAACCACAAAGCCCTCAATGGATACACAGTTGGTAGATCTTTGAATCAATGTGTTAAATGCCTTTTGACACAATAATGAATAGAAAAAAAAAAAGGAAGGGGATTGACCTGTCTCAAACCGCTCAAATATGTAAAGAAGCTCAAGGAAACACATTTGGCAAAAGCCAACCCCGTCATTTTATAGAACAATTAAATATCCTAAGCTTTCCTATTACCAAGTCTTGCAAATAGTCACCTGGATTCCACTTTTAAGTGAGCAACCACCATCTAATATCTTGCTATTTCCTTTGAACTCATTTTAGGAGTGGGAAACAACCAAGATTAAAATTTTAACCCTTCTGAAGAAAGATCGGATAAAATCTTGCAAAACTTATAACCATGCTAAGTGGACTAGACCTCACATGTGTAATGCGACAGCCTTCTTTATAGATAAATATAGCACTTACACCATTCTCAAATATCACTGAATGATGGAACTAAGCAGCAGTACTCAGAAGATTGCTTTTCACCTGTTTGCAACACCTATTGTGGAATGCCTATGATAAGCCATTTAAATTGGGCTTCGGTGCAAAAGGATTTCACATCATATTCATCTTTTGTGGTCCTCCCTGCCTCTCTTTTGATTTCAAATTTTCAATGAATCCTTATTACATATGAAGAAAAAAATAAAATAAAAGAAAAGCCATTTAGATTAAGATTTATTCTGCAATAATGCCTAATGCCTTCTACTTGGGTAATGGCTTTTCATGCCAGTTGCTATCTTCCCAACAAGACAATCAAAACTCATCCCATCTAGAAGCGCCCCATGTTGAACCTCTTCAAGAAAGAGTTCTTGGAACCATTTGTTATCTATCTTTATCTCCTTTTCCTCCTCGACTACTACATCTAATTCTAGCCTTCTGGCACAGTCTGTGAAAAGCGTGATATTTTTTACTCACAATTTTCATCTCCATTTTCACCATATCTGCCTTCTAGTTCTCGCATTTATTTCCCACCAAGGCCTTGATTGTATCAAAAAGCTCCTTAAGGTTCACCTTCTCAAAATGCTATTTGTTCCTTTTCTTAATCTTATGCTTGTGAGCTTTTCATTTTTGTTGGATGTCCTGAAGGAGTTTGGTTAAGATCAGACCTTTTAGGAAGTTTCAAGGAATATTAGAGATTAATTTTTATCTTAGCCTTTCTATTTTTATATGTTTGTGCTTACCAATCAAGATATGGCATTGTTTTATTTGAATCTTGTGGGGTCGACATCTTTGTCTGCACTTCTATGTCTGTGATTTAGAAGTTCATTCATTATAGAGATGGGAGCATATTTGTCATAGAGAGCTGGAGTTGTCATATCCAAGATTGCAAGTAATGTGCTCTAGTTGGATCTTTTTTCTAAGGATATTCTTAATAAGTACTAAGAATATTATACAATTCAATGGGAAGTGAAACTACAGTGAAACAAATCTGGATTTCACAATTAATATGGAATAAGACCCTTGATTTCTCATAGCTACAAAAGCAGTTGGTGTTGAGGGAGGGAAGCATAAGCTGATGAGAAGAAGGGAAATTCTTGATGGCATACCACCATGAATGGAAGCCCTTGAGATCTCTATAAGTTGTTCTTACTATATTTTGGGTCCATCCTTTACTTGTCTATCACTTCCTAACCGGTGTCTATCCAGGTATGCAGGTTTCTACTGAAGGCAATGTAGACTGCGTCGTAGGTCATGAGCTAATAATTATCTGGTGGTATAGATGTGCAAGGAAATGAAGTCTTTTGTGATTTTGAGTACTGTATTTGTATCTTGAACACAACTATAAGAGTTTGGTAAATTAAGAAAGATGAACATGGGTAATTGATAAGAAATAGCAAGACAAATGTTTCAAATTTCTTGGTGGTTCATCATACTTCTATCTGATGATACTTCATTCTTGGAGTGCAGGATAACTGGGATTACATCTCGAAGACCTGGGGTTCTGGATTTCTCATCACTCGTTTCGTTAGTGCAATTGTCTCACCGGTATGTACTCTCTCTCTTTCTCTCTCTCCAGTCTGTACAAATTAATATGCATTAATTGTGTTTTTCTTTTGTTAATTTTATTTTTCAGTTTTCTTCTCATGAGAAAGCAAAGGAAATTGAGGAATTCTTTGCAACTCGTACTAAGCCCTCAATGGCTAGGACTTTGAAGCAGAGCATTGAGCGAGTTCACATCAATGCAATCTGGGTTCAAAGCGTTAAGAGTGAGAAAAACCTTGTTGAGGTAGTCAAGGGGCTTGTATGTGAGAACTAAAATTATTCTCCTTTGTTTCTTCTGCCATGGCCATTCAAGTCAATCTTCACTACGTTAATAGTCGAATCAAGAATTATATGACAAACACCTGACTTGCAGGAAACACTGGTATAAATATACTTTGAAGAATAAAGTATAGTTTCCTGATAAGTATTTTCGAATTTTTGCTTGAGTTCTTTTCATGTTTGCTTCTGAGGTTCTCATGCTCGTCATTTTATTTAGCTGTTATTGCCAATGTGTGTTGTCCTAATATTGTTGATTGAATTGTATTGTGAGATTGAAAAATAAATAAATAAATCAGGAATCCAATCTACGATGTTCAATCAAACCTGTGGGATGTAAAAATGTATCAGTAGGGTGTCATTCCACCTTAGGTAGAATCACCCACATATTTCTATCACACGGGTTAGGATTATATGTAGATTTGTATTGGGCGAGAATCAGATAGACCCAGACACTCTGGAGACCTCTAATGTTGCAGATGCATAAATTTCCAAACATTGTCCGTTGGAAATCTCAATTAAACGCAGTTGTGGACTATTGTTGAACTGGCTTCACCTTATCATACTGTTTGTATTTTGAGCATACTTGCAGAGAAAGCTAATTCCACCAAGCTGTAAATAGTAAAGAAATAAGGATTTTTATTGCATGTTTTTAATATATATATATATATATATATATATATATATATTCATTTCCTTTAATGGACAGCATTGGCTGGTGTAAATGGGTGGTACTGGGTTGCAGGCCATATGCAACTAGCCTTTCTATTTTCCTTTTTTCTCTTTACTAAGCAGTCTTTATATTGTTGGTCAGCGGCCTCGGCAGGACTTGATGCCTTGTCTCCACTTGAAAGTAGGAGTTATACTGACATCCCAATAGAGCCTTGTATGTGATTACATTTATTTATTTCTAATAGCTTTTTGCGATGGACCCTTGCTTATGCCAGTTTTTTGCTTGCTTTATGAGGAATGGAGCTTTCTGATCTCACATACTATATCATTTTTTTATCAATTGTCTCACTTGATTCTTTTTTTCTTTTATCAATTGTACTTTCATTGTTGATATTTGCATATATATATGTACATACTTGTTATTGGTATTTCAGGTTTTGTTTTCTGCCATTGTAACCTGAAAGGTTTTGCTTTCGTTTTTTGTTTTACAATGACAGGTTGTGGTTTATGACATCTTAAGTCTTAACCCAGAAGAGTTGTCTTTTACCATTGATTTCTACCTAATTGCGTCCTTAAAATGTCCATTCTGTCACCTATAATTAACAGACCTATATTCACCTGGAGATACCACTTTTGACATGATACAACATATGTATGTCTATGTGTATGTGCTAGAGCCTTTCATATTATGTCTATTATTTCTTTATTTTTTTTAAATAATTGTTTTCATTAGAGAATTATCAAGTTTTAAAACCATAGAAGCAGGTGTTTAAAAGGCTGTCATATTTTCGTATTTCTCCATTTATGTGATTTCAAGTATATGTCATATATGTTGCAGCACATGTTATTGCTATGTGGATTGGTGAGTGATATTTAGATACACACCTGCACCAAGAGATTAGTCTGCCATTTGGGGAGATGATAAAATGTTTCCTAAAACAGAAAATGAAGTCATATGTTGCCTCCTGGGACTGACTGCAATTTAGATATTAAAGGGGTAGAATTGCAAGAAGCTATTTTCAAGTTTATGAAATGGATGGTTTATATTGTGTTCAAATATTTTTGGTGACACTTCCTGGTTTTTAATAGAAGCTTTAATTGTGAAAAATTAATTACTTCTTGCTAGCATTATGTTGTTATCAGAAGAATAATCCTTTATTTTTTTTTCTGTTATTTTTTTATTGAAAAAGTAATTAAAAGATCATTTGACAACTCATGCTTTTGTAAGCATTTCGTATTCAGTTCAAAGCCAGACTGAATGGCAGGGCCGGGTTACATAAACCGCTGAAAAACATTGTGGTATCTGCATGAAGATAGGAACAGAGATGGGTCTCTAAAAGATTTAGAAAGATTTAGAGATAGTCCAAAGTTGAATGAACACTCAGTGTATGTAATGTAAACTTAGCACCGTGCATGGGGTGAATAAAATTGGTTTTTTGGGATATTAAAAAGCATTTTAAATGAATTAAAAACATTAACTGCTTGTTTGATTAGACAGAATCGAAAGGAAAGAAAATGGACTCTGCATTGAAATTTAGGTGTTTGATTCATTGAAAAAATGAGGTCATTGAAAAATACCTTTCCAAAAGACCCCCATTTTTATTCTTATTATGAACGAAAAATAAGGTGTTTTTTCACTTTCCATTATTCTCCACCTAACCAAACACAACCTGGAGTTAAATATAAAGACTATTGTTATTAAAAATAATAGTAGTTGCTTTCTAACTTATTTGCCCTTCCTTCAAGTTTAGTTCCGCTTTGGACTCTAAATAAGATGAAGTATCTTCGCGATTAGAAGGTTAAAAGAGGTTACTTTGGATGTAGAAAAATTAAAATATATCTATACTATTATATAATGCCAACCTTTTGGTTTATGCCTAACATTTTATATCTAAAATGCCTTCCAATGTTTTCTCAATTTACTTTATTATCATGTTCTGTTACTACTACGTGTATAGTCCTATCCACATAACATTCTATTCTCAAAAGACCCTTCTCTGTTTCTAATTTTTTTGCTACGCACAATATGTGTGTATTCTTCCCGTATATATATAGTACACCATATATATACACACTTATGGTAATTCGTTATTTTATTTTATTTTATTTGTATATATATATATACACACACATGTGCCACACATATGCAAACATTATTAATCAATGCGTACAGGGGTGGCAATTCTTCAAGTCCTGTGTTCAAGCCTAGGCAGCCTGGTTTTGAGCTTAAGAAGCCTAGAACTTGACTAAGAAAATGGGAAAAT
This sequence comes from Buxus sempervirens, assembly GCA_947561395.2. Taxonomy (NCBI): domain Eukaryota; kingdom Viridiplantae; phylum Streptophyta; class Magnoliopsida; order Buxales; family Buxaceae; genus Buxus; species Buxus sempervirens. Next base: position 17,845,236 of record OX387190.1, on the reverse strand, counting down.
TATGAAAACGGGTCATTTTTTTGGCCTGTAAAACAGTCTATCAAAAATATCATCTGCAGAAGAGGGCCACTTTTAAAAAAAATAAAAATAAAAATAGAGTTACTTTACTGCATGTAAGATACGAGTTTAGCCTACATGGATACAAGTACATTCTACGTAGGATACGAGCTTCCTTACATGGTACACGAGCGCATCATACACTCATATCATATGTATAATACACTTGTGTCCCATGTAGGTTGCACTTGTATGGTTGTATCCCATGTATCTCCAATAAAGCAGCCCTAAAGTTCAATATTTTTAGAAAAGCAATGCTTTTATGAAAATCAGTTTTTTGATAGTCTATTTTTATAAATACCGGCTCGTGACTCTTATAATTTTCCCAAAAAATATTCAAAGCCTGATCTTGATTTGGCTGGGATTGACTCATGCAAAATGTTTCTTACGTTTATTAGTAAAACATCTTACAATATTCTTATTGATCTATATTTAGAGGTTTTGCTATTTATTTCCAACTACCCAAGAGAAAGAAGTGGACAAAAATTGAGAATATAACAAAGTATTCTTATTAAATATGTAGAAAACAATCAGCTCTTAATTTCTGGACGCCTAGTCCAACCCTTTAGGACCTATAGGGTTGCTTATTGGGTCGGGTCGGAATGGCCCAACATCTATTAGAGGGCCGTGCCATGCCTGGGGTACTGGGAACTAGGCTCGTCAAGGCATGGCTTACAAGGCATGATGGTCTGGCGGGCCGTGGCCCATGAAGCATGCGGGTGACATAGCACATGTTAAGCGTACCGACTCGCGGGGTGGCCCAATGGTAGGTGCGCGTGCCTGCTGTTGGGGCTTGTCAAGCTAGCACGCACGGGCACGAAAAACGACCAGCCGTCTGTTGGAACATGTATAAAGTACCTTGTCATGCTCGCGGGGGGTTTTTTTTTACCAATTTACCCCTCAACAACTATATAACAGCCATATTAGAGGGGTATACTTGTATTTGACTGTAAATTATCATTTCTACCCTTCCAATAGCCAAATAATAATCATATTTGAGGGTAGAGGTGGTAAAAAGCCATTTTTGGTTTTCTATATATAGGCCTAACCCTTCTTACTCAAAAATACACCAATCTTCTCATCTCTTCTAAGAGTCTTGTTTAGCGATTTTGTTAATGGCTGACAGAGCATTCACATGCTCACACTATAAAATCCCAGATTTTAGTAATAAATAAATAAATAGACTAATTGGTTAATAATATGCAAGAGATGAAATTTTGGTTCAACCCGGAGGAGTTCAAGATGAACCGGAGGTGATGGGAGAGCCTATATAAGGTGAGTTCATGATTATTGACCAAGTAAATTTTAATATAAATAATTGTAGTGTGCTATGATGTATATTAGTAAGAATTAATTGGGAAATAAAGCCAAGGATGAACAACAGGGGAGTTGGTCGAACCTAAAGATAGTGGGTTGACCCAAGGGTTTAGTTGGTTTAAGAATTAGTTGGTTTGAGTGGTTTGGCTTAAAGAAGGGGTATTATGGTAAAAGGGAATAAATAATAAACAAAACCTAGTAATGCATAGGCTATTCACATTGAGAACAAAACCCAAGATTAGAAGCAGCCGCTCGTCCACTTCTCTTGTTTCCTTTTGTTTTCTCGTTGCTTCCTTGTAATTAAACCTAACCCTTAAGCACCTGTTGGAGCCACCTTAGAGAAGGAAAAGAGAGGATTTTCGTGCACAAAAACTCAGGTAAGAACAAGTCAATAGAAAGTTCTGTTTTTGAGAGATAGAAGTGTTGTTGGGTTCCTAAAGTGGTGATTTTCCTAAGCTAGACGTGATCGAGGCTTGTTGTGATCGTTTGGCAATCTTAGGAGTGATTTTCGTTGCTTTTAGAGAAGGTTTAAGTTCCTAGAAACAGGTAAGTAGTCCCTTTAACTCTTGCACAAATATAAATTCGTGTTTAGATGATATACATGGTTAATCGGTGATTTTATGAGTTGTATTTGTTATTTATGATGTTTTAATTGTTGGAAATAAATTCGTGTTTAGACGATATACATGGTTAATCGGTGATTTTATGAGTTGTATTTGTTATTTATGATGTTTTAATTATTGGAAATTGTTCTAGCATGTTTATAAAGTGTTTTAGAATGGTTTTGATGCATTGAATATTGAGTTATGGAATTTTTATTGAATTTCGTAAAGTTACAGATTTTTAACGTATTGGGCTGCCTGAGTGTAGACACCCCAAATTGCACTAAACATGAGAAAATAATTGAAAATATTAATTGGGATTTGAAACAGGTCAAAAAAGTGTAAAATCTGGCCAAACTGGTCATGACCGTATTTTGTTTACGGTCTGGTCATACCTGCAGTTGATATACGGTCACGGCGTGCCCGTATTAATAATACGGGTAGAGGGCGACCGTAATATATATACGGGCACAGGGGTCTTTGTGCGAATTTTACCTTTTTAATTTTTGAGCCTTATCTGCACCCAAATATCTCTCTTGGAAGCGATTTCTCTTATTTATCTGTTCGAATTATCTCATTTATCTTTGTTGGCCATGGATGGGCATTATCCTTGTGTTTAACTCAATCTGAAACTCTACCTTGCCAAACTTTGGACCAACCATGCCCCTGGGTTTGCCTATAAATAGAGGGCTTCTCCTCAAGCAAAAGGCCACGAAAATTTGAAGTCCAAGGAGCTCCAAGAGAAGAGAGAAACCCCTGCTGCTCTGCTTGCTCAATCCAGGTAAGTCCCTTTTTCCCTTTTATTTTTCTGTCTTCAATTCCAGAAGTAATAGGATCTTCTCCATTGCTGTAGAATAAGGCCATTTTTTATCTGGTATTCTTAAACTTGTCTCTAAGTACCTCAAGAGTCTCTCTAGCCGTAAAACGTGAAGAGAGAGCTAGGGGAAAAGGGAACAGGTGGATCCCTAGAATAGGACCCCATATCTGTTTTTCTCCTTTTTTTCTAGAATAAGGCCTCTGATTGTGTTTGTATAACCAAACCTATCTCTAAGTACCTCAAGAATCCTCTCTAGACGTAAAACGTGAAGAGAGAGCTAGGGGAAAAGAGAACAGGTGGATCCGTAGGGTAGACCCGATGTGCTCAAATTTGCGAGATGTGGCTGCTTTGAATATCATGATCATGTTTTAATGATTTTATTTTATATCTAGATTAATCCTATGAGTTCATGAGGTTCATAGCATGAGATCCCCACTTTTTGCTAAAATTTGGAGTTTCACCACTTTTGCACCTACAGCACTGTTTTCGTGATTTTTGTGATATTAGGCTAAGATCTTGGATTTATCATGATCAATATGGTAGATCTGGATTCAGAAGCCTGAAAATAACTTCTAGGGTTTCATGATGATTGTTTTTGAATCCTTTTTCACTTTTGAGAGAAGACCTTACGGTCTAAGTTCTCCCCTTTTGATGTTCTTCATCAACGTGGGTATTTTTGGTTTTGATTTTTGATTTAATGTGAAATTTGGGCTATATCTGTGTCCTGGACTGTTCAAGTTCAATTTTGAAATATTTTATAAAAATCATATTTTTCTAGATTTCTAGAATTTGATTTGAAGATAGATTTTTGAAGTTTTCACTTTATTTTGGTTTTATTTGATTTTATCTCAATTTTATTTTGATCATGAAACCCCAGGAATGGTATGATCATATTTGAAAGTTCTGGATCAATCAGGCTATTCGTATGAAAAAACCATATATCTTTGTCTTTTTGTGATTTTTCGTGATTTTTATAGCAAGCCTTTTTCCTTTATTTTAACATGAACAATGCCTGGCAACCACCTTGTGTGGATGAATAGGGGTGCCTAACACCTTTCCCTGTTCATAACCTAATCCCCTTACCCTTCTCTGGTTGTTTTTTAAGAGGGTTATTTTTACCTTAAATTTGCCTTTTGTGCTTATTTGATATTTTGGTGTCCATTCACACCTAAACAGAATGGTGGAGACTCTGTATTTTTTACCAATCCCGTGTGATGATTAGGGAAGTCATTGAATTTATTTTTTCCCATGTCTCACACTGAGCAGTCGCTCGAGCGCCCTATGTGGTTATTCAAAACCCGAGAGCAATTTTTCCAAATTGAACTGTCCCTAGAATAGTCGCTTGAGTGATCTATCGAGCGACCAACCCTGAAACGACCTATTGTGTAAGGCTGTTCGAGTGCCTTTGGCTGCTCGAGCGCCCTGTCTGTCAGATTTTAGAAAATTTGTCTTTCAGCCTAGTTTTTCACTACGGAAATGTTTTTATCTAATTTTAACCTATTTACCATCAAGATTGGGGTATTTGGGGATTGTTTGCACTGGCGGATGTTTAAATTCAATTTTATAAAGATTTTGGGTAGATGTTTCTAAAGAGACACTTTTACTTGATTCCGTTGTTCCAAAGGATTTTACTTTTAACCAAGGTTGGTTTTATGAGTTCATACACTTATATTTGGATGATATGAAGGTATTTTGTGCATCGACGGAATCGATACACATTCGGGACATATTCGCCTGTTGAAACTTGGAGTTTTGGACATATGACTTGGTGCATTCTGTTTTGGTTTTGGGTCACTAGTGTGACAAGGCTGGTGCATGATTTATTGTTTCCGCATGGGCGGATTTGGTTATACAGATAAGGTTCTGTATTTGGTGGGTGTTGTTGAGAAGTATGTCCAATTCCCTGGTTTGTTTTCTTACTGTTGAGTGGGCGTAGCAGTTATATGGATCCATAGAATAGCTAGTAAGTGAAATGTGTATTAGAGGGGTTTGAATTCTGTGTGTGAGGCATTCCATCATCTCGAGGATGGTACCGCTCCTGGATTGGTTGGTCACTACGTTACCCACTCCTGGATTGGTTGGGTTCTTCCGTTGGTATTGAATAGCCAGACTGCAAGGCGGCTGGTCCATCTTAAATCGGTTAGGTAGCATATTGGCACATGTCTACTCTCTTTCTCTGGTATTCTATTTCATAAGTCCCATGAGATGGACAATTGTATTTCATTATTGTCTTGAATCTTATTGAGATTATTCTAATTAAGCATTGCATATTTTATTGTGGTAAACTATTTGCATGACCACTTACTGAGATGTTGTTTCTCACATTATTGATTTATCGGTTTTGTTTTCAAATATTCCTGGAGAGGACGTTGTTAGGGTAGAGACTTCGAGGGATTACTTTGATTACCAGGAAGAAGACTATTTCATTCCTGTGTAGGTCCAGGAGGACATTGAGAGATGATAGTTTTATTTTGAGGGATTAACTTTAGTATTTTATTTTAAGATTTTGATGTCATTTGAAGGATTATTAGTATCTTTATTCCACACTATTGGTGGACGTTACTTATTTTATTTAGTTGAACCCTTTCCAAACTTTATGGATGAAATATTAATGGATTATTTTGGTGGTTTAAGTCCGTGCTTTTTGAAAGATGTCTTTTATTTCCGCACTCTGATATAATAAATGAAATTGTTTAAGTTTGGAATAGTTGTTTGGGCCATTTTCCCTCACGAACCAGATTTGGGTTTATGTGTCTAAATAATCCTGGATCCAGGGCGTTGCACACACGGCCGACCGTTGGTAAATCTCTAAACAAGAATCTTACAATGTTATCATTTCTTTTCTTTCTTCATTTTCTTTTTGTCCTAATAATCAAGTTCTATTTCAAAATGGCTCTTCACGTCTAAATACAGTTCGAACTCTATTTAGACATGAAGAGCCATTTTGAAATAGCTCTTCAAGTCTAAGTAGTGTAAGGTTTTGCAGAGTATTGTACCAAAATCACTCAAATTGGACTTAAATCGAGCAGATGGTGCTCATTCAAAGTGACAGGTTCAGCAATCTGGCCTGAACTGACCTGTCGACTTTGATCGAATGGTGTAAAAAATGCACTCCATAAAAATTGATGAAATTTTACAGGAACAAACTATTTTTCAACCCATATTAATTAACTATGTCTTAACAAGGAATGGTAAGGGCTTTTGTAGAAGTCACGCATAGTTATATGCACACTTCCCAAATAGGACTATTTTCATTATAGATAAGTATAGATTAAACCACCTATATGATTCTAGAAACTATTCTCTATTTTATGTATTGGTTAAGTTTTGATTGTCTTAAATAGGAAATATAAGTAATTGTTTATTGAATTAAAAAGATGGAAAATAGTTTTGGTCGAATTAAGAACTTGTGAAAAAACGTTTAATTGGTGTGCAGAATAATGCCGATCGATTAAGCTGAAAGTAAACCAAAATCATCATTTAGTTGCTAAATCTTTCCTTTTTCCAATTTGAACTAATCCATTCATTCATAGATCTATTTATTCGATTGCAAATATTTCCAGAAAAACCCTAATAGAAAGAAAAATAGTAAATTTAGAAAAACCCCTAACTGAAAGACATGTAGTAAATTTTGAAAGTCTCACCTTTCACATTTCTTTGGAATCACTTCAAAATTCATCTGGATGATGAAGTTATGAGTGTCCGAAGTTAGGGTACAGATGCAGTCCAGTTTTGACATTTTTAAGTAAAATCAACCTAAAACAGTGATCAAGTATGTCTAATCCGTGCAATACAAACCAAAATCATTTGAAAAAAGTATTGAAAAACCTCCAGGAGGAAATAGGGCACGAATTTGGCTCACCATTTCTCTTCAATTGGAGAGAATATACCAAAACCCCCCAAAATAGAGCAAAAATGACCAAAACCGAGAGATTAGACCATGAGGTATTCAATACTCAAAGATAAACTTGCTTGTATCCTTTTGAAAATCATTAAGCAATGTCCCAGAAATGCTTGGGGCCATTTATAAGAACCCTCTATCACAATGAATACGATAAATCCAAAATACAAGCCGATTTCGACAAAATGAGTGCGATGTGTGCATGTGTAAAAATCATCTCTTTAAATCAATACATCACAACATATAGCATTAAAAGTACATTAATCAAATGGGGTTCTATGTCTAGGGTTCCATTCCCATTCTCGTTTCCTTTAGTTCTCTCTTCGCCTTTTTTGGCTAGAAATAATCTTGGGGTACTTTGAGTAGGGAATGGGGTTTCACACAATCATAGGCCATTCAAGAGGGTTCTATGACTAAGGGTTAACTCCCATGCTCGTTTCCCCTAGATCTCTCTTCACGTTTTACGGCTAGAGAGAGTCTCGAGGTACTTTGAGTAGGGAAAGGGGTTTCAAGCACAAACAGTAGGCCATTATTCTACAAAAAGGTAAAAGAAGAGAACTAACCCTAGAATTTAAAAACAGAAAATTAAAAGAGGGTTAGGGCTTACCTGGGTTCTGGAAGCAATGGGGCAGAGGTTCTCTTCTTCACTTGGAGCTCTTCAATCTCCAACTTATGGCCCTTTGCTTAAGGAGAGGCCTCTTATTTATAGGCAAAGGCTAGGGTAAGGGGTGCCCTAATGCTAGACACAAAATGATGTTTAGAATCCACCAACTTAAACTCTAAGGCTATTTTCGAGAATTCTCACTCTTAGAACAAGGATAAGACAGTAAAAAGTGCAAACTTTCGGAATTTTCCAATTTCTGCAGCAAAATACTTGTATCCGACAGCTCAGGTTGGATACAAGCAAAATCCTTTGTATCCAACATAAAATTTCGAATACAATGCAAAGGGCTTGTATCTGACATATAATGTCGGATACAAAGAAAAATGCTTGCCTGCACAGGCAATACTTATTTACATGTAATATCGTTTAAGTAAATGTCCTTGTATTTTTTAATCTCCATTTACTTAAGATATTACAGGTAAATAAGCAAACACCCCCCCCCCCCCCTCACCCCCATTTGAATCCATTAAAAATAGTTCCAGACCCAAATTCCAAGTGAATAAAAAGTCAAATTTTCAGTTCATGGCAAAATTCCGGTTTTTCAGGTCTGGTAAAAAAGTTCAATATGTTAATACCAAGGTATTCTTCAAGATTTAAAATCTCAAAAAATTCATTTATGCAATAACATTGCTAAAAACCTGATTATCGAGAAAAATTATCTTGAAATCTTGCTTTAAAAAATATTTCATTTTCTTGGGTCAAAAGTCAACAAAATTCAACCGGAAAAAGTTTGACTTTGCACAAAAGATTGAATTCGGGCCTTTTCCTTTATGGTTTTGGATTCAAATGGGTTAAGGATCTCAAACCCAATGCTAAGAATTGAAAATTCCAATAAAATCTTTCTCTCCTTCAAGATTTATCAAAAATTGTGCAATTTTGGGGTGTCTACAACTGCCCCTCTTTGCTGGAGTTGTAACATAATGAACAGCAAAGAATAGACACAACTCAAAATTGCACGTTTGAAAGACATCTCATTAATTGAACTTGCTTTAGTCAAACAGATGAGTGATAAACACATGGATTTGAAGATAGCCAATGAAACCCCTGCTTAAAGTCTGACGGGGGTGGCGTCTCTTCCTTATCTCAGATGTCTTTGAGCTCTCGTGGCTATGAAATGAAATCTAAGACAAGCAAATTTTTAAAAAAAAGGTGGGTTAAAATTGACCTTTGCAAACTCAATTGCTTTTGATGCTTTTCACTTTACAACTCAACAACAAGGAAGGAAATAATTTATTGAATTTTCCTGATTGATTTTCTTATTTGATTTACCTGGGTGCCATTTGATGCCCAAACCAGTGCTTGAATATTCTGCAACTTGCCTTTGCTTCTTCATGTTCTTGCTCTCTTAATAATGATATATGTGCCCTTGCTGTCCATAACCTGCCTTCATTCTTTTCAACTACCAAAGTGAATGCCTTTTCTTGATTGACGGATTTGAAAATCATGATCTGTTGATCTAACCCATGCCCTTACAACCCATGATCTCTCATTCATGCCTTCTTACTCCCCCAGTAAAATCCTTCTTCAGAATTGGAAACCTTTGTTTAAAGGAGAAAACATGCAACTGCTTCGAAGCTTCCTTTTTTTTTTCAAATCCGAAGACTAAGGCCTGACTGTTTCTTCCAGATGCTGTAATTTATTTCAATGAAAACCCAAAGGGAAAGACTTTGAGCATGCCCCGATTTTTATTGCTTGAAGAAGTATTTGCCCCTCAACAAAGATGTTCCTCTTTTTTTTTCTTCTTTTTCTCTTTCTTCTTTTTTTTTTCTTTTTTTCTTTTTTTAACCTTTGCAAAAAGAAACCCTTATAAAGGAATGCAAATACAAAAATAGGTTTTATACTAGTGGCCTCAGAATTCTAATGCTTGCAAAATCATTTTTAATATGAAAAGACATAGATGCTCATCATTGGCCAAAAATATATTTTTTTCTTTTTTGTGTTTATATATATATTTGAAAAATGATCCAATCATTTATTAGCATATATTCCAAAAGAATTAAAATCAAGTTGAATAATGAGAAGATTATTTCAGAAAATGAAGAAAGACCAAAATAAGCCTTCAGAACCTTTAGAATCATTCCCATGACCATCGGCTTCTCAATTGATGCTCCAGATATGACCACTCTTTCAATCTGACTATTTTGCCCCAGTCTAGAAAGACATTTTCCTTCATCCACTTCATCCAATTGAAGAGCAATTGTTTCTCCATTGTATCCATGATATGAGAATTTATGACTTCAAATTCAGCAATAATTTCCTAATGGCAATTTTGATGGCCATCAACTTGTTCATAGATGATTCATATCATAGTTTTGATTATGTTTCTTTAGTCTTGAAAAGAGAATTTTCATCAATCACTCGAAAAGTGACTGTATCTCAAAATAACCACCAACATGAGGACTTCACCTAAATCTATGCCAATTCTGGACTTTCCTCTCTGACGATTTCCTTCTTGTAGATAGCTAATTATTTGCCATGTAGTGCCCTTCCGAGTTTTCACTACATTTTCTCCATTTTTTTTTCTTTTCTTTTTTTTTTCTTTTAATCCTTCATCACCAGCAACTATGTAGTCAAAACTGCATTAATTCAAAATTTCTTAATCAAAGAAGACTTATGAATGGGACGAAACGGAGGCTTGGTGTTTGTTTAGAAAGAAAAGGAATAAAAGGCTCAAATACCATATGATCAAATGGGTTAACTAAAATTGTAATTCTTAAGGCATTTTTTTTCTTTGGAATGAATACAAAATTGCCCCCAGTAATGAAGTTCTTCCCCTACTTTGATTTCTTCATTTGAAGCTTTTTCCCCAATATTGAACTTCTTTTCTCATTCTTCTCTTCACAATTTTGAAGATATAGCATTTGATGATCTCTTTTTCTTCTTTCTTCCTTTTTTTTCTTTTTTTTTAATTTATTTGCCCCCTTTTCATAAAACATCTTCAAAATCCCTTTTAAACTTTAATAATGCCCCTTCATTCCTTTTTTTTTTTTTGCCTTAATAAATTTGCCCCAGTGTGGGGTTACAATTCTCAGTTTAGGTTACTTGGAAAAATTTATCAAGCTCAAAGGGTCTAACTAAGGATTTCAAAAATTTTGGGGATATAAGAAAGAAAGGCCTCTTATCATTTTAAGAAAATTTTGAATTTTCAGACTTGATAGAGTTGCACTACATGACTGGCTCAGGATTTTTCCTTCTTTCCTTTTTTTTTATTCTTTTTTTTTAATCAACTTCTATCAAGATAAAAGCCTCTTCAAATAGAACCTCTGTTATGAACAAGTTCTTCACCTTTTGATCAATCTTATGAATTTGGATTCTTTCCATCAGATGATGCCCAATTCTATTTCCAACGAAAAGGTCAAATCTTCTCCCATATTTTCAAGTGCAAAGCCCCAAAATTTCTTCAAACAATATTATCAACTTCCCTTTGAACGAATCAGCAAGTGATGCGATCCTTTCTGTATTCTAATGAAGAAACTTCAAATCTTCTTCTATCATTTCTGTTGAAGACTGTGGGTCATCTTTGGTTCCAAAGGCCATAAAATTGGTCACTTCATAATTTTGCAAAATATTCTTCTCATGACACTTAAAAGGATTTGCATTTTCATATAAAATGTCTTTTTCTTCGATTTTGGTCTCAAGATTGAGCCCAATGTCGAAGTCATGTTCAACTTAATGAAATTCAATGGGAGATATAACTCATAAGTAAAACAGGATCTTGTTGAAAACTTTTTTATTTTTTTTAAAGAAAAATGTTAAAGGGGAAAATCTTTTTTTTTCTACAAAAATCTTAAAGGAAAACTCTTTCTTTTTTTTTTTTTTGCTTTTGAAAGAGCCTTTATTGAAATCACTTTCTAAGAACAAGGCTCCTTAGAGTCCTCAAGAAATGTGCATTCTTTTTATGGGGGTTTCTTTTCAAAGAACAAGAGAATTCGAGAACTGCCCCAATTCTCAGAAGCAAAAGCTGACTTCTCTTTCTTTTTCAGAAAATTTCTTTCTCCTGCTGAGTGAGGCAAGTTTCTCTTTTCATGATTTGGGATGATCACCTTTGTTCTTTAATGAGGTATCATCATATTATCGGGAATTTGGATAGCTGCCCAATCAATGACGGGAGGTTCAACCTTGGCTTCATTCTCTTCTTCCATTGCCCCTTCCTTCTTTTCTTGGCATCTTTCTTTCACCTTTGTCTCATTTTCATCGGCTTGTTCATGTAGCTTACACTGCTTTGATGCTTTTGTCTGCCACTTTTCTGCCTTTTCACCCATCATTTCATTTCCTTTCAATTTTAGCTTTTCTTCTTTCTCTTCCTTCCTTTCCTTGATATTAAAATCTGCCCCTGTATGAGTCTCTTTCTCCATATGGCCCCATTCATCTTCTTTTTCAAAATAAACCCGGACTGTGGTACCAACTGAAGCAATAAGTTGAGAATGGTCAAATCTTTTTTTTCCTGAAAAAATTGACCCTATTGCATTTGAGCTACCTGCCCCATTGTTATCGGTAGGTGGGATGGGTGTAACAGAATTGAATGATAAGGAGTTATTATCCAGTAAATCCTGAACCGCATGCTTTAGGGCCAAGCAACGATCAGTGGTATGCCCTGGAGTGCTCATATGATACTCACAGATTGCAGATGGATCATAACCCTTCCCCTTGCTTACATGAGGATTTGGCAACCTCAAAGTCACATAGTCCTTTTGAAGTAAGGTAGGCAAACGTTCAGATGGTCTCATAGGCAGTTTTGAAAACTCCCTTCTCTTCCTTACTTCTGTTTCCTCCTTCACAGGCTGTGTAGAAGGGACATTAATTTGGATAGGCAGCAAAGGAACTGGATGGGCATTGATTTGAAAGGGTCCCTTGGGAACTTGCACCATATTCACTTCTGCTTCTCTCCTTTCCTCGGATTTTTTCTTTCCATTACAATTTCCCTTGTTATGAGTGAAGTCTTGTTGACTGATCATGGCGGAATGATCAATTATCTTGCCAGATTTGATCCCATCCTCAATCCGGTCGGCCACTTGTACCAGGTGTAGACACCCCAAATTGCACAGTGAAAATGATGAATAATTGGCAAAAATCATTCTTTCCTTTGTAATCGGCACAAAAATTCAGATTTAAATATTCTCTATTGTATCCGACACAAGTCATCGGATACAAGAAATCTTTTTTATATCCAACACAAGTCATCTGATACAAGCAAGTATTACTGTATCCGACGACATGTGAGCTGACATGTTTCTTTGTTTTTTCTTCCCCAGGTACACTTACTTCCACCTCCAGCTCAACCCATACCTGAGCCCATTTCTGAACCTGTCCTTGAACCTATCATGATCAAGGAAAATACGGTGGAGTATGAGAAAGAGATGGAAAAGGAAGAGCCAGGGAGGAGATGGAAAGGAAACTTCTACACAAGATAAAGAGGATCCAAGAACAACTCAAGGAGGTGAAGGGAGGAAACAGCTATGGAGGTACCACTTTCGATGATTTGTGCATATACCGGGATGTATGCCTGCCGGCGAAATTCAAATGCCCAGACTTCGACAAATATGATGGCATGGGCTGCCCAATGAGCCATCTAAAGTTATGCTATGGGGCTTTGTGCTAGTTTGGCCAGGATGACGGCATACTGATCCAACTCTTCCAGAGGAGTTTGACAGGATCAGCTTTTAGGTGGTTTGCCACGGTGGACGATGGAAGGATCAGAAGGTGGAAGGACTTGGCCGACGCGTTTCTGGATCAGTACAAATTTAACTCAGAGATCGTACTAGATCGGTACGACATGATGAGAATGAGCAAGGGAAAGGAGAAATCTATAAGGCAGTATGCTAAGAGGTGGAAAGAGGCTGCTCCCAGGTCAGGCCGCCTATGTTGGAGCCTGAGATGATCTCAACGTTTGTAAGCACACTGGGGCAACCCTTCTACAATCATCTGGTGGGTCAGATTACCACCAATTTTGCAGCCCTGGTACAAGTAGCTAACCGGATCGAGGAAGGGGTCAGGTCGGGAAAACTCATTGATTACTCTGCTTTGGCAGGACAATCAGATTCCTCCACCTCCCTGGCACAGAAGAAGGGAACTGGGTTCAAGAAGAACGGGGCAAGAAAAGAAGGAGAAGTGAACTTGGTGCAAGCTCCCCCTCCTAAGAGGCCACTCAACATTAATGTGTCTACACCCTAGCAGGCCCAGCAGTCGTATTAGACCCCTCTCAATGTTAATTTCTCCCCCTCCGTGCCTGCAAATCAGAGGAGGGCTTTTCCTAAGGAAGAAAAGGATGCATGGATGGCAGCAAGGAGGAGCAGAGTTTTTACCCCCATTCCTGTGTCTCTTTCCTAACTGTTGCCAACCCTGCTGAAAGGGGAGTATGTGACCTTGAAGGAGCCTAGCCCGAATGCCTCGAAGGGGAGGAATTTTGATCCAGCAGTCACTTGTGACTTTCACATGGGTGCACCGGGGCACTTTACAGACACTTGTTGGGTTATGAAGCACGCGGTTCAGGATCTATTGGATCAAAAAGCCCTGGTCTTTAATACTGCTGCACCTGCCCCGTCAGGAAATGATATTGGGCAAAACCCTCTGCCTTATCACAATGGGGCAGGCCCGTCCAACTCCATCACTGCCATATCCTCTACGAGAAGGGCCTTTGACCCATCTCAATTGATAGCTCCCGTGGGGACCTCGGTTAAGGTCCGTTTCTTCCAAGAGAAAGGGGAGGATGAAATTAATGTCATCTCCCAGAAAAATGATCATGCTGCTGAGGATATTAGCTCCTCCTTGAACCGGGTCTCCTCCCTCATGGCTGTAGACACCCCAAATTGCACAGTAAAAATGATCAATAATCGGTAAAAATCATTATCTCCTTTAAAGCCAGCACAAAAATGTGAAAAAGCAAGTTTTTCCTTGTATCCGACAACTCAGGTCGGATACAAGTAAATCTCTTCGTATCCGACATAAGTTGTCAGATACAAGTAGACCTTAATATATCCGGCAACATATGCCGGATGCATACAGGTACTCGTGTATCCGACCTGATATGTCGGAAACATGATTTTTTGCTCAAAATTAGGGTTTTCCAAGAGTTTTTCACTTTTACTATCATATCCTTCATTAAATGAGGGGAAATCTCGGAAATGGCCTTAGGGTTAAGGTTGGTGGGCTCTAGACATTATGTTGTGTCTACCATCTCACCAACCCTAACCCTAGCCTTTGCCTATAAATAGGAGGCTCCACCTTAAGCAAATGGCCAACAATTCTTGCCAAGAACTTTTGCCAAGAAGAACTCCAAGTGAAGAGGGTAACCGCTGCGGAACTGCTTCCAGAACCCAGGTAAGCCTCAAACCTAGCTTTTATTTTCTGTTTTTACATTTCTAGATCTAGATCTCTTCTTCTACCTTTCTGTAGAATAAGGCCTTGATGTGTGTATGAAAACCCTTCCCCGGCTCAAAGTATCTCAAGACTCTCCCTAGCCGTAAAACGTGAAGGCAGGATCTAGGAGAAACGAGACTGGGGATTGATCCTACTGCTAGAACCTCTCTTGAATATGCCGTTTGAATCTATGTAAACCGTTTCATATTCAAAGTACCCCAAGATTATCTTGAAGAACCGTGTTTAACGGAGAGAGAGAACTAAGGGAAACGATAATGGAACGGAACCCTAGGTTGTTTTTTAGAACCCTATTCTGATTAATGTGAATGCATGCTATCTTTGTTATGTTGTTGGAATGATTTTTACACCTACACATACATAGCATGTGATTTTGGCGGGATAGGCTCATATTTCGGATTTATTGCATTTATTGTGACAAATCTGAAATAAATAGCCCCAAGCAATTCTGGAATGTTTTCAAAAGAGTTTCAAAGGATTTTGATTAATCTTGCACGGATCACACACACTTTATCACTATTTGGAGTTGGTTTTCTTCAAAAATGGCTTAACTTGACAGCAACTGTACCCCGACTTCGGACACTCATAACTTCATCATCCGGATGCATTTTGGAGTGATTCTAGAACCATGGGAAATTTGAGGCTATCTAGTTTATGCCTACCAAATTTCATTAATGTCTATCAAGCGGATTTTTGACACCATTCTGTCGAAGTTGATAGGTCAGTTCAGGTCAAACTATTGAACCTATCACTTCGAATGGGCGCCATCTGCTTGTTTTAAATCTGATTTGAGTGACTTTTGTATCTGGGCACTCCTTTATGAGTCTATTTTCAAATCCAGTTGGTTTCATAATTTTTTGACTCCATTTGTGTTGTTGGTAATAGATTTACTCAGAACTGCTCATCAGCACCTTTCTGGGTAAATCTGTGATCTTCGGGGCTTATTCGGGAGACCACCCAAGGCACATCTGAATGAATTTTTGTATGAGGCTAGTTTCGTTTGAAATATGACCATACAGACTTCACTTACACCAAATTTCATGGATTTATATGGAGCCGATTTTTCTAAATGATTTTCCAAAGTTGCCTACTTATCACTTTTAATTATCTCCAGCAGCACATTTTAAAGAAGAATACCTCCTAGGATTTCAACCGGATTTAATTGAAATTTTGCATGAGCCTCTTATTTACCATAATCTTTCAAATGGATTTGGTTTGATTCAATTTAAAATCGGATTTGAATGATTTCAAGACAAATGGCATTATCTTTTACCGAATTTTCCGCATTTAACTCAACTTGGTTTTGTGCAATCTTTGCTTTGATTTCCATCTATTTGTGATATTCCAGAAATGATATTGACATAAAAGAGGATCTGGAATTCATTTAGATTTCTCATGTGAAAAGATCATACATTTGTTTAAATCCTTTTTCAAGGTTTTTAATGATTTTAGCAAGCTTTCTTATTCTTTTTTAGCATGAACAACACTTGGCAACCACCTTGTGTGGGTGAATGGGGGTGCCTAACACCTTCCCCCGTTCATAATCTAATCCCCTTACCCATCTCTGGATTTGATTTTCAAGTAAAGTTATTTTTACTCTAGAATTTGCATTTTAGCTATTTTTGCTTGTTTTTAATCTTTTGGTGTCCATTCACACCTCAAAAAATCTGAATGGTGGCGACTCTCCCACTTTTTTACGTCGAGCCCCGCGTATTGACAGAGGGGGAATCATCCCGGTGATTTTTCTCATGTCTCACAATGGCCCAAATAAACATTGCAAGGCCTCCTTTAGTCTTCAATTGCAGTCCACCCACTTATTCTCCATCCCAGCCATCAAAAGCTCATTTGGTCATCCAATGTGACCCCACCACAGTATCCGTTTCTCCTTCTGTTCCAACAGCTCCCAAGCAGCTTCTACCTTTGATGGTAAATGTTTCACCTATCTGTAATATTCAAAAGCCAACTCCTACATTGTGGTCCAAGCGCCGACCGCTGGTGATCCATGTCCCAAAACTTGCCTATTTTGAGTCAGCTGTACCATGGAACTACAATGGGGGAATGATCACGAACCAGAACCAGGAAGAGGTGAACCTTATGACGAGGTCAGGGAGATGTGTAGAAGGAGAAGGTAAAGAAAAAGAAACAGAAGTAGAGAAGGAAAGAAAAGAAACAGAAGGAAAAAGAAAAATGAAAGGAAAGACCAAAGTAGGAGAAGACATCCCCCAGGATGCAGGAAATGAGGCATCAGACCTCATAAAAATAATAAAGCAAAGTGAATTTAACCTTGTCGATCAGTTGAATAAAGTCCCGGCCCAGATTTCAATTCTGGGACTTTTGCTTCGGAAAAGGACAGGGACGCATTGTTAAGAGTGCTGCAGAGTGCACATGTGTCCCAGACTATTGATCCAGACCAATTAGGCAAAATGGTTGGTCAAATCTTATCACATAATGTGATAAGTTTTTCTGAAGGTGAAATAAGCCCAGGTGGGTGTTACCATGTTGACCCTTTGCACATCACAGTATTTTGTAAGGGTAGTATGGTGGCACGGGTTCTAATTGACAATGGGTCGACTTTAAATGTCTGCCCATTAATCCCTTTTGCCAAACTTGGTCTGGATCAATCCAAGATCAAGCAGAATGAGAGGATTGTGAGGGCTTTCAATAGCTCTAAGACACACTCCCTAGGGGAGATTGAACTGCCGGTCACAATTGGACCGAATATCTTCAACATCACATTTGAAGTGATGGATATCCCCGCAGCCTTTAATCTGCTCCTAGGGAGGCCGTGGATACACTTGGCTAGGGCAATACCATCCACACTTCACCAAAGAGTGAAGTACATAAGAAGACAAAGGGTGATAACTGTCCTAGCTGAGAATTTGGTACCTCCCATTGTGTCACCTGATGTACCCTTCATCAATGTGGATTTAACTGTCGACAAGATTGCGTTCCACTCGTTTCAATTTGAAACAATTAATTTCATACCTGGGGGTGTGAGAAAAAAGAAGAGAAAGGGACTATTGCCGAGAAGATGGTAAAAAAAGTGATGGAAAAATATCACTTCCACCCGGGGAAAGGCCTGGGAGTTAATTTGCAGGGGATGTTGGAGCCAATCAAGGCAAAGAAGCTGGTCCCTAAGACAGGACTGGGTTTTAAACCAAGAGGATGGAAAAGGCAGAAGCAGGAAGAAGGAGAGAATGCAGAGAAGAAGAATAGAAAAAAATTCTCTCATTTAAGGGAAAATTTTCCTAAACCCTCTTGCACAATCCAACTGTCTCCTCCCATGGATCAGTCCAAACCTCTGTACCGCAACATCAATCCATTCCAAAAGCCTTCTGTTCCGACCCTGCAACCCTATAACCCATCTCCTACACTTGAAACAGTAGGCGGGCCTGAGCCACAGCCAAAGCAGCAAACGGACTTCTCCGAAAATGTCGGGGCTTTCTTCGGCATGACTGAGGGTGAGAGGACTTGTGATGATAAGGAGCTACCATTCATTGATTGGGCAGCAGTAAAAATCCAGATGAGGTTATATCTGGATTGATCCCCACAGCAGAAAAGGGCAATACAACTCATCCGGTGATGATGGCATCGGATTCTGAGATTGAGGAGCAGGCTTGCACAATTTCCCCTGCTCCTAAAAAATTTATTTTGAACAATTGGGAGGAAACTCCCCTTACCTTTGAAGCGGCGTTTGTTTGGCAAACAGACGTGACTTCCAAAAAAAACTCCATTAGTGGAATGCCATTTCCCTGAAGGTCCTAAAGAGCCTTCGTCTTCAGGGAAAGTTTTTGTAGGAGGCTCACAAAAAAACCAAAAAGATTTTTCTATTTTTTCTAGAAAATTTAAATTTTTCAAAAAGGTCCAAACCACTTATGAACCATATAAGCAAATAGAATTAGACCAGGTTGAATATGACTTCGACCTTGAGCTCGATTTTGACCTCATGGGGATCGAAAAAGAGACTGAGGTCGAAGAAGAAGACCTTACAAAAGAAATTGAATACCAATTGGAACGTCATGAAAAAGGAGTCCAACCTAATATTGAGGAAACCATCTCAATAAATCTCAGGACCAAAGATGACCCAAAAATAGTGAAAATCAGGGCATGCTTGTCTTATGTGCAGCGTAATGAAATGACACGGTTCTTGGCGGACTATAAGGATGTGTTCGCTTGGTCGTATCGGGACATGCCGGGGTTGGACACTGACATGGTGGTGCACAAGTTGCCAATTTTGCCAGGGGTCAAGCCAATTAAGCAGAAGCTAAGAAGATTGAAACCCGAATGGACCCTAAAGGTCAAGAACGAAGTGGTCAAGCAATTCCAAACAGGATTTTTGGCGGTCTCCACATACCCTGAGTGGCTCGCAAATATAGTGTCAGTACCAAAGAAGGATGGGAAAGTCAGAATGTGCGTGGACTACAGAGATCTGAACAAGGCAAGCCCAAAGGATGATTTTCCGCTTCCACACATCGACATTCTAGTCGATAATACTGCGATACATAGCCTATTCTCGTTCATGGATGGTTTCTCGGGATACAATCAGATCAAGATGGCTAAGGAAGATCAGGAAAAAATAGCATTCATCACACCTTGGGGTACTTTTCACTACACGGACATGCCGTTTGGGCTTAAGAACGCTGGGGCATCCTACCAGCGGGCCATTATAGCGCCATTCCATGACATGATCCATAAGGAGATGGAGGTCTATGTGGATGATATGATCGCCAAATCATGCAAAGAAGAGGATCACTTGGTTAATTTGAAGAAGGTGTTCGATCGACTCAGAAAGTACAGTTTACTGCTTAACCCGGCTAAATGCGTCTTTGGAGTTACATCAGGAAAGTTGCTGGGATTTATAGTGAGCAGAAGAGGAATTGAGATTGACCCAGCTAAAGCCAAGGCCATAATTAAAATACCATCACCCAGAACGGAGAAGGAGGTTCGTGGTTTTCTTGGAAGGATTCAGTACATAAGCCGGTTCATAGCACAACTCACTGCTATCTGTGAACCAATTTTCAAGCTTCTAAGAAGGGATAACCCGATGGTTTGGAATGAGGATTGCCAGCAGGCCTTTGATATAATAAAGGAGTATTTACTGAATCCACTTGTGCTAGTGCCACCAACTCCAGGAAGACCACTGATCCTGTACTTGTCAGTGTTGGAAACATCAATGGGATGTGTCTTGGGGCAGCATGATGAGACTGGTAGAAAGGAAAGGGCAATTTACTATCTGAGTAAAAAATTCACAGAATATGAAGCCAAGTACTCACCGCTGGAAAAGACCTGTTGCGCTCTAGTGTGGGCTACTCAAAGACTAAGGCATTACTTCCTTTGTCATTCCACATTATTGATATCCCGGATGGACCCTCTGAAGTATTTATTTGAGAAACCAGCACTAACTGGTAGAACGGCAAAGTGGCAGCTGTTACTATCCGAGTTTGACCTCACGTACATACTCAGAAGGCGATTAAGGGTTAAGCCATTGCTGATCACTTGGCTGCACATCCTTTGCCAAAATACCAACCTTTGAAGATCAACTTTCCTGATGAGGCAATTTTGTTTACTGAAGAGGAGGAAAGTGAAAGCTCTTAGCAGATGTTCTTCGATGGAGTCGCCAACATAAATGGAAATGGAATTGGGGCAGTATTGGTCAAACCAGACGGGTCACATATCCTGATCGCAATAAAATTGAGATTCCAGTGCACAAATAATATTGCGGAGTATGAAGCATGCATAATTGGGTTGCAAGCCGCCATAGACCATGAAGTGGAGGAACTTGACGTATACGGAGATTCGAGTCTTATCATCTTTCAAACAACTGGTGAATGGAAAACCAAGGATCACAAATTGATCCCCTATCACCAGTATTTGGAAGAAATAAGCACAAATTTTACTCGAATTTCCTTCAACTATATGCCAAGGGCCAAAAATCAGTTTGCGGATGCTCTAGCAACATTGGCTTCCATGGTCAGCATGCCAGAAGGGATAGATATTAAACCACTGGAAATTGAGGTCAGAGATGAATCGGCTTATTGTCTTGTTCTAGAGGGAGCACCAGAAGAGGAAGCACCATGGTTTCAAGACATAAAAAATTTCTTGAATGATCGGAGTTTGCCAGAAAATGCCACTTCCACTGAGAAAAGGACAATATAGAGATTGGCCGATCAATTCCTACTAAGTGGTGGACAGTTGTACAAGAGGTCACATAATGATAGTCTACTCAGATGTGTTGCCAAGACTGAGTCGGAAAGGTTGATAGAGACTGTACATGGAGGAGTCTGTGGATCCCACATAAACGGGCACATGCTTGCAAAGAAGATCCTGAGATTGGGATACTATTGGTCGATGATGGAGCACGATTGCTATGTACATATCAAGAGGTGTCATCAATGTCAAATATATGCAGATAACAAACATGCACCCCCAAGTGAATTGAATAGCATGACATCACCCTGGCCCTTCTCTATGTGGGGAATAGATGTCATTGGCATGATTTCCCCTAAGGCATCGAATGGGCATCGATTTATCCTGATGGCAATCAATTATTTTACCAAGTGGGTAGAAACAGCTTCATATGCGAATATCACAAGTAGCCATGTTCTTAAATTTTTTAAGCACAACATTATTTGTCGCTATGGATTACCAAGTGCCATAGTATTAGACAACGCTTCAAATATTAAGAACAAGGATATGAAGAAGTTATGTGAGCAATTCCAGATTATCCATCACAAGTCCGCTCCGTACAGACCAAAGATGAATGGGGCAATAGAAGCAGCAAATAAGAATATAAAAAAGATCATTCAGAAGATGGTAGTGAGCTACAAAGATTGGCATGAAATGCTACCGCTTGCTCTACATGCCTACAGAACCTCAATCTGGACTTCAACTGGGGCAACCTCGTATTCCCTAGTCTATGGGATGGAAGCAGTTTTGCCAATGGAAGTAGAAATCCCATCACTTAGAGTGCTCATGGAAGCTGAATTGGAAGAAGCTGAATGGATACAGTCAAGACATGATCAACTCAATCTGATAGAAGAGAAGCGTTTGAAGGTGCTTTGTCATGGCCAATTGTACCAGAAGAGAATGGCCAGGGCCTACAATAAGAAGGTGAAGCCCAGAACTTTCCAGGAAAGGAATTTGGTTCTAAAGAAAATTTTACCATTTTTTAAAGACCCTCGTGGTAAGTTTAAGCCAAATTGGGAAGGGCCTTTTGTTGTCAAGAAGGTCCTATCAGGGGGTGCACTCATCTTGATGGAAATGGATGGAAAAGTTTTTCCTGAGCCAATTAACTCTGATGTAGTAAAAAGGTATTTTCCTTGAATGAATATTACTAGGAAATGATCCGAGGCCATTTTTCTTTATTTCCCTCAAAATTTTAATCCCTAGTCTAGCCAAGTCAAGCCGATTCGTTTCTTTGATAAACCAAAACTGGACTTACAGTCTTATACGGGGACAAAACAAATTGGGGCAAGGCCAATTGGGGCAAAAATAAAGGAAAAAGAAAAAGAAAAGCAAAAAAGCAAAGAATATTGGCAAATGAAAGCCAAGGGCAGTGAAAACCGTAACTAGCGCTAGGGGCAATATTGGCAAAAAGAAAAAAAATCAAAGGTTGAGTGGATCATGTTATCCAAGCTTGAAGAGAAATCAGCACGAGTACTGAGATTGAGCAGGTTGGGAATAACGAGGTCAAGGCATTTGGGGATGACTCTAAAGGTCCTAGGATGGACAGATTTGATCCCTCCTTATTGTTTGGATTGCCCTTTTCATTATTCAACCTGGTTTTAATTCCTTCAATTATGTGTGATTAAGTATATGGACCAAATTTTAAAAAAAAATAAATAAAATAAAAAAACTATATTCTGGCCAGTGATGAAAAATCAAATACTTTTCATAAAACCTTTGTTTTTACAAGCATCTGAGAAGTTTGAGGCCAATAGTATAAAAACTTATTTTGGAATAGAATCCTATGTCTTTCCACTATTGGAGTTTGCTTTGATACAAAGGTATGAAAAAAATGCAATAAAGTGAGCTAATCTCTATCCCCTAGCTGCTCCTCAAGCTCACGAATCCAAGCTGCCTGAGCAGCAATAACTCTAGAAGCCCCCTCTGCATCCGGATTGTTCAAAAAGGATATGACATCATCTGAAAGGGCCTGCCTGATCCTCATGCCTCTAAGGTTGGCTAAAGCATCCTGGTGCTTCTGCCACAGTACTCGGACTTCGAAATGGCAAACCTGCCTCTGCTCCTCGAGTTGCTTTTCCATTGCAAGACGGCGGGATACCTGCTCTTCAAGTTGCCTTTCTAGATCAAGGCCTCGTATCCTAAGCTCTTGGGCCTCTCGTACCCATATCTGCTGAAATCGCTTATGAGATGCTCTTTTAGACTCCAAGATGTCTTCATAAGTAGGAGCCAAAACTGCAGGAGGATCCTCGGGTACTGGGGCCTGACTCTGAATCTGCTCCTTGATCCAGAAAAGGTACTCCTTCACATGGGACTCTGAGAAAACTGGGCCCCGCATGAAACGAACATAGGACCATTCCCTCATCAACCAAGCGTTCAGATTCATGGTGGTGGGTGAAAGTGGCCTAAGGTAGTCCCCGTATCCACTTGGGATTATAATCCCCTGGGTCGCTCTGAACTGCCAAAGAACTCTCAAGGGGAGGTAGAGCACAGCATATCTCAACCCCGCTAGAACCAAAAAGTTGCTGTCTTTGAAGCTGATCGCGGTCTCTACATTGGGTTGATAAATATCAGGCCACCTCACCTGATCATTCTGGAGTATATCCAAGAAAGAGAACCAACCCTGTTTACCTCCTGGAATGTCAGGACACCCCCGGTTGCTCATCCAGACCGGAACTTTCAGGCTTGGAAAGAAATGCTGGTAAATCTCTTCAATTTGACTCAGGTGGTCAAGTAACCAAAGCTACAGAAAAGGAGAAATAGTTCAATATATTGTAAAGAAGAAAAGAAAAAAAAGAGAAAAAAAAAGAAAAAAGAAAAGAAAAAAAAGAAAAAGAAGAAGAAAAAAGAAAAAAGAAAAAATGTGTTGGTCAAAAAGGAAATATTCAGTCAACATTTTAAGCATGGTTTGCTGCAAAATCTGCTATTTTCAAAAAACCTATTTTGGGCTTAAAATCCACTTCATAGCCACGAGAGCTCAGTGGAATTTAAGACAACTTGGAGAAATGTGTTGGTCAAAAAGAAAATATTCATTCAATTTTTGACAAGGTTTGATGAAAAAATCAAATTTTCAAAAATCTTATTTTGGGCTTAAAATCCACTTCATAGCCACGAGAGCTCAGTGGAATTTAAGACAACTAGGAGAAATGCCCCCTTAAAATTAGGGCCTTTTGGCAAATCTTCACCCAAAATTATTTTGCAAAATTAAATTGAACCAAGCAAATCATAGTCAAGAAAGCACAATTTGGGTTTGTCTAATCTTCGTAGATCAGTGCTCTACAATTCCCGCAAAGAGGGGCAATTGTAGACATCCCAAATTGCATAGTGAAAATGATGAATAATTAGCAAAAAGTATTCTTTCCTTTGTAATCGGCACAAAAATTCAGGCTTAAATATTCTCTATTGTATCCGACACAAGTCATCGGATACAAGAAATCTTTTTTATATCCGACACAAGTCTCGGATTTGGGAATTTTTGCTCCACTTTAGGGTTCTTGGCATATTCTCTTCAATCGAAGAGAATGGTGAGCTAAACTTGTGCCATTTTTCTTCCGAGAGGTTTTTTCATACTTTTTCAAATGATTTTGGTTTGGATTTCACGGATTCCACACACTTCATCACTATTTTGGGTGGATTTTACTTTAAAATGGCAAAACTAGACAACATCTGTACCCTAACTTCGGACACTCATAACTTCATCATCCGGATGAATTTTGGAGTGATTCTAAAGCCATGGGAAAGGTAAGGCAGTCTAGTACATGTCTGTAAAATTTCATCAATTTTTATGGAGTGGATTTTTGATACCATTCAGTCGAAGTTGACAGGTCAGTTCAGGCCAGTTTGCTGAACCTGTCACTTTGAATGAGAACCATGTTTTCGTTTTAAGTCCGATTTGAGTGATTTTTGTTTCTGTATTTTCCTTTGGGAGTCTAATTTCAAATTCAGTTGGTTTCATAATTTTTTGATTTTATTTGTGTCTTGTGTGACTGATTTACTCAAAACTGCCCTTTTGCACAATTCTATGCTGATCTGTGATCCTCTAGGCATGTTCATGAGGTCACACAAGTCACATCCGAATGGAGTTTGGTGTGAGGCCTATTTCATTCGAAAGATGGCACTATATACTTCGTTCATGCAAATTTTCACGGTTTTATATGAAGCCAATTTTTCCAAATGAATTTCCAAAGTTGCCCACTTGTTACTTTTACCGATTTCCAACAGCAGATTTCAAAGGAGCATAACTCCTAGGGTTTTAACCGGATTTGATTGAAAATTTGCATGAGTCTTCTATTTATCATAATCTTTCAAATGGATTTGGTTTGATTCAATTTGAATTTGATTTGAATGATTTCAAGACAAATGGCTCTATCCTTTACCGAATCTTCCGGATTTGTCTCAACTTGGTTTTGATCAATTTTTGCTTTGATTTCCATTTAATGGTGATGTCCCAGAAGTGATAATGACATAAAAGAGGATCTAGAATTCATTGAATTTCTCGAAATATCATACATTTGTTTAATCCTTTTTCAAGGTTTTTGATCATTTTAGCAAGCTTTCTTATTTTTGGGCATGAACAACACTTGGCAACCACCTTGTGTGGGTGAATGGGGGTGCCTAACACATTCCCTCATTCATAATCTAATCCCCTTACCCATCTCTGGATTTTATTTTCAAGTAAGGTTATTTTTACTCTAGATTTGCCTTTTTGCTTATTTTGATGATTTTGGTGTCCATTCACACCTAAAAGGAATGGTGGCGACTCTCACATTTTTGTTGAGCCCGTGTGATGATGAAGGGAATCATCTAGATGATTTTTATGTCTCACACTAGGGCAGCAAAATTGGTGGTACTATGACCCACCAGGTGATTGTAGAAGGGCTGCCCCAGTGTACTTACGAACGTCGAGATCATCTCAGGCTCCAGCATAGGCGGCCTGACTTGGGAGGCAGACTCTCTCCACCTCTTGGCATATTGCTTTACAGATTCCCCCTTTCCCTTGCTCATCCTCATCACGTCGTACCGATCTAGCACGATCTCCGAGTTGAACTTGTATTGGTCCAGAAAAGTGTCGGCTAAGTCCTTCCACCTTCTGATCCTTCCATGGTCTACGGTGGCGAACCATCTCAGAGCCGATCCTATCAAACGCCTCTGGAAGAGTTAAATTAGAATGCCGTCATCCTGGCCAAACTGGCACAAAGCCCCGCAGTATAACTTCAGGTGGCTCATTGGGCAACCCGTGCCATCATATTTATCAAAGTCCGGGCACTTGAATTTTGCCGGTAGGCACACATCCGAGGTATATGCATAGATCATCGAAGGTGGTACCTCCATAACTGTTCCCCCTTTCACCTCTTTGAGTTCTTCTTGGATCCTCTCTATCTTGTGTAGCAGTTTCCTTTCCATCTCCTCCCTTGCTCTTTCCTTTTCCATCTCTTTCTCATATTCCACAGTATTTTCCCTGATTAGGATAGGTTCAGGGACAGGTTCAGAAATTGGCTCGGGTATGGGTTGAGCTGGAGGTGGAATGTAGGTTTGTGGTGACGGTGCTTGATGGGAAGTAGAGGCTTGGTTTTGGGCTTGGGCTTGTTGGGCCTGAGCCACCAATAAATCTCCTAGCATTTTGGCCAATCCGGCCACTTGCTCTTGTAGAGCAAAATCCTGAACAGGGATGGTGGCTTGGTTCTCTTCCGGATTCATGGTGCAGGCTTTTGATCTGGTTAAGGGAGCAATGGTTGCAAGTACTTTATACCTAGAGAAGGAAAAATAAAGAAATATGTCAGCGCCAATTTAATCCTAGTCACACACCCATAATTGTAGATACGTGAAGTAGGTGAACACGAGTTTTGATTTTTTTTTGTGTTTTTTTTATAGAATTGTTGGAATATTTTAGGGCTTCCAAAGGTCCCACAAAATTCAATTGATTGGTATGAAAAAGACCAACCAAAGGTTTTTTGGAATATTCTAGGGCTTCCAAGTGTCCCATAAATTTTTGAGTGGATTGGTACAAAAAAGACCAACCAAAGGTTATATGGAATATTCTAGGGCTTCCAAGTGTCCCACAAATTTTTGAGTTGATTGGTACGAAAAAGACCAACCGAAGGTTTTTTTGGAATATTCTAGGGCTTCCAAGTGTCCCACGAAAATTCAATTGATCGGTACGAAAAAGACCAACCAAAGGCTTTTTGGAATATTCTAGGGCTTCCAAGTGTCCCACGAAAATTCAATTGATTTGTACGAAAAAGACCAACCAAAGGTTTTATGGAATATTCTAGGGCTTCCAAAGGTCCCACAAGATTTGAGTTAATTGGTACGAAAAATACCAACCAAAGGTTTTATGGAATATTCTAGGGCTTCCAAGTGTCCCACAGAAATTCAATTGATTGGTACGCAAATGACCAACCATAGGTTTTTTTGGAATATTCTAGGGCTTGCAAGTGTCCCACAGAAATTCAATTGATTGGTACGCAAATGACCAACCAAAGGTTTTTTGGAATATTCTAGGGCTTCAAAGTGTCCCACAAAGATTCAATTGATTGATACGCAAATGACCAACCAAAGGTTTTTTTTTTGGGAATATTCTATGGCTTCCAAGTGTCCCACAAAGATTCAATTGATTGGTACGCAAATGACCAACCAAAGGTTTTTTTGGGAATATTCTAGGGCTTCCAAGTGTCTCACAAATTTTTGAGTTGATTGGTACAAAAAAGACCAACCAAAGGATTTTTTTTATTTGCTGAATTTCCTCAGTTTTCAAGTTCAAAAGTTTGATTGAAACATGTTTGAGGTGAATTGGTATCAAAAAATATGACACCTTGGCTCCTTTAATGTCTCTTGAGGGAAAGGGTAGATTTGTGTTTCAAAATTAGGTTAAATCCTTAGTTAAAATTTTTTTTGAACACTTGAAGTATCTTTTCATACTCTCCTTGGGGTGCCCAAAAATTATTCCCAATGTTTTAGGCATTTTATTCTCAAAAAATGGGGATGAAAAATCCATTTGCAAGTTTCCGGGTTGTATCCGACATATCAAGTCGGTTAAAGTCATGATTTATTGTATCCGATACTGTGAGACACGGAAAAATCACCTAGATGATTCCCTCCGTCGTCACACGGGCTCAACGAAATGGGAGAGTCGCCACCATTCAATTTTGGTGTGAATGGGCACCGAAAATAACCAAAAAGGCAAATACTAGAGTAAAATAACTCTACTTGAAAATAAAATCCAGAGATTGGTAAGGGGGTTAGATTATGAACTGGGGAAGGTGTTAGGCACCCTCATTCACCCACACAAGGTGGTTGCCAAGTGTTGTTCATGCTCAAAAATAAGAAAGCTTGCTAAAATCATCAAAAACCTTGAAAAAGGATTAAACAAATGTATGATACTTTCACATGAGAAATCCAATGAATTCCAGATCCTCTTTCATGTCAGTATCACTTCTGGGATATCACCATTAGATGGAAATCAAAGCAAAAATTGCATAAAACCAAGTTGAGTCAAATCCGGAAAATTCGGTAAAAGATAGTGTCATTTGTCTTGAAATCATTCAAATCCAATTTAAATTGAATCAAACCAAATCCATTTGAAAGATTATGATAGATAGAAGACTCATGCAAATTTTCAATTAAATCCGGTTAAAATCCTAGGAGTTATGCTCCTTTGAAATCTGCTGCTGGAGATAGTTAAAAGTGACAAGTAGGAAATTTTGGAAATTCATTTAGAAACATTGGCTCCATATAAATCCGTGAAATTTGGCATGAATTAAGCATGTAGGCCCCTCTTTCAAATGAAACTATCCACATACAAAAATTCATCTGGATGTGCCTTGGGTGACCTCTCGAACAGGCCCCGAAGATCACAGATCAACCCAGAAATGTGCTATTGAGAAATTCTGAGTAAATCAATCACCCATGACACAAATGGAATCAAAAAATTATGAAACCAATTGGATTTAAAATTAGACTTCCGAAGGAAAACACAAAAACAAAAATCACTCGAATCGGACTTAAAACGAACACATGGCGCTCAGTCAAAGTGACAAGTTCCGCAATCTGGCCTGAACTGACCTATCAACTTCGACTGAGTGGTGTCAAAAATCCACTTCATAAAAATTGTTGAACTTTTGCAGGCATAAACTATACAGCCTCACCCTTCCCATGGCTTTAGAATCACTCCAAAATTCATCCGGACGATGAAGTTACGAGTGTCTGAAGTTGGGGTACAACTGCTATCCAGTTTAAGCCTTTTTAAAGAAAATCAACTCAAAACAGTGATAAGGTGTGTGGAATCCGAGCAATATAAATCCAAATCATTTGAAAATCATTGAGAAATGTCCCAGAATTGTTTGGGGCTATTTATTTCAGATCTATCACAATGATTGCAATAAATCCGAAATACAAGCCGATTTCGACAAAAAACAAGTGCAATATGTGTATATGTGTAAAAATCATTTCTTCAAATATAATCACACATAGCATTCATATTAAATGGGGTGTTAGCACCTGATTTTTGCACCCCAAAAAATGAAGAAAATGAAAATTTCAATTAAAAAGTCAAACCCTGAGGGGGCCAAAAAATTGAATTTTGATTCAAGTGAATTTGACCATCAAACTTTATCTCATTAAAAAGAGCATTTCGACACGATTCCAACGCAACTGAATTTGCTGGAATCGGAGTCCAGATGAAAAAGATATGAGCTGGTCAAACTTTTGGGGAGCAAAAAGTTGACTTTTTTCTCGACCCCAATTCAGCTGCCAAACTTGATCCCAATGGATAGGTGGTTCCGAGCCGGTTCCAACGACACTAAGTTTGCTGAAATCGAACACCGGACGAAGAAATTATGAGCAGTTGAAGTTTCAAGAAAAACTGCCTATGTGACAAAAAGACAACAAAAAATGGAATAAACCAATAAAATAAATAAGATAAATGTATTTATTAATATTTTAAAAAAAAGGGAATCTCGCTTTTTAATAAAATAATCGAAAAAATCGGATAAAATCTTGCAAAAAACCAAATTGAATAAAGGTTTGAAATCCAAACATTTTAAAAACGTGCTGGACTGTATTTCAATTACGGGCAGGGCAGCCCGTATAACAAACACGGGCCAGTGTAAATATAACTTAAAAGACCTAATTTTTGTCCCGGTTGGGTTTGTCCCGACCCAAGTCAGTTTAACTCGACCCAAACTGGTATTTTGGGCTATTTTCAGCCCAATAATGGTCCATGGGCCTAGATGGGCCCACCAAGGCACCCTGGGGCCCACATGAGTGGCCCACATTTTGACCGGCCCATACCCAGCTCGTTTTCCATAAACAGGCCCAGGCCACTTGACCCTTGGCTAGTGGGCCAACTCCAAGCCCACTAAGTCCATTGCATGTATAAATAGTCTAATTTAATAAATAACCAAAAAAGGGTTACCCAATAACCCTACTGGGCCCTAGGCCCAACCATGGCAGCCCACGGGTCTTCCAACGGGACTCGGGTCAGACCCACTTCACTAAATAAGAAGATAAAATTAAAGTAAAAGGGACCCACACCTTCAGAGGGCCCTACCAGACCCAATAAACAGCATGCTGACCTAGGAAGGGTGAAATTGACTCAAAACCAGGGAGACCCGAGGGATCCGTCAAACCGACGGGGCGGGCCGGGGTGTCTTAGGGCTTCCCCGGACGTAACCGAGGACTTAGTTAGAACTCTGAAAAGTCGCAGACCAGACTTAGACCCGGATAGGGCAAACACCGTGTCTGCCTGCACCTCTCAGGCAGTGGCGACTCCGAATGTCCCGAGGCACGCATTGAACGTGCGCCCCGTGTGCGATCTAGGCCAGGTTTAGGTGCGCACATGGGGTTCTAAAAAGACCTAGGGTTCCGTTCCATTCTCGTTTCCCTTAGTTCTTTCTCCCCGTTTAACGGTTCTTCAAGATAGTCTTGGGGTACTTTGAGTATGAAACAGTTTTCATAGAATCAAAAGGCTTTTCAAAAAGGGTTCTAACACTAAGGATCAATCCTCAGTCTCGTTTCCCCTAGATCCCGCCTTCACGTTTTACCGCTAGGGGGAGTCTTGAGGTACTTTGAGTAAAGGAAGGGTTTGCACACACAAAGAGTAGGCCTTATTCTAAGGAAAGGTAGAAGAAAGAGCTAATCCTAGAATGTAAGAACAAAAAAATAAATAGGGGTTTTAGGCTTACCTGGGTTTTTGGAAGCAGTGCGGCAGCGGTTCCCTTCTTCACTCGGAGCTCTTCAATCTCCAACTTATTGGCCATTTGCTTAAGGAGGAGCCTCCTATTTATAGGCAAAGGCTAGGGTTAGGGTTTGCATAATGCTAGACACAAAATGATGTCTAGAGTCCACCAACCTAAACCCTAAGGCTATTTCCGAGATTTCCACTCCTTTAATGAAGGATATGATGGTAAAAAGTGAAAACTCTCGGAAAACCCTAATTTTGAGCAAAAAGCTTTTATCCGACATATCAGGTCAGATACAAGCAATTCTCTTTGTATCCGACATTATCTGTCGGATACAATAAAGATCTTTTGTATCCGACATTATCTGTCGGATACAATAAAGATGTTTTGTATCCGACATTATCTGTCGGATGCAAAAAAAGAAGAAGCTTTTATCCGAATTTTAACACAGGTAATAGTTATTTACATGTAATAGCGTTTAAGTAAATGTCCTCATATTTTTTAATCTCCATTTACTTAGGATATTACATGTAAATAAGCAAACACCCCCCCCCCCCTCATTTGAATCCATTAAAAATAGTTCCAGACCCAAATTCCAAGTGAATAAAAAGTCAACTTTCCAGTTCCAGGCTAAATTCTGGTTTTTCAGGTCCAGTAAAAAGATTCAACATGTTAAAACCAAGGTATTCGTCAAGATTTAAAATCTTAAAAAATTCTTTTATGCAATAACATGGCTAAAAACCTGATTACCAGGAAAAATTATCTTGAAATCTTGCTTTAAAAAATATTTCATTTTCTGGGGTCAAAAGTTAACAAAATTCAACCAAAAAAAGTTTGACTTTACACAAAAGGTTGAATTCGGGCCTTTTCCTTTGTGGTTTTGGATTCAAATGGGTTAAGTATCTCAAACCCAATGCAAAGAATTGAAAATTCCAATAAAATATTTCTCTCCTTCAAGATTTATCAAAAATCGTGCAATTTTGGGGTGTCTACAAATACAAATGATCGGATACATACATATAACCTTTTTGCCGATGACATGTGTCAAAAAGAAGGAAATATTTTTAGCCGACCTGAGTTGTCGGTTAATGCCGAATTAGCCCTTTTTGACTCATTTTTCCACTAAATCATGTTATTTTCATTCCCGCTTAATGTTCACCTTGACTTGGCCTCTAAAAATAGCCTCCAATTGGACATTGACACCATACTTGCAAAATATATGAACATTCATGAGGGTACATGCCCCTTCCACAGTTAAACACCAATTCATTGATTCTGTACTCTTGGTTGCCTCCTACATGGACTTTGGGTAGGATGGCTTCTAAATTGAGTTGAAAACTCTTCCTATAGGTTACACCCACTATTAGCACCTGATTTTGCACCCATAAAATGAAGAAAAATAAAAAGTCAAACTAAAAGTCAAACCCTTAGGGGGTCAAAAAATTAACTTTTTAATTCAATTAAATTTGGCTATCAAGCTTTATCTCATTAAAAAGAGCACTTTGACACGGTTCCAACGCAACTGAGTTTGCTGGAATCAGAGTCCAGATGAGGAAGTTATGAACCAGTCAAACTTTTGGGGAGTGAAAAGTTGACTTTTTGGTCGACCCCAATTCAACTGCCCAAATTAACCCCAGTGGATAGATGGTTCCGAGCTGATTTCAACGACACTAAGTTTGCTAAAATCGGATACCAGACGAAGAAGTTATGGGCAGTTGAAGTTTCAGAAAAACTGCCCATGTGGCGAAAAGGCAGCAGAAAACAGAATAAACCAATAAAATAAATGTATTTGTTAATATATTAAATATTTTAATGATATTTTAAATAAAGGAATCTCGTTTTATAATAAAATATTAGAAAAAAAATCGGATAAAAATCTTACCAAAAATCAAATTGAATAATGGTTTGAAATCCAAACATTTTAAAAACGTGCTCGCCCGTATTTGAAGTGCGGGCGAGGCATGCCCGCACTTAAATTACGGGCAAGCCTTCTGGAAGGGGGCACGCGTCATCATACGGCAAGACACGCGTCCCGTACGGGCGATTTGGCGAGATTTTAGCACATGGGCGGCTCGCCCGCATTTGAAATGCGAGCAAGGCATGCCCACATTTGAATTACGGGCAAGGCATGCCCGCACTTCAAATACGGGCACGAAAAAAAAGCCTATAAATAGGGGGCCAGCCCCCCCATTTGTGCAAGGAATCCCCTTTGGCCTCTCCCCTGTTCTTCTTGGCTCTTTCCACGTCCAAGCTCTGCCCAACCTCCATCTCTTCCAATACCCAAAATGCCCTTGTGCTGCCCTTAAGCCTTGCCTAACCCTTCTCTTTCATAAGAAACCCAGAAAACCCCTTTTCAAACCCATTTCGGAGAATGAACGGGAGTGCGGAAGCGCTGCCAAAATCGCTCTGAAAAACCTCAAGACTAAACCCTTTCTCCTCACCTTAAATCTCCTTTCAACCTAAAAATAGGAGAACCCCTTTTCAAACCCAATTCGGGAAATCAAAGGAGGTGCGGAAGCGCTGCCAAAATCACACGGAGAGCCACCACACATCGAAAGTGAAAGGTAACAGCAAAAGTGTATTTCTGGTAACTTCTTCTTTAACATATATGCGAATCTTTATATTTGAACAATTTTAAATTCTTTTGTTACTAATCTGCTTGCTCTGTTTGGCACGTCATAAGAAACCCCACGTAAGGTGGGGATCTATGCAAAATGGGAGGAGGGTGGTTTCATGAAAAGCTTAAAAATGAATGTCTGAACTAACATAAGGCTTATTTCATGCACTCATCAAAGGAAGGAATTGTCCTCCTGGATTATCCCATGTATCCCTGTGTTCTCTCCCTCTCTTTCCCTTCTTGATAACAACCACAGATGGCTTAAAAGGGACTCTGCTTCTTCAAGAAAAACAAAAATGCGAAAAGGAGGAAAAGAAGATCCTTAAGATCAAGTGAAGAAGATACACCACAGCAGAAATGAGAAGCCTAATGGAGGTCGCCGAAACACCCAGGGAGGCAACCAAGTCGATCCCGGTCGGAATAGGAGCAAAATGGCAAAATCGGGTGAAGCCTGTATTCCCTATACGGTCTGGGCATGCCCGTATTTGCTATACGGGCAGGCCTGAACCGTATTCTATTTATGGGCAAGGCCAGCCCGTATAGCAAATACGGTCAAATTGTAAATAACTTAAAAAATCTAATTTTTGAACCCGGCTGGACTTCTTCCGACCCGAACCGACTTGATCCAACCCAGCAATATTGTTTGGGCTATCCAAAGCCCATTTGTAGACTGTGGACCTAAATAGGCCCACCAAGGCACCTTGGGCCCACATTTTCACTGGCCCAAACCAAGCCCTTTTCAAACGGGCCCAAGGCCACCTCCTTAATCGCCTTTGGACCAAAACCAAGCCCAGTAGACCCTTTTTAACCTTTTAACTTGTTTAATAAATAAGTAAACCAAAAAGGGTTACCCAATAACCCTACTGGGCCCCAAGCCCAATCTTGGCAACCTACAAGTCTTCCAACAAGGCCCGTATCCAACCCACTTCACCTAAATAAAAAAAAAAGCTAAAATGAAATAAAATGGGCCCACACCATCAGAGGGTCCCGCCAGACCAAACAAAGTGGCATGCTGGTCTAGGAAGGGTGAAACTGACTCAAAACCAGGGAGACCCGAGGGACCCGTCAAACCAATGGGACGGGCCGAGGTGTCTTCGGACTTCCCTGAACGTAACCGAGGACTTAGCTAGATCTCTAATAAGCTACAGACCAAACTTAGACTCGGATAGGCAATCCCTGTGTCTGCCTGCACCTCTCAGGCAGTGGTGACTCCGAAAGTCCCGAGGCACGCACGAACTCACGTGAGCCCCGTGTGCGATCTAGTCAAAATTAGGTGCGCACACCCACCTTAGGCTACAAACACTTTTGGAAAAAAATTCATCCCAAGCATATGGACACCATGGCTTTTAATTGACATGACATGAAGGTGATAAAAAAAATGCATTTACCTTGCCACCTTGTGTTACCTTCAATATGGTATTCATATTATACCTTGGCCTGCGAAACATGCAAACAGCCTTCCCACAATTACACCCAATTCCCCAATCGTAATTGTTTACTTTAGCTGAAAACGTGTTTCTCCACCTTCAAGCGTATGGTTTTTGGGTTTTGGCTTAATTGGCAACTTAGAACTCAAGTCTAGTGATGCCCGGAATTTAATCACAGATCCCATTGTCATCACATCATTGACTCAAATTCTAAGGTGAATGTTTTCACTTTTGCTTTCCGAAGTATCGATCTCGTTGCGCCAAGCTACACACATCCGGGTTCAACTTCCTATAGGTAATGGGTAGGTTGTGCAAAAAGTTTAAACTGCTCAAGTGCATTTGAAATTCAAGGTGCATTCATAACGTCCTAGCCCCTTGCCACTCTTTTTCGTAGCCATGCATACAGTTTCAAGCCAAGGCAATATGACATTATGTTGAAAGCAAAAAATACAAGCTAGCAAGATAGTAAAAAGAACAAAATATGCACATAATCACTACATACCCAAAAGGTATCACACAAGCATGTTATCATACTGTACAAACAATAATTAAACCATGAAAAGCATGCTTGAAACCAAAGAGCATCCCCTAAATTTCCAGATTTCATGTTTTTTTTTCATGCTCAACGTGCATCATTCATACCCCAAATCGAAGCCTAAAAATCCAGCAACTAACAATATGGTACAAGAATCTTTTAGCTAGGGAAAACATGCTTGAGAACCCCCATTCTACCTATTGAATTCCTAGTTTTGATGCTCTTAATTTTTATGTTCAAAATGCATCATTCATGCTCCCAAATTGAAGCTTAAAAATCCAGCCACTAACATATTGTGCAAGAATTGTTTCCATTAGAGAAAACATGCTTGAAAACCCTCAAAATTCCCACCAAGCATTTCAGAATTTCTGCTCATTGTTTTCATGCTCAAATCATAACATCCATACCCCAAATCTAAGGTATGCCATAAAAAAAACATTAAGTACAAGAAAGAATTGTTCATGGGAAACATGCTTGAAAACCCCAAAAACTACACTAACTTTCCAGATTTCATGCTCTTAAATTTTTTTTCATCTCATGGCATTGAAACCCAAAATAAAGCCTGCTATCATAAAATACAGCAAAGTCATTTTACAAGATAGGCTTTCCCCTAAACACATTTCTAGACACCATCAAGCAACACACTCATGTTTTTTATCCATATGCATTTTCTAATCATACAAATCATATTTGAAATACAATATGCACAAGCAAAGTAGGCAAAACAGCAAGCATTCAAAAATAAAGAAAGAAGCATGAACAAATACACCAATCATGGCTTAAATCCACAGGTCCCCAGCGGAGTCGCCAGTTGTGAGACATGGGAAAAATCAATCTTGTGACTTTCCGATCATCACACGGGATTCATAAAAAATGGGAGAGTCACCACCATTCTTTTTAGGTGTGAATGGACACCAAAATCATCAAATAAGCACAAAGGCAAAATTAGAGTAAAAATAACTCTACTTAAAAATAAAATCCAGAGATGGGTAAGGAGATTAGATTATGAACAGAGGAAGGTATTAGGCACCCCCATTCATCCACACAAGGTGGTTGCCGAGTGTTATTCATGCTCAAAATAACAAATGCTTGCTAATTAAAGTAATAACAAAGGCTTGAAAAGAATCAAAAACATGTATGATTCCTCCACATGAGAAGTCCAATGAATCTTAGACTTTCTTTTATGGAAGTATCACTTCTGGGACATCACTATTAAATGGAAATCAAAGCAAAACTTGAATACAATCAAGTTAAGACAAATCCGGAAAATTCGGTAAAAGATGGAGCCATTCGACTTTAAATCATTCAAATTGAATCAAACCAAATCCATTTGAAAGATTATGATAAATAAAAGACTCAGGAAAATTTCAAGTAAATCCGGTTAAAACCCTAAGAGTTATGCTCATTTGAAATCTGCTGTTGTAAATCGATAAAAGTAACAAGTGGGAAACTTTGGAAATCCATTTGGGGAGATTGGCTCCATATAAATCCTTGAAAATTTGCATGAATGAAGTATGTAGTGCCATCTTTCAAATGAAACTAGCCCCATACAAAACTTCATCTGGATGCGCCTTGGGTGACCTCCCGAAAAGGCTTTGAAGATTACAAATTAGCCCAGAATTGTGCTGTTGAACAGTTCTGAGTAAATCAGTTACCCACAACAAAAATAAAAGCAAAAAAATTTGAAACTAACTGGATTTGAAAGTAGACTCACAAAGGAAAACACATAAACCAAAATCACTCAAATCGGACTTAAATCGTGTAGATGGTGCTCATTCAAAGTGACAGGTTCAGCAATATGGCCTGAACTGACCTGTCGATTTTGATCGAATGGTGTCAAAAATCCACCTCATAAAAATTGATGAAATTTTACAGGAACAAACTAGACAATCTCAGCTTTCACATTTCTTTGAAATCACTCCAAAATTCATCCGGATGATAAAGTTATGAGTGTC
Organism: Buxus sempervirens; assembly: GCA_947561395.2. NCBI lineage: Eukaryota > Viridiplantae > Streptophyta > Magnoliopsida > Buxales > Buxaceae > Buxus > Buxus sempervirens. The sequence goes on along the minus strand of OX387190.1, from coordinate 17,807,609 downwards.
CGAAGTTAGGGTACAGATGCTGTCCAGTTTTGACATTTTTAAGTAAAATCAATCCAAAACAGTGATCAAGTATGTATAATCCGTGCAATACAAACCAAAATCATTTGAAAAAGTATTGAAAAACCTCCAGGAGGAAATAGGGCACGAATTTGGCTCACCATTCTCTTCGATTGGAGAGAATATACCAAAACCCCCAAAACAGAGCAAAAATGCCCAAAACCGAGAGGTTAGACCATGATGTCTTCAATACTCAAAGATAAACTTGCTTGTATCCTTTTGAAAATCATTAATCAATGTCCCAGAAATGCTTGGGGCCATTTATTTCAGATCTATCACAATGAATACGATAGATCCAAAATACAAGCCGATTTCGACAAAACGAGTGCGATGTGTGCATGTGTAAAGATCATCTCTTTAAATCAATACATCACAACATATAGCATTAAAAGTACATTAATCAAATGGGGTTCTATGTCTAGGGTTCCATTCCCATTCTCATTTCCCTTAGTTCTCTCTTCGCCTTTTTCGGCTAGAAATAATCTTGGGGTACTTTGAGTAGAGAATGGGGTTTCACACAATCATAGGCCATTCAAGAGGGTTCTATGACTAAGGGTCAACTCCCATTCTCATTTCCCCTAGATCTCTCTTCACGTTTTACGGCTAGAGAGAGTTTCGAGATACTTTGAGTAGGGAGAGGGGTTTCAAGCACAAACAGTAGGCCATTATTCTAAAGAAAGGTAAAAGAAGAGAACTAACCCTAGAATTTAAAAATAGAAAATTAAAAGAGGGTTAGGACTTACCTGGGTTCTAGAAGCAATGGGGCAGAGGTTCTCTTCTTCACTTAGAGCTCTTCAATCTCCAACTTATGGCACTTTGCTTGAGGAGAGGCTTCCTATTTATAGGCAAAGGCTAGGGTAAGGGGTGCCCTAATGCTAGACACAAAATGATGTCTAGAATCCACAAACTTAAACCCTAAGGCTATTTCAAAGAATTCTCACTCTTAGAACAGGGATAAGATAGTAAAAAGTGCAAACTTTCGAAATTTTCCAATTTCTGCAGCAAAATACTTGTATCCGACAACTCAGGTCGGATACAAGCAAAATCCTTTGTATCCGACATAAAATTTCGGATACAAAGCAAAAGGCTTGTATCCGACATATAATGTCGGATACAAAAAAAAAAGCTTCTCTGCACAGCTTCTGCATGGCACTAACCATTGCCTGCACAAGCAATACTTATTTACATGTAATATCGTTGAAGTAAATGTCCTCGTATTTTTTAATCTCCATTTACTTAAGATATTACATGTAAATAAGCAAACACCCCCCCCCCCAATTTGAATCCATTAAAAATAGTTCCAGACCCAAATTCCAAGTGAATAAAAAGTCAACTTTTCAATTTAAGGCAAAATTCCGGTTTTTCAGGTCTGGTAAAAAGGTTCAATATGTTAATACCAAGGTATTCGTCAAGATTTAAAATCTCAAAAAATTCATTTATGCAATAACATTGCTAAAAACCTGATTACCGGGGAAAAATTATCTTGAAATCTTGCTTTAAAAAATATTTCATTTTCTTGGGTCAAAAGTCAACAAAATTCAACCGGAAAAAGTTTGACTTTGCACAAAAGATTGAATTCGGGCCTTTTCCTTTGTGGTTTTGGATTCAAATGGGTTAAGGATCTCAAACCCAATGCTAAGAATTGAAAATTCAAATAAAATCTCTCTCCTTCAAGATTTATCAAAAATCATGCAATTTTGAGGTGTCTACACCCATTTGAATCCATTAAAAATAGCTCCAGACCCAAATTCCAAGTGAATAAAAAGTCAACTTTCTAGTTCAAGGCTAAATTCCGGTTTTTTAGGTCCGATAAAAAAAACCAACATGTTAATGCTAAGGTATTTGTGTAACACCTTGGATCCAGGTTTATTTAAACACATAAACCCATATTTTGTTCGTTAGGGAAAATGGCCTAAAACAACTATTCCAAACTTAAAAAAATTTCATTTATTATATCAAAGTGCGGAAATAAAAACATCTTTCAGAAAGCACGGAATTAAACCATTAAAATAATCCATTAGAATATCATCTATAAAGTTTGGAAATGGTTCAACTAAATAACATAAATAACATCCACCAAGGGTGTGGAATAAAGATACTAATAATTCTTTAAATAACATCAAAATCCTCAAATAAAATACTAAAGTTAATTCCTAAGAAAATATCTCTCCATGTCCTCCTGGACCTACACAATAATGAAATAGTCTTCCTCCTGGTAATCACAGTAATCCCCTAGAGTCTCTACCCCAGTAACGTCCTCTCCAGGAATATCTGAAAACAAAATCGATAAAACAATAATGTGAGAAACAACATCTCAGTAAGCAGTCATAAAAATACTTGACCACAATAAAATATGCAACACTTAATCCAAATAATCACAATAAGATTCAAGACAATAATGAAATACAATTTGTCCACCTCATGGGACTCATGAAATAATATACCAAAAAAAAGAATAGACATGTGCCAGTATGCTACCTAACCGAATTGGGATGGACCAGCCGCCCTGCAGTCTGGTTATTCAACACCAACAGAAGAACCTAACCATGAATTAGCATGTATAGCCCAACCAATCCAGGAGTGGGTAACGTAGCAACCGACCAATCTAGGAACGGTGCCATCTTCGAGATGATGGAATGCCTCAAACATAGAATTCAAACCCCTCTAATTCACATTTCACTTACTAGCTATTATATGGATCCATATAACTGCTAAGCCCACTCAACAGTGAGAAAAACCAACCAGGGTAATGGACATACTTCTCAATAACACCCACCAAATACAGAACCTTATATGTATCACAAAATCCACCCATGCGGGAAACAATAAATCAGGCACCAGCCTTGTCACACCGGTGACCCAAAACAAAATGCACCAAGTCATATGTCCAAAACTCCATGTTTCAACGGGCCAATATGTCCCGAATGTATATCGACTCCATCGATGTACAAAATACCTTCATATCACTCAAATACAGGTGTATAAACTCACAAAACCAACCTTGGTTAAAAGTAAAATCTTTTGGAACAATGGAATCAAATAAAAGTGCCTTTTTAGAAACATCTACCCAAAATCTTTATAAAATTGAATTTTAAACATCCGCCAATGCAAACAATTCCCAAATACCCCAATCTTAATGGTACATAGGTTAAATTTGGATAAAAACACTTTCGTGGTAAAAACTAAATTGAAAAGTCAATTTCCAAAAATCTAACAGACTGGTCGCTCGAGCGGCCAAGGGCGCTCGATCGGCCTTACACAATAGGTTATTTCAGGGGAGGTCGCTCGAGTGACTGTTCTAACGACAGTTCAATCTGGGTAAAATTACTCTCAGGTTTTGAATATATACATAGGGCGCTCGAGCGACTGCTCAGGGTGCCCAATACGTGAAAAATCCGTAACTTTACAAAATTCAACAAAAATTCCACAACTCAATATTCAATGCATCAAAACCATTCTAAATCATTTTAAAACACTTTATAAATATGCTAGAACAATTCCCAACAATTAAAACATCATAAATAACAAAAACAACGCATCAAATCACCGATTAACCATGTATATCGTCTAAACACGAATTTGTATTTTATGCAAGCGTCAAGGGACTACTTACCTGGTTTTAGGAACGAAAACCTCCTCTAAAAGCAACGAAATATCACCACAAATATGCTTCAACAATCTCACAAGTCTTGATCACGTCTGGGTTAAGAAAATCACCACTTTAGGAACCCAACAACACTTTTATCTCTCAAAAACAGAACTTTTTATTAACTTGCTCTTACCTGAGTTTATATGCACAAAAATCCTCTCTTTTCCTTTTCTAAAACGGCTCCAACAAGTTGTTTAGGGTTTGGTTTAGTCACAAGGAAAACTGGAGAAGAATATAGGAAGCAAGGAGAAACGCACAGCTGTTTCTATTTGTGATGGACGTTGTGAGACATGGGAAAAAATCACCGGAGTGATCGTCCCCTCCGTCAACACACGGGCTCAACGCAAAAATTGGGAGAGTCGCCACCATTCATGATTTTGGGGTGAGAATGGACACCAAAGAATTCAAAAGTAGGCAAAAATAGCCAAATGACAAATTCTAGGATAAAAATAACCCTACTTGAAAATCAAATCCAGAGATGGATAAGGGGATTAGATTATGAACGGGGGAAGGTGTTAGGCACCCCCATTCATCCACACGAAGTGGTTGCCAAGTGTATGTTCATGCTAAAAAGAAAATAAGAAGCTTGCTAAAAATCATGAAAAAACCTTGACAAAGGAACAATGTATGATATTTTCACATGAGGATCCAAATGGATTTTAGATCCTTTCTTATGTCAATATCATTTCTGGAATATCTCAAAAGATGGAAATCAAAGCACAAATTACTCAAAACCAAGTTAAATCAAATTCAGAAAATTTGGTAAAAAGTATACCATTTACCTTGAAATCATTCAAATCCGATTCTAAATTGACCCAAACCAAATCCATTTGAAAGATTAGGGTAAATAAGAGTCTCATGCAAAATTTCACTTCATTCCAATGAAAAATCTAGGAGTTATGCTCCTTTGAAGTTGCTGTTGGGGATTTTTAAAAGTAGTAAGTGGGCAACTTTGGAAAATTGTCTAGAAAAATCCACTACATAGAAATCCACGAAATTTGGTGTGATTGAAGTCTGTATGGCCATCTTTCAACAGAAACTAGCCTCATACAAAAATCCCTTCGGACGTGCCTTGGGTGGTCTCCCGAACAGGCCCCGAAGATCACGGATTTGCCCAGAAAAATGCAAATGAGCAGTTCTGAGTAAATCGGCTACCAATAATTCAAATGGAATCCAAAAATTATGAAACCAACTGGATTTGAAAATAGACTCAACAAGGAGTACTCAGAAATAAAAACCACTCGAATCGGACTTAAAACGAACACATGGCGGTCCGTCGAAGTGACAAGTTCTGTACTTGGACCTGAACTGTCCACTTAACTTCGACAGAGAGGTATCAAAAATCGGCTAGATAGAAATTCATGAAATTTGGTGGACATAAACTAGACAGCCTCACCTTTCCCATGGTTCTGGAATCGCCCCAAAATTCATCCGGATGATGAAGTTACGGACGTCCGAAGTAAGGGTACAGGTGCTGTCAAGCTAAGCCACTTTTAAGTAAAACCAAGTCCGAAAATTGATAAAAATGAAATTCGTGCAATATGAACACAAATGCTTTAAAATCATCCGAAAGGCATTTCAGAATTGATTGAGGTCATTTATTTGAGTTTTATCACAATAAATGCAATAAACCCCAAATATGAGCCTCCCCCGCCAAAATAGTGATATGTGTGCAAAAGTGAAAAAAACAAGCAAGATCCATACACATGCATATAGATTCAACAAAATAGGTTCTAGCATAGCCTAGGGTTCCGTTCCATTATCGTTTCCCTCTGTTCTCTTTAAGATAATCAAGGGTACTTTGAATATGGAACGGTTTACAATCAATCAAAAAGCCTTATGCTACATGGGTTCTAGCACTAGGGTCAATCCCCAGTCTCGTTTCTCCTAGATCCGCCTTCACGTTTTACGGCTAGGGGAGTCTTGAGATACTTTGAGCCGGGGAAGGATTTCCACACATACAAACAAGGCTTTACACTACAGAAAGGTAGAAGAAGAGATCTAGATCTAGGAATGTAAAGACAGAAAATAAAAAGAAAAGTTTAGGCTTACCTGAGTGCTGGAGGTGATTCCACAGCGGTTTTCTTTCTTCTCTTGGAGTTCTTCTTTGCGAGAATTCAAAACAAGAGTTGTGTGCCATTTGCTCAAGGAGGAGGTTCCTATTTATAGGCAAGGGCTAAGGTCATTGGTAGACACAAATTAATGTCTAGAACCCCTCCAACCTAAACCCTAAGGTTATTTCCGCGATTTCCCCTCATTTAATGAGGGACATGATGGTAAAAGTGAAAAGCTCTCGGAAAACCCTAATTTTGAGCAAACTTAAGGTATCCGGTATATCAGACCGGATAACAAAGGGCCTTAAGGTATCCGGTACATGGTACCGGATACGCTAAGGCTCACACGTATCCGGTACAACTATCCGGATACGGGGAGGAGCACTTGTATCCGGATTGAGTATCCGGATACAGGCAAAAATTTATTTTCTTCAAATTCTGTGCTGGCTTTCCAGGACATAATGATTTTTGATGATTGTTTGTGCAATTTGGGGTGTCTACAGACGTCGGTTACTCATGCACACTAGGTTATTTTATTGTTTTAATGACTTTTACTTATATACCCTCCTTCCTTAAACCAATTACAAACAAACCTTTAATCCTTAAACCAACTAATTCCGAATCAACCCACTCTCCTTCGGTTCGACCACTCCCCTATGGTTTATTTTTTATTTTTTATTTCTAATTAGTTCTTAATAATATAAACCATAGCACAAATAATTATTATATTAAAATAATACCTAGTCCATAATCATGAACTCACCTTATATAGGCTCTCCTATTATCTCCAGTTCATCTTGAACTCCTCCGGGTTGAACCAAAATTTCAACTCCTGCATATTATTAACCAATTAGTATATTGATTTATTTATTACTAAAATCTGGGATTTTACAATTTGTTAAGATTTAAAGGCCCAAAAAATTCATTTAGGCAATAACATTGCTAAAAACCTGATTACCGGGAAAAATTATCTTGAAATCTTGCCTAAAAAAATATTTCATTTTTTTGAGTCAAAAGTCAACAAAATTCAATTAGAAAAGTTGGACTTTGCGTAAAAGATTGAGTTTGTGCCTTTTCCTTTGTGGTTTTGGATTCAAATGGGTTAAGGATCTCAAACCCAATGCTAAAAATTGAAAATTTCAATAAGATATTTCTCTCCTTCAACATTTATCAAAAATCGTGCAATTTTGGGGTGTCTACACATTTGCTATAGTTGGTCCATAATGTCTAGAATCCAGTGACGCAAAAGTTATTATTCTTTTTTCCATACTCCAATTCTGATTTATATAATGTGCAGTTATAGCTAAATAACTTATGTTTTGTCTACTTGTTCAAATATCTAAGGTTAACGCCACCTTAAAACTACAATTTGAAAATGTTTCTATTAATACTATTTTCATTTTTTTTATATGATGTACAAGCATCACTTCTTAGAGTGTGGCATGAGAATGGTTTATATCCTGGTGATAGATATTTGGTTATTAGATGGTTAAATCTTTTACTTTCAATTAATCTAAAGGGTAATTCTTCTTGCATTACCCATTTGACAATTTCTTGCCTAGTCTCTTTGTGGTTAAAAACAAAGCTGCCCAAATTGGAGCTATCGATGGAAAGTTGGGCTTGCCTAGGGTCTAGTTGGCCATGTTTCAGAAAACATTTCTGCAAATGCCATTGCAAGTGGCCAGTATCACCTGTACTTTTGTGGCTTTTTTTTTTTTTTTTTGCAATGGTTACAAACTGCCCTCTCTTCCTCCTCTAAAATTTGAATCGCAAAATTTTGCCAAACACCAGAGGTTCTAGGCCTCTTGCTGCTCCTAGGTGGTATGGAAGATGATCACATTTCTATGGGATCTTGGAGGGGAGGGCACTCAAGGTCATTATCTTGGATGGAAGGATCACTATATAGGGGTTGGGTCTCATCAAAATCTTCAGAAAAAGGTGGGTCAGAAAGGGGTCTAAGATACTACTCTCCTCGGTGTTAAAGTATTGAGGGTGCCTAAGGTCAATTTTCAAATTTGTAAAAAAAAAAAAATTGCTTAATAAATAATATAATAATAAATTTTTTGGCGATACACTGCCTATATTAAAGTGAGGAATAATGTAGGCAAAAATTCACAGGGGAAATTCCCAAGTAACTGGAGGGGCCACAAACGGCCTCACTTAAAACCCAGTTTCCTTAGGCAATTATCTTGTCTTTTGTGACAATTTTCTAGAGATGCACTTAGCTACACAGTATGTCACCCATTATACTAGGCTTTCAAATAATAAAAAAGGTAAAAGGAGAGACTTACTTATATATATAATATTTATAATGAATTTAAAATTGGGAAATTAAATAGAAGAATACATCTTGAGAATGAAGCTTGAACTTTGCAGCTGAGGCCTTCAACCTTCAGAGTTCACTTCCCACCTTTGATGCTTGAGCAATTTAAAAAGAAAACAATTACTTGATAGCTACAAAGATGAAGAGAGTTAGAGAGATTTTAGAAGAGAGATTGTAGAAGAAGTGTGGTTTGGAGTGAGAAGGGTTAGACCTATTTATAGAAAACCAAAAATAGTTTTTTACCATCTCTACCCTCAAATATGGATGTTATTAGGCTATTGGAAGGGTAAAAATCACTTTTTGGGGGAAAAATGGCTAGCCTTTTTTCGTGCCACACATGTCGGCACGACGATGCAGGCACGGCCCGCTTATGCATGCATGACACGGGTCATGCTGCCTGCGTGCTTCGCGAGCCACGGCCCACTCGGCCACCATGCGTAGCGGGCCGTGCCATGTGCCCACCCCTAGGAACAGCACGGGCAAGCTTTAAGCGTATTGGGCCATGCCGTGTCCATGTTGGCCCAACCCAATAAGCAACCCTAGAGCCCAAATGGTTGTTTGTAATAGTTGCTTCAGGCCAAGCATGGGCTGAAACTAGTACTAGTTGGATGACAACAATCTAGCTTAAAATTGACCTATGATCATTCCAATGAAGCTTGAATTGGCTTGGATCTACTTAAGCAAAACGAGCAAATATGATAGTTATATTAGACAGGACACCCCTCCAATCAGACCCAAAAAACCTTTACATTTCAACATGTGTCATTTAGTTTGGAATTATGCTCGTCTAATAAATCAATCTACATGCAAAAAATTAGCCTAGTTTGTCCTTTTAGACATGCAAACTAAGGCCTTGTTTGGCATTTATTTTAGGAATGTATTCCGAGGCTTGGAATGAAATCTAAGGGGAAAATAGTGGTTTGGATAACATATTAGGAATGGGTTTTGGAAATGCATCTAAATCCAAAATTGGGTGAAGACCCATTTTTGGATTCTCATTTTTCATTTTCTAAGTTTGTGGTGGCAAAATTGTAATATTTGTAAACCCCTATGGATACACTTGGAATCATTTATAAAATATTTTTTCTTGAGACAAGGACAAAGTTGTCTTTTATAATAACATTTTTAAAGTTAGAATTTCTAACTTTGTGTTGTGGCAAACTCGAAACATTTGGATGTTTACAAAAAGTGAAAGGCCAAAACTAAACATCCAACTCACCCTCTCCCACCCAACTCATTTTTGCATGCTATGAGTTCATGGAAGTTCAAAAATAGAAAATGAACGTCAAATGAGGCCTAACCGTCTGGTTATTGAAGGCACCATTTACAACTTTAGACTTTATATGATTCCACAGCAATTTTATGATCTCAAAAAATCAAGGGCAATAAGTGTCATCTCATTTTCCATAGAAGCTAATTTGACAATAATACTAGATGTACTTTTTTCGTCGGTCCAAACAAGTACCATTAAAATTTCTTCCTAGAATCCTTTGTGTTCACATTATATTATAATATAGATAAAATTTATCTTAATAATATTTAATTCCTATCTTAATAATATTTATTTCCATATAACATGAAACAATATGCTACCCATTTCCAAACTTTAGATTTCTTAACAGCTGACAAGACACAAGCTTATTGCCTCAAAACATTAGATTTCTTGTTCCATTGGAAGCACATGATTGCAACTACTTAAACAATGATTTCTACTCTCTTTGTCTGAAAGCAATACCCCCACATTGGCACTTGAAAGCCCTTTACCACAAAGTATTAGTCTAATCCTTGCTCATGGACAGCAACGACAATTTCTGCTGGGAGTTGGACTTTACTTAAAGTTTACTTCACAATAAAGAAAAGTGGGGGACGAGACAACAATCAGAAGGGACAGAACAGTTATGCATGCGTGCTTGTGGCTTCTCTCTCTTTTAATTAATCATTCATACCTTAGATTTCTTTTGGCTCATCCCGGAAGAAATCATAGTAGTCCTCATAAATAAAAATGTGATAAGACATTTACACCAAACGAACTATATAACGCATAGAGAGCACTGTTTAAAAACCAGCAAGTAGCTTGGAATACTCACCCGATTTACTCGAACGAGGTAAGTTGCAAGTTTACTCGCCCTAAATACCAGGTATTTTTAATTAGGTAGTCTTATAATATAAATCCTAAAATTTAAACGAGTTTTTCTCTGATTACCCAGTGTTAGGTTGTACTCGATGCTCAATGTTAGGGAGTAAAATTTTTTCAAAAAGTAATTTTAATATTACTACTTAAATATTATTGAAAATGGCAAAAGCTGAATGAAAAATGCCACTTTTTTATCTAAATTTATAAAAACTTTCCATAAAAAAAATCTAATTTACAAAAAAGGGTCATTTTTAAAAAATAATTGATGTTCAAGGTCATTTTCAGACAAAAAAAAAATTAAACACTTTTACTTAGCTATGCGGGTTACGAGCCTAGCCTAGATGGGACACAAGCATATTTTACGTGGGAAATGACGCATCCTATGTGGGATTCTAGCGTATCCTACCTGTGCCCCATGCGCATCATATGCTCATATCCCACATATAATGTGTTCATGTCCCAAGTAGGTTACGCTTGCATCCCACATAGCTACAGTAAAGTTACTCTATAGTTCAATTTTTAAATAAAAAAAAAGTGATCCTTTTCTAGAAAGAAGTTTTTTTGTGAACTATTTTTATATATACCGGCCAAAAGTGGCCTTTTCTCATAGTTCTCCCAATTTTTTTTCTACAATTAATTTTTTTGAAATGTACATTTGAGTATTATTGTAGTTGAATTTATTTAGATTTATTATTTGTCCCTCCTAAGCTAATTTTCTGGCTCCGCCCTTGTCGATGCTCCTTCTTAGAATTGAATTAATCCATGATTGACTTTGTACCAATTTGGTAAGCAATCTCCTTTTCAATTAATGTTTATGATCAAATAATCTACGAGAAACTCATCTTCCATCTTATTACGAAGTCATATTTTAACAATTCTCATAGCTAGATATGCTCATTTTGTGATTGTTGAAACCGGAAGAGTTAGCATGAGCTGAATCAAATTATCTAAAAGAGGATAGATAGCCAACCTTTTTTGAGATGCTTCAGCAATTATCATCAAGGTTTGGAAATATAGATGTTGAGTCACATCAAGCTCTCATAATGTTGTTTGATCATGTCATGCACTTGCAATTCATCATGCATGTCGCTTGCAAGAGTTACCAATAATATTCATTTTATATAATTTGGCTTGGAAAAGAATTGATGAAAAACTGGTCCAATGTCAGTCCAAATTAATCCAAATAATTGAATTCAGTGAACTGGGGACAGGTTTTTGGCTGAACCAACCATCCCACATGACCTAGGGTTTTAACCCAATGACCAATGGCTTGTGGCCTTAATGGAAATAATGTATACTATATATAATGCGAGACCCCTCTTAGGAATCATGCCAATCAAAATGTCTGACTTTCCAAAACAGCCCTTATATATTGTTGTGAAGATTCACTAATAAAAAGGTACAGTAGTCAATTACAAAACGGTTCCCTCCCCGACAATTTCTTTCTTCATACATGCAGTATTACACATGCACCTGACTTGTACATATACAAGGAATTAGGCTAGACCCCATGAGGCCCAAACTGACCGAGAAAAGAGATATACTGGATTAGATGAAAGGGTTATTATTTTAAAAGTTTCAATTTAGTGATCATTTTGTAAAAAGGTAGGATGAAAGCATCATTTTGTATGGTAATTTTCCCTCATATTAATTGTCTCCAACATTTGGGTCTAGTACATCAAAACACCTTTTATTAAAGTAAACTTTAATGGAGCCTTTCAAAGTACATCAAAACAAGTAGCTACAGGTGTTGTCTGTCGTGATCATTATGGTAAATTTTTGGGAGGAATTTCAACACTGATTAAGGTCTCATCGGCAATCCAAGCTGAAGCGCTGGCTGCACTAGAAGGACTCAATTTGGCTAGCTGCTGTTATTGGCTGCTCTCAGGTGACTTTGGAAGGAGATCCCTCATACAGTTACAACTTCTTTCCAGCCCTCAGGGGAAGTGGCAAACTTTGTGAAATCTGGAATCTTTGCACCACCTTTCTTTCAGTTCACTTTGTGCACACCTTTAGGGAAGGAAATCATGTGGTTGATGCGATGGCAAACTTTGCCATTGACAGTTTCCAATGTATGTGGAAACTTTGTGCACTCCCCTTTGCTTTCCTCTGTTCTCTTCTCTTTGATGATGCTAGGGGTCTTGTGTTTGTAAGAGCTTAACTTTTCAATATAAGTTTTCTTCTTTCCCCATAAAAAAATAAATAAACAAATAAAAATTTGAGATCTATTTGTCTAACAAATATATTAGGCTACCTAAAGATATTCAAAGGTTCTTTTGCTTTTGTACTTGGCTTATACATTCTCAACATATTCTTGTTGAGAATAAGGACATCAATGGATCAGTTTGGTGTGTATCTGTAACTATAAAAAAGGCCTTACAACATGCCTGCTCTTCAACCTGTTTGCTTCATGCACTTTACACGTTTACCCTTTGTTGTCACTCAAATTACAGACATCCCCTTTTCGTTCGTTGTACATTTAAATTGACTAGTAAATGTGACCGTGCTTTGCACTTTGAGAATGATTTCATAGTTTGTGATTCTTTTATTCCTCAATGCACTCGAGTTTAAATTTCATCTTAAAAATTATTTTAAGGACCTAGTACTTATAATTTTGAAATAAAGATACATGTATAACGATAAAAACAAAAAATTTTATAAATATGTTATTTTTATTATAAAATAAAATATTTGTTTCCATAAAAAGAATAAAAAACAAACTTTATAAATATATTACTTACTATTAGAAAATAAATATTTTATTTATATTTTTTTGAATATATAAAGTTCTGAATAATGAAGCGAATAAGACTAATTGAGGTTATTTTTGTTATTTTATAAATATATTCTTCTATTTTTAAATGTTACGAATATAAAAGTAAATATAGTATTTAGTATATGAAGATTGTATATACATTAAAAACAAATAAATAATTTAATTTAATATACGAAAATTGGTAACATTTTCACTTATAATTATTTGAATAATTCTCTTAGTCATCGTCCTCTTTTTTATATATATATTATTGGAAATTTCACTTATAATTATTTGACTAAATTTCTTTCGTTCTTCGGGATTTATGATTGATGTATGATAAATATGTTATTATTTTTTATTATATAGTGTAAGAATACTATTTGTAAAAATTAAAAAATATATATTTTTTCCATTTTCCTAAGAATTTAAATATAAAAGAACATTTTGTGTGTGTTTTTTAATTTAATCTCATTGTAAACATTTTGAATAATATTAGAATTCAAATTTTAATTTGATCCATAATGTATTAATTGGAAAATTAAATACAAAGATTTTTATAGTGAAATAAAAGAAAATAAAATAAAAATTAGATTGCATGTACAACAAGCTATTATTATGAATAGAAAAAATATAAAATAAGAACGAATAATACCTATTACTTTTTTTCTTTCATTCTAAAAGGATAAATTTTTTTAACAAAAATAATATAAAGTAAGGCAGAATTTCAAAAAAGATAATGAATTCCCTTTTTCTTCAAGAGTTGCTCCAGTCATATGGGATTCTAAAATGGATAAATATTGTGAAATATAAAATTAGGTAGATTTATAAAAGTAGTAACAAATCATTATTAATAATAAGAAAATTTATGATTAAGAAGAAAATTAAAAAAATCCTCCTACATTATTAATTGACATCCCTTATTATTTAGATAAGGTTTCCAATTATAGTAGGTCTCTCTTTTCCCTTTTCTTAGATAAGGATTTGAGATGATTACAATAAGATTTACTTAAATAAGTGGGATTTAAAAGGTCTTTTTTACTTTGGGATTTTTTGATGAAAATAATATAACATAGAAAATAGAATTCTTAAAAAGTGGCAATGAATTATTATGATTATTATTAGTAAAAATATAACATAAGAATAAAATAAAAATTATCATCCTACATCATTAATTAATAATCTAAATAATTCCCATTTATCACTTTTTTTTCATCTTGATTTGTTAATATTGATATCTCGTGGTAAATATAATTATTTTATTTAAGATAAGAAAACTTCTCAAATTTCTACTTCTAATTAATTTTGGATTATTTTTTTAGTCATTTCTTTTTTATATATCTTTATATTTTCAACATAGAGTCAATTGACTAAGTTTCTTCGTCCTTATCTTTTTTTATATTTCTTTATTTATACAGATCGACTTGTACCATTGGAATAATGGTGATTGTTGTCTTTTTGTTTGAATAAATAGGATTTTAGTTCTACTATTAAAATTCTTTTTTAGCTAGATAAGTGTTATAAAAGAACTCTTTTCATCATTCAAGAACTCTTTAAATTATTTAGCTAGATAAATTATAAAAACTAAATATTGTGATCAAATAATGATAAGTATTCATTGAGTTATAGAATAATTACAGTAGTATCCACCTATGTGATAATTTGGTAGAATAATCTGAATAATTGTGTGATAAGAATGTGGCATTATTGATTATTCATAAAATAATTATTATCACACTCACCTTATAGTAAAATTATTCAAATGGCAATTACGGTAATTAATTTGTTTTTATTACATAATTATTATTTAATGAGTTTATTAAATATTGTATTTAATCGACAATCAGATAAATTTGAAGTAGTGTAGACACCCCAAATTGCACAAACAATCATCAAAAATCATTATCTCCTGGAAAGCCAGCATAGAAATTGAAGAAAATAAACTTTTACCTGTATCCGGATACTCAAGCCGGATACAAGTACTCCTTCCTGTATCCGAATACTCATACCGGATACATGTGAGCCTTAGTGTATCCGGTACCATGTACCGGATACCTTAAGGCCCTTTTTTATCCGGTCTGATATACCGGATACTTTAAGTTTGCTCAAAATTAGGGTTTTCCGAGAGAAATCACTGTTACCATCATATCCCTCATTAAATGAGGGGAAATCTCGGAAATAACCTTAGGGTTAAGGTTGGGGGGGTTCTAGACATTAAGTTGTGTCTACCAATGACCTTAGCCTTTGCCTATAAATAGGAGCCTCCTCCTTGAGCAAATGGCACTGAACTCTTGTTTTGAATTCTCGCAAAGAAGAACTCCAAGAGAAGAAGAAAACCGCTGCGGAATCGCCTCCCGAACTCAGGTAAGCCTCAACTTTTCTTTTTATTTTCTGTCTTTACATTCCTAGATCTAGATCTCTTCTTCTACCTTTCTGTAGTGTAAAGCCTTGTTTGTATGTGTGGAAATCCTTCCCCGGCTCAAAGTATCTCGAGACTCCCCCTAGCCGTAAAACGTGGAGGCGGGATCTAGGAGAAACGAGACTGGGGATTGACCCTAGTGCTAGAACCCATGTAGCATAAGGCCTTTTTGATTGATTGTAGACCGTTCCATATTCAAAGTACCCTTGATTATCTTGAAGAACCGTGTTTAACGGGGAGAGAGAACAAAGGGAAACGATAATGGAACGGAACCCTAGGCTATGCTAGAACCTATCTTGTTGAATCTATATGCATGATCTTGTTTGGTTTTTTTACACTTGCACATACATATCACTATTTTGGCGGGATAGGCTCATATTTGGGGTTTATTACATTCATTGTGATAGATCTCAAATAAATGGCCTCAATCAATTCTGGAATGCCTTTTGGATGATTTTTAAAGTATTTGTGTTCATCTTGCACGAATCACACATTTTTATCAATTTTCGGATTTGGTTTTACTCAAAAATGGCTTAGCTTGACAGCACCTGTACCCTTACTTCGGACGCCCATAACTTTATCATCCGGATGAATTTTGGGGCGATTTCAGAACCATGGGAAAGGTGAGGCTGTCTAGTTTATTTCCACCAAATTTCACAAATTTCTATCAAGCGGATTTTTGACACCTCTCTGTCGAAGTTGAGTAGACAGTTCAGGTTCAAGTACAGAACTTGTCACTTCGACGGACCGCCATGTGTTCGTTTTAAGTCCGATTCGAGTAATTGTTATTTATGAGTACTCCTTTATGAGTCTACTTTCAAATCCAGTTGGTTTCATAATTTTTGGATTCCATTTGAATTATTGGTAGCCGATTTACTCAGAATTGTTCATTTGTACTTTTCTGGGTAAATCTGTGATCTTCGGGGCCTGTTCGGGAGACCACCCAGGGCACATCCGAAGGGATTTTTGTATGAGGCTAGTTTCTTTTGAAAGATGGCCATACAAACTTCAATCACACCAAATTTCGTGGACTTTTATGTAGTGGATTTTTCTAGACAATTTTCCAAAGTTGCCCACTTACCACTTTTAAAAATCCCCAGCAACAATTTCAAAGGAGCATAACTCCTAGATTTTTTATCGGATTGACTTGAGATTTTGCATGAGTTCCTTATTTATCATAATCATTCAAATAGAGTTGGTTTGAATCAATTTGAAATTGGATTTGAATGATTTCAAGACAAAGGACCTTACTTTTTACCAAAATTCCCGGATTTGCCTCAACTTGGTTTTTGCCACTTTTGCTTTAATTTCCATCTTTTGAGATATTCCAGAAATGATATTGACATAAGAGAGGATCTAGAATCCATTTGGATCTTCATGTGAATATATCATACACTTGTTCCTTTTTCAAGGCTTTTTCATAATTTTTAGCAAGCTTCTTATTTTTTTTTTAGCATGAACATACACTTGGCAACTACTTCGTGTGGATGAATGGGGATGCCTAATACCTTCCCCCGTTCATAATCTAATCCCCTTACCCATCTCTGGATTTGATTTTCAAGTAGGGTTATTTTTATCCTAGAATTTGTCTTTTGGCTATTTTTGCTTATTTTTGAACTCTTTGGTGTCCATTCTCACCCCAAAATCATGAATGGTGGCGACTCTCCCACTTTTGCGTTGAGCCCGTGTGTTGACGGAGGGATGATCATTCCGGTGATTTTCCCATGTCTCACAAGTAGATAAATTTATTTCGGCTTCTATAACTTCACGATTTACACAACCAAAATTATGAGTATTATATTTGATAAATGTCAAATAAAATTAATTCACATCTAAATTCCCCTTTAATTAATTTAATTATTTTATTGAATTGTTTATGGTTCTAATGCTTGGCACGTTAAGTAGTTAGTTAGTATATAGAAAACTTATACACGTAACTATTCATAATTTACTTTTATATTTTTTTATTAAGATTCTTTAGTAGATAAGAAAGTATTGAGAAATATGTAATGAATTAACTTTTATGTTTTTACTAAAGGTTTTTAAATAGATAAATATGTATAATTAAAGACTATAAAGAAGGATATTTTAAGTTGTGAAAATAAAAATAAAAACACTTAAGGTAATTCGTGCTTTTAATAGTAGTATAGATATAGATTATAAATAATAAAATTGTATTAGAGAAGTTAATATATATTTAACGCTTTGTACTAAATAATAATAAATTGTATTAAATAAATTGTACTAAATAATAATAAATTGTATTAGAGAAGTTAATATTTCACTTTTTGTTAATTGTTGGAGAAGAGTTGTAATGTGATAGGATTTTATTGGAGAAAGACTCTATATGTGGAATTAAAGATTATAGGGAAGGATATTTTAGGTAATTTTATGCGATAAAGATTCTATATGTGGAATTAAAGATTACAGGAAAGGACATTTTAGGTATATGAAAATTGAAAATACTTAAAGTAGTTTGTGCTTTTAATAGCAGTATAGATTTTCAAAGAATATTACAATTACACCCTTCACTAAAGAGTTGATCGCAACTTTTGGAGAAAAATAACAAAACCGCCAAAAGTCAATTTTCCCCATTTTATTACCTATGTACATTTAACTTAATATTATATTGAAATTACAATATCTACCCTCAATTCTTGTCGCCCCTTTGTAACTTCTTTTGTAACGCCCCAGATCCAGGTTTATTTAAAAACATAAACCCAAATCTAGTTCATTAGAATAATGGCCCAAAACAACTAATACCAAACTTAAACTATTTCAATAATTATAATCAGAGTGCGGAATAATAAAAATAAGTCATTCAATATTAGACCATCAATCAAAGTCTGGTTTCTGGTCAAATAAAATAAAATAGATCATCATCCACCAAAGTCATCTAATTAAAATAATTCAATAATCCCTCCAAACACCAAAACAAATTTATTATTAAAGATTCCTAATCCTACACAGGAGTAAAGTAATATTCTTCCTGGTAGTCAATATAATCCCCCGAAGTGTCTACCTCGGCAACGTTCTCTCCAGGAATATCTGAAAACAAAACCGATAAAACAATAATATGAGAAACAACATTTCAGTAAGTAGTCATGCAAATAGTTGGTAACAGTACAAATATGCAACGACTAATCAAAATAACCACAATAAAATACAGTTCAACAATAATTAAATGAAAATAAATCAAACACAATTATTTCACCTCATGGACTCATGAAAAAGAAAACCAGAGAAAGAGAGTAGACATGTGCCAATATGCTATCTAACCAAATTACAAGTGGACCAGCCGCACCTGCTGACTGGCTATTCAACACCAACGGAAGAAATCAATTGACAACCGAAATGAGTTAGCATGTACGGCCCAACCTATCCAGGAGTGGGTAACGTAGCGACCAACCTATCTAGGAGTGGTACCATCCTTGAGATGATGGAATGCCTATGACACAAAATTCAAACCACTCTAAAAAACATTTCACTTACTAGCTATTCTATGGATCCAAGTAATTGCTAAGCCCACTCAACAGTGGAAAACCAAACCAAGGGATGGACATATTTCCCAATAACACCCGCACACGCGAAAATACAACTGTGTCAATAACCAAACCCACAACTACGAAATAAACAAACCAAGCACCTGCCTTGTCACAACTGTGACCCAAAGATCCACACAAGTGGCACCAAGTCATATGTCCAAACTCCAGGTTTCAACGGGCAACTATGTCCTGGATGTGTATCGAATCCTTCAATGCACAAAACACACTCATATATCCCAAATATAGGTGTAGGAACTCTTGAAATCAAGTTTGGTTTAAAAGCGAATTGCTTGGAACAACAACACTAAGTTAAAAAGCCTCTTTAGCAAAACATACCCAAAATCTTTATAAAAATTAATTTTTAACATCCGCCAATGCAAACTATCTCTAAATGCTCTAAACTTAGTGGTATATAGGGTTAATTGAATAAAAACAATTTCGTGGTGAAAAACTATGCTAGTTGGAGAAATCCAAAAATCTAACAGAAGGGCGCTCAAGCGGCAAAAAGGGCGCTCGAACGGCTAAGTAAAATCAGATTGTTTCAGGGGTGGTCGCTCGAGAAGTCGCTCGAGCAATGCTTCGGGCATTCGCCTTCTGGGTTTTGATCATTTTCGGGTTTTTCTGAAATTAAAAAGCACAGGCGGGGCGCTTGAAATACCGCTCGAGCGGATTTCGAGCATCCTCGAACTGCTCTCGAGACACACATGGGCGCTCGAGCAACGATTCAAGCGGCCTGTCGCAAATCAGAATTTCTGCAACTTCCAAAAAAGTTGCGCAAATCCATTAAAAATCGAAAACTCAAAAACCAATGCATCAAATCCATTCTAAATCATCCAAGAATACTTAATAAACATGTCAGAATAGTTTTGAACAAATAAAACACCATATAACATGCAAACAGATCATCAAAGCATACGAATAACCACGGTTCTTGAATAATCTGAAATTATGTTTATAAAATTTTAAAGGGACTACTTACTTGTTTTGGGAACTTAAACCTTCTCTAAAAGCAAGACAAAATCACCCCAATGAAGGTCCAAACGACACCAAATCTCCTTTATCTTGTCTGGATCAAAACAACTCACTTTAAGAACTCATGATCATGCTTAAACTCTCAAAGACAATAACTTTCTTCTATCTTATTTCTTACCTTAGATTTTGGATGAAAATCCTATCCTTCTCCTTCTGAAAAAGCTACTCCAAAGGTTGTTTAAGGTTAGCATTTGAAGTTGGCGTTTGAAGTTATCTTATTTCTTACCTTAGATTTTGGACTGAAGTTGGTGTTTGAAGTTGGCGGCTGTTCACTTCTTTGAACGTGAACAGTCACTTGCTTTAGTTAGGTTATTTTATTATTTCCCTTTTTTTTTTACTAAAACGCCCCCACTTCATTATTAGACCAACAACATCAAACCAACTCTGATTTGGGTCAACCCTCCACTATCTGGGTTCGACCACCTCCTCTTCACCCTTAATATTTCTATGCTCATCGCTTACCCAAATAAACCACATCAAAATTACCCAATTATTACACTAAAATCAGGTTTAATTCTTAAATGATGAACTCACCTTAGATAGGTTCCCCAGTTTCCTCCGGTTCACTTTGGACTCCTCCGGGTTGAACCAATGTCTCATCTCCTATATATTATTAATAACTTAGTTAGTTTATTTATTAATTATAATTATTTTATTAATAAAATCTGGGATTTTACATCTTTCACATTTTTTTTAATTTTTAATTTTAGTCTGATTATAATCTATTTGTAGAGGATGACTAGGCCCACGAAACCATGATTTATAAACCTACTTTATTTGTTAAACATACCACGGTGGCATGACTTTTCTCTCACCATAGTTGATTGATCCGTTGAACCATGTGTTTGAAAAAGAAGACATTTGTCTTTGGATGTGAAGACAATCCGAAAATAAAAAATATCTAAATTGAAGAAAGAAATATAAAGAGGAACCCCTTTTATGATTTGATATTGTGCATGACAAGCCATTTGAACCTCTTTGGATTCAAATGGGGGGTGTTGCTTATTTATATGTAATATCTTAAGTAAATGGAGATTAAAAAATACGAGGACATTTACTTAAATGATATTACATGTAAAGAAGTATTGCCTGTGTAGGTAAGGGTCAAGGCTATGTAGAATCTGTGTAGACAGGCCATTTTGGACAAAACCGCATATGGTATGCGGTTTGGGCAGATCCGCATACTATATGCGAACATGCGTAATTTGCATAAATTCGCAAATACTCGGGTTCTGAGCCATATTTACCACTCGTACCTCTCTCTAGGAGATTCGTTCTCCCCCATTTACCCTCTGTGGTTTTCAAATTTACTTCCAACTCATGTTTTAAAACTGAGTTGGAAGAATCTATAACCCTAATTTGGCATACCCTTGTGACCTCCCATGCCCTTGTGTTTGCCTATAAATAGAGGGTCTCTCCTCAAGCAAAGGGCTGAGAATTGAAGCTTGAAGAGCTCCAAGAGAAAAAGGGAACCCTTGCCTCTCTGCTTTCTCAAACCAAGGTAAGTCTTTCCTCTCTTCTTTTCCATTTTTAAATTCTAGGGTAATCTAACCTTCTCCCTTTCTATAGAATAAAACCTGAATGTGTTTATAGCCCCAAACCTATCTCCGAGTACCTCAAGCACCCTCTCTAACCGTAAAACGTGAAGAGAGAGCTAGGGTAAATGAGAACAGGATTGGATCCATAGATTAGAACCTTTTCGTTGTTGGTCCTTTGTATGTCTTTTGATCTTTTTTATATATGGTTGTCTTTATGATCTTGTTTTAAATTTGGAGGATTCATGTAGATCTATGTTGTCCATAGTATTAGATCTCTTAGTTTTCTCCTAAAATTCTGATTTATTACACAACTACACCCACTTCACTAATCTTTTTTTTTGGTCATTATAGGCTGAGATTTTGGATCTACCATAATCAATATGGTAGATTTGAGATCAATAGCCTCAAAGTGATCTCTAGGGATTCATGAAAGTATTTCAAAATAGCTTCAAATCTTGAGAGCGGATCATATGGTCTAAACTCTCCCGTTTTGATATTTTTTCCATCAACATGGGTGTATTTGACTTCTTTCTCCCAATTAATGAGAGAGCTAAGCCAGATCTGTACCCTAAATTTTTTCAAGTTTATTCTTCAACATATTTTTCAAATGATTTCAATTTGTATCATGTTGAGTTTACAATACTTCAATGATTTAACCTAAGGTTCGTTTTTCGAGTTTAGCTCTAGGTTTACTTTCTTTGAGTTTATTTTGATTTCTTATTCAATCATGAAACCCTAGAAATGGTGTATTCATATGAAGGGTCCATAATTAATTGGGCCATTCATATGGAAGAACCATACATCCTTTTTGTTCTTTTTCTTTACTTTTGATTGAGTTTTATTAGCAAGCAAGTTTTTCAAGCATAAGCAATACTTGGCAACCACCTTGTGTGGATGAATAGGGGTGCCTAACATCTTCCCCTATTCATAAACTAATCTCCTTATCCATTCTCTGGATTTAACCTTAAAGTAGAGTTACTTTTAACTCTATTTTCATTTTTTTTATCATTGTGGTGTCCATTCACACCTAAAATGGAATGGTAGCGACTCTTTCAACTTATTAACCCCGTGTGATGATTAGGAAGTCATTTAGGTGATTTTCTATGTCTCACACCTTCAAGTTAGCATCATAGGACATAGATGGAGCAAGTTGGCATCATTTGGATCTAATAAATGTAAAATGACCCTTTAAGTAAAATATAAAATTCTAATTATAGTTGAATGGCAAACATAATGGATCTGAGGTTTTGATAGACCTAAATTAATTATAGGGCAACACCAAAGCTAGTGGCAAAGTCCTGTGTTTGTTATAGCCAAGACCTAGATTCCACTCCAGCGCTCACCAAAAGGGGAGATTTGCTTGATAGCCCCACCACAATTGAGATGTCTAGTGGTCATTTGAGTTGTCGTCTTCTGCATTGCTTGTAGGCAACTTATGTTGTGCTCCTTCCTAGTGGATGGGTGTGTGCGTAGTTATCAACCATTCTCCTTCTTGTTTAGCTTCTTTGGCCAGTAGCCCATTTTTGCAAGGCCACCGCCGTCCACAGCGTGGTGGTCGAACTGCATTTGATATTTCCCTTGGCTTTGTTCTCCAAGTGTGGTGGGTATCGTCTATATGCATTCATAGTTGTTGAGCTAAGGTATCATGGTGCCTCCTTCACCCTTCACCTACATGCACCTTTTCTGAAGGCTTGTATCAGTTTTCCAATTATTGTCTTCTTTCTCGTCATCTCACCGACATGGTTGACGATTTCCCCTTTAATGGGCTTTTTAATCCACTTTAAAGCAGACCCTTTCTCAAGCATCACCGATGGGTTTCCATTGGTATCTGTGGCCCTGGCCACCTGCCTGGTGTTCATGTGCAAAACTCCTATGATTTGTGCAGGAGGAAGTGTTGGGTTTTCTGGGAGGGATCATGTATCTTTGTTTCATTCTAGTTTTTTTGTTTATATTTGTTTAGCTTTACCCTGTCTGGCGTTTTTAGCCTTGGATGATGTAAGTTTATATTGTTTTAATGAAATTGCATAGGGTTGGCCTTTACCCCAAAAAAAAAGGGTGTGTGTAGTTATCAGCTATGTACCAAGTAGGCAAGTGCCTATATCTAATGTATAAAAGCAAAAGGCAAATGAGAATAAAAGAAAAATATTAAATAAACACTATGTAAGTATAATATTACCTAAACCATATCAAAATTTACAACGCCTCGAATCAGTGTTGTTCACTTAAGATATAACACATCCCACGGAGTGTTATGAATGGACCCAAATTGCTCATACCAACTCATAATAATAACATGAGTCACATATATCAGAGTGCGGAAATTTAAAATTTCTATTAAGCGTGGGAATTAAACAAATCCATGAAAATGTATATATCTTATCAAAACTGATATCAATTCAATCCGAATCAAAATTCAAGTATCAATAGTGCTATCAATGATCAACAATGTAACCTACAATATCTAAGGAAGGTAATAATCCTCTTCCCTATAAGTATCCTCTAGTTCTACCCTTGCAGTGGTGTGCTCTCCAAGAGTGTTTGAAAACAAAACAAAACAAATGGAATGAGATAAAAATATCCCAGCAAGTAGCACATGCATGCTAAAACATTTTACCACATTTCTAAAATCATGCCACGATAAAGAATTATAACAAGGTCAATACTAACGCAAACAAAATTCCAATAAACCGATACGGTCTCGATAATACCGTTAATCGAGTAGCAACACAAGTATCATAAATCAAGTAACATCATGGGCCAATGTTATGTGGTTCACTTTAATTGGGTAACTAACATGCCGGAGCCAAATTCACACCTCCATGTACACAGTCCGGCATACTCAGGGTTTCGGAACTCTGAAATGACGGCCTACCCAGGATTTCATCATCCAATGCCGGCTTACTCCGGGTTTCGGCATTGACAATACCGGCCTTCTCAGGGTTTCGGTGCTACTCTACACTGGTCATGGCAACACTCATGGCCATGCAATTATATCAATAGTCAACACATTACATTACTAAGCTTAAGTCATGGATCCAAAATAAGCTAGACCAAAATAGCTTATAACCAAATCAGCATGTAATCAAATGTATTCAATCTAAAATCATGGGTCAATCATGACCAAATCCACTCCATCATGGAGGATCTCAAGTACATGCCCTTCAAGGCAAATAGCAATATCCAAACCAAATCTTATATCCAATCATTCATGAGACAAAACCAATAATCCCAATCTGTAGAAGTAACTCATCATAAAAGAAATCCAATACAAGTTCCAATCATATCCAATATAAACGAAAATAATTCAAAATAGATCTCGAACACCGATTTCTCAAATTTGACCAGAAATGTATTCTCAGAGAGTTATTTTCTTTCAACTTGTTTAGATATGAGAGTTACATAAGTAGAAGTCCTTAAAATCCTTACAAGTTTTATAGAAAACATAATATCCTTTTAGAGCCCAAAATGAACTAATTTAGAGGAATAAGTGGACAAGTATTTGGTATGATATCTTTCCTACAATTGATTTTTAGAAACACCTTAGAAATGATCTTAGGAAGATGTTACAAGTGGTGGAATCAAAATTGTAGAATGTGCACAAACTCTTCATTAAATTGTATTTTAACATAATTTCTATGCAAGCACTTCCTAAATACCTAAATCTTATTTGTACAAAGGTTGGATTTGATTAAAAACATTTCCATAGTTGAAAACACCTCAAATTGCTCAAAATAGGGTTTTCTGTGTTGGGCGCTGGACATGGCGCTCGAATGTCCATGTAGGCGTTGAAGAGATTCAATTCTGTAAAAGGGACGCCTGGCATAGCGCTCGAGCGTCATTGCAAGCACTCGGCTTACCTAGGTTTTACAACTTTCGGGTTCTAAGATTTTTCAAAATACACAGGCTGGGCGCCTGGGATCGCGCTTGAGCTCCATTGCAGGTGCCAGGCCAAATTTTCAAGTCGGGAACAGAAATGTGAAATTTCTATGTGTTTCGAAAATTGAACTACTAAAACCTAATTTAATCACTCTAAAATCATGCAAACATCTTCTAAATCCTTAATAGAAGCTTTCTAATTGATTCAACAACAATTAACCATGGTTTTTAAATTAGATCAATGATTTCTCTTCAAATAGCTCAAAAACCACCCAAATTTAAGTTTCAAACATTCAATCTCGAATTCAATGCATTAAATCCACAAAATCTAGCACGAATTGGTTTAGAAGGGTGCTACTTACCTCTAGGAAGCTCGAATCAACTCAATTTCGAAGCCTAAGATCTCAGAAGCTTCAAATCTCACCGTTCTCCACAATTTCCACGGTTTCATTCAAAATCGTTCCAGATCTATTCTAAACTGTCTAAAACCATCTCAATACTTGTAATATGATCAAGTTAAACCTCTCTTACCTGAGTTACAATTGATCTGAACGAATACTCAGGTCTCCTCCACCGGATCTCCAGATCTCATGTCAAAATCAACAACTTACAGTCATTGAAATGTCTTTGTTCGATCAATTCTTCAATGTCACTCTAGATTAGCTGTGAGATCTCTCATTCTCAATCGTTATTAGATCTGGATCTGGATTCTTTCCTCTTCGTTCTTCTTTTGATCTCTAGAAGCTTCCAACTCTAACCAACCAACAACCAACAAACTAACAAAACAACTAAACTGATTTTTCCCCCATTTTATACCCTATGCTTTGCTGCCCACACTCTCTTGAAACACCAAGCGACTTGCTACAATGCCACTCCAACAACCTTCTCTACATATTCAATACTAAATCATGAATAAAACACTTGAATAAATATTACCTATTAGCATTATGGAATTATAATAATTATTACCTCACTTAAGTAATTTCTCCTTTAATTTTTCTGGAATTGACATAAATATCCTCCGATTCCTCTTTCCTGAAATTTCCACCAATAATAATAATTAATATTACTAAAACAATTCTAAATTTATTAATCAAAAATTTGGGGTTTTAAAAAATTGATGCATAGTTTATCCACATAAATGTTATTTAAAAGAGGCGACCATGTCCAAAACCTTTTGTTTTTTTTTCTTTTTTCCTTTAATCCTAGTGTAAGGAATATGTTTAATAGAACATCAACTTTGGTGGATGCCACCAAACACTAAAATAGTAGCCTTCAGCCAAAATCCTTGTGGTATCTATAACTACTACATATGGCCATGTGGCTTATACCATAAATAATAGAGACTCCTTAGGTGGTTAGCTCCAATGAAAAAGAGTTGCTCACATATCATCATGTGCCTTGCATTGTAAAAGACCAAAACTTGTTAGGTAGTGAGTTCATTGAGTACATCAAGTAAACCAAGATCTTTGATCAATTTGATTTCATTTTATCCTTTTCTAATCTATATTATTACCCTAGCAATTCTAGTTGCTTCCAGAGTAAAATTTGAATTTTCATTACACGCATCCTTCTTTTATTTAAAAAATGGTATAAAGGTAGGATACTTAAAAACATCTAATCACATCTAAATTTCATCAAACTTCAATAACTGCATCTTTTAAGTAGTGGGTTTTAATTCCTAAAACCTTGCCATATAAGTTACTTTTTTGCATTTATCTTTATTTTAAACAAAGTGAATGTATTTAATACTAAAATTTGATTCAACCCAATTTTTTTCATAAAAATTATTGTAATTGGATCTACAAATTGAACAGCTCATATTGATAGTTCCTCTAAGAAATAAATAAATAAATAAACTATGGAGTATCAAATCTATGCCTAACTGATAAACTCCACTGAAAGAGACCGTGGGGTCCCTTGGTTCAGTCACATCACATTCATTTGGAGTGGGACCACAAACATCAAGAGAAAGAAGGTATTGCTGACTACCAAAAAAAAAGAAGTATTGCTTCGTTACCAAAAAAAAAAAAAAAAAAACGAAAGAAGGTATTGCTTCGTTACCCAAAAAAAAAAAAAAAACCAAAAAGGTATTATTGCTAGGTGGGGTTTTCTTCAAACCATTTTTTTTCCCATTTCAGAGAGCTTCGTCTGTCCGTTGCATTCATTTTGTAGGAAAAGTGGAAAATTAAAAAAATGGGTTTTCTTTAAAAAGGGGTTTTTTTCTGACAGAAGGGCTTCAGAGAAATGCAGAAAGGAGCAAAGCAAAGGAAGAAGAAGAAGAAGAATGGCGGATTAGAGGAGTTGGGGTCATGTTTTACAGCTCGGAAATGGCTTCTAAGCCTTCCCTCTTGTCGTTATTCTACGCAGAGTCTCCAAGATCTCTTGTTTCTGTTGCTCTTCTTGTTCCACATTTCTCTCTTTTCGATTCCGGGACTTGGCCGTGGTCGTGGGGTCTTGCATTTACAGAAGAATGCTAGCGAATGAGCTTCGGAAGATCTCTGCATTGAAGTTTGGTGATCTTGCAGCTCGGTCTTGTTTGATATCGGCGTCGGTTGTCGCGTTTCGCGATGAAATTAGGTAATTTGTTGCGATGATCACTGTTTGATGAACTTTGAAGGAGGTTCCCTTCCTGTTTCTTGTTTTGTTCTTAAGACCTCTCTTTTGATTCACAAGGATACTATAACAGAGTCCTGTTTTACCACTTGAAAAGAGAAAGGAGAATGAATTTTTTTTTTTGCATTCAGTGGGATTTAGTGTATCTTGGACACAAACTGATGTGGTTGGTTCAGTGGTACTCACAGTCTAGCCAGCATGTAGATGCCTTATGCAAATAACATAAGCAAATGGAAGCTGAATGCTAAAATATTGGTGAATTTTCAATAAATGGAGAACCTGTAAATCACCTTCTTAGTTGCTGTTTTTTTGCTCGAGTAATTTGCAATTGATAATTTACTACTGCTTGATGCTGATTGACTTGATAGAAAATGTGGTGTTCTCTTTGCCTATAGTCCTGTTCCGAGAAAACAATTTTAATTAAGATTGAGTAGATGAAGTCTTAACTGTATCATAAACAATAGCAGAGGTGAAATGATGGCTAAAATTGAGAACCAAGTGCTTCCTAAAGTTATTAATTTCATTATCTTTGATTAACTATCCATAAAAATGGGGATAAGGATATTACACACAGAATAGTAGTTGGATAGATTAAGTGGAGAGTCACTTCTAGAGTGTTTTGTGATCAGCATGTGGATTGAATCAGAATGTTGGGTAACAAAGAAGAGATATATGCATAGGATGAGTGTTGCTGAGATGTGAATATTGAGATGGATTTGTATGAACACTAAGAAATTTATAGTGAGGAATGGACATATTTGAGTTGAGACTACCTAGGTGTTGCGTAGATAGGTGGTAAGATTAAGAAAAATAGTATGTTAAGATGGTTTAGGCATGTAAAGTGAAAACCTAAAGATGCAGCTATGAGAAGGTTGGAGGGGTTACTTGTTTAAAGATTTAGGACAGTGAAGGGAAGACCAAAAGAACTTGGAGTTTAAATAGAAATTATGTGGATACGCATAATTTGACTGAATATGTTGTCTTTAATGATGGATTGAGATGGAGGAACAAACTTTATGTTGTAGACCTAAATAGTTGGGATGATGCATTTGATTATTGATTGGTCAACTAGAGAATTAGGCGTTGACGTGAGATTGGAAATATAAATGGCTTCTTTTCTCAGAGTATTATAACTTTTGTGTGTGTGTGTGTGTGTGTGTGTGGGGGGGGGGGGGGGGGGGGGGGGGGGGGCGGCTTTTAATTAGACTAGGATTTGATGGGTTAGAATAAAAACTAAAGGTGCATGTAAGATGGACCATATGAATGATGTTGATCCTTTCTCAATTTTACTTAATAGCATGAGCAATTCTTCAATAATTAAATATTTTTGTCAGCCAAATAATTTCACATAATGGCTGTAGTGGGTTGAGTGTCTATAAATGCTATAAATGAGTCTCAGAGCAGCTCGAACCTACTTGTTTGTTAAATGGGTTTGTGATAGTCATTCCTAACCCAACTCATTTTAAAGGACCAAAGCCAAAGCCAAACCCCTCCGTCTAGCTTGTTTAACTTCCTTTTTTGAAAAAAAAAACAAATAGAAGGTGAAATTCTGATTTCCTAGGCCCTTTTTCTATGGATCTTGAATAGTAGGAACACAAGACAAACACAAGGATTTTTACGAGGAAACCCTAGACTTCCATCTAGGTAAAACCTTGGGTCTTTTTAAGGAGACCAAGCTTGAGAAATCAATCCACTATTCAAAGAAATTAATACAAGTGTTTCAGATTTTACATAACCTGTGAACAAGGTTTTGAGTTTTGGTGCCGTTGGGCGTGTCACCCAGGGCATCGAGCAACATTTCGGTGGCGATTCACTGCAAAAATCACTTTCCAATGAATCGAGCCAAAATTTTGCCAAATTATTATTTTTTTGTTTGTTTCAACTTAAAATCATTGATTTATATACATAATATGTAAAATAATTGTATTTGCATGTATAATTGTACTAGAATTACTACAAGTAGCAGTTATACATTTCAAAAAATCATGCAAATGCAATGTCACATGTAAATGTAATGATTTTAATGATGTTGTGGTCTGTGTATAAATCAAAATGACAAATAGGATCCAAATTTCAAATTAAATTGAAACAGGAATACAAAAAGTAAAAAAACATACAATGATGCTGCCAAATCAATACTGAAATAAATGGAGAGGCTTAAACCCTGCTCTCTCGTCAATAAAGTGGTAATAACGCTTTCATCCCATCCAAAATTTATACTCTTTCTAGTATGAATTGACATACTCATACTCCTCCTGTGTCATGTGTGCCATGATACCAACTGGAGGGAAATCGTAATAGTAGTAGCAATGCTCTGGTTCTGGTTGTGGTGGTGCTGGAGGAGACGGCATAGGATAATCAGGATACTCATATGGAGGTGCTACTGCTCCAATAGGTATAGGCATAGCATAATAACCATACGGATAATGGTTCACTCGAAAGATCCCAAATGGATTAGATGTCTGCATGTGTACTCCAGGATACCTGTATCCGTATGAAGTACCGTAACTACTGCTATCCGATGAATTTGCTGGCCCAGGCTACTGAGGATAGTAGAATTGATAATCTCCTTGGCTCTGCTGTGGTGGATACTACTCGCTATAAGAACTCGATGATCCTCCAACATCTTAAGATCCAAAACTTTGTGCCATGGAGGACGAGTCATCATGAACAATAGTATTTTGTCTCTCCTTGCCTTTCCCCCTCCTTTGATAGGAACATGCCTCACTCTCAACATGAGCTCTAATCCCGTGGTCAGTGTCTTGTGTGGCATAACTTAAAGCTGCCTCTCCAGTAAAAGGGCTCAACCCCAGGCCACTGGTGCCAACACCACCCTAAGGACCACTACCACCATCTCCACCATCTCCATCATCATCATCTGATCCTAACCCGGACTCATCCTCCTCATCTGTTGACTCAACATGTCCACGGGCTGGGGTTGGGGCTAATGTCTTTGTTGCAACGGGGGGAGGAACAACTCTCACGGATCTATCTATATAGTCTTTGCTGCCCTCCCCCTCTCCTTCTCCATAGCTGCATCAACATCGATGCCTATCTTTGCTGCAGCATACGCAATGATTGGGCTAGGACGACCATCAGGCTAATCCATCTCAACACATCGAACCACTTTGTGAATGGATCCACCTCATCAACTTTATTATCGAATAAAACGTCCAAAAGATCCTTCACAGTGTTGGTGCACTGCTCTATCTCTATTTGTCTTGTCCTCAGTCTCATGTTGTAATGGCAGAAGACTAACTTCTGCAACCTCTGATAAGCTAGCCGGTTCCTCTGCCAATTGCGCTCACAAACAGAGGAAGATGCCGTTTGAGCCAATACTCGGCATGCTAGCTTCCTCAGTGCAAGGGCATTCGTTCCATACATCGCCCACCATTCACCTGGATTTACAAATAGAAAATATTAGCATTTATTTAGAAATTAGAATTGAGAAAAATCATTTAATAATTAATATTCACAAATAAATCCCATTTACAAGGCATCATCTCTAAGTAGTATTAACTAGTAGTGGAATTTGAAAGGGCTAAAGAGTTTAGTATTTAATATAACTATTAACTATTAAGAAGTAAGAAATAATATACATAAGTCAAGTAATAAATTCACTACCACTTTTATAATTTACAATCCCTTACCTCGTTTCCAAAATTGCCAACTGCGTCTGAATGAGGTTCCGACTTCATGAAGACTTGATGGACCGAAGCGCACAGGTCCATGCGGGTGCCAAGGTTATCCTTGTAATGATACTTGGGATTCAAATAATATGCTGCATTGACGATTACAAGAAAAAACATTAGTACAATTAAAATATAATTATAAACATTATTGACCTTAAAAAATTCAAATAGAACTATAATTACACCAGCTGAATGCAGAAGATGAGCTAGAGTCTTGAACCATCTATCATTAATGATCTTGTGTACCCACTTGTATGATCTGAGTGATGCGGCCCTAATATGAGATTTCATCATAGCCATCCACTAATATATAGATCCTATTGTGGGATAGGAATTTGTGTCAACTATCCTCAGCACATGGTATATAAGTTCCAATATATCAACCAACTCTCGCACATGATCTCAAAAAGTGTTGGATAAAACAATATCCTCTACTCTCCTCCCCATATCTGTGTACAGTTCGTCCAATCCTGACCAGTGAAGAGTGATCTCAGTCCCTACTTGTGACGCAAAATACTATTCAATGCAATGTAGTTCGTGCCAAATCTGGTAATCCCTGGCCGAACTATGCCCCCTCCACATTTCTCTCTCATCTTCGCAAGTACATAATTATGATTGTATACAAATGTGGTGAGTGATCGTGCATCCCTCAATGTGGTAAGCATATGGCTCCTTTGCCCAATCGCCTCTAGCATCAGGTCGATGCAATATGTGGCACATGGCGCCCAATAGAGGTTTATACTGCTACTGTAATCTCAGGCCGGCTTTCTTGAATGCACTGCCATTGTTTGTTACAATCTGAATCATGTGCTCTTTGCCAACCTCCTCTATCACGCTCTTTAATAGGCCTGCAATAAATGGCGCATCCTTGATCTTGTTTGATGCATTAACAGATTTCAAAAATACTGTCCTACCTCTGCAATACACCATGAAAGTGATGACGGACAGTTTAGTAGGACCTGTCCATCCATCACACATGATAGTAACTCCAAACTGCTCCCAGTGGGGTCGTAAGGATGTAATAAAGTCTCTCATCTCTGCCTCCTCCTCATCCAAGTACGTACCCATAATCTCTCGAGGAGTAGGAGGTAACACCTCCTGACCTGACTCCTAGATAACATAAACCATATTCTTGAAGTGTGAACTCGCTGCTGCATTGGCTGGAATGTGATTGAAGATAAGAATTTAGATATGAATTTTCCCATCCTGTACTTGACATTACCCTTGTTCCACATATCCCTCAATCTCTTCTGCTTGGTACCAGATAAACAGAACATAATATGCTCCATAGGATAATCGGGCATCCTGGTGCTCTGTGAATGAGTGAGCCCAGGCCCAGCCCTAAGTCGATTAGCCTCACACCAAGGAGCATCAGCATCAACTACATCTCCTCTAGAGGTACCACTCCTATGAAATCCGTACCTCTCAGCCTCTCTTCTCTCGTACTCAAACTGCAAAGATGCTCATACTGAGGCTTTGAATGACGCCCTCTCCGCCTCTGTCACCATGTCGTCAGGGTATACCATATCATCATCATCATCCTCAGCCGTAGGGGGTCAAATAAGCTCTGCCAATCTACTTCTAATCTCCTCCTGTGCGTGCCTCTTCTCCTCCCTAGATGTACACCCTGATTATAAGTGCTTTCTTATCTGCCTCTTCGCCACTGGAGGAACTTGAGGTCAGTTGGCCACGTTCTTGTAGCCGTGCACCAAATGCTGCTTAAGTCATGATACTCCACCACCTTTTATGATTTGGTGGCAATAATTGTAGACAGTTTTATTTCTGTCTCCCTCAAATCTCGTGCTATGGACCCAGCCAATATCTTGTCTTCTGTCACCAGGGTGGTCCTTTCCACTGCCACTAGCCCCAGGCCCCACTACCACTGCCCGATGGCATATTGTCTCTAACCAAAAAGGCTGAAATCAAAATAAAAATGCTATCTAATATATGATATCTCCAGTCATAGTCAAAGATGAACCCTTGCACAATAAAAAATTATGATTATGAATCCACAATAATAAATTAGTATATTATCATTACCAATTATAAAGCATATTAATTTTTTAGATTTTTTTCAATTTCCATATCATTTTAATATTTTTTATAATTCCAGAAAAAATTTAATATAAAAATAAATATATAAACCCCAAATCTTCAAAATAATTTTTCCTATAATAAATAAATTAAATTTATGAATTTAGTTTGAGAATTTATCTATTTTTTATCCTTTTGTATTGATTTTTGACTAAACATTTGGCGTCCCTAGATATTATATATAAAATTCATGACATTATATAAACTTTATAGCATTAAAAATAATAAAAAAAAATTTGTTTTTTAATTAAATTTCGCATTAAAAAATTCAAAAAAAATAATTTTTACACAAATTAAACTGGGGACACCCATCTATTAATCTGGTGCCCCTATATATTATACATAAATCTCATCAAATAATACAAGGTTTATAAATTTAAAATTAATTAAAAAATGAATTTCCATTAATTTTCGAGTAAAATAATACTAAAAAATAATTTTTTTAATTAAAAAATAAAACAGTGACACCCATCGATAGATCGAGTGTCGGTCTAACATATATCCAATAATCAATGCATTCTATCAAGTTTAGATCAATCAAAATAAAGAAAAATGCATTTACCTTCTCGTTACTAAACGTGTGGTGTATAAGAATGCTTTAATCACCTACAAATCAATGAAAATCTCTCTCAAATCACTTCTATTAGGTAGATTGATGAGAATAGGAATGATCTGAACTTGATTTGGGGGAGAAATCAAGAATTGGAGGTTTCTTCAAAACTGGAGGTTGTCACCCAAATCGAGCGGCACCTCCACTTATTTCTCGCGCATGCGTGTGATGCACACGTGCAAGAGAAAAAGGCCTAAAAAAATGTGTTGGCAAAACGCAGCAAAAGTTCACTATGTTTCGTCGACACCTCTCGACATATCGCCAGGGAACCATCCTTGGCCATTTCGTTGGGGAAAAATATCGAAATTTCGGCGAAACTAAAAACTTGTGAAATCACTTATTTTCGTGCTTGCTTGAATCCTCAAGACTTTAGTCCAGCTCCTTGATCTCTCCACACATCTTGAAATCCTCCAAGACTCCATGCCCGACTTGGAATCCATCCACCAAGTCCACGAATAACCAAGCTTTGGAATCCATCAGTCTTCAATCTCTTTGGAATCCACCAAAGAAATCTCCAGATCTGAACCTCTCTTTGGAATCCACCAATGAGTTCTTTCAATCTGCTCTCCCTTTTTCTTCTCACTTGAATACCAAAAGAATCAAGCAATTTTTTCTCTTTCTCAATTAGAAACATTCAAGATAGATGCAGGAAGAGAACTAATAAAACCCTAAGAGAAAAACCCTCAAGAACATCTCAAAATACCTCACCTCTTCTCACTTTCTTTTCTTTAATCAATCCCAGAAAATCAGAGAGCACAGCTACCACAACAGCTCTCTCTTTCTTATATAAACTGTTGTAACAAATAGTTAAGAAAAACAGAGTAGTCAATTGTTGTAACTGAAATTGAAAGTAGTTTTAACCAACTCAGGTAAAAAGTCCATGCCCTTCATAACAAAGTCTTTTTACTTCCCTTCTTTTCTCTACACAAATCTCACAAAAATTCATTAGTTTCCAGCGTAGTTTTGTCATCCAATTGTCACAAGGTTGAAGTAATTCTTCAACAAAAGGCTTTAATTTTATAAAATCACATTTATACATTACATTACACTATTTATGACACTAGTTGTCAAACAGATATTATGTAATTTTTTTTGCGTATACCATATTATATTAACTACACACACGTACATTATATTTGTATGTATATATGTACATATGTATATGCATACACAAACACTTACTCATACAGTTTCGCACAAAGAATTGGATATTACAAACCCAAGGATTGAGCACAAACCCAACCTGCTTATTGGTGGTTTGAGAACCCAAACACTAACCCTCGCAACCGGTTGAAATTGAGAATCATAACCTGCTCAAATGCTGGGTCAGATCAGATTGTGATGCTACTAGTCTTACCATGTATTTCCACCGTGCTTTAACTCTATGATTTGTTAATTCATAGTGTGTATGCTTTATGGTTCCACAGCTTTAATTCATAGTGTGTGTATACTTTCTGGTTCCACAGAGTCTATCGTACCTTGCCCTTGCTTGCAAGTACTTCCACATGCATCCAGGCCACAAGGACTACCACCATCTCTTGTGATTGATAGAGCAACAATCATTCCCGCATTTACTCAATGAAGCTCCATCAAGAGACACCCTTCGAAGCTAAGATTAAGCATCATTTAGCTACGAAATCTTTTAACTCCAAAGTTCATGCCTTAAATAGTAAATATTCAGGTGTCAATCCTGATAAGAATTTGAAAATTTTAAATTCCTCTCATTTCTATGTCTTTTTCTCCTTCATTAATCTGAGGCTGATATACCTAAGATTTTCCCAATTATCTCTCTTGGCAGAACAGTACTCTACAGGAATCTCAATCTGCTGCAACATAGATATTTCCCAGCATATCTGATGACATAAGGGAATAACTTCTATCACACTGCATGTTATGTAATGAAATTGTAATGTGAATTTGGAGAGATATATGTTGTAACCCTAATTTTTCTCAAGATAGTGGAAAACTCTTCTCTCTCCCATGGGCATAGGCATACTGCCGAACTGCGTAAATCTTTGTGCAATTTCTCGTTGATTCTTCTTTTACGTTCATAGATTAGTATAATTGCAATCACAACAGAATCCCACATTTTTTTGGTTGCATATAAAAACTACACATTTATACTAAGTGGGTATTCAAGACACCCACATCCATGTCATGTCCCCTGAATAGTTGTTTGTCCATCCATCATATGTACGATAAAAGTTTTAGTGTGCAGGTCCAATATTTTATGTTGATTTTCTCTTCTTTTTTTTTCATTTTACTGTTCAAGCATCTATTTAGTCCACTATCATGCTATTGGATTTATCTTTGGGTATATACAGCATTTGAGCAAATAACTTATTTCTATATGCTACCTGTCTCATTTCTTTGGAGTTCTTTTGTTTATATGCCTTATATCAATACATTTTATAGATTGGTCCCATTTGATGTCACTCTTATCCTTCATATGTTCAAGGTCTACTGGGATTTTGCAGAAGTAAACATCAGTTCTAAACAATAATTCCAAATGGGGTTTCTGTTCATGTTGACCAGGTTTTCACCAGAGTGATTTGGAGTCGGTTAGTGGACAAAGTTTTGATGGAAGTTTCCGGAAGTCCAAATCTGGTTTGTATTAATAAAGGATCTTCACATTTCTTTTTTGTATACTTTCTAGTCACTTTTTTCTTCAATATTTTCATTCTCTATATTCATTAGTCATGTGAACCATGATAAAGTGATCATTTGGGAGTTCTCCATATTTTCACTTTGCAATGCCTAGAAATTTGAGCTTTTTATATGTTAGCATATATTAGCATTGCTTTAGCATATATTAGCATTGCTATTCATTGATTTATTTCCTCTAATTGTAACATGGATTCCACAAAAATTTTCAAATTTAATTTCTTTGGGCATATGGATAGAAGTCACTGCTCCAATATTTATTGGAAGATCTTGGTGTTAACTTGCCTGGAGATACTATAATAATATGCATGCATCTTTCACACACTCTCTCTCTCTCTCTCTCTCTATATATATATATATATGCATGTTTATATGTATATATGTGATCTAGCTTAAGAAATCTTTGCTTAAATTCCCAAGCTAGTCTACCCAAGAATTGTCGAACAAAAAACTCAAGAGAAAGACCTAAGAGAAGAAATCACACCGGCCAAGCTCTTGGCTTATTAGCTTGAGCAAAAAAAAAAAAGTTAAGAAATCTCTCCTCTTGAACAATTGATTTGCTGAATAATTCTGTGTCTTCAATTATGTAGGTGTTCCTCTTTTATAGAGGTTACAAAGGTTTCTTTAAAGGATTATTAGAAATTTCTAAAGTTGAAATATGGAAACTGCAACTACTTTCCTAATGTTGAAACAGGAAATAAAAACTTTCCTAATATTAAAAAATGAAACTACTTAAAACCAAGGTTTGGTGCCGCCGAAATTTCGTATTTCGGTGCCTTAGCGGCACGAAAAACGACTCCGAAACCATTTTCTAGCGTTTCGTCGACACGCCGCCAATTTCGTTAATTTCGCCAACATTTCGCCAACAGTTCGCCAGAATTTTGCTAATTCTGGAGAAATTCTGGCACGCCGACAATTTCACTAATTGTTGTATTTGTATAACTTATTTATGTTTTTTTTTTCAAAAATGGCATTTCGGCGGCACGCCGCCAATTTCGCTAAAAAATTGTTTCAGGCCATTTCGACGAAATTTCTCCGAAATTTCGCCCCCATATCGTTTCGGCCGCCTGGCGGCACCGAAAAGTCAATTCTTGCTTAAAACATAACTTCAATTATTAGGATAGCTTGTAGGCTTTATTTGGAAGCTTCTAAAATTCCTGCATTGGTGTGTATATGTGTATGTATGTGTGTATGAATATTTTTTTAGGTATGCTGCGGATATTAGTATGTACAATCTTCCTACCCCTGTTGTGGATTGTCCCCCATAAGAAGTACTGCATCAGATATCCATACATCTAAAGCTCTGAGCTATGGAGGACTTGCTGTCATGCACAATAGTATGTTGCCTATCCTTTCCATTCCTCTTCCTCTAAAAATTTCGTGTTCCCCTACTATAACCATCACTATAATCTTTTATATAATTGTTCAAGTCCTGTGTGGCGTGCTCTAACTTTGCCTTTCCAATGACATTACTCAAACCTGGGGCACTTGAGCCTACATCACCCTGAGCATTATCATTTCCACCACCACCATCATCATTATCATCCTCCTCTGACTCTTGACTCATAATCTTCTGTATCATATACTTCCTTCTTTGATGTATCAGCATCATGTTGGCCGCCATGTGTGGCTAAGTCCGGGGCTAGGGCTAGGGCTGATGCTGTTGCTACAGAAACCAAGTGAAGCACAACTCTCATTGCTCGATCAAATGAGTGTAAACTATCATTCTCCTCTCCCCATTCATAACGGTATTAACATTGCCCAATGTTGTTGCAACACGAGCAATAACTGGGTTAAATCTACCGTTTGGCTAGTCCATCTCAGCACACCAGACCAGTTTGCAAAAGGATCCTCCTCATCAACCTTATTACTGAATATCATATCAAGAGGATCCTTCATGGCGGTACTGCACTGATCAATCTCTATTTGCCTCGTCCTCAACTTCATGTTGTAATAACAAAACACCAGCTTCTGCAACATCTTATATGCCAATCTGTTCATCTGATTTGTGTGTATGATATCAAATGTGCTCTAAGTCCGCTCACATGGAAGATGATGCTGTTTAATCTTGGACACTTGCAGTTATCTTCCTCGGTGTAGGGGTGTTGAGCCCATACATCACCCACCATTCACTTGGAATTGTAATTTCTAAATGAAATTTTAGTATCTCATCACAAGTAATAAAAATAGATAATAAATAAGTATATATAAAGTTTGTTACATGGTATCATCGTTGTCCTTGATGTGATAGTCATGATTGTGATCATTTCTAATGAGCCAAGCAAATCTCTAAATAATATCAGCTTGTAAAAGCTAGGTGACAATGTTTGAAAAAGGTTAGTATTGAAAAATGATATTTTGGTTTGTGATTTTATTGTACACAAAAAAGTGGCATTCCTCTTTTCCAAAGTTGGCAACTGCATCTGAACCAAGGTCCAACTTCATATATACCCCGTGCATTACACAAGTTTGGACCAGAGGTAAGGCCATCTTTGTAATAGTGTTTTGGGTTCAAGTGGTATGCTATATTGACGATTACAAGAGAAATATTATTACAATTAATGAAAAATTATTTAACAGCATAATAAATTATGAAAAAAAACTTCATTCTAGTTAAATTCATGGTGTGCCCTAAAGTGCTGTACCATTTGTCTTCCATTATTTTCTACACCAATTTATATGATTTGAATGCCGCGGACCTTTAATCTGGGATTTTCATGAGTTTCATGCACTCAAATATAGAGCTTATTGTGGGATAGGCATCTGTATTCACTAACCTCAGCACATTGTTAATGGGTTACAACTTACAACAACACCACTAAGTATTGAACTTTGTTCCAAAATATGCTGGAAATTAGTCTTTTCTGCAGCGTGCCACCGAATTTTCACTCCAAGACATCCTGGCGTGTCGAGCGAAACGAGGGAAACTCAAATTTTTTTAAAAAAAATTATTTTTCTGGGCAGTATGAAGCACAATTTCACTTGATTTGGTCGAAATTTCCATAAATCCAAAAAAAAAAAAACCTCATTTTTTTTGTTCCTTCTAATTTTCCAGTGTTTCGGGTTGCTGAAATTTTGTTCCATGCTTTCGCCGGCATCCCAGCGGCACCGAAACAATAAATCTTGCTAGAAATTATGATATCATCTATTATCCTCTTAGAATCCGTGCAGCTTTGAGGGTAGTCTGTTCAATCTGCACTAGTGAAAAGTGACCTCAATTCCTACTAATGCTTCAAAATACTTTTCAGAGCAATGTAATTCATGTTAAATCTGGTAATCCTCGGCCGAACTATGTTTCCACCACATCTTTTTCTTTCTCATCTTTGCAAGTACATAATTATGATTATAGGCAAATGTAGTGATTGCTCGTGCATCCTGTAGCACACTAACTAACATTGCTCCTCTATACAAACAACTTCAACATCAACTAACATTGCTTACGGGGTCAAATAAAGGGTTTATTTATGCTGTAACTTTAGGCGGCCTTTTTTAAACGTATTTGTGAGACATGGATTCGTCATCTCGGATGACTTCCGATATCGTCACGCGGGGATCAATAAAAGCTAAGAGTCGCCACCATCCATTTTAGGGTGTGAATGGACATCAAAGGGTTCATAGAAGCCAAATAGAGCTAAAGTAGCTCTAAGATGAGGAAAAATCCTGAGATTGGGTAAGGGGAATTATTTATGATCGGGGGAAGGTGTTAGGCACCCCCACTCATCCGTCTAAAACGGTTGCCATATGCTTGCTTATGTTAGAAATTGTTTGCTAATAAAAATGAACAAAAAAAAGGTGCTTATAACAAGCACAATGTGTGTGACCATCCCGCATGAGAAGTCTAATGAGCTTAGACTCTCTTCGTGGGTTCATCACTTTAAAAACTTCATGAGTGAATGGAAATCAAAGTAAAAAATGAAGAAAATCAAGCTAAGGCAAATCTGGAGAAATGAGATCAATAGAGCATGAAAGCTTCGATTAACCATAACTCATTCAATTTAAATTCAAATTCAATGAAACCAAAGCCATTTGAAAACTGGTATATAGTAGAGTATATAGTAAAAATTTCAACTCAATCCGATTCAAAATAAGAGAGAAATCCACATCTAAAATTTGCTGTTATAACTTGGAAAAAGTGTTAAGTAGGCATTTTCAAAATCCTATTCGTGGAGTTTGGCTCAATAAAAATTCATGAAAATTGGTATGGGGGAAGTATGTAGTGCCATCTTTCCAAAGAAAAAAACCTCACACCAATCTCTATCCGGATGTGACCTGTGTGCTTTCTTGAACAGGCCCAGAAGACCACAGCTTAGCTCTGGACTACGCCAGCGAGCACCTCTGAGTCAACTGAGCACCCAAGGCACAAAACAGATCAAAATCTGCTGAAACCAGTTGGAAATGAAAATAGACCTCTCAAGGAAAACTCAGAAATTAGAATCACTCAAAACGGATTAAAATTGAATAAACGGTGCACCATCAAAGCGGCAAGTTCAGCAATCTGGGCTGAACTGACTTACAGACTTTGAACAGATGGTGTCAAAATTTGGCTAGATGAAAGTGGACGAAATTTTCCAGATATGAAATAGGCACATCCATCTATCACATGTCTTTGGAATCACTCAAAAATTCATCCGGAGGATGAAGTTATAAGCATTCCAAGACAGGCCACAGATCTACCCTGTTTTGAAGATTTTTGGATAAAACATGGAAACCAGTGCATGTGGATTCGACCAAAACCTCAAAAATCAACAAAAACCATCTCATGAAGTTCTAAGATTCATTTTAAAGCCAATGGATTCAGATTTCCCGTATTGAACATGGAAATCCAAGATCTAGCTTCTTTGATAAAAAAATGGTGGAAAGTGTGTGAATACGAGAAAATTCACTCCCTAGGAGAAGGATGGAATCCTTTTGCTACTGAGAGCAAGGATTCACATATTTCTCCATGAGCAAGTGCAAAACATCAGAAAATAAACATCCATAGGTTTAAAATAACCACATAGCATGCTCTTCATCACTTGTAGGTTCTAAGCCTAGAGGATCCATTCCACCTTCCTTTTCCCAAGGCTCGCTCTTCACGTTTTACGGCTAGAGAGGATTCCTAGGTACTTTAGAAAGGGGTTTGGGGCTACAAAACAACACAAAGTGGCCTTACACTACAGAAAGGTAGAAGATGAGAGAGTTGGAATGTAAAAAAGAGTGCTGAAAATCAACTAGAGCTTTACCTTTGGTAGCTTGAATACTTGAGGCAGCAATCCAGCAGAGTTCTCCCTCTTCTTACAGAGCTTCCAAGCTTCAAATTCTCAGCCATTTGCAAGAGGAGGACCCCTCTATTTATAGGCCAAGCCAAGGGTAGAAGAGTCCCAAGGGTAAGCCTAAAAAGCCTTCTAGATTATTCCAATTCTCCTCCAAGGCTTGAATTGGAGTAATTCAGCAAGTTTCGGAGGGTGAAATAGGGAGTTCAAGTCCCTGAGAGAGAGGTAATATGCGTAAATAAGGCTCAGAGATCGAGTCATTTCGCAAATCCTCGAAACAGCCAAAACCGCATACACAGTACGGTTTCAACACAACCGTCACTATAAGTGCGGTTTATATGCAAATGTAGCCAAACCGCACATACAGGACGGTTCAATTCAGTTACGCTCGTCATGATTGCTGTCGACGTGGCTCAACGGCCGAAGCTTCGCGAAGCCACGTGGCAGCTCACGCAACAAGCATGGATCTCAACCGTGCTGTGTGTGCGGTTGCAACCGCACATACAGGGCGGTTGACACCAAAATTATAAAAACCGTATACTCAGTACGGTTGGCACCAATTCTGAGAGTTTTTGAGTGTTTGACATATGTCAAGGCTCAAATAAGACTTTTAAAGTTCTTTCGAAGGTTCTTTTCTATGGAAATGCAATTTGGGGTGTCTACAGTATTACCATTGTCTATGATAATTTGTACCACGTCCTATTTACCAACCTTATCTATCACACTATTGAGTAGACCTGCAATGAATTTACTTTATCTTATTTGATGCATCTAATGATACACAAAATATGGCCTTGTCTTTGAAATACACTATGAACTTGATGATGG
Organism: Buxus sempervirens; assembly: GCA_947561395.2. Classification (NCBI taxonomy): domain Eukaryota; kingdom Viridiplantae; phylum Streptophyta; class Magnoliopsida; order Buxales; family Buxaceae; genus Buxus; species Buxus sempervirens. The sequence goes on along the minus strand of OX387190.1, from coordinate 17,764,471 downwards.
ATAATCTTGTAGGACCAATCCAACCATCACACATTATAGCGACCCCAAACTACTCCTAGTAGAGCTGTAGTGAATCAAAAAACTCTCTCATCTCCCTCTCCTCCCCATTCAAGTAAACGCTGATAATCTCATAGGGCGTGGGGCTGTGACATCTCGATTCCAGATCGGAAATGGATGAATTCCCGGTAACGTATAAGAGTCAGGAAGAACACTTAACTTAGCTAGGCGCCTTTTGAGGACAAAACCATGCGGGCTTAGGCTCAAAGCGGATAATACCTTGCTGGGCTGGGTCGTTACAAATGGTATCAGAGCACTGGTTTCGGGTCCAGTAGCCATGGCCGGTGTGGGTCCTGGCGTTGCCTGTAGGAGGTGGTTGGGCCAACGAGGGCAGGCCCATAGGGGGTTGGCAGGCTTTTAGGTTATTAGGTCACTGCACGGGAACATGCAGTTCTGGGGGAGGGGGGAAAGATTGTGACATCCCAATCCTACATTAGAAACGGATGAAATCCTGATAAGGTATAAGAGTCGGCAAGGACACTTAACTTAGCGAGGCTCTTTTTTGGGACAAAATCGTGTGGGCTTAAGCCCAAAGCGGACAATACCTTGCTGGGTTGGGTCGTTTGGGTTGTTACAGGTACGATTCTAACATTCGCCGCCTAGATCATATTAACCATATTCTTGAAGTATGGAGATGTTGCTGCATGTGTTGAGTCGTGATTGAATATAAAAAATTGGAAATGAACTTCCCCATCCTCTCTCTACTGTTCTTTTGCTCCAGACATCTTGAAGTCTCTTCTACATGGATCCCGACAAATAATATAATGAGTGCTTCACAGGATAATCCAACATCCTTATATTGTGTGAATACCCCAGCCTAGTTCGATCAGACCTTTCAGACCCATGCCCAGATACTCCAACATCTCCATTGGAGGTACCTCTTCTCTCAAAGCCATATCCCTTAGCCTCTTTCCTCTTGCATTCAGACTGTAGAGATGCTCAAATGGAGGCTCAGTATAAGGCCTTCTCTACCTTGGTTAATACATCATCAAGTTACATAATGTTATCATTTGAATTCTTAGCCCTGGAAGAATATCGTATATGCTCTACTAGCCTATGTTTGATTTCATCTTATGCCATCCTCTTCTCCTACCTACCAACAACCCCAACTTGCAAGTCCTCTCTCATTTATCTCTTAACCTCTGAAGGTACTCATGGACAATCCACCACATTCTTGTATCCATATGCCAAGTGTTGCTTCAATTGTGACACCCCACCGCCCTTAGTAACTTGGTGGCAATGATTTCACATTATCGTGTTTTTGTCCCCCCTGTATTTGGTCCCATGGCTTCAGCCAATTTGTTTCCTCCAATTGTGTTGCTCACCAGTCACGTCCATTGCCATTGCCAGATGCTATACCAGTCACCTCCATTGACTACCCCCTTCATAATGGATCTTACACATGATCTAACCTTCAGGATCATCCCTTATGTTCTAGGTTAGATAGGTGCCTTGCCTAGGGGGAGGTGGGATAGTCAGTTTCCATCGATAGCGCAGTTTTTATTGCCCAGACCTGTGTCAGACCATTGCCCACTAATTTTGTCTAATGAGGCCAGACGAAGCGGTCCTGCCCCTTTTAGATTTGAAAACATGTGGTTGAAGTATCCTTCATTCTCAGATTTGGCAAAAGGATGGTGGAAGGATGGCTTGGAGGATATATCTTGTAGCGCCCCAAACCTAGATTTGTTCACGAAAGATATAAATCCAAGTCCTAGAACTAGGTATGGGCCCAAAGCAAGCTAATTTCAGAATATAATCAACATTTGATAATAACCAAAGTACGGAAACATGAGAATTTAAACTAAACTAAATCCTTTCATTAATAAAAATGATATTGTCTTCAAAATAATAATAAGTCCACTAATATAACTTCTGGAAATAAAAGTCAACTACGTCTCTCATACTCACTCTCTTACATAATAAATCTATAACAACTAAAACAAAACTCCTAATAGCATAAATCAACCATCCTACATAAGACAATAATAATCGTCTTCTATGTAGTTTCCTAGATGATCCTCACAAACACCTGGTGTCTCTACCCCAATAGCAATGTCCTCTTTTGAAATATTTGAAAACCAAAACAAAATCAAGAATGAGATATAAAATCTCAGCAAGTAACATCATACATGAATAAAAACAGTTTATAGCATTTATAAAACATAGCATGATGTTAAAAACATATATCAGTGATGAGTAATTCATTTACAATCCAAACCAAAGTCCAATTCATAGTTCAAATCAATGTTTTTTGGTTCAAAACCAAATCCACGTGATGTTGAGATATCACAGGACTCATGAACATATATCTTTGAGTAGCTAAAGGCCTATAACAAAGTTTGTGACCTTACCGCTAAGTACGAAGCTAAGATACACAATCATTGACTTATTGCGGGTCACCCAACCGAGATACATGGTGGGCTGGTATGTACAATCCAATCAACTACAACAATATCCAAATACCAGTAAAAAGGGAAGACCAAACTGAGATACATGGTGGGCGTGGTTCAAAGTATCGTATCGACGTGCCGTATCAGACGATTCAAAAACGGAAACTTATCGAGGATACACACTAAAATGGTGGATACATAAAACAAAACCTATCTAGATAGAAAGACAAGTTAAAAATATGTCAAATAAACATGTTTTTGGCATTATAGGGCTATACAAGGAGTATCTACAAGCATGTAAATGGCATCATCAACCTCTCTTGGGAAAAAAGGTGGAACCAAAATATTAAATTTAATAAAAATATAATATTATTTTTAATTAATATTCAGCAAAAACAATTATTAAAAATAATTTTATTCATGAAAAAAATGCAAGCATCATAGGGATGATAGATCAGCCCCATGTGCATCTCATATAAAAAATTGAAGACAAACAGTTAAGGTTTGTATAATTTTTTTCAAAAAAAATAGGGACTTTTGTCACTTTTTTCATATTGCAAAAAAATTTGATTTTTGTTTACCTAAAAACGCAATTTCAATCTATCGATTTCACTTGAAATCGATAGATTCATACAAAAGATTGTTAAATCATGCTTAAATATCAAAATATAATGATTTAGAATGAAAAAAAATTAAAAAACTAACATACCTCTCAAAACTGTTGACGAATCTGACTTTTGTTGTTTGATTCGTTGTTCAAAGTTGTTTTCAAAAAATTATACCACTAATTAGGTCGAAAATAGGTTAGAAGCAATGGGGTTTGACGGATTTTTGAAACGATTTCTCCGTAAAGAGCTATTTCAGATCTCGTAGAGTTTCATTTTTTTCGTTTTTCAACGTTTTTGGGCATTTTAAGTGACTGTATCAAGCGATACAGTCGCTGTATCGACTGTATTGACTCGATACATGCGATACAGGTTGATACGACCTATATCGCAAAACAGGTATGCATTTCATGCCGTTAGGCACGATACTCGAGACGTATCGCGCATATCGCGTGATACGATACAATATTTATAACCCTGATGGTGGGTAGCCCAAAAGAATGACCTTGCTGAGATACACCATGGGTTGGATTGCTACAGCACAACCAGATACAGGAAGGCCTCACTGAGATACACAGTGGAAGCATAGATGAAACAAGGTTAACTAAACAAAGAGTATACTATTTCACTATTTAGGTGAAAATTTTAAACATTTATTGCTTAAAATCGTCCATTTTCTTAGGTTAAATAATTGATTTTACGCAAGAAATGTCAAAAAGTTTCACCGAAATAAGGGAGGAATAGAGCTCTTTATTTGAAATTTCGTCCAAATTGGGTTAGATTTCACACAATTTGAACATTTTAAGTTGAAATTACCCAATTTTTGGAGTGTTTCACAAGCTTTTTGGCAGCACACTGGCGAAAACGAGAAAATTCCGTTTTATCCCCCCACCCCCCCTCATGCCATTGGGGGGTCGAAAAGCGAAATGTTGGCCAAAATGGTAAACCATGCTTACATTGTCTTTTTAAGTTTTGCCACAAGTCCATCTTAGCATCCTCATCTCAATAGCAGTCATCTTCTGAATATGTTGATTCTAAGCATGGTACTATGTATCGTGCCGTATCGCGCGATACACACGATACTCTTGTATGTTTCGCGATACAGCTCGTATCGAGTTGTATCGTGACTGTATCGACTGTATCCAGTCAATACAGGGACTGTCCCTTAAAATGGCCTGTCACGTTAAAAAACGTGAAAACAGCCCTCTTACAAGAACCCAAATAGCTCCTTCGTGCAAAATCCTTTCAAAAATTTGTCAAACCCCATTGATTATAACCCATTTTCGACCTAATTGGTGGTGTAAATTGTTCAATACAAGTTTGAACAACGAATCAAACAACTAAAGTAAGATTCATCAACAGTTTTGAGAGGTATGTTAGGTTTTCGATTTTTTTCATTCTAAATCTTTATATTTTCATATTTAAGCATTATTTAACAATCTTTTGTATGAATCTATGGATTTCAAGTGAAATCCATAGATTGAAATTGCGTTTTTAGGTAAAAAATCGAATTTTTTTGCAATATGGAAAAAAGTGATGAAAATTCCAATTTTTTTTTGAAAAAAATTATACAAACCTTAACGGTTTGTGTTCAATTTTTTATATGAGATGCACATGGGGTTGATTTATCCTCCCTATGATTATTGCATTTTTTTCATGAATAAATTTATTTTTAATAATTGTTTTTGTTGAATATTAATTAAAAATATAGGAAAATAATATTATATTTTTATCAAATTTGATATTTTGGTTCCACTTTTTTTCCTAAGAGAGGTTGGTGATGCCATTTGCATGTTTCTTGATATAGTTTCAATTATTTTGTAGATATGACACCTAAAATGCAACAACGGAAAGGTTTGTACTTAGTGTGTTACTTATATTACTTGAATAAATTTTCTAACCTTATTTATTGGTTTATTTAACCTTTTATAGCTTTTATTATAATTTTCATTCATTTTCGCGTGTGCCTATTTGCTTCTAAAATGCATAGATATTATTTGTATAGCCCTATAATGCTAGAAACATGTTTATTTAACATTATTTTAACTTATCTTTCTATCTAGATAGGTTTTAATCTATGTATCCACCCATATCCACCATTTTAGACCGTATCCATGCATATCCTCGATACGTTTCCATTTTTGGATTGTCCGATACGGCACGTCGATACGATACTTTGAACCATAATTCTAAGCCGCCAAACATTTTGTGCCGTTCAACATAGCTGGTCTAATTACTATCATATAACACTTAGGCTCTGTTTGTTTTGATGTAAAATGTTTTCCGGAAAATGTTTTCAGGGTAAAGTGGGGATTTTCAAGTTGTTTGTTTCCATGTAAAATACAATCTAATGTAAAACAGTTTTCCTAAAAATTAGCAATTTTCCGGAAAACGACTTACCTTTCAATATCACGTATGTCGTTTTCCGGAAAATGAAATCACGCTCGATATCAAGCGTATCTATCTATTACCGATTAAAAAGAAAACCCGAGCTTCTATCGTCCTCCTTGAAAGCTGTCTGGTTTTTCAGGGCTTTCTGCTGCGAAAACACTTTTTGATGTAGGCATAAAGGATATCTTGATACTAGAAGCCACGAACAGGATTGGCGGCCACAAGACCAACTTCGCTGGTTGGAGTGTGGAGATAGGAGCCAACTGGGTAGAAGGAATTGGGGGAGATTCGGTCAATCCCATCTGGAAAATGGTGAACCAGCTCAAGCTCAAGAACTTCTACTCCGACTACGATAACCTCTCTACCAACACTTACAAACAAGTGTATGTTAATTATTAGTTTAATTTACTCCAGTCCCCCACCATTTCTGCTTTAGTTCCCGGTAGGAATACAATACATTTCTATCCATGTCTTCCTGTGTACGTTATGACCTTAATTTGCTTTCTTCTTTTCTTCAGGGGAGGACCGTACAAGCAATCGATGGCTCAGGCATTGATGGAAATGGCTGATGGGGTGGAGAAGTTCAACGAATCCACATCGCTGTCTTTATCCAACCATAGACAGGACGATATCTCCATCTTGGCTTCTCAACGCCTTAAAAACTAGTTTATAACTTTTCTCACAAAACACTTTAATTTCAGTTTCGAGAATAGATAAATACTTAGATTTTTCTCGTCGATGATGAACATGACCGAGTACAAGTCCTCTGCTAACAATTCCCATTACATCTCCTAATCCCTCTCACCTTTGTCGCATGGATGCAATGGATACTTTTTTATTTTTTATTTCTATTTTTTGATGAAAAATAATAATAATTTAGGCGAGTGAATCTGGGCTACTGCTGGCAGAGGATTTGCATTCAGATGTCTAATGAAATTTTTGTTGGGAAGTGATGAGATTTTTTTTTTTTTTTGGTGAGATTGGGAAGTGATGAGATACTCTTTCTTAATGGTTCTTTATTTTGTCCAAACTTTTGAGCCAATAGGTTATAACAAGTCTTAAGTCATTTTCCATGATTATTTTCATTTGTTCCAAACATAAGAAAATGAAAAATTTTCATTTTCAACTCTATTTTCCAATGTTCATCCAAACAATTGAAAATCTTTGATTTTCCTGAAAACATTTTCCAATGTAAAATGTTTTCCAAGGGAAAACATTTTACATCAAAACAAACGGAGCCTTACCCTTTAATTTAAGTGGAACACGGTTATCACACAATGCCCTAGAAGCATCCTTCCACGTAAGCCAACCGCTCTAATCCTATGTGCAACATCTTTTAATTCTTTTCTTTTTTCTGAAACACCTTTTCTACATCTATGAAATGGTTGCCCCTTGTGTTGTCATGTATTTTAGCATATTTCCCTCTTTTTCTCTATGTTCGCATCTTTTTGGCCTTTTTTTTGCTTCTGTTGTCCTTTTTCAATTGTGTAATGATTTGTGGATTTGGTGAAAAGCTATGACATGTTGGAGTTTCTGGGTGCTCTAATACTAGAGGTAGCATCTTGTAACATTTTTACGTTGTAAACTTCACATAAAGATGCAGAACTGCCTCAAAATTGTTGTGGATGACAGTATAGAAGATGAACTCATACAACCAATTTTGGGAGTGCAGGTTTGAGAGTGATGTGTTAGGCTCTAAACCCATCATTCTCAATCTGCATTCAGTCTGATCTAATTAGGAATGGTTCACCTTGGAATCACACAAAGTCCAATTATGATCTATTACTTGAGTTTCCTTGTTATATAAGTTATTTTTGCCTTCAAGGTGAAATATATGAGGGATTGCTGGGGAAAAAAGGGGGCTCCTTTGATGCATGCATACTATGCTTAACTCATTCCCTAGAAACCCCAACACCAAGACCACTACCAAACACCAACCACACACACACACACACACACCCCCCCCCCCCCCCCCCCCCCAAAAAAAAAAAAACCATTCTGTTTTTCTGCTGCTTGATATTTCTAAATAATAAAAAAAATGAACTTTTATTCTCTATTGAAGTTTGAAGTGCTTTGAACTATTCCTTGACACAATTTTCTGTAGTCATAAATGCCTTTCTGTATGACTATTTTAAGTTATTGTTTACACATGTAAATATAGTCATATAAATTGGACTAACCATGTTTTGCATAAAGTATTTTCTATAAAATGGGCTGAAATATCATGCAGTCAAGATTAGTGACACCGACCCCACTTTGGTGGGGGAACTGGCTGATGATGATGATGGACTCTAGTATGTATTTTCTTTTATTTTATAATTTCCATTTTTTCATAAGGAATTCAATTCAATCAGATTAACAGAAGCTGTAGAAAGCAATAAATTTGAATAGTTATTGCTATCCTGTCATGAACATATTCCATTAGATTTAAAAATGATGTATGAGTTGTAATATTAAATTGATTTCCCTTGAGGCTCAGTTGATTTCCTATTTCCTACAATGTTCACACTAATTTTTTCCCAAATTTTTCTATGCTTTCTGTTTTCTGGGAATAGAATTTTCCATGTTAGAAATTCATTCTTCCTGGAGCTTTTAAATGAATTTGTGTTTTTATAGAATCTGAAAAGTAGTAGATTCAGAGTCAGAAATCCATTTTATCCTTTCTTCTACTCTCTTTGAAGTTTCATTCTGTTTATCGTCTTCTCTTCCGCTGCAAATTTGAGGCGGTTTAGTAACATTTTTTAAAGCAGTTTTTCTGTTTTTGAAAACAAAAGCCCCCAAAATCTCGTTTGGTAAGCAATGTTTTCAAATTGTTCTTTAAAAAAAAAAAGTCTCAGAAACAGCCCTATTTCTTTAAGCTAAAAATTTCAGTTTTCAAAAACAGAACCAATTTCAATTTTTTTTATGGCATTTTTGTAGTTTCTTGTTTGATTAACCCAATCATTCATGCCTTAATTTGCCAACGATACCGCCGCGGCTCCACCACCACAACCTCCACCTCCATCGCAACCACAACCACCACAATTACCTCTACCTCCCCACCACCATCACACCCGCTATCGACATTATCTCTCCACTATCGTTAATATCAACAACTACTACCATAACTATAGCTAACACAACTATAATTACAAATTATTTTTAGAACTTTATGAAATGCCTTTTTACTGATTTATAATATCATAATTGATTTTAACTAAATATTAACAAACGAGTTTTTCTATCACTTGTTTCCAAAAATACAAAAACAGTTTGAGGAGTTTTTGGTTTTCAAGCTGTTGTTATAAAATATGTTACCAAACAACCTAAGAATTTAGAAATCCACAATTTGAATAACGCTCATCTCTGTTTGATGCAGGCATATCTCCTGATAGAAGGTCCTCGATTTCGACATCAAGCAAGTTCATTCCTACGTCCAAAAGAGTGTTCAAGGGGCTGAAAGACTATGCGAAGAAACTGGTTGATGTTGAATCCTTTTCAGAATGTCTAGAAGATTGGGTTCTGGAGAAGACATGTACTGATCTGGTGGATAACAAGCATTCATTCAGATCTCCCTTTCTGATTGATGATTTGCGCAAATTAGATTATGCATTAGAGGGAATCTTATTTCAGCAACTCTTTCGTATGCCATACTCACTTCATTCCTCTGATGATCTGAAAGAGGATGAGTATCTCGCCCTGGAAGATTTTCTTCATGTTATTGCTGATGGCTTGTGGCGTACCTTTTGGCACAAAAATGGACCCGTTCCATTCTTTATATCATGTCCCCGTCATCCTGTATCCAAGTTTTATACTGTAGAGAGGGCAATATTGAGGGGTAGAATCGGAGAGCTTTGTGGAGCAGCTTTAATATCAAAATCCGGTAGTGAATTGCAAGTTCAGTGGAATCAAGTGGTACAATTTGCATTTTTTAAGCCAGATATTTTGCAGGGAAACGAGCAGGGTTTTTCTTCAAGGACTATTAGCGAAGCCCTGTTTTATGCTTTTCATATACTTCTGTCAAGAAGTTTAAGTAAGTACAACAATGTTAGCAGTGACTCTGTCTATCTGCTGGTCCTCGATTCTAAATTTGGAGGTGTGGTGAAATTTGGGGGTGACCTAAGCAAACTAGAGGTGAACTCAAGCAACCCATATCAATCTGTGAGAGAGTGGATCAAGCTTCACGCTCAAGTATGTGTTTCACCTGTGGACCGGATATGGAATAAGCTAGGAAACCCAAATTGGGGAGACTTAGGAACTTTGCAACTGCTGCTTTCTACTTTTAATTCCATTTCTCAGTGGAAAGGACCACCAAGAAAGTCAATTGCGTCATTGGCTGCAGACCACAGTCTTCGGCTTCAGAAGCGTAATATTGAGTGCCGCCTCATTGAGAATGCTAAAAGTCTTGTTCCAATGCGACAGGCTGGCCAGAAACAAGATGAGATTATTGAACTCGACCATGATGAGGATTCATCTTTTGGAAAGCGAGCTTCACATTTGAAGTTAAGGGAGGGTGAGGTAATGCTGTTAGAGGATCAACAGCTGGGACAGACGGGGTTCCGTATACAGGAGATTCTTGTAGAAGGCAACTGTTTGTCTTACAGTGCCATTTCTCTAGAGCATCCTGGTGAGTTGTTGACTGTTTATGTGGGGGCTCATCCATCTAGGCTTGAGCCATCCTGGGAGGATATGAGTCTCTGGTACCAAGTGCAGAGGCAGACCAAGGTATTGAACATGTTCAAGCAGCAGGGAATTTCAAGCAGGTATTTACCAGAAATGGTTGCCTCTGGCAGAATTTTGCATTCTGGTCCTTGTAAAAAGCGGAGCCCTGGGGATAGATGTGATCATCCATGGTGTGGTACTCCGATTCTTGTGACATCTCCAGTTGGTGAGCCGCTGTCATCCATTGTTGCTAGGGATGGTCCATTTTCTTGTGAGGAAGCAGTCCGCTGCTGCCGAGACTGCCTAGCAGCTCTAAAAAGTGCAACAATAGCCAACATCCAGCATGGTGATATCTGTCCAGAGAATATCATACGTGTAGTTGGGACAAATGGTGCAAGAACCAGATTTCTGTATGTGCCTGTTTCTTGGGGGCGTGCAGTCCTGGAAGATAGAGACAGCCCAGCAATAAACTTGCAGTTTTCGTCCACTCATGCACTTCAACAAGGAAAGCTATGCCCAGCATCAGATGCTGAGAGCCTCATTTATCTCCTCTATTTTGTCTGTGGGGGAACAATGCAGCAGCAGGATTCCATTGAATCCGCACTGCAGTGGAGAGAGAGATGTTGGTCAAGGCGTTTAATTCAGCAGCAACTTGGTGAGGTTTCAGCTCTCCTGAAAGCATTTGCCGATTATGTTGATAGTCTTTGTGGCACCCCATATCCTGTTGACTATGACATATGGTTAAAGAGACTGAACAGAGCAATTGATGGACCCACAAATACGGGGAAACAGATAGAAGAAAATGTAGTAGCAATGAGATTAGAGGATGTTGCTGGGTCTTCAGGTACTTCGGGTGGCTGTACTTCAATCTCATGTTGATAGACTATATAATATCTGCTGAGGGTCTTTGGAGAGCTGAAAATGTGGGTTTGTTTGTCTAACTCTTTTTTTGTGATTGTTACTTGGGGGATTTATTTTAAGGGTTTTTTAGTTTCTATGATATTTATTGTGATTTTTCATTCTCTACTATGTTATTTCTGTAACCTGTTTTGGTTGCATTCGGGGGAATTCTTCTAGCTCTGCCTGAACTTGGATGAAAATTTTATCTTGAATCTGAATCATTTATGAATTTTGTTCTGATTCTAATGGGAATGATATTCAGTAAATTCTTTTCTTTTATATATTGCAGAAACTCCAATTCTCTGAACTCATACACACATTGTGTGTGTGTGTGTGTGTGTATAAAAGCTTAGGGTGGTCCAGGTCATAGAAGCAAAACAACAATTACTAGTATTCATGCCTATGCACCACTCCACAATTATAATTAGTAAGTTGAGGATGATCATGTATAGCACAACCATGTCCCGGTAAAAGATGTCCTAAAATGTATTTATTTAGCGTACTATAAAGCTTGTAGGTTTCAAACCTTAGGCGGCACTAAGATGCATCAAAATCCCGCTATTTCTCATCTTTATTGAAAGGTGTTAAAAATGTTGAATTTCCTTCAGTTATCCATATAACTTAAGAATTCCAAATTAACAAGGCCTTCGACTTTCGCTACATCATTTAACACCATATATGCACTAACCAACCTTTTCTCCTCTGGGCAAAACTGGTATGCCATGAAATTCATTTATAATTATGCTGTCATTGAACCATGCAACATCATCTGTCCTCTTTTAAGGTTTAGCTTTCTCACAAGTTTTACAATCTTGTCCATAAGAGTGATTGTGCCCAAAATTAATTGTATAACTTGTCTTAATTCTCAATTTCTTTGTTTTGAAACTGTGTTCCTTTTTTGTATGCTTATTAATTTTGATATATACAAAATTTTCATTAGGTTCCTGACAACCGACATTCTAGACATTTCCATCATTAAAATTTATCCTTTTTACTTGATTAGTTAAATACCATGTGGAATAACTTCTGTTGGAGGATCTCAATTGATATCCTTGTAAAGTTTTTCCTAAATTTTTAAGTTGTGCTTTAACATTCTTTTTACTTACTGACATCCTACATTGTGTATTTATAGCATTCAGAAGAGCTGTGTGCACTTTAGTTTTCCAACTTTGACCATCACCTCAACTACTGAGACTCTTGGTCAAGGACGTTAGTGACAGTAAAATCCATCCAGGCTGTCCACACTAGCTATGTCATGGATTTGCTTTTTCTGGTACTATTTGCTTTTTCAGTTAAGAATTACAACATTCTATCCGTTCCTATATGAATATGCATACAATAAATATAAAGTTGAATCAAAGAGTTTTGGCTTGTCTTCTTCTGTTTCCGCAAGCTTAATAGTTACCATATCCTCATGTTTTTAGATAAAATTTATAATTTAGGTGGATTTCAGACAAAGAAAGGTAAGCTATGCAAATCTCTTGAGGTCTGGTAAAATTGCAGATACCTGTCCTCGTGTTTTTAGATAAAAATCTTCTTGTGAAAATTGAGATATAGTTTGTAACCCTACTTTTATCTTACTATAGCGGAAATCTTCTTAACCTATTAGTCTGAAAGTGCCATGGAGAGCAACAAAAGTCCACAGACCACCTAATTGTCACCGAGTAAAATCTCCTTGTGCTTCAGGACCTCATAGTAGCAACAAAGAATGTGCTAAACTATTAGCGGGAGTAGAAACTGCGGTGGTTAAGAAATTGTAGCCTTCCAAATAAGAACTAGCCAATCCACGAGTATACCACTCTTTTTTGTAAAGGTAGGCACAACACTAATCCACATTAACTCTGTAAGTTCTTTGATCTTTCTTTCAGTGTTTTGATGTACTTTCACATGGTTTAGTATCCAACACTTTTGAAGCATATAAATTGAAACCAGTTTCCAAGTCTTACTTGGTCATGGAATGGAGGATTTAAAGCATTCAATATATATATATATAATTTATGATTTCAGATGTCAAAGCAGCACATTGGGCTAGCAATAAAAAAAATTGGTCATTCTAGACAGCCAACTTAACCATTATGTTTTGAAACTAGTGTTGGGATGTGGTGTAGCACAAAAAAAAGGAAAAAAAAAAATAGAAAAGTCATGTCTATTTATTCATGGCAAAATCCCATCCAAAATCTACAGTTTAAAAAGGATTCATTATGACAGAAGTGCATAACATGTATTCATCTATCATAAGATATACTACACATCCTCAGAGATTTTTCTATTGACCCAATAATTATGAGGCTGCCTTGAAGATCCAAGGTGCAACTTGATTTCTTTTACAGGAGTGCTTTTAAATGGTTTATTCTTTACCTCTCTGATCATTCCCTTTGTAGTACTGTATTATTACTTGAAATCTAGTCAGTTTTAACATTTTGCCTGCTTTGGGGATGAAGAACTGAGTTTCAGATTTACAGGTAAAACACATCTAATTAATTATATTCTTCTGAGTGCTAATAAACTATCTTGAGCTGCAATCCAACAATGAAACCCAACTAATATGAGGAAATACAATAAAAATCCTCTCTCCAAATTGGTATAGTCCATACAAAATTGGTGCTTGTCTAATAAGAAATCTTTGTTAACCTAGATGTTGGGATTCATATAAAAGTTTGATTACTCAACAAACTTGTATGCCCAAACTTAGGTCCCATAAAGAAGGCCTTCTTGCAAGGAAATTATCCCTTAGATATATTATGATGGAATTTGTGCAGATTTTTTGCTGATATCATTTCATTGGCATGGGATTACAAAGTGTACTGCAAACATAAATCCAAGAGAGCAGCACTGTATGTTAAATTAAGCCAAATATTGGGATAGGTCATCACCATCATCATCGACATAAGCTAGTTCCCGTCGAAGTGGGGTTGCGACGCAAATCTTGTTTCTCCATCCCGTTTTATTAAAAATCATATCTTCAATTAATTTATGTTTATATAAGTATTTTTTTATTAAATCGATCCATACCTTTTTAGGTTTCTTTCTTGATCTTTTAGACCCTTCAATATGCATCCTCTCACACCTTTAATATCGCTTTACAAATTTTGCTAGTGTTTGCTTTTCTAAATATATATTTTTATGCACTGTCAGTCCCAAGCCTGGATAAGGGAGGAAGGTTATGTTAGGTTTAGCAGCCAGTGTAAAAAGTTTGCTAAATCTAAATATGATATAGGGATAGGAACACATGCTGCATAGCAGAGGCATTATCCATAATTTCTTCCTAAGTTTTAGTTAATAACAATCTAGTATACTGAAAATATTAAGCCCCCAGTCCATCATAATTTGCAAAGACAGCACTTTGGTATCTCCCAGTGGTGAAATAATAAGAGATTCCCATCTTCAAAAATCTGGCAAATGAATTTCTCGTTTGTTTGTTATCAGCTTTGGTCCCCTTGCACAAACCAACAAGTCTTTGTAGTTTGTACAGAACAATACTTGTCAGTATGGATTCAGTCCGGTTCAACCCGAATGATCCAAAGCAGTACCACCCGATCCCATCTGACTCGGATGGTCCCAACTCAGGACTGCCCGAGTTACGACTATCAGAGTCTATTCCTCCTTTAAAATGGAGGGCACCAGTCCGGTACCCTCTGGGTCGGAGTTGGACCGGACAGTCAAAACTAGTACCGTCTGGACCGGTAAACCATTACGCCCCTCCTAGAGACTACCTTCCTCACAACTTTATTCATAGCTGTAACTGAGAATATTTGAGAAAGTGAAGATGTTGGCACACGGATACTGTAAAAGTGTAAATACCACCTATACAACCACCCCCTTGCCCACCGAACTATTTTCTAACCCCACCACCAACCACATTCCAAGATAGCGCCACCAAACCGTGGCATGCATTTACTCATCCAAAAGGCACTTCACTTTCCCTTTCATCAAGGCAAACCCCCTCTCTGCCTTTGATTTGACTTGTGCATCACCTTAAACATGCATTAACGGCTTTTCAATCCAAGTGGATGAGAATTCCACTGCATCTCTCTTAACGTATCATATATGGCACTAACAGGCCTTACCTAGACCTGACACCATAAATTTAATTGGTTTCAGGCTCTCATGAATGACCGATCATGCAGACAAGGATGATTTATGATCCAACATCAACTCTTCATTCTTCCCCCAAAAAGGTGCATCGTTTTTTGAAGAAAAGAGAAAACATAAACCCTGACTTCCTTTTTTTTAAATCAAGGTTTATCGTTTCAGTGCCGTTGGGGCACGAAAAGCTAGAAAATTGAAAGGAACAAAAAAATGTTGTTTTTTTAGGATTTGGGGAAATTTCGCCTAAATTGAATGAAATTTTGCTTCGTGTCGCCAAAAAAATAATTTTCTTTCAATTTCCAAAGATACCCTTCAACAATTTCTTATCCCCTACACGTCTTTACCTTTTTTTCTACGTACATGTAGTACTGCACGTGTGTGCACTGCTAGTCTAACTTAATTGATACATGGGCCTTACGGATGGGTCCAAATGGGCCTGCCTTGGTAGGTTCAAGGTACAAAAGAAAAAGAGGAGATCACATCTATATATAATTGAGAAAGGAACCATACAACATTTTTTTTTGGTGGAAAGGAACTATACAACAGGATTTCAAAGATGGCTCTGTTGAGCATTAAAATGATCAGATTATGTGGGGTCCCATTGACTGTGCCTTGTCATTTGGCATGCTTGCTTTGAACCGACTTCTCCTTGATTGATGGGATGGGTTAAAGGAAAAGGGACTGAATATAGCATATGGCTTTCCGTTGAGATCATGGAACATTTATGTACATAACGGTTTCATCAAGCTACTGGCAGTTTGTGCCTTTTTCTGAGAGATACCAGCGAAAAAACTGAACAGTGAATTGAAATCCTTTATGGGTTTTTTTTTTTTTTGGTAGAAATCCTTTATGGGTATGAAATCCCAATTTCACAGGTTAGTCATTTATGATAAAAGAAAAAAAATCAAATTGATGGAAATGTTTAGAGCAATGACAGTAGAAAATTGGGGGTGCCATTTGTGGTAAGAAGATAAAATTATTAAGAACTTCTTGAAAGACCTGGGTTCAAACCCTCCTTCGTCAAAGGAAACAGTTTCGCCTCTAGTTGTGATATTATGAGCCACTTAATCATCGATATAATCCAGGTTTAAAGTTAATGGCAAAATAAGATCAGTTTGGAGCCATTGTAATTGAAATCAATTCACTAGATGTGACATGGAAGATCAGCTATGAGATTCGACAGCAAACTAAAGATGGATCAATATTTTTGTTAAAGAAGTACAAATCATTTGATTTGGCATTTATGTTCTAACTCTAAGTTTTAATTTCATAATCTATACAAATTTAGCACTATCAAAGACTCATGAATAAACCCTTTAGGTTGGCTTCAAATTGTTTCATTGAACCTCTTGAGCATGTTCACTCAAAAAATCACATGAAAATGTATATTTTTTCATACTTTATTTGTTTTTTGTACATTATAAATGATCATAAATTAGTCAAACTCCCTAGATGGGAAGTTAAAAAAATAAATATAGTATATTCAAAATCTCAATATCTGTGATTTTCAATTGATTAGATAAGGTTGTCGATCATCTTCTAATAACATGTTTTATTGTGACAATTTTGGTCATTGAAGTGTTGCCTCTACCCTAAAAATTTCCTAAAAGGTTGTATATTTAGTATTACTAGTGGGAGGGCACGTGCGTTGCATGTGGAGCCATATCAAGATATTTTGCACTTAGAAGATGGAACACTTAAATACTATAGGGAAGATATTTAAAAATCCTTTTAAATAGATGAATATGTGAAATTAGAAACTATAGGAAAGGACATTTTAGGTAAGTAAAAATGAAAAACACTTAAGGTAGCAATCACGAATGTAAAAATGAAAAACACTTAAATAGATGAATATGTGAAATTAAATACTATAGGGAAGGACGTTTAGATTGATTTACATGTTTTTTTTATTTTCAATTTTTTGGTAACTTATTTTTACTTTTATGTAGATTCCCAAGATTATTAATTAATGTGAAATTAAATATTATAAGAAGGATATTTTAGGTATGTGAAAATAAAAAACATTTAAGGCAGTTCCTGTTTTTAATAGTAGTATAGATTATCAAACTATAGAGTTTCATACCAAACGGTCCTGTGACTCCTCTCATAAACCCTTTCAAGATAGTTATATCTATGACATTTAATCTCTCCTATATCCATACACAATGTATTACGATAAATGTGTAGGACTGAGCGTGGCCTTGCTCGTCGAATCCTAAAACCTCATTCACTCACAATAAGTACCCAACATTCACAATATTTAATGAACCAACATTTAGAATTTACAGCGGAATTAATAAATTTTAACAATAATAAAAATCAATTTATCAATTAGAACAAACATTCTATGAGATACTCATAAATTCCCACTAGTCAAATAATCATCCTGACCATAATAAAGTTTCAAACGTTCAGTTATTATCAAATAATCACATCCAAGTTCCGTCGCAACACAAATTATCCAAGCCATCTATATCCTGTCACATGTACGATTTTGATTGTTACCTGAAAAATAAATAAGGGGGTGAGTATAGCTCAATAAGTGGAGTTAATATATCCCACATAATTATATGCAAACATCCCTTTAATTATTATAAATGCACCCAATACATATATATATAATATTAAATGAATATTTATTCTAAGTCTGCACCCTATGGTTCCATTTATACTCAATAATAATATAAGTATTTATTAGTAAATTCAATCATAAGGGTTCATGCCATTCTAACATTAATAATATGATAGGAACAATTCAAAAAAAATTTCAATGACAAGCAAGCAATCAAGGAGACTACATAAATTATTTAGGTTCATTTCATCATCATACCAATTAATACCAACTAACATGATCGACCTGTTTCCCCGATCAAATCTAGACGGTCTTACAGGGAAACACGTAGCCGGAGCAATCCAACTTAATCACTAAGATCAAACGGCCTTGAATCCCACTTTACTGACCAGAAGAGATTAGACCATCCCGGATATCCATGAGTAGTCTTATGGGGTTTAAGGTGTTGCAACCCACAAGGCTCCTTGGTTAGACTCTTCTATTTTAAGGGACTCGCACTACAGGAATTCCAATTTCTAATTAGTTATGAACATCTTGTAGAGAACTAGTCATATTAATTGCAAAGAAACCTCACTCTATTCGAGAGCACCATGGATTAGGTAAAGAACTAACTGCCTTCATTGAGACTAGAGGATTACGATCACACTAGGAATACCTTACTAAAGCAAGCCAAATGCACAAATAATTATTTCCATTGCTAAGATCATCCATGTGATCTTCACACAATGATTCATGTGTTACAGCGTGATCATCATCGTGCATGTAAAATGGAACTAAATCAATAATTCAACAGGAGTACTAATTCTCATCACAATATATTTCTCATACTCATAACAAACTGTCATAAAGTTCCCAAGAATCACCTACATTCATTCAGTAACGTAAATAATATTTTAGAAAATCATTTTCGAAGAATTTAAGTCACTACTCGAGCGCGGCTCAATCATGGGTCGAGTGTTAGCCTCGGGTTCTCAGTTCCATCTGAGGTTTACACTTACCGCTGGAGCGCCAAACCCTCCAGGTCTTGCTCGAGCCAAGCTCTCGTGAGTGTCTAACGCTAGTCTTATTTTTTACTTTCAGTTAACGCTCGACGAGTACTTTGAAAATCCTTCAATATAAAACTCCATAACAACAATATATGACTCAAAAGATACAAATTAACCCCAATTATATATCATGTATATGAGGATCAAAAGATATTCCCATGCATGTAATATGCAGTTCATGAATTAAAACACGTAATTCTTACACAGAAACAAATAGATAATGATCCAATAATTATTTGGAATGAACATAGGAATCAATCATGGATTTTTCATTAACCCATATGAGATTAACTCCACAAAACATCACATATTTCACAAATCATCAATTCCATGATTTAAAGATATAAATCTCAGAGAAAACGTGCATATATCTACGTGTAGGAAGTGTATTAAACCCACTTACATTCATAGATCAATGGATGGACGTACAACTCTAAAAAATCAACTGTTTTTCACAAAATCCTTCCTCCAAAACCCTGCCCTATTTTTCTAAAATGAGATTATGGTTTTGGATTCCTCTTAACCCCTTATTAGAGTCTAATGCCTTCATAAGAGAGCACAAATCACAACCATTGATTTAGAAAAGATCTGAACACAAAAAATAATAATAATAATTCAATTGGTGTGCAGGTACCCATCCTATACACCAACTAATAGAATTCAAGCCAAAAAAAAAAACACTATTAACTTAGTCAGAGTTCAACCCTAATTAATGGTTGGAGTATTAACCAAGGCCTTATATAAGATCACTAGATTCACACTCTTAAAGACCCAAGGATAATTAAGCTTACATAATCCAGCATGATCTACGTAGTTGCTTCCAGTTAAATTTAATCAATTCAAACTTATAATAATCAATAATGTGCAGAAGATGCCATATATTATGCTAATTATTTGACCATAATCCAACATTTAATCTATAAATTCATGACAGATAGTCACCCTCCATATTTTTTGTGTTCATATATATTTAAAACCTATCACACATTAGTTTTTAAGTCAATCAATCAATAAGCAATAACCAAATGCTTTCTTCCAAGAAGTTAAGAGTTAGTAACATGAATCTCATTCTTCCAAAACCATATCTTTAGTTAGCCTACCAGTATTAGATTGATCCTTGTTACTCTATCCATATTCTTCTTTTATCAACTTTTTTTGTTTTTTTTCCTTTATCTTTTAATGAGTACCTTCTTATATTCTCCAATTTTAGTTTTTAATATATCTCCAAAATACATAATTGAAGAGTGATTAGCATTAGCTAATAACACATAGAAATTGGAGATATAGAGCATATATATTAAACTCAACATATTTTTAGCATTTATTCTTAGTATCATATCACATGCAATGATGAAATTAAGATTACTCAATGTAATGGACCCCACTTTTGAATATTTGCATAGACCAAATTTTTGTATGTTCATTCCAAAAATTTTAAAATATCCATCTCACCATCCCTACCCATCTCATGAAACATGCCATTATCCATGACTATGAAACAGCACAAGTGACATGTCACAGTGTCACACTACAGCATGCATCTTTAGATTGTTATATAAATCCATCCAGGAAATTTTGAAAAAAAAATTACTAAATTTTACTTAAAAAATTCACAAGATATACAATCTGAAAACGATTATTTATGGCATAGCCACCCCCACTTGCAGAAACAGACAAGCCCATTAGGAAATCGAAATGGACGGCTTAGTTAAAAAGAAAAAAAGTTAAAGAGGAAAAGAAAATCATAACGGACGGTAGGAAGAGAGCTACTTGAATATTAAATTTTGGGTACTGTGTTGTACCACTAATTAATAAAACAAGACTGGGTCCATGGGACAGAAAATTACCTAAGAATGATGGATTTGTTGAGGATTTGTTGAGAAGTCCAGACTTTTTAGACTTTAAAATTATTTATAATCAGTTCTACATAGATTGGTCCCACCCAAAGGTGGGTCCCAACCACATCCAACGTTTAAAATTCGTATTAGCCACTTAACCATTCGAAATTAAGTCCTTGATGGACAAGCTGGTAAAGGTGCACGTCTCTAGACTTCAATGATTTGAATTAAGTTTTTATTACATGGCAATCATACTTTCAAATCAATCAGTTTTTATTACATGGAAATCATACAACGGTTATGGACGGACGAACACCTAGTCTTAAAATCCGGTGGGCTAGTTCTTACCGTTAAATATTGGTATTTGTCAACACTTAATAGTATCAACACTTAATAGTATCGAATTATACGGAATGAAATTGTCTGCCATCTTTCTCTGTTTTGTTCCCTAAAGTGAGCATCTCAGGGTCAGTCTTTTTTTAATATTATAAATGTTTTAGGTGAGCCCCACATGAAAAAAACATTGGCCATGAGATGCTCCACATGACAGCATCTCATAGCTACATCAAGGAGCAAATCAGCGAAGCATGGCTGACGATTTGCTTCCGAGTTATACTTGTTAGGGGTGCAATTCAGTTCGGTTAAAACCGAACCGAAACCGGTTTTGATTTGGTTTTTATAGTTATTTGGTTCGGTTTCGGTTTGAAAAGCCCAAAATACTTTGGTTCGGTTTTGGGTTGGATCGATGTTTGGTTAAACCGAATCGAATCAAATTTATATATTTGCCTAACCGAATTGAACTGAAACTGAAACAAGTATATATATATATATATATATATATATATATATTACAATATATATTAAATTTTAAAGTTTACCTTTAAATTTTAAAGATATTACAAACAATACCCTTGTTTGAACACAAGCATGTGTTGGTTTAACTTGAACTGAACCAAACCGAATTGATTTCATGTAATTATGTTCGGTTCAGTTAGGGTTAAGGTTTTCTTATATATTTTTGGTTCTGTTTTTGGTTTTATTGTTTTGGTTTTCAATTTAGTTTGGTTTGATTGTAAATATTTTCAGTTTGGTCTTGGGTTGACCTCAACCCAAATTGACCCGAATTGTACCTTGATTAATGACCAGCATGATTTGGTACCTAGGTTGTATCGTTTGTACTAAGATTTTTCTGTAACACCTTATTACAAGATACATGAGGTTGTAGGCCCCATAAGTAAAAAAATATTTTAACTCGCGGGTTCACAGCCCTTGTATCTTACTGGAGAAAGCATTTCCCCTACAGCCAAAATCTGGTGGTTCCGTGAAACCATCGATTAGGATGGAATTTGAATGTATGGGGCCCCCTCCTGACATGGGCATCGATCCGTGCGTTTCATGCTAGCACCACTGAGTGGCTCCGGGAAAAACACTCTCCTTGTTGGAAGGTGTTGTAAGGAATCTTGATGTAGATGATGCAACGTCTTTGATACCAGATGAGATTTAAGGCCATGCCCACTACTCATGATCCTTGATTATGAACAAAAATGTTAAAAAAAAAAAAAGAACAAAAAATTAGATAAATTTATTAGAAGTGAGGAAATTAAATGGGTTTTAATTGCTAGATCATAATCCAAGAACATAAAACAGTCCAGTATTTTGAATAAACTTTATTTTGGATTTTTAAAATTAGTTAATGCCTTAAAATTCATCATATCATAGCCAAAAACTGCTTTGGAACCCTTCTTGTCAACCACATTTATATGGTAAGCTTGATGTCTTCAATAGGAGATTTGAGTTCCAATCCTTTACAATAACAAACAACATGTCAAAATTTGAGTGAAATGAAGAGCCTTATACCCATTTGAAGAAGCCCTAAACCTTAGGGTTTTCCTTTTACATGCTTATATTGTTAAAAAACAATGTAGTAAATTCAAATCATTAATTATAAAGTATTTAGTAGTCATATTAATTTTTTATTTTATCTTATCTTTTGAATGGAGCTCATTAGGTGGTAAGTCTTAATCCTTTACAACTACAAACCACATGACAAAATTTCATTTATAAAGACACATCATGCTCTTAGAATCAAAAGCTTTCCAAAATAATAACATCCAAGTAAGTGCAAGTCAATGCTTACCTTTACCACCTACAAAGAAATCCCACCATAAATAACACCACAAGGAATCAAAAATCACCTAACAATGCAAAAATTCACACCAATGATCCACACCTACTAATACTTTGGCAAAGGTGCCAAGCTGGTTGGTAGCTTTGCCCTAATTTATTTGGTTAGGACCATTGCCAAGGAAGTTTTTCCACAACAATCTTAACTACAATCTACAATGCAAAAGCAATTTTTTCATAAATCACATAAACCACCCTTTAGGATTTGGTGAAAATACAAATACTAATCTTTATGTTTTTAAAATAACACTTACCTCAGTTCAACTTTGGCTTGCCCATTACCTTCTCTATGAAAATGATAAATTAGTTGAATATACTGGATTTCATTAATTTTGGATCTCTTGGCCGTTGCAAAGTCAGTAATTATGATAAATGAGACTTTAATATTATTACAAACTTTATATATTTCCTACTATGCCCCCATATAAGTTAAAATTATTATGCTTCTTTTGTAATTGTCTCTTTCATAGAAGTCAAATATTTAATTCCTTTTTTTCAAAAATAAAATGACAACTGGCTTACAAAAGAAAAACAATTTCAACTAGGGAAAATTCAACAAATTTTCTTTGCCACTTCATAAGATCGGGGATAAAAATGGGGCGGGTTTAATGGGTAATTCATCCCCTCCCTTAATGGTTAGGGTTTGTTATTACCAAAATCAGTCTAGGTGCGGGTCCAAATATAGCCCAACTGGCCCTGACCCTGACCTTAATATATTATTATTTTCATATATAATATACATATTTTATTAATAAATATATTATTAATATATATATTCTATTTAAAACACACTTTTTTTTGGCATTCTATGCTACATCTTAGTCAACCCCAACTCATGCCTCTACCAACCCAATAGGGGCATGTTAGAGTTTGATATTGGCTAAACTATTGCAGGGTGAATTCAAGTTTACCAAAATCTGCCTTGAACCCATCCGATTGTCATCTCTATGTAGGAGGATTATAAATGTTATAAACAAGAAAATTTGAAAGGTAGGCGAGTATAACATAGGAACGCCTTTCCTTTAGTCCCAAAATCCAATGGTTCCATGATACCAATAGTGGGGATGGTGTTTGGCCTCCTATTGAAATAGGGCATGCGTCTATCTATCAGTTTCACAATAGTATCACCGAGTGGTATCAAAGGAAACGATCTCATAACATACACATTTCTAATAATCAAAAATTGATCATTTACGAAAAAATCTTGAAATATTAAATGAAGATTTTACTAACCCAAACCTTAATTGTGATTAATTACCAATAATACCATTTTTTTAATTAAACTTAATTAGTTTAATAAAAAACATTGGAGATTAAAACAAAAGTTCACCATAAAAAAATCCAAGGACAAGTGGTCTGACTTTACACCGAGAGATCTAGGTGACGTGATAGTCATCTCATCTGTCCTTTCATCCTACGTGGAATAGCCGGTAATCCTCGTGCCATTACCGGTAATAGCCGGTAGGTCTCTTACATGATTGCTTGTACAGACAATCTTTTCCTGTTTCGCTGTCTTGTGGGGTTGCATAAGACTATATATAATTAGTTCCCGCAAAAATGCTCTTTTTTTTCTCTTCTTCTTCTTCCACTTTCGTCGTTGCTTCGCCGTTCGATCGCCGGCGATTCGCCGGAGTCCGATCGTCGCCTCGCCATTTGAGCTTCCCAAGGTAAGAGCTCCCCTCTCGAGTCTCTAGGAGTTCGAGTATTGGTTACTTCTTCGTTTCAACGCGTTTTGTTATGAATTATGCTGTTGCTGATCTGGTTTTCTCTGTAAAAGTGCTGGCATACGGTGGATGTGGTCATTAAATGATTTATTTTATAGTTTTTTTGCGTTTCGATTTTATTTTGTTTTTTCGTGGTTGGATCTTGATCTGCGGTTGTTTGGATTTCTGTTTCTTTTATGTTTATATCTTTAAATCCGAGGCTTAATAGTCTGGATTTGATAATGTGGTTATTTTGTGAAATGCTTTTATGAGAGAAGTTGAGTTTATTTCTTGTTATGTTGAGACATTGGAAATTTATTGTCTTTGGTAATTATGGTGAAATTTCTATTCTAGCTTTGTGTTCATGCTTTATCTGTTATCAGTCTCTTTTTGTGTGGTTTTGGAGTTTAGTTTGACATCTTTGAACTAAAGTTCCCTTAAATATAGGTCTGTCTGTACTATATATTATAGCTCTTCTCTGCTTGGAAAGAGTTAAAGAGAAAATGGATGGAACAAGAGATATGGGACTTAGAAAAGTGAGCTCTCATTGTTCAATCTCTGATATGGATGACTATGACCTTTCCCGGCTTCTTGATAAGCCAAGGTTGAATATCGAAAGGCAAAGATCCTTTGATGAAAGGTCTTTTAGTGAGATATCGGTTGGTCACTCCCAGAGTAACTTAGAGACAATGTATTCGCCGGCGATGCGATCATCACTTAATACCCCAACATCATCAGCTCGTAACTCTTTCGAACCCCATCCAATGGTTGCAGAAGCCTGGGATGCTCTTAGGCATTCCTTGGTGTTCTTCCGAGGTCAACCAGTTGGGACAATTGCTGCTCATGACCCCACAGAGGAGGCTTTAAATTATGATCAGGTATTTCAAGTGCCAAAAAGGAAATTGTTATTGTGATTTAGCCATGTTGAGTTCGTTCTGTATTTGGTCATCTTTGGTTTGATGAGTTTGGGAGATTTTGATTAATTTGTTGTCTTCCGCGCAGGTGTTTGTTCGTGATTTTGTACCTAGTGCTTTGGCTTTTCTAATGAATGGTGAGCCTGACATAGTTAAGAACTTCCTGTTGAAGACCCTCCAGCTTCAAGGATGGGAAAAAAGAATAGACCGTTTCAAGCTTGGGGAAGGTGCAATGCCTGCAAGTTTTAAAGTTCTTCATGATCCAACTCGGAAAAGTGATACAATCATTGCTGATTTTGGAGAGAGTGCAATTGGAAGAGTTGCGCCTGTTGATTCTGGTTTCTGGTGGATTATTTTGCTGCGTGCATATACTAAGTCTACTGGGGATTTATCTTTGGCAGAAACGCCTGAGTGTCAAAAGGGAATGAGGCTTATACTGGCTCTATGTCTGTCAGAGGGGTTTGACACATTTCCTACCCTGCTCTGTGCTGATGGATGCTCTATGATTGACCGAAGAATGGTAAAAAAATTTTTGTTTCCTCTTTAAGAATTCTGTCACCAGTCCCATTTCCTGTATTATTTAATCTGCGAAATAGTTTTTTCTGTTGTGATCAAAATTATAATAACCAGAAGGAAAATTCAAACCAAAGTCAGTACCTGCTTTACCAGAAATTAGAAAGGTTCCATGAAGAAATAACTCCAACTCTGATCACAAAAAACCAGTTGTGTTTTTGAGTTTGCACTGTGTGTTCTGAAATTTGGGTTAAATATTAAAGGAGTGAAAATATATCTCCTAGTAGTTTAATTCTGAATCTCTTTTACTTTCAATATTAAGCAAGAAATGGTTTCTTTTTATTTCTGGCAAGACATTAGCTTGATCTCGTCTGTGCAAATATCAATGAGTTTTTGATCCATGTATCCAAATGCTTGAGTTTGTTTAAGATCTATACTTCTTTGAAGATGCTTATACTTGTAATGAAATGTTAAGGAAAAGTCTGATTTATGTCAATTCATCAGTTTTCGCTTTCTATTGATAAGATTACTTTAATGAATAACTATCTGAATAAGGGAAAAAGTTAAAATGAGAAAACATGCTAAATTTGTATCATCTGTGCAATGATGGTGCAACACAAATAACTAAAAGCAATTGGTCGATTGAATCAGCATATTAAAATTTTTATCAGAAATAAGGGGTGCATATGAAAAAATGTAATGATAACCATACCAAGTTTTGGAGCATAATGGATAAAGTATATTGCTAGTAAACTGAGATGGAAGGCTCAGGGAATCCATAAAGACTAAAGGGCACTGAAAAGGTCAACAATCTGTCATTCTACCTTTGTAATGAAGTAATAAGTAGTTTTCTTTTCTCAATACTAAAATTCTATGTTCTATTTCTCTTGTTATTACTTGCCAATAAATGTTGTATGTGGATATAGATCATTATCATACCACACATAACCTACAACATACATATGGAGGGAGTGCTCTGTGTTCTATGTGAAAGTCATTTATTTTCTAGCTGCATATGCCTTTATCGATGTTCTTGAAATACTCGTACATGGTTTCACAAACAATGTGGTGGTGAAGATCCCTTTGTTTCATTTATATGGGTGAGTATCATTTCAGAACCTATTTGGAAAGTTCATGGTTTGTTTGGTCCCATTTTTGTAGTGCAATTAAAATAGTTTTCCCCCTACATTTAGTTTCCATTCCAACATACTCTAGATTTAAAATCCAAGTCCTAAAATTTAGTCTCAATTCTTTATTTAATTTTTTTGAATAATTTACCTTTAACCTTCCTCTTTCTCAGTTAAGGGGAAGCAGCATCACAAGTTCTTGTGAATCGTCTTAAGATGAAATGACTTGAGAATTCAACTGAATTAAATTAATTACCCCTGAGAAAGTATATCTTGGTTACTTGGGACCAGAACCTGTTAGGGTTTCGAACAAGCCTTCTAGTTTTTTTCTTGAATTCTTTGTGGGTGCAGAAAATTTTTTACCTTTTTTGGGAATTTAATTTGAAAAGAGGGCCTATCATTTCCTTGTTGATAGGGTGGTTTTTTAATGACATAGAATTTGGGGATTTCATGATAGGATTGCAATGCATGACATTTTAGAAAGAAAGAGAGTTTCTCTCCTTTGTAAGTTCTCCATGATGGAGATTTTCAACTTTCTCATTCAGGAAATTTATTTATTAAAAGTTTTTTAGTGTTTATGTTTTAACTTTTGGAGAATTGTTTTGTTTTGGAATGAGACTGTGGTTCTCTGGGAAAGATTTTTGATAGTATTGGGATGGCTATCCCTTATTATTGGGTTATTGTTAAGGATGTATTATGTGGATTGTGAGGGTATGTTCCTTGTTAAAAGTGATTATGTGGCTTCTCGAGTTTTGTCTATGGTCATTTTTATATTATGGTTTGCTCAGTTGGTCTTCATTTTATTAATGCTCTTTCCTTTCCAACCATCCTTCAATGTGATCATATGGCAATTGGTTCTGGAGAGTTTGAACCTTAGAATAGTCGAGGGAAGCAGATGTGATAATCAATTTCTTGGGCAATTGGATGCATGGTGGATTTGTCTATTTTGTTGTTCCTGTGTTTTTTGGACTTTTAAGAGTAATCTTTGTCATTTCTTCTTAGGATTCTTAGCTGTAACTTCCTTATTCCAAACATATTTGGCTCTTATCCCATTGGACTGTTATCATTATTTTGATCTTATGATACTGTGCTTGTATCATAACTACATAATAAATGATCTTCTCTTAGCATCACATACCTAGTCCATAAACTCATTGATCTTACAGGTGGAAACTATATGTCCCAATAGTGAAATAGGGGTATTTTCCCTTTAATCAGCAGTTGTGAAGATCCAATATTTGCTATCATATTACATCTCTCACTTTTATCCTTGGTTGCTACTATTGCTATAATGAGTCATCATTTGAGAATCAATGATACAAACTGATATACGACTGGTTTGCTCATTTAAAGAGTAACTATTTGAGAAACCCACATATCATGCAGTTTCACTTCCTTCTTCTTTTTCCTTTCCTCATTTTCGTTTTGGCATTTATTATACTGTCATATAAATTTATTACTATTTTTTGCTCATTTTAATGTTTTTGAAAAGCTTGGTTTTTATCTAAAGATGCTTGAGATTTTCGAATTTTTACTGACAGAAACTATTTTGCAGGGTATTTATGGTTATCCTATTGAAATTCAAGCACTCTTCTTTATGGCATTGAGGTCCGCACTAGTGATGCTTAAATATGATGCAGAAGGGAAAGAGTTTGTAGAAAGAATTGTGAAACGCTTGCATGCCTTAAGTTACCACATGCGTAACTATTTCTGGCTAGACTTCCAGCAACTTAATAGCATTTATCGTTATAAAACGGAGGAGTATTCCCACACGGCGGTGAACAAATTTAATGTTATTCCTGATTCAATTCCAGAATGGGTATTTGAATTTATGCCAACCCGCGGTGGCTATTTCATTGGAAATGTTAGTCCCGCAAGGATGGACTTTCGATGGTTTGCCTTGGGTAACTGTGTTGCGATTCTATCTTCTTTGGCAACTCCTGAGCAGTCTATGGCTATAATGGATCTGCTTGAATCCCGCTGGGAAGAGCTGGTTGGAGAGATGCCTCTAAAAATATGCTATCCGGCAATAGAAAGCCATGAATGGAGAATTGTGACTGGTTGTGATCCAAAGAATACCAGATGGAGTTATCATAATGGTGGTTCTTGGCCAGGTGGGTCCATATTTTCTCATACTGCTTTCTGATAGTGATGTTTTTATTTTTGTTTGTCATTTTGTCATCAATAATAGCTTAACATTAGTACTATGAGAACAGAGTATTATCATTCGATAAGTACTTAATTTTCAACATTAAAGATGGATAAAAAAACTTGGCTGATGTTAAACCTTTTCATTGAGCCTTATGCCATCTCTGCATGGCTCATGGTAAAAAATCATATCAGCTTGAAAATTTTAATATGCTGATTGAATGGCAGAGACTAATTTAAGCATTGGTTGGAAGGTTCCAAAACCTGTGTCATTTGATCTGTATGATATCTGATTTGTCTCTGAGTCAAGGTGGGTTACTTGAATAACAGTTAAATCAATGAGTTGTCTTGTATACATATGTTTGACTATAATCAGTAAAGATAAAAGATTCAGGATTTTTTCACAAATACAGGGTACAATTTTTACTTGAAACCGAAATTTATTGAACTATCTTTTTATTTTTTTAATGAATAAATTCATTGAACTATCCTTTTTTATAGATGCATAAGCATCAAGAGTTTCATTGATTCACCTTCAATATAGCATGTTAAATTACTTGGATCCATCAGGACCAGGTAAGATTGCTCTTATGTAGCTCTAATGTGTTTTAACTTATTTTATCTGCAGTAGTATATTTGTTAGACGACCATATCAGGGAGACAATTATGTTAAAGATAGATTCATTTCTACAATTTTTACTTGCAAAGCTAATAATATGAATGCTTTGGCTGATCAAATCTTCACGTAGCGATTTAAATTCCTGCTTCAAAGATGGATCACGAGAGGCTTATTTCTTGTTGAACTTTGATTTACTTTCTCATGATTTTTTTTTCACGTTTTTGACATTCTTAAGCATAATCAACTTTGCATACAAATTTCTAATGGCAACATAAAAAGTTGTTTAGTCAAGTAGAATAGTCCTGCAATTATGTAATCTTATATTCTCTTTATTTTAAAAACAGTGCTCTTGTGGTTGCTAACGGCTGCTTGTATCAAGACGGGACGACCACAAATTGCAAGACGGGCTATTGATCTGATTGAGAGCCGGCTTTTGAAAGATAGCTGGCCCGAATATTATGATGGAAAGCTTGGAAGATATGTAGGTAAACAGGCAAGGAAGTTCCAGACATGGTCAATTGCTAGCTATTTAGTGGCTAAGATGATGTTAGAAGACCCATCACACCTGGGAATGATCTCCCTGGAAGAAGACAAGATGATGAAGCCTGTAATCAAGAGATCAGCTTCTTGGACTTGCTGACATATTCAAACAAACAAGAAACAATCACACGAAGGAAAAACGAACGGTATGTTATTATTCTTTGGCAGTCAGTGTTCAGAGTTGTAGGTTCAGTTATTAGTCTGGTTTCTTGTACAATAGCATCTGCAATGGCAAGCTCTAGCAGTTCAATAAGAGATACATTTTAATATATGCTCCATCTTACATCAAATTCTAGTCTCATAAATTCACCTAAAACCCTAAGCTGATTAATTAAGGTGTAACCATGCATATCAGAAGGCCCAATTATTCCAATTATTATATCTCAACACTTCCTGCACGTGCGACTTCGCACTGGACCATATACAGGAAGGGCAAACATAGGGTACCAAGGTAACTCACTCTCAAGAGTTGAATACAAGAACTCCCGCTCTGATACCATGTTAAACAACTGTTACACCTAAAAGGTTTAAGCTGATAAGTGAAAGTGTAACCATATATATCAAAAGGCTCAAATATGATATCTGGATGGTATGAAATAGAGCATGTATCCATGTTGCAGCTGCCATTGCAATGAGAATACCAATACCCAGTTATTCTACCAATCTACTTTCCACTCATTCATTCACGCCCTCTAATACAATAAATTGATTGGATGATTACTCATCTTACTCAGTCAATATATATATCTCAAAAAGTAACAATTCACTGGGAATTACTGTACTATCAGGCCAGGATAACAATCTGAACCCACAAAACAGATTTCCAACTTCTTGGATCATCTGCTATAAACTTAACACTTATTAAACAAAATTGAAAATATTAGCCAAATAAAACCACCAGAATTATTGAATAACTGGAGTTTAAAAAATCATTAAACAATTGGTTAATAAACTCAGTACTGCTTATGTTAGGTTTTTGAAATCCTAAATATTTTTATACAATAAAAGGGTGTTGATTATGCTGTTGAAAGCGCCATATTGTCATCTTTAACAATATTTCATATCACCTTCAATAATTTTATAATGATTGTACCCCAAATTTAATGAATTTCTAGAAGGGTTACATCCCACATTTCCCTTGTGCAGAAGTCTGTCATTATTCTATAGGTCCACTTCATGGTTGTCTATTTCATCATATGGGAGTGCCCATCAAGTGCATTACAACAAGCAACTCATAGAACACTAAACTTGATTAGGAAACTGCAGATACAGGACTCCATGAAGCAAAACAGTGTATGACTAGAGAATTCAGTAAACCCCAAAATAGTGCAGGGAGGAGATGAACCCTTTTTTTGCAAAGTAATCAGAGCGAATAACAGTAACAGCAGAAAAGTACTTACAGAGATTCATGAACCATATATAATCTGCAACCCTATAAAGAAGGGGGAAAACGAAATTCTTTCTAATTTTTTTAGGAAACAAACTACAATAGTATAACCATAGTCATTCACATAGGAATAAACCCCAATAATCATTTATACTAATCATTCACATACGAACGGTATGTGATCTCCATCACAATCGAAAATCAGAAATAAGGGCTGAAATAGGGAAAAAACATTCAACAGAGCAGGAATGGAAGAGCCAACAGGTTGACAAAGAACAGATAGATTGATCCAGCAGAGGTGGAGAAGTGAGGACAGTCAAAAAAAATATCGTGCTTCTAAAAGCAATGAAGCAAGTAATTAGAAGCAAAAAAAAAAAATTGCTTCTCAAAAAAATCAATGAGATTGTTTTTGTTTCATCAGTAAAAGCAAAAGTAACTGTTAACCAAACATGTTTATTGCTTCTAAAAGCTTGATTTTGCTTACAAAAGCAATGCCAAATGCAGCCTAAATTCACAAATGTCTATCATGTTATTGCAAAGACTATACATGAACAAAGATAACCTCTTATTATCTCTTCAAGACTCTTCAAGTAAATGAATTACCAACTTCCATATCAACTTATTACAAGTATATGGATGACTAACTTCCAAAAGCCAACATGTTTTTGTTGAATTTTCACTAATTTAAATAGTTTTTCCTTCAAAAAATTAATTATCTAAATAAATATGATTTTTTACCTTGAAAAAAAAGTGGGAAAGGAAAATAATAATTCAACCAATAATAAGGGCAAAATATTAAATTTAAATGTTTTTTATAAGGGTAAAGTTTACCTTAACTTCTAAATTTATATGAAAAAATGATCCAAAGCTAAGGGAAACGGTTCAAAATGACCCCATTTGTAACTTCTTAAATGAGAAGCGAATGTTACAACCAATCAAATGCCAGGAGGGTCAGTGTTATTGAAAAATATCAAGAGAGACATCTCTAATTTTAACAAACTTTAGGGGATGTTTATGTAATTTATCCTTGACATCTAAGAACATACCATTCTTCATCCCTTGATGCAACTATTTTTTCAAGTTTGCCATTGTTTTAAGTTAGAAGAAGTTTTTATAAATGACAAAGATATCCTTGTCATATAAAGGAGTTTTCAAAACAAGTTTTAAGTATATCCTTTAGAATTTACAGATATTATAATTACGCTACCATACTTTCAAAAAAATTATTCTGAAAATCCAAAACCGGGTATTGGGGTGATTCCGGTTATGGTGTATTTTTTAAAACTCAATTGGGGAAAACTCGTTCCCCAAATAGAACCAAACACCCATTTAACCCCCAAACTCATTCTAACCCCTGGAACTCATTCCAAAATGAACGCCAAACGACGTCTTATCGAGTAATTTTTCCCAACACTATGAGACCTATTAGACAGAGACATTAAACTTATAAAATCTAACATCATCGCCCTTACCAAGTACACTTTCATGGTATCATTCCCTTAAGACCCATCTATCCTTTGACCAATAAACTTGAATCTAAGTCCCTTCCATTTATGTGAAAGAGAAAGTTGGCTGCCATTCCTTATCCATCTGAGGAGCATTTTAACCCATCCAAGTTGCACCCTCAATCAAGGTTGTATGGACCGGTATCGGGTAGCGGACCGATCTGGTTCGGTCCTGATACAAACCGAATCAGAGCATGACAATCCAAAAGGATGTAAAAAGGAAGGCCTATTTAGACTTGGACCGGCTGGTGCTAAGATGGACCGTCCGGTCGATCTCGGGACTGGCCCGGTCTGGTTCGATACGACCAGTTCAATAGTAAAAATTAAAAAAAAAACAGAAAAAAATATTTAACAAATCAAATATCATGCCTATAAATAAGGATATTGTGCTATTAATGTTAGCAAATCTCTTTTTTTTTGGTAAGGATTAATGTTAACAAATCTTCTTCTTCTTTTTGGTAAGGTTTAATTTAGCAAATCAACCAACATGATTTTTTTTTTTTTGGTAAGTACTAATTTGATTTGCTAACATTAATATTTACAACAAAAAAAAAAGATTACATTGCTTGATTTCTTTTTTTGACTTCAGACCGGGCGGCCCAGAGTTTGACCGCCCAGTCCATAGGAAAGCCCGATATGAGGATCCCCCATTATACACCCTATCCCAGACCGGGATAAGCGATCTTGATCTGGACCGGCTGGTCCTGTAAACCATGCCCTCAATTGTGGCTCAAGCTTGTAATGAAAAGAACTCTTCTAATCAAACTAGATATCACATCATATCATCATTTTCAAATGCATGGATCAAGTACAAAATGGAATCTAGAATAATCAATACCATGCTTTTATACTCATATATTCTCAATGCATGTATGTCTTAACTAAAGAGAGAAGAATCCACGTAAATACGCCTAATCTTTAGTTAATTTGTTTATTGGAAAATAATATTAACTTAACGCATTTACGTGGTTTGACATTATACCTACCTTCTCAGAAAAGAAGAAGAATCCACTGTTCTTAAACGGATTCTACATCCTTAGGATTACAAATTATGTTCTACACCCAGACCAAAGTTACAATCCTAGTCATAATATATTAGAGAAATTTACTAATATACCCTTACCATACTCTGAATGTGGGGGGTGGCGCGGTGTGTGTAGTTGTGGAGGGAGAGAGTGGGGATTCAAACTGTCCAAATTTGGGGCCCAAATGAAAGTACAAGAAAAATAAGTTAGAACACATCCAATATCCTTCCTTCTTGTTATTTTGAAAATGTTACTACAGTAAGTTACTTTTAAAATAGTTTCAATATAAGAAATGTTTTCACTCTTTTTTTTTATTATTTAATTCAAAAGTTCAGTTTTTTTCCCCCTTAAGTTACTCTTTTTAGTTAAAAAAAAAAAAATACTTCTTGATAACATAAACATACAAAGGACAAAGAACTTATATTCTTTAATCAATTACATGTTACAACAAATTGCCATTTAGGATTTTTTAAATAGTTCATGACTTCGCAGATTCAAAATTCTAGATGCATACATTTCATAAGACTTGTGAGGTAAAACTGTTATCCATACAACCCAACTCTAGGAAAGTTGTGAAATATTGGAAATTTTGGTAACATATCCACATCTCTGCATAAATCAACCTCTATATTGAACAAGCTAAAAAGATAACCTTTAAAATACAACATTTCATGGATTAGAACAGCTAATTTCAAATTAAAATCATAAACATCTGTTAATTAAAACCCAAATTCTGCCGATCCAAGTTACTTGGCAAATCCGCAAAAATTAGCAGCTTTTCAGGTCATGTTTTAAATTTATGAATCCCAAAGAGAAAGTAAGTAATATGTCATAATAAAATCAGGATAATCTTATAAAAAGTTTTTGAGTTCTAATCTACTTCTCCAAGTTAACTAAAAATCAAGTTGCCCAAAACCAGTCCATAGCATGAAACCACAAGAAATCTCACCGATTCAATAAACTCATCTGAGTTTTCATCAACAATTGAGGTCCAAATCACAAACCTGAGAGTCAAAATGATTAGATAATCCAGTTCCAGACTAATCCTCAGATGATAAAATACATCCCAAGTGCAGAAAGAAACCTATTAGTCCATAATTAAGCAAATTTAGCATGACTATAACTCCATAATTGAGCAATTCAGAACAAAGTGACTCCTCAGGTAACCACCCCCACCAAGGAGCCTCCACTGCAAAACCTCAGCTTCAGGATCAGGGAAGCAAGAGTAAATTGGCATCTTATATTCTCCTGAATAATAATATCCTCCTGAATAATTACAAGCTGCTCCAATAACAAACAGCTCATTTCCTAAAGAATGGAATGCTATTTTTGATCTGTTACCAAAACCTGATAGTGGTCCGCTCCCAAATGACTTCCATGAATTACTTGTCTTCAAGTACACTTTCACCTGGTTTGAAAAAGCTTCAAGACAATACAGTTCATTGTTTACGACAGCAATAAGATGCGGGAATTGTTTACTCGATACATGAACACCCTTTGAAATATCCGGAATCAGCTCCCACGCGTTGCTGCGTGCATCATAAGATTCCCCACATCTAAGAGTAGCCCCCATTTCATCTTTTCCTCCAATCACAAAAAACTTATTATCCATATAACATCCCTTGCAAAGCTTTCTTTGTCGGTGCATACTTGGAAGTGGTTCCCATGATTTCTTATCAGGATTGTATTTCTCAGCTGAGCATAAAATCTCTTCAGTTTTAGTCCTAATCTTAATCCCACCAGCTACACAGGCAAAGTTACCACAACTTGCATAAGCAAACTGGCTTCTTGGAGTGATCATCGATGGACTTATGTACCATCTATTCATAGCCACTTCGTATCTCCAAATAACAGCACCCTCGCCCTTCACTTCACTTGAAACAAGTAGCTGTGACCCGGCACAAAATGACTCCTCCTCCCCTGTTGCAAAGCGAGGACTACACGGCACAACTGGAAGCTCCCTACAAGAGATGAATTTTCGATCAGTCACCCACCAACAAGACTCGCCATTTACGAGTAAAAAAACAACTGGTTCCTGAATCCCAATCTCTCTTCTGAGCTTATAGAGTTCACCACTTCTCAATAGAGATAAGTAACGCTTTGTTAATAAGCGTAGCTTCCAAAATTCTGATCTTGGAACCCTAGCCAATATCAAAAGTGCTAGTTCATCATGAAGTGCAGGAACATATGTGTAGCCATCAACCACACAGAAAACTTTTCCTTTGCTTTGTTTTGAAGAAGATCCACTACTGCCATCACCAGGGTCTCGTTCCGGACGCAAGTTTAAAGGGTCCCAAGAACCAATAACAGGATTCCTATCTGAGCCCCTCCCACATCTGAGATGTAGATCAAGGTCACAAGATTCCTTTTGTTCTTCCTCGTGAGACATTTATCAAGCACCTTCAAACTCTTCAATGAAGTGATCTTCTTTCCACCAGATGAGAGATGAAGGATATACTATTTCAAACAAAACTATAATCATCAAAAGCAAAAAAGTATTTTACTAAATCCGGGTGAGAAATAGTGACAAAAAACATGAACAATAATACAGTTGATATCATGGAATTGTTGAAAAAAATAAAAAATATAGAAACACAATATAAGAATATCCAACGCTTGTAGCAAAAGAAGAACGTAATGACAGATGTCATAGATGATAGTCATTTGTTGAAAAGTAATGAAATATGTAAACTTCTATCATACGTTCATTTTTTTGTTCTCTTAGTCATACTCTGTTCCATGATCATGACATAAACTAATGCTAATAGTGTTCATGTCGATGCATGCATGTGTTGTTTGGATATAATTGACCAACCTAAGTTATTATAGGGGATTAAAACAAATGAAAGAGAATGTAGTAGGGTCGCAACAGGCCAGCAGGCAGGTAACCTACTTGGCTTCATCAGCCACCACAATATCTAGGCAGTTTTTGACAAGATATATTGGCCTTGTACTCAACAGCAGTCAGCTTAGTCTCGCTTGCTAAAATTACAGGCCAGACTTGTGCAAGGTAAGTGAAAGGGGCCCAATCCAACTATATCATACATGCATATATTTTGCTTTTATATGTGACCTACATTTATAAGTATAAAGTTTTGGCTTTCCATTAACATACATACATACATATATACATAAATATGTGTGTGTGTGTGTGTGAGTTTATACACATATGTATGTACGTATGTATATATATATATCAAATTCTCCTTTGAAACTTTTGAATATTATTTTTTAAATATGAAGAAAATTAAGTTGATAGGCCCAGGTAAGAACGGGGTGAGCCTATACTATTGAATCCGGAGATGAGACTGGCCAGATTGGTAAAATAAAGGAGAAATCATATATATCCACATATAGTAGAAAAGAGGCCTAAAACCCCAGCCCCTCTCTCCTCCACATGGACACTCCCCATTTTCTCTAGCCCTTTTGGGTCCCACAACAAAGCCATATATATATATATGATATATCTTATTATTTTGAGATAAAGATAAAAATATAGAAATATGATTATCTTTAATTAGATTCTAAAACACAATTATTAATCATATTCTAATGGGGTAAAACACAATTACAACAACAGCAAATTGTCATCACAATTATTAATCATATTTTATAGAAATTAGGATATATTAATAAAAATTGCCATTACAATGACTGTATTAAACAAATACAGTCATTGGCAAATCTGTATTTATAGAAATTAGGATATATCTAATAAAGATTTCCATCACAATGATTGTATTTTAAATAAATGAGGATATTTACAGAAACACAGTATTAAAGACTATAGTATAAAATAATATATCTATACTATATATATCGTGAGGCGCCCCTTGGGAATTATGCCAAGCAAACTGTGAGACTTTCCAAAACAGCCCTTACACATTATTGTGAAGATTTATTAATAAAAGGGTACAATAGTCAAAACTGTCTCAATTTTTAAAAAAGTCTATACTATATATAACGGGAGGTGCACCAATCAAAATGTGAGACTTTCCAAAACTGCCGTTACACATCATTGTGAAGATTTATTAACAAAAGGGTACAATAGTCAAAACTCTCTCAATTTTTTAAAAATTTAATAATCAGTTGCAAAACCGTTCCTCCCCTCATTTACCTCTTTCTTCATAAATGCAGTCTTGCACGTGAACCTGGCTAGTATAACGTTATAGAAATAAGATTATCTTTAACGGATAAAGATAAAGATCTAAAAATATGATTATCTTTACTTAGATCCTGAAACACAATATCCCCTCTCTCCATATGTATTGTTCCAACTCTACGGTATCCCGCCTAATATAATACAAATTGCCATCACAATGACGGTATTAAACATAATACAGTCGTGAATTAAATCTGTTATGCCATCACAATGATTGTATTTTAAATAAATTAGGATATTTATAGAGCTACGGTATTAAAAATTATATTATTTAATAATATATACATATATATAGTATATAGTATATAATATATTTATACAAATACAGTATTAAAGATTAACAAATCATTTTGTTCAATAACTATCTCAGTATCTAATGTTTGTTACTTAATATGAGTATTTTTGTTTTCTAATTATCACAACACCAATTTCTCTTTCCTCCACGTTATATTCATTTTCCTCCAATTTTTCTTATGGGTCAGAAAATATATATTGTAATAAGATATATTTTATGATAGAGATAAAGATATAGAAATATAATATACGTTTAGGAATGGGCATCGTCTACAGCGCATGCTGTAGACAGCCCCTCACATGATCGTGTGGGGCCCCCCAAATGTATGGTGGGCCCCCCCACTGAATGTGAGGGGGTGTACGCAGCATGCGCTGCAGAGGATGAACGCTCTACGTTTAGAGATATAGAAATATGATATACGTTTAATTATATTCTAAAACACAAAGTATTTTAATCGAGTAAAACACAATTACAACCATAGGAATTAAATTAGGATATTTAATTCGTATTTATTAAATAAGGATATTTTGATATTATCTTCAAAATTAATAAAAATAAAAAAATCATAATAAGAGATATGTTTTAGTATCTAATTAATAAGAGATATTTAATTCATATCTATTAAATTAGGATATTTTGGTATCATTTTCCAATTAATAAAACTTAAAAAAAAATTATATGAGATATTTTTGTTGTTTTCATATCGTATTTAAAATTAAAGATTATAAGGAAGGATATTTTAAGGATGTGAAAGCAAAAAGCACTTACGGTCATTTGTACTTTAATAGTTTTTTAATTTTTAATTTAATTTTTATTTTAATATCTAATCAATATAACATATGAGGTTTCTCCAATAGTACTCTTGAGTACCCACCACAAACAACATTTTCCCTTTTCTCCACGTGGCTACCGTTTTTTTATTCCAAATAAACATATATTTTAAGATAAAGATAAGGATATAGAAATATGATATATAATAAGGACAAAATATAGGATACATAGGAAAAATAATAATCAAGGAACAAAAAAATAGAAAAAAAATATTCATTGCTTAACATAAAATTTCTATATTTTTAAATGTTATTTAAAAAAATATCTTAGCAAAAAAATATATATAGGAAATGGTGGTCCCATTGCTACGTAGGAAATAAGATAAAAAAAAAAGAAAAAAGGAAGATAAAATATAAATATTTAGGAACAAGATGTATTTAATAAGAAAAAACCTAGAATAAAATATATTTTTAATAGATAAACCTATATTATAAAACAGAGGAAGCATAAGTTAATACCACGTTAGAAAAATATGTTAATTAAGATAAGAAATATATGGAAAAAAAATAATAAAGGGAAAATGGTTTTTAACGGATAAGATACAAGAAGAATATTGGGATAAGGCTTATAGCAAAATCAAATTACTGCTATATTTATTTAATAGTAAAAGCTATTTTAAATCATTTGACAATATGTTTATTTTAAGAAAAAAAATTGTTCCCGGGCTTAGAACGGGTAAAACAACTAGTTACACAAGAGTGAAAGCGTGGCTGTTGAAGCCTAGGCCTGGTCTACTTCGACCTCTTTAATGCAGCCTGCCTTAACCTGATCAAACTCAACCTAATCTGAGTTGAGCATAAGGTTTAGAGTCTTTAGACACTAGTCCAAGGATTGATGTATGGTTGAGAGTTGAATTGGGCAAGTCTTATTTGACGTAAGGCATAGACAAAATTGGCTAATGGTTTATCCACAGGCCCACAAGTCCACCTTCAAGGATGGGCTCGGAATTTGTGGCCAACACATACTATTTGTATCAATAGCACTAACTTTTTATTTTTTATATTCAGTAATTATACATGTATTAGAATATAGTAATAATGGAACATAGAAGGAAAGATAGCATCCCGTGAGGAATGGGATACAATAAATCAAACACAATTAACATCCACATGTAACCTTCAGCAAACAACAATGAAAATGAAAAGACAATGAAGACGGACATTAGTATAACTTCCCAATTTCTCACCACCTCCCCCATCCCTAGTCCAATATAACCTAGATATACTGAACTCCAAAAAGCTGCAACAGACATAACTGCATCTAAGGCTGCCCCTTTTCCCTTGCTCGTACCCTCAAAAAATCCTCCTATTCCATTTAAGCCATACTAGCCACATAGTAGCAAAAAAAGCCACCGAATAGAATCTCCTGCCTTGATTTGACATATGTGAAAAGTTTCATTGTTCAGCTATTTCATCTAGGAATCACCCACTGTATCCCTGCCAAAGACAAATTTCTCCTTCATATAAAACCTGAAAAATCACAAAGCACAAACAGATGGTCCATTGTCTTCCCATCCCTTATATAAAGCACACAGATATGTGGTGAAATAATCCACGACTTCCGTCGTAGCTGAAGAAAATCTTAAGTATTGATCACTATTTAGAATGGTAACCCAAGAGTAAGTTTTGACTTTGAGAGGGATTTTGGCTGACCATAGAAGGGGCGTAGGAACACAAGTAACACATGATTGATCCGCTTCCCAAAATGTGACACCCAAAATACCAAGGGGGTCAGAATACGAAACTCTGACATCTGGTACTACAGGAGTAATAAATACCTCTTTAAGATACTCAAATAACATCACCAATTCTTCCATCTCTGGTTCACACAGGTTCCGACGAAACTGTACGTTCCATTATAACCTATCGAAA
Organism: Buxus sempervirens; assembly: GCA_947561395.2. Taxonomy (NCBI): domain Eukaryota; kingdom Viridiplantae; phylum Streptophyta; class Magnoliopsida; order Buxales; family Buxaceae; genus Buxus; species Buxus sempervirens. The sequence continues at coordinate 17,723,118 of OX387190.1, read as the reverse complement.
GTCTAAGAAAGGATCTCACTCACAAAAGGACCCCTGAGAGTACAGATATGAAAAATGTTCAGAAAATGCGAGGCAAGAAAGGAGTCCCCCCACCACATATCAGACCAAAACTTTTTGGTGTCCCCCATACGAAGCTTGGTGGACACCGAAGGCAAAAAAGAGGGGGGCTAAGGCTAAAATAGATCTCCAAGGACACTCATAAGATATTCTAACATTGTTGTTTACTTCCCGTCCATTGATGTGAATGCCATACTTGCTTAGGATTTCCTGATGCAACAAAGTTCCATGTTTCTGAATGACCTCCATAGCCATTTACGTAGAAGCACTGAATCATAGCACTAACTTTTATTATAGCTGTTCAGCTTGTGACAAGAAAAAGGTTCAATATGAAATCATATCTATACTATATATAACACAACAGGAAAGCATCATGGCAAGTATGCTGAGAATAAAACTATTGCTTCCAAAAAACCTTGCAGTATATTTGTATTACCTTCTCTAGAGTCACTAAGCCTTTTCCTTATATTTCACATACCTGTAATAAAATCTGTAGGAAAAAAAAAAACAATTGTCTCTATGCATGTACATGGATTGGATGCAATATTAATTTCTTGAAAGATATATTACCATTTACAATAATTTGTAAAGATGAAGGCATTCTTGAACAAAAATAATAACTCGATTTTTAAAGTGTACTAATTAGAGGATACTCAATGAGAACAGAAGATATTCACTTTCAAAATATTTAGAAAAAATATTATAAATCTTAGAGAAGAGAAGAATTATTCACTTTTAAAGCCTAATGTTCAAACAAACATCGGAAAATATTTCTATAGACTATTTTGATAAATACTTGATTTAGATTTAATAAAATTTTTAAAATTAACTTTTTTCTGTAATTATTGACAAGCAGTAATCCACTTGCTAACTGGTAGTTTAAATTTAAGGAAATAACTGCCTACATCTTAATTTAAGGAAATGACTCAATAACAATACATCAAACTCAATTGAAACAAAATGGAATATATTCAAGATTTCAATTAATTCCCAACCATATCTACTATTTTAAACTAATTTGATCCAGTTAGTATGGGTTTTCAGTGGTTTAGCAACTAATCTGAAGATACATTGCAAACAAATATAAAGAAGGCTGCAAAAATGAAAACACGCATCATGCACATGAATTTCTGATAATATCAAACTTTGAGTGTCTTTGGTGGTTCAGTTCCACCCAAGGTAAGTAATGACTATAGTCATCAAGAGTAAATCCAATGGTCAAGTATTTTTGCTGTTTCTGTTATATTGGTGAATACATCTTATGGGAGTTAGCCTCTCACCAGCCTTTTAACAGGGAAATAATTCGAAATGATTTAGTTTTCATAATTTTGGATTAGATCTGAAATAGCTCTGTATTATATAAAAAAAGGATAGTATAATCAAATGGATATAACCAATTGACAAAGCTGATAATTAGCATTCAATCTCTCGAATGCGAACTGTAAGGTGGATCCCAATAATTTTCAAAAACAAGACAATTAAAATCTGGAGCCTAAAATGTTATGGATTCTAAGTCCCAAATATATATTTTGATTTTAAAAAAAGAAAAAGAAAAATACATATATTTTCAATACTCTAAGAGCAGTTGAACCAGATCTCATATTGACTGAATCTAGGGATGGCAACAGTTCAGTTAAAACCAATAAAGTAGACCAAACAGATTAGGGTCAGTTTTGCGATGTTATTAATTGGTTTCAGTTTTATACCATAAAAAATGATTCAGTTTCCATTCAGTTATGAGGTCAAACAGAACCTATACGCATGTTTAAGTCAAACACAACTAGAGATGGTTCGGTTTATTGGTTAAAACCGATAAACATGTCACTTAAATTCAATAAACCAAACCCAGTTTTGGGTTTGTATTAACTGGTTTCAGTTCAGTTTTGGTTTGTATTATAAACATGCCAGTTTGGTTTAGATTTTCTTTGAAACTGAACCGTTGCCATGACTAACTGAGTCAATGTCTGTCAAGATGTTTAGATGTAAATTCAATCAGAGATGGGCTTAATATACCATCATATTGATCACTTTAACTTAAAAATTTACGAAGCCATTCCATACTAGATACAAAATTTAATCATAAACAGAATCAACCATGATTTCTAAATGACCTACTGATATACACGACAATAAACTTTTCATGTTCAACAGCCAAATATAAAAACAGAGCTTCTAGCCTTCTACAACTCATCCAGCAGTATAAATGTTTTTAGTCACGCTTATCTAAGACCAAACTCAGCTTGTAAATATTAACATATTTTTGGAACTCTTCTTGCCTGATTTGGAAATAAAGGGTGAAATGAATATACAGAAACCTTTTGTTCACATACACACACAAAAAAATTTACTACTCATCTAAAACCATACCTTGGGATCGCGCAATATGAAAAAGAAGAGTCTGTTCTGTTGATAAGAATGAAGCAAGAAATTTCCCGGTCTAGGAACTCTTTCCTAAAGCTCCTTTCACCTCCATCCTACAAAATCAGAAGTTATGCTCTGATAAAGATCTAAGAAAATGGGAGTTTTGTTGTTTGGTAATTTCAAAAGTACCATATATAACATGCAGCGATATCTCCAAGGATGCAAACTTTTTCATTTAAGGAAAGATTTGTTGCGCACATTAATGATGATAGATATTATGGGATCACTGTCAGCGTCAATAAATGCAATTTTGAAAAACATTCAGTGGGCCCCATACTACCACAATTATGGTAGTCTTTAGCCTATTTTAGGAATTGCATCAACACTTTTCCATCTAAACCACACAAGTAGACATGTAGAGGACTTTTACAACAATAACAAAAAAGGAGGAAGAGAGAGATGGAAAATCAATTATGAGCTGACCTCCTTGCATATCTCTTGACAGTAAGATCTCCCAAGACTTGCTATGTCAGTTTTTTTCGCACACTAATCAATACCTACGATGCCATTTCACTGAAATTTTGCCTAAATTTTGTGCATTTTTCATGCTTATGTCAAGAAGTCTAAAATATCCAAAAAATATTAAAACATTAAAAAAAGACAAAAATTTGTAAAATGTAGAAAATCAATGGTTTTCAAAATTATTTTTATTAATTTTATGAAAATACGTGCATAAAATGACACTTGGAGTTTGAGTTGAATTAGGATTCTAATAGGAGGTAAATCAAAAACAAAATTAGGATTATACACAATTAGTAGATGTTTTTCAATTATTCTTTTAAATATGTGCATAAAATAATATTCAAAGTGAGTTGAATTAGGAGATTAATAAGAGTTATATAAAAAAATAAAAAAAAGTTTACTTCCTGTCCATTGATGTGAATGCCATACTTGCTCAGGATTACCTGATGCCACAAAGTTTCCTGTTCCTGTCTTCCTGAACAAACCTCCATAGGCATGTTGAGTCATACCACTAACTTTTATGATAGCTGTTCAGCTTGTGTCAAGAAAAGAGATCAATATGAAATCATATCTGTACTATATATAACACAACGTTAAGGCATCTTGGCAAGTATGCTGAGAATAAACCTATTGCTTCAAAAATTAACCTTGCAGCATATTTGTATTACCTTCTCGAGAATCACTAAGCCTTTTCTTTATATTTCACATACCTGTACTAAAATTTATAGAAAAAAAAGCCTCTAGGGGGAAAAAAACACTTGTCTCTATGCATGTACATAGATTGGATACAGTATTCATTTGTTGAAAGATATATTAACATTTACAATAATTTGTAAAGACTAAGGCATTCTTGAACTAAAATAATAACTCGATTTTTTAAAGTGTAGTAACGAGAGGATACTCAATGAGAACAGAAGATATTCACTTTTGAAAATATTTACAAAAATATTATAAATCTTAGAGAAGACGAGTTATTCTCTTTCAAAGCTTAAAGTTCAAAAAAACTTCAGAAAAGATTTCTATAGACTATTTTGATAAAAATTTGATTTAGATTTAACGAAAATTTTTAAAGCTAACCTTTTTCCTTAATTGTTGACAAGCAGCAATGCACTTGCTAACTTGTAGTTTAAATTTAAGGAAATAACTGACTACATCATAATTTAAGGAAATGACTCAATAACATCAAACTCAATTGCAACAAAAGGGAATATATTCAAAATTTCAATTCATACCCAACCATATCTACTATTTTAAACTAGTAAGATCCAGTTTGCACGGGTTTTCAGTGGCTTAACAACTAATCTGAAGATATATTGCAAACAAATATAAAGAAGGCTGAACAAATCAAAACATGCATCATGCACATGAAGTTGTGAATATCAAACTTTAAGTGAGTCTTTGGTGGTTCAGTTCCACCCGAGGTCAGTATAGTCATCAAGAGAAAATCCAATGGCCAAGTACTATTGTTGTTTCTGTTCTAGTGGTTATATTGGTGAATACATCAAACTTTAAGTGAGTCTTTGGTGGTTCCCTCTCACCAGCCTTTTAACAGGGAAATCATTATAGATGATTCAGTTTTCAGAATTTCGGATTAGATCGAAATAGCTCTTTATTATCTAAAAAGGAGATAGTAAAATCAAATGGATATAATAAATTGATAAAGATGATAATTAGCATTCGATCACTCAAATGTGAACAGTAAGGTGGATCCCAATAATTTTCAAAAATAAGACAATTAAAAATCTGGAGCACGGGTTCCTAAGTCCCAGATATATTTTGATTTAAAAACACAAAGAAAAATATAGATACTTTCAATACTATAAGAGCAGTTGAACCAGATCTCATATTGCCTAAAACCAATAAACTAAACCAAACATATTATGGTCAGTTTTGGGTTGTTATTAATTAGTTTCAGTTTTATATGATAAAACTGATTCAGTTTCCTTTCAGTTTTAAGCTCAAGCGGACCCCATACGCATGTTTAAGTCAGACACCAACTAGGGATGGTTCAGTTTTTTTGTTAAGCCGATAAACATTTCGGTTAAAACCAATAAACCAAACACAATTTTGGGTTTACTATAGCATCAGTTTTCTGTTTTTTTCGAAACTGAACTGTTGCCATGACTAACTGAGTCAAAGTCTTTCAAGATGTTTAGTTGTAAATTCAATCAGAGATGGTCTCAACAGTATGGGCTTAGTATAGCATCAGAATTGATGCTAGTGCTGGGCTTTGGTTTCAGTCAACTTAAATATTTAGGAAGCCATTCCATACTAGAAAACAAATTCAATCATAAACATTACCAACCATGATTTCTAAGTGAACCACTGATACACATGACAATAAACTTTTCATGTTCAACAGCCAAATATAAAAACAGAGCTTCTACAACTGATCCTGCAGTATAGATGTTTTAGTAATGGTTATCTAAGACCAAAGTTAGCTTGTAAAGATAAACATAATTTTGAAACTCTTCTTGCATGAATTGGGAGAAAAGGGTGAAATGAATATACAGAATTACAGATACTTTTGTTCACAAACACAGACAAAAAAATTACTACTCATCTAGAACCATACCTTGGGATCGCCCAATATTAAAAAAAAAGAGTCTATTTCGTTGATAAGGGATGAAGCAAGAAATTTCCCGGTCTAGGAAATCTATTCTAAAACTCTTTTCACCTCCATCCTACAAAATCAGAAGTTATTCTCTGATAAAGATCTAAGAAAATGTAATTTTTCTTGTTTGGTAATCTCAAAAGCACCATATATAACAGGCAGCGATATCTCCAAGGATGCAAATTTTTTTATTTAGGGAAATATTTTTTCCATATATTAATGATGACAGATACCATGGGATCACTATCAGCGTCAATAAATGCAATTTTGAAAAACATTCCTTGGGCCCCATACTACCCCAATTATGGTAGTCTTTAGCCTATTTTAGGAATTGCATCAAAACTATTCCATCTAAACCACACAAGTAGACATGTAGAGGACTTTTACAACAATAACAAAAAAGGATGGACAGAGAAATAGAGAAAATCAATTATGAGCTGACAATGTTGCATATCTCTTTACAGTAATATCTCCCAAGGTTTGCTATGTTAGGTACTTTTGGCACACTACTCAATACCTATGATGCCATTACACCGAAATTTTGCCTAAACATCATCCATTTCGTTGCATTTTTCATGCTTGTGTCAAAGTCCAAAATATCCAACAAAATTTAAAACATAAAATAATTGATAAAAAAATTGTAAATTTTGGAAAAATCACAAGTTTTCAAAATTATTTTTATTAATTTTATGAAAATACGTACATAAAATGACGCCTAGATTTTGAGTTTAATTAGGATACTAATAGCTGGTAAATAAAAAACAAAATTAGGATTACATGCAATTAGTAGATGTTTTTCAATTGATCTTTTAATTATGTGCTTAATGTTCGAAGCGAGTTGAATTAGGAGATTAATACGAAGTATATAAAAAAATGATTAGACATTTAGAAGAGCCTTTGAATTTTTTTTTTAAGAAGATTTATCTTGTTCCCTTTTTTTTTTTTTTTTTTTGGATCAGTAAGTAAAGATCATTGAATACATAAGAAAACAGAGTAAACAGTACAAGTATACAAAAAGTGTACCAGAACAGCTAATTTAAATAACTACACTTGACCACAGTCCATTACGGAACTGAGACAGATAAAGCTAATAACCTAACAGCTGCTATCAGCCTCTCTCCAGTTCAGAGAACCTTTTTCAGTTCAGAAACTCTTCCAGTGGAATTTTAGGGCCCTCTGGGCAGCAAGCTAACCATCCATGTAGTACTTTCAGAACCTATTGTTCCACCCAGAACCATTTCCTTTCAACATTCTTGAAGATCCTCATGTTTCTTTCTCCCCATACTACCCAAGCAATAGCAGCAGGGGCTGAGTTCCAAATTAGAACCTCGAGTGATTTTCCTTTCCTCCACCCCCACGATTCTAGAGCTTGTTTGAAATCCTTCGGTTGTGCCCATGATACTTCAAACCTTTGGAAAATCAGATCCCATAGCCTTGCAACTCCATTGAAATGCACCAACAGATGTGCTACGTCTTCTTCCTTTGCTCTGCATATGCTACATCTGTTTGAGATCTGCCAGCCCCTATTCTTCAAGTCGTCCACCGTTATAATTTTGTCAAGAGTAGCTGGCCACACAAAGAATGCCACCTTACTAGGAATAGGCCTTCTCCGAATGCTTTTAAACACCGGTAGCTCCCCTCCTGAAATCTTCAAATTCTTGTACACCAACTTCACCGAAAACACACCAGATTTTCCATCCAACCAGACTCTAGTATCTTTCTCCTGCTCCAATTCCTTGCTGTGCAACTCCTCCATTAATAGTGCATAGTTGTTTATTTCTCAATCGAACAGATTACGCCTCATCTGAATGTGCCACACAGTTCCAGCCTCTGTTAAGGTTGCACACTCACTCACCAAAGCTTGTTTATTCTAACATATCCCGTATAACAGAGGAAATCTCTCCTTCATGCTGCATGCTCCACACCACCTATCCTCCCAAAACCTGATACTCCTACCATTTCCCACTCTATAGTTGCACTTCTCCTCCCCCGATGCCACTAATTTGACTATGGGTCTCCAAAGGCTCAGACTGAACGACTGATTTGAAGAGCTAGGGAACCAGCCATTGAGAGATGCACCGTACTTCTGAATCAAGACCTTCCTCCATAGGCTTCCTTTCTTACTCCCAAACCTCCATATCCATTTTTCGAGGAGGGCTTTGTTGAAAGCCACTAGTGGCCGTATCCCAAGACCCCCCTTCCCTTTTGGTTTGCAAATCTGATTTCACGCCACTAGGTGATATTTAGCTCCTCCACCCATCCCTTCCCACAAGAAATTTCTCTGAATTTGCTCCATCCTACTTGCCATGGACTTGGGAATTTTTAAAATTGACATGAAGAAAGTTGGCAGACTTGATAATACACTTGATCAATACTAACTTCCCTCCTTTAGACAATAAGCAACTCTTCCAAACTGCGAGTTTTTTCTCCATCCTTTCAATAACCGGATTCAACATAGATGTCTTATTATAGGCTGCCCCCAATGAGATCCCAAGATACATCATTGGTAACTTTCCTACTTTACACCCCAACTCCCGACTAAGACGAGATATTCCTTACTTACCCAATTTCAAACATCTCACTTTTGGCTTGGTTGATCCTCAATCCTGAACACACTTCAAAGCATAGGAGAATACCTCTTATCCACTTTATCAGTTAAAGAGTTGGCTTGCAAAACACCATAATATCATCTGCGAAAAGGAGATGGTTAATAGACATGGAGTTCCCAAATGACACTCCTTTCATAATAGGAGGTAATATGCAATTAGAATCGTGTTTAGAGTTCGAATTTAATTATAAGACACTCCTATTTTATTGGCACGAGCAATAATTAAGAGATGCTTTTCTGAAAAAAAAAGTTTCTCTTTTTTGTTATGAGTAAAATATGTGCTTAAAATTGTGAACAGTTTGAGTTGCATTAGGACACTAATAGAAAGCAAAATACACACCCACTCACGCACACAAACACACATTCATCAGACATTTTTCTTAGAAGAATTATTTTTTTCCTTTTTTATATTAGTAAGCTGTGCTTTAAATTATTGTTTAGAGTTTGAGTTTAGTTAGAAGATTAAAATAAGGTTCGAGTTAAATTAGAAGAATAATAATTTAACATTTTTGGATGAACTTTTAGAAAAAAAAAAATCATGAAAAACAAATTGCCCATGTCAGTTGACATTCAACCAGAGGTGATGGATTCTGTTAACTGCATCCGATGTTTTACACAACATGAGTGAAATTATTGCTTGTGCCAATAAAATAGGGGGGTTTTTAACACCCCTACACATCAAAATCTAGAGGTTTTGATGCTGCACGACAGTGGGAAATGAAAATGGAAATCTGAAAGAGAAAATAGGGAAGAACGAAGGAGCAGCAGCAAACTGGAAAGGGAAGGGAGAAAAAAGTTGCCATTTTTATTATTCATCAAAAGTTACCTACTAATCAAAAAATTGGTTTAAATAGGCTAAGCACTAACCTAATGGAAAAAATAAAACCTAATCGAACTTGGCCTTGGGCAATAAATCCAATAAAGGGGCTAACAGAAAAGCCCAAAGTTAAATTACTGAATTTACAAATCAAATAATAACTCCCTATCTAATATCCCAATCATCTAGCCACAACATCAATGGCTGAGATGTCCTCCGATGTCAACGACCAAACACTCGAGTGAAAGGTTGTTAGTATCTGGTGTCCACACCAACTCTCCTAGGATGGGAAGAACTTAACTCTAACAAGTGTAGTTCCTGGTGACTCCGATAGTACTCCAATCCAAATCTTGTTGTCCCTTTCAATGAACTAGGAAGCATTGAACTTTTCCTTCCTTGGTGCAAAGATTTTTTTTTTTTTTTTTGATCGGTAATAAAGTAGGTATATATTAATTAAGTCAAGATCAAAACAGGTACACGAAAGGTGTACATACACCCCAAAAAAAGACTGACCCCTACATATCCAAGAAATTATCACATGAGATAAACTCCTGAAATTCAAGTCCTCTACACTGATTTACACTTGAAGACCACCAAAAGAGTAAGCTTGAATATTCTTCTGTTTCTGTCCTTCCAAATAGTCCAAAGGATGGCTGCCGGTGTCAAAGAATTTGCTCATCGAAAAAAATACCAATATAATCTATATGTGCTGGTGGAAGGGGTAATTGTGGATATTCAGGTATAGGAATAGAATTGAAGTCATGGAAAGGCTCCTCAAAAGAATTATCAAGAATAACAACTTGGCCTTTATATGCAACTAGATCCTCTAAATGAAAAGTGAAGCTAATATCATGATCAGATGGAATATCGATGACATAAGCATTTGGTCCCATACACTACAAAACTCTCAAATTTCCAACACTACAAGCATGCAACTTATGAACAAATCCAGGTGGAAACCGTTGAGGTCTAATTTGAACCATAATATCTCAAATTTAACATGATGTCTATGCAAAATCAGCCTTAAGTTTATTTTGTGCATTACTTGCTTCGATTTGCTTAATGATCTCAGTATGCAAGTCACGAACATGTCGTGCAAATGATTCAACAAACTCAAAAACCCTAGAATGTGGAAACATTGGAAGTAGGTCTAAAGGTTTTCAAAAATTATAACCATACACAACCTCAAATGGACTCAAATCTATAGACCTATTGACATAGTTATTGCAAGCAAATTGAGCTGTAGGAAGAACCAGATCCCAATTCCTAATGTGATTTCCGATTAGATATCTCAAAAGGTTATACAAACTAAGATTGAAGAACCAGATCCCAATTCCTAATGTGATTTCCGACTAGACATCTCAAAAGGTTACTCAGACTATGCTTGACCACTTTAGTTTGTCCATCTATCTAAGGGTGGTAGGCAGTAGAGAAGTTCCGCCTGGTATCCACCATGTGTCGTAGGGTTTTCCAAAAATAACTCATGAACCAAACGTCTCCATCAAACACAATGGTCTTTGGAAGACCATAAAACTTGAAAAATTCATCAAAATAAAGTTTTGCAACCTTAGAAGCCTCAGAAGTTTTAGTGCGCCGGGATGAAGTGCGCATTTTAGAAAAATAGTCCACCGCCATAAAGATAGAATCATGCCTTTTGAGTGTTTGTGGAAGCTAAAGCACGAAATCTATACTCACATCTTGCCAAGGGCAATTAGGCACTAGTAAAGGTGTTATAGAGGCCAATATTTTGTTTCCTATGTTTGGCTAATTGGCATCTTAGATACTGATCAATGATTCGGTCAACATTTCTCCTCAAGCTTGACCAATAGAACTGATGCTCCTGAAAGACCAACGCCGTGAATATCCCATACCAAGAAGTCTCTCGATGAAGTTTGTGGGATGCAGAGTTTATTTGCCCTAAAGAGATATATATCTTGGAGGTGAAAACCATCCATAAGAAGTTTCTATCCATCCCATAGGACAATATTCGTATTACCAAAGTCAAGGCATGACTCATAATCCTCCTTAAGTCTTTCAAATCATCTAAATTCATAATGGAGAGTAAGCTAGACAGCAACCAAGTGCATTAAAGGCTTTATTCTCAGTTGCTAATCTATGTTTTAACACAAAGGAATAAGCCAGCAAGAACCCAACCCAACAATCATATCGATGATTGAGCTTCTTTTGAGAGTTGATATAGCGCAAGGCTTCATGATCAAAGTAAAGAACAAACTCTTGTAGTATTAGATAGTCACGCCAATGTCATAAAGCTTGTACTACCACGTAAAGTTCTTTATCATAGCTCGAGTACTTGTATTTGGCCTCATTCAACTTTTCGCTAAAGTAGCTACAGGATCCAACGTTTTCAAACTCGGCTGACACCGAGTTGTATCGGCCGAGTTAACTTGGTATCAACTCGCGATATCGGCCGAGTTAACTTGGTATCAACTCTGGGCGAGTTGATACCGAGTGTCGAGACGAGAGGTTAAGAAAAAACCTCTCGTCTCAACAAGTTCTCGCCAAGACGTCTCGCAAGTTATTCGACAAAGGCTTTAAAAAGCCTCTATCAAACTCGGGATGCCATTTCTGGCGTTCCCGAGCTCGTTTCTCCCAACTGAAAGGGAGATTTTCAAATCCCTCTCACTCCTCCCCTATTTTAGCCTATTCTACCATCCTAAAATAATCAAAACACAAATCTAGCCTCCATTGTTGCAGATCTGAGATTTCGGAGAAAAGTTAACAGATTTTTGGAAATTTGCAAGAAAGGTGATTTCTTCCTCTATGATTCATTTTAACTCATTTTTGTCTTAAAATGTTCTTAGAACATAGTAGAGACTATTAGATTTGAAGTTTTTACAAAAACACTTGTGTTAGTGACTAATTAGTCTTTGAAAATTGGGGCTTTTTACTATTCCGAAAATTTTATATAATGACTTTTTTTTTCCTCCTCATGTATTCACTTCATTGACACGTCAATCACTTCATAGTAGGTTGTATGTCCTTCCATTAATTTTGCAAAAATAAAATTATGAAAATTATTTTATTTATTGTATTATTTGATTTAATAACAAGAAATTATACTTATATTTAAGATATTTGTGTAATTATATTCTTGATTTTTCACAAATAACTATACTTTGTTTCTTAAGTATACATTTATATTTTTTTAGCTATTTCAGTTTTAAAAAAACTATATTTTGTTTATTGAAGTATATTCTATATTTTATATTTAAATTAATTGTTAGCTATTGTATTATTTTATTTAATAATTAATATCTATAAATTAGTTGTCGATAAGATGACAACTTTAATAAAATAATTTCATTGTATTATTTTATTTCAAATCTATTTCATTTTTAATAGGTTTAATCATGCCACGTGAACCTGATGTTGGGTGGCAGCATTGCTCCATTGTTGGAGGTAATGCCAGACATGTCATGTGCAATTACTGTGGACGGGATATGTGGAGAGGTGTGACTAGACTTAAAGAGCACCTAGCACATAAGGAGGGTGATGTAGCTGGGTGTACACAAGTTTCAAGTGAGATAATGCAGGCAATACAACAACATTTGAGGACTGGGAAAAGTGCAAAAGAGAAGACATTGAGGGATAAAAAGCATTAGTTAGATACTTTAAACAAGGAAGCCATATTCGGCCGTGGGTCTGGGAATAGGAGTGATGACACTGATAGTGATGATGACATGCAGCAGTGGGAGAGAAAGCAGATAGAGTTTGCTCGACATCAAAGTATGGAGACTATGTGGATGGATGACTTGAGGCGCCATTCTATATCAGTACGACCTTCTCACTTTGATGTAGGGGGATCATCTGGCTGTAAAAGAGCAGGAGTTGAGTTCAGTCATGCACATAGCAGTAGCATGAGAGAGGGAGGAGGAGGCTCCCAGTCCCATAGACAGAGAGAGAGTACCATGCCATCTATGACTACGCGTAGAGGAGATCATTTCAGGAGTATGGATCCTTATATGTATCCGTCACGTGATTTGAATCAAAAAAGATTAAAGGATATATTTAGCACTAAATGGATTCACAGGGTTGGGAGAGCATGTACAAAGTTCTTTTCATATAATTCCATCCCTTTCAATGCCGCCAACACTCCATATTTCCAAAGTATGCTCGATGTGATTGCACAGGCAGGACCTGGTGTTAAGGGGCCGACACCAGCACAAATGAGTGGAAAGTATCTGAGAGAGGAGGTTGATGAAATCAAAGGTTATATACATGAACAGAAAAGAAAGTGGAAGACTTAGGCAGTAACGATCATGTGTGATGTTTGGTCATCACGTACTCGAGCGAACATAATCAATTTCTCCTTGTATTGTGATCAGCACATGATGTTTATGAAGAGTGTAGACATGTCAAACTAGAGTAAGACAAAGGAATTTCTATTTTAGTTAATGGATGACATGATGGAAGAGGTAGGGGAGGAGAACGTTGTTCAGGTATATAATTGCGTATTTACTATTTATCATTTCATTACAAATTGCTAAGTTGATATTTTGGTTACATAATAATTGTGTATTTCTCTCCTGATTCCTAATAGGTCATCAGTGATAATGAAACATCCTATAAGGCTGCTGGACAATTGTTGATGGAGAAGAGGAAGCATTTGTATTGGACTTTATGTGCTGCCCACACAATTGACTTGATGTTGGAGGACATTGCAAAAGTGGACAAGGTTAAGGAGGGACTTGTGCTAGGGAAGAAGATAACCTCCTTCATCTACAATAGTGCAAGGTTAGTCAATTTAATGAAAGCAAAGTTTACTCAAGGCCGAGAGTTGTTGAGACCCAGCATTACGAGATTTTGTACGAATTTCATAGCTATGGAGTCCCTTTATCGATATCGAGCTCCTTTGAAACAGTTACTTGTATCAGATGAATGGCATCAAATTGAGAATTCAGTGTGCCCAACAAAAACAAAAAAAGGCTGAGGCAAGGGAAGTTATAGAGATTGTCCTACATAAAGAGACTTGGAAGAAGATTGAATTTGTGGTTCAAGTCATGGAGCCACTAGCAAAGGTTTTGAAACTAGTGGCTCATGACAAGAAGCCAACCATGCCCATCTTATATGAAGCGATCGATAGAGCCAAATTGGCAATGCAAAGTTCAGTGAAGCATTATAAACAATTTTGGACAATCATTGACAAGAGACGGAACAAGCAGTTGCATCAGGCTATCCACGCTGCAAGTATTATTCATTGTTAACTTTGTTTATATTTAGTTCAAATATTTCATAAGAAATTATATTATTATAGTGTATAATACTTTTTTTTATGAAAAATGAATTTCTTTTATACACAGCGTACTTCCTTAATCCCACTTTTTAGTATAAATACGATATGTCTGCACACAAAGAGATTAGGAAAAGCTTAATGCGCGTGATTGAGAGATTGGAGCAAGACATGAATGTAGCAGCAAAAGCCGAGAATGAGGTAAAGTTGGGAAGTTACGTGTAAAGATTAATATATATAGTATATACTTTGATTAGTGATTACTAATTTTCTATCACTTAATTTGCATGATGGTCACAACCTTCACATTAAATAAATGTTGCTTTCTTGATTAATAGATTAGAGATCATAAAGATGCAATCGGGCGCTTTGGGGATGCCATAGTTATCAACCAATGAGAAAGAGACCTTCCATGTAAGTGCAGGGACTCCAATGAATCTTATTATCTAATTACATAACTTTAAGTTATTTCATTTTATTGTATATATGTATCTATGTAAGCTGATACCCTTATTGTATATTTGTATGTGTATTTTGTAATTTGTAGGTTATTGGTGGAATAACTACGGCTCACAAGCACCCCACTTGAGATCAATTGCATTAAAGGTATTAAGTGCAGTGTGCTCTTCATCAGGATGTGAGCATAATTGGAAGACGTTTCAAGCAATTCACACGAAAGCTCGAAACCAGTTGAAGGCGAAGAAATTGCATGAACTTGTGTTTGTACACTATAATTTGAGGTTGAAAGTGCGAAATCTACAGATGAGAGATCATGATGACGCATACTACAATCCAATAGACCTAAATGCGATTTTTGAGGAGGATGATGTGCTTGATGAGCAGACAAGGGAAAAAGAAGTTGCTCTGCTGGATAGTGCACAGAATGATTGGATGTAGTCAGATGATGAGGGAGACAGAGATCGGCGTCGTTCTGATGCCGTTTCAGTTCATAGCGATGATGAGGAGCATGAGGATGCAGCACGTACTAGACGGATAGATGAGGATGAGGATGATGACGAGGATGACTCGGGCTCTGGTACCAGTAGTGCAAGAGGATGATCCACACCTCCATCTAGTGGTGGCAATGGAGGTGGTGCTGATGATAGTGAGCGTGTACCTTTGACTATGGAGGAGGCAGATGCATATCGAGCGGCACAAGACACTCAACACAGTGTGCCATATCAGCGACGCGGATGTGGTTCACATAGTCAGAGTCAAAGGGACAAGGGGAAGTCTGTATGGCATGATAGTGATGAGCCATTGCCACCTGATAGTTATCCTCATGATGAGTTGTAGCACAGTTTTTGGCAGCTTGGGCTTTGAAGATTATCCAGGCTATCCGGCCCCAACCTATCCAGGGTCAGTACATCATCCTCCATATGCACATGATTATCCACAGATTCCACAATTTTATCCATATGGACCCGGACCTTATCCTCCATTGCAGCCGCAACCATCATTAGACTCCAGTGGTAGTGCAGTTGGATATCATGATCATTAGGGAGGAGGTTATCCATATGGATCAAGACCACATCATCCTCATTATAGTAGTAGTTCTGGGGTCCAGACTTCAGGATATTATGATTATTCAAAGTCAGTCGAGTCTGGGCATCCAGTGGGAGAGGAGTTTGTGACATCTTTTTTCCCAGGGAGTGGTTCAAATCCAGTTCATTACACATATCAGCAAAGTGATGCCGATGGAAGTAAGGAAGGGGTTGGTGACTCAGCCAGTAGTTGGTGAAGATGGGGATGAGGTTTGTCATTACTTTTTGCTAGACATGTTGTTTACTTGTTTATTGCAACATTATCATATTATGTTCAATGCTGACAAATGACAACTTAAAAATATGTCTTATATTTTTAGATGACATTAAATAGCTCATTAGTGATGAGTTTTGCATTCTAAATGTCATTTTTAAAGCTTCTGTTGATAATTTTAACTCCTATTATGCATGCATAGTTTTAGATTAATTTTCAGTATTTTTCTGTATTTTTTCAGATTTTTTGTTAATTTTTTTGAATTTTTTGGGCAACTCGCCCAAACTCGGGTGATACTTCGATCCTTGACAGGATGATGCTCTTGACTTAGGACTCCTCCTATTCCAATCCTAGATGCATCACATTCTACTTCAAACACTTTATTAAAAATCTGGGAGACGCATGACCGAGGCCTCTGTCATTTTCTTCTTGATTTCTTCAAATGCCCTAGTGGCAGATTGTTTCAAATTCAGTCCTATGTTGTTCCATTTGTGACAACAAGCAATAGATGCAACAAACAAAATCACAATCAAACTCGCAATCATCATCCAAGTCATCAAACTCATCAACATTAGGCCCATACATTTGATTACCAAAGTCCTCTTCTTCACTTACATTTTCTTGCCATTAATAACTCCCTTGCGTTACATTTTCCACCATGCACCAGTAGGGTTGGTTTTCTGAGAAGGTGGCCCTAACAATGAGTTGCTACCTGAAGATTGAGGTTTGTGTGGGGTGACCCGGTTGTTAATATGCCTACGAAATTGAGGTCGGGTAGTTCAAAATCTTGGCTAATGTGTTGGCTTGGCCAAGGGTGGTAATGCCACAAAGCACAAGTTCTTTCCTAAGCACATCAGTGAGGCCTCCCCTATACCTACTCTAAGGTCATAGTTTCATCTTCAAAGATACCACATATCATTTTGAATTCATCGAATTGTGCCACATTGTCACGGTCAAACTTTTCGCTTACGTCAAAATGACCATGCAGCGCTATAACTATCACCTAGTTATAGCCAGCCTTTACCATCTAAGTTATTTTCCACCATGTAACAACTTCCACACAATACTTCAACAGGATACAACTCACTTCTGAGCCCTGCACACCAAGTCTACCTTGGCCAGCTCACAAGTCTCTTCACAGCACCTAACTGGCACTTGCCCCACTTGTAGTGTTCCTTTATCGTCATGGCCCATCCGGCACTCTTTAAGTGCTATCAAGGTCCTTCACCAAGCCAAGCATCTAATGCGCCCTCATACAAGGGCACGCACGTAGAGTGTCACAATACCATCTCAAATAGCATTGGAGCTTCCTCAGCTCCTACCATCGTATGTCAAGGTTGTCTAGCCCATAGCACAACTCCTACAATCTTGGCAACATCCACGACACCAACAGAAGCAACCCGTATCTTATAGCACCAATGATATGCCAACGTAGCGCTCTGCGCCTAGCATTAGCAACACAAGCTCCTTCAACAAGGCGTCGCCCCCTCAACCCTGCCTTCCATGCTATGTGACACTTGTGGCACATGCCTCAACCCAAGACATGCCACCACGAAAGCCCACGCCAAGCATACAATGCCTGCCGATAGCTCACCAGTCAATCATGCCTTCCCATGCATGATAGTGCACACAAGGGCTAGCGAGCATGCCAACCTCCTTCCCCACATGGATGCGCACTACTGTCGAGCAACTTGCCCTAGTAGTGTCCCAAGACATGCAACTTGTGTCCCAAGAGACCTTAGACATCACCTTCATAATGTGAAGACCCACCCCCAATCCCCATGGGGAGTGCTTGTCTAGTACCTTGTTGTGGCACAGGGAAGAGCCAAGTTAAGGAGGGTACTAAGTATTTAGCCCTCTACCAGAAGGAAACATCAACATTTCCGTTACAATCATACTGGGGTTTTTCGGAGTTCCAAGGGAAGTTTTCGCAATCTGACTGAACTAGTAGCTTCGTGACATCGTCCTTTCCGCTCTAGACTCAACCCGAACATACTCTTCACCAATTATTCTCCACACCTCCAAACCCTTGTGGGGCCCACATGCTAGAAATACACCCTCTAAGCATTTTCACCGCATGACCACCACATTACCATTTAGGCACCCCTGTGCCATGTAGAAGTACCCCAAAGTTGCCAAAAAATCTCCTCTTGTTGGTCACGCCCGACCAAAGTCAACCCTGTCGGGCCAAGCTATGTGCCAAACATGGCACTATCATGGGCCAAGCACCATGCAAGTTGCTTGCCCATGACAACATGCTCAATCACAAGCCTATTTCCTTGCCTTAGATTATTTCACTAATCCAAGAGGTTGCCCTGATAGAAAAGAGGTAGGTACTCCTCCCTAAGCTTATGTTTCATTACTAACCAATTGATGATGGGTGGTTCACCTCTTCTATGAAGTTCTTCCACACTCTCCCAACACAAATGAGAGTTACCAGTGAGTTTAATCTTAACAAACCGAACCTTCTTGTTTTCATATAGGTTCTACCATTCAAAGAAGTGGTCCATCTCCTTCAACCACTTAGTCAAAACCCATGAGTCTAATTAACCATCAAAAGTAGGAGCATCTACTTGATGTGAGTCATCACTCTCTCGTAAGGGTCAACATAATCAAGATTTTCACAGCCCCCACCTTGACGATGAAAGTTATGCCTAGGAGTTGACCTATTTTCTTGTCTAGCATTATGATCCCCACCATTAAGAGCCTTGCTAACATCATTCCCCTCTAGTGACTCAACCCTGACGACTAGGTCTCTTGCTCTTGAGAGGTTCTCAACTGATTTTAGAGTCCTAGGAGTTGATCTTGCATTTGTTGTGCAAAAGCACCAAAACATGTTGAGATCCACGACAATAGACGACTCTGAGCAAGACACTAAACGACCACTGAGTAATCGCATGCAACAGCTATCCTAGACTAACAAATCAAACCAAAACAAATCTAAGAAATGCATTGCATAATATAAAGAAAAGTTTGATCTTTCTTTTCTCCTTTTTCTAAATAAGGTCCAGATTAAAATAAATAAATTGCAAACACGTATCACTGAAAACTCAAAGTATTGTTGTTGGGGGGGGAGGGGGAGGGGAAGAGGGGAGGAGACCAATAAATATCCTGGATTTCCAATAAATTAGGCAAGCCCCACATTAAATAAAAAGAAAACTAATGATATTTGGTTTTTCGAATAGTAATGTGAAAGTGAAATAGGACTCAATGAAGGGATTGGATATATATATGGGAAACAAACTAGCCAGCCACACAAAAATAAAATTGATAATAATTCAGAATCACAATTTATAACACTAAGAGAAGAGAGAATTCAAGCCTGATTCATTGGAGTTAGACCAGGCGATGGGGCTGAATGCTTATTCAAATGAGCCGTTTAAAAGAAAATTCCTCTCATTTGGCCACCAATTTCTTTAGAGCCCCTGCGGTGATTGACGTTGCACTTGTTCCCACAGTAGTGAGACAAGAGGAGCAGAAGTCGCCTTCGCCGAACATCAGAGAGAGGTTGAGAGAGAGACGAGAAACTGCAAGAAGCTGTTTAAAAAACGAACAGACCCAAAGAGGCCATGAAAGTGAGAGAGAAGACGAGAGAAGCTGAGAACAGAGAGGATTTATCTCTTACAGAAGAGAGATTCAAAAAGAGAAGAAAAGGAATGATAGGGTGGTAAGATCATGTGGATGAGAGAGTTGCAGAATCAATGCTGAAGAAGTCCAATGGAAGTAGTTTTTTTTTTTTTTAAATAAAACGGAAGTATATTTTGGCGACACTCTTCTCTCTTTGACGATGGTGATTGACGATGGGAGAAACAAAGAGATATGATCGCTATTGACAATGACAACGAAACAGCAATATGTCAGTTGGGGGTTTTGGCACGGAAAAAGAAAACGGTGAGAGAATGGGAAAGGGAGAGTGTGTTAATGAGAATGAAATCAAAGAGAAAAAACTGTGAGAGAATGAGAGAGAGAGAGTTTGAAATTCTTGTTGATGATGCCGATAACACAACAATAGTGGCAGAACTTTTGGAGGTGGGCTGTCGACCAGCATTTCCCTCTAATGAGGGCGGTACTAAAGCCCTGATCTTGAAATCCTCTATCATATCTTCCAGGCATACCGTCTTATTACAGTTGAACCACCCCTATTGAACTTCCATAGCCTTCTTGAACTGACCAAAACCAAGGGAATGGTGGTTGACTCGCCACAAGACGTATATCCGGTGATTGAGATCATTCTCTTTAGGATTAGCATCCTTCTTCGACCAGCCTATGATAGCATCAATAGCCTGAAAAACTCGCCTTTGAGGTCTGCGTCTTTCACCAAGATTATGTCTCTATTCCTCTCCCTAAAGAAACCAAGAAAGCCATTCGAATCACACCTATGAAGTACCACCAAGGAGAATGAGCCACACCGTTCTAAAATCCGGCAATGCCAGTTTAGCAGTGGCCAAGAAAAACTCAAATGAGAACGTCTTCAACCTTATCTTTGCATCTTTCTAGAAATCCCATTGCATGCAACTAACTAACATCGTCAGAGGATGGTCAATACAAGGAGCAATACAAGGAAAATAGGTCGAAGGAGAGAGGAAGAAGAACCTGAACCAATTTGCTTTAGGAAGAGGCTCCATTAACCCAAACTGTGTTTCACATGTTTCTCCGAAGTATGGTCGATACTTTCAAGTTTCACCACAATTGGTTCACCTTAAGGACAAAAGAGAACTTTTTGTTAGTAACATGAAATGTGAAACAAGTGTCATGTGTATGCTAAATTTGAGAATAAATGGAGATTTATTATTAGGAAAATACATTAAGTGTCCCAATAACAATGCAAAATAATTAACAAATAACAAGCCTTACGAACCATGTAAGCTTACTACTCCATATTGTCTTGCCAAACACTTACATGGAAATTCCATATTCCGTAATGTTATAAAGGCCAAAAGTTAAAGTGCACAAATCACCAAACACCAAAGCTACAATTTTGTAATCTAAATGGATTCCGGATGTCAAAAGAGTAGCATATATTTTTACTAAAGCCCAGAACATGTATGCATACATTATGACAAAGTTTGAAGACAAAGTAATGCAAAAAGTGAATTTAATCAAAACCAGGCTGAACTGAAGGCTACCAATACAACCTGGTGTACACTTGCCACCTAGTTCCAAGTACCTAAGCACTTTGGCCAAGTCAGCCACTGGATCTAAATGAGCCTTCTTCTTTTTTGATAATTAATGATGTAGATTAAAAAGAAAAAATAGTTACATAGCAAGTACAAGTATATGTGATTTCCAATCCCTAAACCTCAAGAGCCTTCTTTATCACTTCGCATGGGCACTCTTCATCAATGTTTCTAATTTTTTATTTTTTTTTTACCAATATGGACATTCTATATCCATCTATGGAATTTTCCAAATGATTTAAGTCCAAATGTCTATAGCATACTTAAGGGCTTATTTTCCAAAGCACCTGCCAGAGCACCTATTAAATAATAAATGTGTGCTAGTCTTAAGATATCGAATTTTTATGCAATATAAGCTGTTTTAAGATGATGATACAATGCATTATGTGCCATATCGCCTAGATCTACAGTGACATTCCAAAAATGATCACAAAGATCGCATGCAATTGTCTTTTGAATCTAGTAGAAGTGGAGTTGGTTGACTTGATGTTTATCTCTCTCCCCATTATATTTTGTTTTGTTACTTGCAGTTCGCTTTTCTTAATATGAAACATCTGGAACCGCCATCATCAAAGAAAAATAAAATTAAACATCTAATTATGATGTCTTCGTATATAATTCCTAGTGCCGCTACTCAACTGGACAGCCTGCTGGCTTCCATACCCATAATGTCAAACAACTCCACTTCTACTAGATTCAAAAGACAATTGCAGGCGATCTTTGTGACATGGGTATGGGTATAAACAAGTATACTCCCACTTAGCTAGACCCATTCATATGAGCATGCTTCTAAAACTCAGCCAAGTTAACTTCGTATCGACCATGAACATGCCAACATTGAGCCACAAAACCAATGGTTCACCAGAAACGATTGGTATCGGCAAATACTGTCCAATACAAATCAATATCGGCCAAGACAATTTGGCTGTTCTGGCAGAGGCCACCATTTTCAGCATTCCCAAGCTCATTTCTCCTCACACCCAAGTCAGATTTCAAAAAACCTTTACACACACCCACCAACACGCAACATCTCCTCCGCCGGCGCCCCCCCCCCCCCCCCCCCAAAACACAACAAAAAAAAAGACATTTTGACCATCTCTTTCATTTGGTGATATCCAAAATGTAGATTGAGGCTTCAATTGCACAGATCTAAGACATTTTAGGATAATGGGCAGTTCTCCAAGAAATCAAAGAAAAGGTATTTTTCTCACAGATTCTCCACTTTCTAAAATCTTTTGACATTTTTATAATTTCATTAGATTTTTCTTTTCTTTTTTTTTTAAGATTTTTTAGACTTTCAAAAAAAAATTGGCCTTTTTCCTAATTTTTTGGGCCGACCAGGTTGACTCAACCCATATCAGCCCAAACTCAGTCAATTCAAATGGTATAAGTCAAGTCAACTCAATCAAACTCAAGAGATAAGGAGGCCAATACCAAGTTAGTGAACCTCCCAGAATCACCAAAATCCATGTTACCAAAACACTTCCGTAATTCATTAGTATATCCATGGCCAGCTCGAAAGTACAAGTATCGAGAATCTACGTCTCAACATCATCGATATTATTAACACAAATTTTCCTCAACAACGACACTGTGTACATGGTCTATGGGTCATGTCACATGATGCTATACCATGTAGTAATTTACTTATCATAAGTCGGCAACAATACATGTTCTCTGGCATCATTGCCAATGGAGGCAAGCGAACCAACTAAACCCAACACTGAAGCACCAACTCTAGTCTCAAGCATGATAAATTTGTTGCTACCATCACCACCATCATTGTCATTGACAGGTCTCCGTGCACGTTAATCTGTAAATCACTGCATGAGAATAGCCACCATTTTCTACAACCATCTAATAGCTACCAATCATTCGATCTGTTAAGCAATGACTCATCATTCCTTCTTGTCCATATATTGTCCTTGAAAATATCACTCAAATTGGTGGGATTGTAACCCCCATCATTATCATCACACAATGTAAGATCATGAATTCATAGTTCCAAATTGTAATGAATAAACACAAGATCATGAAAATTTTGCTTTCAGATGATTATGGAATCTTGGAATCTTAAGCAGATTAATGAGAACGTGACCCAACTCCTTCCACAACCAAAATGAGGAGAAGATTATACCTAAAACTTTAAGTGCAATTTGCTAAAAGTCTACAGGCAATAAATTGCAAATTGTAGTGTAATTAATAGCAAGTATGGTTTAAGATTTAAATCACATAAAATTTAAACATTTTTTTTCAAAGAAATTCAAAACCCCAAAACACAAATTCCAAAAAAACAATTAATATACATTATTCTTTCAGAAAATATAATAGACCTACCTATTTGCAAGTTAATAATGGTAATGATTGACAGCATTAAAGTGAAAAAGAAAAAAACATGGATTATGCTTTAAAAATGAAATCCCTAAAAATTAGGTAGTCTGCTAAAATAGCTTACATCTGGATTGTAGAGGCATAGATCAAGCAAAAAAGCAACAAAAAATAAATGGTCTATTTAAGAAAGTAACAGGGTGGGATTTACTATGATTTGGACTCCTAGAAAAAAAGAAACAAGCTCAAGAAGGCTGAAAATGAGGTCTGAACTGCTCCACCCATTTTATTATACTACTGTGTGCTAGAACTGATGTGTGTCAGGAACAAGAGAAATATTTTTTTTTTTTTTGTCCTTCTAAACAATTTCTATGTATTGCATGAAAGTATCAGACTACCATGATCCAGAATACCAGAAGGTACATAAAACCATGCCCCTAAGCCTCTTAACCATCACTTTGAGTAAGATCCTAAAGGAACTCCCCAGCACACTCATAGAGTGAATCTGGTAAATATCCAATGCCACTTCCGTTGTTGGGATCAAAGAGATAAAGATCACATTAGAATCCTTCTCAAATGACACATTCCTCAGAAATGACTCCATCAGCTTCATCATACTCCCGTTAACAACTTTCCAACATTCATTTTAGAGGATTTTACTCAAAATTTGTCCAGCCATGGAGCTTTGCCTCTATTCATCTCACTAATCAGCTCCCAAGCCTCTTCTTCTGAAGTGGGTCTCTCCAAGGAGTTCCACTTCAATCATTCGTCTAATTTTCTCCATGATGTCTAATAAAGTTAAGCAACAAGATGACTCTTAAAAGAGTAGAATAGTAACTCTCCACAACTTTCTGATTCATGCATCTTCGATAGTAATCTCCCATTAACTCTCAAACTGGAAACTGAGTTTACCCCCTCCCAAGCAGTAGCCATAAGATGAAAAAACTTGGTGTTCCCATCTCCACAAATGGCTCTTGATTTCATCTCTTAGTTGTGTCCTTTATGCCCAGCACTTTTTTAATTCTTATCTTCACTCTTTCCTCAGCCATCCACTCCCTTGATGACAGATCATCCATTTTCTCCTTCATACCCAAGTCCTTCACCTCATAAAGTATTTAATTTTGTTAAATAATACATAGTTAGAATTCCTGTTCTCAATATCTTTCCACTATACATAATACATAGTTGTAATTCCCATTATCAGTACCTTTTTGCCATTCCTTTATCTTCAAACTAAGTTTTCATATTCCAATCATATATATTCAAAGCTACAAAATGAAACTTTCTTAAATTCATCACAACTTTCTAGAATAGTTGAATCATTATTAGATGTTCTAAGAAAACCCAATTCCTAAAAGAAGCAAGAATCTATCCTCTCAAGAATAAGATACTAAAATTCCATCAACTTGGAAAATGAAGTTAATGTTGATTTTTAAAGCATGAGGAATCATCCATTCAAAGGTACATCCACCAGCTCATTTATAATGAATAATGTTTGAAAACACCCTGCATGGTTGATGATAAGCATTTCCAGCCATGTCATTTCACACAGAACCAGATTAGCCTGAAACTGCCACCAAGGCACCATGGTAATTCCACTAAATTCAACATCCCCCATCTCCTTCAGTAACTCTTTTGGGTCCCCATCATCCTCCGTGCCATTCCTCCACTTCTATATGACCACATATATTTGGTAATGACCAAGACTCATCCCCTCAACACTATTTAGCACTATAGAAACTGAGAAATACCTTGAAAAAGGCTATGTTTTTTATTTAGCACTTTCTTTCTTTATCCCAATGCATATACCTCCAGCTGACCTATCATAAAAATGCCGATGCTTCTACAACCAAGGCTCCCAATCATCAGGTTTGTCCAACTTGCTTCATTGCTTGACAAACACCAAATCTGGAGACCACAAGTCTACTGCTACATTGCTAGCGACTTTCTTACCTACCGCATAAAGTCCCATTACTTCCAAGGGAATAACCTTTAGCTTCATTTGTAAACATTCATTTCACCTCTACTTCTCCTTCCCGCTTTGCCATTTAGACTGCAAACTGAACTCGGATCTCTTAAATTTCAAGTTAGCCTTTGAAGTTATATCAACACGGCAACACCCTTTCATTCTTCATCCTCAGTTTTTGTGACGTTCTGGGATTCAGTGGCTGTGAAAGAGCAATTGATTCCTCTTCAAAACCATGGAAATAAGATCACACAAAACTGCTAATCATGTCATCCTCAAAGCAAAACAGACTTAGATATAACCACTAAATCATCTCACAATTCCTACATCAATGGTTCATCATATCCCCTTCTTCCACCCACCACACCCCCCACCCGCCCAACATTTCCCTCCTCCTTCCTCCTCCTCCTCTTACCTCACCTATATTCTTGTAGTTCCTATCCCACACTATGAACAAGAAGGATAGCTCAATGTGGTCCCACATTCAAACAGTAATGTCCCTCACATTGTGCCAAATTATTCTTTTCCAGCCCTCTTGGGGACGCCCCTTCCAAACAACCTACCTGCTAGCTAACCCAAGCATACCTATAAAAGTTATCCTCAAAGATTTTCTGCATCCACTATACATTCAATAGGTACATCACCCACCTTTTCTGGAACCCTGACCTCAACCCTAATGCATCCCCATGATTCCAATCAACATCCTTTCCAGCTACCCAGCAAAACACATCAAGAAAAAAAATATCACAGAAGAGTTTGAGAACATTTGGAGAAATCAGGAATGCAAAAGGCAAAATCAATACTGACCCTTCCTCGCCAGAAGAATTAGTTATCGGCTATTTATTTTCTGGATCTTCTTATTCAACACCATCAGCTCCAATAGTGCAAGATTCCTTAATCTTTTCAAGAAATGGGACATCTGCACTCTTCGTCTAAGGGCAGTGCTTCTCTAGGATTCCGCAGCTTTGCTTCTGCATCGACACCCCCAATTGACATGCTTTGTAGTGATTTTCATTTCTAAAGCTCCATCACGCTTTGAAGATGTGCCCTTGAAACATCTTTCCCACTCACCATCAAATTCCACCATCTAGCATGTAGTACTAGGCAACTCCCTTCCTCCCAAGGTGCTCCTAAATTCATCATATAAAGGTACACAAAAGATAGCTATTAGAAAGGTAAATGTTTCTTATGTTCAAATTTGAAAGTACATCAACTCTCCATTACCAGCTTGAATTCAAACACTCACATAAATAAATAAATAAAAGGATCCTGGTAAAATTCCAATGCCAACATCAATATAGTTTCAGCAAGCATTCAGTTTTGAGCAATAAATATAATCACAAAAAAATTATATCAGGAGGAATAATTTTATCTTAATAAATGTCGTTTGGTCAAAAAAGAGACTTCAAGAGCTTGGGAGAAACAATTCCTCTGCACTTCTACTGCTTTCCATGTGAAGAGTAATCCAAAGGGGTGACTGAGGGAAGATAATAGATAAACAAAATAAACAGGGAAGTTCTAAACATATTACCCAATATATGCTTTATGTTTGGAATCAAGCTGAATCCATCTACCATCACTTCATTCACCATGACTTTTCTTGGACTATTTGGAGCCATTTTTTTTTTTTTTTGGCTTAATCAAGATGCCATGGGTCAATCAGGAGAAATCTCCTTTCTCTTTGATCAAATGAGATTCACAAGCCCTTGGAAAGAGAAGCCAATGGATCACATCAGGAGAAATCTGCTCTCTTTGATCAAAGGAGATTTCCAGCCCTTGGAAAGAGAAGCCTCATAATGTATAGGGCTCTTTTTATGCTATACTGGGAAAGAGAAGCCTCTTAATGTACAGGCTGACAAGGACATGGTCAGTTATAGATTCTATACTGGGACTCGTGCTTCATAGGTAATGATTCTTGCAGTGTCCAAACACTTTACCACTTCAATGTGATTAAATAGACACAACAGAATTTCGTACCTTTTTCTGGGTAAATTTTAGAGGGTGTGGAACTTCCAAGGCATGGTAGCATTAAGCTCAACTTCAATGGAGCTCAATGGGTAATCCAGGGCTTCAAGGACCACAATGGCACCATTCTACATTTGTATTCAGGCCCAATAGGCATTAGGATAATTTTAGGGGTATACTGATGGGCACTAATTCTAGGTTTAAGGTAGGTATGAAATTGAGGTTACAAGGATATCGTGATAGAGGGTGTTTCAGCCATTATCATGTCATGCTTCACTTCATTACAGTTGCATTCATGGAAACTCTTCCACCTTCTCATGAAAAGTTACCGCTTTACCTGATGCTTTGAGCATCTCATTCTCCTGTGTACCAAGGTTAACTAATCATGTAGCAAGTACACATGCCAAGAGGAGTCAATACGGTCTCTTTGTTAGAAGGTCTTTCTTCTGAGGAGATGCTTATTTCAAGGCCTGATTATTTTTGCTGTGGATCACTGGATTTGCCCCTTCGTTGTATTTCACACTAGCTTCATTTGTTCTCTGTTTTCTCAGGCCAATTGAAGTCTCCTTTTCATACTTCCCATTAATAAAGAATCTTAATTGTTCATGTTGAGAATTGCACAATGTGAACAGTAAGAAAAATAGAGAAGAAGAAGAATAATAGCATGCAAATTTTAGTGGTTCGGCAATGTGCCTATGTCCACTGTTTACGGAAAAATTTCCACTATGAAGAAAAAACAATTAGGGTTACATCAACATATATATAACAACCCTAAACCCGGTTGTAGACACCCCAAAATTGCACGATTTTTGATAAATCTTGAAGGAGAGAAATATTTTATTGGAATTTTCAATTCTTAGCGTTGGGTTTAAGATCCTTAACCCATTTGAATCCAAAACCATAAAGGAAAAGGCTCAAATTCAATCTTTTGTGCAAAGTCAAACTTTTTCCGGTGGAATTTTGTTGACTTTTGACCCCCAAAAATGAAATATTTTTAAAGCAAGATTTCAAGATAATTTTTCCCGGTAATCAGGTTTTTAGCAATGTTATTGCATAAATGAATTTTTTGAGATTTTAAATCTTGACGAATACCTTGGTATTAACATATTGAACCTTTTTACCAGACCTGAAAAACCGGAATTTTGCCTTGAACTGAAAAGTTGACTTTTTATTCACTTGGAATTTGGGTCTGGAACTATTTTTAATGGATTCAAATGGGGGGTGTTTGCTTATTTACATGTAATATCTTAAGTAAATGGAGATTAAAAAATACAAGGACATTTACTTAAACGATATTACATGTAAATAAGTACTGCCTGTGCAGGCAAGGGTCAGTGCCATGTAGAAACTGTGCAGAGAAGCTTTTTTTTTGTATCCGACATTATATGTCGGATACAAGCATTTTTCTTTATATCCGACATTATATGTCGGATACAAGCCTTTTGCTTTGTATCCGACATTTTATGTCGGATACAAAGATAATTGCTTGTATCCGACCTGAGTTGTTGGATACAAGGTTTTTGCTCAAAATTAGGGTTTTCCGAAAGTTTTCACTTTTTACTGTCTTATCCCTTGTTTAAGAAGTAGAAATCTCGGAAATAACCCTAGGGTTAAGTGCGAGAATGCTAGACACTTCCTTGTGTTTACCATTAGGGTTACCCTTAAACCTAGCATCTGCCTATAAATAGAAGACCCCTCCTCAAGCAAATGGCCATAAGTTGGAGATTGAAAAGCTCCGAGTGAAGAAGGAAACCGCTGCCGCATTGCTTCCAGAAACCCAGGTAAGCCTAAAACCCTCTTTATTTTTCTGTTCTTACATTATAGGGTTAGCTCTTTCTTCTACCTTTCTGTAGAATAACGGCCCTCTCTTCGTGTATGCAACCCCTACCCCTACTCAAAGTACCTCAAGACTCCCTCTAGCCGTAAAACGTGAAGAGGGATCTAGGGGAAACGAGATTGGGGATTGATCCTTAGTCTTAGAACCCTTTTGAAAAGCCTTTTGATTCTATGAAAACCGTTTCATACTCAAAATACCCCAAGACTATCTCGAAGAACCGTAAAACGAGGAGAGAGAACTAAAGGAAAAGAGAATAGAACGGAACCCTAGGTTTTTTAGAACCCCATTTGATTGATATGAATGCTATATGTTGTTATGTATGTGATTGAAGAGTTAATTTGTACACATGCACATATTGCACTTGTTTTGTCGGAATCGGCTTGTATTTGGGATCTATTGCATCCATTGTGACAGATCTGAAATAAATAGCCCCAAGCATTTCTGGGATATTTCTTATTGATTTCAAACGAGTTTATCTCGAGTATTGAAAACCTCTAGGACTGACCTCTCGGATTTGGGCATTTTTGCTCCATTTTAGGTTTTTGGCATATTCTCTCCAATCGGAGAGAATGGTGAGCCAAACTTGTGCCCTATTTCCCCCTGCAGGTTTTTCAACACTTTTTAAATGATTTTGATTTATATTGCACGGATTACACACACTT
This sequence comes from Buxus sempervirens, assembly GCA_947561395.2. Classification (NCBI taxonomy): domain Eukaryota; kingdom Viridiplantae; phylum Streptophyta; class Magnoliopsida; order Buxales; family Buxaceae; genus Buxus; species Buxus sempervirens. The sequence goes on along the minus strand of OX387190.1, from coordinate 17,693,195 downwards.
GATCACCGTTTTGGGATAATTTTACTTAAAAATGGCAAAACTGGACATCATCTGTACCCTAACTTCGGACACTCATAACTTCATCATCCGGATGAATTTTGGAGTGATTCCAAAGCCATGGGAAAGGTGAGGCAGTCTAGTACATGTCTGTAAAATTTCATTAACTTTTATGAAGTGGATTTTTGACACCATTCAGTCGAAGTTGATAGGTTAGTTCAAGTCAAACTGCTGAACCTATCACTTTGAATGAGCACTCTCTACTCGTTTTAAATCCGATTCAAGTGATTTTTGTTTCTGTGTTTTCCTTTATGAGTCTACTTTCAAATCCAATTGGTTTCATAATTTTTTGATTTCATTTATGTCTTCGGTAACAGATTTACTCAGAACTGCTCAACAGCATATTTCTGGGCTAATCTGTGATCCTCGGGTCCTGTTTGGGAGGTCACCCAAGGCACCTCCGGATGAAGTTTGGTATGGGGCTAGTTTCATTTGAAAGATGGCCCTACAGATTTCATTCATGCAAAAATTCACGGATTTACATGGAGCCAATTTTCCTAAATGAATTTCCAAAGTTGCCCACTTGTTACTTTTACCGATTTCCAACAGCAGATTTCAAAGGAAAATAACTCTTAGGGTTTTAACAGGATTTAATTGAAAATTTGCATGAGTCTTCTATTTATCATAATCTTCCAAATGGATTTGGCTTGATTCAATTTAAATTTGATTTGAATGATTTCAAGACAAATGGCTCTATCTTTTACCGAATTTTCCGGATTTGTCTCAACTTAGTTTTGTTCAAGTTTTGCCTTGATTTCCATTTAATAGTGATATCCCAGAAGTGAAACTAACATAAAAGAGGATCTGGAATTCATTGGATTTCTCATGTGGAAGTATCATACATTTGTTTAATCTTTTTTCAAGGTTTTTGATTATCTTAACAAGCTTTCTTATTTTTTAGCATGAACAACACTTGGCAACCACCTTGTGTGGGTGAGTGGGGGTGCCTAACACCTTCCCCCGTTCATAATCTAGTCCCCTTCCCATCTCTGGATTTTATTTTCAAGTAGAATCATTTTTACTCTAGTTTTTGTCCTTTTGCTTATTTTGATGATTTTTTGTGTCCTTTTACTCTAGTTTTTGTGCCCATTTTGTTGAGCCCATGTGATGACGGAGGGAATCATCTAGGTGATTTTTCCATGTCTCACACCGGTATTTCTGAAATCCCAAAAAAACCCTTTGGACCTTGAGTATGAACCATTGTTTCCAACAGTTCATGAAAGAAAATAAATAAAATAAACAAACAAAGTTTCCTAGTAAATATCAAAGAAGGTCAATATAGGAGTGATGTGGTCTAATCAAAGGGAAACAAACTTCTATAATGAAATTGGCCCCCTTTTTTCTCATTTGTGTTCAAATTCAAGTATTGGCCCTCCTCCTTTTCCCCTTTCTTTCCTTTGGCAAGCTCCCACCCCTCCCAAAGTCCTTGCTTTCATGTGGACAGTTTTCCATAATGGTACAAATACCCTTGATAATCTTCAAAGGAGAAGAAAATGACTTGCTATTTCGCCTAATGTTTGTCTGTTGTGCCTAAAAAATGGTGAATTGGTGGATCAGATCTTTCAATAGTGTGAACTGATTGGGCCTATTTGGCTTTCCTTCATTGGAAAAAATTGGAGTGAATTGGGTGTTTTAAAAATCTACTACTGATTTGGCATTTCAGTGGAATTTTCTCATGCTAAAAAGAAAAAGGCAGATGCTGTGTCAAGAGGTTTTCTTTGCAACAACATGGTTTGTTTGGTTAGCTCAAAATCAATGCATTTTTTTACTGTGAAGTTTTAATCAAACAAAGGATCCTTGATGATATTATGGTGTTGGTTTCATGATTTCATCTTGGGTATGCATTAAGGAGGAATTTAGGAGTATCTCTCCCATCGGTGTAATATGGGACTCTGCTACTATTGCTGTTGTGCACTAGTTTTGGGTTGTTAGTCTAGTTGTTTTCCTTTCTACCAAAAAAAAAGTCTAGTTGTTTTCCTTCTTTCTTTCTGGGTACCCACTTCTCATGGGTCCCGTTTGCTTCTGTTTTTTATGCTCTTTAATATATTCTCTTATTAACCATCAAAAAAAAATTTCTATAATGATAAATACAATAATAATGCGCAGGAGCAAAGAACTTGTTACTAATCTCTGAATTCTATACTGACAAAGAAGAATAGAAGATAATAATGTTCAGAAGCAAAGAAATTGCAACTAACCTCTACCTGCCAATAATTATCCACCCGAATTCCCAGGAAGCATGTATGTCTGCATTAAGCACCAAAAAAAAAATTTTATTGCATACACCTGAAGAAAGAAATCAAAATCTTCTGTTCCTCCAACTGCGATATCAAATACCCCTAAGGGATATCTCCAGCTGCTCTATCCTCTTAGCCAGATCATGCTTCCCGCAGTTCTTTAATCCATCAGTAACCATATCAAAATTTTGTGCCCTTGGTGACAAATCATATTCTGTCATCTCAACTAGATAATTGGCAGCTTCAACAAATCTCCCTCCTCTGACACACATCCTTATCAACATGATATACACTGGTCTGTTAGGTGGATGCCCCTGGGCCTTCATATCACTGAAAAAACTAAATGCATCCCCAAATTGGCCCCTCCTACATAGCGATTTAAGAATAGGGGCATATAAACTTGGAAATGGTTTGTGCCCATCTTCCATGGAGTTATGGATAAGCTTAAAGGCCTCATCAATCAAACCCAATTTGGAAACAGCAGGGATCAAGATTTTGTAAGTGCCAATGTCAGGAGAAAGCCCCAATTTGCAAACATCCCAGAGAAGATTGACACAAAAATCAACCTCCCCAGATTTGCATATAGCTTCCAACAGGGAATTGAAGGTAGCAATATCTGGCAAAAATCCCTCTTTCGTCATCTTCAGTACCAACCCCTTAGCAGACTCAAGGTAACCGGCATTGAGCAAGCCATCAATTAGAAGGTCCCGACCACGAACAGGTGGATTAAAACCCTTTCGACTCATCTCCTCAAGAAACTCCCGTGCTTCCCTGAGCTTGCCTGTTGAGCACCATCCATTTACCAGAATGGCAAAAGTCCTCTTATCTGGAACAGCCCCCTTCCGTATCATCCGCCTAATCAATGCATACGCCCCTTGAAAGTTCTTAACCTCACAGAGTGCAACAAGCAATGAATTATAAACCCCAGTTGTCTGCGGGCAATTAAAGTTCTTCATCCGGTTAAATACTTCAACGGCCCGATCAGTGAGCCCATGCTTTCCATAGGACTCGATAATAGTGGAGAATGTTTCAGGAGTGAGAAAAAAACCGTGGTTCTTCATCTGTTCCGCAACTTTCCACATCGTATCCCAGTTTCGAGTCCTGCCTAGAGTTTGGATAAGCTCTTCATATTCAATAGTGGTGGGTTCGTAACGGAGCTGGTTTCTAGCCCAGTTGAAGAAACGAAAGGATTCAATGCCTGACTTGCCACAGCTTCGGAGGACCCGATAGACAAGTTCAGATGTGACATTGATTTGCATCTTCTGGAGGGTTCGTTCCATATAGAAATCACGACGAACAATATTGGATATGTGATGGATGGCAGCAAAGTAGTCGTCACTGGAGGCCCCCTTTTTGACATTTTCATGATTCTCATGATAAGAGGCTGTTGTAATCAGTGGTTTGCAAGATTGAAAAGTGGGGGGCATCATTTGAATCATAAGAGCAATCCGTCCTAAGTAAACTCCTGTGGATGCAATCTGAAAAAGCAAAATCAAATCTCACACGGCTAAGCGTACAAGCAAAGAATCAAATCAACCAAAGAAACATCAAAGCTGTAATAGAAGCTTAAACCAATCAACTCAACCACATGCAACCAACAAAGCGGATAAAGAGTTCAAGTTGACAAGATACTAACAAAAAGAAAATTTTTCCTACAAAGGCATTAAAGGCACTGCATTGAGAATCACATTTCTCATCCACAAAATATGTTCATAAAAGAGTTATTGTTTATGCTTACATAAGGAAAATTAGCACTCTAGTTCAATGCAAGATTACATTTGAATACAAGCAATCAATCCAAAAATACAATCAAACTCAATCCTCACTAATATTAATATAACCATCAACTATAATCAAGACATACAACTAACTAAAAAATCAACTAGAAAACAAAAAACAAAAAAAAAGTTGTAAGATTTCAATATAACTACAAATATGACTGATGAAATCAAAGAATCAGAAACCACACTTACAGGAAGCCTAAAAAATACAACTTACTAATCCCAAAAACTCAAATTACACAACAAATAACAAATGCGTATATTTCAAATCAATAAAAAGTACGTATTCACTGCTACCTTTGACTTAATATAATTTCATTATTACCGATCCAAGAAAACACAAAAAGGGAAGACGGGGCGTTCTTCTTTATAAGAGACGTCAGGACTTGCAGAGAAAACATCAGTTCATGGCGAAATAGAGACACAAGCTCTCAAAGAAATTACCCTAAAACCAACAAAAACTGACTTCAGTACAGAGAAGCTCGAACGCTTCAACATCGCAGAAGCCATGTACGCTCTCTGTGCAGGCTATCAACGGGCATCCCACTGGTTTTTACCGCTGTGATGCCCCCAAATTTTTCTATTTTAGTATTTTCGATGAATCCCTTAATTATTGCACTTGTGCCCTAATGTGCTACAAACATTTCAAGTAATTTTTAGTTAAATAGCCACAAGCATGGATTTATATTTCGATTTTCATGAAGTTTCACTTTTGGAGTAAGGACAAAGGACGTTTTGAGAGAAGTTTTGATGGAAACTTTTTTATTTTCATGATTTATTGCATAAAAATTTCTATACATCAAGAAAAGCTTAAATTAATTAGTCTTTTTTAATTATCACAAATCAAAAATATGCTTTCTTAAGAATCTTTATTTTCAAAAGCGTGTTTCTCAATTAGTGTCGTTTTGAGCTATCCTTATATATTTTTTCTTAATTTAAGGCTATGATTGGAGCCTTGGATTTAGGGAAAAAAAAAGAAAAAGCTAAAAAGGAGAAGAAGAAAAAAGAAAAGAAAAGAAAAATACTAAGTTTCTTTCCTTTTCTGATATTTGGATGAGATGAGAAATAAAAAGAAAACAAAATTTTATTTTAGTAAGATGATGGGTTGAGGTGGTGCCGAGTGGCAGTGGGTGGTGGCAGGTGACAGTGGGTGGTGGTGTTGGCTGGCGATGGTGGCGGCAGCTAGTGGTGGTGGTGGTGGTGCCGGGTGGTGGTGGAGGCTAGTGGTGGTGGTTGGCAATGGTGGGTGGTGGTGGCGGTGGTGGTGGGTGGTGGGTGATGGGTTGTGGTGGTGGTGGATGGTGCTAGTGGTGAGGTGGGTGGGTGGTATGAATAATAATAAGTGATGAAAAATTTTCTTTTCTTTTAAAATTCCTACCTTTTTGAAAAGAAAATTTTTTACATTGGAGAGAAAATCTCATTTTCCTTCATCTAAACCAAACAAGAAAAAAGAAAATTTTAGCATTTTCTTTTCTTTTTTCCCCAAATCTAGGGCTCCAAATACAGCCTAAAAAAAAGGTATTTTATTGTTAAATATAAAGAGAAACATAATGACTAAGAAAAATAGTTTGTTAATTATAGTTGTGTTTGGCATTACTTTTTGCTTTTGCTTATTGAAGCAAAATCATACTTTTTTAAATAATAAGCATGTTTGATTAGTGTTTTCTTGTGCTTTTCAAGATAGAACAAAAAGCAATCTAATTGCTTTTCTTCAAAAACAATTTTTTTGCTTCTCACTTTTTGCTTTTTTGCTTATTGCTTCTAATACTAATAACCAATCCATACCACCACCATTACAAACACCAACCACTACTACCACACCTACCACTTCCAACCACCACCTCCACCCACCACTACCATCTAGTCTCACTTCCCAACATGGGCACCACCATCACCGCGACAACCACCCATCACTCACCACCACCACCACCACCATCCCCCACTAAATATCAGCATCATCCCCCAAAATTACAACCACCAACAACATTCCCACCACCACTACCAACATTGATCCAGTTGCCCACTACCACCATCATCGTCACTACTCATGCACCCAATACCACCTCCATCCACCATTACTACCAGCACCACCAACACTACCCATTCACCCATCACCACAACCCCACCACCACCCACCACCATCCACCAAGACCACCAGGACCCCCACCCACCAATACCACCACCACTACTATCACCAACCACCCAATGACCCACCACTTCTATCACCGCCCACCCATTCACCTACTAAAACACCCTCATCAACCAATACTATCACCACCACCACCACCCGCCACCATCATCACCATGACCACTAACCACAATTACCACCATCAACCACTAGTACCATCCACCACTACCACTAGTACCATCCACAATCCAACACCCCTACCCACCTCCACCACTAACCCTTACTATAATAGTGATAATATCAGCAAAGCATATGTGAACTAAACAGTTTTGTTTCATGAAAAAAAATCTTCATAAAAGCAAAAGCAATTTAATTGCTTTTCTTGCTTTTTGAAGCAATTTTTGAAAAACAATACCAATCATAGCTTATAAGTGAAAAGGTTAGAAATTTTCTTATCTTAAATAATATATTTATTTTAACTTCAAGGTATTTAATTTTAATCAAAAAAAGGAGGACGATGAAAAAGGATAGGGAATTGTCTAGATCTTAAGTTAATAATGTAGGATGATATATTTTTTATTCTTCTTGACTAAATGAACAATAGCATCCTATCCTTTCTTCTTGGCTATCTCTCTCCATACACCATAGCCAAATCCTACTGATTAGAGGGTGGCACGTGCAATATTTACAGAGCTTGTTACACAAGCAGCTGTGTAATTATTTAGGGGTAAAGAAGTCCTTAAAATTTCAAAGGATAGTTTTTTTTTTTTCGACAAATGAAAATGTTGGACCTAAATTTTTGTGTTTGCTTTATAATAGGATAGTAAAATAAAGATTTGTTGCTCCCCATGAAACCTGAAGAAAAAATTAACAACATGATTAATTGTCTCACTTCTACATATTAATAAACAAGAAATTGCTTACCCATCGTTTAGTATAACTCTTCAAATGCAACTTTCATAAGTCAAAAAGTTGTTCTTAAAAAGCAACTTTTGAAAATCACTTTTCTACTTTTGTAAATAGAAAAATTGTTTGGTAACAAGAAGTCAAAATTTACATAAAAGTTAAAAAGTTGAAATTAATAATAGAGATGGTGATCATGTTGGTAGTAGGTGTAATGGTGTAAGTGGTGGCAGTGGCGTGGTAGAAGAGGTCCTAGTGCTAGTGGTGGTGGAGGAAGAGGTGGTGTGGTGGAGATGAAGGTGGTGTTGGTGGAGGTGATGGTTTTGAAAGTGGAGGTAGTGGTGGCAAGGGAGGACGTGGTGCTAGTTGTGGGGGTGGAGGTGGTTGTGGTGCTGGTGGTACTGGAGGTGGAGGAGGAAGTGGTTGTGGTGGTGGGGATGGAGGTGGAGTTAGTGGCAGAAGAGGAAGAGGAGGTGGTGGTGGTGAGGAAGAGAGAACTAAAGACTATAAGTTGCTTTTCAACTTTTGAGAAGTTATTTTTTTATTTTTCAAAATTTTTTGAAAAATGACTTTTCAACTATTGAAAATTATTTTTCAAACGAGGTCACAAACCTGACTTTTAAAATTTTTTTAACTTATTCCACTTTGAGAAGATGAAAAGCAATTTTGAAAATTTATACCCGCCTCTTTAGTTCATGGCAAAATATAAAACAACTTCAGTAAGTCCTACTAGAGCAATGGAGGACTAACTGGACTAGTGAAAAAAAAAACTGGACTAGTGAAACTTCATCCATGATGTAAACTGCAAGATCTCCCTCTGCTTTGCTCCCCACACCTTCACACCATTTGTCAGTCCCTACTTCGGTTTTTCATTTGAGAGCCGAAATGTCCCATGAATGAACCCAGAAACCTGTGTCTAAAGTCCTTCATAGGACTTCCTACTCTCTTAAGGGCAGACTTGCCATACATGGCATGCCTCCCAACCCTATTCAGGTACTCTTCAAAGGATATCTAATATTCCAACAACAGATTATCAGTTCCCTTAGAACCACTCAAATCAATCACACTAGTCAATTTGATCACTTCTTGCTTTCACCATCAGTCCCAGAATACGAACCAAAAGTACCTCTCCTGTTCCCCATTCACAGCTATGTCAATGTAATATCTGACAATGGCATCATTCATGCATTTTTTCATTTCAGTAGAAACTTGTGGCAGACACAAGGAAACAAAATGACTCGAGCTTGCAAATATATGCTTTTAACTTCCTCTATTCGACAGTCGGCATATAAACAAACCCCAGGACCATATACACCTGATGGTTTCCTCTTCCAAGTCATTGTAATTGATCTCAAATGATACAAATACAGAATGTAAATTATGGGAAACAGGAAAGAAATGCCAAGACAAGAAATTAAGGCAACTGAACCCAAATCTCAAAGTCCATGCCTTCCCATGGTGGGTCCTCTAGCTTAAGTATCACAACAAAGTGTCTTGAACTACTGACCCATATCAAATGTTAATTGTCATGGAGGGCTTCAATGCGGGAGGAGGTCTTCAACTTTTATTATCAGTTACTTCTGTCACACAGCAACCTTGATTTCTGGACAACCGGAGTCTTTGAGAACATGGATATTGATCAAATTCCAAACATTGGCAACAACCCCACTGGATAGAGTGAGGAATGCTTGCCTTGCAGCCACACGGTGTGCTTCAAGAACCTCGACATTACTGAAAAGATCGCAGAGAACCTTTTCAAGATCTGCCTTTCCAGAAACCTGCATTAAGAGTGCTTTTTGAGAGATCCCAATGGTATGCTGAAATTATATAAAGAAGAGCTTACAATCTGTAACAGCTACACATGAAGTTGAAAAAAAGGAAATTCACCAAATCTATCAAAAGGAATGCACTGCTCTTTAAGTCATAAATTAATGGTTAAGCCAAAAAATTAAGAGAAAAATTCATTTTGGATAGAATATATTGATGTATGCAGACTCATATGGTTTTCCATATTATTTCAACTCTCTTTATAGGGATTGCCTCATTGCTGTCCCTACATGTTTGTGCAGTTATCCTGCAAATGGCTTCTTTTACAGGCAAAAAAAGCAGATTTTTGACCAGCATGCACATTTAGATGTATCCCGAAACCCACAAGAAAAAAATGGAAATCCAGCAAATTTTGATGGTTATCTAGCTTACAGGTAAAACCTAGTTAGATGCAAATGTATAAAAATTATCTAGCATCTCTTTACATCACTGAGATATGATGCTTCTACTTTCTTCATGCTATGAATAGATCAAAATAAAAAATAACTCTTATTTTATGATATCAACCACACTCGTTTAGCATCCTAAACTACCGAAGGCCATGCAACTACCTTGCATCACAACTGAATCCATAGAAGGGCCACAATATTCTTGTCTTTCTTGATAATTTCAATGCATTCCATCAACTTGAGATCAGATAGTCAACTTACATCCTTCTGAATTTGTTTCATTTCTCTTATTTTTCAAAAGTTGACATAGTGTTCTGTGTCAATATAAGTTTCAATTACTAAATTAATTTTATGATTATTTGAGTACAAAAACAATTGACTAAAGCACAAGACCAACAAAAATTGTATAAAATTTCCACAAACAAAACTTTGAAAAGACAAGTGATACAGAGGTTATAAATGCAATGGAACCTTAACATTAGGAGATCAGCAACACAGTTTTGCTTGAAAAAGCAGTTGCACTTTTTTTTTTGCTGGCTTTACAAGGAACAAGGTTTTCAGGATATTCTACGGTTTCTTGAGTTAGGGAGGTGGCTTTTAGACGTGCGGCTGTCCCGCATGCCCATCCCAACTGTGTACATGCTTTCCTTTACTTAATACAATATTCGTTATTCATCAAAAGAAAATAAAAAAAAAAAAAAAAAAAAAAGAAATGGAAACAAGGTTTTCAATGATAGGAGGCTACGGTGTCAAGCAAACAGAGCATCTTCAGAGAATATCGCACCAAGAAAACTTCATCAAACGAATGCCTCCAACAATACTTCCAGTTTGAAAATATGGAAGAGGCTTTCCTCACCTGTATAACTGACAAAGGGTTTGATCTTTGCATTTCAGAGACCATGTGAGAAAAGTGACCAACATGCTGACCTGGAAATCAGAAAAATAAAAAAATGACAATATATGCTTGAAAATCAAATTAAAAACTTGCAGGTTTTGGAACAAATGAGAAAGTTTTATGGTATTGACCTGTTAAAACTGCACAACCAGCTGCAGCAGCCTCTGAAATGTTATGACCAGCTAAACCAGGCAAAAAAGAACCTCCAATAACAGCTATTGGAGTTATCCTATACAAGCTTCTTAGTTCTCCTACAACACAGGTCCAAAGATAATATAAGCATCACCACTCTAGCAGACCAAATTTCCTTAAACAGATATGCCAACTGATGTAAAGAATTTCAATAGAACACCCTCCACTAGGTCCTACGTTTACCTAGATGATTTTAGCCTATACTGCAGTCTTATGTACCGCACTACTTATCTCCATTTAATTTATTGGTAGGATGATGAAACAAACGCAGAGAGCAGGCTTTATCCAAATTTTCATGGTGGCCCTCCAATGGTCTTCGAAGGAATGCGGCTTGTACAAATAGGCTGCAATTTGTTATGAAGTTTGAACCCAGATCTGGTATAATAACACATATTTAATCGACTATATGAGCCACACAACAAGTTTAGCATGACGCAATCACTGTGTAGATAGGTTGTGACTGGATAATAATGAATTACAAATTTTCATAAGAGCAGATGTGTTCTCTTAGGATGCTTCGCTACATAATTTGTATGTGTACTTCATTTCATCAAGTTTCATCAATATCATATATCCAAGAATTCTACATCTTTCCAGTTGCAACACCTTAGATTTATTGTTTTGTGTAAAGAACCTGGTTATTACATCATGTAAAAAAGAAGAAACATTCTCAAAGCTCCAGGCTATAGAAGTTCAAAGCCACAAAAACAGTACAGAACATGTTAACAAAATGCACACCTAATGTATCAACTACATATATATTGGTGTTTGGCACAATCTTCTCATTGCAAGACCTTAATGCCACGTCCATGCCTTCTTCCTGTAGTTCCTGCAAAATTGGCGAAATATATATTTTTTGATATAAGATACAGGCAGACAGTATCTGATGCAGTTGGAAGAAAGCTGTAGAAAGTGATTCCATTCAGTGGGATAAGCATCAAAGAAGCCATGAGAATCATATGAAGCCATCTAGAATGAAGAATTGAGCATCTATCTTTTGATATCAAGTGTTAACATCAAGCAGATGAGAATGATTATATTGTAAGGTGCCAGAGCAAAGTATCAAATCATACTAGAGCAATCTCTTGTCCTTGCTGTGGATGTCTAGGGACGATAATAGTAACAATGTCAGGGTAAAGTTCCATTAGTACTCTGTGAACCCCATATATGACTGCAATTAAAATTTCATGACTTCCAATTAGTAAAAACACAACTATTATAATAGTCAGAACAAAGGAAAATTACTATGCAACAGTAACAAAAACCTCAAAAAAGAATAAAACAAAAGCACGGGAACAGTAACACATAGAATTTGCTAACATGAAACAAGAATATAATCAAGAATGTACCTACAATCCAGGAGATTTAAACTGATATTCCCAAGGCATTTACACCAAATATAGCATTTAATTATTAGCATTTCCATTAAAACAGGCGGAATGTAACTGTCATTATTAGATTTACAACAAGGGAGATAAATCGGACTGCCAACGTAATGACTTGGAACAACCTAGGGTAAGATTTGTATAACTGATTAATTAATTAAATAATTAATCTATCAGACTTATGAATCCAATGGGATTTAAATCGGGCTTAAATTGGTCCTCAATAGCTAGATATGTAGCATATTAAGAGAATAAAGTGTGTTTTAGCAGCAGTACTTAATTAAGGAGTCCTAATTCAAGTAGAAATTAAAGAAATAGTGTAATTAGCTGTTGTTCAAATTACTAAATAAAAATTGGACTAAATTGCAATTTTAGTGGAGGTTGGAAGTTTTTTGGCCAAAGGGTGCTTATGTAATTCTAATCAAGTTACGAAAACCCTAAACCTGATAATGTGTAATTATGCTAGATTGTTTTATTTTATTAATAAGCAAATCGGGAGTGGACGGCTAGGAGAATTGGGAGAAAGAGAAGAATCACACATCCAGTTTTGGGAACTTGGAGAGAATTTGGAATTTTGTAAAGATCAATTGTAGGAAAATTCCTGCAATCAAGAGGTAGGCAGATTCGTCATACTTTGTTTAATTTATTTATGTTTTTTTTTTGGTGACTTTAGATTAGTGGATTAAATCAAGAGCAATCATCTTGATGATCTTTAATCAGTTTTGGATAATAAGCATTAATTTCTAGAGGATCTTTATGGGTTGTTATCTTCTTAGGTGTGTTATTGATCATATTCATTGATTATTAATCACCTTTATAGGTTTCTTGATCATCTTTATTAAATTCTTACAAAAAAAATTGTATAAATTAGTGTTGTCTCTAGAATTATGATGTAGTGAAGGAAACCTTAAATATCTGTGTTTCAGCAAATATAAAGTTAATTTACAATATTTAGAATCACGATATGACTTTGAAAATTTAAAATTTGAGTTTTTCATATAAGAATATTTTTTAAAGAAAATAAGTAATTCTTGAACATATTGAAACTATAGAAATTGTTACTGAACAAAAAATTAACCTTCTTCTTCACCCTTGTGTATTGAAGAAGCCATCCAAACCTGCCTATGGGCAAGCTGTAGCTGCATATCGTCTATACTTCTGCTCTCCTTCTCAGAAACTTCAGCCTCTACCACAGCTGGATGAAAAGATGTGGCTGTAAATTAAGTCACTGCAAAAAGAATGTATTTAACCAATTTGTCTTCTTCCAAAATTATTTAAGTATTGAAAGCTATGAGGATGAATACGTCGAAGTTGTTGCTTCAGATAGCAGCAATAGTTTGTGGTAGAAAATCTCTTCTAACCACAATCTAGCCCACTGCTCCTGTCAGATTACCTTTCAAACTCTTCGTCATATCATAGCATGCAAATTGTAACTGAAAAGTTTGATGGCTAAAATTGTTTAACATACCGTATTTCAAGTCAGCACAAAAGTGGATGACAGATGGTGGGGCTTGCAACAGCTGAAACCGGATTGCCTGCACTGTGCTCTGCTAAATGTAACAAGATTAGTCCAAAAGTGTTAAAGGCACACAATTGAAACAATAGAAATGTTACACATATATACCAATGGGGCAATCAGGGAAAATTTTGACAGCATTAATGCAATCAATGGAAGTGCTCCTGGCATAGACCAATGTTGGAAAGATTTTACAGACATCCGAGCGTTTAATAATGCCACTGCAATCTAAAGAGAAATTGGAACAATGAAAATCCATATTTAGCAGTAGCATAAAATACATGTGAAGGATAAATTCAGTGAGATATATCCCCGATGATGCCAAAACAGAAAGTATAAGACGTTTATAAAAAGGATAAACAGAGAGCAAAATAATAAATCTAATGTATACAACAACAATGTTATTTAAGTGCCTAACAGCATTCTAATTGTAGGATATAAAAAGTGAATCCCATTAGAAATTGGCTTCATATGGCATGTTGTCATATTCCAAATGAACGTAAAACAAAGAGAGAGAAATTTATGAAATTATAGCTTACTCCTTTTCTGGAAGCACCCAAGATAAGATTTGGCCATAGCTCACTTTCAATCAGCACAATTGCATTTGGTTTCCAATACCCAAGGAAAGCATTTATTGCTGCAGGAGTATCAAGAGGAGCAAACTGCACATCCAAAAACTTGAGTACAACAGAATAGATAAATATTGAATGGCACCAATCAAAATACCTATTACAATAAATTTTGCTGCTTGGACAAAAAAATAAATCTTTCCAGCAAGAACTCCAGCAAGAAAATATCAGGGAGAAACGGTGTGTTTTGGAGGAGGGAGGGGAGGAGACAGGAGAACAGGTATACTAGAGATATAGCATTTAAAAAGGCAGAAGCACAAAAATGTGAATGCTCGAGATGCCCACAACAACATTTTAATGCCACGGCTCAATAAGGAGCAACCACTCCCGTCAAAGCCACAACTGAACTTGCCCCATTGGCTAGAAGATACTTTTTATATAATGAACGATACCTGTTTTTTTCTAACAGAAATTTTCACCCAAAAAACAAAAAATCCAATGCATCTTACAGTGATTATTTTAAAATTTTTTATCAGAAAATACAACCTGCTGAAGGTGACAGTAAAACAGTATTTTTTTAGGAAAATGAGAAAAATATTAAACCCCAATTATCTATGACAAAAACAAATACAGGAAAATAAATAAACTAAAAAGGAAGGTTATTTTAAAGCCAACAAGATTAAGTGCACAACACTATAAACAAGTGAGAATAGAAAATAAATCTCTAACTGCCTTATTTGTATAGAGAGTAAGCTAAATTAACATTTGAAATGGTTATAAAAGATTAAAGAACCTGTCACAAATTTCAAATTCAAAGAAGATTACAAAATCTCCTACTAAAATAACTAATGAGCAACAATAAAATATGAAAAAGTCAAACAATACCTGATATACCACTCCCCTTGGAACCCTGTCCTTTATTACTTCACTGCACAAAAAGAATAAAAAATATGTATAAATATATATAACGAAAAACAAAAAAAGACACCAATTTCACTAATTTCCACTTCTTTATATGATCAAGTTTCTGTGTTAATCCAACCCCATTATAATAAGAAGGGACATGCTAGCAACTAGCTCCAATTTCTACTTTTTCCCAGGCACCAATTTGTGTACATTGTCAGCGTGATTCCTTTCACTATCAGGTGGGTTTTTACATGTATGCTTATTGGTTACCTGAGGAAGACAGCTAATGTGGCTGTATTTGGATGAGGCCCAAGTAAAAGGTAGCTCTGTTAGGATGTGGTCCAGGAAAAGGGGTCTGTAAGAGCACCAATCACTACAACCTCCCTAACTAAGAGAAGAAAGACATCACTAGATAACTTATTCCATCCTGAAAACTAACAGTATCAGATCATAAACGAAGGCTATAACAGTACTTCACCCTGAAACGCAATTCAGAACACTAAAAGCTACTACAAGAATAAACTAAATGTGTATAAAGACATGACATAAAAAGCTTACAATGCCGAGGTTGTCGTCGTTGTCATCAAAATAGTAAAATCGGGTCGTTGTTGAATACATTGCTTGATTACTGGGATTGCAGCCATTCCTTCGCCTGATTACAGAAAACCCATAGACCATCATTGAACTAAAACTAAAGTAAATAAACAATCAGACAACAACTGAGATGAAAATCACAATTGAGAATCACAAATAGAAGCTCATGTCTTAGATTTTTGTCCAGAATATAAAAAATTCTAGAAGAAGAAGAAAATAACAACCATAACAGCAATAACAGGGATGGAGTAGATTAACCTAATGAGACGGCGTGAAACCAGAGGAGAGGACCTGGAGGGCGAGAAAGCGAAGGACGGCCCAAGCGTTCTGGCCATCGAAAAGGGTGCTCGAGGCCTTTCAGTCTACGCCATTGAAGGTGGAGATAGAGAAAGGGGGAGAGACCATAGCTCACTGTTCTGTAAACCATGAATGCAAGCTTCCCTTTCTCTCCCGCCATTTCTCCTCCATCAACCCTTTGGCGCTTCTTTGTTCTTGCTGTCTCTTGCCCCTTAAGAGTCTGTTCAAGGGGGAGCCCTCTTATCTATCAATGGAAAGATCTCCGTGCGTGGCGTGATGAAGAATCCTAGAAAAGATCGATTGAGACTCCTTACCCGGTTCCACGAAGATCTCTGCGTACTTGTCCAGTCCAGGACAACTGAGATCTTCCGGTCTGCGTGCGTGGGAGCAGCTCAAACAAAGAAGAGTCTGGTCCGGTCTGAATTCAGGCCCGGTCCGCCCGTCTGCTGCTAGGTCCGGGAATGGCGCCAGGCGAGAGCGCCGCTATGCCCCGCAGCTCTGCAGCGGCCGGCCCCCGCAGCTCTGCAGCTGCCACATCCACTTGCTGTTCATCATCCCACTTCAGATTCATGATGAAGTTAAACACCCAATCTCTGTGGCTTTGGATATTGTTTGCATCTGGTGTCCTCCCTCCCATACACCAAAACCAAAGTGCCCGAATCAAGCTGCACCTGACAAAAAGATGGAGGTTAGATTCCTGTTCACAATTACATAATACACACGTTTCAGGTAGCACACCATACATTGAAGGAGTTCAATGGCAGTGATACCCCCTTGCAACTGTTTCCAAAGGAAGAACCTAATCTTTTGAGCACAAAGGATTTTCCACAATTTTAACCATTGTTTTCTTCAGATTCATTTGACTCCATGTTAGCATTTTGTAAGTCGATGCCACAGAAAATTTACCTGATGAGATACCCGACCAAACCAACTTGTCCTGAGCTGAATACTTATGGGAATAGAAGAAATATGCTCGGCTACCTGTTGAGGCCATATTCCTCTAATTTTTGTCATGTTCCAGCTCCTTTTTTTTTGGGGTAATAGTCATGTTCCAGCTCCTGTCCTCTTGATTTATGAGATCTGCAACTCTCCTGATCTGATTAGTTCCTGCTCTTCCATCCTCCTCTTGCACCATCCCATCATGCCACGATTTATCAGATATATCAATTTTATCTCCAGTAGCAATACACCATTTCTTCCCCAAGTTTAGAGTCTCTCTGCTGCAACAGATTTGCTTCCATAACCAAGATGAGTTGCTCTTGCATTGGGTTTGGAAGAATCCCTCATTAAAAATGTATTTTGCTTTGATGAACTTCGTCTATAATTTCTGTTCCTCCGTGGCAAGAGACCAAGCCACTTTGGCAAACATGGCCATGTTGAACTTGGAGCTATTTCAGATGTTAAGACCGCCCCCTCTTTTTGGCAAACACAACTTCTCCTAACAAACAATGTGCATGGTTTTCTCCTTCTTTGGCTTGTACCAGAAAAATCTTCTGGTTTCCTTATCAATTTTTTCAATAATAGCTGAAGGAATTCTCAAGCAAGCCATATGATATTGGGCAGTACTCAGTACTAGAGCATTAATCAATGTAGCTCTCCCTACTTGAGTAAGGAGTTTGGCCTTCCACCCCAAGAGGTGAGCATTTCTTCTGGAGCCAAAATCTGGTGGTTCGGTGAAACCACCAGCTGAGATGCATTTTGGGGTTTGGGCCCCACTATTGAAAAGTGTCATCCATCTGCAAGTTTCATGCTGGAACCACTGAATGCCTCCAGATGAAAGGGTCTCCCCCAAGAGTCTTCTATTAATCCTACCCAACAGCTCATCAAAGTGCTTAATTTTAGGGGTACACAGCAGGGTAGGAATACCCAAATACTTACTAGGATTTTTTGAGGGTTTAATTCCAAAAATTTTGGCAAGTTCCCCTTTGGTACAGCCTTTAACACACAGGCTAAAGAAAAATTCAGATTGCTGGAGGTTTATTTTGTGCCCTGCCATATTATAAAAGCTAGTCATTATGATGTTGAAATTCTTAACATTTGCTCTACCAAATAACAAGAGGTCATCAACATATAATAGGTGGCTAATGGGTTCAGCCACTCTATTAGCTTTAATACCATGGATATAACCTTCCTGTTCAGCCTTCAAAAGAACATTCGACAACATCTGTTGGGTTAGGATAAGGATATAGGGGGACAGAGGGTCCCCCTGCCTCATACTCTCGATGGGTTAATCTGACCGCATGGTTTACCATTTACAAGCACACTCTATGAAACAAAGGTTATGCAAAACATGACCAAATCAATAAAATTTTGAGAGAAGCCAACAGCAGCTAAGGTTTTTCTTATGAAATTCCAGTCCAGCCTGTCATAGGCTTTGGCCAAATCAAGTTTAACAGTAAACATGCCATGTTTACAATTCCTCTTCTTACCAAGAATCCTATGAAAGCTCGTAATAGAAGTGTAGATAGGAGCTCCGTATGATATGAACCTGATTTTATTCCTTATTAGAACTTATTTTCAATATATACATGGTTTTGGAAAGGTTAGTTTGGGCAAAATAAAAAGTGCTTTACTATCTTATTAAGTGCTTAAATACAACAAAAACAAATTCTTTTAAATAAACAACCCTTTTTTTTATCAAACACCAATCCTTTTAATAAGCAACATTTTATAACTCATCACCATCAACCAATTCGTACCAAGTGGGGTTGGCAATACGAATCTTGACATTTCATCCCATTCTATAAAAAATCATATCTTCAATTAATTTATGTTTATATGTCTTGTTTTACGAGCTAACCAATGTCTTTTTAGGTCTTTCTCTTAATCTCTAGGCCTTTCAATGTACATCTCTTCCGGCTTCTTACAAGTGGATATCTAGATCTTCGCTTTACATGTCTAAACCTCTTTAACAGACTCTCCTCAATTTTATCTCTAATGCATGCCATGCCTAACCTTCGAATATCTTCATTTCTTACTTTGTTTTTTCTGGGTTTTCCCCTCGTCCATCTTAGCATCCTCATCTCGGTAACACTTATCTTCTAAGTATGTTGTTTCTTTGCCGTCCCAACATTCTCCACCATACAACATAACTAGTCTAATTGTGATCTTAAAAAACTTACCCTTTAAATTAAGTGAAAGACACTTATTACATGGTACCCTAAAAGCACCCTTCAAGCGAACAAGCTTTAATCCTATGTAACTAGACCAATTTCTCATCTTTTTGAACTATTAAATCAATATATTTGAATTTATTTGTTTAAGAGATATATCGATTGTTGAATGTAATAGTTTTATTAGTTATATTGTTATTTATATTAAAAGGGAACTTTATATATTTAGTCTTCGTATGACTTATTTAAAAACTCTTTGATTCTAAGGTATCTCTCTATATTTCCAACTTAACACTTACTTTTCTCTAGTTTGACCTATCAAGACTATATTATCTGCAAATAATATACACCAAGTCTTATGTTGCAATTGGGCATGTCATTCCACATCATAGTCGATTCCCTCATAAGGTGTCAATTGTCCTCATTTATTAGCTTATTCCTAAAAATTACTAAATTTGTCTTTTGAACTTCCACCATTTTATTTTTGGGTTCCTTTTAATGTATTTGTCTTTTTCTACTTCTTGACACAAATATCAATTACCATTAACCTATGTTGTGAAGCTAAACTCTTGTATATAATGACTTTATAATTTCTAAAAGTGGCTAGTTCACTCATCTGAAGAAGTAAAAAATCAAATTGAATCCAATTTGATCTGCTCTTAAAAGTCAAACAAATGTTCAATTCTATTTTAGGAAAATATATTTGTTAAAGCAAGGTCATGGGAATTGTGAAATTTTTGTAACTATGGATAAGTATTTATTACCAAAAGAAAAAAAAAAACTATGGATAACTATTTAAATAAGATAACATATCTATATTAGTACTTTTTAACTATTTCTTCTCCCTACTTAGGAACCAACGGGGAAAGGCAACTCCGTATATTTTCTTTCCCCCAAAATCAGACTCCAAACACTACCTATATTTCCTTGGGCGATTATCAACCTTGAGAAAACCTGAGAACGATAGTAAGGAGAGACCTAGCTTCTTCTTATTTCTGTGCGACACTAATGGGTTTGGACGGTGGATTGAGATCCGGATTGAAACTATTGACTTCTTTTGAAGCAGTTATTTCAAAATCAGGTCAATTTCCCATCTCTTTCGCTGCTGTTCTTGTTTTGATTAGATATAAACATCAATCCCCGGACATTCGTTTCGTATATCCTTTTTATTTGTCGGTTTAATGTCTACATTGGATTGAGTTGTCAGTTTAGGTAATCGTACAACTCATGGGCACTGGTTGGATCTAGTGAGATTGTTTTTACGATATTTCGTGATCCTCAGAGTTGATGTGTTCAGGAGTTTTGGATTACTTTTTATGTTATTTTTTTCCCCATTTTTTAATGAGCATTTCACTGCAATTTGTATTATCTCAGGGAGAGAGATACGTTTGCTTGCTTCACCTGGTTTAATTGTATCTTGCCTCACCTGGTATAATTGCCTGGTTAAATATGGCTTTTTCTACCAGTTGAGCAGTTATATGTCCACTTGTCAGGGTTCCCGTTTTATATAGACCAATTAGAGAATATCTCATACCACATTAGCCCATTAACACTTATCAGCGGATTTTGTCACATGCAAAAGCAGCTTTTAATTCTTTTGATGTTTGTGTGTTCTGCATAAGGAAGACTTTAGATTTAGCAGAGCCCTGTTTCCAATATTATCACGGGCCAAAACTGTGCACTATGCGTGACTCATGATAGTGCCATAGTTGGTGATCTTTGGTCAAGTGTGATAAGGGTGTTTGAATAATCAAGTTTGAGATGTTTGTGCATAGTATATTGGAAAAATCTCAGTATTTGGTTGAAACCAATTCATCAATTGATCAGAGAAGGCGATAAGGAAAACTCAGAAATGGAATCAGAGATGCACTAATATTCATAGAAAATTGTGAAAACAGCAGTAGATATGCAGATGTAGGCAGTAGTAAACTTTAGTCAAATGCAGTCACAGTTAGGAAGGACTTATCATGACTGAGGCGAGATTGAAAGTCTCTATGATTAAAACCTTAATCACACCCTTTTGGATCATGTCCTCTCTGAGTGGGGTTTTGATGGTAGGTTTCCAGCATTCATCAGTTGCAGACCTTGTATTTTATCGGCACATAAATACTAGATGACAGGTGAACTCTCTTGAGCGTCACTAAGATCGGAGTGATTGGTAGTAAAGAAAGTTTGAAGGAGTGAAGGAAAGTTTATGTTTTTCTAAGATTTCTTAGATTCGCAGATATAAGATTCACTTGACAAAGAGAAAACCACCTAATTAAATAGGAAATGAACTACTGGTTTTGGTTCAGGAAAATCTTTAACAGACCAAAACGTTCACTTAAGGAAACGTTAAACAGAAGATTAAAAGTTATCGTTAAACAAATAAAATAACTGATTAAAATATAAGTATGTTTAAATAAAAATAATATTTGAGTGCACACGTGGACATCATGCATGCACACACACGCATCCTCAATTGCTTCTCCATGCCATGTCCCGACCCGGTCTAACTAGATGAGGCAACGACGGCGGGGAACGCGTGGGATTTAAAAGTACTCTAGGGCAGATCATGGTGTTCTCTATCTTTAGGGCTCCACCCTAAAGGATTCACACAAATTCTTATAAGCCTACAAAAGCCTTCATGATTCTTGATTTAAGGCTAAAAAAACCATTAAATGACAAAACACAAAAGAACGCCTGGGGAAGTCCCAATTTTGAGGCTTCACTTTTTTGTCTACATACAACAATTACCCCTATAAATCTCAAAATTGAAAAGGAATGATTTGAGTGACTAAAATTTTAGTGTGCAATATTAACTTTATGTTTTGAACTTGAACGGTACTTGGGATTTTTAGAATAGGATTCATAGTGAATGGTGGAATAAATTCTTAAACCTGATGTCTTTGTAGTAAATCAGCTACCTTTTTAACCCATGCACTAGAATATCTTTAGGTGAGTTTTATGATGGGTGGTGCTCATACAACCATGCTCTTTTTGGACGCCTAAGGTTTCTAAAGAATTTTCATGAATTCTCGATAGAAGCGTCTCCACCTCTACACTCAAATAGGTAATTTCTATCAAGTGTGTAAACTGCACTGACCACACCACTTTTAAAGGATATGGAAACCATTAAGAGTTAATAACTCTCACAACGTTGTAGCCATGGACCACTCACATTATAGGGATGGGAGTCACAAAAATATAAGTATACATTTTGTAGTGCTTATTAAACAACTCAGATGACTTGTTTTTTCTATTGAACCTACTTCCTGAGATCGCCATTAACATAGGTTGGGTTGCCATCACGGCTGTTCATTCTATAGACCTTAAATCCATCTCCCTCGATGTGCTAATAACGAGTTTTTCACTCGAAGGCTTTCTCAGAGGGTTTGTTAAATTTCTTCCTAACCTCACACAATTTAATGCAATTACTCCTTCACATAGTAATTGCTTTATTATATTATGTCTCAATCTTATCTACCTCACCTTTCTATTCTAATTTTAATTTGGGCTCAAACTATTGGTACGTGGCTATCGCAGTAAAAAGATATTGGAAGGGCAGGTCTCATCCACAAAAAGGACATCGTGTAGAAAGTTTGTCAACCATTCCTACCTCTCTACTAGCCAACTCTATAGCCACGGATTCAGACTTCATGACGGAACCTGTTCATGCCCAGTCACCTAATTGGCATCACAATAGCCCTCCAACTTAGTAGGATAACGATAATAGTATAAACCATAATTGCACTGTTCCCTTTAGGTATCCCAGTACCTTAACTAATGCATTCCAGTGGTGATTATTAGGATTATGTATATATCTATTTAGTTTTTTTACTACACAAGCAATATCAGGTCTAGTACAGCTCATCAAGTACATGAGAGAACCAATCACTCTAGCATACTCAACCTGATAAATTGCATAACCAGAATTTTTTATTAAATGTAGACTAGGATCATGGGGAGTGCACAATGAAAATATCCAAACTTCCTTAAAACCTTTTCAACATAGTGTGATTGGGTCAAGCTAATTCCACTAAATTCTCTAATTATTTTAATTCCAAGTCAGCCTCTCCTAAATCCTTCAAACTTAGAAAATAAAAATTATTTGGTGGAATTTACTACATTTGCACTGGTTCCCATGATCAGGATACCATCAACATACAAACAAATAATAACACAAGGACTTTCAGAGAATTTATAATATACACATCTATCACAATCATTCATATTAAATCCATGATCAGCAAGCCCATTATCAAATTTTTCATGCAATTGTTTATGTGCTTGTTTTAAGCCATATAAGAATTTAACTAATCTACACATTTTTTGTTATTTACCAACTACTTTAAATCCTTCAGGTTGAGTCATATATATTTCATCTTCTAAATCACCATTTAAAAATGTGGTTTTTACGTGAATTTGGTGTATTATTAAGTTATTAATAGTTACAAAGACTATAAACACTCTTATACTAGTTATTCAGGCCATCAATTCAAATGCCTACTGGTATGCATATTAGATCAATCTTTCATGTGATGGACCTTACACAATACTATGGAAATGATAGTAATTCAACAAGCACAGCACAACCACGAGTTCCAATTGCTTAGCAATAGAAGAAAGAAGTTCAAGATATTTTAGATGATCAAATTATTGCTCAAAGGTGGCTATTAGACCTTACTTGTGTAAGGTCTAACAGTAGGCATTTGAATTGAACGTTTTCAGTATTTTTTTGTATGGTTCGGTAAGTTTAGAATGCAGCTTGAGCAAGGTCCTCTCGGAAATCTTTCTAGCATCAAGTGGATTATCACTATATCGTCAACCTTAAAATCTGCCTCCAGCATATAAACATCCATATATACTTGTGGGCTTCATCACTTACTGCAATCTTCTTCGTTACGTTGTCATGTATAGATAGCATGTGGCGTAAGAAGCTCTAACTCTGGTGTTGATTGGCAAAGGCACAAAATCAACATGTACCCACGGTTTGCTGCCTGTAACAGTTTCAATGGTGTCGTCTTGGTGCTTCTATTAACAGAGTTGTCGTAACTTGTAAGAGGATTTTGCTTGTGGCACTGGCAACAATAAATCCCATGCAAGCTTATGGTCTATCATTAGGTAACATAGCAAGTTGCCAAGACTTCGATTTACTACCTCCATTTGACCATCACTATGTGGATGAAAAGCACTGAAAAATTGCAACTTTGTTTCAGTCTTTGCGCACAAGGTCTTCTAGAAATAGCTCACAAACTTCACATCTTGATCTAAAACGACAGTCTTTGGGAGCCCATGCAGGGTTGTAAACGGGTCGGATTCGAACTAGATCCACCAAGATCCGAATCCGAATCCGATTAAGTATCCGACGGATCCTTCATATCTGTTATTGAATCCGAATTTGAATATGGTTATAAAATCCGTATCAGAATTTGATTAAATATCCGAATTCTATTAAAAATCCAATTAAATTAGCCTTTTTTAAACCTATTACTTTCCCATATAGTATGTTAGCCTATTTATTTATATGGTATGTTAGCTTATTTACTTAAACGCCCTTATAAAATTCTAAAAATTTCAATTTAACCTTAAATTTAATCAGATTCGGATTTTTATCGGACAGATATAGCAAGATCCCAAATCTGATTATTAAATTGATCTAATCTTTGGATCCGTATTTGATCCATCGGACATTTATTCGGATAAAGATCTGATTAAATCAGATAAATTTAATCAGAATTGGACGGTAATCGGATCAGGATCCGACCCATTGACAGTCCGAAGCCCATGTAATCTTGCTATATCTTTAAAGAAAATGGGATAATTACAGTTTACCCCCTTGAGGTTTTTGAAATACCTGTTTATCACCTTGAGGTTTTTGAAATACCTGTTTATCACCTTGAGGTTTGCTGTGTGTAGGGATGGCAATAGGGCGGATTCGGGTGAACCCGAACTTGCTCTTATAGGAGTTTAGCCAATACCAAACCCTAACTGACCTCTATCGGTTTGGTAACGGGGCGGGGTGGGTTTGCCCCGGTTGGTGTATAAATGAAAAAAAAAAAAATTTGTTCTCTAAAATCAACTATATACATTAATATTAGTATGTATATCTTATATATAATATATATAAAAATAATATTAAAAACAATATTTTAATGTATGAAGGTCGTGTTAGGGGCGGGTTGGGCTAAAACCCAAACCCGATTATTAGCATACTAAATCCTAACCATTAGGGGTAGGGTGAATTAAATGGGTAACCCGCCCCATTGCCATCCTTAGCTATGTGGAATAGTTTCCCCCTTGTAGGGGTTTGACTGATGAGGTGATGAGAGAAAAAGACATATGTGGACAACTTTGTTCCTTTTAGTCTAGCCCATTGAAGGGTAGAGTTGGTATTTAAAAGGGGCATGGCTGTCGGTATTTGTTTTTTTCTTTTGCCACCTTATTGATCAAACATTTAGAAGGGGGAAACTATTACACACAACAAACTTCAAGGTGGTAAATTGGTATTTTAAAAACCTTAAGGGGAAAGTGAGATTGTCTGAAACCTCAAGGGGGTAAACTGTAATTGTCCGTAAAGAAAAGTATCACCACATTATAGGCATCATCTGTGAGCGAACATGGTATGAAATGTGTCTTTTTTAAAAATCGATCCACCACTATGGAATCATGCCTTGCACTTTTTTCGGTAGACCTAGTACAAAGTCCATATTAATGTCTTCCCAAGGTCATTCTGGAATTGGCAATTGCGTGTGGAGGCTTTTATTTTGCTGTTGTCTCTTGGAAAATCCGCATGTCCGATAATGCTTCACGAGCTAATTGTATTTGCTTTATATTCAAAGAGTTGTTATTCGTATAAGTTAGTTACAGAAAGTTTAGGAAGATGTTGAGTGTGTGTAGGTAGTTCATATGAGTTTATTAATGGCCTATGTCAATTATTTGCAATAGTTGGGGAGCATGAGGAGTTGTTAGTGATTAAGAAGTAGTTAGGGTATTTGGTGTACTGTATTTAAATTGCTAATAAATTCTAGAAAAGATAAGCAACGATTTATGAGCAAAAGTTTCAGTCCTTGGAGATTGCCAAGCAAACCAAAATGGTTAATTCTGAGAGAGAGAAACATATCATTAGTAGAAAAGCTATGGGATAATTTTATGAAAACTAGATGACGTTTAGGTTTATTAAAAATTGCTTTAATAAGTCATAAGTTGAAATTAAGTGCTTAATTAAGCAAATCCCAAATGCAGCCTTAGTTTAGCGAATCTGTAGATGGAGTAGGTTTTATTTTTATCTCTTTTAATGAGAGGGATGATATATAGATGATAGGTTTCATTGGACGAGGATTATTTAGTCACTAAGGTTTTTGACGGGTATAAGGTGCAAGGTCAAGACAGGTTGTCAATGGTATTTTATTGGAAATATTTGTCACTAAAGAAGATTTGTTGTGTGCAATTAGGAAGTTTTTAATCGTATGAAATTTGTGGAGAATGCTAGTGCCAAAATCTTCTTTAGTTATTTCTCTCATAGTAAAAGAGAAATGGAATGTTAAAAGATTTCACGCCTATAAGTCCTGGGGGCAGTGTCCATAATATCATGCCCCAGGTTGAGCAAACAAGTTAAAAAGGGTCCTCTCTTCTACTACCTCTTAATCTCAAACTGCTTTCTTGTGCGATACACAAAATTTGAATGGTTTTAATTGCCTGCCGAGAATCCATTGATTCAGAAAAAAGAGAAGTAAAAAATTTTTTAATTTGCAAACTAGTTTTGGAGAAAGAATAGGACCATGTTGACTGGGACCTTGTTATGTGGTTTGGTTTAGATGGAGGAAATGGATCCAAATATGCATTACCCAACATGGTTTATGGTGTTGGTCAAAGGTGCATCGTTAGAGTTCTTTGAATCTTAGAGGCCTGAAAGATGGAGAGCCTCCTGCCTTTCTTATTTATAGTTGTTACTGAATCCTTTGGTAGACTCACGAATGCAGTTAGTCGGTCATGATTTGTTGGAGGGTTTTAATGTAGGCAATGGAGATCCTGAGTTAAGACCTTTTGCACCTTATATTTTCTGAAATTCACATATTCAGTTGAAGACTGTCAGTTGTATTCTGTGTGTTTTTGAGGCATTTTCGAGGTATAATATTAATCTTGAAAAGAGTGAGCTTTCTGGAGTTGGAAATGTTGGTAATAAGATTAATTTGGACCGAAAAATTTGAGTTTCTGAGAAGCTGTTTGGGCATTCCATTAGTTATAAGCTTCAACTCCACCTTGATATTGAACCCAGTGATTGAGAGATTGGAGAACTTATTCATATGGAGGGCAAAATACTCATCAGAGGGAGGAAAGTTAATGCTTTGTCAATTCTAACCTCGTACTTATTTCTAAAAATCCATATTTTTGCTGCCTAATTGTATAAAAAACAACAGATCTCTTTAGGAAGGGAGAGGAGAACAAATGCCACTTGGTAAATATTAAGTCTGTGTTTTGTCCGTTGGAGGAGTTGGGGACTGTAGTAGAGCATTGGAAACTTTTCAGTGTCATGATTCTGGGCAAATGGCTTTGGCTTTATGGCTGGAGAGAGCCTTTGGTGAAGGTTCGTTACATGGAAATATTGACTTAACCATGTTGATTTGAATACCATTCCTTTTGGAAGGTCTTATGAGGTGGGATTGGTTGAAGGCAATAGCCAATGTTCAACCCCATTTTGTTAAATTAATCAGATATGATATGGATCATGGTATCTGAATCAGATGTTGGGAGGGTCTTTGGTATGGGATGAGCTATTCTCTCAGCATTTTCATGAGACCTATTTGGTGGCAGTTTATAGAGGAGCATGGAATCTTGATTGCTATTCTACTTCAGATGGGAGTTTGACTCATAATATTTAATCTTAAACACAATGTAGTTAGTAGGGAGTTTGGATGCCATGGTAGCCATATTGTCATTATCTGGAAAGTCCTGACAACAATTCATACAACAGGGACATTTATAAACTCACAGGTACCTGTTGACACTCCTAATTTTATGTGCTATAATTAAGAACTACTTTTATCTAGAGACTATTCAGTCTTCAAATGCTAAAACTGAGTTACATGTTACTCTTAACATGCTTATAATCTTTTGTGCTATCAAGAATGAAATCGCTTTTGTTGCTATAAGCCCATCTATGTTTAGGTGAGTTTTTCTGGTATTTCATGACAGCTTTAGTTTGCTGTTACAAGAAACTAAAGCATGCCACTAGGAAGGATGATTTGGCTAATACAGGGTCCATCTCGATTAGTGTGGATGAGATTATGTTGCATGTGTCAATGTCCATTCAATATTTGAATCATCATCATCATAACGCAGTTCCCACCTGGACCCACCAAAGTGGGGTCAGCGACATGAATCATGTTTCTCCATCCCACTCTATAAAAAATCATATCTTCTGTTAATTACGTTTTTGTTAGTCTTGTTTTACTAACTCCATCTACATCTTTTTAGGTCTTCCTCTTGATTTCTTTGGCCTTTCAATGTGATTTCTTTCACACCATGTTATAGGTGCATCACTAGGTCTCGGCTTTACATGTTCAAACCAACTTAATCTTCTCTCCTCCATTTCATCCCTAATTCATGCTATGCCTAACCATTTTGGAATGTCTTCATCTCTTATTTTGTCCTTTTTAGTTTCACCACAAGTCCATCTTAGCGTCCTCATTTCGGTAACACTCATCTTCTTAACGTATTGATTCTTTGCCCCCTAATATTCTGTACCATACAACATAGCTAGTCTAATTGTTTTCTTATAGAACTTACCCTTTAATTTAAGTGGAAAACGCTAATCATGCAATACCATAGAACCACCCCTCCACTTAAGCCAACCAGTTCTAATCCTATGTACTACATCTTCATCATTTTCTCTATCATTTTGTCCCATTGATCCTAAATATTTAAAATTGCTACTTAGAGAGATGTCCAGATGGTCAATTTTAATGGTTTCATTAGTTATATTGTTATTTGTATTAAAAGGGCATTTCATATATTCAATCTTCGCATGACTTATTTGAAAACCCTTTGATTCTAAGATATTTCTCCACAATTCTAGCTTAATATTTACTTCTCTAGTGTGACCCACCAAGACTACATCATCTGCAAATAACATAAGCGAAGGCACCTCATCTTGAATATGACTCGTCAATGCATCCATAACTAAAGCAAAAAAAAAAATAAGGGCTAATAGCTGACTCTTGATGCAAATCTATCTTAACCGGAAACTTGGATGTCTCACCGCCAATAGTTTTCACTTTAGTTAATGCTGCTTCATACATATCCTTCATTAATCAATATATTTCATTGATACAATTTTTTTATACAAAGTGCACCAAAGTAATTCTCTTGGAACCCTATCATATGCTTTTTCTAAATTAATAAAAACTATATGCAAATCTTTTTTCTTTTCTCTAGACTTTTCTATTTACTGTGTAAGTAAAAGTATAGCTTCGATAGTGGATCTTACAGTCATAAATCCAAATTGGTTTTCTATCACTCTAATTATTAGCCTTATCTTTCCCACAATTTCCTAGTGTGGCTTATAAGTTTAATGCCATAGTAATTTGCACACTCCAACACATATTCCTTATTCTTATATATTGGTATTATTATACTAATCCTCCAAGCATTTGGCATTTTCCCAATCCTTAAAATTTCATTAAATAAATTAGTCTACCAAGATACACCAATATCTCCCATGCACTTTCATACCTCTATAGGAATGCCATCGGGGCCCAAGGCTTTTCCTATTTTCATTTTGGCTAAGGTGTCTTTATCTTCTACAACTTGAATCCTATGAATATAAGTTTGTCCTCTACTTCCATTACTGCTATTATCCACACATAATCTAGATCTTCGTTTAACATCCCATTTAATAATTTCTATTCTCTCCTCACTTTTTTTATTTCCTCATCTCTTACTAAAACTCTTGAATCTTCACTTTTAATATATCTAACTTGATGTAAGTCCCTCGTTTTCCTATCTATAAATCTTGTTAATTTATAAATAAAGTTTTCACCATATTTAGTGCCTAACTTAATCATACTAGTTGTCATAGGCATGGTTTCTAGCATCACTAATTTTCTTCTTGGTTTCTTTTTTAACATTTTATATCTTTCAAAGTTTGCTTGTGTTTTACTCTTTTGCCAAATTTTAAAATAAAGCCTTTTCTGTTCAATAGCTTATTGGATTACATCACTCTACCACCAAGGTTCCCTGTGAGCTAGAATACTACCCCGTGATTTTCTTAGTACTTCTTTTCCAAGCCTTGTGATATAATTGGCCATTTCAATCAACATCCTAGTTGGATCACCCATAAGGTCCCAACTGGCATCTTTCATTAACCTTGTCTTAAAAATTACTAAATTCTCTCCTTTCAGCTTCTACCATTTAAAAATTACTAAATTACTAGTTTGTTTTAGTGTATTTATTTTTTCTTCCACATTTTAAGACAATTGTCCATCACCATTAGCCTATGTTGTGAAGCTAAACTCTTGCTTGGAGTAACTTTACAATCTCTACAAGTAGCTAGTCCAGTCCTTTTAAGAGAAAAAATTCAAATTGACTCCAGTTTGGTACACTCTTAGAAGTCACCAGATATTCAATTCTCTTTTGGAAATACATTAGTGTCGAGTTAGCACTTTTTGCCACATGGAAAACGTATTCGTCTAAAACTTAGTATGTGAACCTGAGAATGGTTTATAGTACACACGGAGAAGTGGGGATCGCCAAAGAAGCTTCTACATTTAAGTTACCAGGAACAACAGGCAAATCTGTCTGGACAACCATGGCTCTTATTTAATAAAAAAATGGTATTAAAGCTGCAGGATCCAGCATCTTAGAAAACTTCCAAGGTCGGAAATGAAAGAAGCTGTGTGGCAAGTAACGTGCATCTGTCATGACTAAGTTTCTCGATATCCAATGCAGCATAACAAAGCATTACATGCATTCATTGCATTGATCCTTACTTTCCTCAAGAAGCTTAAAGTTCTTGAGGTTTTGATCCTGAAAGTGTTCACTTATAACAGCTCTCAACTTATGTTCGGCTCACACTCCCATCATTTTTGACTTGGAGAAGACACCAGCAACTTGTTGCAATCTCCTACCCTGGGACTCCAACTGTATCTCAGACGACTATGGAGACATCCAATCTGCATTCCACCAGCTTAAAATAAAAGGGGCAAAATTTCAGTCAATCTGGATGCCTTCTGTTAGGAAATATGAGATAATGCTATTAGATTCATACAATTTTGCCAGAGATGGTGTTCAACAGATTAGGATGGTGGAATATGATTTGTGTTGCCAAGTTAATGCTCTCCATATGTTGACTCTATGAGGTCCTGCCTATATGGCACACCCTGGTTCTCAGTTTTAATAGAATAAACTTTTAACAAGAGTGAAGGTTTCTAATTTGAAGTCGTCTACAGAAATTATATGGCATAATGGATACCGAGTTCAACATTTTGTTTTCCAAGCACTATAGTTTTCAGAGCACTTTAGTTTTCAGAGTCATCTACTGGGTACAAAGTTCAAAATTTTGTTTGGTTTTGTTTTCCAAGTCATTTTCTTGTTTATATTGTTAGGATATGCACTTATCGGCATTATGATTGTGTCTGACAGTTAACCGAGGGTTCCATTCAACTGGAGTGAAGAGAATGGGAGGACACGGCCATGATGAACCATACTACCTTCATGCAAAACACATGTATAACTTGGATAGGATGAAATACCAGAAGTTGAAGATGAGTCTTGCAGTATTCACTGCCTTCAGCATTGGCGTGGCTGTTCCAGTTTATGCTGTCATATTTCAGCAAAAGAAGACAGCTTCTGCTTGATTTGCCATGACTGTTGATTGAAATGATAAAAGGAGGGTTTTCTTTTTTGGTTATCTATCCCCAGCCATTGTTGAGGTTTTGTTTACACTTTATGTTTCTCAATGTCACCAAGGTCTATTCCTTGTTTAGATTTCTGGGATTCAATAATGCTGAAATTGGACAAAACTTCATTACAGCGTTACAGGTTGCTTATTAGCTGATAAAACTCTGCCCTTTGCTTGGCTGAAGTTGGAAATATGGTCTTTAAGTTTTTATTCGCTTTCTCTTCGTTGCACATATGACTAATCAGATATATTCTTTTCCTCCCTCCTTCCTTTGTCTCTCTCATTTTTAATGGCTGCTGGTCCCTTTGTAATTTGTTCAATATAAGCATATATTGCTATATAATTGTATTTAATAGGAGATTTTTATCTGGTAATTCATTTAGCGTGAAGTGCTTTCAGCTTGATGACATTTGGTTTCCGTTTATTCAAGTGCTTTTAGGCCATAAGGATAAGGAATCATGTTATGTCAACATTTTGAGAAGCAAGGAATTGACTGTTTTATGGATTCAGATTTGTGAAGTATTACTGCAAAGCAATCACCACACCATGATATCAAAAAGTAAGATAGGCCAAGCAATTGCTGAGCAATCATGTTATGTCAACATTTTGCACGTCGGTCCATCTCTTTGGGTAGTTTTGTTTGCAGATAACTATATTTCTATTGATGATAACCATACAGTGTGAAAGTAAACGGTTGAAGTTGGAAAGCGGATTCGGATGGTGATTTTATTTGGGGTTTTTACGTGTTGTGGGTATTTATGGGGAGAAAAAGGGTAAACCAAATTTTAACAGTATTGAGGTTCGAGTGAATAACATGAGTTCTACTTATATGTTGCTTCAAATTTCAAGGAGCCTTAGTGACCTTTTTCAAATGTCAGGGAGTGTAAGTGCATATTTTCCAAATATCGGGGTGTAACTATAAAATATGCCAAAACTAATAAATTTTTTTTTTGATGAAAAACGAGAACTTTCATTAACTGGAAACAGAGAAATTCTGACCAAACAACCTCCCTCTTGCATCATCACTCAAAAGTGAAGCAAGAAAAGGCGGGGGTCTGGAAAGCCAAGTACAAGAGAAATGATCCAAAGCAAAATTTGCTAGGGAATCTGCTACCTTGTTCCCCTCACGGAAAGTATGTTTGAAAATTAAAGATTGAAAACAGTTACAGATCACCAAACATTGAGATATGATCCCTCTGATGCTCCATGGAAGGACCTCCTTAGGCTTTTTGAGAAGGGTTATAATGGCTATTGCATCCCCCTCCAAAATGACATGAGAGAAGCCCATAGAAGCCACCATTTTGAGCCCTTGCAAAGCACCCCAAGCTTTAGCTTGCAATGCTGATAGATTTCCCAACTCCATAGCAAAACCACCCAGAAATTTCCTAGTATAATCCCTGCAAACACCTCCTGTCGCCGCACGGCCCAAAGAACTTCTAAAAGCACCATCTAAATTGAACTTGACGTAGGGGGTGATGGTGGCAGCCATCCGATATGAATCTGGGCTCTTGATAGAGGGAGGTCTGAGTTAAACTTCCTTAGCATTTGTGAATCCATCGACCGAGTTTCCATGAGTCTGCATGTAGTATCTAGATTTGGTTGCTTTCCATCAAAGATAGCTGCATTCCGCATCATCCAAATGACTGATACAAAATTTGCGATACCTGTAATATAACCCATGCGATCAATCTCCTTGTATTGGACAAGTAATCTGCAAACTTGGGAGAACCATTGAAAAAAGGATTCTTGAGGGCTTATTGTTTGCATGCTTCCACCAATGGTCTTAAACCATACCGCCCTCGAGAAAGGGCATTGGAGGAGGAGGTGAGTCAGCGATTCTGGTTGGTTTGAGCATAATCTGCAGTTCATATCAGTCCATCCAATTCTATTCATCAACAGATCCGTCGTTGCCAATCCGTCGTTTAAACTTTTCCACAATAGCAGCTTATAGCTCTCGGGAGCCCAATTGTGCCAACATTTGAACCAAAGAGACTAGTCATTTGATGGAGGATAGTTGAGTATTAGTCTATAAACTGATGCTACTGAAAATCTCCCAGACGAAGTCTCCTTCCAATAAGGTTGATCATGAACGAGGGAGGGAGATATTGGGGTATTAAGGATGGCTTCAACAACTTGAGGATTCCAATATTTGGAAAGTAACGGGATGATCCATGTACCTGTTGCCGCATCCATGAGCTGACCAACCTTGGTGAGGTTGAATTTCTGTTGGTTTTTTTGCACTGTCAACTGCTCCTTGTAACCTGTAATCCATCTGTCTTGAAGAATATCAATACTCATGCCATCTGCTATGACCCAAACTGAACCAACCTTGACCCACTATTTCATGCTTTGTAATTGACGCCACCCGAACAAATGTTTTTGTGAAGCCCTTGATTTCGTGAAGGATCTATCTGGGAAGTACACGTCTTTCATGAACCGAGTCCATATACTCGACGACCCATTTTGAAGCTGCCATGCTGCCTTGGTGAGTAGTGCACTGTTCATAGTCTTCATACGCTTAATATTGAGCCCTCCACTTTGCCAAGAGGTCATGATTTTTTCCTAACAAACTGTGTGAATCCGTCTATCTTCATTCCTTCCATTCCAAAAATTTTTTCTCATTAGTGCATCCATCTTGTCAAGAGTGGTGTGAGGAAGCTTGAAACAAGACATGAAGTGAGTGAGTTGGGCTGATATCACTGATTGAAGAAGGACCACTCTCCCCATTTTTTAAAGTAAACTTCTCTTCCAATCGGCCAGCTTGTTCACCATTTTGTCAATCAAATCGTGGCAATCTCTAGGCCGGGGCTTGTGGGATAACTCAGGCATTCCAAGGTACTTACGACCACCATAGTTGGAGGTTATGTCAAAGAGTTTAATGATCTTGGATCTGGTGCGCCTGTTAGTGATGTGGCTGAAGGAAACTGACGACTTGCCTTTATGAATTGACTGACCTGATTCCGAGCAGTAGCAGTGGAGGATTCTTGCAAGAGTGTGAGCTTCTCTGTCATTGTTATGGTCGTAAACATATACGTCATCCGCATACATTAAGTGAGTCAAAGACATACCTCTTCTTCGAACCTTTATACCTTGAAATCGACCATCCATTTCCGCACGGCTTATTGCTAAGGAGAGGACTTGTTGACACATAATAAAAAGGTAGGGGGAAAGAGGATCTCCCTGCCTAATTCCTCTCTGGGCTTCAAACTGATCCGTGGGTTTGCCATTGAACAACACACTGTATGACACTGAGGTTACATAAGTCATGAGTTTGCCAATTACTTCCTCACTAAAGCCGTAGGCACGAAGCACCCGTTCTAGAAAACTCCAACTTAAACAGTCATATGCTCTAGAGAAGTCTAGCTTGAGGGCATAGCAACCTCTTTTCTTGATTCTTCTGGTTTTGGGCTTCTTTTTCTTGGAAAGGTAATGGGAAATCTCATGGTTGAGGAGGATATTATCGCGGATTGACCAATTGGGAACAAAAGCAGATTGATATGGGGATATGATGTTCGGGAGAAGTGGCCGGATGCGTTTCACCAAGATTCTAGAAATAACTTTATAAACAAAGTTGCAAGGGCTGATTGGGCGATAATCTTGGATCCGGCGAGGGTGAGGGACTTTGGGTATAAGAGTGATGAAAGTGTGGTTCAGGGAAGGAGGCATGGTTGAGCTGTGGAAAAATTCTTCGATCAGTGTGATGGTTTCCTTACCGACAATCTCCCAATAATTTTTATAGAACATACCTTGAAAACCATCCGGCCCAGGGCACTTTGAAGGGTCCATCTCAACTATCTCTACCCATATCTCCTCATCCGACGAAATGCAGGAAATGGTTTCATTTTGGGCAGCCGAGATAGAAGGAGTTATTAGGCCTGGGAGCTCTAGATCTGACCATTGTTGAGTTGCCTAATATTGGTACGTGAAATGCTTGAGAACCATCTTCCTAAGCTCTGTTTGAGTGGTAACTTCGTTGTGTTGGTCATCTTTAAGTGAGTTGATGAAGTTTTTCTGTCTGTGAATGAGGGTGGTTCTGTGGAAAAACTTGGTATTTCTGTCTCCTTCCTTTAGCCATGAAATCTGTGATTTTTGTGCCCACATGGCCTCAATCTGGTGCAAGACTTTGGCGAATTCCATTTGCAATTCCTTTTCCGCACGAAACAGGGCATCTGATGGATTGATATTCAAGGACTGCTGGATACCCTCTAATATTTCCATGATTATGCCTTTCTTCCGAAAAATACCGCCAACTTCCTCTCGATTCCATCTAGTTAAGTCTGCCGCCAACTTACGGAGTTTTTATCTTCAGGGGTGTAACATTTGGGTGAGGGGGATGGTCATTCCAGGACTTTTGGATTGTTGGGTAGCATGAGGGTTCATGTAACCAAAAAACTTCGAATCTGAAAGGTTTAGCTTTTGAACGATTCTCATGAAGGAGGTCAAGAATAATAGGACAGTGGTCAGAAGCTATAATGGGTTGAGATAGAAGAGTAGGATGAGGGAAAAGGTCGAAAATGGAGGGAGAGACAAAAACTCTATCAAGTTTTTCTGAGATTCTATGAAGGCCTTGTTGGCCATTCGTCTAGGAGATTGCAATTGTCTGCCATAGATTGAAACTGATCTCTTTGCCTGTAATTGAAAGGGCGGCCTCCATGCTTTTCAGTAGGCTTCAGCATAGCATTGAAGTCCCCAAGAAGGATCTAGGGACTTAGGTAGCTATGAGCAAAATTTTCGATCAAACTCCATTGAGTGATCTGTGTCTTTTCCCGAGAGTTGGCATGAGCAAAAAAAGTAATCCATGTCATTCCTTTATACGATATCTGAAGCAAAATATACCAATCAGTGGCATTCAGAACAAAAACAGAGACCTCATGGATCCACATAATCATATAACCCTCAGCCCCATTGATAGATGGAAAGATAAGCTTATTAGAACACCCACAAGTCCTAGCTACTTGCACACCCAGATTTCTCGACGCAAAAGTTTTAGAAAGGAGAAATAATCCAGGTTTGTGAATCAAAAGTTGGTCATGAAGGTGATCCTGCGTCGCAGCTTGACCAAGGCCGTGACAATTCCAGGTGAATATCTTCATTTTGAAAACTCACTGTGGCTCTTTCGAGGCTTGAAAAAGCACTTGAGAGGTAATTCGTCTTCCGTTGTCTTTCTTTTCTTCGATGCTTGACTGCCTTCCTTGAGGTGATGCCGATCCTTTTCTGCCGTCCTTTTGGGCAAGTTGCGTATGATGATGCCCTTCTTGGAAAGACCCGGACTGCCATTCTTGTTCTTCAATAGTTGATCTTCAGATGGGTGGAGGAGAGCTAGATGAGGGTTCGCTGAAAGATGCATTCCTTTTAAGTTGCTGGAATTCTGCTTATTTGGCTCAAAGAAGTCCGAGAGCAGAAGGTTGAACTTAGTATTGGTGTTCAAAGGATGGGAGCTACATTGGGCTGAGAACGTGAAAGCCTTGTTAACACAGGTTGGACTGGAGTGCTTGGGAGGATAAGAGAAACCAGTCTAGGCTTGCGAAAGCATGGGCTGCATAGGGTCAGGCCCGCTCGAACAATTGGGGTCAACACCAAGATCCTGGATCAGGTTCACCACAGTAGTCCGCACCAGAGACTCCTGAGATCCGACTTGACATCGTCGACTCGGAGGAAGTTTCAGTGAAGGGAACCGGCGCCGGTGACTAGGAACAATGTTACCAGCAGAGTATTTCGAGACGAAATCCTCATCAGACCTGTCAAACCTTCTTCCAGAGGAGATGTTGGGTCATAAATTTAATGAGTGACCTAGCAATCCACAAGAAAAGCAAAAAACTAGGATTCCTTCGAAAGCAAACAGCACCCAAGCCTGAGTTGAGTCTACCGACTCAACAAAGATGCCTTCTGGAAGGGGGGAATGGCGAGGTAAATGCATCCGAAGATAGGCATGGGGGAAGTCCAGCCCCTGAGGCAACTCAACCTCCAGCACCTCTCCAAATTCAGAACCCACTCGTTGGAGAAAAATCTGGTCTAATAGCATTCTTGGGAGATTTAGCAGTTGCATCCAGATGACTTGTTACCCATTTTGGAGAGACCTTTCCAATCCTCCAAAACAGTTAAGGTAACCTGTTACTTTATATTTTTCTTTAAACAAACACGTTTACGTGCTCCATTTTCCTTCCTTGTATAAAAAGAGAGAATAACCTGCTTTTCGTCGTCATTTGACCAGCCTCCTTCCAAAAAGACCACCTACAATTTCGTTATTCATATGTCTGTTTCCTTATTATATTTATTATATAAAAAGAGAGTTCAAAATTCAGTATTACTTTTTTAGAAGAAGTTCAAAATTCAGTATTACCTTTTTAGAAGAATTCAAATTCAGTGCCCAATTCTTGGCGGCCTAATTCACCTGCCTCCTCTTATATAAAAGAGGAAATTAATTTTAAGTGATACTTTTTAAACATAATTAAGATTCAGTCATATTATTTTAATAATAAGTAAATAGTGCCGTTTGTAAAAAAAAGGGAAATT
Organism: Buxus sempervirens; assembly: GCA_947561395.2. NCBI lineage: Eukaryota > Viridiplantae > Streptophyta > Magnoliopsida > Buxales > Buxaceae > Buxus > Buxus sempervirens. The sequence continues at coordinate 17,655,013 of OX387190.1, read as the reverse complement.
GATTTTAAATGATACTTTTAAACATAATTAAGATTCAGTAATATTATTTTCAATAATAAGTAAATAGTTACATAGTTATTTTTAAAAAGCAACACTTAAAACTAATTTTAAGTAGAAATTAATTGTAAGTGATAATTTTTAAACATAATTAAGTTGTTTTTAGTGTTATTTAAAAAAAAAAAAACTCTGATTCAATCACCAAATTTTGGTAATTAGAAATTAATAATACTTTTTACAAATAATTGAAAATGATTGTCATTTTACTGTTCACACAAGACTTCTTCCAAAAATGCCCTCAAAACACTTCTTAATCTCATTAAAACATGACAATAAACAAATTATTTTACAATTTTATAATTTTGTTTGACTTTTTTTGCCTTGCTCTAATACTATTCACACTTTTATGGAAAAAATAATTTTTAGTGTTTTAAGGACATTTTTTTGAAGAAATTAAATGTCACGCCCTGACTCCCTAGCTGCAACGATATTGTTTGCTTTAGCCCACTGGGTCTCACGGTTTTGCTCTTGGGCTTTGCCCCAAAAGGCCTCGTTGCTTGAGGGAGTCACAAGCCTACATATATAGGCCTTCACTTTCTCCTCCTCGAGCAATGTGGGACTCGGGATCTTTGCGCTTGGGGCAATGATGCAGCTAGTGAGGTACCTTTTAGGGGCAAAACCGTGAGGCCTAGTGGGCTAAAGCGGACAATATTGTTGCAGCTAAGGAGTCGGGGCGTGACATAATGGTATCAGAGTCGGACCCCGACTGGAAATGTGGGAGCTGGACATTGGTTGGTGCATGTGGGCGGGCCTGAGATAATGGTTGGTAGGCTACTGGAGCTGACAGGCTACTGCACGGGGACGTGCAGCCCTTAAGGGGGGTGGATTGTAAGATCCCGAGTCCCACATTGCTCGGGGAGGAGAAGGTAAAGGCCTATATATGTAGGCTTGTGACTCCTTCAAGCAATGAGACCTTTTGGGGTAAAGCCCAATAGCAAAACCGTGAGGCCCAGTGGACTAAAGTGAACAATATTGTTGCAGCTAGGGAGTCGGGGCGTGACATTAAACTCTGTGTTAATAGTAAAATAGCATTTGTTCTCAAAATTTTAAAGTAACTTAGAGCAATGCAACCTCACGGGATGCAAATAAATTGAAGCTCTTTCTTTCTTTAATAGGCGGCAATACCATCTTGTCTCTTTAATGACCATAGCAATAAGGTCACCAGAAAGTTTCTCTCTTACAAGAATTAGTAGAAACGGTGATTAAGAACTGTTTTGTTTAATCAGTTTACAATACAAAATGTTAATAATAAAAAATGTTAATAAAAAAGCTTGAGTAAATTTCTGCGAAAGAAAGATAAATAAGAAATGTCTATTTATTATTAAGTAAATTTATACATTAAAAAAAGGATGTTAACAAAAATATACAAAATACTAGCCATATATCAATTGAAATATATAATATCTAACTAATAATGTTTACAATATATATTCTTTTATATTATAATTAGTGCTTTAATTAAAAATATTGCTGTTATTATTTTCATTAAAACATACTTATAGCATATCTTTCCATCCTTATATAAAAAGAGGCAGTGACCTCTTTGAGCTTTTCTCGTACCCCCAGACTGACCTGCTTCATTCCCAGCGAGCGTTCATCCTCTACAGCGGGGGCTGTAAACAGCCCCTCACATTCCGTGGGGGCCCACCATTCATTTGGGGGGCCCCACACCATACATATGAGGGGCTGTTTACAGCCCCGCGGTAGACGATGCCCACTCATTCCCAGCATACCCTCCGTACTAACCTACTTCCGAACCATATTGTCCCCTCTGACCCTACAGGTTCCGTTTTTTCGTTGTGTTCGTTTGCGTCCCACCTGCTCCTTCAAATTAGAACACTTTCTTGAATCCGTAAAATCAGATTATTTCTAAAATCGCTTTTTGTCATGTTATCACTGATTTACAAGTATTTCTAAAATCCTTGACGTAAAAATCCTTTACCAGCTTTTCGTCCCTCCTATCACTAATTGACAATTATTTCCAAACTCGTTGACCAAGTTTTCATCTCCTGTCACCGATTCACAATTATATCCAAAATCCAAAAAGCCCTCTTACCATGATTCACAATAATTATTCCTAAATCTAAATCTAAAAACTAAAAGAAAAAAAAAAGATTACCTCGTTTTCGTCCATCCTGATTATTGATTTATAATGATTTTCCTCCTGATCATTGATTTACAATTATTTTCAGAAAGTATCACTAATTTTTTATTATCAAGAATTTTATGTCTGAATTAGATTTATTTTTAAAAGGCATCACTAAAAATCAATTTTTCCATTTGTTTATGTCGGCCGTATTAGGCGGCGGTCTTTTATTTATTTATTTTTGGTAGAAATTCGTTTTATTCTTCTTAAACATAATTCAGATTCAGCAACTAAATTCTGAGTAATTAAAAATTAAGAACTAATTAGAGAATTTTTTTTTTGAGAAATACCCTTAATAGATTTAGAAATCTTAAAGTTACAAAAGGTTTACAAGTGTTTCAAGAACATTTTTTTGGAAGAAATAGCACTTGTTCTCAATTTTTAAAAGTAACTTAAAACAATGTAATTAACCTCACTAGGCAAATAATTATATGTTAATCACTTTAATCTACAAATATATATTTTTATAATATAACGTAATTATTATACAAACACCAAAATGCATATAATTATATGTTTTTTAACAAACCCAGATACAAAAATAATTTAGATTGAGTGACCCAAATCTTGGTAATTATAAAATAGTAATTCTTTTTAAAATAGTTGAGAACAAGAGTTGTTTTAATGTTCATAGGGTTATTTCTCCCAAAAAAATGCACTTTAAAGACTTAAAAACCTTATGTAAGTATGTAACCACCATTTGTTATAAGGCTCCAACTAGTTTGTGAAATTAGAGCTAAAATTCAAGGTAAGAAATGGAATTGGTCTCTCAATTCCAATTTTTGTAATTTGTTGGATATTAAAAATTATAATTCAACTTAATTTCGTCGAATTTGTTTTGAAGCTATTTTATAGATAACCCAATTCACATCGTGATATATGACAATTCTGATTTTTCTACCCTATAATTTATATGCAGATAATCTTGACTCATTAAAAAATGTCTATTACCTAATATAAGGAATCTCTTTGTATGTTTTTTGGTGTTTTTTTGTACCTGATTTGTTTTCCTATTTTGTTCAGCTTTTCTAATATCTTCTCATGTTTCTCTCTCAATATGTTGCTATTTACACTGGGTTGCTTACGTATGCAGTCATCACATGATGAGATGATGTTAGGTCACTTGGCCTTGTTAGGGCACTTCAAATCTACGGTCTCTAAATTGGTTTTAAGTTATACTTTTTCAAAATAATTAAGATTTAATTGTAAAATTCATGGTGATTGTGGATTAGTGATACTTTTTTAAAATAATTGAGAATCAGCACTATTTTATTGTTCATAAAGAATTTCTTCCGAAAGTGCCCTCAAAAGACTTTCAAACAGTTAATAGTCATATTAAAATCCTTTCAAACGCTCTAATATATATACGCTTGCCTGCATCCAAATTTGTAATTGATATTTTGCTAACACATCTTTACCTATTTCTTTCTTTCTCATATGCTTATTACGGGGCTCCAAACTATGTGTCTGTGTACGCATTTTTTTTTAATGTATGAGTGTGTTTTTCTTTTCTTTTCTTTATTCTTGATGGGAATTTCATTACAATTCTCACTCCATGAAACTTAATTCTTTTTGTGAATAATTGTGATGACCTCAAATATAAATACAAAAAAAAATCAAAGTGGAGTTGACCGATTCAACAAATATTGTCCCAACAATAATATTTGGAAAAGGAGCAGAATAAGTTCTCTCCTGTACAACAGATTTAATAATGAATATTAAGATGAATGTAATAACAAAAAAACTTCAAATTATTTAATTTATACAATGAGTTGTTAAATTAAATCTTTTACAAACTTGCAATAGTCTTTGCGCAAACTTGTAAAGCTTTTCGTTTATCATAATCAAAAATAAATTTATTCTAATCATGGGCATATGCCTTCCACTAGTAATATTAAAGAAGACTTTACTTGCTCTCCTTCAATATTGGAGAACGAAAATGCCCACTCAACTCTTTTTACAAGATGATCTTTAGTAATTTCTAATCCTTTTGACATCCCAAACAATCACCCGCTTGTATTTACGAGATGCATTTTAGAGAACTCGTTCCGTAACTAGGAGAAATCGTTACCTAACTCGGCACTCAGCCGTTCAACTTGGTTAGTGGGTTAGGTTCTATTCCCTAGGTCTGGTCACAGGGTCAACGGAAGAGGTGTACTTCGTACCGCCCGGAGGTCATATAGATCGGAACCCGGGGCGATAAGAACGAAAGCCCTACCCACAGCTACAACTACTGGCGCCTCAAAAGCCTTTGGTCCTTCGGTAGGGCGAGCAGCCCTTAAACCAAAAAAACGGCGACCATCCCCCTTCCCCTATTTCTGCATTTCATTCTCTAGCCTCAAACAAAATGAGAAAAAAAGGTGAGGCCTATTGAGAAAAAAAGGTGAGGCCTATTGATTCGAAGTCACTACTACGAAAGGGTCGGTCAATAGCAGAAAGGGCGGAAGGGCTTTGTTTGCCCTAGCTTGGCGAATCGCATCTCCGCGCAACGACAATGTTTGTGCGCCCCTTACTGTTCTGGCTCAGTGTTTGCAAGGGCTGGGAAGCAGTCGTAGACGCGAAGCCTATTGCCACGCTGACCATCAAGAGATTGGGCGCCGCTTGGGCCAACATCGTCTGGGCTGTTTGAACGCAAGGAATAGGGTAGTGTTTGAAGGTGAAAGTCCAAACATCTCACTAACTTGATCTGTTTTTTTATCTCTACAGATGGACACCACTAAACTTGAAGGAAAGGAAGTAGTTAGAGGTAGGAAACAACCTGAAGAGTGCTTCATTGGATGGACAAAACCAGGAGGAAATCGATTAAAACTTTATGTGGATGGAGCTGCACGATGCTGTCCAGGAGATGCAGCGGTGGGAGCAATCATAAGGAATGGAGATGGTCGAGTGCTAGGTGCTTTAGCATATAAAATTGGCAGAGCAAACTCAATTACGGCAGAGGCAAATGCGTTAGTGGAAGGGTTAAAAATGGCCTTAGCACTCAGATGCAATCAGCTAGAGATTGAAAGCGACTCAATGATAATCGTGGAATGTCTTCGTAACAGAGAAAGTGTGCCTTGGAGAATTCAACACCTGATGGAGGAAGCTTGGAATCTGTGTAATTTTTTTGTCACAATCAAGGTCAACAAGATTTTTAGGGAGGCAAACATGGTTGCAGACGAACTTGAAAACTTTGCTTTAAATCATTTTTCGTGTTTCTGGTTAAACAAGGTGCCGGAGAGTATAAGTTCTACTGTGCTGGATGATTTTATTGTGCGGACTCAGGTCCGATTTGTACCTGGTTAACTGAATTATGAAATTCCTATTTTCATATAAAAAAAAAGATCTAAGAAGACTTGCATTGCATGCAGCTATGTACGTATCATTTTCTTTTCTCGGTGGCTTGTTCACTTTGTGATAAGCTACGTAGATCAAGGAGGACATTGAAGCCAAAACCGAAGTATCTTCAAGGATAAGGATGAGATCTCAAAGCAATTGTAGTTGGGTTAGGATTAGTCATTAGCTTATCTTATGCTTTATTCTAGGAGTTGGGATTATCATATCAGTAGTTGTAGTTATGATATTATCATTATCTTAGTTCCTTTATCTTAGGCTTTGTTATTATCTTAGTTCCTTTATTTTAGGATTTTAGATGTAGCTGAATAGTAATTGAGATTGGCTTATTTATAAGCCATGAACGAGAATAAAAAGGGAGGCAAATGTTATTTAATTATAATTGTGGTTTATCTCTCACCCCAAGAGAGTTTCTCGTTATTGTTTGCTAAGTTCTGACTGGGACCTATCATTGGTATCAGAGCTTCGTTTCAATGACAACCAACAAAGAGAGGATCAAGACCTTGGAGGTTGGACTAGGTGGAGTGCAGGACGGCATGCAGAGGATGGAGGTGGTCATGGCTGAAAGGCTACAACATTTGGAGGATTCCATCAATAGGCTCGCTGATTTGGTTGTTTCAACCAAGGGATCACCAAGTTCGCATAATCCAGAACGAGAAGGGCCCTCGCGTATACACCGTGAGGACAACAACATTGGGAGACAAGTCTTTTCATCCAAGATGGCCAAATTGGAATTTCCGAAATATGCGGGGGACGATCCAACCGAGTGGTTCAGTCGAGTGACTCAGTTCTTTGAATACCAAGGCACGGCCGACAACCAGAAGGTGTCTTTAGCATCCTTCCATCTTGAAGGAGAAGCCAATCAATGGTGGCAATGGTTGTGCCGTGCATACAAGGAGGAAGGTAGATCCGCGACGTGGGAGATATTTGAAGAAGAGTTATGGGCTCGTTTCGGACCTACTGATTGTGAAGACTTCAACGAGGCATTATCCCGAGTACAACAAGTGGGTTCCCTACGGGACTACCAAAAGGAGTTCGAGCGGTTGGGCAACCGAGTTCATGGATGGACTCAGAAGGCATTAGTGGGCACGTTCATGGGTGGTTTGAAACCAGAAATTTCTGAGGACATCCGCATGTTCAAACCAAATACGCTCAAAGAGGCAATTAGTTTAGCTCGTATGAAAGCTGATCAGCTGCTTCGTCAACGAAACTTCATGCAACCGCCAGCTAGCACCCCGATAGCACTTCCAACACCACATAGAGCTACTTCTCCTTCGTCAGTAAAGCGCTTGACATGGGATGAGATGCAACGAAAACGTGCTCAAGGACTTTGTTTTAATTGCAATGACAAGTTTACATTTGGGCATAAATGTCGCGAACCACAACTGTTGCTGCTTGAGAAAGGTGACGGGTCAGATGGCAGCATAGGTGAAGAGCTTGGTGAAATAACAATGTTTGGTGGTAGAAGATGCAACCTGGGAGAACACGGATGAACTTTAATTAGAATTCAACGGACCTTGAGGACAAGGTTCCGCTTCATGGGGGGAGTATTGATAAGCTACGTAGATCAAGGAGGACATTGAAGCCAAAACCGAAGTATCTTCAAGGATAAGGATGAGATCTCAAAGCAATTGTAGTTGGGTTAGGATTAGTCATTAGCTTATCTTATGCTTTATTCTAGGAGTTGGGATTATCATATCAGTAGTTGTAGTTATGATATTATCATTATCTTAGTTCCTTTATCTTAGGCTTTGTTATTATCTTAGTTCCTTTATTTTAGGATTTTAGATGTAGCTGAATAGTAATTGAGATTGGCTTATTTATAAGCCATGAACGAGAATAAGAAAGTAGGCAATTGTTATTTAATTATAATTGTGGTTTATCTCTCACCCCAAGAGAGTTTCTCGTTATTGTTTGCTAAGTTCTGACTGGGACCTATCACTTTGAAACACCATTCTGTTTCAATGGTTCAGCAACTTCAATGAGGTGTGGTAACCCATGTCCTATTCTGAGCACATTTCAGACTCCCATGAGTGTTTTTCAAAATAAGTACTTAATTAAGCAATCCAAAACGCAACCTATGATTTTCCAAAAAGCCGAAGCTTAAGGTTCTTTAGGATTAGGCTAATATGTTGGGCTTCCATATTCTGTTCATATTGTCCATTTTTTTTCAGTATGGAAGAAAAAGGGAGGAAGGAGGCTACCAGCGTGGCCAACCCCCTAGGCATGATCATAGTAGCTTCCTCTCCATTTCGGAATATTTGGATCAAGCCATAACTACCAATCAAGCCTGCCGTAAGGGGGCTTCTAGCATAGCCAACCCCCTCTAGGCATGACCAGAGTGGCTTCCTCCCCATTGCAGAATATTCGAATTGAGCCTTAGGGGCTTCTAGCATAGCCAACCCCCTCTAGGCATGACCAGAGTGGCTTCCTCCCCATTGCAGAATATTCGAATTGAGCGATAGCTACCAATTCAATTAACCCTGCCTAAATCTGAGAAATTGGACTGTCACTGGACCGTCACCACAACACTATGAGAGTGACCAATTAACCCTGCCTAAATCTGAGAAATTGGACTGTCACTGGACCGTCACCACAACACTATGAGAGTGCTACCAATTAACCCTGCCTAAATCTGAGAAATTGGACTGTCACTGGACCGTCACCACAACACTATGAGAGTGACCAATTAACCCTGCCTAAATCTGAGAAATTGGACTGTCACTGGACCGTCACCACAACACTATGAGAGTGCAATGAATCTTGCAGGCGGGGGTCTAGTCCTTGGAACTAACACGTACATGTAAGGGGATTTGATCCTAGGACGTTCACAGCCCTCCAAGCTCTACCGCAAACCCACAGGACCATTGACCCACCACTCCGTTGTGTTCATTTTGTCCAAAAGAAAATACCTTAGAAACCCCAGAGAAAAACTATCTTGAATGAACAAAAATATGTTCATACAAACGAGAGGGAAAATAATATTGTCAAAAACACCGATAGGATTTGATTGCTGGCTTGCAATTGTGCTCCGGTCTGTATTTGGGTTATAAACAGCACTACAAACCCACAAAATTTCATCATTTGTATGACACCAACTCAAATAATTCAAGGATTTTTGGATTCATCTCTCGTGTTGGTGTTGATCCAAAGAGTAAACCTTTACTTTCTTATATTTGGGAGCCCGAGCATTCATTTGGATTGACAGTGGAAGCAACTAGGTCTCTCAATAGTAAGAGCAAACCATCGGTAAGCAGCAGTGCAATCACATGACATTAGTTATACAAAATGACAATTTTTACTGCACATATACCCCAAAACTTCGTCAAAACTTCTTAAGCTGATATATCCAGGAAGAAGAAGACTATATCCCGGTAGGGAATGACCCTCGTCTATCTCACATCAACATCAAAACTCTAAGCATCAATACATTTATCTCAAGACTCATTGGTGGACTCCCCATTAGACTCCTCTGAATCTGAATTACCAACCATCTTTTCAAGTGAATCCACATCACCAGCATCAGAAAGAGTGTTTATCCGAAGTTTGTCTGCATCTTCGCTGAAATGAGAGCAAAAGATTATAGGTAAATGATACTAAAACATGGGGATGATGGACAATGACTTCTAAGAGTTCAAGGAAAGATTCATACTCTGTGACGCCAAATATATCCTTGATGATCAATGAGCTGTCCCTTGAGCAGAATTCTGGTAGCTGTTCCAGACGCAATATAGAAAGTGAATCACCCAAATTGTTAGCTACTGACTAAACCTGATCAACTTCGGACTAAACTTGCCAACTTTACATGCTAACAGTTCAACCAGTCAAACTAATAACAACCCAGATAATTTCTCAATTTTAACAGGAAGTGATCGATTGAATGGCATTAGACATGCAATATTTGCGCAATAACTAACCACATACCATACAATGACGTAGTATATAAGACAATAGCTCAAAATTTCAATGTGTCAGACCAGGATGCGGCGTATCACTAGTGTCAGCTATTTACCTCAGAAAGATAAAGAACCTTCCCAAAGAGGGCCTGAACAGCAAGTTTCCTCTTAAATCCCTTTTCTGAATACCCTGAAGTGTCCATGACAACTGGACCTGAAAAGCATAGGTGAAAAGCCAGCATCTCAGATTAATGAAAGACATTTCCTTTTTTTCCCCCCTCTCTTTCTCTCTCTCTAAACGATTTAACATATAAGACATGGTACAAGAAACGTCATGACAACTGCCCAATGAAACCACAGGAAAGCTTACAAACGAAAAAATCATAACTTTTTGAGATAGATAACAAAAAGCACATCAAACAAAACAAAACAAAAAAAAAATTTCTTCAACAAATTGAGATCACAACAGAAAGGCTCCCTTTTTTGGTTAAATCTTCTGCAATATCACTTGCTGAGCCATCCACTCATAAAAATGAACTGCTTATCTGGGATGGGCAAGAAATAGCCCATCATATAGCACTATCCAGTGTCCATGATCAAATGCTTCCTCTTATCACCCATTCATCACTGAAGCTGAATCTACTTCCACAATCGGGTCCCTAAAATTCAATCTTCTACTTTCCCCGATCACTGAAACAGATCTTTGGGTATTTTATACTTTTAAGTGCCGTACAATTTCATTTTCTAGAAAATTTTCAATCACGATGGTATAGACATCTTTGAAGGAGATTGACAGCTACATCTACAAAAAGGTCCAACATGTTACAATTTAAAGCATCCAAATCTATAAGATGAAGAAGTCATTGAGAACGTATCTTAAATAATCTGCCAACATGATCCTAATAGGATGGAATGGCAAGAAAGGAACGATTCTGCTGATATTTAGAAGTAAGGACAAGGTATTACTGTTGCTGTTGTCCAAAAATATTCAATGATTGAAGTTTGTATAAGATCAAAGCATATGTATTTTCTTTGAGGTTAAAAAGAGATATCAGGAGTTATGAGTCATCAGAGTGATTTTATTTGGGTATACAGATTATTTGCAGTGTATTAATTAAAAACAAATGTGTAGAGAGAGCCGTATTGGTGTATAAATTAGACTTTGAAAAGACTTATGACAAGTTTGAATGGGACTTTTTGGATATTTAGCTAGAACTGAAGAGTTTAAATATAAAATGATGTCAACAGACTAACAGATGTTTTAGAAATATGAACTTTCATTTTAAATGGAATAACAAAAGGCCGTTTTCAATCTAGAGGGCTCAGATAAGTGATCCCAAGTATCCGTTTCTTTTTACGATAGGCGATGATTCCTTAGCTGTTTCCTCTGCAAGGCCAAGGCTTTGAGGTTTGATCTGAATTCTGGAATGGGTATCAAACGTATCCCAATCTCATATTTGCAGTTCATTGATGACACATTTCTATTTACCAGAGCATCAGATAACCAGGTATTTTGGACCTGATGCATATGCAGGTGCTTTGAAATGATTTAGACTCAATACAGATAAAAGTGTTCACTGTTTAGTTCTTTGGTGATATTTCTTGGTGTTTGCATGTTTAGCACTTTCTTGTCTTTGTAGTGCCTTCATGCTTTTGGCACTTTTCTTTCTCTTTAGTTCCTGTCTTTGCTTTCTCTTTGCATCTTTCACCTATTTTATTCAATAAAATTTCATCATTTACCAAAAAAAAGAAAGATAAAAAGTGTTCACTGAGGGATTCACGATGACCCAAATCTTCTTGTGTTTTTTCTAAAATTTTAGGGCCTCTAAAATTCAAGATCCAGAATAATGATTTATAGAGAACCCTTAAGATTCTCTATTGAGATTTGATCCCCAAATTGCCACTTACTTTTAAACTCTGATCACTTTTATCTCCTACGTAACTGCTTATATGGTTATAACTACCTACTATTGTCTCAAATGTCCTTAACTTTTGCTCTTATTTATTTTTATCTCCAAACATATATGTAAGTACCTATTATCATCCAAAATACCCTTATTTTTTACTTTTTTTTTTTTTGCTTTTCTCTCTAATTTTTTGCTATGCACATAGCGCGTGCCTTTCCCCTAGTAATAGTAAAAGAAACAGCAGAGAACAGAGGATAAAGAGAAAACAAGAGGATGTCAATTAAAGCGGAACTGGAACATAAATGATTCCAGGGTTTCTTCAAGTCTCAGATCTGCTGATTTCTGATTTCTGTAAAAACCCTCTTGCGATATAACTCAATAATGAGTACTTACACCTAGTAAGGCCATTGTTACCCTAAGTAAAGAAAAGACAGAACTACCCTCAACACAAAGTACTCACATGACTCATTAAAAAATCAGGATCCTAAAATAGGTTTGGAATAAGAGATTAAACTAGTAACTAATAAAGTCTTTATTCTTTTATATGCTTCTGCATAAAAAATTTCCCTCAACATTACATTTTTTTATAAAAAGTTTACAATGGCTGGAATCATTTGCAAAAACAGGGATTTATGTGCTGCTCCCAAATACACAGTTGATTTATGAAGCGGTTGATAACCAACCTATTTTAAAATTTGTGGTCAGATACACTGTAATTGTAATGACATTTCAATAAACTTCTGGACGCATTTCCAGCAAACATGTCTTTCTCCAGAAAGAATCATCAAGTACATGAGGTAAGGCAGGGGCCACCCCTCAGCTGTGATATACAAGGAAAGAACATGCAGTTGGTTGGTCTATCTCAAAACAAAACCAAGCAGATTATCATAACCATCCAAAATTTAGCACCATTTAAGGCAATCATGAGAGAAGATGGTAGATGGTTAGACCAAAATATGGTTTCCCATACGAGATGTAGTGAAATCAGGACCAGATTCAGTCAACTTTTGCATTTGAAATCTTGTAGACGAAAAACATTGGATTCTAGGTCCTGACATCTTCAAACATGTTTGACATAACAATTATTATTATGAAAAAAAATATGGGATGATGAGTTCTTTTTTTCAGGCCCACCCTTCACTAGAAGTTTACAGGTAAGTGCATAAAAGAGAAAAGATGTCTATTAGGACCATACAGACAGCACATGGAATAGACTAGTTACCTTTGTCCCGCACAATTCGTCTTGCGATCTCATTTAGTATTTCAGCAACTTGGGAATCATCCAACATAGAAGCTTTTCTGAGCTGGATTAGGTCCGCAACCATGTCTGGGTTAAATGGCTTTTCATTCATTGCATATCGAATGTACTTCCGCAAAATCTCTTCCATATCAAAACCTGTCTGGGTATAAATTAAATATTTTATTAAAGACCTAAGTATGAGAGAGTTTCAATATAGGTTGAAACTGCCACTAGACAAAAGAAAAAGGCAGCTTCCTTAGCCAACCATCAGACAGATTCAATAATCCATTTTTTTTCTCTGAAGAGTAATTAAGAGATGATATATATGAGGAAGAAAGAATGTAAAGGGTCAGCTCAAAATGATGAACCGACAAAAGAGGAAAAACAAGAGAAACAATTTTTTTTTTACTTTCATCTTATACCAAAAGAAAGCAAGACACCCAATCAATTCAATTAGAGCAAAGAAATCTCTCAAGTACCATAAAATGTTTATCCATCTCTTTTTGAGGACCTATTTCAGGTAGGGTAAGCAAAATGAAAAACAAAGCTAACAGCTAAAACATCTATGCATTTATTTCAACCAAATTTCCCAAAGGAAACCTCAAGTTTGATGGTGAAATTTTAAGAAAATCTCAATCGCTTTGAGATCATGTTTCCACAGGGCAGTTAAGACCAATAATCTTCATAGACAAATGTACCTAAACACAGCCTATAAAAATCATAATAATAAAACATACAGCACATATGGCAATGTTCCTTTTTTTTTTCCTTTTTTTTTTTGATCTATCATATAGCAATATTTCAATGATAAGCAGATTGCTAATAATAGTATCAGATGTGAGAAGCTTGGAATTGTTCCACGATATATACCAGAACATAGTAGACTATCCTACAGTTTATTCATGATACAATCAATCTGTTCTTTATAGATTTAACATTGAAATTTCCTTCCTTCCCACTGGTACAGTCTAAGCAGCCCTATCTGGTTCAAGGGATTGAAAAATCATGATTTGTTTGAAAATACCAGAACATTGTGGACTATCCTACAGTATTATTCATGATAAAGTCACTTTATTCTTTATAGATTTCACAGTTTGAAATTTCCTTCCTTCCCACTGGTACACTCCAAGCAGCCCTATCTGGCACAAGGATTTTTCAAATCATGATTTGTTTGAAAAATAATACAGATGATTAAACAGATTAGACAGCTATATGCATTGTTTTAGCACCTGAAATCATCAAACTGATACAAGAGAGATCGGCAATTGAAAAGAGGCCTGAATCATAAAAAGTGGAAAGAAGCAGAGAAACATGCTAACAGATATTAACTTATCATTATAATTTCAACTGGAAGCCTGTCATAATTGTGAGATGAGATCAGGATTCAGCTACAGTTACCTAACAAATATTCATTATTTTATTTACAAGATAATCATCATTATTAGGAAATCACTATTATTAGGAAATCACTTTAAACCAGCCACACACGTCTTACCTTTTGCATAAGACCTTTTAGAGTTGAATCCTGTACTTCATCCCTTCCTTTCTGAAGCAACTCATCTATTGATGTACATAGCATAGCATTCTTGTTCACCTGAAAAATTTTTCTCCAATAAATGAAATATGGTAAATTTATTCAGAAAATTTGCTAATTTCAATGGACCAATTCGTATTTCTGAGGCTAATTTATGAAACAGGTATGAATACTTTCTTTTTCTAATCACATGCCCATTCATCCACTTTACAGGCTAAATCCACAAGCCAAATGAGTAAATGACTATATGAGTAAGTGAGGAAGGGAGGAAGGACGGCAAGAAAGAGGATGGAAGGGAGGGAGGCAGGGAGAACAAGAAAGAAGGAAAAATAAAGAGATGAGAGATCAAAGGTGTAAAGTGCAACAATCAAAGAGAGAACTTCTGCAATATTCAAGAAGTTGAATTCTCAAATTTGAAGGCTATCATTAAGATATTTTCCATAACCTTTTATATTTCAATCAAGACAAACACATGTAATTTAAAACTTCCCAAATACATGTTTCTTCCATCAATTTTCTTGTGCAACAAACAGAACTTAAAAGTTCTGTTAAAAAAATTCAATTTGGCATAGTGTTCTATAATTTGAAGGAAATTTTGATGAAAATTTATGTCAGAAGTTTCCACTGAAGCCTCAAAAAATTTTGATAAATGCACTCATAATTCAAAGTACATCTTTACCCCAAAAACAGATCCATTTTTGGATGAACTTACAAGTCGGCCAAACATGATATAGAGATTCCCATATAAAGAATCACACATTGCATGTAATGTAGTAAAAATAATACATGACATGCAAACAAACAGCCTTGAAACAATTTCAGTAATAATGTTATGTAGAAGCATGTGTTTTGATTCAGGAAGACTAATCAATTGACCGAGGCAAGACCCAAAATCCTCTATACACAAAACCTAATTTTCCCCCCTTTCGGATGATGTTCTAACCATGCAAGGTCTGATGCAGGTTCCAAGAATTCAATGGTCAAAAGACCTCTCCAGTAATCCACACAAAAGTACCAATTGAAACTCACCCACAGTATCTGTATCACTCAATATTCATTTGCAAAGACAAATACAGAAAAGCAAAAGAAATGTTCATAGATACACAAAAAGTCGAGAAAACCCTAACTTACATAGCAAACAAACCATTCAATATGGTTCAGAAAGCACACCATGTGTATGTATAACTAGCCATTCAATAGTAGTAAAAAATAATTCAATAACATTATAGTAACAATAACTAAAAGTAAGGTTAAATTAAAATAAATATTCACTTTTACCACAAAAAATAAAAGAAAAGACAGGGTGAGGCGTGCACACTCACACACGCTCCACCCATCTTCAGGCTGACACAACCCACTTTAACTAGTGGTGGCAACATGCACACGCACATGATTTAAAAAGCACATTGGATGGACCCTTAATGTATCCTAAAATTCAATACAAGCCAACTAGAAATTTTGCTCACTTCCTATGTGAGATTTAATTATAACATAAAAAGGATAAAGACTCAATGCAGTCAGTCATCAGACTTATCTTATTTCTGGGTGTCGAATGTGGAACCATGCAAAAATTTGGACATCCATGCTGTCTGGCATTGTTCTAATATTGAGAGTCTGTTCTAATTGTAGTGTTTACCGTCTTGCTGTACATCGTTTATGTACACTCTTTGTATCCCCTTTCTAGGCTTATTGCCATCCTTCAATAAATTTTTTATCACTGATAAAAAATAGGGTAAACACTAAATTTTGAGGCTTAAAAAACAAAACATACCCACAACGCCAAAAATTGAACAGGAACGATTGAGTGAAAAAAATTCTAATGTGCAAGGATACCAGCATGTTTTGGACTTAGACAGTTAGACCAATACTTAAAATTTATAGGATAGCATACACACATTCTCAATGAAATAAATTCTTAAACCTAATATCTTTATAGTAAACCAACTACCTCTATAATCCACCTGTTAGAATACCTTGAGTTTTAATCATAGTGGTACCCATATGGCCAGCGCTTACTAGTCGTCAGCGCTCTAGAGAATTTGCCCAAATTCTCAACAAAGACAGCTTTACCTCCACACTCACATAGATGATTTATATCGAGTCTATAAACTTAAAATAACTACATGACCTACAAAAGATATGAGAACCATTAGAAGTTTAACAAATCATCCTCACACATGTTACAACTATGCATTAGTTACATCATAGGGATAGGCATCTCAAATTTATATACAAATTTGTAATGCTTCTCAAACAAATTAAGTGACTCTTTTTCCCATTGAATTCACTTCTTGGGATTGCAAATTTACATAGGTCAAGTTCATTGGTTTCTATCTGTGCCATTGTTATGCTGTTTTGGTGTGTTGCTAGGACTCTATAGTGAAGTATATTTTTACTTTGGGGGTTATGTAGATGCCTTGTGGTTGGGACTTTGCTCCTACCTCTATGGGTGATCAACTGTATTATACATTTCTCCCTTTCTCTTTATATATTTATCATTCATTATTGATCCAAAAGAATTTTTACATAGGTCGAGTTACAATCACCAGCCATTCATTCCATAGCCTTCATAATTTAAAGCAATTACTCCATCACTAATAATTGCCTTATTATATTATATGGCTCATTTTCCCATTACAAATTTTATTTCATACACTACCCATTGTTGATTGGATATCACACAAAATGGAAATAGGTATCCTCCACAAAGGGACATCATTGTTGGAGCTTGATTCGTATTTTTATCTGACTTTCTTTGCCAGGTACTTTTTTTAAAATAATTAATGAGAAAATAATAATATATCAATAAGCAGAAGAGAGAAAACTACAAACAGTCCATGCGAATATGGACCAAACACATGGAAGATGAAGAACAAGGAAACAGTCAACAGGTAAAACATATAGTCTCGAGACCTATTCACACCTACACTTCATCCCCAAGCTCATTTAACAGCAAAAACCCTCCAATGGTTGAAATATCCAACAAGGAACTTCATGGAATTCATTCCTAACACTCAACAAAGTTGAAGCTAGCACTATAACGTCCTGCATTACATGAGCAGGCCCCTTCAGGTCCCTCCCTATTCAAAGTCAGATAAAAAGGATGAGCCACACTCCAACAAACAGAAAAATGACATAAAGGAATTATTTTCTTGAAAAATTAGTTTTCTCTTTTTCATCATGTCCATTACAATTTCTAGTCCCTTAATATTTTATAGTTGAGTGTAATGCTTGGGTGGCAAAGAAACAACATGTTTATAAGATGAGTGTTACCGAGATAAGGATGTTAACATAGATTTGTAGCAAAACTAGAAAAGTGAAAGTAAGAAATGAAGATATTTGAAAGTGGTTAGGCATAGCATGCATTAGGGATAAAATTGAGAATAGGAGCTTAAGGTGGTTTGGACATATAAAGCGAAGAGCTAGAGATACGCATGTAAGAAGGTGTGAGGATGCATATTGAAGGGCCTAAGAGATCAAGAGGAAGACCTAAAAAGACATGGATGGAGACTTACATAAGCATAAATTAACTAAATATATGATCTTTGATAGAACGGGATGGAGAGATAAGATTTATTTCGACTACACGACCTTGGTTGGAACAAGCTTATGTTGATAATGATACTAATCGTGCTAGTTCCTTAGGGGAAAATCCCCAACTAGCCAATGTCTAAATAGTACTTGAAGAAATTAGCAGGAGAGGTAACACTATAGGAAGTGACTAAAATTCTTGGAACACAGTCTGGGAACTGATGTAACAATTTAAGAAACTGACTCCATGATGCAGGGGCATTCTTTTAATTCTAGTTATTTTAGGTGTTTTTTAGAGTATTTTGAATTAAATAAAAGGGTCATGTGACTGGCTTGTGACTTTTAATTATCTTGGATGGCTAGGATTTGTTTTCCTTTTTTTCTAATGTAAGGCTAAGATCCTAGGGTTGTAAAAGCCTATTATAAATAGCCTCTTTTAGTTGTTGTAGCAACCATTGTTATTGATTTTATGAAAGCTACAGAACTAAGTTTTTCTCAAAAACTCTTCAAGCACTAGGTTGTTTCATGTTCCTATCCTAGTCCTACGCTTATATTTCTATCACAATCTGTTTGCCACTGGTTTTTTTACCTTTCTAGACTACATTACTCCACCAACTTTTAAGGGATCCACTGATCCCATGAATGCTCACCGATGGATGAATCAACTGTATAAAATATTTAGACTTATGGGATGCTCTAATGGGAAAATTTTGCAGTTTTCAGTGTTTATCCTAGAAGACGAGGCTTATAATTGGTGGGAACTAACTTCAAGGACATCGGGTTTAGAATAAATAACCTGCGAAGATGTATTCTTTGAAAAACACTTTCCAATACGTTATCAGATTTAGTAGGCATTAAAACTCTTCAAGTCGGAACAAGGTTCCTCAACTGTGGCTATTGGCTAAATATGAAGCCAATTTTGTTGAACTAGTCTGCTGTGCATCATATATTGTCATGCAAAAGCAGCATAAGGCACAGAAGTTCAAGAACGAGTTGACCGTCAATTTGCAATAACTTAATAGCATTGTGATTAACCACCCTAAGTCGACATATTTGATTGTGCATGAAGGGTCTAGACAGATATGTAATGTTTTTAATTGTGGAGAAGTGGGTCATATGAATAGAAACTGCCATGATCCTCAAGACCAGCACCAAAAATCTAAAATTAATAGTCACACCCCAATTCCCCTCCCCCCCCTAATTGGGTTACTTACAAATCTCAAGGTGACAAAAAAATTCGAATTAACAAGTCCATAAGATACGCAAGTTTGGGCATAAGGAACATATTTATTTAAAATATAGTGGAAAATTAAAAAATTAAAGAGATCCAAATAAGTGTGTCTAATAATAAATCTACACTAATTACAAGCCATATGCAATCAAATGTCAACACCATGAATTCCAAAGACATAGTCTAGAAAGTACCTATATGTATTTTATTCAATACTCTCAATGGAAAACATAAAGAACATGTCACAAAATAAGGATTTCTTCTTAAATATATTAGAGCAAAGCTTCTTTCAACAATCCTGGCTCCTTTCTATAATAATAGTAAAATAGGAATGCAGTAGGCAAGAAGCAAACACAACTTCCTGCAGATCATTCAAAATTTATTAATTTATGCTAAGTAAGATCCCAATCCCAACATTTATATATTAATCTTAATGTATTCAATTCAATTCATATCTCTTGGATCACAATCAGATATTTATTCTGTAATTACCATCTGGGATGAACCACTTTTTCTAAGTCATGGCAATACCACCTCTAGGTAAAACAATCACTTGCGTTAGCAACCAAATTGCTAGCATTACCACAAGCTGGTGAACCAAATCACAAGCATACTATCTCAAGACAAACTAGTGCGTCACACTCAATGTATTGCAACTATCATAAAGTCGTATTAACTCACAGATTTATAATTATAATTATTGATACCTCATGAACCATGAATTGGGTGCCTTTTCTTTCCCATGTGAATTTCAATTCTTATGGGAATTGGCCAACTAAACACAATAATTGAAATTCACAACTGCCAATTCCAATTCCCGCCTTTGAATTCTCATGATCCAAATTTCAAACATACCCTTAAATTATTAATACACACACATTATATATATATTTCACGTTGCCAACCCCATTTTGGTGGATATTACCTTTTGATGATGATGATGACATGCGTGTGTGCGTGCGTGCATGCATGCTTGTATACATATATTAAATTGATCAATTATAACATAAAAATTAAGAGTAATAGCATCTGAACAAGCATTCAATCACACACAATATTAAGAGAAACAAATAATAATTTGTATTTGATTTTTTTTGTAAGATCAACTTTGAATGATAAAAGATCAAGTCCATAGGATTCTCTATCAATTCAATAGTTTAACACTAAACTCATTAGTCTTATTATTTGATCTGATTAAAGAGAGGATTCCTATTAATTTGATTATGCCAAAGATCTGAATGACATCTTCCAAGCCAACCCAATAAATAAGCTTATCAATTCTTGTAACAGCTCATACATAAAGTGACTACTGGATTTAGTTTTAAACCATAATCCTCCTTTTGTATAAAACCTCAAATAATTAATAGATCTCAGCCTGCCATTGAAATCTAATCTTAACAATTGATTGTAACTTAAATATAAAAGTATAAGAACACTCACAAAAGTTACTGCTCATGTCATTATTCATGGGGCTTTTATCTAGGCCCAATTATGCTTTAGTTTGAGGTCTTTATATGCTTCTTTTTAAGGTCCACTCTCTAAGTGAACTTATGGGCCATTTAAATTATTTAGATAGATCATCATCATCATCAAAAGCCAATTCCCACCAAAGTTGTAGGCAACATGAACCTTGTCTCTCCATGCCAGTTTGTCAAAACTCATATCTTCAGTTTATTTACATTTTTGTAACTCTTGTTTTGTTAACTACATCTATGTCTTTTTAGGTCTTCCTCTGGATTCTTCAGCCCTTCGATATGCATCTTCTCATATCTTACAAGCGCATCTCTAGGTCTCCACTTTACATGTCCAAACCACCTTAACCAGCTCTTCTCTATTTTATCCTTAATTCATGATATAACTAACAATTTTCGATTCATCATTTCCTTTTTTTTTTCTTTTTTGCTACAATTCCATCTTATCATTCTCATCTCAACAACACTCATCTTCTGAATATTTTGATCCTTTGCCACTCAGCATTCTGCGCCATACAATATGGCAGGTTTAATTGCTGACTTATAAAACTTACCTCTTAATATAAATAGAACACACTTATTACACAATACCCTAAAAGCAACCCTCCACTAAAGCCAACCAGCTCTAATCCTATGTGCCACATCTTCATCAATTTCTTTATCTTTTTGTACCAATGATCCAAGATATTTGGTACTCTTTTTGAAGTGGGCCAGGAGGAAGATGCTAGAAAGTGGATTAAAGGGAAAGCAGGAATCTTTATAGTCAAATCAGCATTTCAGTCCATGACTCTTACAGGTAGTAAACTCAGAGGGAATGAAGTGATTTGGTTCAAACTCCTACCAAGCAAGGTGGCTTTTTTCATTTGGGCGGCAGCTCTTGACAAGATATTAACGGTGAACCATCTTAAGAGTAGAGGTTGGCATCTACCAAATAGGTGCATTATGTGTAAGAGGGATGAAGAAAATGTCGACCACCTTCTTGTCCATTGCAAAGAGGTATGGAAGCTATGGGATGTGATTATAGCAAAGTTTGGGATCCCTTGGGTGCAACCAAGGAGCTTTGGATCAGTTTTGGAGGCATGGGGACTGATGAAAGGGAAATCAATTAGGATCATGGCTTGGAATGTTACGCCAGCAGCTATAGCGTGGGTGATTTGGGGAGAAAGAAATAGAAGAAATTTCAGAAATATAGAGACAAAGGTTGAATTTTTGGGGAAGAGGGTCTTGAGCCTTATCCAAAGTTGGTTGGCAGATTATATTTCAATGGACATCATCAACCATGAAGAATTTTCGGGCAAATTGTCCTTCCAAGAATAGAAAGGGAAGGTTTCCTAGATTGTTTGACTATGGTTGGGCTTGATATATAGGTTGTAGCTGTTTGGTACACTATCTTGTGTACCATAACTTTGTTCTCTTTTTCTCCATTATTAATATATTTCTATTACTAATCAAAAAAAAAAAAAAAATGATCCAAGATATTTGAACTTATTGCTTAAATTAAAATGGATATCTTGATTGTCAATTTTAATAGTTTCATTAGTTAAATTTTTATTTGAATTTAAAGGACATTCTATATATCCGATCTTCATGCAACTTATCTTAATACCTTTAATTCTAATGTATCTATCCACAAATCTAACTTAAATTTTACTTCTTCCCTAGTTTGACCTACCAAGACTATATAATCTGCAAATAACATACATCAAAAGCACCTCATCTTGAATATGACTTGTCAACTCATCCATAACTAAAGCAGATAGATGAGTGCTAACAACTAACTTTTGATGCAAACCTATCTTAACCACAAATTCAGTAGTCTCATTGCCAATAGTTTTCACTTTAGTTAAATAGATAATTAATAATAATGTATGATAGTATATCCAAGTGTTTTATAAACTTTAACATATTTTGTGAAATATTCACAAAGTACCTATAATGCATTTGAGAAATTCCAAATTGTGCACGTGTCTAAAACTTCAGAAACGCATTATACTTCAGATATTTAAATCTTGCCAAATGTCTTCAAAATGTAGGAAATTTCTGACCTTTACAACCATCAGAACTTCCATTGATCCAATCAAGCTTCTGTTCTCTTTTCGCAGATAAGATTTTCGTTTTCTAATGATAAAAGACAGTAAATCACTTCCATTCTTGCAAATGGGGTTTGGTCCGTCTATTTTTAGTCTATTAAACACAGAGAAAAGCCGAATTTTTATATTAAAAAATCTGAAAATAAACCCATAATGCAATCGAATCGAAAGAACGTATGTATATATATATATATATATATATATATATATATAAGAAAAGCACTCACCAATTTCTTCCTTTTCTCCTTCGGCGAATTGAATTTCCTGACAGTCTTAACGACAGCGATAACAAATGTAATTCCTACATAGGCTAAGGGCACAGCGAGAATCCACGGCAACGAGCTCCGACCAACTCTCGGACCGGGAATAGCCTGGGTTACCGACCCAGTGAACTCCACCAGGTCCATTGCCTTCTCCTGGATCCACGGCAAGTCCTCCTCTACCTCCTCTTCCTCTACTTGTGATTTCTCTTCTCTAGGGTTTTTCTGTTGTTCCTCGACGGAGATTTCTTCTGTTTTCTTCTTCGCCATTCTCGAAACCTGCAGAGTGGCATGGCCGTGTCTCTGCCGATAAGGGATGCATAGGGACGAGGGAGAAGATAAGGAGAACAAGTGCTGCCTTGAAACCCCACCTCGGCTCAGATTATCTGAGCTTGGATAGGACGATCCCAGTAGCGGTGAAGAAGAAGAAGCCATGAGGAAGTGTTTGCAAGTCCTCTCACCCTCCTGACTTGGGTAGTATCGCCATTAATCGAATGTGAAGAACTTTAACAGCAACGGCGCAGGCTTTGAGAGGAAAGACTCTTGACAGTGGTATGTGTCACGTGCCGCTAAATGCGACAATTTCTTGATTGGACCAACAACCCGTCCGAATATAATATAACCCGATAAAACGGGTTAGTGATGGACCCGTGTATAAATTGGTTTAGTTTTAGGTTAAGGGTGGGGATGGAACAAGCTTGACTTTGATAGCGAGAGCGTTTCCTCTGGTACCACTAAGTGGGAACAGCATAGAACGGATGGGCGGATGCCCCATTTCAATAACGGCCCCAACACATCAAAACACATCCCAACCGATGATTTCACTAAACCACTAGCCTATTGTCTTAGTTACCAGAGCGCAAAGCAAAAGCGAGAGTGAGAGCGAGAGCGTAAAAACGTCAATTTCAAAAGTCAGCTATAGTCCATAGTGTTTATTTATATATATATACACACATAAGCATATGTATAATGTAAATAAAGCTCAAAAAATGATAATAGAAACAAACATCAACTAATTATCATCTGCATTGTTCAAAAAGGAAAAGAATATAGTGCTAATTAACTCGTGGCCTTTTTACCAAGTGTATCTCCTCACGCCTCTTTACTTGTGACAAACTAGTTGACTTTTGAGTTGTTCCTTCCAAAGTCAGGCTATAAGATGAAGATTGTGAGAGATCAATCTCATCACCAAAAAGCAACACGTACTCTTTATCTTCAACTGCTCTCATGTCAACGTTTATAGCATTCTCATCTTCAAAACTATTCCAATTCTTATATGTTGTCTCATAATCTTCTCTATATCATGTCAAAAGTCGATAATTATAATGAAAATATACTAAAGACTTTGCACGATCTGAGCTTAAGTGAGTCCTTTTAGTATTATGGATATAGTCATAAGTACTTCATGCTCTCTCTCTGCACAAGAAGTGTTAACACTTTGAGATAAAACTTTGACTGCCAAACCACAACTCAGGAGCAACTGGTCCATGCAAATTCTACCATTCTATTGCAGACGTTATTTTTCTATCTTGGATTGTTTGAGGACATTATTTTTCTATCTTGGATTATTTTTCATTTGTCTTTCATAAACAAGGCTATGTGCAACTTGACACATCTCAATATTGTCAACCAATGATACTTCAATGTCTTCACAGTATGTCGTTCATTATTTGATAAACTTCTCCAATGACAGCCTTATCAGAGTCACAAAAGCGAATCATTCGCCAAATTATAGCTTTGTAAATGCCTATATATTATTTACCTTACTCCAAAAATTATCATCTAATACAAGTTTTTGAACCTCATCATGATCTTGATTTGACTTCGATGACCTCTTTTTAATTGCCTCCCATTCATCATTCAAAACCATGCTAATTAAAACAATTTTCAATCGAAAAAGACGTTCCAAAACAATGCAGTGATGACCAAATCTTGTCTTTTGAACCTGTATAACATTCAATGTTGAATATGTTTGGAATATAAATAAATCGAAACTATGGTTTTTAATGTAGTTTACTGTAAGACCCCGAATTTTCCCAAATATTAAAATAAAATAATAATTAATATTCTTGAGGATTATTATTAACGGAAATAATTTAGTATTGTAAGGGATATCGTTATTAGTGGGGATTAGGAGTTTGGCACAAATCGGAGCATTTGATCATGAGTTATCACGGTAAGATTAATATTTTAAAGCTGATGTATTTTAATTGGGTGGGTGTGTGGTGTTTAATGCGTGTGTGTTGCGTGGGATCGTATGTATATAAATAGGTATAGTATTAACCCTAGCACATACGGTCATCATAACTATTCGTATATTGCCTTGTATTCGTTAGCCGCAAGAGAGAACCCACGACCGGGAGCAATCAAGGAAGAAGAAGAGAAGAAGAGGAAGAAGGAGGGAGGGAGAACCAAGTTTCTCCTTGTTCAAAGGTCTGTCCTGCAACCGTGAAGAGGTGTGGGTATTGCTGTTTAGGAAGGAAGAGGAGAACGCACGATAAGAGGTAGGTAGCACAAGTTTTTACGTTCGTTTTGTGTTCTTGAGATTGATCGAATCATTTGCATGTTTTTATGATGTATCTATATATATTTAGTTTGTTAATCACCTTATATGTATGTTAGAATCACTTTGAATTGGAGAAATCGGATTTCGGAACACTTTTTGGACGTTTTTGGGAGACCGCCGAGCTCACTGTGCTCAGCGATCTTCGGCGCTCCCAGGCGCTCGTTGAAAAACTTTGACCACTGTCGAGCGCTAACTGATTAGTCGTCGGCGATCGATTTTGAACTACCGCTAACCCTAGACCGCCTAGGCGATCCTGAGCACTCTAACCAGAAAATGCAATTTTTTGTATATTAAACCCCTGATTCAATTCTAAACTATTTAAAACCAATTTTAACCTTTAAATAAGAAGTTTTAAGATCAAATAAATTATCAAATATCCTGTTTTGGCAAAAAAATAAATAGGGAATTGTTTTAGGTAATTAGTTGCCTAACTTGATCTGAAATAAGAAATTCTAAGTTTAATGCAGATAAATCTCTATAAATTAGAGTAAATAATTAAGAGACTTTATATCAGTAACCAAATTTCTACAAATAGAGACTTTATATCAGAAACTCAACTCAGTTGAACTACCTTTGATAAATAGCAAGAACCATATTATCCCTAAACGTAAGTAAATAGCAAATATCTTATTACCCCTAAACTTCACCTCTAAATTACTTTATAACTTTACATAACCTCGAAGGTACTTCAATTGACCCCACCACTACCTCTAATCACTCGAGTCATCTAATACTTTAATTATCCTATAATTATACCAAGTTATTGTGACTACAGACTAATGAGTTAATTTTTGAATAAGGTTTGGATTATAGACTGATTGGGATCAAGTTGTTATGAATACTAAAAATATAATTTGGACTGTGGATTGGATGCCATGATGGCTACAAGAGATTCGTACCATTTGCGGATGAGATTTGATACCACCTGCGGATGAGATAAGACCTCCTGTTGGGGGAGATGTAATCCGGTTTGGATTGCATCCCACAGGGGAGATATGTGACCACCTGCGGGTGAGATGAGATCTACTATTGGGGGAGATGTAATCCGGTTTGGATTGCATCCCACAGGGGAGATATGTGACCACCTGCGGGGTGAGATGAGACCTCTTGTGGGGGAGATGTAATCCAGATGTGATTGCATCCCACAAGGGAGATATGTGACCACCTGCGGGTGAGATGAGACCTCTTGTGGGGGAGATGTAATTCAAATCTGATTGCATCCCACAAGGGAGATATATGACCACTTGCGGTGAGATGAGACCTCTTGTGGGGGAGATGTAATCCAGATGTGATTGCATCCCACAAGGGAGATATGTGACCACCTGCGAGTGAGATGTGACCTCTTGTGGGGGAGATATAATCACGATGTGATTGCATCCCACAAGGGAGAGATATGTGATTACCACCTACGGGTGAGATGTGATGACTCCTGCGGGAGAGACCTCATCTAGGGTAGATGTGATTACTATGTGATTGCATCCTACATGGGAGAATGTTGTTATCAGATTGTGTGATTCACTATTAATTATGAATGGCATGATTTACATTTGAATAAGAAGAGTTTGATTAAACGGTTTAGCTGTGACTTGATTTGAATGACTCCAAAATAGAATATAAATGAGCCATAACTTAATTATAGAATTATTTTAGGAAGACAATACTGGCAATGAATTGGAAAACCCTTTAGATGTGATTTATATTACATTGCCCTTATAATTGAAACGAATTTTACATAATAAACTCTCTTTATTCCAAACACTGATTAGATGTTGGTTTCGTATGGTGATTACTCGTTCTTATTATCGATTGTGACTACTCGATTATTTTATTGTGCATGAATGATTACTTTTATATATAAACTGTTTCTAGCATGCATGTGTTACCTACTGAGATATTCATATCTCACCCTACTTCTTTATCTTATTTTTCAGCTGTTCCACATGAGAGCGTCATTGGGGTTGACACAAGGGGGAGTTGCAGATTATTGAGCTGAGGATCTTTCTTATTTAGTTTAGATCTTTCTATTAGAGGTTGATATAGATGTACCTTGATAAATAGTTTATGATTTAATTGAATATGAGAGGAAATATGTTAGAAAACCCATTTACCATATTTATGAATTTATATTGATGAGTTAGTTTGATGGTTATATTTAGCCACGCATATTGATGAAATTAATGTCTTTAATTCTCCGCACTCTAATAATTAATGCAATTACTTGAATTTAAATGTCTGGTAATTAGCAGCTTTGGGCCCAGTATCACTTCGGATTCGGGTTTGGTGCTTGTTTTGCATAGACCCGAGTTTGGGGTGCTACATTTACAATTCCCTTCACTTGCTCATATGTAGCTTCAACAAAAATTAAAACTTGGATGCTTTGATTTTGCAATATCTTTCATCAAAAGGCTCAATGTATGAGCCATGCAACTAGGCCAAAAAAAATATATGAGGACATCTAGCTATAATAATTTCTCCAGCTACCTTACATGCAGATGCTTTATTAGTTAACACTTGAACAACATTACATGTGCCCATTGTTTCAATGGCTTTTAACAATATTTCTAATATATACACACACCTGACTTTTCATCACCTGAACAATCAACACCACTAAGGAACATAGCTCGACCTCTAGACACTGCCATCACATTAATTAAAGGTTTGTTCTTGATGTTTATCCAACCATCTAAAACAATTAAAACACCAAGTATTGGCCATTCTTGCTTTAGGTCCATTAATGCACGGTCAATTCTACTCTTCTCTTTTTCAAGTAAAATTGTTCTTATCTTTTATGAACTAGGAGGGTTATACTATAAGTGTGCGCACCTAATTTCTGTCGCACGACGAGGCGCATGCAAAATGATGCGTGCCTCGGAATTGTTTGGAGTCGCCATTGCCTAATGGGGTGCAGGCAGACACTTGGGTGCCTAAGTTCGTCTATTAAGGCTTGATCTGCAGCTTGAGATTCTAAGCAAGTTCTTGGTTACGGTTCGGGGAAGTCCGTAGACACCCTGGTCCGCGCCTGTCAATTGATGGGTCCCATGGTTTCCCTGGTTTGAGTCAACTTTGGTCTCTCACTCACCCGATTCCTATTCCAGCATTCAATTTGGCCAAGTCTGGCGGGACCGCCAAAGTGGTGTGGGTCCCTGTGCTTGATTTTATCTTTTCAGCTTAAGGTGAGATGGGTATGATTGGGTGGGCCCTGTTGGAAGGCCCACGGATCCCTTGGTGGGCCAAATGTGGTCCAAATGTCTCCTTGGCGGGCCTCGGTCTAAGCCTGGGAGGCTCTTTGGGCTTTGGTTAGTTCAATTGATTTTTCTTTGGGGTTCAAATTGAATTTAAGTGATTTTTATGTAAAGGTGGGCCGGTTTGGTTCGTGAGCCCATTGGGTGGGCCACACATGGTAGCCAAGTGATTTATTGGATTTATCTTGCTTAAGTTTCCAAAATGGGCTAAGCCTTGGGCTTGGGGCCCTTTACCTGGGCTTGGGCTTGAAAGCCCAACACTTCCTGAGTTAGGGTTTAGGAACCCTAAGTTAGCTTGGTTCAATGGGCTTTAGCGGGCCAGAGAGGCCCTACCCGTGGTCTCGGCCAAACCATGCCTAAATCTAAGCATGCTTCCAAAATTGGGCATTGGCGGGCCTCAAAGGGTCTGGCCCACTCAATTCTTTTAATTATCTTATTTAAGCGTTGGGTGGGCCCCGTTGGAAGGCCCACTGGAAATCAAATTGGACTGGGGGTCCAAGTCCCATATTGGGTTTCCGGGTGACCTGGAAACCCTATTGGTTCATTTGGTTTGGTTTGAAAATGTCACCTACATCCAGCAAAATCACAGAAATCACAAAAATCAACAAATCACAAAAATCACAGAATATGCAAAAATGACATTTTTTCAGGGGAGATCGGCTCACTACTCAATCTCCGATTGAGTTGGAACTGATGGCTCATATTCTGGGTCCAAGGGGAAGCCCCCCGCGGCACGGTATTCCTAATCGGGTCTTGAGCTAAGAGGTTGAAGCCTCAAATCAGCAAAAATGGAGTTGGGTTGGTCAGCCGCATGCAATTCGGCATTTAAGTGGGTGCGCTAACCTCAGGCGCTCGGCGCGAGGTCAGCACGAGCTCGGCGGAACCGAAAACGACAAAAAAAGACGCCCTGCGCGAGCTTAGCGCGAGCTCGGCGCGAGCTTGGCGAACCCAAAATCGCCCGGCGTGAGCTCAGCGCACACCCTTGACGAGACACGAATCCTCTGTTTTTGCTCAAACTCCATGACTGTCTGGTTTTTTAACCTCTGTAACACCTTCCTGGTGTTTCTATGACTCCCAGAAGACATTTAAACATACATAGAAATTAATCTAACCTACTTCATATCACGACTCAAAATCATCCCAAATCCAAAAACCAAACAAAATATGACCAACGAAGGGAAGAGGGGGTTTACATTGGGGTACAACAGATGAGACCATGGGGGAGCATGCTCCCACCTTTGAATAAGAGAAACAATGACAACAAACAACTAAGAAGCCATTAAATCATGATTAAAATGCCAAGCTTGTGAGAGACAGAAGACACCGTAAGTTGGGGGAACATTACCTTGGTGTTTTAACAGCCTTCTGAAGTGAGCAGACTCCCTCTTGCAGCACCACTGTCACTGGGACCTCTTTCTTCACCACCAACAGCAAGCTATCTTTCCTTGGCTTGGATGAGAAAGAAGGGGGAGCGAAGGACTAGGGGCCGAATGGGCTTAAGGTGATGTCGGGTGGTTGTTTGTGGAGGCAAGGAGAGGTAAGGAGGAAGGTTTCAAACCAAGCAAGGTGGGGAAGACAAGGTTGTCGCCGGTGACCAAACAGCTAACCGAAGAGGAGCTAAACTCCCTGGGGGAAGAGAGCCAACCAACGAAAGAAAAGCCCCCCACCTAGAAGGAAAAAAGCTGAACCCCTTCGCAAGAAGGGGGCTGCGGTATTTATAGAGAAAAATGAGCGTCCGCCGGGTTGGCGCCGAGCTGGCGTCGAGAGCTTTTCGCGCTCGCCTTGCTCGCGCGAGGGAGACACAATGATTAAAAAAAATTAATACGGCCGTTGATCTGTTGAAAAAATCTCATATTTACAGATCTAGTCCCTGGACATTTTTGATTTAATCCGATACTCTTGGATTTTTACAGATTTAGTCCCTGAGATATTTTGAATGTTTGGATATTTACGGATTTGATCCCCGAGATATTTTCCTGCGCCAGTTGCCACGTGTGCAGCTCTCTGCCACGTGTGCAGTTTGCCGGTTTTGCTGTTTGGAAACTTCAACAGCTCATATCTTTTTCACCTGGACTCCGATTTGGGCAAACTCAATTGCGTTAGAACCATATCGGAGTCCTCTATCCACTGGCATTGGGGTAAGCAGCTGGATCGGGGTTTAGCAGAAAGTCAACTTTCAGCTCCCCCTCAAGTTTGACCGGCTCATAGATCCTTCATCCGGATTCCGATTCCAGCAAGCTCAGTTGCGTTGGAGCCGTGTTGGGATGCTCTATCCATTGAGATAAAACGAGGTGTTCAATTATCAATTGATCAAAAAGTCAACTTTTATCCCCTTAGGGTTTGACTTTCTGCTAGGGTTTTCATTTTCAGCACTTCCAGGGGTGCAAAAATAAGGTGCTTACAGTAAGACCCCGAATTTTCCTAAATGTAAAGTAAATTAATAATTAATACTCTTGAGGATTATTATTGATAGGAATATTCTATTAATGTAGGTGACATCGTAATTAGTGAAGATCAGGAGTTTGGCGCAGATCCAACTATCTGATCGAGAGATATCAAGGAAAGGTTAATATTTTAAATAAGCTGTGTTTGATTGGGCGATGCGTGGAGTCTAATGCACGTGAGATGCGTAGAATTGAGGATATATATGGATATATATATATATATTAGAATACCCTAATGACATACGGTTGGAATACGTTGCTTGTATTCGTTTGATACTCAGCAGCCGCAAGAGAGAAGCCGCACGACCATAGGCGACCAGAGAAGAAGAAGAGAAGGAGAGGAAGAAAAGAGAGAAAGAGGGAGGTCTGTTCATGTGATCTCCATTAACTCAGAGTTGTTTTTCATCTTTGAAGAAGAGCAGTTCATTGGAACAATCGAATAGAGGTAGGCAACACCGGTTTTTAACGTTCGTTTGGTATTCACGTTTGGTTTAATCCCTACTGCATGTTTTTGTATTGTATAATCATGTACTTAGTTTGATAACAACATTATAAGTATGTTAGAATCATTTTAAACGTGAAAAATCAAGTTTTGAAACATTGTTTGTTTTTGGGAGACCGCCGAGCTTACTGTGCTTAGCGATCCTCGGCGCTCGTTGAAAAAAATAGATCGCCCAAGACCACTTACTGACTTATCGTCGGCGACCGATTTTGAACTACCGCCTACCCTAGATCGCCTGAGCGATCTTGAGCGCTCTATGCAGAAAATGCAGATTTTCGTATTTTCAAACCCTGATTCAATTCTAAACTATTTTTAACAAATTTTAACCTTCAAATAAGATGTTTTAAGACCAAAATAAATTACCAATTCCCTATTTTACAAAAGAATAAAAATAGGAAGGTATTTAGGGTAATTAGTGGTCAAGCTTTGTAAATAGCAAGAAACCTAAGTTTTGGAAGAACCGAACTTGTAACCTTGAGAGATTTGATTAGGTGGCCTAAAAATTTATACTGTTAACCAGAATACGTTATACAGGATTTCTAGATCAGATTTTAACACAGTTAACTCCATAAGGAAAGAAATTACAGTTATAACCATTATATGCCGTTAGGCACTATTACTTACCGAAATATTAGTCCTTAGGGATTGTTGGTGTCTAGTGTGCATAGCTAGTTATAGATCCATAGTTTTGGATAGATAGCTAAGGGATATTTCATTTGGGTTGAGTTACTCCATGTTGCAAACGCGTTTCCTTTGCAATTTGGTTTGTTCTGGAGGATCCTATGTCTGGAGGGACACCCCGGTGCTCCGCTGGTGATTCCCTGTACATGTGGATAAGCGACCATCTCCATGTATTGATTCTGGTGCTGCATGCTAGTGGTACTTGCCAACTCAGTTGAGTTCGTGTGCAATAAGTCGATGACTACGGCTCTTATCTAAGGTGATCTTCACGGGTTTGAGTATCATTAGTAGCGTCGCCCATAAGCCGCATGGTGGTATAACATATGGTTGAGAGTCATTTCAAACGTGTATCTTTCTTTGTGAGTCCTGCAATGATACTGAGATCACAAACACTTATTTCTGATGTTGTTCACATGCAAGATGCATGTATTGGATGCTATGGTTGGATGTGATTGTTTAGTACATCTTGGAATTATATTGGATTCTATTATTGATTTCTGAATCATGATCTTGATATACTTTATCTGTTCTCAATTACTAAACTGTTTTACATGCTGATTTGTATTTATGAACGAGATGAATGTTTATACAAGCCCGTTTACTCGAGACTGCATATACGTGCATGAAAATCTATTTTATTGATTATGAACTGTTTATAGCATGCCTGTGTTGTCTACTGAGATATTCATATCTCACCCTACTTCCTTATGTTATTTTTCAGCTGATACGCGAGAGGGGGATCATAATGGTGATTACCAGAGTAACCTTGTGGGCTATTCGCCAGAGGATTACTATTATCCCAATTTGATTTGAGGTCGAGGAGAGAGGATTATGTTCATTTTTCTTGACAGTTATTTATTTGGTTGATGTATCTAAGAGATTGGGAAATTAGAACCTTTGATTATTACCAGACTTAAATGATCATTTGGATTGGATGCTTTTATTGGATTCATTTTATGAAGATATTAGACTACATTTCCGCATATTGATGTTCCGCACTCTGATAGATATTGAATAAATGATTATTTAACTTTCCAGTCTGGTTATTTATTGATTATTATTTGATATGGGCCAGTAGCATCTCGAATTCGGTTGTTGGGCTGAATTCGGGTTGTTACAGTGACGAACCGGATTCGGGTCAAGGTCGGTTTTTCATTGACCCGGGTTTGGGGCGTTACATATACCCTTTGGGTCCTTCATTTATACCTTTAACCATGTGTTTACACAAATTTCGTGTTTAAGAAATTAAAATGGGTCTAATGTGCAAATACAAATAAATTGTATTTTTATTTATAAAGAAAAGTGTGGTACAAATCTTTGTGATTCCTCTGATTCTTTTCTTCAAAATTTTTGATTTGGGGGTTGAAATAGCTTATTCTCAAATCGGTTTCCAGTCTTCCTTCACAAACTTCACGAAAGGCTGACAAAGTGACAGATCTGGTGGATTCCACCGTGTAGATCTATGCTGGATTTGGTGAGAAGTCTTCGGCTTGGAAGCTTGTTGAAGATCTTGGAAAACTTCGGGTTTTGTTTTAGATCTCTAGGCTATAGAGCGTATCAGAGACAAAGTTCTTGAATCTTCAGATCTTGAATGCTATATTTGAGTTTCAAGTCTTCACTTCTTCAAGGCTTCTTGGATCTTCAGAACAACAGCACTTCAATTCTTCAGAGATTTAGGTCTCCAAAATAGCAAGTCTTCAGTTCTTCAAGACTTGAGTCTTCAGAGTAGTAGAACTTTGCTTCTTTTCTTTTGTAGACTTAATGTGCGTAGAATGAAAAGAGAACCACCCTATTTATAGATGTTGGGAAAATAGAGCTCTCTAGATCTAAAACTCTTGAGAGAATTATCACAATTTACAGATAATTCTCTATTATTTGAAGAATTATCAATATTTAAAGATAATTCATTTATTTTGGGAATTATCAAAATAATAATTCTTCAATGGAGCCCGCAAGCAATTTATTAGCTATTTTAGAGAGAAAATTATCATTATTTTATTTAAATAATTTTATCTCTACGTGTGGTCCACACTTTTGTGAGATTTTGCCATGTGGCATTTATATTCTCTAAATTTTCCCTTCCTACAAATGCTCCCTCGAGGCTTGTTT
Source organism: Buxus sempervirens (assembly GCA_947561395.2). Lineage (NCBI taxonomy): Eukaryota > Viridiplantae > Streptophyta > Magnoliopsida > Buxales > Buxaceae > Buxus > Buxus sempervirens. The sequence goes on along the minus strand of OX387190.1, from coordinate 17,620,769 downwards.
GCTTGCACGATTTGTTGTGCTTTGAGTAAACAAGGCTCGACCTTGTATTTGTGAGGTTTGAATTTGTAACACTTTGTCAATTTTGTTTGACTGACCTTTGTAATTTTTTTTTTACTGTTCACTTCATACCATTAAATGGTCTTCATCTTTTGTATTCAAAATAGAGCTTTTGAAAATATTCTATGGGACCATCAAACACGAATGCTTTGGGTTGCAAAGCAAACCCTGAATAGACCCTTTAACCACAAGAAGCCTTTCTTTAATCTAAACAAATATGATCACGTAGCAACGTAACCCACGTATAACAACACATTTTAATAATTCATGGGCTCACACATTAAGAATTCTAATAGAAGAGGGAAACTTCCTGCCATTCCAAGTCAATCAAGACTCTTTTATCATTTAGTAACAAATCGTGGCTCAACCCTAGCTGTTTCCGTGGTCTACTTCTCCTAAAAAACGTGGACATCTATACGGGTGCTTAAGCAAAGTACTACTTCAAAATCAAACGATAACTTTGTTGTATTTTAAATCCGTCATATGAAGTTCAAAGACTTGCACGAAGAGCATGCACCAGACGCCAAAACCAATGATGGAGAAGTTTCTATTTTCGGTCATCAGATGGAGATGTAGAACAAAACAAGAAGAAAAGCCTTAGAAAATTTCATGTAATCGGTTTTAAATTCCATCATATTTGATATTGGAAATAGGAATATTTGAAGCTAAAAACGACCGAGTGTTCAACTTGGATAAGACTACTTCAAGACTCCAATTTATCATTGATTTTACTTTCATGCCCTCCTTCAGTGTTCAACTTGGATAAGAAACCTACTTCTTATAGTGTTTAACTTGGAAGAGGACTCTCTCTTTTACCCTTATATAAACACGGAATGTCCTCATTCTGGGAAAACGTTGGAAATAGGGCTCCTTACAGCATTCTTTGAAGCATCTCTAGCTATTTACTCAACAGGTACAGCCAATCCTTTCTTTTATGTTTAATTCAATTTCTTCTTCTTTCTTCTTTACAAACTTTCCTCTTGAAGTTTTCTCTTCTTATTTTCAAGAGAACTGCTTTCTCTCCTTCACGCCATCTCCTTAATTATTCTTTTGATTCAAATACCAAGGCTTCGTATCTGCTGGCTTATAATTTTCCGTAGCAGCCAAGACCGAAATGAAACAAGAAAACAGAGATGAAACCAGGAAAGAGAGAACAAAGATTGACGGAACACATTGGAACCAGAAAACAGAGATGAAACCAGGAAAGAGAGAACAAAGATTGACGGAATACATTGAAACCAGAAAACAGAGATGAAACCAGGAAAGAGAGAACAAAGATTGACGGAACACATTGAAACCAGAAATCAAAGATGAAACTAGGAAATAATGGAGGAATCAGAAATATAATAAAAAAGAAGAATAAAAAGAACAGAAATAGAGCATTTAGGGTTGAGATTTGATCATCGATAGAAGTCTCGAAAGGCGTCTTCCTCAATGGAACCAAATGTGAAGAGAGAATTTCGAACACTACAGCCGGCAGCAACCATGAAGTTTATTGACGGGGAAGGCTCCATGGAAGCAGCACAACAGAGGGTACTCAAAACTAAGCACCGGCGATGGGAGGAGTGAAGTTCAGGTTGGGACGATAGTGCTTTTGAGAGATCAGGCCGGAGCTTTTGATAGAAGCTTTTTACTCAGTTGTTATCTTTTTCTTTATTCTCAATATCGAGCGCAATCTCAACTTTCTGAAAACAACATACGGGTTATTGAAAGGTATGTCGTTTTCTGGAAAATAGCTAGTTTTTAGGAAAACAGTTTTACATCATATTGTGTTTTACGTGGAAACAAATACTTGGAAAACCCTATTTTATCTCGAAAACATTTTCCGTATTAGATTTTACATCAAAACAAACGGAGCCTATGTTTTCACGTTTTGAGTTGTTCCCATATGTGATATTTATAATTTGTGATGAACTCATGATCGAGGTTTTGCTCCACAATCCTACTGTATTCATCATCTCATGAGTATTCATCATCTCATGATTACATCAATGGCCATTGAAAAAACCCAACAAACGACCTCCATAAAACTAAGAGCCATCGTTTTATAATCATTCTTGAAGTCAATCCACCACCCACTTTCGTCACAAGCTTCTCTGCTCTTGAGACCCAATTTAATATTTATCTTATACTCCACAAGCAATCCATGGCAGTCCCAGCCAAATCTCCTTGTCAATTAAAGTCCAATCATAGTTTGATATCTTGTGACTATATCTTTGATTGTTCCGGCCAGAAGGTGACCTTAATGAGACAGTCCAATGTACTCAGGAAAGTGTTCTGTACATTTGAATTAGGCTTCGAAGGCTTTAATCTCATCCCAAAATGTCAAGATCTTCTCTTCTTGCCCAGGGGAATGAGAAATCCTTCTCTTCAAAGACCTCCTCCATACTGAAATACACATATCTCCAGAGAGAAAAACCGAGACAAACACGTATAAAACCCGCTTCCTTCTCTCCTTTTGGAAAGCCTTAGGACTTTTTGTTAACTTTATGTCAGTGGACAAGCTTGAAATTTGAGGTTCTCAAAATGCCTTTTCTCTTCCAGGCTCTCTTTTTTTTCTTCTTCTTTTCTTTTTTAATCATTTTCCTTCTCTTGATGATTGCAGGAATACGTAAGTAGTTGTGCAACCAAAGACAACTTTTATCAAATCTTATTGTAAGTTTCTTTGTCTCTTTTTTTTTGTTTGTAAAGATAGCATTGCAAAATTCTTTTGTATTGCCTTGTAAACACCATTTGTTTGTGGACTACAACTTTAGAAGTTACTTGCCTCTTCGTGTTCTTTGCTGTCGGGGATTGCAACCAAATAAATTGAGAATATATGTCGTGATGTCATGCTGAAAGCTGGATCTTGATCTGACTAAATTCTCATAAAATATGGTGTGCTGAAGCTTTATTTTAATGTACAACGTAGCACATGGCTGCAAACATGTCGTATTGTCATGCTGAATCTGGATCTTGACTTGACTAGTTTCTCATAAAATATGGCGTGGAAAGAATATGGAAATAGACTAAGAACATGTCATGCTGAATCTGGATCTTGACCCGACTAGCTTCTCATAAAATATGGCGTGGAAAGAAGATGGAAATAGATTGAGAACATGTTGTGTTACCATTCCGAATCTGGATCTTAACCTAACTAGCTTCTCATAGAATATGGCTTGGTTATATCTGCCAAAGCAATATATAATTGCTTCTTAAAAGAGAAATTTGTGGTTCGAGTCCTTTTGAATTGACACTTTGGTTCATGATTTTCTGGGCATTTCATGAATGGCTTTTAGCTTAGAGACTTTGTATGAAATCAAACGCTGTTTTATGATCATGATAAAGATCAATAACGAAGACTTGCAACCATCCTGACCTCCTATTGCAGCACTTTCTTGCTTAGCTTTCATGATTTTTTTATTTGTAGAAAATATAATTCTCCCCTTTAATTTTGTCCATGCAATGCTTATACAACTGCCTCTTCTTCTTTTTTCATTTACAAAATACCCCCATTGCTTTCCTTTTCAAGTTGATTCAACCATTTTTTTTTATGTTGACCTTTGCTTGGCCCTTTTTTTTTTGTGCAGGCTTTAGCAGCATGGTTTCTTTAAAGGATCTCCTTCTTCAGAAAACCATAGTATAACTATCATTGACAATGCTAAAGAAGCTATAGATACTTTTCTTGAGTTTCCGTCAGCTATTGGTTGCTTCAAATTATTGTGATTCTGAAAGACCACTCCATTTAACCCATTGGTGGATTGATTCTACTAAAGAATTATTTGGACACTAGATCCAAGCACTACTTTGGCTACAAAAGTATATTTACTGAAGTCTTCTCATCATTCTGATTTAATAAGATCAAAAACATTTCGCTTTCTTGGACGAAGAATTATTGCCAAGGAAGTACGATAGGGCAACTCATTCAAAATGTATACTGGATTCACTTATATTGAAAGGTATTGACAATGGTTAGAAGCCGTGCTTAGAAAATATCTTGTCATTCTCAAAAAAACATTATTATATGATGCATTATATGTATATCTTTTTATCTATGACCTAAATGTATATATTATGAGGGATTTTTATGAATCTTTGTGTCCTGTGGCAAATACCCTTCACACTCCAATGGGTGAGCGTTCTATTTCTCTATGTGATTTACATCAAATTGGAGGGCTCCATATCATGGGATGTTTCTATGATAAAATGATCCCTTCCACTCAAGAATTAGTGGGTATTGATAGCAGAGGCAATCTCATACTTCCCAAAAGCTGTTGGCATCTTTTCTCTGCATTTCACTTTCTTTGTAAAAAGAAGGATGGGTCAAGGACAGTGACAACTACTGATTGGGTGAAATTCTGGTTCAGTGGTTCAAAAAGATTTGTAAGCCTGCTATAAGCAGATCAACAAAGCCAACTATCTGAATAAGGTCAACTGGACAACCCTCTGGAATTCTTGGAGATATCATAATCGAAGAAGAAGATCAAGGACCCTTTATTGATCTTGGAGTTGAAGATGCAATAAAAGATGAGGTTTATTTGGCAGCTTTCATTGCATGTTGGTTATGTTCTTTTGCTCTCCCGACTGAAGGTAGCAATCTAATTCATCCTTCTACTTTCAAGATGGCTAGCAAAATGGCTGTTGGTCGAAGGGTCTGCCTTGCAATTCCAGTTTTAGTAAGTATATATCGCAATTTGAATGAAATTATCTCTTCATCTAGCTAGTCTCAGCGAATACAACACCACATTTCCAATGCATTATATTTATGGTTGGTAGGTTGAGTATTTTGGGACTCATCATAGGTCATCATCTTCCAGGGGTATTCCTTTCATGACTAGATTTGCAGGTGATCGTGCTGCTAGGAATTTTGATGAGACTTCATCTTGCATAATGTTCAGGTCAAGAAGGAACTTATTGTTTTGTCCAACAGCATTTATAACAGAGACATCATCTACCCTTATTGATAAAAGAGAAATACGGAATATAGACTTTGAATATTTCATAAGTCTATGTTCCTATTTTCTGTCAACAAGGCGTGAGGATCATTATGTTATAGAACCATACAATCCTCATCGATTTAGTAGGTAATTTGGGTACCACCAGGACATGTCAGGCACACTAGATCCAGATATATAGAGTGGTACCTTAGATGATGTACTCCAACTACCAAGCGCTATTTTGATTGGTGGCTGAAAGTCTCAAGTGATTAATTCTTGATGGACATTAGTGCCCTTATTGAGAGTACATATCCACTTCCTCGGAAATCAGCAAAATCTAAGAAAGACAAGCCAATTAAGAATATCCCTGCCCAAGTCATTGAAAAGGTGGTTCAAGATCAAAACAAGAAAAGAGTTGGTGCAACTATGGTCATTCCAAGTTGTAGTAACACAGATAGGGATCAATGCTGGAAGCACATAAGACCTCAAACTAGTTCTCCATGTAATAAACGGCCACGGTCCAGTAGCAAACATTCTTCAAATGCTCATGATCGAAACACAGCACATTCATATTCACAACACCTTTCAGAGCAGAATGTAAGTATCTTATCCATTCTTGTTTGATTGAGTCTTTATTTTATTTTTTATTAATTATCCTCTTTTTCTCTTCATGCATGTGAAAGGCAAGGGATGAAGGTTTACAAGGCCAAAACAATGATGAGATCAATTCTTGCAGTTCTTTAGTTGAAGGACCCATTGCTTTTGATCTGGCTACAAAAGAAGTTCGAGCCTTGACTACTGGTGATACTGGAGGGCATCAACAAGGCAATCATATTAATGTCAATTCTGATGTACGAGAGGAAGAAGTTCCCCGAGTTCTTTCAAAGATCATGAAGAATGTACCTAGCAAATTCGTTGGACAAAACAAATATCAATCACATATACCAACTATTTCAAGGGCAGATCCAATTCCTGAAGTTTTAGTATTCCAGGCATCAGATGTAATTTCAGAGGCACGTTGGAGGTGCGCTATGTCGATGGGTGAAAGCTTCAAGTAGAAATTATTATGATTACCCTTGGAGCATGTGGCATCTTTTGTGAGTGATGTTGAGAAGATCTTTGATGCAATTACAAATACCAAGTCGATAGATCCATTGCCTCTACAAGACTGCATTAACTGATATATCCAGAATCTTGGTTGTTATATTCAGTTGCAATCATCATTGGGCCAACATATGACACCAGAAGAACAAGCTCAATGTCGTGAATATGCTAAGCTTCGCCTTGGTCTCGTGACACTTGATCGAGACATCATATATGAGAACATTCAAAATCTAGAAAAGGACTTGAAAAATAGTCAGTCAAAACAAGCCAAACTAAAAGCACAGCTGAAGGATTTGGAAGACCAGGAACGGAAGCTGAATGAATCATCTTGCAGTACAAGACAACAGCAGGTGAAAGCGAGGCCTTAGTGACATCCATAACCAAAGAACTTGAAGCTATTGATTCTCTTCCCGTTGCTTGTGAAGCAGATTTTGCAACTTTAAAAACCATGCAAGGGTTGCTAGAAAATGAACGCAATGAGATTCAAAGCATTAATTGGGGATGAAAGCGTACTAAACTTATCTTACGTTGTCTTCTTCTTTTTCTTTCTTTTTTCCATGAGTGTTAGTTTTCTTTTTTCCATTTTTTTCTTGATTCAACAATGAATATTAGCTAGGAGTTCAAATAATCTTGATATCACTTTAATATTTATTTTCCTTTTTTTTTATCATGATTGTTGATTGACTTTGAATGCTCATTCCTTATATCTTAATTATTAAGTTTAATTATTTAAAGTGGATTATTAGACTAATTAAGTACTTATGTTATGAAAGTGAGGTGGACGTGGATCATGCTTAAGGATTTGGGGAAATCAAATTGAACTTTATTGAAGGTTATTAAGGTAAGCTTAGTTAATGTTAGTTCTCAATTTCAATTGATTAAGATACCCTCCAATTAGTTCTACTGAATTGGAAATCAAATTCTGAAAAATTAAAGTTAAATGTAAAAATTTACCTTCACATGCGGACCTTGAATCGCATGTTGAGCTATGTAAAACCCTGATAATTTTTACATGATTTTATGGAGAAAAAATAAATAATAATAATAATAATAAATAAAACTAATAAGGTGTGTGGATGTAGGAGTTTCGGTGGGCGCGCACACACCAGATCAGAGGTTTTCAAAGTTCGTCGAGCGGCAAATTAATTATGGAAGGTATATATACTTTAGGAAAATTAGGTTTGGGTTTTTCTTAATACGCGTATACTCGTACTGAGGATTGGCGATTGCGGCTGCGGCGATTTTGTCCTAGGTTTCTTTGGGAGAGAAGAAGAAGTCGGGGTTTTCCTGGCGATCGAGGTTCCGTATTGAGGGTACTCGGATATACCCTCGCGAGCGACCGAAGAAGTTTTAGTGGAGATCGACTGTTGGTGTTGGTCTCGGTCGGTGTCGGTGTTCAGTGTTTTGCTCTATGAAGGGGGTTGCTGTTGCGAAGACTTGGAAGCGTATAAGGTGAGTGGCACTGTTTTAAAACCTGGGTTTTCGTGTTAATCGTAGATTTAATCTGAATGCATATGGTTTCTGGAAGGAGATAGTGATGTGTTTTTTGGACGGAGGTAGTCCGAGTCTATTTTCTTTAGAACTGGATGATGATAAATAAAAATTGTGTTAGAATAATTCCAAAACTAGTTTGAATGTGCTCTGGGGATATTAGGAATCTAAAGAAATTGTTACAGACCGAAAAAGTTCGGCCAGAGTTGTACATCTGGAAATAACAGAGACTCGAAAAAACAGATTTCTATCCGCCCAGTTGGCGCTCACTTGCGCCGGACTTCAGGAAGTGGGCGCAAGGACTAATTGCCCTATACGCCGAGCTCGCGCCTACCTCGCGCTCAGCTTGCGCTTACTCAAAATGCCTACGCGCATTTCGCGCGAACCTCACGCCCACTTCGCGCCTAGCTCGCACTCACTTGAATTTAAGTAGGCGCATACTCAAATTTTGACTAGCGACCTATCCGCCGTCCTAGCGCCTAGCGCAGGAGGTCAGCGCATGGTCCGATATCTTGCCGAAGTGCATAATTGACTAAACCAAGCTGGGTTTTGATGACCTGAGGGTTCAAGCACTTAACCAAACACTTGTTTAGGACTTTAGAAACAATATTACCTATTCACTTACTATGAGAATATTTAGTGTAAACTCTGGAAATTCTTCGAAGCTTCCAAGGCAAATGTTAGGCTATCTGTAAGTGATGTTTTGTACCAAACACTAGGAGTTGCTATTTTAGTTTTCTCTTTGGTTAACACTGTACCTGGTTGAGAATTTATTAAATCCTGATTTTACGTGTTGGCAAATTCTGAAAGGTCTTGTAGAGATTATTTTTCTTGGTGTGAGTAAGAGGAATTTATTGCATGAAAATGTTGTTGTGAGGTTGGGAACCTTCAAATTATATGAGTTGCTGTTCTGGTTGGAATGATTTGTGATGAGTTTATTTGGTTATTTATCGGTTTTGGGTTGAGCTTCCCTTGGATCCTTGTTAAGCTTAGTAATGTGATGGTATGTGTTTATTGGTGTAATTGCATGGCCTTGTGTGTTGCCACGACCAGTGTAGAGCAGCCAGATACCCTGAGTAGGCCTGGTTGTCAGTGCCGATACCCGGAGTAGGCTGGCATTGGATGAAGATACCCTGAGTAGGCCGTCATTTCATAGTATCCGATACCCTGAGTAGGCCGGAACTGTGTACATGGAGGTGTGGATTGTCTACTTGGCATGTAAATTAATCAATGTAACAATATGCATGACATTGACCTTTTTGTGTTGTTATCAGAAATCTATTGTTTAAATTGTTGGTTATTTATCGAAGCATGTTTTATAACTGTGTTTAACTATTTCTGCATGCATGTGTCACTCGTTGAGATATTTGTATCTCATCCCTCGTTGTTGCTTTGTCTTTCAGATCTTCGTGGTGAGGCGCTTATGGGGGTAGATCTGACAGACACATATAGGGAGGAGGATTATTACTACAATCCTTAGACTAGTAGGTTATTTTAGTTTTTAAAACTTTGTTTCAATTGACTTTGTGGGAAATGTAATAAGGTAGTAAATTAGAACCATTTGATGTTATTTGAAGATTCTATAGACTTATTAGATGAGAATTTTAATTGTGCACTCTGATATGGTATAAATAATGTGATTATCCAGCGATCGCCCTTATTGAGATCCTTACCTAACCCTTTGTGAGACGTGTTATACCTTTAATGAACAACACGGATCCGGGGCGTTACAAGCTAAATTTTGTAGAAACCATTTAATAAAGGTTTAACGCCCGAACGTTCAACTTTAAGGTTCGCACGTCCAATACAAAATTTCTAGATTTGTTGTTTAGTGCCCAAATCCAAATTGCAAACTTCTAGATCATTCTTGAACTCTCATTAACACCAATTTGGGCCAAGTACACCTAAAGCACACCCCCAAATAAACCTAATATCCACCCTCTCATGTATACCCCAAAGTACCTCTCCAGTATTGTGAGACATGGGAAAAAATCACCGGCGTGATCATCCCTCCGTCAACACACGGGCTCAACACAAAAATTGGGAGAGTCGCCACCATTCATAATTTTGGGGTGAGAATGGACACCAAAGATTCAAAAGTAGGCAAAAATAGCCAAAAGACAAATTCTAGGATAAAAATAACCCTACTTGAAAATCAAATCCAGAGATGGGTAAGGGGATTAGATTATGAACGGGGGAAGGTATTAGGCACCCCCATTCATCCACACGAAGTGGTTGCCAAGTGTATGTTCATGCAAAAAATAAAAAGCTTGCTAAAATCATAGAAAACCTTGAAAAAGGACTAATGTATGATATTTTCACATGAAGATCTAAATGGATTTTAGATCCTCTCTTATGTCAATATCATTTCTGGAATATCTCAAAAGATGGAAATCAAAGCTCAAGTTGCTCAAAACCAAGTTAAATCAAATCCGGAAAATTCGGTAAAAAGTATGCCATTTGCCTTGAAATCATTCAAATCCAATTCTAAATTGAACCAAACCAAATCCATTTGAAAGATTAGGGCAAATAAGAGTTTCATGCAAAATTTCAATCCATTCTGATAAAAATCCTAGGAGTTATGCTCCTTTGAAGTTGTTGCTGGGGATTTTCAAAAGTGATAAGTGGGCAACTTTGGAAAATTGTCTAGAAAAATCCACTACATAAAAGTCCACAAAATTCGGTGTGATTGAAGTTTGTATGGCCATCTTTCAAAAGAAACTAGCCTCATACAAAAATCCCTTCGGATGTGCCTTGGGTGGTCTCCCGAACAGGCCCCGAAGATCACAGATTTACCGAGAAAAGTACAAATGAACAGTTCTGAGTAAATCGGCTACCAATAATTCAAATGGGATCCAAAAATTATGAAACCAACTGGATTTGAAAATAGACTCATAAAGAAATACTCAGAAACAAAAATCACTCGAATCGGACTTAAAACGAACACATGGCGGTCCGTCGAAGTGACAAGTTCTGTACTTGAACCTGAACTGTCCACTCAACTTCGACAGAGAGGTGTCAAAAATCCGCTAGATAGAAATTTGTGCAATTTGGTAGACATAAACTAGACAGCCTCACCTTTCCCATGGTTCTGGAATCGCCCAAAAATTCATCCGGATGATGAAGTTATGGGCGTCCGAAGTAGGGGTACAGGTGCTGTCAAGCTAAGCCATTCTTGAAGAAAAATCAAATCCGAAAATTGATACAAATATGTGATTCGTGCAAGATGAACACAAATACTTTAAAAATCATCCAAAAGGCATTCCAGAATTGATTGAGGCCATTTATTTGAGATTTATCACAATAAATGCAATAAACCCCTAATATGAGCCTATCCCGCCAAAATAGTGATATGTATGTGCAAGTGTAAAAAACCAAATAAGATCAATAGCATGCATACATATTCATCCAAATAGGGTTCTAAGACAGCCTAGGGTTCCGTTCCATTATCGTTTCCCTCTGTTCTCTCTCCCCGTTAAATACGGATCTTCGAAATAATCAAGGGTACTTTGATTATAGAACGGTTTTCAATCATTCAAAAGCCTTATGCTACATGGGTTCTAGCACTAGGGTCAATCCCCAGTCTTGTTTCTCCTAGATCCGCCTTCACGTTTTACGGCTAGGGGAGTCTTGAGATACTTTGAGCCGGGGAAGGATTTCCACACATACAAACAAGGCTTTACACTACAGAAAGGTAGAAGAAGAGATCTAGATCTAGGAATGTAAAGACAGAAAATAAAAAGAAAAGTTGAGGCTTACCTGAGTTCTGGAGGCGATTCCGCAGTGATTTTCTTCTTCTCTTGGAGTTCTTCTTTGCGAGAATTCAAAACAAGAGTTCAGTGCCCTTTGCTCAAGGAGGAGGCTCCTATTTATAGGCAAAGACTAAGGTCATTGGTAGAGACAACTTAATGTCTAGAATCCCTCCAACCTTAACCCTAGGGTTATTTCCGAGATTTCCCCTCATTTAATGAGGGACATGATGGTAAAAGTGAAAAGCTCTCGGAAAACCCTAATTTTGAGCAAAACTAGCTTATCCGGCATGTCAGGCCGGATACACAAGTACCTTAATGTATCCGGTCTATGATGCCGGATACAAGGAAAAAAGCCTTTTTTTCGAATTTTAACACAGGCAATACTTATTTACATGTAATATCGTTTAAGTAAATGTCCTCGTATTTTTTAATCTCCATTTACTTAAGATATTACATGTAAATAAGCAAACACCCCCCCATTTGAATCCATTAAAAATAGTTCCAGACCCAAATTGCAAGTGAATAAAAAGTCAACTTTCCAGTTCTAGTCAAAATTCTGATTTTTCAGGTCTGGAAAAAAAGGTTCAATATGTTAAAACCAAGGTATTCGCCAAGATTTAGAATCTCAAAAAATTCTTTTATGCAATAACATGGCTAAAAACCTGATTACCGGGAAAAATTATCTTGCAATCTAGCTTTAAAAAATATTTCATTTTCTGGGGTCAAAAGTCAACAAAATTCAACCGGAAAAAGTTTGACTTTGCACAAAAGATTGAATTCGGGCCTTTTCCTTTTCCGTTTTGGATTCAAATGGGTTAAGTATTTCAAACCCAATGCAAAGAACTGAAAATTCCAATAAAATATTTCTTTCCTTCAAGATTTATCAAAAATCGTGCAATTTTGGGGTGTCTACAACTGCCCCTCTTTGCTGGAGTTGTAGCACAATGAACGGCAAAGAATAGACACAACTCAAAATTGCACGTTTGAAAGACACCTCATTAATTGAACTTGTTTTGGTCAAACAAATGAGTGATAAAAAACATGGATTTGAAGATAGCCAATGAAACCCCTGCTGTGTATAGTCTGACGGGGTGGCGTCTCTTCCTTATCTCAGATTTCTTTGAGCTCTCGTGGCTATGAAAAGAAATCTGGGACAAGCAAATTTTGAAAAGAATGTGGATTTAAAATTGACCTCTGCAAACTCAATTGCTTTTGATGTTTTTCAACAATAAGGAAGGAAATATTTTATGGAATTTTCCTGATTGATTTTCTTATTTGATTTACCTGGGTGCCATTTGATGCCAAACCTGTGCTTGAATATTCTGCAACTTGCTTTTGCTTCTTCATCTTCTTGCTCTCACAATAAGGATGTATGTGCCATTGATGCCCATAGCCTGCCTTCATTCTTTTCAATTGCCCAAGTGAATGCCTCTTCTTGATTGATGGATCATGATCTGTTGATCTAGCCTCATGCCCTTACAACCCATGACCTCTCATTCATGTCTTCTTACTGCTCCAGTACAATCCTTCTTTAGAATTGGAAACCTTTGTTTAAAGGAGAAAACATGCAACTGCTTCAAAGCTTCTTTTTTTTTTTTTTTCAAATCCGAAGACTAAGGCCTAACTGCTTCTTCCAGATGCTGTAATTTATTTCAATGAAAACCCAGAGGGAAAGGTGCTGAGCATGCCCCGGTTTTGATGGCTCGAGGTAGTATTTGCCCTTCAACAGAGATGATCATCTTTTTTTTTCTTTTTTTTTTTCTTCTTTTTTTCTTTTCCTTTTTCTTCTCTTTTTTTTCTTTTCTTTTCTCTTTTTTTTTTTTCCTTTTTTTTTTTTACAATATACTGAAATATCCCTCCTCCTTTGCAGCTTTGGTTACTTGACCACCTGAGTCAGATTGAGGAGATCAATTGACATTTCTTCCCAAGCTCGAAGGTTCCCATCTTGATGAGCAACCGGGGGTGTCCTAACACTCCAGGGGGCAAACAGGGTTGGTTTACTTTCTTGGGTTCACTCCAGGATGACCAGGTGAGATGGCCTGGTACTTATCAACCCAATGCAGAGACTGTGATTAGCTTCCGAGACCGCAACTTTCTGATTCTAGCTGGCCTGAGACATGCAGTGCTTTATCTTCCTTTGCGGGTCCTTCGCCAGTTCGGAGCGACCCAAGGGATTATAGTCCCGAATGGGTATGAGGATCATCTTGGGCCCCTTTCTATGAAGCTGAATGCCTGGTTGATGAAGGAGTGGTCCTATGTCCGTTTCATGCATGGTCCCGTCTTCTCAGAAGCCCATGTGAAGGATTATCTCTTCTGGATCAAGGAACAGATACAGACTCAGGCCCTGATACCTGAAGATCCTCCTGTAGTCTTGGCTCCCACCTATGAGGACATTCTAGAGTCTGAGCGGGCTTCTCATAAGCGGCTTCAGCAGATATGGGTACGGGAGGCCCAGGAGCTCAGGATACAGGGTACTTATCTGGAGAGGCAACTTGAGGAGCAGATCTCACGCCGTATTGCCATGGAAGAGAAGCTGGAGGAGCAGAGGCAGGCCTGTTGCTTCGAGGTCCGTATGATCCGGCAGAAGTTCCAGGATACTTTGGCCAGCCTTAGGAGTATGCGGATCAGGCAGGCCCTTTCAGATGAGGTCATTTACTTCTTGAGTGATCCCGCAGCAGAGGGGGCTTCAGGAGTCATTGTAGCTCAGGCAGCTCGGATTCGGGAGCTTGAGGAGCGGCTAGGAGACTAGCTCTATTTCCTGCACATTTTTCATACCTTTGTACAAAATTGAACTCCAATAGTGGAAAGACAAAGGATTTAATTCAAAATAAAATTTTTATATTATTGGCCTCAGAATGCTCAGATGCTTGTAAAAACAAAGGTTTTATGAAAAGTATTTGATTTATCATCACTGGCCAAAGTATAATTTTCCTTTTTATATATATTTTTTTTGTATTTTTGAAATTTGGTCCATGCACTTAATCACCTATAATTAAAGGAATTAACACCAGGTTAAATAATGAAAAGGGTAGTCCACAAAATACTGAGGGATCAGAACCCCAACTGCCAAAACTGCCCCATTCTGCTCATGCCAACTTTTCTTAAGGCTCAGATCCCCATGATCAACTCAACCTCTGCTTTTCTTTCATTTTTCTTATTTTTTCCTTTTGTTGCCTTTTTGCCAATATTGCCCCTAGCGCCAGTTACGGTTTTCACTAGGGCCGGCTCCTGCATTCCGTCATCACCCATCTTACTCTGATATTTGAATGAACGAGCTAAGATCACCGAGGGCTCAAAAATAGGACGAAATAAAGGCTAGGCTCAGTTTATGAAAGAAAGGGTATTAAAGGCCCAAAAATTTTCAAGTGCGGAGATAGGTCAACCGGATTTACAGTCATGATAAATTTACCTATTTTTCCCCAAATTGCATTTTTGCATCTTTTTTCACACTTGGCTTTCATTTGCCATTTCCATTGCTTTTCCTTTTTTTTTCTTTCCTCACTTTGCCCCAATTTGTTTTGCCCCAATTTAAGACTGTAAATCCGGTTTGGGTTTATCAAAGAAACGAACCGGCTCAACTTAGCTAGACTAGGGATTGAAATTTTGAAGGAAGTAAAGAAAAATGGCATCGGATCATTTCCTAGAAATATTCACTCAAGGAAAATACCTTTTTACCGCATCAGAGTTAATGGGCTCAGGAAAATCTGACCCATCCATTTCTGCTAAGATGAGTGCACCCCCTGATAGGACTTTCTTGACGACATATGGGCCTTCCCAATTGGGCTTGAACTTACCACGAGGATCCTCCAAAAATGGTAAGATTTTCTTTAGCACTAAGTTTCCTTCTTGTAAAGTTCTGGGCCTCACTTTCTTATTGTAAGCCCGGGCCATTCTCTTCTGGTACAACTGTCCATGGCAAAGTGCTTTCAACCGTTTTTCTTCTATCAGGTTAAGTTGATCATGTCTTGACTGTATCCATTCAGCTTCTTCTAGTTCTGCTTCCATGAGCACTCGGAGTGAGGGGATCTCTACTTCCACGGGCAAGACTGCTTCCATCCCATAGACTAGGGAGTACGGGGTTGCCCCAGTTGAAGTCCGGATCGAGGTTCTGTAGGCATGTAGAGCAAGTGGTAGCATTTCATGCCAATCTTTGTAACTTACTACCATCTTCTGAATGATTTTCTTTATATTCTTATTTGCTGCTTCTACTGCCCCGTTCATCTTTGGCCTGTATGGAGCTGACTTGTGGTGGACGATCTGAAACTGCTCACACATCTTCTTCATGTCCTTGTTCTTAATATTTGAAGCGTTGTCTGATACTATGGCACTTGGCAGTCCATAGCGACAAATGATATTGTGCTTAAAAAATTTAATAGCATGGTTGCTTGTGATATTCGCATATGAAGCTGCTTCCACCCACTTAGTGAAATAGTCAATTGCCACCAGGATGAATCTATGTCCGTTCGATGCCTTAGGGGAGATCATGCCGATGACATCTATGCCCCACATAGAGAAGGGCCAGGGTGATGTCATGTTGTGCAGCTCACCTGGGGGTGCATGCTTATTATCTGCATATATCTGACATTGGTGGCACCTCCTGACATGTATACAGCAATCATGCTCCATGGTCGTCCAGTAGTATCCCAGCCTCAGGATCTTCTTAGCCAGCATGTGCCCACTCATATGGGGCCCACAGACTCCTCCATGTACAGTCTCAATCAGCCTTTCCGATTCAGCCTTGGCAACACATCTGAGCAGAATGTCGTTATGTGATCTCTTGTACACATGTCCACCACTTAGCAGAAATTGACCAGCCAATCTCTGTATTGTCCTCTTCTCAGTAGCAGTGGCATTTTCTGGTAGACTCCGACTGTTCAAGAAATTTTTGATATCTTGAAACCATGGTGCTTCTTCTTCTGGTGCTCCCTCTAGAACGAGACAGTAAGCCGATTCATCTCTAACCTCAATTTCCAGTGGTCTGATGTCTACTCCTTCTGGTATGCTGACCATTGAAGCTAAGGTTGCTAGAGCATCCGCAAATTGATTCTTGGCCCTTGGCATATAGTTGAAGGAAATTCGAGTGAAATTTGTGCTTATTTCTTCCAAATACTGGTGATAGGGGATCAATTTGTGATCCTTGGTTTTCCACTCACCAGTTGTTTGGAAGATGATAAGACTCGAATCCCCGTATACGTCAAGTTCCTCTACTCCATGATCCATGGCTGCTTGCAATCCAATTATGCATGCCTCATATTCTGCTATGTTATTGGTGCACTGGAATCTCAGCTTTACTGCGATAGGGATGTGTGAACCATCTGGTTTAACCAAGACTGCCCTTATTCCATTACCGTTCATGTTGGCAGCCCCATCAAAGAACATCTACCAAGAACTCTCACTGTCCTCCTCTTCAGTGTACAGAATTGCCTCATCCGGGAAGTTGGTCTTCAAGGGTTGATATTCTGGCAGAGGATGTGCAGCCAGGTGATCAGCTATGGCTTGACCCTTGATCGCCTTCTGGGTGATGTATGTGAGATCAAATTCGGACAGTAGCAGTTGCCACTTTGCCGTCCTGCCAGTCAGTGCCGGTTTCTCAAATAAATATTTCAGCGGGTCCATCCGGGATATCAATAGTGTGGAGTGACTAAGGAAATAATGCCTTAGCCTCTGAGTGGCCCACACTAGAGCACAACAAGTCTTTTCCAATGGTGAGTATTTGGCTTCATATTCCGTGAATTTTTTACTCAGATAGTAAATTGCCCTTTCTTTTCTACCAGTCTCATCATGCTGCCCCAAGACACATCCCATTGACGTTTCCAACACTGACAAGTACAGGATCAGTGGTCTTCCTGGAGTTGGTGGCACTAGCACAGGTGGGTTCAGCAAATACCTCTTTATTGTGTCAAATGCCTGCTGGCAGTCCTCATTCCAGACCGTAGGGTTATCTTTCCTCAAAAGTTTGAAAATTGGTTCACAGATAGCAGTGAGCTGTGCTATGAACCGGCTTATGTATTGAATCCTCCCGAGAAAACCACGAACCTCCTTCTCGGTTCTGGGTGCTGGCATTTCAATTATGGCCTTGGCTTTAGCCGGGTCAATTTCAATTCCCCTTCGGCTCACTATAAACCCCAGTAATTTCCCTGATGTAGCCCCAAAGACGCATTTAGCCGGGTTAAGCCGTAGACTGTACTTCCTGAGCCGATCAAACACTTTCTTCAGATTGATCAAGTGGTCTTCCTCTTTGCATGATTTGGCAATCATATCGTCCACATAGACCTCCATCTCCTTATGGATCATGTCATGAAATAGTGCAGTCATGGCCCGCTGGTATGTTGCCCCAGCGTTCTTAAGCCCAAATGGCATGACTGTATAGTGGAATGTGCCTCAAGGTGTGATAAATGCTGTTTTCTCTTGATCCTCCTTAGCCATCTTGATCTGATTGTACCCCGAGAAACCATCCATGAAGGAAAACAGGCTATGTACCGCAGTATTATCGACAAGAATGTCGATGTGTGGAAGCGGAAAATCATCCTTTGGGCTTGCCCTGTTTAAGTCTCTATAATCCACGCACATTCGGACCTTCCCGTCCTTCTTTGGTACCGGCACTATGTTCGCGAGCCACTCTGGGTACGTAGAGACTGCCAAAAATCCGGCTTGAAATTGTTTGACCACTTCGTCCTTGACCTTCAAGGTCCATTCTGGCTTCAATCTTCTCAGCTTCTGCTTAATCGGCTTAACCCCTGGCAAAATTGGCAACTTATGCACCACCATGTCTGTGTCCAACCCCGGCATGTCCCGATATGACCAAGTGAACACATCTTTGTAGTCTGCCAAGAATTGTGACATTTCAGTTTTCTGCACATCAGACAAGCATGACCCGATTTTCACAATTTTTGGGTCTTCTTTGGTCCCAAGATTTATGGATATGGTCTCCTCAATATTAGGTTGGACCCCTTTTCATGACATTCTAATTGGTATTCAATTTCTTTTGGAACGTCTTCTTCTTCGACCTCGGTCTCTTCTTCGACCCCCATGAGGTCAAAGTCGAGCTCGAAGTCGAAGTCATATTCAACCTGGTCCAATTCGGTCTGATTATATGGTTCATAAGTGGTTTGGACCTTTTTGAAAAATTTAAATTTCCTAGAAAAAATAGAAAAATCTTTTTTTGTTTTTTGCGGGTCTTCTAAACATAATTCCCCTGAAGACGAAGGCCCATTAGAACCTTCAGGGAAATGGCATTCCACTATTGGAGTTTTTTTTTGGAAGCCGCGTCAGTTTGCCACACAGACGCTGCTTCAAAGGTAAGGGGAGTTTCCTCCCAATTGTTCAGTACAAAATTTTGGGGAGCAGGGGAAATAGGGAAAGCCTACTCCTCAAGCCCAACATCTGATGCCATCATCACCGGGTGGGTACTGCCCTTTTCTGCTACGGGGCCCAATCCAGAAATGACCTATTCTGGAATCTTCACTGCGGTCCAGTCAATGAACGGCAGGTCCATGTCACCATCAGTCTTTTCGCCTTCAGTCATGGCGAAGAATGCACCAACATCTTCAGAAAAGTCCACCTGCTGCTCGGGCTGTGGTCCAGGCCCATCCACTGCTCCCAGTATTGGAGATGGGTTATAGGGTTGTAGGGCCGAAACAAAAGGCTTTTGAAATGGGTTAATGTTTCGGTATGGAGGCTTGGGCTGGTCCATGGGAGGAGAAATTTGGATTATATAGGAGGGTTTTGGAAAGTTCACCCTCAGATGCGGGAGTTTTCCTTTGCTTCTGCTCTCCCCTTCTTCATGTTTCATTCTTCTCCAGCCTCTGGGCTTGAAGCCCAACCCTACCTTGGGGATCAGTTTCTTAGCCGTGATTGGCTCTACCATCCCCCGTAGATTGATCCCCAGGCCTTTCCCCGGGTGAAAGTGGTATTTCTCCATCACTTTCTTGACCATTTTTTTCTGCAGTGGTCCCTTTTTCCTTCTTTTTATCACACCCCCCAGGTATGTAATTGACCGCCTCAAATTGAAATGAGTGGAATGCAATCTTGTCGACAGTTAGGTCCACATTGATCAAGGGTACATCAGGTGACACGATGGGCGGCACCAAGTTTTCGGCTAGGACTGTTATCACCCTCTGCCCTCTTATGTACTTCACTCTCTGGTGGAGCGTGGATGGTATTGCCCTAGCCGAATGTATCCAAGGCCTCCCTAGGAGCAGATTGAAGGCTGCGGGTATATCCATCACTTCAAATGTGATGTTAAAGATATTCGGCCCAATTGTGACCGGCAGTTCAATCTCCCCTAGGGAGTGGGTCTTGGAGCTATCAAAAGCCCTAACTATCCGCCCATTTTGTTTGATCCTTGACTGGTCCAGACCCAGCTTGGTAAAAGTGATTAACGGGCAGACGTTTAACGCCGACCCGTTGTCAATTAAAACCCGTGCAATCATGCAGCCCTTACAAAGCACAGTGATGTGCAAAGGGTCCACATGATAACACCCACCTGGGCTGATCTTACTCTCTGAGAAACTTATCACATTATGTGACAAGATTTGACCAACCATTTTACCAAGCTGGTCCGGATCAATAGTCTGGGATACGTGTGCACTCTGTAGCACCCTTAACAATGCATCCCTGTGCTTTTCAGAATTCAGCAAAAGGCCCGGTATTGAAATCTGGGCCGGGACCTTGTTCAGCTGATCCACAAGATTAAATTCACTTTTCTTTATTATTTTTATGAGGTCTGCTGCCTCATTTTCTGCACCCTGGGGGGTGTCTTCTCCTACTTTATTTTTTCCCTTCTGTTTTCCTTTTTCTTCATTTTCTTTTTCTATTTTTTCTTTTTCTGCTTCTATCTCCTTTTCTTTCTCTTCACCCCCTGCACATCTCCCCGACCTCGTCATGAGGTTCACCTCCTCCTGGTTCTGGTCCTTGACCACTGGAACCGTAGCCGTGATTCCCTCGCTTTAATTCCATGGTATAGCGGCCTCAGAATAGGCTAGTTTAGGGATGTTAACCACTAGTGGCTGGAGTTTGGACCGGGATGTATGGGCCGGTTTAGGGATAGTTTGGGCTGGCTGCACATTTACAACCAAGGGCTGAAGTTTAGATTTCGGGGGGACAGAAGAAGTGATGGAAGCAGTGGTGGGGTCAAGGCTGATGACCAGTGGAGCCTTAGACGGCTTGGATGGTAAGCAAATGGATGGACTACAATTGAAGACCAATGGGGGCCTTGCAGTATTCATCTGGGCCATGAGTGAAGAGACCCGGTTTAGAGAGGAACTTATGTCCTCAGCAGCAAGATTATTATTTTTTTGGGAGACCATGTTGATCTCCTCTTCTTCCTCTTCTGGGAAAAATCGGACCTGGACTGTAGTCCCCACAGGTGCTATAAGCTGAGATGGGTCAAAGGCCCTTCTAGTGGTGGATATGGCAGTGATGGAATTGGATGGACCTGCCCCATTGTGGTAAGGCAGAGGGTTCTGCCCAATATCATTCCCGGACGGGGCCGGTGCAGCAGTGTTGAACACCAAGGCCTTCTGGTCCAACAAATCCTGGACTGCATGCTTCAATACCCAGCAGTTATCAGTAGAATGCCCCGGTTCACCCATGTGGAAATCACAGGTGACCGATGTGTCAAAATTTCTCCCCTTCGGGGCATTTGGGTTAGGCTCCTTCAGAGTCAAGTATTCCCCTTTCAGCAGGGTTGGCAGTAGTTGGGACAGAGATATCGGGAGAGGAGTGAAGACTCGGTTTTTCCTTGCTGCGAACCAGGCATCCCGCTCCTCCTTAGTAAAGGTCCTCCTTGTGTTAGCTGGCACAGAGGGAGAGAAGTTGACATTCAGCGGGGTTTGGTATGACTGCTGGGCCTGTTGGGGTGCAGAGATGTTGACGTGAAGTGGCTTTTTGGCTGGAGGAGCCTGGACTAGGTTCACCTCCCCTTCTTTTCGGGCCCCCGTCTTTTTAAATTCGGCCCCTTTCTTTTAGGCCATGGAGGCGGAGGAATCAGACTGCCCAGTTAGAGTAGAGTAGTCTATCAGCCTTCCTGACCTGACCCCTTCCTCAATCCGGTCCGCCACTTGTACCAGGGCTGCAAAGTTGGTGGTGATCTGACCCACCAGATGGTTGTAAAAGGGCTGCCCTAGTGTGCCCATAAATGTGGAGATCATCTCCGGCTCTTGCATAGGTGGCCTGACCTGGGAGGCGGCCTCTCTCCATCTCTTGGCGTACTGCCGTACCGGTTCATCTTTCCCCTTGGTCATCCTCATCATGTCGTACCGGTCCGGCACGATCTCCGAGTTGAACTTGTACTGGTCCAAGAAAGCATCGGCCAAGTCCTTCCACCTTCTAATCCTTCCATGGTCCACTGTAGCGAACCACCGAAGGGCTGACCCGGTCAGACTCCTCTGGAAGAGCTGGATCAGTATGCCATCGTCCCGGCCAAATTGGCATAGGGCCTCGCAGTATAGTTTCAAATGGCTTAATGGACAGCCCGTGCCATCAAATTTGTCGAAGTCTGGGCACCTGAACTTAGCCGGTAGACAGACGTCCGAGTACATGCACAGGTCTTCGAAGGTGGTGCCTGTATGGCTGCCTCCCCCCTTCACTTCCTTCAGCTCTGCCTGGATCCTCTCTATCCTCAGCAGCATTTTCTTTTCCATCTCATCCCTCGCATTTTTTTTTCCAGCTCTTTCTCAGACTCTACTGTATTTTCCCTGATCAGAATGGGCTCAGGGACTGGTTCAGAAATGGGCTCAGGCATGGGCTGAGTCGGAGGCGGTATGTAGGCCTGATGGGAGGTAGAGTCGCCAGTTGTCAGACATGGGAAAAAATCACCGGCGTGATCATCCCTCCGTCAACACACGGGCTCAACGCAAAAATTGGGAGAGTTGCCACCATTCATGATTTTGGGGTGAGAATGGACACCAAAGATTCAAAAGTAGGCAAAAATAGCAAAAAGACAAATTCTAGGATAAAAATAACTCTACTTGAAAATCAAATCAAGAGATGGGTAAGGGGATTAGATTATGAACGGGGGAAGGTGTTAGGCACCCCCATTCATCCACACGAAGTGGTTGCCAAGTGTATGTTCATGCAAAAATAAAGTAAGAAAGCTTGCTAAAAATCATGAGAAACCTTGAAAAAGGTCAAATGTATGATATCTTCACATGAGAATCCAGATGAATTTTGGATTCTCCTCTTATGTCAATATCATTTCTGGAACATTAAAGAGGTGGAAATCAAAACACAAGTTGCTCAAAACCAAGTCAAATCAAATCCGGGAAGTTTGGTAAAAAGTATGCCATTTGCCTTGAAATCATTCAAATCCAATTATAAATTGAACCAAACCAAATCCATTTGAAAGATTAGGGTAAATAAGAGTCTCATGCAAAATTTCACTTCATTCCAATGAAAAATCTAGGAGTTATGCTCCTTTGAAGTTGCTGCTGGGGAGTTTTAAAAGTGGTAAGTGGGCAACTTTGGAAAATTGTCTAGAAAAATCCACTATATAAAAGTCCACAAAATTCGGTGTGATTGAAGTTTGTATGGCCATCTTTCAAAAGAAACTAGCCTCATACAAAAATCCCTTCGGATGTGCCTTGGGTGGTCTCCCGAACAGGCCCCGAAGATCACAGATTTACCGAGAAAAGTACAAATGAACAGTTCTGAGTAAATCGGCTACCAATAATTCAAATGGGATCCAAAAATTATGAAACCAACTGGATTTGAAAATAGACTCATAAAGAAATACTCAGAAACAAAAATCACTCGAATCGGACTTAAAACGAACACATGGCGGTCCGTCGAAGTGACAAGTTCTGTACTTGAACCTGAACTGTCCACTCAACTTCGACAGAGAGGTGTCAAAATCCGCTAGATAGAAATTTGTGCAATTTGGTGGACATAAACTAGACAGCCTCACCTTTCCCATGGTTCTGGAATCACCCAAAAATTCATCCGGATGATGAAGTTATGGGCGTCCGAAGTAAGGGTACAGGTGCTGTCCAGTTAAGCCACTTTTGAAGAAAATCAAATTCGAAAATTGACAAAGTGTGTGAGATTCGTGTGAGATGAATCCAAAACCTTTGAAAAACATTTAAAAACACTCCAGAATTTGATTGAGGCCATTTATTGGAGATTTATCACAATGAATGTAATAAATCCCCAAATGTGAGCCTATTCACCAAAAAAAGTGTAATATGTGTGCAAGAGTGGAAAACCAAGTAAGATTAATACAACCACATATCATGCATATAGATTCAACAAGATAGGTTCTAGTATAGCCTAGGGTTCCGTTCCATTATCGTTTCCCTCTGTTCTCTCTCCCCGTTAAACACGGATCTTCGAAATAATCAAGGGTACTTTGATTATAGAACGGTTTTCAATCATTCAAAAGCCTTATGCTACATGGGTTCTAGCACTAGGGTCAATCCCCAATCTCGTTTCTCCTAGATCCGCCTTCACGTTTTACGGCTAGGGGAGTCTTGAGATACTTTGAGCCGGGGAAGGATTTCCACACATACAAACAAGGCTTTACACTACAGAAAGGTAGAAGAAGAGATCTAGATCTAGGAATGTAAAGACAGAAAATAAAAAGAAAAGTTGAGGCTTACCTGAGTTCTGGAGGCGATTCCGCAGTGATTTTCTTCTTCTCTTGGAGTTCTTCTTTGCGAGAATTCAAAACAAGAGTTCAGTGCCCTTTGCTCAAGGAGGAGGCTCCTATTTATAGGCAAAGACTAAGGTCATTGGTAGAGACAACTTAATGTCTAGAACCCCTCCAACCTTAACCCTAAGGTTATTTCCGAGATTTCCCCTCATTTAATGAGGGACATGATGGTAAAAGTGAAAAGCCCTCGGAAAACCCTAATTTTGAGCAAACTTAAGGTATCCGGTATGTCAGACCGGATAAAAAAGGGCCTTAAGGTATTCGGTACATGATACCGGATACGCTAAGGCTCACATGTATCCGGTATGAATATGGCCTGGAATAGTTTTGGGTTTGGACCGCAACTTCGACCCTAGTGCTAGACTGGGGATTGACCCTAGAAAAAGTGTTTCAATGAGGTAGAATATGCTTTAAAATCTCCAGAAATATGCACTAAAATTTTCAGATTTCCCATGCTCAAAAGTACTTCCCTTATACCCCAAATTAATGCCTAAAAATTTAGCAACTACTTGACATGATACAAAAGTGTTTTAATGAGGGAAAACATGCTTGAAAACCATCCTAATGGCTACTGTATTTATAGATTTTTGCTCAATGTTTTCATGCTCAAATCATGGCACTAAGAACCTCCTAACATAAGGCAAACAAAAAAACAAGTAGGCATGCACAACAAGGTAAGGCCCTAAACATGATCCTAAGCTTATCCAAGCATACACACATGCCTTTATCAATGTAAATTTAAAAGCATCCCACTCAAATTTAGAATACACCAATATACACCAATAAAGTAAACAAAATAGCAAGCATTCAAAAGTAAAGAAAAAGCATGAATATACACAAATAGGTTTAAATCCACAAGTCCCCAGCAAAGTCGCCAGTTCTGAGACATGGGAAAAAATCACCGGCGTGATCATCCCTCCATCAACACACGGGCTCAACGCAAAAATTGGGAGAGTCGCCACCATTCATGATTTTGGGGTGAGAATGGACACCAAAGATTCAAAAGTAGGCAAAAATAGCAAAAAGACAAATTCTAGGATAAAAATAACTCTACTTGAAAATCAAATCCAGAGATGGGTAAGGGGATTAGATTATGAACGGGGGAAGGTGTTAGGCACCCCCATTCATCCACACGAAGTGGTTGCCAAGTGTATGTTCATGCAAAAATAAAGTAAGAAAGCTTGCTAAAAATCATTAGAAACCTTGAAAAAGGTCAAATGTATGATATCTTCACATGAGAATCCAGATGAATTTTGGATTCTCCTCTTATGTCAATATCATTTCTGGAACATTAAAGAGGTGGAAATCAAAACACAAGTTGCTCAAAACCAAGTCAAATCAAATCCGGGAAGTTTGGTAAAAAGTATGCCATTTGCCTTGAAATCATTCAAATCCAATTATAAATTGAACCAAACCAAATCCATTTGAAAGATTAGGGTAAATAAGAGTCTCATGCAAAATTTCACTTCATTCCAATGAAAAATCTAGGAGTTATGCTCCTTTGAAGTTGCTGCTGGGGAGTTTTAAAAGTGGTAAGTGGGCAACTTTGGAAAATTGTCTAGAAAAATCCACTACATAAAAGTCCACAAAATTCGGTGCGATTGAAGTTTGTATGGCCATCTTTCAAAAGAAACTAGCCTCATACAAAAATCCCTTCGGATGTGCCTTGGGTGGTCTCCCGAACAGGCCCCGAAGATCACAGATTTACCGAGAAAAGTACAAATGAACAGTTCTGAGTAAATCGGCTACCAATAATTCAAATGGGATCCAAAAATTATGAAACCAACTGGATTTGAAAATAGACTCATAAAGAAATACTCAGAAACAAAAATCACTCGAATCGGACTTAAAACGAACACATGGCGGTCCGTCGAAGTGACAAGTTCTGTACTTGAACCTGAACTGTCCACTCAACTTCGACAGAGAGGTGTCAAAATCCGCTAGATAGAAATTTGTGAAATTTGGTGGACATAAACTAGACAGCCTCACCTTTCCCATGGTTCTGGAATCACCCAAAAATTCATCCGGATGATGAAGTTATGGGCGTCCGAAGTAAGGGTACAGGTGCTGTCCAGTTAAGCCACTTTTGAAGAAAATCAAATTCGAAAATTGACAAAGTGTGTGAGATTCGTGTGAGATGAATCCAAAACCTTTGAAAAACATTTAAAAACACTCCAGAATTTGATTGAGGCCATTTATTGGAGATTTATCACAATGAATGTAATAAATCCCCAAATGTGAGCCTATTCACCAAAAAAAGTGTAATATGTGTGCAAGAGTGGAAAACCAAGTAAGATTAATACAACCACATATCATGCATATAGATTCAACAAGATAGGTTCTAGTATAGCCTAGGGTTCCGTTCCATTATCGTTTCCCTCTGTTCTCTCTCCCCGTTAAACACGGATCTTCGAAATAATCAAGGGTACTTTGATTATAGAACGGTTTTCAATCATTCAAAAGCCTTATGCTACATGGGTTCTAGCACTAGGGTCAATCCCCAATCTCGTTTCTCCTAGATCCGCCTTCACGTTTTACGGCTAGGGGAGTCTTGAGATACTTTGAGCCGGGGAAGGATTTCCACACATACAAACAAGGCTTTACACTACAGAAAGGTAGAAGAAGAGATCTAGATCTAGGAATGTAAAGACAGAAAATAAAAAGAAAAGTTGAGGCTTACCTGAGTTCTGGAGGCGATTCCGCAGTGATTTTCTTCTTCTCTTGGAGTTCTTCTTTGCGAGAATTCAAAACAAGAGTTCAGTGCCCTTTGCTCAAGGAGGAGGCTCCTATTTATAGGCAAAGACTAAGGTCATTGGTAGAGACAACTTAATGTCTAGAATCCCTCCAACCTTAACCCTAGGGTTATTTCCGAGATTTCCCCTCATTTAATGAGGGACATGATGGTAAAAGTGAAAAGCTCTCGGAAAACCCTAATTTTGAGCAAAACTAGCTTATCCGGCATGTCAGGCCGGATACACAAGTACCTTAATGTATCCGGTCTATGATGCCGGATACGCTAAGGCTCACATGTATCCGGTATGAGTTTCCGGATACGGGAAAGGGTACTTGTATCCGGCCTGAGTATCCGGATACAGGTAAAAGTTTATTTTCTCCAATTTCTGTGCTGGCTTTCAAGGAGATAATGATTTTTTATGATTGTTTGTGCAATTTGGGGTGTCTACAACTGCCCCTCTTTGCGGGAGCTGCGAAGCAGTGAGCTGCAAAGAGTAGACAAGCCCAAATTGCATTCCCTTGAGCATGATTTGCTCGGTTCAATTCAATTTTGTAGAAAACAATTTTTTGGTGGAGATTTGCCAAAAAGCCCTCACTTTAAGGGGGCATCTCTCCAAGAGTTCTTAAACTCCATTGAGCTCTCGTGGCTATGAAGTGGATTTTAAGCCCAAAAATAGGATTTTTTGAAAAACTGATTTTTTATCAAACCAAGTTGAAAATTGAGTGGATATCATCCTTTTGACCAGGCACATTTCCCAAGGTTGTCCCACATTCCACAGAGCTCTCGTTGTTGTGAGGTGGATTTCAAGACAAAAATAGGATTTTGAGAAAATAGTAAGAATTATAGCACAAGTTTGCTTTTTTCTTTTTCTCTATTTTTCCCTGTTTTTTTCCTCTATTTTTTCTGTTTTTTTCCTGTTTTTTCTATTTTTTTTCTTTTTTCTTTGGTATCCGGTATGTATATCCGGATAATCAAGGGTCTGCGGGAGTGGAGGCTACTGTAGCTACGGGCCCGGTCGAGCCGGTTGCTGTGGAGCCAGAGGCTTCTTCTGATTCTGTCCCTGTCCCTTCCCCTGATACATCGGATTACTGCATCGAGTACCAGCTTCAGTCCTTCATAGGACGGAGACCACGCTACATGGCGGAGCGTCTACTGTCCTACTATAGGCGCCGATCATCTCGGGGGAGAGGTCGTAGAGGAGGACGAGGCAGAGGTCGCGGGGATGATCCTGCACAGTAGCAGTAGATTAGGATTCCTGTTTTTTTCATTATCACTTGTACAAATGAGACTTATATATAAAAGAATATTTTTATTCATTCTCTCTTGTCTTGTACATCTTTTGTTTTCAATTTCTTGCAAATATGACATGTAAGCAGGTAAAACAGGTAAAAATTCGGAATTTTCATCCTTAGCTCATTTTTTTGCTGTTTTTCTTTGTATCCGGTCTGACATACCGGATACATTGATTGGTCTTTGTATCCGGTATGTCATACCGGATACTCGTGCCATCCTTTGTATCCGGTATACGTATCCGGATATTAATAAAGCCTTTGTATCCGGTCTGAGTTACCGGATACGTTAAAAGATGCTATAAATGCAACCTGCCTCGGGATTTGAGCATTTTTACGAGTTTTTGAGTTTAGAAACCCCCTTTTTCGCCTTTTTCTTCCTCCACTTGAGTTCTAGCTTGCTCCCATCACATCCAATGGAATCCGGATCATTTTCTGCCCCATTATTGTCTGTCCACACTGCCTCCCCTGCAAAACAACCTTTTAGATCAAAACCCCCAAATCTCACTAGGTACAATCCTGTGGATTCCTTTTACACAAGGTGGGTTAACTCTATGACCCTAGATGAGGAGAGGAGATGGGGTACTACCAATCTAGGCCATTCCCTGCTCATTCCCAAGGTTCCCTTCAGGTGGGAGATTATAGAGGCCATGATTGGTCATTGGGTTCCTGTAGACACCCCAAATTGCACAAACAATCATCAAAAATCATTATCTCCTGGAAAACCAGCACAGAATTTGAAGAAAATAAATTTTTGCCTGTATCCGGATACTCAATCCGGATACAAGTACCCTTTCCCGTATCCGGATACTCGTACCGGATACATGTGAGCCTTAGCGTATCCGGTACCATGTACCGGATACCTTAAGGCCCTTTGTTATCCGGTCTGATATACCGGATACCTTAAGTTTGCTCAAAATTAGGGTTTTCCGAGAGCTTTTCACTTTTACCATCATGTCCCTCATTAAATGAGGGGAAATCGCGGAAATAACCTTAGGGTTTAGGTTAGAGGGGTTTTAGACATTAATTTGTGTCTACCAATGACCTTAGCCCTTGCCTATAAATAGGAGCCTCCTCCTTGAGCAAATGGCACACAACTCTTGTTTTGAATTCTCGCAAAGAAGAACTCCAAGAGAAGAAGGAAACCGCTGTGGAATCGCCTCCAGCACTCAGGTAAGCCTCAACTTTTCTTTTTATTTTCTGTCTTTACATTCCTAGATCTAGATCTATTCTTCTACCTTTCTGTAGTGTAAAGCCTTGTTTGTGTGTGGAAATCCTTCCCCGGCTCAAAGTATCTCAAGACTCCCCTAGCCGTAAAACGTGAAGGCGGATCTAGGAGAAACGAGACTGGGGATTGACCCTAGTGCTAGAACCCATGTAGCGTAAGGCTTTTGATTGATTGTAAACCGTTCCATATTCAAAGTACCCTTGATTATCTTAAAGAGAACAGAGGGAAACGATAATGGAACGGAACCCTAGGCTATGCTAGAACCTATTTTGTTGAATCTATATGCATGTTGTATTGATCTTGTTTGGGTTTTTACACTTGCACATACATTACACTATTTTGGCGGGATAGGCTCATATTTGGGGTTTATTGCATTTATTGTGATAAATCTCAAATAAATGGCCTCAATCAATTCTGGAGTGTTTTTAAATGTTTTTCAAAGGTTTTGGATTCATCTCACACGAATCACATATTTTTTATCAATTTTCGGACTTGGATTTCTTCAAAAGTGGCTTAACTTGACAGCACCTGTACCCTTACTTCGGACGCCCATAACTTCATCATCCGGATGAATTTTGGGGTGATTCCAGAACCATGGGAAAGGTGAGGCTGTCTAGTTTATGTCCACCAAATTTCATGAATTTTCATCTAGCCGATTTTTGACACTTCTCTGTCGAAGTTGAGTGGACAGTTCAGGTTCAAATACAGAACTTGTCACTTCGACGGACCGCCATGTGTTCGTTTTAAGTCCGATTCGAGTGGTTTTTATTTCTGAGTACTCCTTTTTGAGTCTATTTTCAAATCCAGTTGATTTCATAATTTTTGGATTCCATTTGAATTATTGGTAGCCGATTTACTCAGAACTGCTCATTTGCATTTTTCTGGGTAAATCTGTGATCTTCGGGGCCTGTTCGGGAGACCACCCAAGGCACATCCGAAGGGATTTTTGTATGAGGCTAGTTTCTTTTGAAAGATGGCCATACAAACTTCAATCGCACCGAATTTTGTGGACTTTTATGTAGTGGATTTTTCTAGACAATTTTCCAAAGTTGCCCACTTACCACTTTTAAAAATCCCCAACAGCAACTTCAAAGGAGCATAACTCCTAGATTTTTCATTGGAATGAAGTGAAATTTTGCATGAGACTCTTATTTACCCTAATCTTTCAAATGGATTTGGTTTGGGTCAATTTAGAATTGGATTTGAATGATTTTAATGCAAATGGCATACTTTTTACCAAAATTCCCGGATTTGCCTCAACTTGGTTTTGGCTACTTTTACTTTGATTTCCATCTTTTGAAATACTCCAGAAGTGATATTGACATAAGAGAGGATCTAAAATCCATTTAGATCCTCATGTGAAAATATCATACATTAATCCTTTTTCAAGGTTTTCTATGATTTTTAGCAAGCTTTCTTACTTCTTTTTAGCATGAACATACACTTGGCAACCACTTCGTGTGGATGAATGGGGGTGCCTAACACCTTCCCCCGTTCATAATCTAATCCCCTTACCCATCTCTGGATTTGATTTTCAAGTAGGGTTATTTTTACCCTAGAATTTGTCTTTTGGCTATTTTTGCTACTTTTGAATCTTTGGTGTCCATTCTCACCCCAAAATCATGAATGGTGGTGACTCTCCCAATTTTTGCGTTGAGCCCGTGTGCTGACGGAGGGACGATCACTCCGGTGATTTTTTCCCATGTCTCACAACTGGCGACTCTGCTGGGGACGTGTGGATTTAAGCCATTTTGTGTTTGTTCATGCTTTTCTATACTTTTGGATGCTTGCTATTTTGATTACTCTATTTGGGCATATTGTTACATTTCAAATTAGATTGGTATGCTTTGGATAATGGCATAAGCATGTTGCTTGATTTTTGTTGAAAAGAAAACCCATATTGTGATATGACTTGGCTATATTATGTGATAGCATGTGTTATTTTGGGGTTTGAAGGCCATGAGCTAAAAAAAATACAATATTTGAAATTTGGAAATTTTATGTGTATTTTGGGTATTCAAGCATGTTTTGCCATGAATAAAGTTTTTCGTGCTTAATGTTTGTATGATGCCATGCCTTTGATTTGGGGGTATAGGAAGACTTGATTTGAGCATGAAAGTAAAGGAAAAAAAATCTGGAAATTTAGTGCATATTTTGGGAGTTTTAAAGCATGCTTTTACCATCAAAACTTTTCTCGTATCATGTCAAGTAGTGCTAAATTTTTAGGCATCAACTTGGGGTAGAAATGGTATACTTTGAGCATGAAAAAGAGCATGAAATCTGGGATTTTAGGGAATGCTTTTGAGTTTCAAGCATGCTTACATGAGTTGATTGTTGTTTGCACAAATAACATGTTTTGTATAACACTTTTTGGGCATGTAATATTTTTTGTGCATATTTGGTGCTTGCTTGCTTGTATTTAGCTTCATTATTTTGTCATATATGCCTTGTCTTGAAATTGAATGCATGGCTACGAAAAAGAGTGGCAAGGGGCTGGGACGTTGTGAATGTTACCACAATTTAAAATTGCACTTGAGCACTTGAAACAATTTGCACAGCCTACCCTTTACCTATTAGGAAGTTGAACCATGAATGTGTGTAGCTTGGCGCACCGAGGTCGTGACTTCGGAAAGCGAAAGTGAAAACATTTACCTTAGAATTTGGGTCAATGATGTGATGACAATGGGATCTGTGATTCGATTCCCGGCATCACTAGACTTGAGTTCTAAGTTGCCAATTAAGCCAAAACCCAAAAAAACCACACGCTTGAAGGTGGAGAAACACGTTTTCAGCTAAAAGCACACAATTGCGTTTGGGGAATTGGGTGTAAATGTGGGAAGGCCGTTTGCATGTTTTACAGGCCAAGGTATAATGTGAATACCATATTGAATGAAGGTAATACAAGGTGGCAAGGTAAAGCCATGTCCTTTTCTTAAATTTGGGGAATTTTGCAAGTATGATGTCCAAGCCCAATTTGGGGGCAAGTTTTGAAGGTCAAATTAAGGTGAACATCAATTGGGAATGAAAAAAAATCAAATCTGGTGAAAAAATGAGTCAAAAAGGGCCATTTCGGCAATAACCGGCAACTCAGGCCGGTTAATAACAACCCTGCTCATATCCGGTATATATTTCCGGATAAAAAGGCATATGCGTGAATCCGGTTATGGTAACCGGATACAATAAGGCATATTATTATCCGGAATGTTATACCGGATACGTGCAAAAATGCACAAATTGGCTTTTCAGCCCAAGTTTTCATAATAAAATGCCTAAAACACTGTGGATCATCCTTAGGCACCCCGAAAAGAGCATAAAAAATGTTTCAAAATACAAAAAAAGAGAAAGAAAAACAAAAAAGAATAAAATAAAATATTCTTTCAGGATTTAACCCAAGTTTGAAAATCAAAGAGGAAACCAAGGTGTCATATTTTTTGACACCAACTCAACTCAAACATGTGTCAGTCAAACTTTGGAACTTGAAAACTGAGAAAATTCAGCAAATTTGAAGAAAAAAAAAACCTTTGGTTGGTTATTTTTATCAATCAAATCAAAAAAAAAAAAATGAAAACCTTGGTTGGTTATTTTTATCAATCAAATCAAAAAAAGTGGGATACTTGGAAGCCCTAGAATATTCCATGAAAACCTTGGTTGGTTATTTTTATCAATCAAATCAAAAAAAAAAAAAAAATGAAAACCTCGGTTGGTTATTTTTATCAATCAAATCAAAAAAAAAAAAATGAAAACCTCGGTTGGTTATTTTTATCAATCAAATCAAAAAAAAAAAGTGGGACACTTGGAAGCCCTAGAATATTCCATGAAAACCTTGGTTGATTATTTTTATCAATCAAATCAAAACATTTGTGGGATACTTGGATAGAGTAGTCCAAGACACCTTTGGTTGGTTATTTTTATCAATCAAATCAAAACATTTGTGGGATGCTTGGATAGAGTAGTCCAAGACACCTTTGGTTGGTTATTTTTATCAATCAAATCAAAACATTTGTGGGATACTTGGAAGCCCTAGAATATTCCAAGACACCTTTGGTTGGTTATTTTTATCAATCAAATCAAAACATTTGTGGGATACTTGGATAGAGTAGTCCAAGACACCTTTGGTTGGTTATTTTTATCAATCAAATCAAAACATTTGTGGGATACTTGGAAGCCCTAGAATATTCCAAGACACCTTTGGTTGGTTATTTTTATCAATCAAATCAAAACATTTGTGGGATACTTGGATAGAGTAGTCCAAGACACCTTTGGTTGGTTATTTTTATCAATCAAATCAAAACATTTGTGGGATGCTTGGATAGAATATTCCAAGATACCTTTGGTTGGTTATTTTTATCAATCAAATAAAAAAAAAAAAATGAAAACCTTGGTTGGTTATTTTTATCAATCAAATCAAAAAAAAATTGGGACCCTTGGAAGCCCTAGAATATTCCATAAAAACCTTGGTTGGTTATTTTTATCAATCAAATCAAAAAAAATTATGGGACCCTTGGAAGCCCTAGAACATTCCAACACAAAATCAAAACCAAAAAAAAAAACAAAAAAAAAAAAAATCTGGATTGGTGTTCACCTAACCTACTGGTTTACATATATAGGGGTGTGACTCAAGTTAAATGGAAACTAACATGTTCTATTCATTGTTTTTCGTCAGGTACATTCAACCCAGGTACACTTGCAATCATTGCTCCAGTAACTAGATCCAAAGCCAGAACAATGAATACTGAAGAGAACCAAGCCCAAGCTACCGTCCCTGCTCAGGACTTTACTCAACTGCAGGAGCAAGTGGCCGGTCTGGCCAAAATGTTGGGGGACCTACTGGCGGCTCAGGCCCAACAGGCCCAAGCCCCGAACCAGGCGTCGACTTCTCATCCGGCACCGCCACCTCAGGCCTATATTCCGCCTCCGGCTCAGCCCATGCCTGAGCCCATTTCTGAACCAGTCCCTGAACCCATTCTGATCAGGGAAAATATGGCTGAGTCTGAGAAAGAGTTGGAGAAAGAAAAGGCCCGAGATGAGATGGAGAAGAAAATGCTGCTGAGGATAGAGAGGATCCAAGCAGAGCTGAAAGAAGTGAAGGGGGGAGGCAGCCATGCAGGCACCACCTTCGAAGACCTGTGCATGTACCCGGACGTCTGTCTACCGGCTAAGTTCAGGTGCCCAGACTTCGACAAATTTGATGGCACGGGCTGCCCGTTGAGCCATCTCAAATTATACTGCGGGGCCCTGTGCCAGTTTGGCCGGGACGATGGCATACTGATCCAGCTCTTTCAGAGGAGTCTGACCGGGTCAGCCCTTAGGTGGTTCGCTACAGTGGACCATGGAAGAATCAGGAGGTGGAAGGACCTAGCAGACGCTTTCTTGGACCAGTACAAGTTCAACTCTGAGATCGTGCCAGACCGGTACGACATGATGAGGATGACCAAGGGGAAGGATGAACCGGTACGGCAGTACGCCAAGAGATGGAGAGAGGCCGCCTCCCAGGTCAGGCCACCTATGCAAGAGCCGGAGATGATCTCCACATTTATGGGCACACTAGGGCAGCCCTTTTACAACCATCTGGTGGGCCAGATCACCACCAACTTTACAGCCCTGGTGCAGGTGGCTGACCGGATCGAAGAAGGGGTCAGGTCAGGAAGGCTGATAGACTACTCTACTCTGACTGGGTAGTCTGATTCCTCGGCCTCCATGGCCCAGAAAAAAGGGGCCGGATTCAAAAAGACGGGGGCCCGAAAAGAAGGGGAGGTGAACC
The DNA here is from genome assembly GCA_947561395.2 of Buxus sempervirens. NCBI lineage: Eukaryota > Viridiplantae > Streptophyta > Magnoliopsida > Buxales > Buxaceae > Buxus > Buxus sempervirens. The sequence goes on along the minus strand of OX387190.1, from coordinate 17,585,788 downwards.
TGGTCCAGGCTCCTCCAGCCAAGAAGCCACTGCACGTCAACATCTCGGCACCCCAACAGGCCCAGCAGGCCCAGCAGTCGTACCAGACCCCGCTGAATGTCAACTTCTCTCCTTCTGTGCCAGCTAACACAAGGAGGACTTTTTCTAAGGAGGAGCGGGATGCCTGGTTCGCAGCAAGAAAGAACCGGGTTTTCACCCCTCTACCCATATCTCTGTCCCAACTACTGCCAACCCTGCTGAAAGGGGAATACTTGATTCTGAAGGAGCCTAACCCGAATGCCACCAGGGGAAGAAATTTTGACACATCAGTCACCTGTGACTTCCACATGGGTGCACCGGGGCATTCTACAGATACCTGCTGGGTATTGAAGCATGCAGTTCAGGACCTGTTGGACCAGAAGGCCTTAGTGTTCAACACTGCTGCACCGGCCCCGTCCGGGAATGATATTGGGCAGAACCCTCTGCCGTACCACAATGGGGCAGGCCCATCCAACTCCATCTCTGCCATATCCACCACGAGAAGGGCCTTTGACCCATCTCAGCTTATAGCACCGGTAGGGACCACTGTCCAGGTCCATTTCTTCCAAGAGGAGGACGAAGAGGAGATCAACATGGTCTCCCAAAAAAATAATACAGCTGCTGAGGACATAAGTTCCTCTTTGAACCGGGTCTCATCTCTTATGACCCAGATGAATACTGCAAGGCCCCCATTGGTCTTCAATTGCAGTCCACCCATTTGCTCACCATCCAAGCCGTCTAAGGCTCCACTGGTCATCAATCTTGACCCCACCACTGCTTCCATCACTTCTTCTGTCCCCACCAAATCCAAACTTCAACCCTTGGTTGTAAATGTGCAACCAGCCCATACTATCCCTAAACCGGCCCATACATCCCGGTCCAAACTCCAGCCACTAGTGGTTAACATCCCTAAATTAGCCTATTCAGAGGCCGCTGTACCATGGAATTACAGCGAGGGAATCACGGCTACGGTTCCAGCGGTTAGAAACCCGAACCAGGAGGAGGTGAACCTCATGACGAGGTCGGGGAGATGTGCAGGGGGTGAAGAGAAAGAGGAGGAGACAGAAGCAGAAAAAGAAAAAATAGAAAAAGAAAATGAAAAAAGAAAACAGAAGGGAAAAAACAAAGTGGGAGAAGACACCCCCCAGGGTGCAGAAAATGAGGCAGCAGACCTCATAAAAATAATCAAAAAGAGTGAATTTAATCTTGTGGATCAGCTGAACAAGGTCCCAGCCCAGATTTCAATACTGGGCCTTTTGCTGAATTCTGAAAAGCACAGGGATGCATTATTAAGGGTGCTACAGAGTGCACACGTATCCCAGACCATCGATCCAGACCAGCTTGGCAAAATGGTTGGTCAAATCTTGTCACATAATGTGATAAGTTTCTCAGAAGGTGAGATCAGCCCAGGTGGGTGTTATCATGTGGACCCTTTGCACATCACTGTGCTTTGTAAGGGCTGCATGGTTGCACGGGTTTTAATTGACAACGGGTCAGCTTTAAATGTTTGCCCGTTAATCACTTTTACCAAGCTGGGGCTGGACCAGTCAAGGATCAAACGAAATGGGCGGATAGTAAGGGCTTTTGATAGCTCCAAGACCCACTCCCTAGGGGAGATTGAACTGCCGGTCACAATTGGGCCGAATATCTTTAACATCACATTTGAGGTGATGGATATACCCGCAGCTTTCAATCTGCTCCTAGGAAGGCCGTGGATACATTCGGCTAGGGCAATACCATCCACGCTCCACCAGAGGGTGAAATACATAAGAGGGCAAAGGGTGATAACAGTCCTAGCCGAAAACTTGGTGCCGCCCATTGTGTCACCTGATGTACCCTTAATAAATGTGGATCTAACTGTCGATAAGATTGCATTCCACTCATTCCAATTTGAGGCGGTAAATTTCATACCTGGGGGGTGTGAGAAAAAGAAAGAAAAGGGGACCACTGCAGAAAAGATGGTCAAGAAAGTGATGGAGAAATACCACTTTCACCCAGGGAAAGGCCTGGGGATCAATCTGCAGGGGATGGTGGAGCCAATCACGGCTAAGAAACTGATTCCCAAGGTAGGGTTGGGCTTCAAGCCCAGAGGCTGGAGAAGAATGAAGCACGAAGAAGGGGAGAGCAGAAGCAAAGGAAAACTCCCTCATTTAAGGGAAAGCTTCCCAAAACCCTCCTACATAATCCAAATTTCTCCTCCTATGGACCAATCCAAACCTCCCTACTACAATATCAACCCATTTCAAAAGCCTCCTGTTTCGGCCCTCCAACCCTATAACCCATCTCCAATACTGGGAGCAGTGGATGGGCCTGGACCACAGCCCGAGCAGCAGGTGGACTTTTCGGAAGATGTTGGTGCATTCTTCGCCATGACTGAAGGCGAAAAGACAGGGGCAGACATAGACCTGCCGTTCATTGATTGGGCCGCAGTAAAGATTCCGGAAGAGGTCATTTCTGGATTGGGCCCCGTAGCAGAAAAGGGCAGTACCTACCCGGTGATGATGGCATCGGATGCTGGGCTTGAAGAGCGGGCTTTCCCTATTTCCCCTGCTCCCAAAAATTTTGTATTAAACAATTGGGAGGAAACTCCCCTTACCTTTAAAGCAGCGTTAGTTCGGCAAACTGACGTAGCTTCCAAAAAAAAACTCCAATAGTGGATTGCCATTTCCCTGAAGGTTCTAATGAGCCTTCGTCTTCAGGGGAATTATGTTTAGAAGGCCCACAAAAAACCCAAAAAGATTTTTCTATTTTTTCTAGAAAATTTAAATTTTTCAAAAAAGTCCAAACCACTTATGAACCATATAATCAGACCGAATTGGACCAGGTTGAATATGACTTCGACCTTGAGCTCGACTTTGATCTCATGGGGGTCGAAGAAGAGACCGAGGTCGAAGAAGAAGACGTTCCAAAAGAAATTGAATACCAATTGGAACGTCATGAAAAGGGGGTCCAACCTAATATTGAGGAGACCATATCCATAAATCTTGGGACCGAAGAGGACCCAAAAATTGTGAAAATCGGGTCATGCTTGTCTGATGTGCAGAAAAATGAAATGTCACAATTCTTGGCAGATTACAAGGATGTGTTTGCTTGGTCGTATCGGGACATGCCGGGGTTGGATACTGACATGGTGGTGCACAAGTTGCCAATTTTGCCAGGGGTTAAGCCGATTAAGCAGAAGCTGAGAAGATTGAAACCTGAATGGACCTTAAAGGTCAAGGACGAAGTGGTCAAGCAGTTCCAAGCTGGATTTCTGGCAGTCTCTACGTACCCGGAGTGGCTCGCAAACATAGTGCCGGTACCAAAGAAGGACGGGAAGGTCCGAATGTGCGTGGATTATAGAGACTTAAACAGGGCAAGCCCAAAGGACGATTTTCCGCTTCCACACATCGACATTCTGGTCGATAATACTGCGGTACATAGCCTGTTCTCCTTCATGGATGGTTTCTCAGGATATAATCAGATCAAGATGGCTAAGGAGGATCAAGAGAAAACAGCATTTATCACACCTTGGGGCACATTCCACTATACAGTCATGCCGTTTGGGCTTAAAAACGCTGGGGCGACATACCAGCGGGCCATGACTGCACTATTTCATGACATGATCCATAAGGAGATGGAGGTCTATGTGGACGATATGATTGCCAAATCCTGCAAAGAGGAGGACCACTTGATCAATCTGAAGAAAGTGTTTGATCGGCTCAGGAAGTACAGTCTACGGCTTAACCCGGCTAAATGCGTCTTTGGGGCTACATCAGGGAAGTTACTGGGGTTTATAGTGAGCCGAAGGGGAATTGAAATTGACCCGGCTAAAGCCAAGGCCATAATTGAAATGCCAGCACCCAGAACCGAGAAGGAGGTCAGGGGCTTTCTTGGAAGAATTCAGTACATAAGCCGGTTCATAGCACAACTCACTGCTATCTGTGAACCAATTTTCAAACTTTTGAGAAAAGATAACCCGACGGTCTGGAATGAGGACTGCCAGCAGGCATTTGACACAATAAAGAGGTATTTGCTGAACCCGCCTGTGCTAGTGCCACCAACTCCAGGAAGACCACTGATCCTGTACTTGTCAGTGTTGGAAACGTCAATGGGATGTGTCTTGGGGCAGCATGATGAGACTGGTAGAAAAGAAAGGGCAATTTACTATCTGAGTAAAAAATTCACAGAATATGAAGCCAAATACTCACCATTGGAGAAGACTTGCTATGCTCTAGTGTGGGCCACTCAGAGGCTAAGGCATTATTTCCTTAGTCACTCCACACTATTGATATCCCGGATGGACCCGCTGAAATATTTATTTGAGAAACCGGCATTGACTGGCAGAACGGCTAAATGGCAACTACTACTGTCCGAGTTTGACCTCACGTACATCACCCAGAAGGCAATCAAAGGTCAAGCCATAGCTGATCACCTGGCTGCACATCCTCTGCCAGAATATCAACCCTTGAAGACCAACTTCCCAGATGAGGCAATTCTGTACACTGAAGAGGAAGACAGTGAGAGTTCCTGGCAGATGTTCTTCGATGGGGCCGCCAACATGAATGGGAACGGAATAGGGGCAGTCTTGGTTAAACCAGATGGTTCACACATCCCGATTGCAGTAAAGCTGAGATTCCAGTGCACCAATAACATAGCAGAATATGAAGCATGCATAATTGGATTGCAAGCAGCCATGGATCATGGAGTAGAGGAACTTGACGTATACGGGGATTCGAGTCTTATCATCTTCCAAACAACTGGTGAGTGGAAAACCAAGGATCACAAATTGATCCCCTATCACCAGTATTTGGAAGAAATAAGCACAAATTTCACTCGAATTTCCTTCAACTATATGCCAAGGGCCAAGAATCAGTTTGCGGATGCTCTAGCAACCTTGGCTTCAATGGTCAGCATACCAGAAGGAGTAGACATCAGACCACTGGAAATTGAGGTCCGAGAAGAACCGGCTTACTGTCTCGTTCTAGAGGGAGCACCAGAAGAAGCACCATGGTTTCAAGATATCAAAAATTTCTTGAACAATCGGAGTTTGCCAGAAAATGCCACTGCTACTGAGAAGAGAACAATACAGAGATTGGCTGGTCAATTTCTGCTAAGTGGTGGACATGTGTACAAGAGGTCACATAATGACATTCTGCTAAGATGTGTTGCCAAGGCTGAATCGGAAAGGCTGATTGAGACTGTGCATGGAGGAGTCTGTGGGCCCCATATGAGTGGGCACATGCTGGCTAAGAAGATCCTGAGGCTGGGATACTACTGGACAACCATGGAGCATGATTGCTGTGTACATGTCAGGAGGTGCCACCAATGCCAGATATATGCAGATAACAAGCATGCACCCCCAGGTGAGCTGCACAACATGACATCACCCTGGCCCTTCTCTATGTGGGGCGTAGATGTTATTGGCATGATCTCACCTAAGGCATCGAACGGACACAGATTCATCCTGGTGGCGATTGACTATTTCACTAAATGGGTGGAAGCAGCTTCGTATGCGAACATCACAAGCAACCATGTTATTAAATTTTTGAAGCACAATATCATTTGTCGCTATGGACTGCCGAGTGCCATAGTATCAGACAATGCTTCAAATATTAAGAACAAGGACATGAAGAAAATGTGTGAGCAGTTTCAGATCATCCACCACAAGTCAGCTCCATACAGGCCAAAGATGAATGGGGCAGTAGAAGCAGCAAACAAAAACATAAAGAAAATCATTCAGAAGATGGTAGTGAGCTACAAGGATTGGCATGAAATGCTGCCACTTGCTCTGCATGCATACAGAACCTCGATCCGGACTTCAACTGGGGCAACCCCATACTCCCTAGTCTATGGGATGGAAGCAGTCTTGCCCGTGGAAGTAGAGATCCCCTCACTCCGAGTGCTTATGGAAGCAGAGCTAGAAGAAGCCGAATGGGTCCAGTCGAGACATGATCAACTTAACCTGATAGAAGAAAAGCGGTTGAAAGCACTTTGCCATGGACAGTTGTACCAGAAGAGAATGGCCCGGGCCTACAATAAGAAGGTGAGGCCCAGAACTTTCCAAGAAGGAAACTTAGTGCTAAAGAAAATTCTACCATTTTTGGAGGATCCTCGTGGTAAGTTCAAGCCCAATTGGGAAGGCCCATATGTCGTCAAGAAAGTCCTATCAGGGGGTGCACTCATCTTAGCAGAAATGGATGGGTCAGATTTTCCTGAGCCCATTAACTCTGATGCGGTAAAAAGGTATTTTCCTTGAGTGAATATTTCTAGGAAGTGATCCGAGGCCATTTTTCTTTATTTCCTTCAAAAATCTTAATCCCTAGTCTAGCCAAGTTGAGCCGGTTCGTTTCTTTGATCAACCTAAACCGGATTTACAGTCAAATTGGGGCAAAATCAATTGGGGCAAAAGTGAGGAAAGAAAAAGAAAAAGAGAGGAAAAGCAATGGAAATGGCAAATGAAAGCCAAGTGTGAAAAAAAATGCAAAAAAATGCAATTTGGGGAAAAAGGGTTAAATTCATCATAACTGTAAGTCCGGTTGACCTATTTCCACCTTTGAAAATTTTGGGCCTTTAATACCCTTTCTTTCATAAACTGAGCCTAGCCTTTGTTTAGTCCTATTTTTAAGCCCTCGGTGATCTTAGCTTGTTCATTCAAATATCAGAGTAAGATGGGTGATGACGGAATTCAGAAGCCGGCCCTAGTAAAAACCGTAACTGGCGCTAGGGGCAATATTGGCGAAAAGAAAAAAAAATAAGAAAAATGAAAGAAAATCAGAGGTTGAGTTGATCATGGGATCCGGGCTTCAAGCAAAGTCGGCATGAGCAGAATGGGGCAGTTTTGGCAGTTGGGGATGACTCTAAAGGTCCTAAGATGGACGGTTCTGATCCCTCAGTATTTTGTGGACTACTCTTTTCATTATTTAACCTGGTTTTAATTCCCTTAATTATAGGTGATTAAGTGCATGGACCAAATTTCAAAAAAATACAAAAAAAAAATATAAAAAGGAAAAATTATACTTTGGCCAGTGATGAGAAATCAAATACTTTTCATAAAACCTTTGTTTTTACAAGCATCTGAGCATTCTGAGGCCAATAATATAAAAACTTTATTTTGAATTAAATCCTTTGTATTTCCACTATTGGAGTTCAATTTTGTACAAAGGTATGAAAAATGTGCAGGAAATAAAGCTAATCTCTATCTCCTAGCCGCTCCTCAAGCTCCCGAATCCGAGCTGCCTGAGCTGCAATGACTCCTGAAGCCCCCTCTGCAGCGGGATCACTCAAGAAGGAAATGACCTCATCTGAAAGGGCCTGCTTGATCCTCATACTCCTAAGGCTGGCCAAAGTAGCCTGGTACTTCTGCCGGATCATACGGACCTCGAAGCAACGGGCCTGCCTCTGCTCCTCCAGCTTCTCTTCCACGGCAATACGGCGTGAGATCTGCTCCTCAAGCTGCCTCTCCAGATAAGCGCCCTGTATCCTGAGCTCCTGGGCCTCCCGTACCCATATCTGCTGAAGCCGCTTATGAGAAGCTCGCTCAGACTCTAGAATGTCCTCATAAGTAGGAGTCAAGACTACAGGAGGATCTTCAGGTACTGGGGCCTGAGTCTGTATCTGCTCCTTGATCCAGAAGAGATAATCCTTCACATGGGTTTCCGAGAAGACTGGACCATGCATAAAGCGGACATAAGACCACTCCTTCATCAACCAGGCATTCAGCTTCATAGAAAGAGGCCCAAGACGATCCTCATATCCACATGGGATGATAATCCCCTGGGTCGCTCGGAACTGACGAAGGACCCGCAGAGGAAGATACAGCACTGCATGCCTCAGGCCAGCCAGAATCAGAAAGTTGCGGTCTCGGAAGCTAATCACTGTCTCCGCATTAGGCTGATAAGTACCAGGCCATCTCACCTGGTCATCCTGAAGCGAGCCCAAGAAAGTGAACCAGCCCTGTTTGCCCCCTGGAATATCGGGGCACCCCCTGTTGCTCATCAAGAAGGGGACTTTCAGACTCGGGAAGAAGTGTCGATTGATCTCTTCAATCTGGCTCAAATGATCAAGTAGCCAAAGCTGCAAAGGAAGAGGAATATATCAGCACATTGTAAAAAAAGAAAAAAAAACAAAAAAAAATAAAAAAAAACAGGGAAAAATAGAGAAAAAGAAGAAAAGAAAAAGAAGGAAGAAAAATAGAAAAAAAGAGAAAAGAAAAAAAAGAGAAGAAAAGAAGAAAAAAAAAGGAAAAAGCAAACTTGTGCTACAATTCTTTCTATTTTCTCAAAATCCTATTTTTGTCTTGAAATCCACCTCACAGCCACGAGAGCTCTGTGGAATTCGGGACAACTTTGGGAAATGTGCCTGGTCAAAAGGATGATATCCACTCAATTTTCAACTTGGTTTGATAAAAAATCAGTTTTTCAAAAACCCTATTTTTGGGCTTAAAATCCACTTCACAGCCACAAAGGGCTCAGTGGAATTTAAGAATTCTTGGAGAGATGCCCCCTTAAAGTGAGGGCTTTTTGGCAAATCTCCACTCAAAAATTGTTTTCTACAGAAATTGAATTGAACCGAGCAAATCATGCTCATGGGAATGCAATTTGGGCTTGTCTACTCTTTGCAGCTCACTGCTTCGCAGCTCGCACAAAGAGGGGCAGCTGTAGACACCCCAAATTGCACAAACAATCATCAAAAATCATTATCTCCTGGAAAACCAGCACAGAATTTGAAGAAAATAAATTTTTGCCTGTATCCGGATACTCAATCCGGATACAAGTACCCTTTCCCGTATCCGGATACTCGTACCGGATACATGTGAGCCTTAGCGTATCCGGTACCATGTACCGGATACCTTAAGGCCCTTTGTTATCCGGTCTGATATACCGGATACCTTAAGTTTGCTCAAAATTAGGGTTTTCCGAGAGCTTTTCACTTTTACCATCATGTCCCTCATTAAATGAGGGGAAATCGCGGAAATAACCTTAGGGTTTAGGTTAGAGGGGTTTTAGACATTAATTTGTGTCTACCAATGACCTTAGCCCTTGCCTATAAATAGGAGCCTCCTCCTTGAGCAAATGGCACACAACTCTTGTTTTGAATTCTCGCAAAGAAGAACTCCAAGAGAAGAAGGAAACCGCTGTGGAATCGCCTCCAGCACTCAGGTAAGCCTCAACTTTTCTTTCTATTTTCTGTCTTTACATTCCTAGATCTAGATCTATTCTTCTACCTTTCTGTAGTGTAAAGCCTTGTTTGTGTGTGGAAATCCTTCCCCGGCTCAAAGTATCTCAAGACTCCCCTAGCCGTAAAACGTGAAGGCGGATCTAGGAGAAACGAGACTGGGGATTGACCCTAGTGCTAGAACCCATGTAGCGTAAGGCTTTTGATTGATTGTAAACCGTTCCATATTCAAAGTACCCTTGATTATCTTAAAGAGAACAGAGGGAAACGATAATGGAACGGAACCCTAGGCTATGCTAGAACCTATTTTGTTGAATCTATATGCATGTTGTATTGATCTTGTTTGGGTTTTTACACTTGCACATACATTACACTATTTTGGCGGGATAGGCTCATATTTGGGGTTTATTGCATTTATTGTGATAAATCTCAAATAAATGGCCTCAATCAATTCTGGAGTGTTTTTAAATGTTTTTCAAAGGTTTTGGATTCATCTCACACGAATCACATATTTTTTATCAATTTTCGGACTTGGATTTCTTCAAAAGTGGCTTAACTTGACAGCACCTGTACCCTTACTTCGGACGCCCATAACTTCATCATCCGGATGAATTTTGGGGTGATTCCAGAACCATGGGAAAGGTGAGGCTGTCTAGTTTATGTCCACCAAATTTCATGAATTTTCATCTAGCCGATTTTTGACACTTCTCTGTCGAAGTTGAGTGGACAGTTCAGGTTCAAATACAGAACTTGTCACTTCGACGGACCGCCATGTGTTCGTTTTAAGTCCGATTCGAGTGGTTTTTATTTCTGAGTACTCCTTTTTGAGTCTATTTTCAAATCCAGTTGATTTCATAATTTTTGGATTCCATTTGAATTATTGGTAGCCGATTTACTCAGAACTGCTCATTTGCATTTTTCTGGGTAAATCTGTGATCTTCGGGGCCTGTTCGGGAGACCACCCAAGGCACATCCGAAGGGATTTTTGTATGAGGCTAGTTTCTTTTGAAAGATGGCCATACAAACTTCAATCGCACCGAATTTTGTGGACTTTTATGTAGTGGATTTTTCTAGACAATTTTCCAAAGTTGCCCACTTACCACTTTTAAAAATCCCCAACAGCAACTTCAAAGGAGCATAACTCCTAGATTTTTCATTGGAATGAAGTGAAATTTTGCATGAGACTCTTATTTACCCTAATCTTTCAAATGGATTTGGTTTGGGTCAATTTAGAATTGGATTTGAATGATTTTAATGCAAATGGCATACTTTTTACCAAAATTCCCGGATTTGCCTCAACTTGGTTTTGGCTACTTTTACTTTGATTTCCATCTTTTGAAATACTCCAGAAGTGATATTGACATAAGAGAGGATCTAAAATCCATTTAGATCCTCATGTGAAAATATCATACATTAATCCTTTTTCAAGGTTTTCTATGATTTTTAGCAAGCTTTCTTACTTCTTTTTAGCATGAACATACACTTGGCAACCACTTCGTGTGGATGAATGGGGGTGCCTAACACCTTCCCCCGTTCATAATCTAATCCCCTTACCCATCTCTGGATTTGATTTTCAAGTAGGGTTATTTTTACCCTAGAATTTGTCTTTTGGCTATTTTTGCTACTTTTGAATCTTTGGTGTCCATTCTCACCCCAAAATCATGAATGGTGGCGACTCTCCCAATTTTTGCGTTGAGCCCGTGTGCTGACGGAGGGACGATCACTCCGGTGATTTTTTCCCATGTCTCACAGTTCCTGATCTCAATTTGTTCCGTTTTGGGATCCATGAGATGACCCCAACTATTGAGGAGGTGGAAACCATCTTGGGCTTGAGGTTTGATGAGAAGGTGGTGAATCCACCTCTAAGGCCCAGTTACAAAAAGGAAGCTTCTACTTTTTTGGGCATAGGTAAGAAGGACTTGGGGATTCTGAAACCCTTTTGACCCTATCTAAGGCTTTTTTGACTGAGAAGCTTTTGAGGGGGGAAGATAAGGAGGCCCGATTCAATGCGTTGACCCTGATAGTTGTCAACCAGTTGCTTTTCCCACGGGATGATGATGAGGTGGACTTGGCCTTGATTTCAGTGATATGCCAGGTTAGGGAGCGGGAGAGGTTGGCCCCCATGATTTTGGCTGGGATGTATCAGGCCTTGACCGATTGCTACAACAGGAAGTCAAAACGCTTCTTAGCATGTGCCCAGATCCTGCAAGTAAAAAAAAAATTTTTTTTTCTTGCTTTTTGGCTTTCTTTTTGCCTTTTTTTGCTTTTTTTTTTTTTTTTACAATATACTGAAATATCCCTTCTCCTTTGCAGCTTTGGTTACTTGATCATTTGAGCCAGATTGAAGAGATTAATCGACACTTCTTCCCGAGTCTAAAAGTCCCATTGTTGATGAGCAACAGGGGGTGCCCTGATATTCCAGGGGGCAAATAGGGCTGGTTCACTTTCTTGGGCTCACTTCAGGAGGACCAGGTGAGATGGCCTGGCACTTATCAGCCCAACGCAGCGACAGTGATTAGCTTCCGTGATCGCAACTTTCTGATCCTAGTGGGCCTGAAGCATGCAGTGCTGTATCTTCCTCTGCGGGTTCTTCGTCAGTTCCGTGCGACCCAGGGGATTATCATTCCAAGTGGGTATGAGGATCGTCTTGGGCCCCTTTCTATGAAGCTGAATGCCTGGTTGATGAAGGAGTGGTCCTATGTCCGTTTCATGCATGGTCCAGTCTTCTCAGAAGCCCATGCGAAGAATTATCTCTTCTGGATCAAGGAACAGATATAGACTCAGGCCCCGGTACCCGAAGATCCTCCTGTAGTCTTGGCTCCCACCTATGAGGACATTCTAGAGTCTGAGCGGGCTTCTCATAAGCGGCTTCAGCAGATATGGGTACGGGAGGCCCAGGAGCTCAGGATACAGGGCGCTTATCTGGAGAGGCAGCTTGGGGAGCAGATCTCACTGGAACGGTTTTACTTAAACGATATTACATGTAAATAAGTATTGCCTGTGTTAAAATTTGGAAAAAAAGGCTTTTTTCCTTGTATCCGGCAACTCAGGCCGGATACAAGTACCTTTCTTTGTATCCGGTGACAAATACCGGATACAAGCAGTGCTTAATGTATCCGGTATTGTATACCGGATACCTTAAGGACCTTGTGTATACGGCCTGATATACCGGATACACAAGTTTTGCTCAAAATTAGGGTTTTCCGAGAGTTTTTCACTTTTACCATCATATCCCTCATTAAATGAGGGGAAATCTCGGAAATAGCCTTAGGGTTAAGGTTGGTGGGCTATAGACATTATGTTGTGTTTATCATTCTCACCAACCCTAACCCTAGCCTTTGCCTATAAATAGGAGGCTCCTCCTCAAGCAAAGGGAACTGAACTCTTGTTTTGAATTCTCGCAAAGAAGAACTCCAAGAGAAGAAGAAAATCACTGCGGAATCGCCTCCAGAACTCAGGTAAGCCTCAACTTTTCTTTTTATTTTCTGTCTTTACATTCCTAGATCTAGATCTCTTCTTCTATCTTTCTGTAGTGTAAAGCCTTGTTTGTATGTGTGGAAATCCTTCCCCGGCTCAAAGTATCTCAAGACTCCCCTAGACGTAAAACGTGAAGGCGGATCTAGGAGAAACGAGACTGGGGATTGACCCTAGTGCTAGAACCCATGTAGCATAAGGCTTTTGAATGATTGAAAACCGTTCTATAATCAAAGTACCCTTGATTATTTCGAAGATCCGTGTTTAACGGGGAGAGAGAACAGAGGGAAACGATAATGGAACGGAACCCTAGGCTATGCTAGAACCTATCTTGTTGAATCTATATGCTCAAAAGTACCGCAAAACCAGGCCTCTACCTCCCATCAGGCTGATAAGTAATGAAGTTTATATGGCCATCTTTCAAAAGAAACTAGCCTCATACAAAAATCCCTTCGGATGTGCCTTGGGTGGTCTCCCGAACAGGCCCCGAAGATCACAGATTTACCCAGAAAAGTACAAATGAACAGTTCTGAGTTAATCGGCTACCAATAATTCAAATGGGATCCAAAAATTATGAAACCAACTGGATTTAAAAATAGACTCATAAAGAAATACTCAGAAACAAAAATCACTCGAATCGGACTTAAAACGAACACATGGCGGTCCGTCGAAGTGACAAGTTCTGTACTTGAACCTGAACTGTCCTCTCAACTTCGACAGAGAGGTGTCAAAATCCGCTAGATAGAAATTTGTGAAATTTGGTGGACATAAACTAGACAGCCTCACCTTTCCCATGGTTCTGGAATCGCCCCAAAATTCATCCGGATGATGAAGTTATGGGCGTCCGAAGTAAGGGTATAGGTGCTGTCCAGTTAAGCCACTTTTGAAGAAAATCAAATCCGAAAATTGACAAAGTGTGTGAGATTCGTGTGAGATGAATCCAAAACCTTTGAAAAACATTTAAAAACACTCCAGAATTTGATTGAGGCCATTTATTGGAGATTTATCACAATGAATGTAATAAATCCCCAAATGTGAGCCTATTCACCAAAAAAGTGTAATATGTGTGCAAGAGTGGAAAACCAAGTAAGATTAATACAACCACATATCATGCATATAGATTCAACAAAATAGGTTCTAGCATTGTAACGCCCTGAATCCGGGTCTCTTTTTTTTTTTTCTCATTTTGACTCGGATCAAGGCATTAACTTGTGGTACGTTACAATCAGTTCAAATATAAGGAAATAAAGAACTAAGATTTATCAGAGTACTAGGAAGCTTAAATCATTTATTAGAAGTTGAGTCATCCGATTACATTAACTAATCAAATGAAAGGCAACTACAAATTTAACTAACTCTTAATATCCTACAAAATCATCTATTACGATTCCACTAAAATAAATACAGCTATATAAAATCACCCTAATCTTTTCATATGGAATTTCTAGACTTCAACCCACTATCTGTCTAACCCGTGGTGTCCTCTCCAAGATAACCTGAAAAGTAGAATATGAAGTAGGGGTGAGATACAACTATCTCAGTAGGTAACACATGCATGCTGGAAACAGTTTATATATAAAAGTAATCATTCATGCACGATAAAATAATCAGGTAGGCACGGTCGATAATAAGAACGATTAATCACCACAGGAAACCAACTTCTAATCAGTGTTTGGAATAAAGAGAGTTTATTATGTAACCTTCGTTTCAATTAGAAAGGCAATGTAATATAAATCAAACTCTTCTTATTCAAATGTAGACCACGTCATTCATAATTAATAGTAAATCTCAATCTGATATCAACATTCTCCCATGTAGGATGCAATCACGCAGTAGTCACATCTACCCTACATGAGGTCTCTCCCGCAGGAGTCATCATATCTCATCCGCAGGTGGTCACATCTCACCCGCAGGTGGTAATCACATATATCTCCCTTGTGGGATGCAATCACATCGTGATTACATCTCCCCCACAAGAGGTCACATCTCTCCCGCAGGAGGTCACATATCTCCCCTGTGGGATGCAATCCAATCAGGATCACATCTCCCCCAACAGGAGGTCACATATCTCCCCTGTGGGATGCAATCCAATCAGGATCACATCTCCCCCAACAGGAGGTCTCATCTCACCCGCAGGTGATCACATATCTCCCTTGTGGCATGCAATCACATCTGATTACATCTCCCCCACAAGAGGTCTCATCTATCCCGCAGGAGGTCACATATCTCCCCTGTGGGATGCAATCCAATCAGGATCACATCTCCCCCAACAGGAGGTCTCATCTCACCCGCAGGTGGTCTCTCCCCTGTGGGATGCAATCCAATCAGGATCACATCTCCCCCAACAGGAGGTCTCATCTCTCCCGCAGGAGGTCATCTCACCCGCAGGTGGTCTCTCCCCTGTGGGATGCAATCCAATCAGGATCAAATCTCCCCCAACAGGAGGTCTCATCTCTCCCGCAGGAGGTCATCTCACCCGCAGGTGGTCACATATCTCATCCGCAGATGGTACAATCTCTTATAGCCATCATGGCATTCGGTCAACGGTCCAATTATATTTTCAGAAGGAAATTACCTATATAGAATCCTTGTAACCATTTCAAGTGAATTTGATCCTCTTTAAACCCCAAATTGTACTAAATCATAAAACAAGGTAGTTAAATATCTAATATAAACTTTTTAGTGTAATTGGACTTCAGGGACACCTTAAGAATAATCTTAGAGAAGTGTTACAAGGGGTGGAAATCTAAATACCCTATTTTATAATGATTTAGGGACTATGAATGTCATAAAGTTCTCAAAATACATTTTGGATGAGTGGAATAGTCTTAGGATCCCTAATAAGGTCACCATACCAATAATCAATCAATTCTGAGACAAAAAGTTTCGGACCCCAAAAATATTCTAAGTCTAGTTAAAAACGCTGACTTTTGGTATATAATTTTTCTAGACAAATCGACAAGGAGTTTCGAGCTCAAATTTTGGTTGTAGTCTATTGAAAGGTAAACACATCTCCTAGAATTTTATGGGCTCCTGAATCACTCATCTGGGTATTAAACCCAAACCGGGCTTTTTGATAAAAATCGGGATTTAGGCATGAACTGGAAAGTTGACTTTTTATTGGCTGGGAATTAGATCTTAGAAGTATTTTTATTGATTCCAAATGGGGGGTAAAACCTTATTTACATGTAAAGACTTAAGTAAATGGAGCAATAAATACACAGGACATTTACTTGAATGTCTTTCATGTAATAAGGGTGCTATGCGAGAGGCTTGGGTTATCTGGGAAAGGGTTGGAGAAGAAAAGGGATGAAAAACTGTCGAAATTGCATTTTTTTGCTAGAGCGCCTAGGATCGCTCAGGTTCGCCTAGGCGGTCAAAGGTCGGCGGTAGTACAAAATAGGTCGCCCGCGGTCCGTCTTCTCGCGATCTCCGGCGTCCTCAATTTTTATAACTAGCGCCTAGGAGCGCCGAGGATCGCCGAGCGCAGAGAGGTAGGCGGTCTCCCAAAAACGAACATACAATGTTTAGAAATCTGATTTTTCATGTCCAGGATGATTCTAACATAATTATATGAATGATATCAAGCTAAATACATGTATATATAACATTAAAACATGCAATACGATCGATCAACCTCTAGAACACAAAACGAAACGAAAATCGGTGCTACCTACCTCTTGAACGTGTGCTCTCCTCTTCCTTCTCTAAACAGCAACACTCAGACTCAAAAGAACTCTTTTGGGATGAAGAAAACCAGGGCAACCTCTTCCTCCTTCTTCTTTGGTCGCTCTTACCGCCGCTCTCCGTCGTGCGGCTAACGAATACGAGCAAGTCTTCCCAACTTATTCGTTTAGGTTATTTTAGCATATATATATATATATATATATATATATATATATATATATATATATATATATATATATATATATATATATATATATATATATATATATATATACCTTCTATCCCACGCAACGCACACACAACAAACTCAATGCACATCGCCCAATCAAAATACTTTAGCTTTAAAATATTAATCTTACCGCGATAACTCGCGATCAGACGCTCCGATCTGTGCCAAACTCCTGATCTTCACTAATAATGATATTCTCTACAATAATAAATTATTTCCATCCATAATAATCCTAAAGAATATTAATTGTTATTTTATTTTAATATTTGGGAAAATTCGGGGTTTTACAAGCATAGCCTAGGGTTCCGTTCCATTATCGTTTCCCTCTGTTCTCTCTCCCCGTTAAACACGGATCTTCGAAATAATCAAGGGTACTTTGATTATAGAACGGTTTTCAATCATTCAAAAGCCTTATGCTACATGGGTTCTAGCACTAGGGTCAATCCCCAGTCTCGTTTCTCCTAGATCTGCCTTCACGTTTTACGGCTAGGGGAGTCTTGAGATACTTTGAGGCGGGGAAGGATTTCCACACATACAAACAAGGCTTTACACTACATAAAGGTAGAAGAAGAGATCTAGATCTAGGAATGTAAAGACAGAAAATAAAAAGAAAAGTTGAGGCTTACCTGAGTTCTGGAGGCGATTCCGCAGTGATTTTCTTCTTCTCTTGGAGTTCTTCTTTGCGAGAATTCAAAACAAGAGTTCAGTTCCCTTTGCTTGAGGAGGAGCCTCCTATTTATAGGCAAAGGCTAGGGTTAGGGTTGGTGAGAATGGTAAACACAACATAATGTTTATAGCCCACCAACCTTAACCCTAAGGCTATTTCCGAGATTTCCCCTCATTTAATGAGGGATATGATGGTAAAAGTGAAAAACTCTCGGAAAACCCTAATTTTGAGCAAAACTTGTGTATCCGGTATATCAGGCCGGATACACAAGGTCCTTAAGGTATCCGGTATACAATACCGGATACACTAAGCACTGCTTGTATCCGGTATTTGTCACCGGATACAAAGAAAGGTACTTGTATCCGGCCTGAGTTGCCGGATACAAGGAAAAAAGCCTTTTTTCCAAATTTTAACACAGGCAATACTTATTTACATGTAATATCGTTTAAGTAAATGTCCTCGTATTTTTTAATCTCCATTTACTTAAGATATTACATGTAAATAAGCAAACACCCCACCATTTGAATCCATTAAAAATAGTTCCAGACCCAAATTCCAAGTGAATAAAAAGTCAACTTTCCAGTTCTAGGCAAAATTCTGATTTTTCAGGTCTGGAAAAAATGTTCAATATGTTAAAACCAAGGTATTCGTCAAGATTTAAAATCTCAAAAAATTCTTTTATGCAATAACATGGCTAAAAACCTGATTACCGGGAAAAATTATCTTGAAATCTGGCTTTAAAAAATATTTCATTTTCTAGGGTCAAAAGTCAACAAAATTCAACCGGAAAAAGTTTGACTTTGCACAAAAGATAGAATTTGGGTCTTTTCCTTTACAGCTTTGGATTCAAATGGGTTAAGTATCTCAAACCCAATGCAAAGAATTGAAAATTCCAATAAAATATTTCTCTCCTTCAAGATTTATCAAAAATCGTGCAATTATGGGGTGTCTACAACTGCTCCTCTTTGCTGGAGTTGTAGCACAATGAACAGCAAAGAATAGACACAACTCAAAATTGCACGTTTGAAAGACACCTCATTAATTGAACTTGCTTTGGTCAAATAAATGAGTGATAAAAAACATGGATTTGAAGATAGCCAATGAAACCCCTGCTGTGTATAGTCTGACGGGGTGGCGTCTCTTCCTTATCTCAGATTTCTTTGAGCTCTCGTGGCTATGAAAAGAAATCTGAGACAAGCAAATTTTGAAAAGAATGTGGATTTAAAATTGACCTCTGCAAACTCAATTGCTTTTGATGTTTTTCAACAATAAGGAAGGAAATATTTTATTGAATTTTCCTAATTGATTTTCTTATTTGATTTACCTGGGTGCATTTGATGCCCAAACCTGTGCTTGAATATTCTGCAACTTGCTTTTGCTTCTTCCTCTTCTTGCTCTCTCAATAAGGATGTATGTGCCATTGCTGCCCATAGCCTGCCTTTATGCTTCTCAACTGCCCAAGTGACTGCCTCTTCTTGATTGATGGATTTGAAAATCATGATCTGTTGATCTAACCTCATGCCCTTACCACCCATGACCTCTCATTCATGCCTTCTTACTGCTCCAGTAAAATCCTTCTTCAGAATTAGAAACCTTTGTTTAAAGGAGAAAACATGCAACTACTTCGAAGTTTCCTTTTTTTTTTTCAAATCCAAAGACTAAGGCCTGACTACTTCTTCCAGATGCTGTAATTTATTCCAATGAAAACCCAGAGGGAAAGGCGCTAAGCATGCCCCAGTTTTGATTGCTTGAAGTAGTATTTGCCCCTCAGCAGAGATGATCCTCTTTTTTCCCTTTTTTTTCTTTTTTTTTCTTTCTTTTTTTTCTTCTTTTAACATTTGCAAAAAGAAACCCTTATAAAGGAATGCAAATACAAAAATAGGTTTTATACTAGTGGCCTCCGAATTCTCTAATGCTTGCAAAACCAATGTTTTTATCAAAAGACATAGATGCTCATCATAGGCCAAAAATATATTTTTTTGTTTTTTGTGATTTTTTTTTTGAAAAATGATCCAATCACTTATTAGCATATAGTCCAAAAGAATTAAAATCAAGTTGAATAATGAGAAGATTATTTCAGAAAATGAAGAAAGACCAAAATAAGCCTTCAGAACCTTTAGAATCATTCCCATGACCTTCAGCTTGTCAATTGATGCTCCAGATATGCCGACTCTTTTAATCTGACTATTTTGCCCCAGTCTAGAAAGACATTTTCCTTCATCCAATTGAAGAGCAATTGTTTCTCCATTGTACCCATGATATGAGAATTTATGATTTCAACTTCAGCAATAAATTCCTAATGGCAATTTTGATGGCCATCAACTTGTTCACAAATGCTTTATACCATAGCTCTGATTATGTTTGCTTCAATCTTGAAAAGAAGACTTTCCTCAATCACTTGAAGAGTAAAAAATAACCACCAACTTGAGGATTTCACCTGGATCTATGCCAATTCTGGACTTTTCTCTCTGACAATTTCCTTCTTGTAGATAGCTGATTATTTGCCATGTAGCGCCCTTCTAGGTTTTCACTACATTTTCTCCATTTTTCTCTTTTTTTTTCTTAATCCTTCATCACCAGCAGCTATGTAGTTAAAACTGCCTTAATTCAAAATTTCTTAATCAAAGAGGACTTATGGATTGGACGGAATGAAGGCTTGGTGTTTGTTTAGAAAGAAAAGGAATAAAAAGCTCAAATACCATATGATCTAATGGGTTAATTGAAATTGCAATTTTTAAGGCATTTCTTCCCTTGAAATGAATACAAAATTGCCCCCAGTAATGAAGTTCTTCACCCACTTTGGTTTCTTCATTTAAAACTCATTTCCCATTAATGAACTTCTTTTCTCATTCTTCCCTTCACAATTTTGAAGATATAGCATTTGTTGATCTGTTTTTCTTCTTTCTTCCCTTTTTTTTTTCATTTCTTTGCCCCCTTTTCTGAAAACATCTTCAAAATCCCTTTTGAACTTCAATAATGCCCCCCCTTCTCTTGTCCCTTCATTCTTTTCTTTTCTTTTTTATGCCTTAATAAATTTGCCCCAGTGTGGGGTTGCAATTCTCAGTTTAGGTTACTTGGAAAAATTTATCAAGCTCAAAGAGTCTAACTAGGGATTTCAAAAATTTTGGGGATATAAGAAAGAAAGGCCTCTTATCATTTTAAGAAAAGTTTGAACTTTCAGACTTGACAGAGTTGTACTACATGACTGGCTCAGGATTTTTCTTTTTCTTTTTTTTTTTGATCACCGCCACCTGGGAAGATAAAATTTCAACCCTAAAACATCCTTCTCATCGGATCAGCCTCTTAAATCGCAATCCAAATCTTTCCATATTTTCCGATGGAGAGTGCAAACTAGGAGTCATCTTCAAATGCAAAAATTTCATCTTCCAGTTTCTTCTCCATCTGCTTTTCCTTGATGAGCAAGTGATGCGATCCTCTCTGTATTTTTATGAAATAAATCTTTGTACTTGCTGCTTTCAAGTGAGAACTTCGGGTCATCTTTGGTTCTAAGGTCCATAAGATTGGTCACTTCAAAATTTTGCAGAAATATTCTTCTCATGACACTTAAAAAGATTTGAATTTTCATATAAAATGTCTTTTTCTTCGATTTCGGTCTCAAAATTGAGCCCAATGTCGAAGTCATATTCAACTTAATGAAATTCAATGAGAGATATGACTCATAAGTAAAACAGGACCTTGTTGGAAACCCCTTTTTTTTTAGAAAAATGTTAAAGGGGAAAATCTTTTTTTTTTTTTAACAAAATCTTAAAGGAAAACTCTCTCTTTTTTTTTTTTTTGAAAGAGCCTTTATTGAAATCACTTCCTGAGAACAAGGCTCCTTAGGATCCTCAGGAAATGTGCATTCTTCTTAAGGGGGTTTCTTTTCAGAGAACAAGGGAATTTGAAAATTGCCCTTGTTCTCAAAGGCAAAAGCTAGCTTTTCTTTCTTTTTCAGAAAATTTCTTTCTGCTGCTGAGTGAGGCAAGTTTCTCTTTTCATGATTTGGGATGATCCCCTTCTCTGGGGTACTGTGCTCAGTTTCTGAAAGAAATGACATTCCTTGATACGGAATCTGGATAGCAGCCCAGTCAATCAATGGCAGCTTAAAATTGGCCTCAATCTTTTCATTTAAATCTTCTTCTTTCCTTTCCTGGGATTCTCCTTTTTCAGTTGCCTCTGCTTCATTTTCTTCTTGTATGAAGAGTGATTCCATACCCTTCAGACAATCCAATTTGTCCATACTGAACTCTTGTTCAACATCCAGTGCTATGCCATTTATTTGCTCAAACTGCTCAAATGGAATTGTTTGCACTTCCTTTGCCCTTTCACCTGTCATTTCATTTTCTTTCACCTTCGGCTTAAAATCTGCCCCTGTGTGAGTCTCTTTCTCCACATGGCCCCCTTCATCTTCTTTTTCAAAATAAACCTGGACTGTGGTACCAACCGGAGCAATAAGTTGAGAAGGGTCAAATCTTCTTTTTCCTGAAAAAATTGACCCTATTGCATTTGAGCTGCTTGCCCCATTGTTGCTGGTGGGAGGAGGAGTGGGTGTGACTGAATTGAATGATAAAGAGTTATTATCCAGCAAATCCTGAATTGCATGCTTTAGGGCCAAGCAACGATCTGTGGTATGCCCTGGAGTGCTCATATGATACTCACAGATTGCAGATGGATCATAACCCTTCCCCTTGCTTGCATGAGGATTTGGCAACCTCAAAGTCACATAACCCTTTTGAAATAGGGTAGGCAAAAGTTCAGATGGTCTCATAGGCAGTTTTGAAAACTCCCTTCTCTTCCTTACTTCTGTTTCCTCCTTCATAGGCTGTGCAAAAGGGACATTAATTTGGATAGGCAGCAAAGGAACTGGATGGGCATTGATTTGAACGGGTCCCTTGGGAAGCTGCACCATATTCACTTCTGCTTCTCTCCTTTCCTCAGATTTTCTCTTTCCATTACCATTTCCCTTGTTATGAGTGGAGTCTTGTTGACTTATCATGGTGGAATAATCAATTATCTTGCCAGATTTGATCCCATCCTCAATCCGGCCGGCCACTTGTACCAGGGTAGCAAAATTGGTGGTGATCTGACCCACCAGGTGATTGTAGAAGGGCTGCCCCAGCGTACCCATGAATGTTGAGATCATTTCAGGTTCCAGCATAGGCGGCCTGACCTGAGAAGCAGCATCTCTCCACCTCTTGGCATATTGCCGCACAGATTCATCTTTACCCTTGCTCATCCTCATAATGTCGTACCGGTCTGGCACAATCTCCGAGTTAAATTTGTATTGGTCTAAGAAGGTGTCTGCCAGGTCCTTCCATCCTCTATTCTTCCCATGATCAACTGTGGCAAACCACCTCAAGGCCGATCCTGTCAAACTCCTCTGGAAGAGTTGAATCAGTATGCCATCATCCCGACCAAACTGGCATAAAGCCCCGCAGTATAGTTTCAAATGGCTCATAGGGCAGCATGTGCCGTCGAACTTGTCGAAGTCCGGGCACTTGAACTTGGCCGGTAGACATACGTCAGGATACATGCACAGATCCTCGAAAGTGGTGCCTCCATAGCTATTTCCCCCTTTCACCTCTTTCAGTTCTTCCTGGATCCTTTCTATCCTGAGCAGCATTTTCCTTTCAGTTTCTTCCCTGGCTTTTTCCTTCTCCAGTTCTTTCTCGGATTCTGCTGTATTTTCCCTGATCAGAATGGGTTCAGGGACTGGTTCAGAAATGGGCTCAGGCATGGGTTGAGCCGGAGGCGGAATGTAGGCCTAAGTTGGTGGTGCTTGATGGGAAGTAGAGGCTTGGTTATGGGCCTGGGCCTGTTGGGCCTGAGCCGCCAGTAAGTCTCCCAGCATTTTGGCCAGACCGGCCACTTGCTCCTGCAGCTGAGTAAAGTCCTGAGCGGGGACAGTAGCTTGGGCTTGGTTCTCTTCAGTGTTCATAGCTCTGCCTTTGGATCTGGTCACGGGAGCAATGATTGCAAATAAGTGTACCTGGGTTGAAAGTAAATGTACCTGAGTAAGAAAAACAAAGACACAAGTCAGCTTCCATTTGATTTGAAACACACCCCTATATATGTAAACCAGTGGGTTAGGTGAACACCAATCCAGATTTTTTTTTTGTTTTTTGTTTTTTTTTGTTGTTTTGATTTTGTGTTGGAATATTCTAGGGCTTCCAAGGGTCCCAAAAAATTTTTTTTTTGATTTGATTGATAAAAATAACCAACCAAGGTTTTCATAGAATATTCTAGGGCTTACAAAGGTCCCAAAATTCTTTTTTTTTGATTTGATTGATAAAAATAACCAACCAAGGTTTTCATGGAATATTCTAGGGCTTCCAAGGGTCCCGATTTTTTTTTTTTTTGATAAAAATAACCAACCAAGGTTTTCATGGAATATTCTAGGGCTTCCAAGGGTCCCAATTTTTTTGATTTGATTGATAAAAATAACCAACCAAGGTTTTCATGGAATATTCTAGGGCTTCCAAGGGTCCCAAATTTTTTTTTTGATTTGAATTATAAAAATAACCAACCAAGGTTTTCATGGAATATTCTAGGGCTTCCAAGGGTCCCAATTTTTTTTTGATTTGATTGATAAAAATAACCAACCAAGGTTTTTATGGAATATTCTAGGGCTTCCAAGGGTCCCAATTTTTTTTGATTTGATGGATAAAAATAACCAACCAAAGGTTTCTTGGAATATTCTAGGGCTTCCAAGTATCCCACAAATGTTTTGATTTGATTGATAAAAATAACCAACCAAAGGTTTCTTGGAATATTCTAGGGCTTCCAAGTGTCCCACAAATGTTTTGATTTGATTGATAAAAATAACCAACCAAAGGTTTCTTGGAATATTCTAGGGCTTCCAAGTGTCCCACAAATGTTTTGATTTGATTGATAAAAATAACCAACCAAAGGTTTCTTGGAATATTCTATGGCTTCCAAGTGTCCCACAAATGTTTTGATTTGATTGATAAAAATAACCAACCAAAGGTTTCTTGGAATATTCTAGGGCTTCCAAGTCTCCCACAAATGTTTTGATTTGATTGATAAAAATAACCAACCAAAGGTTTCTTGGAATATTCTATGGCTTCCAAGTGTCCCACAAATGTTTTGATTTGATTGATAAAAATAACCAACCAAAGGTTTCTTGGAATATTCTAGGGCTTCCAAGTCTCCCACAAATGTTTTGATTTGATTGATAAAAATAACCAACCAAAGGTTTCTTGGAATATTCTATGGCTTCCAAGTGTCCCACAAATGTTTTGATTTGATTGATAAAAATAACCAACCAAAGGTTTCTTGGAATATTCTAGGGCTTCCAAGTCTCCCACAAATGTTTTGATTTGATTGATAAAAATAACCAACCAAAGGTTTCTCTTTTTTTTTTTTTTTTTTTTTTTCAAATTTGCTGAATTTTCTCAGTTTTCAAGTTCAAAAGTTTGACTGACACATGTTTGAGTTGAGTTGGTATCAAAAAAATGACACCTTGGTTTCCTCTTTGATTTTCAAACTTAGGTTAAATCCTGAAAGAATATTTTATTTTATTCTTTTTTATTATATTTTTTTTTTGTTTTTGATTTTGTATTTTTGGAACATTTTTTATGTTCTTTTCGGGGTGCCTAAGGATTATCCACAGTGTTTTAGGCATTTTATTCTGAAAACTTGGGCTGAAAAGCCAATTTGTGCATTTTTTGAACGTATCCGGTATAATATTCCGGATAAGAATATGCCTTATTGTATCTGGTCACCATAACCGGATGCACGCATATGCCTTTGTATCCGGAAACATATACCGGATATGAACAGAGTTGTTATTAACCGGCCCGAGTTGCCGGTTATTGCCGAAATGGCCCTTTTTGACTCATTTTTTCACCGGATTAGGTTTTTTTTCATTTCCACTTGATGTTCACCTTAATTTGACCTTCAAAACTTGCCCCAAATTGGGCTTGGGCATCATACTTGCAAAATTCCCCAAATTTAGGAAAAGGACATGGCTTTACCTTGCCACCTGGTATTACCTTCATTCAATATGGTATCCACATTATACCTTGGCCTGTAAAACATGCAAACGGCCTTCCCACATTTACACCCAATTCCCCAAACGCAATTGTGTGCTTTTAGTTGAAAACGTGTTTCTTCACCTTCAAGCGTATGGTTTTTGGGTTTTGGCTTAATTGGCAACTTAGAACTCAAGTCTAGTGATGCCCGGAATCGAATCACAGATCCCATTGTCATCACATCATTGACTCAAATTCTAAGGTAAATGTTTTCACTTTCGCTTTCCGAAGTCACGACCTCGGTGCGCCAAGCTACACACATTTATGGTTCAACTTCCTAATAGGTAAAGGGTAGGCTGTGCAAATTGTTTCAAGTGCTCAAGTGCAATTTTAAATTGTGGTAACATTCACAACGTCCCAGCCCCTTGCCACTCTTTTTCGTAGCCATGCATTCAATTTCAAGCCAAGGTACATATGACAAAAATAATGAAGCTAAATACAAGCAAGCAAGCACCAAAGCAACTAAATATGTACAAAAAATATTACATGCCCAAAAAGTGGTATACAAAACATGTTATTTGCACAAACAACAATTAAATCATGTAAACATGCTTGAAACCCAAAAGCATTCCTAAAATTCCAGATTTTCATGCTCAAAGTGTACCATTTACCCCAAATTGAAGCCTAAAATTTTAGCACTTACTTGGCATGGTTCAAAAGTGTTTCAATGAGGTAGAATATGCTTTAAAATCTCCAGAAATATGCACTAAAATTTTCAGATTTCCCATGCTCAAAAGTACTTCCCTTATACCCCAAATTAATGCCTAAAAATTTAGCAACTACTTGACATGATACAAAAGTGTTTTAATGAGGGAAAACATGCTTGAAAACCATCCTAATGGCTACTGTATTTACAGATTTTTGCTCAATGTTTTCATGCTCAAATCATGGCACTAAGAACCTCCTAACACAAGGCAAACAAAAAAACAAGTAGGCATGCACAACAAGGTAAGGCCCTAAACATGATCCTAAGCTTATCCAAGCATACACACATGCCTTTATCAATGTAAATTTAAAAGCATCCTACTCAGATTTAGAATACACCAATATACACCAATAAAGTAAACAAAATAGCAAGCATTCAAAAGTAAAGAAAAAGCATGAATATACACAAATAGGCTTAAATCCACAAGTCCCCAGCAGAGTCGCCAGTTGTGAGACATGGGAAAAAATCACCGGCGTGATCATCCCTCCGTCAACACACGGGCTCAACGGAAAAATTGGGAGAGTCGCCACCATTCATAATTTTGGGGTGAGAATGGACACCAAAGATTCAAAAGTAGGCAAAAATAGCCAAAAGACAAATTCTAGGATAAAAATAACCATACTTGAAAATCAAATCCAGAGATGGGTAAGGGGATTAGATTATGAACGGGGGAAGGTATTAGGCACCCCCATTCATCCACACGAAGTGGTTGCCAAGTGTATGTTCATGCAAAAAATAAAAAGCTTGCTAAAATCATAGAAAACCTTGAAAAAGGACTAATGTATGATATTTTCACATGAAGATCTAAATGGATTTTAGATCCTCTCTTATGTCAATATCATTTCTGGAATATCTCAAAAGATGGAAATCAAAGCTCAAGTTGCTCAAAACCAAGTTAAATCAAATCCGGAAAATTCGGTAAAAAGTATGCCATTTGCCTTGAAATCATTCAAATCCAATTCTAAATTGAACCAAACCAAATCCATTTGAAAAATTAGGGCAAATAAGAGTTTCATGCAAAATCTCAATCCATTCCGATAAAAATCCTAGGAGTTATGCTCCTTTGAAGTTGTTGCTGGGGATTTTCAAAAGTGATAAGTGGGCAACTTTGGAAAATTGTCTAGAAAAATCCACTACATAAAAATCCACGAAATTTGGTGTGATTGAAGTCTGTATGGCCATCTTTCAAAAGAAACTAGCCTTATACAAAAATCCCTTCGGATGTGCCTTGGGTGGTCTCCCGAACAGGCCCCGAAGATCACAGATTTACCCAGAAAAGTGCAAATGAACAGTTATGAGTAAATAGGCAACCAATAATTCAAATGGAATCCAAAAATTATGAAAGCAACTGGATTTGAAAATAGACTCATAAAGGAGTGCATAGAAACAAAAATCATTCGAATCAGACTTAAATTGAACACATGGCGCTCCGTCGAGGTGACAAGTTCTGTATTTGAACCTGAACTGTCCACTCAACTTCGACAGAGAGGTGTCAAAAATCCGCTAGATAGAAATTTGTGAAATTTGGTGGACATAAACTAGACAGCCTCACCTTTCCCATGGTTCTGGAATCGCCCCAAAATTCATCCGGATGATGAAGTTATGGGTGTCCGAAGTAGGGGTACAGGTGCTGTCAAGCTAAGCCATTCTTGAAGAAAAACCAAATCCAAAAATTGATACAAATATGTGATTCGTGCAAGATGAACACAAATACTTTAAAAATCATCCAAAAGGCATTCCAGAATTGATTGAGGCCATTTATTTGAGATTTATCACAATAAATGCAATAAACCCCAAATATGAGCCTATCCTGCCAAAATAGTGATATGTATGTGCAAGTGTAAAAAACCAAACAAGATCAATAGCATGCATACATATTCATCCAAATAGGGTTCTAAGACAGCCTAGGGTTCCGTTCCATTATCGTTTCCCTCTGTTCTCTCTCCCCGTTAAACACGGTTCTTCAAGATAATCAAGGGTACTTTGAATATGGAACGGTTTACAATCAATCAAAAAGGCCTTATGCTACATGGGTTCTAGCACTAGGGTCAATCCCCAGTCTCGTTTCTCCTAGATCCGCCTTCACGTTTTACGGCTAGGGGAGTCTTGAGATACTTTGAGGCGGGGAAGGATTTCCACACATACAAACAAGGCTTTACACTACAGAAAGGTAGAAGAAGAGATCTAGATCTAGGAATGTAAAGACAGAAAATAAAAAGAAAAGTTGAGGCTTACCTGAGTTCTGGAGGCGATTCCGCAACGGTTTTCTTCTTCTCTTGGAGTTCTTCTTTGCGAGAATTCAAAACAAGAGTTGAGTCCCCTTTGCTTGAGGAGGAGCCTCCTATTTATAGGCAAAGGTTAGGGTTAGGGTTGGTGAGAATGGTAAACACAACATAATGTCTATAGCCCACCAACCTTAACCCTAAGGCTATTTCCGAGATTTCC
The DNA here is from genome assembly GCA_947561395.2 of Buxus sempervirens. Classification (NCBI taxonomy): domain Eukaryota; kingdom Viridiplantae; phylum Streptophyta; class Magnoliopsida; order Buxales; family Buxaceae; genus Buxus; species Buxus sempervirens. Next base: position 17,557,352 of record OX387190.1, on the reverse strand, counting down.
CCTCATTTAATGAGGGATATGATGGTAAAAGTGAAAAGCTCTCGGAAAACCCTAATTTTGAGCAAACTTAAAGTATCCGGTATATCAGACCGGATAAAAAAGGGCCTTAAGGTATCCGGTACATGGTACCGGATACACTAAGGCTCACATGTATCCGGTATGAGTATTCGGATACAGGAAGGAGTACTTGTATCCGGCCTGAGTATCCAGATACAAGTAAAAGTTTATTTTCTTCAATTTCTGTGCTGGCTTTCCAGGAGATAATGATTTTTGATGATTGTTTGTGCAATTTGGGGTGTCTACAACTGCCCCTCTTGGCGGGAGCTGCGAAGCAGTGAGCTGCAAAGAGTAGACAAGCCCAAATTGCATTCCCTTGAGTATGATTTGCTCGGTTCAATTCAATTTCTGTAGAAAAACAATTTTCGGGTGGAAATTCGCCAAAAACCCCTAACTTTAAGGGGGCATTTCTCCAATAATTCTTAAATTCCACTGAGCTCTCGTGGCTATGAAGTGGATTTTAAGCCCAAAAATAGGATTTTTTTTGAAAAACTGATTTTTTTATCAAACCAAGTTGAAAATTGAGTGGATATCATCCTTTTGACCAGACACATTTCCCAAGGTTGTCCTAAATTCCACAGAGCTCTCGTAGCTGTGAGGTGGATTTTAAGGCAAAATAGGGATTTTGAGAAAATAGTAAGAATTATAGCACAAGTTTGCTCTTTTTCTTTTTTTTTCTCTTTTCTTTTCTTTTCTTTTTTCTTTCTTTTTTTTCTTTTTTCTTTTTTCTTTTTTTTTCTTTTTTTTTCTTTTTCATTTTTTCATTTCCTTTTTTGTTTTTTTTTATTTATTCTTTTCTCTTTTTTTTTCTATTTTTTCTGCTTTTTTTTTCTTTGGTATCCGGTATGTGTATCCGGATAGGCTTGGCCTTATTGGTATCCGGCCTGAGTATTCGGATACCCCAGGTTTACTTAAGTCGCGCGCGACCGCGACTTTTCATTTCTTTTCTTCATTCTCCGATAACTCAGGCCCGCTGTCTTCCTCTTCTCCTTCACCCGACGGTTGCTCCCTTCTTCTCCGACGATTCCCTGAGCTCCGGTGCCTCCTATTGTTGCCGGCGACAGTCTGCAACTCCGGCGACCTTCCTTGTTCGCTCATTCAAGGCAGCAGTCGAGCCCTAGCTCGATTTTTTTTCGGCTTTCTTGTCCATTCGCCTGTTCTTCTCCAACCCGACTCAATCCGACCAAGTCAGTGAGCATCTTAGCATGCATTCTTCTCCTTTTAGTTTGCTGTTTCAAATACTGTAAACATTGGGCGAGCATGCATGCTTACTGTATTGATTCCTTTAATGTTAGAAGCCGAATGTTTGCTGTGTCATTGCCTTGGCTGTCAAGCCATGATTCTGAATTGCTATGCCTTGGATTTCTCTTGATTGTGGTAAATTGCCGATTGCTTGAATTTCTGAATTTCTCCCAAGCTTGAGCTTGAATTTCTGCCAATTCTGAATTGCTGCCAATTGCCTGAATTCCTGAATTTTTTTGCAAAGTTTGAGCTTGGTGTTGGTCATCAAATCTTGCAACTGCCTTGTACGAATTGCAATGCTTCAATTTTTCCTTGTGATGCCCTGACTTTTACTTGCACTGATTGGAATTGCTTGCCAGTGATGGACTGAATTGCTTATCTCCTGATTTTAACATGCTCTGAATGATATGGTTTGTTTTCACTTATGCTCTAATTCCTAACTTACAGTAATGCTCCACCTGACATGATCTACCCATGACTTGCTCTAGACCACATTTGGCTTTATCCCTTTGATATTTTCAAAGCAAGTTTTCCACTTATGTTTTGGAGTTGATTGCATGCTGTTATCGAGCAATTGGTATCTTTGCCAAGACCCAGGGATTTTCTGACAGTAGCAATTTTTGACCGAATTGCCCGACTAATAGTAGCCCTCCTTTTAGAATGATACATTTGACCATATCTGAGAACTTAGGATTTTCACTGGTATTCTTTTAAATTGCCGGTAGAAGAGAAATCTTTCCAGATGCTATGATACGACCTGTTCCTCATTGAACTGATTTTGGTGCTTTGACTGCCAGGACCAATCTGTGGTTGGTTCTGGGACTCAGTTTATTCCGATCCTTGATTTAGCTCAGACCATTTGCTTTTGCGCCACTGTAGCAATCCTGTTGTAGATGGCTAGGAGTCGTTCCCGTGTTAGAGAGGAGGCTGACCCTGCTGATCAGCCCTCCAGTTCGCGGGCTCGGACGGAGGCGAGTTCCAGTGCCACCCTGTCGGAGCCGCTAGATGTCTCCCGAGAGAGCTCTGTTGAGGTAGGCTTTCAAATTCTTTCTCTCTCTCCTTTCTTCTATTCTCCTTTCCCACACAACCTTCATACTTTTTCCTTGAAATTTAGCCCGTGGTTGCACCTACTCGTGGTCAAGGCCGAGGGCGAGGTAGAGTTCACGATCAGGCCCTTGAGGGCGAGAGAGGCCGTGGCAGAGGCCGAGGCAGAGCCAGAGATACGGCTCAGGAGGGGGTTGCTGTAGCTTTGGCAGGAGTTTCTGAGGAGTTGAGGGCCTCTGTACATGATTCAGAGCTTCTCCGTGGCTTGGATAGCCACCCCTCCATGTGCATCAGGGCAGATGTGCCGCTTCCATATCATTCTTCCCATCTGCGGGGTAGTTGGGGGAGATTTAGCGAGTTAGCTCAGTCGCTTTCCCCGGCACTTAGGCGGGAGTTTGGGAGGTGCCACCTGGATCACTTCCTCAGCATTCCATCATTCAGAGCCGACCGTCCACTCATTTTTGCCATGATGGAGAGATATTTCCCAGAGACTCAGTCATTCCATCTGCCGGACGTGGAGCTGGGGATCCGCCCCTCGAATTTTGTGATGATTACCGGCATTCCCTTGACGGGGCGGACCCTTGTCTTGAAGCGACCTTCTGCGGAGGACATCGGCCTCCTTCTGGGATATCAGGCCCTGCCACCTGCTGCTTGGGATGGGCGGAGTGGCCGGCTCTCCATTAGTTGGCTGCGGGAGAGTCTGGCTCGTCATTTTGAGAGGAGGCACGAGACCATTTCCGTGGATGATGCCGCCTTTGTGCCTATCTTCCGGCACGTATTCTTGCTGATGCTTGGGAGCTTTTTTTCCCGGAGGATACCACCGGTGTCAGCCCACTTTTCTTGGACGCCTTGAGAGATCTTCGTCAGACCCGTCAGCTGGCATGGGGCCGACTCATCTATGGGACCATCTTGGCCGGGTTGTGCCGAGAGGTTCGAGGCCTGGCATCCCCGAGAGGTGATGGAGTCAGCAGCCGGTTTTTCTGGCAGATTTTACAGGTATTGAACTTCCCCTGTTTGGTTTAATTCTTTAGGCTTTATCTTTTCCTGACTGATTTTTCTTTTGCTAGGTGTTTATGTACACCTACATGACTTTCTTCCGCCCATCCCCTGTACCCGAGGTTGCAGATTTCCCAGTGGCTCTGCGGTGGTCGGCCCAGGTCCGAGATGCTGATAGGAGTCAGCCCCGCACCGCTCGGGTGCACTTGGACCGTGCCCGTCGACCTGATGTAAACCCTTTATCCTTTTTCCTTTCTATTTCTTTTTCTGTATCTTGACTGTACCTGATTATTTCTCCTTTTTTGCAGCTCCTCATGTCCCAATTTGATGACGTGGACGTCGGAGTGGCCCGTGAGATGGCGGTATAGGACGCCTTCGATAGAGATCGACGACGTCAGCCCTACCAGTGCTTCCTCGGGAGGCTTGGTAGGGTGATGTACTTAGGAGAGCGCCTGTACTTCCAGCACACCAGCGCACTTCGCATCCCCGTCCATCCTCCTCCTGTGGGTCCCGACACACTCCTCCCAGGTTTTGATGTTGATCAGTTTGATCATTTCCTGGATGCAGAGGGGCTCACAGTAGCTGGAGATTACGACGAGTGGTTCCAGCGGGTATCTATAGGATGCTTGATGGATCGACTCACTCGTGCCGGGGTGACAGAGATCGGCGGGATCCGTATCCGGATCCATGAGGACACAGTAAGCCTTGTCCTTTTCATATCTTCGTCCCCTTTTCCTTCCTTATGCATTTCTGACCATGCTTCTGTTCTTGTTGGCAGGTACACGAGCTGAACACCATTCGGGACCGGTTCGAGAGCCAGCGGGCTGCGATCGATGATCTGATCGCTGAGCACGATGCGGTCGTGGCCCAGCGGGATGCCCGGATCAGGGAGCTGGAGGCCTTAGTTGTTGAGCTCCAGGCTAGACAGGTATCTGGCCTTCTCATATTTTCATTTCTTTCATTTTCCTGTTTCTGCTATTCTGATATGCTTGTTTGCCTTGTGCAAGGCCCGGTCCCAGATCAGGATGCTGCCTTCGAGCCTGATTTCCTCATTCCTGACCCGTCTCCTGTTCGGGCTACAGATCCTGTGGATGTCCCAGCTGCTGATCCTGGTGATGCTCCAGTGATGGTTCCTGAGCCAGAGGAGGTCCCTGCTGCTGACCCAGTGGATCCGGATCCCATAGTGCTTGCTGGTATGTTTTCCTTAGTTTCTTCTCTTTTATTCATTTTAGTATCCCAATTCTTGATTTCTTCCCATTTGGTACAGATATTTCTGATCCTGGCCCTTCTTCTGATGCCGGGCCTTCTGGAGCTGCAGGAGCAGAGCCTGCCATGGATGAGGTCCCAGCTGGGCTGGTTGCTATTGAGCCAGAGGCTTCCTCCCCAGATTCCACTCCTGCTCTGCCCCCGGACATCGAGGAGTATTGCCTGGAGTATCAGCTCCAGCAGGTGGTGGGTCGGCATCCTCGCCATGCAGCCGAGCGTATTCTTGCTTACTCTAGGGGCAGAGCGCTCTGAGGGAGAGGCCGTAAAGGTGGACGCGGCCGAGGACGCATAGATGATCCTGCACAGGAGTAGTAGATTAGGATTTTTTTCTTTTCATGTATTGATCTTATCATTCCTTGTACAAAAAACTTGCATATATATATGAAAAAAACTTTTTATTCATTCTATCTTGTCTTGCACATCTTTTGCTCTCAATTTTATGCAATTATGACTTGTACACAGGTAAAACAGGTAAAAAATTCGGATTTTTCATCCTTAGCTCTTTTTTTTTTGCTGTTTTTCTTTGTATCCGGTCTGACATACCAGATACATTGATTGGTCCTTGTATCCGGTATAACATACCAGATACTCATAGCCTCTTTTATATCCAGTATACTTAACCAGATATTAATAAAACCTTTTATATCCGGTCTGAGTTACCGGATATATTAAAAGATGCTATAAATGCAACCAGCCTCGGGATTTGAGCATTTTTTTACTAGTTTTTGAGTTTAGAAACCCCCTTTTTCGCCTTTTTCTTCCTCCTCTTGAGTTCTAGCTTGCTCCCATCACATCCAATGGAATTCGGATCATCTTTTGCCCCGTTATTGTCTGTCCACACTGCCTCTCCTGCAAAACAACCTTTTAGATCGAAACCCCCAAATCTCACTAGGTACAACCCTGTGGATTCCTTTTACACAAGGTGGGTTAACTCTATGACCCTAGATGAGGAGAGGAGATGGGGTTCTACTAATCTAGGCCACATTCTGCTTATTCCCAAGGTTCCCTTCAGGTGGGAGATTATAGAGGCCATGATTGGTCATTGGGTTCCTGATCTCAACCTGTTCCGTTTTGGGACCCATGAGATGACCCTAACCATTAAGGAGGTGGAAACCATCTTGGGCTTGAGGTTTGATGAGAAGGTGGTGAATCCACCTCTAAGGCCCAGTTACAAGAAGGAAGCTTCTACTTTTTTGGGCATAAGGAAGGACTTGGGGGATTCTGACACCCTTTTGACCCTATCTAAGGCCTTTTTGACTGATAAGCTTTTGAGGGGAGAAGATAAGGAGGCCCGGTTCAACGCCTTGACCTTGATTGTGGTCAACCAGTTACTTTTCCCACGGGAGGATGACGAGGTGGACTTGGACTTGATCTCGGTGATATGCCAGGTTCGGGAGAGGGAGAGGTTGGCCCCTATGATTTTAGTTGGGATATATCAGGCCTTAACCGACTGCTATAATAGGAAGTCGAAACGCTTCCTAGCATGTGCCCAGATCCTGCAGGTAAAAAAAATTTTTTTATTTCTTTTTTTTTTCTTGCTTTTTGGCTTTCTTTTTGCCTTTTCTGCTTTTTTTTTTTTTACAATGTGCTGACATATCTCTCTTCCTTTGCAGCTTTGGCTACTTGATCATTTGAGCCAGATTGAAGAGATCAATCGACACTTCTTCCCGAGTCTAAAAGTCCCCCTCTTGATGAGCAACAGGGGGTGCCCCGATATTCCAGGAGGCAAACAGGGCTGGTTCACTTTCTTGGGCTCACTTCAGGAGGACCAGGTGAGATGGCCTGGCACTTATCAGCCCAATGCAGCGACAGTGATTAGTTTCCGTGACCGCAACTTTCTGATCCTAGCGGGCCTGAAGCATGCAGTGCTGTATCTTCCTCTGCGGGTCCTTCGTCAGTTCCGTGCGACCCAGGGGATTATCATCCCATGTGGATATGAGGATCGTCTTGGGCCCCTTTCTATGAAGCTGAATGCCTGGTTGATGAAGGAGTGGTCCTACGTCCACTTCATGCATGGTCCAGTCTTCTCAGAAGCCCATGTGAAGGATTATCTCTTCTGGATCAAGGAACAGATACAGACTCAGGCCCCGATACCTGAAGATCCTCCTGTAGTCTTGGCTCCCACCTATGAGGACATTCTAGAGTCTGAGTGGGCTTCTCATAAGCGGCTTCAGCAGATATGGGTACGGGAGGCCCAGGAGCTCAGGATACAGGGCACTTATCTGGAGAGGCAGCTTGAGGAGCAGATCTCACGCCGTATTGCCGTGGAAGAGAAGCTGGAGGAGCAGAGGCAGGCCCGTTGCTTCTAGGTCCGTATGATCCGGCAGAAGTACCAGGCTACTTTGGCCAGCCTTAGGAGTATGAGGATCAATCAGGCCCTTTCAATGAGGTCATTTCCTTCCTGAGTGATCCCGCTGCAGAAGGGGCTTCAGGAGTCATTGCAGCTCAGGCAGCTCGGATTCGGGAGCTTGAGGAGCGTCTAGGACACAGAGACTAGCTTTATTTCCTGCATTATTATTTTTTTTCTACCTTTGTACCAAAGCAAACTCCAATAGTGGAAAGACAAAGGATTTAATTCAAAATAAAATTTTTATATTATTGGCCTCAGAATGCTTAGATGCTTGTAAAAACAAAGGTTTTATGAAAAGTATTTGATTTATCATCACTGGCCAAAGTATAATTTTTCCTTTTTATATTTTTTTTTGTATTTTTTGAAATTTGGTCCATGCACTTAATCACCTATAATTAAAGGAATTAAAACCAGGTTAAATAATGAAAAGGGTAGTCCACAAAATACTGAGGGGTCAGAACCGTCCATCTTAGGACCTTTAGAGTCATTCCCAAATGCCAAAACTGCCCCATTCTGCTCATGCCAACTTTGCTTAAGGCTCAGATCCCCATGATCAACTCAACCTCTGATTTTCTTTCATTTTTCTTATTTTTTTTTCTTTTTGCCTTTTTGCCAATATTGCCCCTAGCGCCAGTTACGGTTTTCACTAGGGCCGACTTCTGAATTCCGTCATCACCCATCTTACTCTGATATTTGAATGAACAAGCTAAGATTACCGAGGGCTTAAAAATATGACGAAATAAAGGCTAGGCTCAGTTTATGAAAGAAAGGGTATTAAAGGCCCAAAAATTTTCAAGTGTGGAAATAGGTCGACCGGACTTACAGTCATGATGAATTTAACCCTTTTCCCCCAAATTGCATATTTTTTGCATCTTTTTTCACACTTGGCTTTCATTTGCCATTTCCATTGCTTTTCCTTTTTTTTTCTTTTTTCGTTATTTTCAGCCCCATTGATTTTGCCCCAATTTGACTATAAATCCGGTTTGGGTTTATCAAAGAAACGAACCGGCTCAACTTGGCTCGACTAGGGATTAAAATTTTTGAAGGAAATAAAGAAAAATGGCCTCGGATCATTTCCTAGGAATATTCGCTCAAGGGAAATACCTTTTTACCGCATCAGAGTTAATGGGCTCAGGAAAATCTGACCCATCCATTTCTGCTAAGATGAGTGCTCCCCCTGATAGGACTTTCTTGACGACATATGGGCCTTACCAATTGGGCTTGAACTTACCACGAGGGTCTTCCAAAAATGGTAAGATTTTCTTTAGCACTAAGTTTCCTTCTTGGAAAGTTCTGGGCCTCACTTTCTTATTGTAAGCCCGGGCCATTATCTTCTGGTACAACTGTCCATGGCAAAGCGCTTTCAACCGCTTTTCTTCTATCAGGTTAAGTTGATCATGTCTCGACTGGACCCATTCGGCTTCTTCTAGTTCTGCTTCCATGAGCACTCGGAGTGATGGGATCTCCACTTCCACGGGCAAGACTGCTTCCATCCCGTAGACTAGGGAGTACGGGGTTGCCCCAGTTGAAGTCCGGATCGAGGTTCTGTAGGCATGTAGAGCAAGTGGTAGCATTTCATGCCAATCTTTGTAACTCACTACCATCTTCTGAATGATTTTCTTTATGTTCTTGTTTGCTGCTTCCACTGCCCCATTCATCTTTGGCCTGTACGGAGCTGACTTATGATGGGTGATCTGAAACTGCTCACACATTTTCTTCATGTCCTTGTTCTTAATATTTGAAGCATTGTCTGATACTATGGCACTTGGCAGTCCATAGCGACAAATAATGTTGTGCTTCAAAAATTTCATAACATGGTTGCTTGTGATATTTGCATATGATACTGCTTCCACCCACTTAGTGAAATAATCAATTGCCACCAAGATGAATCTGTGCCCGTTCGATGCCTTAGGGGAGATCATGCCAATAACATCTATGCCCCACATAGAGAAGGGCCATGGTGATGTCATGTTGTGTAACTCACCCGGGGGTGCATGCTTATTATCTGCATAGATTTGGCATTGATGGCACCTCCTGACATGTATACAGCAATCGTGCTCCATGGTTGTCCAGTAGTATTCCAGCCTCAGGATCTTCTTAGCCAGCATGTGCCCACACATATGGGGCCCACAGACTCCTCCATGTACAGTCTCAATCAGCCTTTCCGATTCAGCCTTGGCAACACATCTGAGCAGAATGTCGTTATGTGATCTCTTGTACACATGTCCACCACTTAGCAAAAACTGACCCGCCAATCTCTGTATTGTCCTCTTCTCAGTAGCAGTGGCATTTTCTGGCAGACCCCGATTGTTCAAGAAATTTTTGATATCTTGAAACCACGGTGCTTCTTCTTCTGGTGCTCCCTCTAGAACGAGACAGTAAGCCGGTTCATCTCTAACCTCAATTTCCAGCGGTCTGATGTCTACTCCTTCTGGTATGCTGACCATTGAAGCCAAGGTTGCTAGAGCATCCGCAAACTGATTCTTGGCCCTTGGCATATAGTTGAAGGAAATTCGAGTGAAATTTGTGCTTATTTCTTCCAAATACTGGTGATAGGGGATCAATTTGTGATCCTTGGTTTTCCATTCACCAGTTGTTTGGAAGATAATAAGACTCGAATCCCCGTATACGTCAAGTTCCTCTACTCCATGATCCATGGCTGCTTGCAATCCAATTATGCATACTTCATATTCTGCTATGTTATTGGTGCACTGGAATCTCAGCTTTACTGCAATCGGGATGTGTGAACCAGCTGGTTTAATCAAGACTGCCCCTATTCCGTTCCCATTCATATTGGCGGCCCCATCAAAGAACAGCTGCCAGGAACTCTCACTGTCCTCCTCTTCAGTGTACAGTATTGCCTCATCTGGAAAATTGGTCTTCAAGGGTTGATATTCTGGCAAAGGATGTGCAGCCAGGTGATCAGCTATGGCTTGACCCTTGATCGCCTTCTGGGTGATGTATGTGAGGTCAAACTCAGACAGTAGTAATTGCCACTTTGCCGTCCTGCCAGTCAGTGCCGGTTTCTCAAATAAATACTTCAGCGGGTCCATCCGAGATATCAATAGTGTGGAGTGACTAAGGAAGTAATGCCTTAGCCTCTGAGTTGCCCACACTAGAGCACAGCAAGTCTTTTCCAATGGTGAGTATTTGGCTTCATATTCTGTGAATTTTTTACTCAGATAGTAAATTGCCCTTTCTTTTCTACCAGTCTCATCATGCTGCCCCAAGACACATCCCATCGACGTTTCCAACACTGACAAGTACAGGATCAGCGGTCTTCCTGGAGTTGGTGGCACTAGCACCGGTGGGTTCAGCAAATACCTCTTTATTGTGTCAAATGCCTGCTGGCAGTCCTCATTCCAGACCGTCGGGTTATCTTTCCTCAAAAGTTTGAAAATTGGTTCACAGATAGCAGTGAGCTGTGCTATGAACCGGCTTATGTATTGAATCCTTCCAAGAAAGCCCCTGACCTCCTTCTCGGTTCTGGGTGCTGGCATTTCAATTATGGCCTTGGCTTTAGCCAGGTCAATTTCAATTCCTCTTCGGCTCACTATAAACCCCAGTAACTTCCCTGATGTAGCCCCAAAGACGCACTTAGCCGGGTTAAGCCGTAGACTGTACTTCCTGAGCCGATCAAACACTTTCTTCAGGTTGATCAAGTGGTCTTCCTCTTTGCATGATTTGGCAATCATATCATCCACGTAGACCTCCATCTCCTTATGGATCATGTCATGAAATAGTGCAGTCATGGCCCGCTGGTATGTTGCCCCAGCGTTTTTAAGCCCAAATGGCATGACTGTGTAGTGGAATGTACCCCAAGGTGTGATAAATGCCGTTTTTTCTTGATCCTCCTTAGCCATCTTGATCTGATTATATCCCGAGAACCCATCCATAAAAGAGAACAGGCTATGTACCACAGTATTATCGATCAGAATGTCGATGTGTGGAAGCGGAAAATCGTCCTTTGGGCTTGCCCTGTTTAAGTCTCTATAATCCACGCACATTTGGACTTTCCCATCCTTCTTTGGTACCGGCACATGTTTGCGAGCCATTCAGGGTACGTAGAGACTGCCAAAAATCCAGCTTGGAACTGTTTGACCACTTCGTCCTTGACCTTCAGATCCATTCAGGTTTCAATCTTCTCAGCTTCTGCTTGATTGGCTTAACCCCTGGCAAAATTGGCAACTTGTGCACCACCATGTCAGTGTCTAACCCCGGCATGTCCCGATACGACCAAGCAAACACATCCTTGTAATCTGCCAAGAACTGTGACATTTCATTTTTCTACACATCAGACAAGCATGACCCGATTTTCACAATTTTTGGGTCCTCTTTGGTCCCAAGATTTATGGATATGGTCTCCTCAATATTAGGTTGGACCCCCTTTTCATGACGTTCCAATTGGTATTCAATTTCTTTTGGAATGTCTTCTCCTTCGACCTCGATCTCTTCTTCGATCCCCATGAGGTCAAAGTCGAGCTCGAAGTCGAAGTCATATTCAACCTGGTCCAATTCGGTCTGATTATATGGTTCATAAGTGGTTTGGACCTTTTTGAAAAAATTAAATTTTCTAGAAAAAATAGAAAAATATTTTTGGGTTTTTTGTGGGCCTTCTAAACATAATTCCCCTGAAGACGAAGGCCCATTAGAACCTTCAGGGAAATGGCATTCCACTATTGGAGTTTTTTTTTGGAAGCCGCGTCAATTTGCCACACAGACGCCGCTTCAAAGGTAAGGGGAGTTTCCTCCCAATTGTTCATTACAAAATTTTTGGGAGCAGGGGAAATAGGGAAAGCCTGCTCCTCAAACCCAGAATCCGATGCCATCATCACCGGGTGGGTACTGCCCTTTTCTGCTACGGGGCCCAATCCAGGAATGACCTCCTCTGGAATCTTGACTGCGGCCTAGTCAATGAACGGCAGTTCCATGTCTGCCCCTGTCTTTTCGCCTTCAGTCATGGCGAAGAATGCACCAACATCTTCAGAAAAGTCCACCTGCTGCTCGAGCTGTGGTCCAGGCCCATCCACTGCTCCCAGTATTGGAGATGGGTTATAGGGTTGTAGGGCCGAAACAAAAGGCTTTTGAAATGGGTTAATGTTTCGGTATGGAGGCTTGGGCTGGTCCATGGGAGGAGAAATTTGGATTATATAGGAGGGTTTTGGAAAGTTCACCCTCAGATGTGGGAGTTTTCCTTTGCTTCTGCTCTCCCCTTCTTCATGTTTCATTCTTCTCCAGCCTCTGGGCTTGGAGCCCAACCCTACCTTGGGGATCAATTTCTTAGCCGTGATTGGCTCTACCATCCCCTGTAGATTGATCCCCAGGCCTTTCCCCGGGTGAAAGTGGTATTTCTCCATCACTTTCTTGACCATTTTTTCTGCAGTGGTCCCTTTTTCCTTCTTTTTATCACACCCCCCAGGTATGTAATTGACCGCCTCAAATTGAAATGAGTGGAATGCAATCTTGTCGACAGTTAGGTTCACATTGATCAAGGGTACATCAGGTGACACGATGGGCGGCACCAAGTTTTCGGCTAGGACTGTTATCACCCTCTGCCCTCTTATGTACTTCACTCTCTGGTGGAGCGTGGATGGTATTGCCCTAGCCGAATGTATCCACGGCCTCCCTAGGAGCAGATTGAAGGCTGCGGGTATATCCATCACTTCAAATGTGATGTTAAAGATATTTGGCCCAATTGTGACCGGCAGTTCAATCTCCCCTAGGGAGTGGGTCTTGGAGCTATCAAAAGCCCTAACTATCCGCCCATTTCGTTTGATCCTTGACTGGTCCAGACCCAGCTTGGTAAAAGTGATTAACGGGCAAACGTTTAATGCCGACCCGTTGTCAATTAAAACCCGTGCAATCATGCAGCCCTTACAAAGCATAGTGATGTGCAAAGGGTCAACATGATAACACCCACCTGGGCTGATCTCACCCTCTGAGAAACTTATCACATTATGTGACAAGATTTGACCAACCATTTTGCCAAGCTGGTCTGGATCGATGGTCTGGGATACATGTGCACTCTGTAGCACCCTTAACAATGCATCCCTCTGCTTTTCGGAATTCAGCAAAAGGTCCAGTATTGAGATCTGGGCCGGGACCTTGTTCAGCTGATCCACAAGATTGAATTCACTCTTTTTTATTATTTTTATGAGGTCGGCTGCCTCATTTTCTGCACCCTGGGGGGTGTCTTCTCCCACTTTATTTTTTCCTTTTTGTTTTCTTTTTTCATTTTCTTTTTTTATTTTTTCTTTTTCTGCTTCTGTCTCCTTCTCCTTCTCTTCACCCCTTGCACATCTCCCTGACCTCGTCATGAGGTTCACCTCCTCCTGGTTCTGGTCCTTGACCACTGGAACCGTAGCCGTGATTCCCTCGCTGTAATTCCATGGTACAGCGGCCTCAGAATAGGCTAGTTTGGGGATGTTAACCACTAATGGCTGGAGTTTGGACCGGGATGTATGGGCCGGTTTAGGGATAGTCTGGGCTGGCTGAACATTCACAACCAAGGGTTGAAGTTTGGAATTTGTGGGGACAGAAGAAGTGATGGAAGCAGTGGTGGGGTCGAGGTTGATGACCAGTGGAGCCTTAGACGGCTTGGATGGTGAATAAATGGGTGGACTGCAATTGAAGACCAATGTGGGCCTTGCAGTATTCATCTGGGTCATAAGAGATGAGACCCGGTTTAAAGAGGAACTTATGTCCTCAGCAGCTGTATTGTTTTTTTGGGAGACCATGTTGATCTCCTCTTCTTCCTCTTCTGGGAAAAATTGGACCTGGACTGTAGTCCCCACAGGTGCTATAAGCTGAGATGGGTCAAAGGCCCTTCTCGTGGTGGATATGGCAGTGATGGAGTTGGATGGGCTTGCCCCATTGTGGTACGGCAGAGGGTTCTGCCCAATATCATTTCCCGACGGGGCGGGTGCAGCAGTGTTAAAGACCAAAGCCTTCTGGTCCAACAGGTCCTGGACCGCATGCTTCAATACCCAGCAGTTATCTGTAGAGTGCCCGGGTGCACCCATGTGGAAGTCACAGGTGGCTGCCGGATCAAAATTCCTCCTCTTCGGGGCATTTGGGTTAGGCTCCTTCAGAGTCAAGTATTCCCCTTTCAGCAGGGTTGGCAGTAGTTGGGACAGAGATATCGGGAGAGGAGTGAAGACTCGGTTCTTCCTTGCTGCGAACCAGGCCTCCCTCTCTTCCTTGGAAAAAGTCCTCCTTGTGTTAGCTGGCACAGAGGGAGAGAAGTTGACATTCAGCGGGGTCTGGTACGACTGCTGGGACTGTTGGGGTGCAGAGATGTTGACGTGAAGTGGCTTCTTGGCTGGAGGAGCCTGGACTAGGTTCACCTCCCCTTCTTTTCGGGCCCCCGTCTTTTTAAATCCGGCCCCTTTCTTCTGGGCCATGGAGGCAGAGGAATCAGACTGCCCAGTCAGAGTAGAGTAGTCTATCAGCCTTCCTGACCTGACCCCTTCCTCGATCCGATCCGCCACTTGTACCAAGGCAGCAAAGTTGGTGGTGATCTGGCCCACCAGATGGTTGTAAAAAGGCTGCCCCAGTGTGCCCATAAATGTGGAGATCATCTCCGGCTCTTGCATAGGTGGCCTGACCTGGGAGGCGGCCTCTCTCCATCTCTTGGCGTACTGCCGTACCGGTTCATCTTTTCCCTTGGTCATCCTCATCATGTCGTACCGGTCCGGCACGATCTCAGAGTTGAACTTGTATTGATCCAGGAAAGCGTCGGCTAGGTCCTTCCACCTCCTGATCCTTCCATGGTCCACTGTAGCGAACCACCGAAGGGCTGACCCGGTCAGACTCCTTTGGAAGAGCTGGATCAGTATGCCATCATCCCGGCCAAACTAGCATAGGGCCCCGCAGTATAGTTTTAAATGGCTTAATGGGCAGCCCGTGCCATCAAATTTGTCGAAGTCTGGGCACCTGAACTTAGCCGGTAGACAGACGTCCGGGTACATGCACAGGTCTTCGAAGGTGGTGCCTGCATGGCTGCCTCCCCCCTTCACTTCCTTCAGCTCTGCCTGGATCCTCTCTATCCTCAGTAGCATTTTCTTTTCCATCTCATCCCTAGCCTTTTCTTTTTCCCGTTCTTTCTCAGATTCCGCTATATTTTCCCTGATCAGAATGGGTTCAGGGACTGGTTCAGAAATGGGCTCAGGCATGGGCTGAGCCGGAGGCGGAATGTAGGCCTGAGGTGGTGGTGCCTGATGGGAAGTAGATGCCTGGTTCAGGGCTTGGGCCTGTTGGGCCTGAGCCGCCAGTAAATCTCCCAGCATTTTGGCCAGACCGGCCACTTGCTCCTGCAGCTGAGTAAAGTCCTGAGCGGGGACAGTAGCTTGGGCTTGGTTCTCTTCAGTATTCATGGCTCTTGCTTTGGATCTGGTCACGGGAGCAATGACTGCAAATAAGTGCACCTGGGTTGAAAGTAAATGTACCTGAGGAAAAAATGAACAGAACATGTTAGCTTCCATTTAACTTGAGTCACGCCCCTATACATGTAAACCAGTAGGTTAGGTGAACACCAATCCAGATTTTTTGTGTTTTTTTTTGTTGTTTTGATTTTGTGTTGGAATATTCTAGGGCTTCCAAGGGTCCCAAATTTTTTTGATTTGATTGATAAAAATAACCAACAAAGGTTTCTTGGAATATTCTAGGGCTTCCAAGTGTCCTACAAATGTTTTGATTTGATTGATAAAAATAACCAACCAAAGGTTTCTTGGAATATTCTAGGGCTTCCAAGTGTCCCACAAATGTTTTGATTTGATTGATAAAAATAACCAACCAAAGGTTTCTTGGAATATTCTAGGGCTTCCAAGTGTCCCACAAATGTTTTTGATTTGATTGATAAAAATAACCAACCAAAGGTTTCTTGGAATATTCTAGGGCTTCCAAGTGTCCCACAAATGTTTTGACTTGATTGATAAAAATAACCAACCAAAGGTTTCTTGGAATATTCTAGGGCTTCCAAGTGTCCCACAAATGTTTTGATTTGATTGATAAAAATAACCAACCAAAGGTTTCTTTTTTTTATTTTTTTTTCTTCAAATTTGCTGAATTTTCTCAGTTTTCAAGTTCCAAAGTTTGACTGACACATGTTTGAGTTGAGTTGGTGTCAAAAAATATGACACTTTGGTTTCCTCTTTGATTTTCAAACTTAGGTTAAATCCTGAAAGAATATTTTATTTTATTCTTTTTTATTTTTTTTTTGGTAATTTTTTTTTTGATTTTGTATTTTTGGGAACATTTCTTATGTTCTTTTCGGGGTGCCTAAGGATTATCCACAGTGTTTTAGGCATTTTATTCTGAAAATTTGGGCTGAACAGCCAATTTGTGCATTTTTTGAACGTATCCGGTATAATATACCGGATTAGAATATGCCTTCTTGTATCCAGTCACCCTAACCGGATACACGCATATGCCTTTGTATCCGAAAATACATACCGGATATGAATAGAGTTGTTATTAACCGGCCTGAGTTGCCGGTTATTGCCGAAATGGCCCTTTTTGACTCATTTTGCACCCGATTAGTTTTTTTTCATTCCCAATTGATGTTCACCTTAATTTGACCTTCAAAACTTGCCCCAAATTGGGCTTGGACATCATACTTGCAAAATTCCCTAAATTTAGGAAAAGAACATGGCTTTACCTTGCCACCTTGTATTACCTTCATTCAATATGGTATTCACATCATACCTTGGCCTGTAAAACATGCAAACGGCCTTCCCACATTTACACCCAATTCCCCAAACGCAATTGTGTGCTTTTAGCTGAAAACGTGTTTCTCCACCTTCAAGCGTATGGTTTTTGGGTTTTGGCTTAATTGGCAACTTAGAACTCAAGTCTAGTGATGCCCGGAATCGAATCATAGATCCCATTGTCATCACATCATTGACTCAAATTCTAAGGTAAATGTTTTCACTTTCGCTTTCCGAAGTCACGACCTCGGTGCGCCAAGCTACACACATTCATGGTTCAACTTCCTAATAGGTAAAGGGTAGGCTGTGCAAATTGTTTCAAGTGCTCAAGTGCAATTTTAAATTGTGGTAACATTCACAACGTCCCAGCCCCTTGCCACTCTTTTTCGTAGCCATGCATTCAATTTCAAGCCAAGGTACATATGACAAAAATAATGAAGCTAAATACAAGCAAGCAAGCACCAAAACAACTAAATATGCACAAAAATATTACATGCCCAAAAAGTGGTATACAAAATATGTTATTTGTACAAACAACAATTAAATCATGTAAGCATGCTTGAAACCCACAAGCATTCCTAACATTCCAGATTTCATGCTCTTTTTCATGCTCAAAGTGTACCATTTCTACCCAAATTGGAGCCTAAACTTTTAGCACTACTTGACATGGTTCAAAAGTGTTTCAATGAGGTAAAACATGCTTGAAATCACCCCAAGATACACTAAAATTTCCAGATTTTTTTTCAATTGGATGCTCAAGTGACATTGTTTTATGCCCAAATCCAAGCCTAAAACCCAGAAGCTAACAATATGACATAAAAAGCTTTTAGCTTGGGAAACATATGCTTGAAAATCCCCAAAATTCCCACCAAGCATTTCAGATTTTTTTTTCATTGTTTTCATGCTCAACTCATGTCATTCCATACCCCCAAGTCCAAATCCTGGCATAAAACAACCATTAAGCACAAAAAGCATTATTCATGGGAAACATGCTTGAATACTCAAAATTTACACCAAATTTCCAGATTTCGAAAATTTATTTTTCATGGCATAACAACTTAAATCAAAGCATGTTATCACAAAACACATCCAAATCATGTTTCAAAATAGGCTTCTTCTAGACACATTTCTAGCCAACATCAAGCCACACATACATGCTTTTGATCCATATAAATTCCTAAGCATCCTAATCTGATTTGAAATATAACAATATGCACAAATGAAGTAAACAAAAATAGCAAGCATTCAAAAGTAGAGAAAAGCATGAACAAATACACAAAAATGGCTTAAATCCACAAATCCCCAGCAGAGTCGCCAGTTGTGAGACATGGGAAAAAATCACCGGTGTGATCATCCCTCCGTCAACACACGGGGCTCGAAATAAAAACGGGAGAGTCGCCACCATTCATGATTTTGGGGTGAGAATGGACACCAAAATATTTAAAAATCATCAAAAAGTGCAAAAATGCCAATTATAGGGTAAAAATAACCCTACTTAAAAATCAAATCCAGAGATGGGTAAGGGGATTAGATTATGAACGGGGGAAGGTGTTAGGCACCCCCATTCATCCACACGAAGTGGTAGCCAAGTGTATGTTCATGCATAAAGAAAGTAAGAAAGCTTGCTAAACATCATAAAAAACCTTGAAAAATGTCAAATGTATGATATTTTCACATGAAGATCTAAATGGATTCTAGATCCTCTCTTATGTCAATATCATTTCTGGAATACCACAAAAAGATGGAAATCAAAGCACAAGTTGCTCAAAACCAAGTTGAATCAAATCCGGGAAGTTTGGTAAAAAGTATGCCATTTGCCTTAAAATCATTCAAATCCAATATTAAATTGAACCAAACCAAATCCATTTGAAAGATTAGGGTAAATAAGAGTTTCATGCAAAATTTCAATCCATTCCGATAAAAATCCTAGGAGTTATGCTCCTTTGAAGTTGCTGCTGGGGATTTTTAAAATTGATAAGTGGGCAACTTTGGAAAATTGTCTAGAAAAATCCACTACATAAACATCCACGAAATTTGGTGTGATTGAAGTCTGTATGGCCATCTTTCAACAGAAACTAGCCTCATACAAAAATCCCTTCGGATGTGCCTTGGGTGGTCTCCCGAACACGCCCCGAAGATCACAGATTTACCCAGAAAAGTACAAATGAACAGTTCTGAGTAAATCGGCTACCAATAATTCAAATGGAATCCAAAAATTATGAAACCAACTGGATTGGAAAATAGACTCATAAAGGAGTGCATAGAAATAAAAATATTCAAATCGGACTTAAATCGAACACATGGCGCTCCGTCGAAGTGACAAGTTCTGTATTTGAACCTGAACTGTCTACTCAACTTCGACAGAGAGGTGTCAAAAATCCGCTAGATAGAAATTTGTAAAATTTGGTGGACATAAACTAGACAGCCTCACCTTTCCCATGGTTCTGGAATCGCCCCAAAATTCATCCGGATGATGAAGTTATGGGCGTCCGAAGTAGGGGTACAGGTGCTGTCAAGCTAAGCCATTTTTGAAGAAAAAACCAAATCCGAAAATTGATACAAATGTGTGATTCGTGCAAGATGAACACAAATACTTTAAAAATCATCCAAAAGGCATTCCAGAATTGATTGAGGCCATTTATTTGAGATTTATCACAATAAATGCAATAAACCCCAAATATGTGCCTATCCCGCCAAAATAGTGATATGTATGTGCAAGTGTAAAAAAACCAAACAAGATCAATAGCATGCATACATATTCATCCAAATAGGGTTCTAAGACAGCCTAGGGTTCTGTTCCATTATCGTTTCCCTCTGTTCTCTCTCCCCGTTAAACACGGTTCTTCAAGATAATCAAGGGTACTTTGAATATGGAACGGTTTACAATCAATCAAAAAGGCCTTATGCTACATGGGTTCTAGCACTAGGGTCAATCCCCAGTCTCGTTTATCCTAGATCCGCCTTCACGTTTTACGGCTAGGGGAGTCTTGAGATACTTTGAGCCGGGGAAGGATTTCCACACATACAAACAAGGCTTTACACTACAGAAAGGTAGAAGAAGAGATCTAGATCTAGGAATGTAAAGACAGAAAATAAAAAGAAAAGTTGAGGCTTACCTGAGTTCTGGAGGCGATTCCGCAACGGTTTTCTTCTTCTCTTGGAGTTCTTCTTTGCGAGAATTCAAAACAAGAGTTGAGTCCCCTTTGCTTGAGGAGGAGCCTCCTATTTATAGGCAAAGGTTAGGGTTAGGGTTGGTGAGAATGGTAGACACAACATAATGTCTATAGCCCACCAACCTTAACCCTAAGGCTATTTCCGAGATTTCCCCTCATTTAATGAGGGATATGATGGTAAAAGTGAAAAGCTCTTGGAAAACCCTAATTTTGAGCAAACTTAAAGTATCCGGTATATCAGACCGGATAAAAAAGGGCCTTAAGGTATCCGGTACATGGTACCGGATACACTAAGGCTCACATGTATCCGGTATGAGTGTCCGGATACAGGAAGGAGTACTTGTATCTGGCCTGAGTATCCGGATACAGGTAAAAGTTTATTTTCTTCAATTTCTGTGCTGGCTTTCCAGGAGATAATGATTTTTGATGATTGTTTGTGCAATTTGGGGTGTCTACAGGTATCTTATTGGGAATTATAAGACTATCCTACTCATTAAATATGTATTTTGAGGATTTTACAGCATTCATTTTGCTTGATTTGGATTTATTTATTTTTTTGGTAGCATTGATTTGGATTTATGAAAGTGAGGTTAAAACTCTTACATGATTTGGCAAGGCTCTTAGCCTATGGTTTTCTTAGTGGTGGATGGGGAATTCCACTTGGCATATGTTGTGATTGGGCAATGAATGAGGAATTCCACTTGACCCCGGTTTGAGCACTGGTTTTGCTCATGGATTTGAATGGTTTGATTTTGAATTGTGCATCGTCTAAATGATATTGCCCTTAGTGTGGATCCACAATGAATTTAGTCAATGTATTGGTGTTGGCTTGCTAGCTTTAATGTCCTTGTCCATATATCTTTCCACTAAGGGGTATCACTGAGGCCCTCTTGGGGCATAGAGGTGTTGTGGCAAAAACCCGTCATGAGGTATCGGCAGGATGTTCTTGTGATTCATGTTACTTATTTGGCAGTAGATGGGGTATTCCACTTGGACTTGATTATTGGTTTGGTTGTCACTTTCCAGCCCATACGTGGGTGCTCCACTTGTTGAATTGTCCCTAGCTAGGCTTCTCTCTGTAAGTCGTGTAGGTGGCAAATGGATAGTGGTCATTAATCTAATTTAGAGACACGCTAACCTACGAGTCCTAACAAGACATGCTTGCAATAAATGATTGTATTAATTTAACTATTGACTTTATGTATTATCCGACTGAGTTGTTTTGGTTACATTCGGTACTTTATATTTGAGCATATTATTAGGATGTTATAAAAATGCATAAATTGTTTCTATACATACATGTTTGCTACTTACTGGGACTTTCGTCTCACGCGTGTTTTGTTTTTACCGGATTTGTTTTCAGCTCCTCTTGGTGAGCCACATACTGGGGCAGAGATTGAAAGTGAGCTCAAGTACAAGCCAGAGGATTACTACTACCCATAGTAGGATTCTCTTTGTGATGTTGTATTTTGTTTTTGGGGAACTATAAATGGGATTGTAAATATTCCTTTTGGACTTATACACTTGAGAGATATCTTTTGTATATGTCTGTATATATTGGGAAAGAATTTGTGAGCATTTAGTTGCCTTAGTTATATTTTGTTCACACATATATCTTATCTTTTGGAGTTATTATACATGTGACCTTTTTTTATATGGAAAATTTTATTCCATGCTTCTTTAGCTTATGTACTTTGATGATTACTTTGTAATTGCCCAGGTTAATTGTATTAATTAGGTT
The DNA here is from genome assembly GCA_947561395.2 of Buxus sempervirens. Taxonomy (NCBI): domain Eukaryota; kingdom Viridiplantae; phylum Streptophyta; class Magnoliopsida; order Buxales; family Buxaceae; genus Buxus; species Buxus sempervirens. The sequence goes on along the minus strand of OX387190.1, from coordinate 17,535,776 downwards.
CTTTTGAGCCCATAAGTAGGTTTCGGGGACAGGTTGGTGCCGTGATAGGGTAGAACCGGTTCTGGGGCGCTACAATGAAGGTGATTTGGACTGAACCTGTAGTAACTTCCTAGGCTGCCTACGTACCCAAATAGGGATCAAGTCATACGTAGTTCCTTTATTTTGTTAGGCTGTCATTCCAAGTTTTCAACCTAAGTTTTTTTAGGGCCATATATAGTTTAAACTCATATAAGCTAGGAGTATCATACAGTTTAAACTCATACGACAAGGAGTGTTTTAGATAGTTTAGGCTCGTATCTAGAAGCAATTTCTTCATGTACAATATTTTTCAAGAACTTGCCATTGATGGGAGTGATCCTTTGATCTTCTGGCGTAACTAACTTGTAAGCTCCATTTTTGTAAACCTCTTGAACTATGTATGGACCATCCCATTTAAAGAGGAATTTGCTCCTAGTTCGATGATACATATTAATTGGCCGTTGGACAAAAAATACTAATTCTCCCTTTTGGAATGCATGTGGCTGTACCTTCTTATTAAAAGCTTTAGAGAGACGAGCTTGGTAGCACTCTAATTGTTGCTGTGCTTTGAGTCTTTTCTCATCCAGTGCTTCTAGTTCTGCAAGACGAAGGTTAGCATTCTCTTGTTCAATAAGGCCTTCTTGTATTGCAATCCGTAAAGATGGAATCTGACATTCCAAAGGAAGAATGGCTTTTACCCTGTACACAAGAGAATATGGAGTGGCCTTCGTAGTTGTTCGATATGTTGTTCTGTATGCCCAAAGAGCTTCTTGCATTCTTTCATCCCATTCCTTCTTTTCCCTTAACGCGATTTTCTTCAACAAATTGCATAGGGTTTTGTTAAATGCTTCAGCCAACCCATTAGTAGGAGCATTATACATTGACGATTGCTTTTGATTTATGTCAAATTTCTCACAGAATCGGTCCATGGCACTATTACTAAAAGGAGTTCCATTTTCAGTGACAATGTAACGAGGGATGCCATATCGATAAATTATATTAGACCGAATGAAGTTGATGACATTCTTCTTTTTTACTTCTTTGAGTGGCACTGCCTCGGCCCACTTGGAGAAATAATTAGTTGCAGCTAAGATGTATAGATGGTTGCCCGAAGTCTTTGGTAATAGCCCAACAACATCTAATCCCCATGATTTAAAAGGCCAAGATGCTACTGTAGGATGCAACGGTTCTAGAGGTTAATGTATGAAATTTGCATCAAACTAGCCAAGTTAACATCGCTTTACATATTCTATAGCATCTTTAATCATGGTAGGCCAATAGTATCTCATCATTTTCACTTGGGAATGAAGCTTTGGTCATGATTGATGAGCACCACATATGCCAGAATGTGCATTTTCAGGAGCTTCTGTTGCTTCTTCCTCTCCCAGACATCTCAGAAAAATGCCATCATATGAGCGGCGATACAATATGCCTTTATAACGAATGAACCAAGGTGCGTGACGTCGTATTTCAGTTCTATGCCATGTATCTTTAGGCAACTTCCCATGCTCCAAGTAATTGATGATTAGATATCACCAGTCTTCTTTCTCAATTACAAGTACTAAGACAATGTTTGCTTCTTCATTGTCAATGAAATGAGGCTGAAAAAGCAGAAGTACCCATTTGCGAGAAACTGGAACGACAACAGAGTCTCCCTCAGTTAATGCTAAGGTAGATGCCAAATTAACCAAAGCATTAGCTTCTCGATTATCTGATCTTGGTAAATGCTCCAGGATGATATGCTCAAAACGTTCCATGAGTCTCATTGCATACTGACAATATGGGATGAGGTCCGACTTCTTAACATCATAATCTGTTAATAGCTGCTTTATAACCAACTTGGAGTCAACAAATACATTAAGATGTAAGAGGTTCATCTCAAGAGCCATCTCAAGACATTTTAAAAGGGCATGATATTTTGCCACATTATTTGAGTTTAATTCAGCTAAAGTGAAAGAATAAAGTAGCACCTGCCACTCTGGCGAGACAAAGACTACTCCAGCTCCTTTTGTCGGGATGCACCATCAAAAAACATTTTCTAAGAAGAAATAAAGTTGATGTAAAAGACCTTTTCATCGGGTAAATCTTCTGACAACTCTCAATTGGTTGGAATAGGATGATTTGCCAAGAAATCGGTCAACGCTTTTCCCTTGATAGCCTTTTGAGGTACAAAAAAAATTTCAAACTCTGACAAGAGAAGAGCCTATTTAGCTAAGCGTCAAGATAGGACTGTGAGACATGGAAAATCAATCGAATGACTTCATAATCATCACACGGGATTAAGACAAAGGAGGAGTTACCACCATTCAATTTTTTTAGGTGTGAATGGACACAAAAAATCATCAAATAAAGTAAAAAAAGCAAGAAAAACAAAATTAGAGTAAAAATAACTCTAATAAAAAAATAAATCAGAGATGGGTAAGGGGATTAGATTATGAATAGGGGAGGGTGTTAGGCACCTCCATTCATCCACGCAAGGTGGTTGCCAAGTATTGTTCATGCTAGAAAAAATGCTTGCTAATTAAAAAAACCCAAATTAAAAGTATGCAAAAGAACAAAAAAATGTATGGCCTTTTTTATATGAATGGCCCAATTAATTCTGGACCCTTCATATAAATATACCATCTTGAGGGTTTCATGATTGAATAAAAAATAACAAGCAAAAAATAAAAAAAAACAAATCTAAGTAAAACACCAAAAAGGCTAGATTTAAGTTAAATCCTTGAAATAAAAATTAAAATCAGAATATTGAGGAATTAATCCTGAACAATCTAGGGTACAGATCTAGTAAAAATCTCTCATTAATTGAGAGATCTAAACCGAATACCCCCAAAAAACATCAAAAGGGAGAGTTTAGACCATAGGGTCTTCTCTCAAAAATTAAAATAACACAAAAATCATCTCATAATATGGAAGAATAACTCCGAATCATCTAGGGTACAAATCTAGTCCAGTTTTCCCATTGGTTGAGAGACCTAAACCAGATACACTCAAAAATATCAAAAAGGAGAGTTTAGACCATAGGGTCTTCTCTCAAAAAATTAAAATAATACAAAAATCATCTCAGAATGCTGGAAAGTAAGTCCAAATCATCTAGGGTACAAATCTAGTCCAGATTTCCCATTGGTTGAGAAACCTAAACCAGATACACCCAAAAATCATCAAAAAGGAGAGTTTAGACCACAGGGTCTTCTCTCAAAAATTAAAATAACACAAAAATCATATCATAATATGGGATAATAAACCCAAATCATCTAGGGTACAGATCTAGTCCAGATTTCCCATTGATTGAGAGACCTAAACCAGATACACCCAAAAAACATCAAAATGGAGAGTTTAGACCATAGGGTCTTCTCTCAAAAATCAAAATAACACGAAAAAACACCTCGTGAAACCCTGGAGGTTGCTTTAAGGCTTCTGATTTCAGATCTATCATATTGATCATGAAAGATCCAAAATCTTAGCCTAATGATTAAAAACATGAAAAATATAAAAGGAAAGAAAACAATGAAAAAAATTAAAATCTAGGAGGAAAATGAGATCTAAGGCTATGAATAGCATAGATCTGTGGTATTCCTCCATATTTCATCACTAAGCAATCATACAATCTAAACAAGACATTAAAACTACACAGTTCTAAGATTACAATATATGGGGGTTTGCCCCTACGAATCCACCTGTCTCCCTTTCCCCTAGCTCTCTCTTCACTTTTTACGGTTAAAGAGTAGTCTTGAGGTACTTGGAAGTAGGTTTGGCTAACAACCACACACAGGCCTTATTCTACAGAAGAAAGAAGAAGACAGAATAATCCTAGAATTTAAGAAAATAAAAGAAGAAAAGAGACAAACTTGGATTTCTGAAAGTAGAGAGGCAGGGGTTCCCTTCTTCACTTGGAGCTCTTCAATCTCCACTTTCTGGCCATTTGCTTTAGGGGAGGCCCTCTATTTATAGGCAAGAGTTAGGGCAAACTCAAGGGAAATGAAGCCCTAATGGTAGACACAAAAATGTGTCTAGAACCCTCCAACTTAACCCTAAAGCAGGGACTTTGAAGAATATGCTTAATCTCAGAGGCTAAATTTTGGAATCCCCACTTCTTAGACAGAGGTAAAACAGTAAAAAAGTGAAAACTCTCAGGATTTTCCAATTTGGAGCAAAACATTAGTATCCGACAAAACAGGTCGGATACAAACAAGTCTCTTTGTATCCGAAATAATATTTCGGATACAAATAGACAAGTGTGTATCCAAAATCTATTTTCGGATACAAAGAGATTAACCTTTATCCGAAATTTGATTTCGGTCACAAAAGAAAGACCGTTTTTTTTTCTATTGGCCAATTATTCATCATTTTTTACAGTGCAATTTGGGGTGTCTAAAAGGACATGTCTAGACATGATATATTTAAGTGAGTCAGCTTTGGAAATTAGTTTGATAGTGTGAGCAAGCAAGTAATGCCTTAGCTTTTTGACAGAAAAAATCAAAGCTAAGCATATGTTTTTTATTGGTGAGTAATTGACTTCAACACCAACAAGTGTCCTACTCAAATAATATAAAGCATTTTCCTTACCCTTGTCATTGACTTGTCCAAGTAGCGCTCCCAAAGATTGTTCTTGTGCAGCGATATAAAGAATAAGTGGGCGACCTGGAATCAGGGCTACTAGAACGGGAGGTTTTAAAAGGTATGCCGTAATACTTTTGAAGGCATTTCTGCAAGCTTCTTCCCATTCAAAAGGAATATCCTTTTTATCAACCGATTAAAAGGCAGACATTGTCCTGCTATGTTGGAGATGAATCTTCGAATATATGCTGGCTGACCTTGTAAACTTTTGAGCTCATGCAAGTTTCAGGGTTCTAGCATATTTTGTATTGCATGAATCTTGGACTGCTCAATTTCAATGCCACGATGTCGGACAATGAAGCCAAGAAATTTTCCTGATGAGACTCCGAAAGCACATTTTAGAGGATTCATCTTCAACTGATATCTTCATAGGCTTTCGAACACTCTTCTTAAGTCAAGGAGGTGATCTTGTCTTTTTCTAGAATTAACCACCAAATCATCAACATAACACTCAATAACTTTATGAAGTATGTCATCAAATATTTTTTGCATGGCACGCTGATATGTGGCTGTAACACCCCGAACCTGGGTCAATGCAAAACCAACACTCAACCCGAATCCGAAGTGCTACAGGCCCAAAGATTCTAAATACCAGACAATAAAATTCAATTCATATAACAATTCATATTAGAGTGCGGTCTTATCATTAATAAAAACCAATAATAAACTTGGATTAAAGTCATCCAAACCTTCTCATCAACATATAACTCAAGTCTGGTAAAAATCAGGTTCTATCACTCTCAATCTCAAAAACATCAAACCATAAATAACAAATAACTAATCAATGTCTCAAATAACAAAATAATCTCAAAACCTAACTACTCTGGATAATAGTAGTCCTCTAGAAGGAAATCAGCAAACTCACCCCCAGAAGCAAACCCCACGTCTCTCTCACGTGTATCAGCTGAAAACAAAACAAAACAAATAGGAATGAGATACGAATATCTTAGTAGGTAACTGTGAGACATGGGAAAAAATCACCGGCGTGATCATCCCTCCGTCAACACACGGGCTCAACGCAAAAATTGGGAGAGTCGCCACCATTCATGATTTTGGGGTGAGAATGGACACCAAAGATTCAAAAGTAGGCAAAAATAGCCAAAAGACAAATTCTAGGATAAAAATAACCCTACTTGAAAATCAAATCCAGAGATGGGTAAGGGGATTAGATTATGAACGGGGGAAGGTGTTAGGCACCCCCATTCATCCACACGAAGTGGTTGCCAAGTGTATGTTCATGCAAAAATAAAGTAAGAAAGCTTGCTAAAAATAATGAGAAACCTTGAAAAAGGTCAAATGTATGATATCTTCACATGAGAATCCAGATGAATTTTGGATTCTCCTCTTATGTCAATATCATTTCTGGAACATTAAAGAGGTGGAAATCAAAACACAAGTTGCTCAAAACCAAGTCAAATCAAATCCGGGAAGTTTGGTAAAAAGTATGCCATTTGCCTTGAAATCATTCAAATCCAATTCTAAATTGAACCAAACCAAATCCATTTGAAAGATTAGGGTAAATAAGAGTCTCATGCAAAATTTCACTTCATTCCAATGAAAAATCTAGGAGTTATGCTCCTTTGAAGTTGCTGCTGGGGAGTTTTAAAAGTGGTAAGTGGGCAACTTTGGAAAATTGTCTAGAAAAATCCACTACATAAAAGTCCACAAAATTCGGTGTGATTGACGTTTGTATGGCCATCTTTCAAAAGAAACTAGCCTCATACAAAAATCCCTTCGGATGTGCCTTGGGTGGTCTCCCGAACAGGCCCCGAAGATCACAGATTTACCCAGAAAAGTACAAATGAACAGTTCTGAGTAAATCGGTTACCAATAATTCAAATGGGATCCAAAAATTATGAAACCAACTGGATTTGAAAATAGACTCATAAAGAAATACTCAGAAACAAAAATCACTCGAATCAGACTTAAAACGAACACATGGTGGTCCGTCGAAGTGACAAGTTCTGTACTTGAACCTGAACTGTCCACTCAACTTCGACAGAGAGGTGTCAAAAATCCGCTAGATAGAAATTTGTGAAATTTGGTGGACATAAACTAGACAGCCTCACCTTTCCCATGATTCTGGAATCACCCCAAAATTCATCCGGATGATGAAGTTATGGGCGTCCGAAGTAAGGGTACAGGTGCTGTCCAGTTAAGCCACTTTTGAAGAAAATCAAATCCGAAAATTGACAAAGTGTGTGAGATTCGTGTGAGATGAATCCAAAACCTTTGAAAAAATTTAAAAATACTCCAGAATTTGATTGAGGCCATTTATTGGAGATTTATCACAATGAATGTAATAAATCCCCAAATGTGAGCCTATTCACCAAAAAAAGTGTAATATGTGTGCAAGAGTGGAAAACCAAGTTCCCCTCTTCTTCCTCAAGCGTAGATGAAGATCCCTCTTAATAGTAATACAGAACTCCTTCTCGATGAAAAAAGCCTCAAGATCAATGAAAGCTCCTTCTCTTCTTTCTCGGTCTCTGTTTTCCTTCAGTCATCAGAGAATACAATTTCCAGAATAAGATTAGTATTAAGAGAAGTATTCTCTTAAGTATTAATCCTATTTTAGACTCATGATCCCATGCATCTCACTGAAATCAACTCCTATCCTACTAACCAAACAAATTAATTAATAGTCTTGAATTAATATTCACTTCAATATCTTCTGATTCAATGGTCAGATTTGTCTTAATCTCTGGATCTCCTCCATCAATGTGATTACCTATTTTTATAATTACAATCCATCAGTAAAATCCTCAATAAAATACTGATTATTATTTAATTAAAATTTTATGCAAATTTTCGGCGTCTTACAGTTGCACCTACATTCTTTAACCCCAAATGCATAACTTTGTAACTATAAATTCCTTTTGGTGTGCGGAATGCAGTAAGCTCTTCATCCTTTAGAACCATTCGGATTTGGTTGTATGCCGAAGACCCATCCATGAAAGATAATGCTTCATGTCCTTGGGTGGCGTCAACCATTAGCTCGGTGATAGGAAGCGGAAATTCTTCTTTTGGGCATGCATTATTAAGATCTCTGAAATCAACACAAACCCGTATTTTGTCCGTTCTTCTTTTTAACTGGAACAATATTTGCTATCCATAAAGGATACTTGACCTCCTGAATAAATCCAGCCAAGCTTGTTGACTTCTGCTCCATTTCGAGGGACGAGCTCAGGCCTAAAAACTGTTTTGCTTTCTTAATTGGTCGGACTCCATGTTTGACAACTAGATGATGAACTGCCACTTTAGAATTAAGGCCAGGCATTTCCTTGCAAATCCATGCAAACACGTCTCTGAATTCACACAAAAGATTGAAATAATTAGTCTCTTATTTAAGTGTTAGATTAACACTTACAAAAATTGGCTTAGGATCTTCAGGAATACCCAAGTTGAGTTTTTTTAATTCATCAACCGTAGTGTAGACACCCCAAAATGGCATTATTTTTGATAAATCTTGAAAGAGAGAAATATCTTATTGGAATTTTCAATTCTTAGCATTGGGTTTGAGATCCTTAACCCATTTGAATCCAAAACCACAAAGGAAAAGACCCAAATTCAATCTTTTGCGCAAAGTCAAACTTTTCCGGTTGAATTTTGTTGACTTTTGAGTCCAAAAAATGAAATATTTTTAAGGCAAGATTTCAAGATAATTTTTCCCGGTAATCAGGTTTTTAGCAATGTTATTGCATAAATGAATTTTTGAGCCTTTAAATTTTGACAAATACCTTGGTATTAACATGTTGAATCTTTTTACCAGACCTGAAAAACCGGAATTTAGCCTTGAACTGGAAATTTAACTTTTTTTATTAACTTGGAATTTGGGTCTGGAACTATTTTTAATGGATTCAAATTTGGGGGGGGGGGGGTGTTTGCTTATTTTCATGTAATATCTTAAGTAAATAGAGATTAAAAAATACGATGACATTACATGTAAATAAGTATTGCATGTACAGGTAAGGGTCAAGGCTATGCAGAATCTGTGCAGACAAGCCATTTTGGTCTTGTCCGCATATGGTATGCGGTTTGGACAAAACCGCATATAGTATGCTGTTTGGTCTTGTCTGCATAATATATGCAAATTGAACTTGACCGCATTGTATGTGCGGTCACGTTCAATTTGCGCAAATTCGCAAATACTCGCTTTTGGAGTCATATTTATCACTCTTACCTCTCTCTGGGAGATGTGATCTCCCCTTTTTACCCTCCGTGGTTTGTTAGATTTACTTCAACTCATGTTTTAAAACTGAGTTGGAAGATTCTAGAACCCTAGTTTGGCATACCCTTATGACCACCCATGCCCTTGAGTTTGCCTAGAAATAGAGGGCCTCTCCTCAAGCAAATGGCTGAGAATTAAAGCTAGAAGAGCTCCAAGTGAAGAAGAGAACCCCTACATCTCTGCTTTCTCAAATCCAGGTAAGCCTCTATCCCTTTTTATTTTTTGTTTTTAAATTATAGGGTTAGTCTGATCTTCTACTTTTTCTATAGAACAAGGCCTATTTTTTGTTTGTAACCTCCTACCTAACTCCAAGAACCTCAAACATCCTCTCTAGCCGTAAAATGTGAAGAAAGAGCTAAGGGAAAGGGGAGTAGGAATGGATCCCTAGGTTAGAACCCTGTTATGTGATGATCTTCTATATCTTTTAGATTTTCTATTTGTGGTCTTATTATTGATTTTTATTCTGAATTTGGAGGAATCCTATGGATCCATGCTATTCATAGCATGAGACCCTCTTTTCCTCCTAGTGATAGTGATTTCCTATACAACTACACCCACCACACCGATTTCTTTCTTTTGGTTATATTAGGCTAGGATTCTGGATCTACCATGATCAATATGGTAGACCTGAATTCATAAGCCTTAAAGTAACCTCTAGGGTTTTACGAGGTGATTTTTAAGGTTTTTTAATCTTGGAGAGAGGATCCTATGGTCTAAGCTCTCCCCTTTTGATGTTTTTTATCAACATGGGTGAATCTGGTTTAAATCTCTCAACTAATGAGAAATCTGGTCTAGATCTGTACCCTAAATAGTTCAAGTCTTTTCCTTCAAGGTATTTTTCAAATGATCTTAATTTTTATCATGGATTTTCAAGACTTCAATGATTTAACCTAAAGTTGGTTTATTCAAGTTTTACTGTTGGTTTACTTTCTTTGATGATTATTTTAATTCTTATTCAATCATGAAACCCTAGATATGGTGTATTCATATGAAGGGTCCGAAATTAATCGGATCATTCATATGGAAGAACCATACATCTTTTTATACTTTTTCTTAACTTCAGATCGAGTTTTACTTGCAAGCTTTCTTTCTAGCATGAACAATACTTGGCAACTACCTTGTGCGGATGAATAGGGGTGCCTAACACCTTCCCCTATTCATAACCTAATCTCCTTACCCATATTTGGTTTTTTATTTTAAAGTAGAGTTATTTTTGCTCTAGTTTTGCCTTTCGTATTTTATTTGATTATTTTGGTGTCCATTCACACCTAAAAAGGAATGGCGGCGACTCCTTGATTCAATAAGCCCGTGTGATGATTAGGAAGTCATTGAATTGATTTTCTATGTCTCACAACTGGCAACTCCGCTGGGGACCCTGTGGATTTAAGCCATGTTTTGTGTATTTGTTCATGTTTTGTTTTTATTTTGAATGCTTGCTGTTTTGTTTGTTTATATTGAGTATGCTTCATGTGTTTTAGATCTGATTTTATATGATAGAGATTCATAAGGATAGGGCATGTATGTGTTGCTTGGTTGTGTCTAGAATCATGTTTAGGGGCTTTATCTTGTCACACATGCTTACTTGCTGTATTTTTATGATAACATGCTTTGGTTTGGGTGTTTAATGCTAGGTTTTGATCATGAAAATTATGAGCATGAAATTTGGGTGTTTAGTGGGTATTTTGAATTTTTCAAGCATGTTTTCCATGGTTAATTGCTTCTTATGCAACATGATAACATGATTTTTTTATGGATATATAATGATCATGTTTAGGTGTTTTTATTACCTTGTTTATTTTTGCTTATTTATTTCCAATATGATCTCCATACATGTCTTGGTGAATGTATATATGCTTGGCTGCGAAAAAGAGTGGCAAGGGGCGTTAGTTTAATGTTTCCAACTCTTTTAAATGCACTGTGCACTTTTTTTTATTTTTTTACACAGCCTACCCATTACCTATAGGCAGTTGAACCTGAATGTGTGTAGCTTGATGCAACGAGGTCGTTACTTTGGAAAGCGAAAGTGAAAACATTCACCATATAACTTTGAGCTAATGATGTGATCACAATGTGGATCTTTGATTCTGGTCATCATTAGGCTTGAGATCTAAGTTAGCATTAAGCCAAAACCCAAAACCCCTACGATTAAAGGTGGAGAAACAAGTTTTCAGCTAAAGTAAACAATTATGATGGGAAAATGGGTTTGTAATTGAGGGAAGGCCGTTGCATGGTTCACAAGCTAAGGTATGATATGGATACCATATTGAAGGTAAACACAAGGTAACAAGGTAATATCAGTTTTTTAGAATTACCTTCATATCATGTAAAGTAAGTGCTATGGTGTCCATATATTTGGGATGGAATTTTTCCAAATGAGGTCTGTATCCTAAGATTGGTGTAGCCTATAGGAAGAGTTTTTAACTCTTCTCAGAAGTCATCTTACCAAAAATCCATATAGGAGGCAACCAAAAGTACAAAATCCATGAATATGGTATCTAATTTTTGAGGGGACATGTACCCTCATGAGCATTCATGCATTTTTGTAAATATAGTGTCAAAGTCCACTTTGGGACAATTTATAAGCCTTTCAATGGTAAACAGTATGTTCGGATGAGCAATCAAGTTAATCAAATCGATTGGAAAAAAATTCAAATTGTTCGTAATTCGCACTCAATATGCAGACTTAGCCTGACCGCATTTGTTATGCGGACAAAGCTTGACTGTAGTGTATATGCGGTCAAAGCTAAACCGCACTGAGTATGCAGATTGCAGCTTTAAGTCAATTCTAGAGACTTTTGCAAACAAATTTGGTTCCTTTAACCTTTAAGTGATACAAACAGATAATAAACAATTCAATAAGGGTAAAGGGCATCCAAATTCTTCTAAACTCACTTAAATCAAAGGGTTAAGCTCATTTTAGGAAATTTTACCTAATTTGAACTAGTAACTTAACTCAATGAATGGAAGTAATAATGGAAAATTGAGTTTGAATCAAAATATACTTCAATTGAACCTGAAACCACATCAATGTTGCAAAACATATTCTTGAAGTGCAATCTAATGGAAGAATGAGGAAAGAAAATTTCAAATCATTCTAATTTCCAAGGTTTGATAAGAACAATCCAATTTAAAATTTTGTTCTTTAATAATAAATTTCCAAACATAAAAAAAAAAAAACTTTTCTTAAAGAACAATGTGATTGTCAAACCATAGGTATTTTGGGAACCTTAGAATCTCAAATAGGACACTTGGAAGCCATTAAATTCCAAGCAAAAAATTTTAAAAATCAACTTCCTTAATGCAACTACAGTTTTTTTTTCAACTCAAAAGTCTTAAAGAAAAATTCAAAGATATCATGGGTCTCTGAAAGCCTTTGAATTTCAGATTTTCTTCAAATTGCCATGGGCCTCTGAAAGCTTTTGAATTTCAGATTTTCTTCAAAATTTTCATGAGCCTTTGAAAGTATTTGAATTTCAGATTTTCTTCAAAATTTCCATGGGCCTCTAAAAGCTTTTAAATTTCAGATTTTTAACTTCATAGGCCCTTGGAAGCCTGAGTAATTCCATCTAACCCTTCATAGGCTCCTAAAAGCCTGTATAATTTCAGGAGACTTTGAAAGCCTTGTGTAACGCCCCTAACCCGAGTCAATGCAAAACCAACATCCGATCCGAACCCGGTTCGCTACTGTAACAACCCGAATTCAATTCATCAACCAAATCCGAGATGTTACTGGCCCATATCAAATAAACATCAAGAATATACCAGACTAAAGAAATAAATGATCTATTCATTACTTAACTATCAGAGTGCGGAACATGTGTGTGCGGAAGTATACTCTAATATCCTCAAGAAACTGAGATATAATTAACCATCAAAAATCAATATTAAAGTCTGATAAAATAAAAGGGTCACTACTCTCTCATCTCTTTAATACATCAAACCAACATATGAATAATAATTTGATCAAAATAACTAAATCCATATCAATCCACAACCTCAGACAAAATCCGGATAATAGTACTCCTTCGGCGAATAATCAGCTAGCTCTCCCTGGAAATCACTACTATGATCCCCTCTTGCGTATTAGCTGAAAAATGAGATAAAGGTAAGGTGAGATATGAATATCCCAGTAGGTAACACATGCATGTTTAAACAGTTCATATACATAAAATAACAGTTCATGCACTGTGCGCATGGGAAAATGGGACGCGGCGGGGCGCAAGCCATTTGCACGTGTTCCTCCGGATGGGTAAAAAGGTAATTTTCGAGTCGCCACTGCTTGATGGGGTGCAGGCAGACACCTAGGTGCCTAAGTTTTTCTATTAAGGCTTGGTCTACGGCTTGAGATTCTAAGCAAGTTCTCAGTTGCGGTCTAGGGAAGTCCGTAGACACCCAGTCCATCCTGTCGAATGACGGGTCCCATAGGATTCCCTAGTTTGAGTCAACTCGATCTGTCTATTCACCCGATTCCTAATCCAGCATTCAAATTTGGTTAAGTCTGACAGGATCGCCAAAGTGGTGTGGGTCCCTTTGCTTGATTTTATCTTTTCAGCTTAGAGTGAGATGGGTCTGATTGGGTGGACCCCGTTGGAAGGCCCACGGATCCCTTGGTAGGCCAAGTGTGGTCCACATGTCCCCTTGGCGGGCCTCGGTCTAAGCCTATGAGGCCCTTTGGGCTTTGGTTTAATGAATTTTGAAATTCAAGTTTGATTATTTAAGTGGATTTTCATGCCAAAGTGGGTCGGGATTTGCTTTGTAGGCCCTTGAGTGGGCCACACAGTTGGTTGCCAAGTGATTTTGATTATCTTTCTTAATCTGTGCCAAAATAGGCCAGGATTTGGGCTTGGGGCCCTTTACCTGGGCTTGGGCTTGAAAGCCCAAGACTTCCCAAGTTAGGGTTTGGAAACCCTAACCTTGTTTGGTTCAATGGGCTTAGCGGGTCCGGCAGGCCTTGCCCGTGGTCTCGGCCAAACCATGCATAAATCTGATCACCATGCCCTTGAAATTAGGCTTTGGTGGGTCTCCAATGGTGTGGCCCACTCATTCAATTTGATTATCTTTACTTAACTAAAAGTAAGTTAGTCGGGCTTAGTGGGCCCCGTTGGAAGGCCCACTGGAAACCAAATTAGACCAGGTCGGTCCATGGCCCATCCTGGGTTTCCGGGTGACCCGGAAACCCTACTGGTTCAACCGGTTTGATCAAACAAGGCACAAAACAGGCGAAAGGGCCAAAAACCAACAAAAATGAAGTTTCTGTAGTGTAGCTGACCTAAGTTGTCGGCTACACACGGAAACCAGTGTAGCCGACCACTCTAGTCGGCTACAAAGAAAAGCAAGTGTAGCCGACCACTTTGGTCGGCTACAAGCAAATATAAGCTGATCCGACCTGAGTTGTCGGATCAGCTAAAAAATGCCATTTTTTCAAATCTCTGCAATGGGCTTGGGTTTCTGGGCTTCTTGAGGTGTTCCAGTGGTTGTGTGGGCCCACATTGGTTCAAGGAATGAAGGAGCATGCTTTTTGGTCTCTTTTGGGGGTCTCCATAACATGAAAGAAGGAAAGGTATAGGAAAATGCTTTCTCCCACCTGCACCTCATGCAATGGCTAAACAGGGACCATGTGGTCCCTGTTTTGGTCTAGCAAATCACACAAAACAGCAAGCTGAAGACAATCATGGAATCCAACCAATCGAGAACCTAAACATGCTTGAGCTATGACCACCTATGCCTTGCTATGCCACATGCATTAGACTTGGAAATACATACACTTAAGCTTGTGCCAGAGAAAGATAATAAAGTGATTAAAGAGGCCTAGCATGCTTCTAGAGTGGGGCGTATGTGATCACATGGTGCTTGTGAAAATAAGAAGGCAATCCACACAATCATGCACAAAAAGGACATCCTGCAGGAGGGTGGGGATAGCAACCATTTGTAGGGAGGTTGGCATGCTACAAGGGGCTGGAAGGTGCTAACATGAAGGCACTAGCGAGCATTCATCACTAATAAACATGCATACATGGCTTAAACTAATCATGCCAACAATCTCCAACATTACCTTCATGCTAAAACAACACAAAAAAGCATTTAATAAGACACTTTAAAGAAAGGAAAGAGGGGAGGTTAAGATGGGATACATTAGACAAGCAACAAGGGGGGAACAAGCCCCCCCCCCCCCCCCCCCCCCCACATTCAAATGAGTAGTAGACGGTGGCAAAACAGCGACTTGGTAGCCATTAAAGCCACCTCAAGGGGACTCTCTCCCTCTCTTTGAAGCCGTGTACACTCCCCTTACCGTGGGAGTTCCTCTCATCCAAAGTGAAGAGAAAAAAAGCATGAAAAAGAGATGAAAATATGCTAGGGAGGGGAAGGATTACATGCCGAAAATGGGAGACATCACAACATACTTGGAATATGCCGAATCCGACTTATATTGAATAAAAAGTCAAGGGGAACATTACCTTGTGTGTCACAAACCCTGGAGAAATGTGATTGATCTCCTTTGAAGCAAAAACAAGGGCTGGAACCTCCTTCTTCTTGCGCCAACAGCAAGTCTTTCTCCTTTGGGTTTGATGAGAAAGAAGAGGAAGAGAGAAACCATGGGTGGAAAGGGCTTAAGGTGGTGTGGGGTGGTTGTGGAAGCAAGGAGTGGGCTTGGGAGGGATGAAGAGAGCTTGGGAGAGATGGGAGAGAGGTTAGAGGGGAAAATGGAGAGACCAAAAAAATGAGCTAACCCCTTCAACGTATGGGGGTTTGGGGTTTTTATAATGTAGATGATGCATGGGAGGTGCATGCATACATAGGGGGAGAGAGAGAGAGAGAGAGAGAGAGAGAGAGAGAGATGCATGCATGGATGATGATGATGCATGCCCATGTGGGAGAGAGAGAGATAGATGCATGCATGGATGATGCCCATGCATGCCCATAGGAGACATCAATCATGAGCAAATCTTAATATTTGTGGATTGGTCCCTGATACTTTGGATATTTACAGATTTAGTCCCTGATACTTTTGGACATTTACAAATTTAGTCCCTGATACTTTTGGACATTTACAGATTTGGTCCCTAAGATATTTTCCCAACTTTGGATATTTATGGATCTAGTCCCTGATACCCTTGGATATCTGCAGATTCACCCTTGAGATATTTTTCATTGATTTGGGTAATTACAAATTTAATCCCTGAGACCTTTTGCTCTGCTGCTTGCCACGTGTGCAGTTTTCCGGCATTGCTGCCCTAGAACTTCAACTGCTCACATCCTCTTCATCTGAATTCTGATTCAGGCAAACTCAGTTACGTTAGAATCGTATCTGAGCCCTCTATCCATTGGCATAGGGTTAAGCAGTTGATTCGGGGTTTAGCAGAAAGTCAACTTTCAGCTCCCCCTCAAGTTTGACCAGCCTGTAAATCCTTCATTCGGACTTCGATTCTAGCAAACTCAGTTGTGTTGGAACCGTGTCGAGATTCTCTATCCATTGAGATAAAGCAATGTGGTCAATTATCACTTGATCAAAAAGTCAAATTTTTGTCCCCTCGGGGTTTGACTTTTCAACTAGGGTTTGCATTTCCAGCTCTTCCGAGAGTGCAAAAATGAGGTGCTTACATGCACGATTAAGCAATCTCGACTAAGCAAGCTTGTATAACCATTCGTATCAATCATGGAATACAAAACTGTATATAAAACAGTTCTAAATATAAATTTCAGCAAGTTCCATGGTAGGAATCCAATATCATAAATCAATAGCATAATCCATACATTACTAGGATACACTAAACAGTCACATCTAACCAATATACCAAATACATGTCTCCAGCATGTATGCAACAGTAACAACATGTGTTTATGATTTTAGTGTCATTGTAGGTTTCACAAAGATAGATAAATCTTTTGAGATGACTCTCGACCAAACGCTATACCACCGTGTGGCTTAGGAGCAGTGCCACTAATGATACTCAAGCCCCATGCAACGTAGCTTAGACAAGAGCCGTAGTCACTGACTTATTACACACGTACTCATCAGAGTTGGTATGTACCACCAGAATGCAGCACCAGAATCAATACATGGAGATGGTCGCTTATCCACATGTACAGGGAATCACCAGCGGTTCACCGGGGTGTCCCTCCAGACATAGGACCATCCCAAACAAACCAACTTGTAAAGGAAGCGCGCTCGCACAAGGGAGAAATTCAACCCAAATGAAACATCCCTTAGCTATTTAGCCACAACTATGGATCTATAACCAGCTATGCCCACTAGACTCCAAAAATCCCTAAAGTCTAATAATTCTATAAGGGTTGGTGCCTAGCGGCATATAAAGGGTAAATCTGACATTTCCTTCAATATTCGGGTTAACTGATGTAACGCCCCGAACCCGGGTCTATGCAAAACAAGCACCAAACCCGAATCCGAAGTGATACTGGGCCCAAAGCTACTAATTACTAGACATTTAAATCCAACTAATTTCATTAATTATCAGAGTGCGGAAATTTAAAACATTAATTTCATCAATATACGTGGCTAACTATAACCCTCAAACTAACTCATCAACATTAATTCATAAATCTGGTAAATGGGTTTTCTAGCACACTTTCTCTCATATTCAATTAAATCATAAAATATCCATCAAGATACATCTATATCAACCTCTAAAAGAAAGATCTAAACGAAATAATAAAGATCCTCTGCTCAGTAATCTGCGACTTCCCCTCGAGTCAACCCCAAGGACGCTCTCACGTGAAACAGCTGAAAAATAAGATAATGAAGTAGGGGTGAGATACAACTATCTCAGTAGGTAACACATGCATGCTAGAAACAGTTTATATATAAAAGTAATCATTCATGCACGATAAAATAATCAGGTAGTCACGGTCGATAATAAGAACGATTAATCACCATATAAAACCAAAATCTAATCAGGGTTCGGAATAAAGAGAGTTTATTATGTAACCTTCGTTTCAATTAGAAAGGCAATATAATATAAATCAAACTCTTCTGATTCAAATGTAAATCATGTCATTCATAATTAATAGTAAGTCTCCATCTGATAACAACATTCTCCCATGTAGGATGCAATCACGCAGTAATCACATCTACCCTACATGAGGTCTCTCCCGCAGGAGTCATCATATCTCACCCGCAGGTGGTCACATCTCACCCGCAGGTGGTAATCACATATATCTCCCTTGTGGGATGCAATCACATCGTGATTACATCTCCCCCACAACAGGTCACATCTCTCCCGCAGGAGGTCACATATCTCCCCTGTGGGATGCAATCCAATCAGGATCACATCTCACCCAACAGGAGGTCTCATCTCACCCGCAGGTGGTCTCTCCCCTGTGGGATGCAATCCAATCAGGATCACATCTCCCCCAACAGGAGGTCTCATCTCTCCCGCAGGAGGTCATCTCACCCGCAGGTGGTCTCTCCCCTGTGGGATGCAATCCAATCGGGATCACATCTCCCCCAACAGGAGGTCTCATCTCTCCCGCAGGAGGCCATCTCACCCGCAGGTGGTCACATATCTCATCCGCAGATGGTACAATCTCTTATAGCCATCATGGCATTCGGTCAACGGTCCAATTATATTTTCAGAAGGAAATTACCTATATAGAATGCTTGTAACCATTTCAAGTGAATTTGATCCTCTTTAAACCCCAAATTGTACTAAATCATAAAACAAGGTAGTTAAATATCTAGTATAAACGTTTTAGTGTAATTGGACTTCAGGGACACCTTAAGAATAATCTTAGAGAAGTGTTACAAGGGGTGGAAATCCAAATATCCTATTTTATAATGATTTGGGACTAAGAATGTCATAAAGTTCTCAAAATACATTTTGGATTAGTGAAATAGTCTTAGGGTCCCTAATAAGGTCACCATACCAATAATCAATCAATTCTAAGACAAAAAGTTTCAGACCCCAAAAATATTCTAAGTCTAGTTAAAAACGCTGACTTTTGGTATATAATTTTTCTAGACAAATCGACAAGGAGTTTCGAGCTCAAATTTTTGGTTGTAGTCTATTGAAGGGTAAACACATCTCCTACAATTTTATGGGCTCCTGAATCACTCATCTGGGTATTAAACCCAAACCGGGCTTTTTGATAAAAACCGGGATTTAGGCATGAACTGGAAAGTTGACTTTTTATTGGCTGGGAATTAGACCTTGGAAGTATTTTTATTGATTCCAAATGGGGGGTAAAACCTTATTTACATGTAAAGACTTAAGTAAATGGAGCAATAAATACACAGGACATTTACTTAAATGTCTTTCATGTAATAAGGGTGCTATGCGAGAGGCTTGGGTTGTCTGGGAAAAGGTTGGAGAAGAAAAGGGGATGAAAAACTGTCGAAATTGCATTTTTTTGCTAGAGCGCCTAGGATCGCTCAGGATCGCCTAGGCGGTCAAAGGTCGGCGGTAGTACAAAATAGGTCGCCTGCGGTCCGTCGTCCCGCGGTCTCCGGCGTCCTCAATTTTTATAACTAGCGCCTAGGAGCGCCGAGGATCGCCGAGCGCAGAGAGGTAGGCGGTCTCCCAAAAACGAACATACAATGTTTAGAAATCTGATTTTTCATGTCCAGGATGATTCTAACATAATTATATGAATGATATCAAGCTAAATACATGTATATATAACACTAAAACATGCAATACAATCGATTAACCTCCAGAACACAAAACAAAACGAAAATCGGTGCTACCTACCTCTTGAACGTGTGCTCTCCTCTTCCTTCTCTAAACAGCAACACTCAGACTCAAAAGCACTCCTTTGGGATGAAGAAAACCAGAGCAACCTCTTCCTCCTTATTCTTTGGTCGTTCTTACCGTCGCTCTCCGTCGTGCGGCTAACAAATACGAGCAAGTCTTCCCAACCTATTCGTTTAGGTTATTTTAGCATATATATATATATACCTTCTATCCCACGCAATGCACACACAACAAACTCAATGCACATCGCCCAATCAAAATACTTTAGCTTTAAAATATTAATCTTACCGCGATAACTCGCGATCAGACGCTCCGATCTGCGCCAAACTCCTGATCTTCACTAATAATGATATTCTCTACAATAATAAATTATTTCCATCCATAATAATCCTAAAGAATATTAATTGTTATTTTATTTTAATATTTGGGAAAATTCGGGGTTTTACAACTGAGTTGGACTTATGATTTGAATTCTCATTATGTAATTATCTGGTTGATAGTGTAGTTTAAAGATGTTTGGTAACTGGTATTTCAAATGACAGGTTAAATTTTCCAAAGACTAAGTTTCACAGTTTCGTACAACGTTTGGCAACTAATGTCCTAAGTATCTTCCTAATTTATTTTTCTATAAAACAGGAAATTTAATAAATTATTTTGGTCTTAAAGCATCTTAATTAATGATTAAAATTTACTAAAAATAGTTTGGAGTTAAATCAAGTTTTGAAAATACGAATTTCTACATTTTCTACACAGAGCGCCCCGGATCGCCTAGGATCGCTCCGACGGTCTAGGGTAGGTGGTAGTTCAATTTCGGTCGCAGACGATAAATCGTCAAGCGGTCTCGATTTTTGCACTAGCGCCTAAGAGCGCCGAGGATCGCCAAGTACAGTGAAGTTGGCGGTCACTCAAAAACGAACAGAAAGTGTTTGTAAATGCGATTTTTCCTATTTCGAAGCATTACAACAATACATATAACAATTATATAATGCTTTATACATATAGCTACATCACAAAAAACATTCTTTGGAGATTAAACACACGAGAATACAAAAACGAACGATGAAATTGTGTCACCTACCTCTGTTCGCGTGGTTTCTCTTTCTCCTCTCGAACAACGACGAACTCTAACACCAAGCAATGTTCAGAAGACCAAACTCAACATTCTCTCTCTCCCCCTTGTCCTTCTTCTTCTTCTTCTTCCAGTCGCTTGTGGTCGTTGTGTGTCTTGCGGCTGCTGAATACGAAGAGAATACAATAGGTATTCCAAGTGTATAGCATTAGGGTATTAAACAAGTATTTATACCCCCTAATCCCATGTAGCTCACTTACAAATTTTCTATGCACACTGCCCAATCAGAACACACCAAACTTAAAATATGAATCATACCTTGATAACTCATGATCGGACGGTCAGATCTGCGTCCAACACTTGATCTCCACTGATATTACGCTCACCTACATCATTAAATTATTCCCATCAATTATAACTCCCAAAGGTATTATTTATTAATTTATTCTATTATTTAAGGAAAAATTCGGGGTCTTACACCTTGATCCCAATTCATATCTTGTGGGACATATTGGAAGCCCTAGAATATTCCAACAACTCCCTGGATGATCTTTTTTGTACCAACCAATTCTTAAGCCCTTGGAAGCTTGCGTAATTCCAAGAAATTTTCATAGGCCTAAGGAAGCCTGCATAATTCCTTAACTCATAGGACCTTTGAAAGCCTGAAATTTCAGAATTTATCTCTTGAACCGTCTATAAGCCTCTGAATTATAGACACATATTTTTTGGCCATCTATAAGCCTCTACATTATAGACACATATCTTGGGCCGTCTAAAAGCCTCTGAATTTTAGACACAACTTTTTGGGCCGTTTGAAAGCCTCTGAATTTCAAACATCAATTCTTTTGGGTCGTCTAAAAGCCTCTGAATTTTAGACACCTGTATAAGCCTCTAGAAGCTTGCGTGATTCTAGAACCCACTCATAGGACCTCTAAAAGCCTGAAATTTCAGAATTTATCTCTTGGGCCATCTAAAAACCTCCGAATTTTAGACACCTCATAGGCCTTCTAAAGCATGAATTTAGAAAAATCATAGGATTTTTGAAAGCCTTTAAATTTTAGAACTCATATCTTGGGCCGTCTAAAAGCCTATGAATTTTAAACATTTCTCATTCTTTGGGACCTTTTGGAAGCCCTTAAATTCCATATTCTTTTGGATGGTCATTTGTACCAACCACTTCTCTTCACAAGGTTAATTTCGACCAAAACAAAGAAAAGAAAAAAAAATATAAAAAACATAAGAAAAGCAAAAAAAAAAAATTTTTTTTTAATTCAAATTCATGTTCACCCAAACATGCATACATGCATCCATAAATTGTGAGTTTGAGTTGAATTATGCACTGATAGTGTTTTTTTTTTCTCTTCTTTTACAAGGTTTCTCTTTGTGACAATCATTGCTACACATCGAAGTCCATACTTGCTGAGATCCAAAGCTGTCAACAAGCACCACTGCCAGAACCTCAAATACCAATTCCACCCCAGCCACAACCTCAACTAGAATTTTTCCAACCCCTTCCTGAACCTATTTTGAACAGAGAAGAGATAGCTGAAGCTGAGAAAGAAAGAGAGAAGGAAAGGATAAGGAAGGAAGTGGAAAAGTACTTAATGAGCAAACTAAAGATAATACAAGATGAGTTGAGAGAATTAAAGGGGGTGGGAACTTATGGAGGCACCAATTTTGAAGACTTATGCCTATACCCCGATGTCAACTTGCCACCTAAGTTTAAGTGCCCTGATTTTGACAAGTACGATGGCAATGGTTGTCCAATGAGCTATCTCAAGCTTTATTGTGGGGCATTGTTTCAGTTTGGGAAGGATGATGGAATTTTAGTTCAACTATTTCAAAGGAGTTTGGCGGGGCCTGCTTTAAGATGGTTCACAACTCTTGATTGTTCTCATATAAGGAAATGGAAGGATTTGGCAAATGCTTTCTTGGCCCAATATCGCTTCAACTCTGAAATTGTCCCAGATAGATATGATGTGATGAGGATGGCTAAGAAGGCAAGTGAGACTATTCGAGGGTATGCGAAGAGGTGGAGAGAATCAACTACACAAGTTAAGCCACCTATGGGAGAACAAGAAATGATTTCAACCTTCATCATAACATTTGGGCAACCCTTCTACAATCATCTTGTGGGTCAAACCACAACAAGCTTTGCTGCCCTAGTACAAGTGGAAGATAGAATTGAGGATGGGATCAAGACAGGAAAAATTATTGATTATTCTGCCATGCCTAGTGTAAGCACCCAAATTTTGATCAAACCAAAAAAGAAAAAAAAAGAGGAAAACAAAAAATGTGCTAAAAGACAGCAAAAAAGTCAAACCCTAAGGGACAAAAGTTGTCCTTTTGATCCCATGCTAATTGGCCACCATATTTCTTCCCAATGATTAGGAAATTCCGACACGAGTCTAACGCAACTGAGTTTACTCAAATCGGGGTTCGGATGAAGAAGATATGGGTCAGTCAAACCTGAGGGGGAGCAGAAATTGACTTTCTGCTAAACCCCGAATCAGCTGCTTAGTCATATCCCAATGGATAGAGGACTTCTATACGGTTCTAACACAACTGAGTTTGCCAAAATCGGAGTTCAGATGAAGAAGATACGAGCAGTTGAAGTTTCCGGGCAGCAATGTCGAAAACTGCACACGTGGCGAGAAACGCAGGAAAATATCTCAAGGGGCAATCTGTAAATATCCAAAATCTGCAAGATATCTCAGGGATTAAACTAAAATTGTGCAAGGGGCAATCTGCAGTTATCTCAAGTGTCAAATCAATCAAATCGGTCAAATCCGGGGGCAATCTGTAAATATCAAAAATATTGGCAGAATAACGGGAAATAAATTTCGGTTATGCACAAATTGTGTATAACTGAAATTCAATTTCGGTTCATAAAGTGAAATAAAAAATCGCCCGACAGATTCTCTGATTCCGTACCTGACAAAAATTAATTGCTAATCAAGTGCAAGAGTAACCGAAATTTAATTTCGGTTACACATGGTTTATAGTATAACCGAAATTAAATTGTGGTTATACTATATTTGCTTCATAACCGGAAATAAATTCCGATTATTCATTTTTCGTCTATAAAAGGGCTTTAGCAGTCCATTTGCAAAGGGTTGGTTATTTTGGCACTTGGAGCTTCCCCTACCCAGTTCGTCCCCCTCCCTTGCACACCCTCACTCACTCCCAAGCCTTGAAACTCATCTCAACACATCCAAACCCCTTCAAAACCCTTCCCCTTTTCTTGTTCTTCACTAAAGATCAAAGGAGAAGCTTGAAAAGATACTTGGTGCTTGGGAAGGAGGAGCTCCAGTCATTTTCGAAGCCCTCAAGGGAGTCAAGCACACTCAAGAGAGCTCAAAACACCAAGGTAAGCCTCCTCATCACCTTGTATTAAACATATATGAAGATGGTTAAATTATGAGCATGTGTTCGTCTCTACCATTTCTCTTCTCCACTTGAGCATGTTCTTGTCATTTTTCTTTCCACTTTCTTCACTCCCTCTCTTAAGGGAGAACTCCTATGGTAAGGGGAGGTGTTTGAGCTCGGGCCATTCCTCTTGCTCCCCCCAAGGAGAGGAGACTATGCATTGAACACAAGAACGGGGACACCCTAGGTCCCTGTTCTTTTCCTTGAGTTACAACTCAAGAAGAAGGGGGGCCTCCCCCCCACCCTTCTCTTTGGTTTCCGAAAAGTCCAAGGAGAGAGCCAAGCAAGGCTCTCTTCCCTTTGCCTGAACCTCCGTGGGCCCACACAGGCCCTAGTAGCCTCCAGCAACCACGGGAATCAATCCCCCTTTCAAAAAACCAAAAAATGTATTTTCTGTGTTTGCCCGAGAACTCAGTTCGGGCAAACAGTGTTTCCTGCACAACCGAAATTCAATTTCGGTTATGCAGTGAATGCAGTATGACCAGAATTTAATTTCGGTCACATTGTATTTTTGGTATAACCGAAATTTAATTTCGGTTATACCTGTAAACTCTAATTTTAGGGTTTTCAGCCCCTTAGCCCATTTCCAATCCTTTTTTGAATAAACCGAGTAATCTAGCAGGGTTTAGAGTCAACCTGAGACCCAGCATGGGTCTTGGACCGTTTGGGTCCAGCTTGAGAACCGTGGGCCTTCCAATGGGGCCCACCTAGTCCACCTAGCTCATTTAGATTAGAGAAAGATAAATTAAATAAATCCAAGGGGCCCACCAAAAAGCCCAATTTGAAGCATGCTGGGTAGGCTAGATGGTTTGGCCGTGACTCGGGCTTGGGCCTATCGGGCCCAGCTCCCTTCAAGGGAAGCCCACAAAACCAAAGGATAGGGTCCAAAGCCCTAATCCACTATTGCCTTGGGCTTTCAAGCCCAAGCCTAGGCCATGGGCCCCAAGCCCCTGCCTAGCCCACTTTGGCTCAAGTAAATGAAGATAAATCAAAATCACTTGGCAACCACTGTGGGGCCCACAAACCATTTCCAGGCCCACCTTTGCATGGAAACTACTTAAAGCCCCAAACTTGAACTTTAAAATAAAATCAACCAAAACCGAAAAAGGTTATCCAACGTAACCCCAAACGGGACTTGGGCTTTCACTAAAGCCCAAATTGGCATCTTATCGGCCTTCCAACGAGGCCCACACACTAGACCCAGATCACTCAGGTTAAATAAAGATAAAATCAAGAAAAGGGACCCACACCAATCAGGCGGTCCCGACCAGACTTAACCAAAAATTGCATATCGGATTAGAAATCAGGTGAGATAGACCAAGACTAAAGTTGATTCAAACCAGGAAACCCATGGGACCCGTCATTCGACGAGGCGGACCGGGGTGTCTACAGACTTCCCCGGACCATAACCGAGACCCTACCTTAGAATCTCAATCCGCAGACCACCTACTAGACAAACCTAGGCACCCAGGTGTCCGCCTGCACCCCATCAGGCGGTGGCGACTCCAATTTCCCATTTTTACCCAGTTCGGAGGCACGCGCGATTTTGTGTGCGCCCCGCCGTGCGGCGTTTTCACGTGAGCACACCTAGCCAACAAGATCCACCACCTTCTCAGCCCAAAAGAAAGGGAACAGAGTGAAGAAGAATGAAGGAAGAAGAGAAGCAGAAGTCAATATGGTGCAACTTCCCAAGGAACCCTTTCAAATCAATGTCCATCCACCTCCTATCAAGCCAACCCATCAAGTTCCTTTGTTGCCTATCCAAATTAATGTCCCTTTCGCACAGCCTATCAAGGAGGAAACAGAAGTAAGGAAGACAAGGGAGTTTTCAAAACTGCCTATGAGACCATCTGAACTTTTGCCTACCTTACTTCAGAAGGGTTATGTGACTTTGAAGTTGCCAAATCCTCATGCAAGCAAGGGGAAGAATTATGATTCATTTGCAATCTATGATTATCATATGAGCACTTTAGGGCATACCGCTGATCGTTGCTTGGCCCTAAAGCATGCAATCCAGGATTTGCTAGATAATAACTCTTTATCATTCAATTCAATCACACCCACTCCTCCCACCAGCAACAATGGGGCAAGCACGTCATATACGGTGGGGGCAATTTTCCCTAGAAAAAGAAGATATGACCCTTCTCAACTTATCACTTCTATTGGTCCCACCATCAACTTTTTCTTTTGAAAATTGGGGCAGTTCTCGAATTCCCTTGTTCTCTAAAAAGAAATTGCCATAAAAAGAATGCACATTTCCTGAGGATCCTAAGGAGTCTTGTTCTCAGGAAGTGATTTCAATAAACGCTCTTTATAAAATAAAATAAAAAGATTTTCCCCTTCTACATTTTTCTAGAAAAAAGAAAAAAGTTTTCAACAAGGCCCTTTTTACTTCTGAGTCATATCTCCTATTGGATTTCATTAAGTTGAATATGACTTCGAAATTGGGCTCAATTTTGAGACCAAAATCGAAAAAAAAAACATTTTATATGAAAATT
Source organism: Buxus sempervirens (assembly GCA_947561395.2). Classification (NCBI taxonomy): domain Eukaryota; kingdom Viridiplantae; phylum Streptophyta; class Magnoliopsida; order Buxales; family Buxaceae; genus Buxus; species Buxus sempervirens. The sequence goes on along the minus strand of OX387190.1, from coordinate 17,509,208 downwards.
CAAATCTTTTTAAGTGTCATGAGAAGAATATTCTGTAAAATTATTAAATGACCAATTTTATGGCCTTTGGAACCAAAGATGACCTACAGTCTTCAACAAAAAAGATAGAAGAAGATTTAAAGTTTCTTCATTAGAATACAGAAAGGATCGCACCACTTACTGATTCGTTCAAAGGGAAGTTGATAATATTGTTTGAAGAAATTTTGGGGCTTTGCACTTGAAAATATGGGTGAAGATTTGACATTTTCGTTGGAAATAGAATTTGGCATCATTTGATGGAAAGAATCCAAATCCATAAGATTGATCAAAAGGTGAAGAACTTGTTTTATATTTGAAGAGGCTTTCATCTTGATAGAAGGTGATTAAAAAAGAAAAAAAAAATCCTGAGCCAGTCATGTAGTATAACTCTACCAAGTCTGAAAATTCAAACTTTTCTTAAAATGATAAGAGGCCTTTCTTTCTTATATCCCCAAAATTTTTGAAATCCCTAGTTAGACCCTTTGAGCTTGATAAATTTTTCCAAGTAACCTAAACCGAAAATTGTAACCCCATACTGGGGCAAATTTATTAACGCATAAAAAAAAAGAATGAGGGACAATTTAAGAAAAAGAAAAAGAAAGAAGGGGGGACATTATTGACGTTCAAAAAAGATTTTGAAGATGTTTTCAGAAAGGGGGCAAAGAAATGAAAAAAGAGCAAAAAAAAAGGAAGAAAGAAGAAAAAGAGATCATCAAATGTTATGAGATATTTGGAGAATGTCTTCAAAATTGTGAAGAGAAGAATGGAAAAAGAAGTTCAATACTGGAGAATAAGTTTCAAATGAAGAAATCAAAGTGGAGGAAGAACTTCATTACTGGGGCCAATTTTGTATTCATTCCAAGAGAAGAAATGCCTTAAAAATTGCAATTTCAGTTAACCCATTTGATCATATGGTATTTGAGCCAATTATTCCTTTTCTTTATAAACAAACTCCAAGCCTTCGTTTCGTCCCATTCATAAGTCCTCTTTGATTAAGAAATTTTGAATTAAAGCAGTTTTGACTACATAGTTGCTGGTGATGAAGGATTTAAAAAAAAAGGAAAAACAGAAAAAATGGAGAAAATGTAGTGAAAACCCGGAAGGGCGCTACATGGCAAATAATCAGCTATTTACAAGAAGGAAATCGTCAAAGAGGAAAATCCACAATTGGCATAGATCCAGGTGAAGTCCTCATGTTGGTGGTTATTTTGAGATACAATCACTCTTTAAGTGATTGGGGAAAATCTTCTTTTTAAAACTAAAGCAACATAATTAGAACTATGGTATGAAGCATCTGTGAACAAGTTGATGGCCATCAAAATTGCCATTAGGAAATTGTTGCTGAAGTTGAAAATGGTCATGGGAATGATTCTAAAGGTTCTGAAGGCTTATTTTGGTCTTTCTTCATTTTTTGAAATAATCTTCTCATTATTCAACTTGATTTTAATTCTTTTGGACTATATGTTAATAAGTGATTGGATCATTTTTCAAAAAAATATAAAAACACAAAAAAAAAAAGCAAAACTATATTTTTAGCCCATGATGAGCATCTATGTCTTTTCATAAAACATTGGTTTTGCAAGCATTAGAGAATTCTGAGGCACTCATATAAAACCTATTTTCTTATTTTTGTATTTGCATTCTTTTATTAGGGTTTCTTTTTGCAAAGGTTAAAAATAAAAAGAGAGAGAGAGAGAGAGAGAGAGAGAGAGAGAGAGAGAGAAAGCAGAAAAGAAAAAAATAGAAAAGGAATAGGGGTGCTAACATCTTCCCCTATTCATAACCTAATCTCCTTACCCATCTCTAGTTTTTTATTTTAAAGTAGAGTTATTTTTACTCTAGTTTTGCCTTTCGTATTTTATTTGATTATTTTGGTGTCAATTCACACCTAAAAAGGAATGGTGGCAACACCTTGATTCAATAAGCCCATGTGATGATTAGGAAGTCATTGAATTGATTTTCCATGTCTCACACGTAGCCTACCCGCCGTCTTCAAATGTAGGTGGAGCTTGTTTAACACCTTCCTTATGTAAAGCACCATCCTCATCCGTTTCCTAAATTGTAACGTGACAAGAAGAAACTATATTCTTGTCATCATGGAGTTCACAGTCTTCATCCTGTATGCTCTATTGATTTGTTAAAATCATGGTACGTGTTTTGACCTTGAGTGCTTCATCATTGGTCATGACTAAGGTAGATTGAAGCTTCATACATGAAGGGAAGAGGCTACATGATTCCTCTGAAAAACTTTTATCAGAGGACTTCCTGTATGTACGCTTATACTTATTCCTTTTTATACCCAAAATCCGGTCTTGGATACTTCGATAGTTTGATCTTTTTATATGTACATATGGAGGAGCCAGACTTTGAGATCCAATTCTGTCAAATACAGAAATGCGTGGTGCGGTCTCCCCAAGACAATTAAACACAAAAGTTCGTTGAACTTCAGCTTCTTTTGGACTTTCTTCAACTTCCTCAATGATGATATGTTGTACATTTTCCTTCTTAGTGGAGATGTGTATTGGTGCTGGTGGAAAATAGCCTATATCGACCTTTGGGCTATTGACTGCATAACCTTTTGCTTTTAATCCTTTCTTTGTTTTAGTCAGTCCATACACCTTTTCTCCAGTGATATCTGTTGGAATCTTGCTCAAGGAAGAATTCATTTGATCATACCCAGCTTTGGCAATATGCCTGTAAGCATTGGGGTCAAATCCCTCTTTACATTTTAAAGGCAATGCTTCACGTTCAACTATGGGACCATGTAAAGATTGGACAAAACCCGTTAAGGGAGGCTTGGAGATGGTTAACGAATCCAACTTGGTAATCAAGAATGTCAAATCCTCTAATGCATTAGAATCCCTATTCTTATAATTTGTGAAAGGGGAATTTCCGCCTTTTCGCTGTGAAAGTGGAACATAATGAAGTACGAGAGTGGGCTTGCTTTTGTCCAACGTAGATGGAATTTTCTCTGCTTCTACACTAACTTCTTTCTTGCTTGCACCATTCTTCACTTTGAATGATGTCCCTACTGACTTTCATGATTCTACCAATTCCTAGGGTTTTGTCTTTCATGTTGAAGGGACAGAAGTTGACTGAGCTTCTTTAATTGTATTTGTTTCTTGGTAGAATTTTGCATTAGTGAAAAAGGACTTTTCTTCGGAGAATGGTTTGTCATCTGCTACAATCTTCTTTTGAGCTCCATCTCTAAAGAACTTAAAACTTTGGTGTAAAGTAGATGGGTCCACTTTGTGATCATGAAGTCAAGGCCTACCTAACAACACATTTTAGGTTGTTTTGGAATCAATGATATGAAATAGACCAGTTGATTTTAACTCACCGATCACCAATTCAAGCCTTATCATGCATATGGCCCTTTGTCCACCTTGTTTGAACCCTTGGATCATAAGATGACTTTGGCTCAACTCATCAATTGAGATGCCTAATTGCTTCATTGTTTCCATAGACTTAATGTTGAAAGCTGAACAACAATCCAGGAGAATCTTGTTGACCCTTTGTTCACTTATATATCCAGAAACATAAAGAGGGCAATTATGAGGTTTAGCTCCCAACAGTAAGTCTTCATCAAAGAAGCTAATGATTGACATGCAGGCTGTGCAAGTGTTCTTAAGGTTTTCAGAGCATATTCCATCTTGATGAACTTCAAGCAAATAGTCACTTGGACTTATAAGTGCAGTAGCTATGGCCATCCTCATTCTTGCAGGAAAACGAAGAGCATCATAGACGGCAAATGAAGTTGGGATGTCTTTTAATATCCCTACAACACCATCTTTTGTTGAGTACTCAGCGTCTTGATGCATGTCAGTGGTTGTGGAGAATTCTTTAGCATCTTCAACCGATTGTTCTTCATCATGTATCTCATAACATGAGACAACATTCACTGTAGCAGAGATGTCTTCCAAGAATTTTTTCAACGTGAATTCCAACAAAGTAACTGGAATGCGAGCTTTTTGCTCTATAGCTTCAGTCGGCACTTGCAAAATAGCCTTTGTCACTGCTTTCCTTCTTGGCTTGTTTCTTTTTTATTTACTTGTCATTGCTCTTTCGGGTCTTATTTTGACGAGTCTTTTGGGGCTGTGGAAGACGTGAACTTCGTTTCTTTCGATGAGTAACTAAGATCTAACCTCCATCATCAGAATGTAATTCATCTTCTCCATTTGAGGCCATGCCCCCAGTCTGCAAGGTCTGTTGTCTTGGCAGGACGATAGGGTCAAAAGACCCAAACGTGATTGTGGAAAGATTTGATGTAGACACTTCTTCATCATTGTCAAGGACAATCTTCCCTTGACTGGTAAGATCTAAGATCTTTTCTTTCAGGATAAAACATTTCTCAATTGGGTTGCAAACCACCTGATGGTACTTACAGTAGTTAGGATCGTCAACATGGCTAGCCTTTTCAGTTTGTTTTGACACTAGTAGTTCGATTAACCTCAATTTTAACAACTGCTTGAACATCTCAGAGATGTCTAAGTCAGGAAAAAGGTATTGCTTCGCTTGCAATTCTTTTAAGGAAGTTCTCTTTCTCCCTCTGTTTTAAGCAAGTGTGGGCTTTTTCTCCTCCTCCTTCGATTTAGTAGAAATCTTCACTAGAGCCACATTTACAGACATTGATTCCTTCTCGTTGCTAAGCTTAACAGGTGGTATGCCCCCTTTAAGACTTTCCTGCTTGTCCTTGTTTTTTCATGGTACATAAACAAGGATGTCACGGCTTGAATTAACTTGTACTCTAAGCTCCATATCATGAGCTCATGTAGCCAATTCTTTAAAAGTTCTAGATTTAATTTCTTGCAGAATGTAACAGAGCCCGCAGTGCATGCCTTGAGTGTAAATCTCTATTGCAAAACCTTCTGAAAGCCTATCTTTGCAGTTAAGGCTAAGATTCCTCCACCGGTTAATATAATCGATTAATGGCTTGTCTTTCCATTGGTGGGCATTAGTCAACTCAATCATGCTAATTGTTCATCTGGTGCTATTAAAGCGGTTAAGGAACTTTCTTTCCATCTGCTCCCAACTGTCAATACAGATTGGCTCGAGGACTGTGAACCAGTCAAAGGCATTCCCTTTTAGAGACCGCACAAACTGCTTCACTAACAGGTCACCATTAGTTCCAGCATCATTGCAGGTCTCGAAAAAGTGGGCAATGTGTTGTTTTGGATTTCCCTTTCCATCAAATTGATGGAACTTTGGACGTTGGTAATCAGCTAGGATCTTCGTCTCACTAATCCTTTGACTATAAGGCTTTGAGTATGAGAATGAAGAGTGAGACCCACCTTCAAACTTATCTTGAATGGCGCTCATGATGAATTCTTTAAGTTGACCAGCCATAATAGAAGCATTAGAAAAAAGTGGGATTTCATCAACATGGTCTTTTCCTTTGTTTTACGATTCTGGCATATTGCGAGACACTTGTTGAGGTGTGAATCTAGGCAAATTGGTCGGCCCATGGCTTGACTCTCCAATAGCTTCAAGTTTATTCACAAGTGTCGCAATCTGGGCATCCTTTTCTTGAACGGACTTGGTGAGTCCTTCAATGGCTTTAGCCATTGCTGCTATTTGTTCCTCAAGGGAAACATCTTGGGTCATCATAACTGGCATAGCAATTGAGTATGATGAGTTAGTAGTATCCGAGGGTCTTGAAGACGTAGATTTCGATGTTCTGCTCCGTGATACAGGCATAGAACCTGCGCTTGAACTATCATCTTCCAGCATTACAGCTTACTCCCCTAGTTCGAATCTTGAGAGAGAACCAAATGAACTAAGATCCTTTCAGCACACTTGGATTTAGTTTCCTTTGCCTCTTGTATGGCCAAAGTGAGTGCAGATTGCGCAGATTTGGATGTTCCAAAAATTAGAATTGGCTTGGGCAAAGAAGTAGCTGTTTGGAGTGGTTGAGATAAAGCTTTTGCCCTATTTCTAGTAATCACGCAAGTTGCTTGAGTGTTGAGTCTCAATCCAGGATACACTTGAGCCCCAAGATCAGAACCAATTGGCTTTTCAACAATATTTTTCTGAGAAGCCTTGGACGATATTGACTTTTGAGCCATGGATGTTGATTTTGAACTTACAAAAATTCCTTTGATGAAGAAAAGATATGAGAGGCAGAAAGGTCCCACTGGGTGTGCCAAAAATTTTTTTACACAAATTTTGCGTTTAAGAAATCAAACAGGTCTAATGTGTAAATACAAATAAATTGTATTTTTATTTCTAAAGAAAATTGGGGTACAAATCTTTGTGATTCCTCTAATTCTTTTCTTCAAATTTTCAATTTCAGGGGTGAAATAGCTTATTCTCAATTTGATCTCCAGTCTTACTTCACAAACTTCACGAAAGGCAGACAAAGTGACAGATTTGATGGATTCCACATGCAAAGTTAAAATAAGTAATCAATAAGTAAAAAAAAATTAAAATGTGCACAATTTGCAATCAATGAACAAATGATATTAAAATTAAAAAAAAATTTAACATTAAAACAAGTAATCATAGGGCCAAAAACTTTAAAACAAGTACTATTAATTAGTTAAATGACATTTAAGCATTAAAAATGTTAAACTATTTTTTCAAAAACATGAATGTTTAAATATTTTTTCAAAAACCTTAAACTATTATAAACGTTAAACTATGTTAAACTATTAAAAAATGTTAATGTACATATATCATTAAAAACGTTAAATTATGTTTTTCAAAAACATTAAAACAACAAAAAACATAGGACACTAATCACTAAGAAATCCTTATTGCATGTAAAAAACCGTAGGACACTAAGAAAAGGAAAGAAATAGAGTCATTGTGAAATAAGGAAGAAAATAGATAACAAAGAGAACGGAATGATTGTAAATAGAGAGTCATTGTCAAACAAGGAAGAAAAAATAGATAACAAAGAGAAAAAAAATGATTGAAAATAAGCATAGAAGAAGAGTCTTACCAGTCTTGATTACTGAAGAAGAGTTCACCAGTCTTGACTACTGAAGAAAAAGATAATGGTTAGAAAGAAGGAATGAATTGATGAGGTAGGAGAACCCTTTTTTTTCTCCTATCTATTGGGACGTTCCCAATTCTTGTTTCTATATCTGCTAATTAATATTAAATTATCAAATATCTATAATTAGACTTAAAATAGGGACAATTAAGTCAAATTATGGTTTAGATATGCCAAATCGTATTTTTAATTTGAGAGCACGTTCTTAAAATTAGTAATCTGCGAATTTGGAAAGTATTTAGACAAAGAGTGTCAATTCGCGTTTTGAATGAAAGATTAGTTTCATACGCATTAGGTAACTAAGATTATGGCACCGGAAGAAATGCATTCTTGATAAGGATAAGAATGCATTTCCTCTGGTGCTAAAAACTGGTGGTACCATCAATTGGGATTTTGTTTCCGATGTGGGTCACCTTATTGAAACGGGGCATGCAACCATGATTTCATGGATGGTACCATGGAATGCACTAGATAAGTCCTTCTCATTCGCTTGACCTGAAATAAATGGGAAGATGGTGCTCAACGTGTTTAGGCCCTTTTTTATTTTATTAAAAAATAAATGCTTGAAATATTTATATTTAACTACATTTAAAAGGTTTTTGATACTTACCGGCGATTGATTGCCATCCATGATTAACCTTCCAAATCACTGTCTTGCATTCAAGATTAATCGGCCAATATCCACAATTAATCGTAATTTTGCGATTGGGTTCCACTATTAATCGTCGAACCACGACTAACAACACAAGTCTGTTACGCACTGAGGATTAACCCGTGGAACTCCATGATTAATTGACCAGCCACCCGTGATTAATCGGTAACTCAGCGATTAATCCTTGAGTCGCAAAAAATGATTGATGGGTTATGCCTTTTTAGCCCAAAATCATTCCAAATTCATTTAATTTAATTTAATTCGAATACTCTCCTAACATTTCCAGAACATTTTAGGACTGATCGAGTTTAAATTAATAAAACTCGTTCATAGCAATCAATTCATCATACATCCATTCTTTGCAACGTATATATACAACCGTACATAATTTCACCATACTCCGGTTTATAAGCAAATTCAGTGTGTAAATATTCCATAACTAAAACAGGAACAACAAAATACCACTCAATAGCAACCAACATGAGAATCACACACAACATATCGAATTACACACTTTTACACAAACAAATCGAATTACAGTGAACACCACACAACATATTCTAGCTGAGTTCCCTTACCTTTATTCTTCTCTTTCTCTTCCTCTCTTCTTCTCCTTGCTTCCTCTTCCTTTCTTCTCTTATTTCGGCCAAGCTCAAGCGGACCGCAACTATGGAATGAAACCTCCAACACACAACATATTCTAGCTGAGTTCCCTTACCTTTATTCTTCTCTTTCTCTTCCTCTCTTCTTCTCCTTGCTTCCTCTTCCTTTCATCTCTTATTTCGGCCAAGCTCAAGCGGACCGCAACTAGGGAATGAAACCCCAACTGCCTACTTCTGATTTTAAATAAAACTAAACACGATCCGGTGTAACACCACACCACTTAATCCAATGCGCATCACCAATCAAAACACTTCCATATGCCTACCAAGTCAAATGACACTATTGGTTAATCAAAACATTTATGATCAAGCTATGAAAAGATCAAAATACCCTTTTCATTGCTATCTAATTACATATGAAATTTTCAGGATATTACAGGTAGCCAATCCTTGCCAAAGCGAGGTCGGCGACATAAATCTTGTCTCTTCATCCCGTTCTACTAAAAATTATATATTCGGTTAATTTAAGTTTATGTAAGTCTTCTTTTATTAGCTAAATCCATGTATTTTTTGGTCTTCCTTTTGATCTCTTAGACCCTTCAATATGCATCATTTCACACCTTCTTATATGTGTATCTCTACTTCTTCACTTTATTAGTCAAATACACCTTAATCTATTTCCCTCAGTTTTATCCATAACACGGCTATGCCTAACTGCTTACCAATAAATAAATTCTTATTCTGTCTTTTCTAGTTTTATGTAAGACCCCAGATTTTTGATTAACCTAATATAAGGAATTTGTTAATATTATTAAAAATAAATAATGAGGGATAATTCAAGTAGTTGTGTCGCAAGGACAAGTTAGGAATTTCAAAAAAGTCAGCTTAGGTGAATTAAAGTGAATGATTCTTATATTATAATTGTAATATTTAAATAGATAATGTAAGATGAATTAAATAGATTTAAGTAAGTAAATTTAGGATATAATTTCAATATTTAATAAGTTTTAATTAATAATTTTTGTTAGCTATTTAGATGGTGTTGATATTGCATTTAAGTGGCTAAATAAATTATTAAGGGATGATAGGCTGTTGGTGTAGGTGATATAGTGGTAGGGCTCTACACTTGATCAAAATAGAAAGCAAATAGTCTTTTGTAACGTAAGGAAGTTGCTGATCAACAGCTCTCTCTCCAGGCGTTTCCAAACTTACAATTTCGGAGAAGGCAAAACAGAGGTAACTTAGATCTAGGAGTTGGGAAGAGAGGAAAGAATTGCTTGGAAAAAAAAAAGAGAAGAAGAAACATTGGTGCTGTTAGAGAGTAGGCGTCCTATTCAGTTATAGTGGAGGTCGTTCAAAAGAAACCAAAACTCAGATTTAAAGCACTTCATGAGGGACTGCTGGTAGTGGAAAACATCGGGTTTCACTGCTGTTTTTGCAGAAGTCGAACTCCAGCAAACAAGAGGTAATTAGCCTTTCAAAATATCATGTTTTTCGTTGTGTTTGTGACCATGTAGAAATTAGATTTGACTGTAACAAATGCCCAGGTTCTATTCATGTTTGGACGTCCAATCTCTGGGTGTTATTATTCTTCATTAGATTAAATTCTAGTTAGTTTAGAGATGTTATTTAGAGGGTGTTAATCATGTTAGACGTGTTTAGAATGGAAGCATTTGGTTCAGAAATGAAGAACTAGAACCTGCCGCAAATTTGGAGAATGGAATAGCAAGTAGCATCTACAATAATTTCATGATTTCATGTGGTTTTATGAACATATAGATCTGTATAATTTGATTAAATGAAATACCATGTTCAGGTTCTGTTTTTGGCGTTTAATCTTTTTGCTCTAATGAAGTCTGGTTAGAATAACTTTAAAGCAATTATAGATGGCCAGTTAGATGATTTTTATTATGCGAGACCCATTTCGGATGGAAGGCTTTGGGTTGGAATTGAAGAATATGAAATTTCCGCAAGTTGGAAGAAATGTCGAAGAGAGAAATAGCCTGGTGCCAACCTAATGGACCTAGCGCCAACCTCAAAGAGGTTAGCACCAGACCCAAAATAAAACTGCCGCCTAGTGCTTGGACCTGGTGCCAACCTAATGGACCTGGTGCCCACCTCAAATAGGTTAGCACCAGATCAAAATATTAACAGAAGTGTGGTTGTTGTAATTTTTCTTGTATGAACTTATTTTTAACATCTAAAACAGGTTTAAATGATTGGATTAAAGATGTTTAGCATTCCAGTAAACATAGGTAGATTTTTGGTGAAGTAAATTATGAATTTGCCTTAGAGAATAATTCAGAAATTGGAAATAAATTGAGTGTAAGAGTGATAAATGCCAGAATAGAGGCTGAGAAAATCTGTTAGTGCTTTGAGGTGGTGTTTCTGATTTTTATATCAAACTATTGGTCTCTGTTATGACTTCTATTATTTTTTAAGACCTGGTTATCAAATGTGGATTTGAAAATAAGTGTGGTAAATCAAAGGGGATTATCGAATTGTCCATGGATATGAACTTAAGGCTCTTGTTGACTCATATAAATTTTGTTTATCATATTTTTGGAATAACCTAAATTCTGTTTTGACCCGAAAAGTAAGAGAAATGGTTTCTTGACATATCATTGAATTCTTTTGAGGAAAGATATAGACTTTTACCGATTGTGCCAATTTTTATACACTTTTACTGTTGGATGCTTTTAGTGTGTATTTGAAATTGAATTTGGTATTCTTAACTATATATGTTGGTTTCTTTTACTAAAGGTATGTTTTATGATAATCTTACACGGCATACGATATCTTTTGCCAAAGTACTAGGGCGAGACTTAGTGTGGATCCACAGTCGAGTTATAGGTGAAATTTGTACATTTTGTCTGGATGTAAGTCTGGAGTTCCTTCATGCGTTTCCTCCATGATGGAGAGGCCTTCCATGAGGGAAGCGCTGCAGCAACTCCGTTTCCACCATGATGGTGAGGTCACTTGAGTTTTTAAGCCATGAGGGCGACGATATTGGATGTTCGAGCTGTTGCAGTATTAGACTGGATTGTCTCGAACTCTAGTGCTTAGCCACACAAAATAGACAAACTTCACGAGTCCCTATATATAATGTTTTTCGAATCTGTTTTGGACAAAGATTGTGATTGACGATGTATTTCGAGATTAGACGGATTACCCGTGGTTAATCGTCGAGTATGTTTAATCGTGCATGTTTTAGTACTGTTAGAACTATATTTTGTGCATGCATTGCTACTTGCTGAGATAGTCGTATCTCACTGTTTTGTTTTATTTTCAGATCTCAGAGAGGACAATACAAGTGGGTATATGCTTGTTTCAGGTGAGTTGGGAAAAACTTTAGCTGACTCTGATTATATTGTTGTTGCTATTTCATGTTTTCCTTACTCTGATATAGCGATCCTATGTGAAAAGCTAACTCCTTGGGAACGAGTTACGGTTTATTTCACGTAACCTGGTTCCGGGGCGTTATATTTTACCATACATCCATCTTAACGTCACTATCTCAGCAATACTTATATTCTAAACGCATTGTTTCTTTGCCATCCAATATTATGTACCAAACATATATTGTTTAATTGCTGGATTATAAAATGTTCCCTTTAAATTAAGTGGAAAACACATCCTAGGTACTCTAGAAGCACCTCTCCGCTTAATCTAACCAACTTTAATCTTATATACTACATCTTCATCAGTTACTCAATCTTTTGGAACTATTGATCCATAATATCTGAATTTATCGTTTAAATGGATATCTTGGTTGTCAATCCTAATAGTATCATTACTTGTACTATTAATAACAACCATATGCAGATTTTTTTTCTTGTATCTATACTTCTTTACTAACTGTTAAAGTCAAAATATAGCTTTTATAGTAGACCTTCCAGAAATAAATTCAAGTAGGTTTTTTGTCACTAAGTTTATTAGCCTTAAACTATATTCAATCCCTCTTTCTTGTAATTTAACAACATGATTCGTAAGTTTAATGCCACAGTAATTTGCACACTCATGTACATCTCCCTTGTTCTTATATATTGGTAGTATTGTACTAATCTTCATGGCATTTAACATTTTTCCAATCCTTAAAAGTTTATTAAATAGGGTAAATTACACTTACCTCCATTGAGGTATGTTATAATTACACTTACCTCCCTTGAGGTTTCTGAAATAACACTTCCCCCCCCCCCCCCCCCCCGCGAGATTTGTGTATGGATCACAATAACACTCTTTTATTGAAGTTTCTGTCAAAATAGTAGTGATAGTTAGTAAAATAATTTTAACTGGACAAGATTACCCCCATTTAAGTTAAATGATAGTTATGCCTTAGGCCAGTAAAATATTTGTTCTCATCTTTATGAAGGGGTAATCTTGTCCAGTTAAAATTATTTTACTAACTATCACTACTGTTTTGACGAAAACTTCAATGAAAGAATGTTATTTTGACCCATACACAAATCTTAAGGGGGGAAAGTGTTATTTCAGAAACCTCAAGGGAGGTAAGTGTAATTATAGCATACCTCAAGGAAGGTAAGTGTAATTTACCCTATTAAATAACTTCGTCAACCAAGATACACCAATATTTTCCATGCTATTCCGCACCTTTATAATGGTAGTGTCTGGGCCCGTGGCTTTTTCGTATTCTTATTTCAACTAGAGCATCCTAAACTCCTACAACTCAAACTATATGAATATAGATTTGTTATCTAGTTCCATTAATGCTATTATTTTCATATTATCATTTACAGATTTGTTACGCAATGGACTCGAGTTTTACTGAACAACCTGAAAACCTAAATCAGAGCGTGGTTTATGCATATTAAAGCACACTAACACTAGGCCACCAAATAGAATGATCATCAAAGGTACAACACATAATTCTGGTAGGGGATTTGTCTACTCTCCTAACCATCCTTAATAATCCGTTGGTTACTATTCTGTGGAGCATCAGAGGTATTGTGTTGGAAATTAAAGAAATTTGCACTTCCTGGTTGTTAAGATTTCGCACATCCAATCAAGTGGCGGATGCATTAGCAAACCATGCACTTGATAATGTTTTTTGTGAGAATTAGAATTCACATGTGAATTCTTTAGGTTCCAATTCCATAACCCATACGAATCATAAGTCAGATTGGGGGGGGGGGGGGGGGGGGGAGAGATTTATAATTCATGTGTGTTAAGATTCAGGCAGGAATTAAAATCAAGTTTCACTCTCTCAACTCTTTTTCGACCTAAACTTTCGGAGTAAAACCTTTTGACTTCTTTGTTGTTGATTAGAAACTCTCCAAATTGATACAACCCTAGAGACATAACACCCGAACGAAAGATTGTGACGTGCCCATAATCCTCGTGGAGGTGATGAGAGCTCTACTGAAATCAGCAATCTCAACCTATCCTTTCTCTCTCTCTCTCTCTCTCTCTCTCTCTCTCTCTCTCTCTCTCTCTCTCTCTCTCTCTCTCTCTCTCTCTCTCGCTTAATTTGTTTTAGTTTAGTCAAATGAGCGAGAGTGCGAGGTAGCCGACGGCCTCTCACTCTCACTCTCTTTTTTTAAACTTTGCAGGCCAAAGTCAATTGAAAGTAGAGCTGGCAAAAGGCAACCCGAACCGACGGGTCAACCCGAAATGACCCGATTTAAACGGGTTTGGGTTGACCCGTTTATTAATTGGGTTGGGATTTTCCCAACCCGCCAATAATCGGGTCAACCCGATTATGACCCGTCAACCCGACGGGTTACCCGATTAACAGACAAACAAATTAGGGCTTTCATTTTGTTTTCATTCGCCTGCCTCCTGTCGTGTTCTTCGAGCTTCGGCTCTTGCCTCTTGCCGCTCTTCTCTAAGTTCTCTTCCTCTTCCATTTGGCATTTCACTGCGCCGCTCTTGCTCTTCGAGTCTTCGTTTCCAACTTCTCATTTTCCCGCAAAGCACACAGACGCAGTCGTTATTTAAGCGACGGGGGATGGTCGTCTCTTGTCACAGCCAAGCACAGCACCCGCGAATAAACGCTTTCTCCTCACACTGAACTAATGCTTCATCGATCATCAATGGTGCATAACTTTGGAGCTTCCAACTTCCAAGGCCAGAACCCAGAATGCTATTTTCCCAATCCTTACGCCGAGATCTACCAAGTTTGATTTTCTGGGTGTGTTTCTACGCCTCTTTTTATCCTCAAATTTTCGGAATTTTTGTTTCTGAAATTTTCCCCAAGATGGGTGTGTTTCTGAGATTTTTGCTTTTCTTGAGTTGGCAGGTCGCTGTAGATCACTTTGCCTTTTGGTCCAGACGATGTTTATTCTCTCCCATTATTGAATCTCTGATTTGATACTGATAGTCTGATACTCTTCAATGACTTCCATTTTGTCTTTTTTCCTGCTTCTTTTAAGTATAATCTCCCTTAAGCTATTAATTGAAAATGGGAGAGAATAATCGGTGATTTCTAGGTGCTTACTTAATTCCGTATGGGTGCTGTTTTTTCTTCCCTTTCTCTCTATCTCTCTCATTCATATTGTGTTTGTTTGCTTGAGGTTTCTCTCATTCAAATAGGAGGTTCGAGGTTGACTAATGTCTAAAGTATTTCTGCTTTGGATGGATGATTTATATGGTAGTCATATTGTTTGATAAAATGCTTATTAGAAGCAGTTCTGATTGAATTTCCGGCTGCTCAAATAGGTCGTGTTTGTGTCATTGTTGAAGATGGTCACTGTAATGAGCTTCATCATGGATCCAATGGTTTGTGCTCAGCAGACGGCAATGAGCTTGGAACATAACGGGTTGGCTGTTAATAAATGAATAAAGGGAGAGGTATTTATTATGTATTTATTTTATTTTTTTAAATAATAAATAAAAAATAATCGGGTTGGCGGGTTGAACCCGATTAGTGGCGGGTTGGGTTCGGTTTGGGATTTTCCCAACCCGCCACTAATCGGGGTCACCCGGAACCGACCCGATTAACCTTCAACCAGATTATGACCCGACCCGAACCCAACCCGTTGCCAGCTCTAATTGAAAGTTCAAACTTCAAAGTCTATAGCCTTGTAAAGTTTTTAGGTTGTAGGGTATAACGTGTAGCAGCTTGCAGACTGTATAGCGTGAAAAGCTTTTTAAAAAAATATTAAAAAAAAAGGCACTCTTTAGTCTTTAAGGTGTAATGTGATTTGGCTAGGGTGGTCCAACTCGGGACCACCTGACTTTGCACTACAAAAAAAAAACGTTGATGTTGCAACACCTAATATAACGGCACTTATACAAAAGTGTTGTTAATTACAAATGCCTTAATATGGAATTTCATCTACAAAAAATATTTATTACGGCGTTTTATAAGAAATGCCATTACAAAACAAATTATTACTGCATTTTATAGAAAAATGTCGCATAAAATAATTTATAACAGCATTTTATAGACAAATGTCATGATAAATTATTTTATTAAAATACTTATTACAAGAGCTTGGACAAGCTAGTTATGGCGATTGGCGAGTGGTGACCTCCTCAACAAAAATTCTATAAAACGGGTTTGACCATCGTTTGACCAATGTATAGAGATCAAACCGGTTATATTTGTTAAATATTTTAAGGGAAAATTATGAATACGACCGTCTTTTGCAAACTTTTTACAAAAAAAAAAAAAAACCATTGAAAAGTCTTTCTTATAAAAGCCACCTACTTTTTAAAACAAATTGCAAAGTGGTTCAAAAATACTGTTGCACATTTCAAACGCCCCAAACTGCCCTTCCTTCTTCGTTTGAAAATCTAAAGCCATCGTTATCAAAATAGCCGATTAAGTGCCAAAGCAACCGACGAAGGCAATCCCTGAGCGACAGTGACCCATCATCCTGATGGTGGTATCGACCATTAGCGCTTGCGACTAAGAGGGTTTGAACGACATTGTAACCCCTCTCATCTCTACCATCTCACGGATGCTCGAGTGGTCGTTTGCCCCTTGCTTCGGTCGAGCGAAGAAGGAAACGGTCGTAGAGGTTTTGGACAGATGTTAGTCGCAGGACATTCCCATGGTAGAGATTGTGGACGAATCACTTGAAGGTATGAACCAATTTTCCCTAATCGTAATCCTTTTTTAAACGTTTTTCCCTAATCCCTGAGCGATGGATTTATTTGGTTTTCCTACACCATGTGCAAGTGATGAAGAACAAATGCGCTACATTTGATTTAGTCTCTGAATCGATGCCTTCCAAATGGGGGGTTGCTCAATAGTTTGATTAATCGAATTATGAGCAATCATCTCAATTTTCAATATGCTGTTTGTATTGCTCTTGTTATTTCAAAAATTTCAGTCCCTTCAATGGTTGAGTCAACACGCCTATTTTATTTGTATTGTTATTGTGAGACATGGAAATGTCACCAGAGATGACTTCCGATATCCTCACGCAGGGTTCTAAAAGATTTAGAGTCGCCACCATCCAAGTTAAGGTGTGAATGGACACAAAAGGGTTCATAAAAGCCAAATAGAGCCAAAGTAGTTCTAATACATGGAAAAATCCAGAGATCAGGTAAGGGGAATTATTTATGAGCGGGGGTAAGGTGTTAGGCACCCTCACTCATCCGTCTAAGACGGTTGCCACATGCTTGCTTATGCTAAGGATTGTTTGCTAATAAAAAATTAAACAAGAAATGTTTAAAATAAGCAAAATGTATGTGATTATTCCACATGAGTAATCCAATGAACTTGGACTCTCCTCATGGATATATCACTTTAGAACTTCATGAGTGAAGGAAAATCGAAGTAAAAAATGAAGAAAAATCAAGCTAAGATAAATCTGGAAAAAACAAGTTATAAGAACTTGAAGACTTCAATCAACCATAAATCACTTGATTTAAATCCAAATCAAATGAAACCAAGGCCATTTGGTAACTGGTATGAATTAGAGTACCTAGTAAAAAATTCAGCTCAATCCGATTTAAAATGAGAGAGAAATCCACATCTGTACCTACTGTTGTAAATCAGAAAAAAACGACGAGTAAGCAACTTGGAAACCTTATTCGTGGAATTTGGCTCCATAAAAATACATGAAACTTTGCATAGATGGAGTATGTGATGCCATCTTTCAAACGAAATAAGCCTCACCCAAATCTCTATCCGGATGTGACTTGTGTGCGCCTATGAACAGGCCTTGAAGATCACAGATTAGCTCAGGACTATGCCATTGAACTGCTCTGAGTCAATCAAGCACACAGGCTACAAATCAGATCAAAATCTGTTGAAACCAGTTGTAATGGAAAGTAGACTCCTCAAGGAAAACACAGAAACTGAAATCACTCAAAACGGATTAAAATTGAGCAAATTGTGCACCATCAAAGCGGCAAGTTCAGCAATCTGGGCTGAACTGACTTACAGACTTTGAACAGATGGTGTCAAAAAATGGCTTCATAAAAATGAACGAAAATTTCCAGATACAAACTAGACATGCTCATCTATCACATCTCTTTGGAATCACTCAAAATTCATCCGGAGGATGAAGTTATAAGAATTCTAAGACAGGCCACAGATGCTGCCCTGTTTTGAAGATTTTTGAAGAAAAAGCCAAACTAGTGCATGTGTGTAAGTGAATTCGACCAAAACACTTGAAAATCAAGAAAAACAATCTCATGAAGTTCTAGAATTCATTCTGAAGCCAATAATTTCAAATTTCCCGTATTAAACATGGAAATCCAAGATCTAGCTTATTTGATGAAAATAGTGAGAAGTGTGTAAAGGGAGTATGGAAAATCACATTTCTAGGAGAATATTGGGATCCATTGCTATTGAGAGCAAGGATTCACATCATTTCTCCACAGACATCAGAAAAAATCATCCATAGGCTCAAAATAACCAAATAGCATGCTCTTCATCATTTGTAGGTTCTAAGCCTAGACGATCCATTCCTACTTCTTTTTCCCAAGGCTCTCTCTTCACGTTTTACGGCTAGAGAGGATTCCCAGGTACTTTTGAAGAGGTTTGGGGCTTCAAAAATGCACAAAATGGCCTTACACTGCAGAAAGGTAGAAGATGGGAGTTGGAATGTAAAGAAGATGCTAGAAACTGAACTAGAACATTACCTTTTGTAGCTTGAGTACTTGAGGCAGCAATCCAGCAGAGTTTCTTCTCTCCTTGCAGAGCTTCCAAGCTTCAAATTATCAGCCATTTGCAAGAGGAGGACCCCTCTATTTATAGGCAAAGCTAAGGGTAGAAAAGTCCCAAGGGTATGCCAAAAAACTCTTCTAGATTATTCCAATTCGCCTTAAAGGCTTGAATTGGAGTAATTTCGCAAGTTTCGGAGGGTGAAATAGGGAGTTCAAATCCTTGAGAGAGGTAATATGCGTAAATAAGGCTCAGAGATCGAGCCATTTCGCAAATCCCCGAAATAACCAAAACCGCATACACAGTGCGGTTTCCACAGAACCGTCACTATATGTGCACTTTCTATGCAAATTCGCCTCAACCGTACATACAGGGCAGTTCCAATTCAGTTACGCTCGTCATGATTGCTGTCGACGTGTCTCAACGGCCGAAGCTTCTGGAAGCCACGTGGCAGCTCACGCGAGACGCATGAACATCAACCGTGCTGTGTATGCGGTTGCAACCGTACATACAGGGCGGTTGAGACCAAATTCTCAAAAACCACATATTCAGTGCGGTTAGCATCTTTCTTGAGTGTTTTTGAGAGTTTGACACATGTCAAGGCTCAAATAAAACATTTTAAAGTTCTTTTTGAGTGTTCTCTTATGTTGAAGTGCAATTTGGGGTGTCTACAGTTATAAGAGAGGTGTTTTATTTTACTACATTTTCCATTATATTCTGGAATTTAGTTAAAAAATATATATTATGAATGATGATTGGAGTGCATGTATGCGTTAAAGAAGACAAAGAACCCTACATAGATCTCACCAACAATCAATGATTTGCACACATGATCCTTATATGCTATTTATTAGGAAGAACTTTGTAGGGAAATATAATTTAAGTAAAACCTAGTATCGAGGAGCTTTAGATAGGAAAAAAGTAGTTGATGTTGGTGAGATGTCATGATTTGCAAATGTGACAATCTAGGGTGAAGATCATTTCCTTGTTGGGTTATATGATTGAAAAAAATTTAAAATGGGTACACATTACTATTTTTTCTGTGGATTTCCCAATTTAGTTATCTTAAGTTATATTCTTCTGTACATTACTATTTTTTTCCTCTATCTTCTTTTGTACCGTAAGTGCACACAATAGTGCTTCTCGACCATACATGAGATGAGGCTCATGGATTTGATGTCTGTGATGACACGGAGACATTCCTCAACAAGGTAGGTCCCGAGGTATGTGTTCACGTCCCCCAAAAATCGATGTATTAGAATTGGGGAATATTTCCGTTCCATCTGTAAGTTTCATCTTTGTTTGTTAGGAGATTTAGACTTAGATGTTTGTCAATGGATCCCACCCAATTTATATTTACATGTGCACTCCCTTAGTTTATATTTAGTCACTTTATTGCATTGCTTTGTGAAGATGCAATGAGGTTCATGCTAGTCAATGGTGTTTGGAAGCTTAAAGTTGGTCCGAAATATGTATATACATTTTATTGACTATTGTGGTCCTTAATAAGAGCTTCATAGGTTATTCGATTTAAATGTAGAGTTTTTTATTAACGTATTTTCCTTTCTTTACTATTGGATTTACATGTTCACCGCCTTATCCAAGTTGATTAAGGTGCTCATGATATAGGTTTATGTGGGTAGATAATTGATAGCCTAAGTTGTTATTTCGAGTAGTTTATATTAATCATGCATTTGCTCACCTTGTTAACATGTTATGTAGAGTGCAGTATGGTTCAACCACCCCCGGAGAAGTCGTTGTTTTGCTACTTTCATATAGGTGGAAAGATAGTTATAGAGCAAGATAAGTCTGCATCATATCAAAGGGGTCGTTTAGATGGATTCAATATAAGTGGTAATACAGAGTACGATCAATTTGTACGTGATGTCTGTAGTTTATTTGGGATATCTTCAGTGGGTTTATCTATGAAGTATTCCCTTATGTACGATAAGAGTGCTTTACTTCTACTTACTGGTCAAGCGGGGTTATTTAACATTATCGCTCACAACGAACGTTCTACGAATGTGTACTTATTCGACAGTGAAGGGCAATCGCAAAGCGTTCAGTCTTCCAGAAGGTGATTTTCACATATTTGACTTATGAAGTCGTAGTTTTTGTTATCATACTAGTGTTTTAATACTGAAACTGTTTTAGTTTTTAAGACAACTAATTTAATAAATATTGAACTGTTGCTTGAACAAATTGCGGCCACATTTGTTGATCGGGAGCCTACAGTTGTTGGGAGTTGTGTTGAACACAATAGGGCCCCACTTGTGTCTAGCATGTAGCAATCACAAATTATTGGTGATGGCAAAGTTTTTAGGAGTGCTGATGAATTCAGTCAAGTTGTCTACAAGCATGCCATTGGCAACAGATTTCGTTATGTGTTCAAGAAAAATAGTCGGGAATCTATTTCTGCCAGATGTTATGTTAAAGATTATCCTTGGAAAGTGAACGTAAGTCGTGTGAAACATACGGACAGCATGATAGTGCACAAGTTTGTGAATACACATAAACACTCGGCACAAAATGAAGTCTCAATAAAGCCTATTGTGTGATCGAAGTGGCTAGCTGGTGTTATTGAGAAAACAGCAAGAGACACACCAAATTACTTGCCACGACAAACTTGCAAGGACTTTCATAATGATCATGCGATGAATTTAACATACCACCAATGTTGGAGGAGCAAGTAGAAAGTGAAGAGGAAGATAGATGGAAATGTGGAAGACTCATACAAACTTATTCCATGGATATGTCAACGTTTGATAGAGTCCAACCAAGGGACGTTGGCTTCCTGTACATCGACTGATGATGGGAAGTTTAAGCAGTTGTTCATTGCGTACTCTTGTTAGTTGAGAGGGTTTGCAGTGGGATGTAAACCTTTACTTTTCATTGATAGTACCACCTTAGTGGACCATATCAAGGAACGTTATTGTCTGTTATAGCTCTCGACGTTGTTGATGGTATATACCCAATAGCTTATGCAATTGTGACTGCTGAGAATAATGAGGATTGGCTGTGGTTTCTCGAACGGGTCAAGTTTGCAATTGGAGGTCGAGCCGATGTTGTGATTGTGAGTGATAGGCTTCAGAGTATTATCAATGCTGTGAGTAGCACATTTGGATTTCAAAATCATGCTCATCGCTATCGGCATGTGAAATAAAATTTCAGCAAATTCATTAATCAATTTCATTTAAGCAGAGCGAAGAAGGTGGCTTTGAGATTATTGGATGATATAGCTTATGCTAGGCTTCCAGAGGATTTTGATATGGCGATGGATGTATTACAATCATATCCACGTGAAATGTTTGATTGGGTGGTGCAAAATGGTCCTCAACATTTGGTGAACTCATTGTTTCCTAAGAAGCATTGGGATAAGCTAAATTCAAATGTAGCTGAGTCCTTTAATGCTTGGATGTTGGAGGAGCGGAAATATCCTATCTTAAGATTCATTGATGCACATAGGGTTAAGTTAACTAAGATGTTGGTTAGGAAGAAGAACGAGATCAGCACGTAGGAAACACCTATCTGTGGTCACATTGAGATGAAAATTGAAGAGAATATAGCACGAGGAGTGGGGTTGTCTGTAATGCAATGTAGTGAACATGAATATTAAGTCAGGCCATGTGATAGAAATATTATTGTCAATCTTTTGAAACTTGAGTGTACATGCAAGCGATGGCAAATGTCCGGCATACCTTGTGAACATGCATGTACTGTTTTGTAGAAGAAATCACTAAATTTATATGAGTATGTAGAGCAGTGTTTTCACAAGAGTACTCAAGAGCTGATATATTCAGAGGTAATGCATGGTGTACCAACACATGACATACCTAATATTGCGGATATTGATGTGATATCTCTTGCTAACTCATTTGAAACACCAACAAGTATGCTGCCCCCTAAAACAAAGCGACGACCCAGGCATCCTCGGCAAAAGCACATAGAGTCTCAATTCCAAAACAAGCGGCCGGTTCACTGTTCCCGTTGCAATGAGGTAGGACACAACCGAGCTACCTGCAAGGCCTCAATTTAGAGCTTGGTCTTGAATGTAGTAATCATAAAGGTAGTCACAGTTATTCTATACCATGTGAATCGAATTCCTTCTATGCAAGTTACTTGTTGTAATTAAGCCTTGTTATTAATAACAATTCTTGCAGGTTCGAGCTTGGTGTGGATTTGTTCCAACCCTTGAAATTAAGCGAAGCGGAAGGCATTGGTGCATCATTGTACAAGTGGTTCAATGTTTTCAAATGTTGGGACAGCGGGGATTGATAATTGCTTGGAGGACAATGTTAACTTTTATTTATTAATATTTCCTTGTCATTGAATTGTTGTGTAAGCTAAACAAATCATTGTTTTATTTGGAGATGTGTGGTTGTAATATTAAAACCTTCCAGTGACATGCAATAATCATTTAATATGTGTGTTCTTGCACATGCTTTAGCATAAACAAATGTTGTATCTTTGATAGCATGGGAATAAGTGGTGGCAATGATGGATGAAAATGCACCTACTGACGAGAGTGGAGCAGCTTCTACCTCAGTACTAAAGGCAAAAAAACCTCCAAACCCTTGGGTTATATTCAAGTAAGCAATTGTGATATTTGTGGCATGTGTTTGATAGATTTATCATAAACAAAGGTTGTAATAATGCTTGTATTTGATAGATTTATTTTCTTGTATCCCATGTAGGTCCAAGTACATTGCAAATTGCGAAAGGCGTGGACAACAGATAATCCTAAAGAAGGTATTTTTCTCAATTAGTTACAAACAGATTTGACACGTGCTTGATGCCATTGAATCATTTGTTCGTAGGTTAATGTCAGTGCCGCAATAGTGTGGTGGGATATGGATGCAGAAGCAAGGCGGCCATATCAGGAGCAGGCTGCCGAAGGCGCAGCTGAATGGAAAACATCTCGGTCTGAAGCACAGAAAAAAAAACCTAGTCCGATACGTTGTGCCACTTTGACATGCTCCCAATTACTGCACTCCTACAACAAGCATATATAGGTTATTGTTTTTTTTTTTGGTTAGTAATTATTATAGGTGTTATTGCAGTCATGTATGATCACCCGATGCTCTCCACTGCGATTCATGCAGTGTTGCAAAGGGTTTACACCAGAACAGCGTTCGATGGTAGAAGCCATTGGTTTTGGGTCCCTCCATCTTCACAGCGGGTCCCTTAGGAGAGATTTATGTGTTCGGCTTGTTAATCAAGTCGATGTACACGCTTGTTGCCTACAATCAAAGACTACTCTAATCCTATTTCTAGTGTAGATGTCAGTGTCATATTTGGGGATTAGTCATGTAGGACAGCCAGTCATCACTTCTGGACCAGATGATAGAGTAGAGGAGGTCCGTAATTTGTTTAAGATTGAGAAGCACAGTATTCCCCTTACAGAATTGGAGTCTAGGTTAGCTACCCCTGAGTGTGGCCCTGATTTTATGAGGGCGTTCGTTTTATTCGCACTGGTTTCACTTTTGTGCCCAAATGCGAACATTTGTGCTAGTGCGAGTTTCTTACATACGATGGTAGATGTACATAGATTGGCTGCCCTAAATTGGGTGGAGTTTGTTCTTGACCGTCTTATCCAAGAAATCAAAGTCATTCAGTTGAAGAAGCAATGCATAGGTGGTTGCATTTTGTTCCTCCAAGTGACAACTCTTAATTCAAAGTATTCATGTTACTTTTGCATTCGTGAAATTGTTTTTTGAATATACAAAAACATATCCACGACGATGGTTCCGTTGGTTGCCTTAAACTTTCTTAGTTGTTATATTATGAGCGTGTTCTTCATGGTCCGCCGAACCCCAATAGACGATTGCCACGTTTGTTGGTTTGGACGAAAGAGCATTTGAAGGCACGGGAAACCGCTGAGAAGAAATCCGGTGGATTTGGCCTCGGATGGGTTTACTTTACTTTATATTGTATATGCTAGCATAGGTTGATGCAGTATACAGCAAGGTGAACTAATTGATGGATGTGTTTCGCTGGTTAATTTGGAGGCTTTGATGTCTAACACCAGTCATGGAAGTTACGCATGCAAAAGTGAATTTCCATCAGAAGCGCGAGTATGGAAGAGTCTCCTCTCCCCTCTTCACAATTTTTGACCTAAAACGAACTTCACATTTTGTGTTTATTTATTTTCTATTGCGTAGTCCACCTCAGAACGATTAAAGGAGGATGTTCCAGTTACTCCTGAAGATTTGAAGTTTGAATTTCCTATTATTGACCCCGTAAGATATTGTTCGTACCTCGTCTAACCGTTTATTTAACAATTTCCATTCATTACATTCCAATTATTGACCCTGTAAGGTAAGCAACTCTTTCATTCTTCGATTGTCAAGATGTGGCTGGTCGGCTAGAGCTCATGCAGAAAGAGTTACAGATAATGAAAGATGCATATCGGAGATCCATCACTGCTGTAAGAGATGCATATAGAAACTGCAATACTAGAGCTGATAAAGGTATAGGTGACTGAGATGTTATTACGTTGTTGGAATATTTTTTTGGATTGACTACCTACACTTGTTAGTGACCAATATGAATTCATTTGAGTTGCAGGTACGTAAAGAACCCATGATGGAATATATCGGGTGTGGATCAGAGCTTTTTTATTCTGACTTTCGGCTACATGTTTCCTTGTATTCATTTATGTTATTAATGGAGCATATGTATTTGGGATTTTTTTTTTGGTCATTACCCAAAATTGTAAATATTCTTTGAATATAAATAAAATTGTTCGCAACAATTGAAATCTTGTAAGTGATTATTCAGTTCTCCATTTTGTCTGCAACTGATTGCATGCAATTTGTCCATAATCATAGACCTCCGACGATAATGGGTTAATAATGCATAGACCTCCAACGATATGAACGTATAATTTGATCGTGAATTAATAGATTAATCCAAAAAATATTGGTTAATCGAGAATCGCGATACAATTAA
Organism: Buxus sempervirens; assembly: GCA_947561395.2. Classification (NCBI taxonomy): domain Eukaryota; kingdom Viridiplantae; phylum Streptophyta; class Magnoliopsida; order Buxales; family Buxaceae; genus Buxus; species Buxus sempervirens. Next base: position 17,483,904 of record OX387190.1, on the reverse strand, counting down.
CCAAAAGTAATCTTATGCATTGCCCGAAGTGGTTAACAGGCATATTTCGATTAGTCGAATGTTAATACTGCAATGCACTATAGCAAAACAACCAACCGTAAATCTAATCGACAAAATATCGATGTATCTTGAAAATACAATTAATCGGGAAATATATACGATTAATCAGTAGTCATCGAATGCAATGCGCCCAAAAGTTAATCGGCAATTCTCGATTAATCGATGGTTAATCCTGCAATTTGCCTCACAGAAACGACACTCTGTAATTCAAATCAACACATTCTCGATTAATCTAAAAATAGTGGTTAGTTGGTTAATTGTTACGATTAATCAAATGTCATCGAATACGATGTGCCCAGTAATAAATCAGCAATGCTCGATTACTCAACGATTAATCTTGCAATTTGCCTCAGAAAAACGACACTCTATAATTTGAATCGACACATTCTCGATTAAGCTAAAAATAGTGGTTAGTCAGTTAATCCTTACGATTAATCGGTACACATCGAATTCATTGCGCCGAGTTGTTCATCAGCAAAGTTCGATTAAGCGACGCTTAATCCTGCACTTAGCCTCACAAAAACAACACTATATCGATTAATCAAGATTTTCTCGATGAATCTAAAAGCAGTGGTTAATCAGAAGTTGGTTGCGATTAATCAGTAGTCACCAAACCTCAGACACAAAACCCTTGTTCTAGTTAATCGACATTTCCTCGACGCATCTTTAAATTTGTGATTAATCGCTGTAACGTTACGATTGATCATACTATGTGAATGCAATGCCAAGAGTTGTTAATCGATAATTTCTAGATTCATCTAAATGACATTGGTTAATCGTTATGCATTTCGATTAATCGCGAATCTGTGCATGCAGTGGCCGAAGTGGATAATCGGCATCAATCGATTAGTCAAGGGTTAATTGTACGCATGTCAACCCGTGCGAGAGCGCACGCGGATGCGAGGGTACGAGGGGAGTGAGGAGTCGCCACTGCCTGATGGGGTGCAGACAGACACCTGGAGGCCTAAAGGATGCCTATTGGTCTGCGGCTTTGAGATTCTGGTTAAGGTCTCAGTTGCGGTCCAGGGAAGTCCATAGACACCCTGGTCCACCCCATCGGTTGACGGGTCCCTTGGGCATCCTGGTTTGAGTCACTTTGGTCTAACTCACCCTTATTTCCTAAACCAACATGCTTATTTATTAAGTCTGAGTGGGGACCACCTGAATGATGTGGTTCCCATTTCTTTTATTTGATTTTTATCTTTTATCCAGGTGATGTTGGTCTAATATGGGCCCATTGGAAGACCCATGTGACGCCAAGTAGGGCGTAGTCTAAGCCCAATTTGGGGTTATATGGGATAACCCCATTTATTGGATTCGGTTATTTGGTTTGGGGGTTAATTAAATGTACAAGATAATTAGTGGGTTGAGATTTTTAAGACCCCTTGGGCTTGGAGGTGGCCCATGGGATTTATCCAAGTAGCCGTTGGAGCCCATCTCTGGGATGGGCCCAAGTTTAGTGCTGGTCGGGATGTGGGCCCCGTTGGAAGGCCCACGAAACCTTATTGTGCCCAAGTCTCACATATGAGAGCCTGAGCTAGCCTAGAGCCTTGGAACAGGGACTCTAGAAGTCCCTGTTTGGTGTCATAAATGATCTCCTCTTTCCCCTATGAGAGAAGGAGAATGAAGGCTCGGAAGGCCAAGATCAAACCTCATTCGATTAACTCATTCACATATTCATTCAAGCCATATAAGCAAGCACAAGAAGCAAACAACCTAAGTGAATCATGCACGAAAACAAGCATTTAAGAACCTTACAAAAGAGTATACGAAAACAAGCATTTGGGTTCTTAACACTAGGGAAAAGGGGGGAGAAGGCATGGGAGGTTACCTTCTCCCTTTTGGGCCACAAATAACAGTGAAACAGGGACCAAGATGTCCCTGTTTTGGCTTCACTTAGACCCCACAATAGAAAGCAATCAAGGCTAAGGGGAAATCGAATCAAGTAGAACCTAAAGCATGCATTGATCTATGCCAATAGCAAACTCATTCTCATCCATCATGCTTATGACTCAGAAATATATATACTCATGTACATGCAAAGGAGAGAAAATAACACAATTGAAAAGAGACCTAGCATGCTCCTAAAGGGGGGATTCATGCATGCACTTGGTGTGTGCAAATGAGGGAGCGTACCATGCAAAGTTATTAGCGAAATAAGCATGCTGCAGAAGCATGGAACAACAACTATTCGAAGGGAATTAACTATGCTAATGGGGATGGAAACAGTGGGTAAAGTGGGGTGAGGGATCATGTTGGATAAATCTAGTGAGTTACAGAATAGTGAGTGAACATTGATGTGCATAAGTGGACATTCATGATATACATGCATAACCTTTTAAGAACTGCTCCTAGGATGCCAATGAGGATACAAGACACTCGAATAGTGCAAAACAGCAGATTAATGAGCCATGGCATGGTTTATTGAGCACAAGCATACTTAGAGTGAACTAACATGAGATTGAAGGAAGAGAGGAGGCATGCTGTTATTCCCAACAGCAAGTCATTTTTATCATAACAAAAGGGATATGGGGGAGCATGCATCACGAAATTTAAAGAAAGATTTACTACTGAATATGCATACCTTACAACACACTAAACATACAAATCAGCATAACATCAAACATGCATATACCATCGCACGTAAGTCCCCTCAAAAAAGATTAAAACAGCACATTACGAAGCAAGAAAAGAAATCACTACACGGAGAGGGGGGTTTACATAGGGGTACAGTGGATGATCAAGCAAGAGGGAATATGCTCCCTCCTAAAATAAAGAAAACATACCAAACAGCAACTGAAAATACCCAAAAGTGTACGAAAAAGTCTCTCATCCTCCCCTAAAACCACACGTATACTTCTTCTTACCTTAAGATGCTTACTGTGAGACACGGGAAAAAATCACCGGAGATGATCATCCCTCCATCAACACACGGGGCTCAACTTAAAAAAGTGGGAGTCGCCACCATTCAAAATTTCGGGGTGAGAATGGACACCAAAAGATTCAAAATAAGCAAACATAGCTAAAAGGCAAATTCTAGAGTAAAAATAACTCTACTTGAAAATCAAATCCAGAGATGGGTAAGGGGATTAGATTATGAATGGGGGAAGGTGTTAAGCACCCCCATTCACCCACACAAGGTGGTTGCCAAGTGTTTGTTCATGCAAAAAAGATAAGAAAACTTGCTAAAAATCATTAAAAACATTGGAAAAGAATTAAGCCAATGTGTGATATTTTCACATGAGGAATCCAAATGGATTCTAGATCCTCTTTTATGTCAATATCACTTCTGGAATATCACAAAAAGATGGAAGTCAAAGCAAAAGTTGCACAAAACCAAGTTGAGGCAAATCCGGGAAATTTGGTAAAAAGCAATGCCATTTGTCTTGAAATCCTTCAAAATCAATTTTAAATTAAATCAAACCAAATCCATTTGAAAGATCATGGTAAGTAAGAGACTCATACAAAATTTCAAGTAAATCCGGTTAAAATCCTAGGAGTTATGCTCCTTTAAAGTTGCTGCTGGGGAAAATCAAAAGTGATAAGTGGGCAACTTTGGAAAATTATCTAGAAAAATCTGCTTCATAGACATCCATGAAATTTGGTATGAGTGAAGTCTGTATGGCCATATTTCAAATGAAACTATCCTCATACAAAATTCAATCGGATGTGCCTTGGGTGGTCTCCCGAACAGGCCCCGAAGATCACAGATTTACCTAGAAAAGTACTGATGCACAGCTCTGAGTAAATCTGTTACCAATAATACAAATGGAGTCAAAAAATTATGAAACCAACTGGATTTGAAAATATACTCATAAAGGAGTGCCCAGAAACAAAAATCACTCAGATCGGATTTAAAACGAACACATGGCGCTCCGTCAAAGTGACAAGTTCCGTATTTAAACCTGAACTGTCCAATCAACTTCGACAGAGAGGTGTCAAAAATCTGCTTGATAGAAATTAATGATATTTGGTAGGCATAAACTAGATAGCCTCACCTTTCCCATGGTTCTAGAATCGCTCCAAAATTCATCCGGACGATGAAGTTATGAGCGTCCGAAGTAAGGGTACCGTTGCTGTCAAGTTAAGCCATTTTTGAACCAAACCAATTCAAAACTGTGATAAAAGGTGTGTGATTCGTGCAAGATGGATCAAAACCATTTTAAAATCATTCAAAGACATTCCAGAATTGCTTAGGCTATTTTATTTCAGATTTATCACAATAAATGCAATAAACCCGAAATGTGAGCCTATCCCGCCAAAATCGTGCTATGTATGTGCAAGTGTGAAAAATCATACAAGAACAATAGAGCAACATAGCATGCATTCATCTTCATCAAAATAAGGTTCTAAAACAACCTAGGGTTCCGTTCCATTATCGTTTCCCTTAGTTCTCTCTCCCCGTTAAACACGGTTCTTCAAGATAATCTTGGGGTACTTTGAATATGAAACGGTTTTCAATCATTCAAAAGGCTTATGCAAGATAGGTTCTAGCACTAGGATCAATCCCCAGTCTCGTTTCTCCTAGATCCCGCCTTCACGTTTTACGGCTAGGGGGAGTCTTGAGATACTTTGAGCCAGGGAAGGGTTTTCATACACATAGAAGGCCTTATTCTACAGAAAAGTAGAAGAAGAGATCTAGATCTAGGAATGTAAATACAGAAAATAAAGAAGAGGTTTGAGGCTTACCTGGGGTTCTGGAAGCAATCCGGCAGCGGTTCCCTTCTTCACTCGGAGCTCTTGGATCTCCAACTTATTGGCAAGAGAGTTAATGGCCATTTGCTTAAGGAGGAGCCTCCTATTTATAGGCAAAGGTTAGGGTTAGGGTTGGTGAGAATGGTAGACACAACCTAATGTCTATAGTCCACCAACCTTAACCCAAGGCTATTTCCGAGATTTCCCCTCATTTAATGAAGGACATGATGGTAAAAGGTGAAATTTCTCAGAAAACCCTAATTTTGAGCAAAACTTATGTATCCGGCATTATCTGTCGGATACAAAAAAAAAAGAAGCTTTTATCCCAATTTTAACACAGGCAATACTTATTTACATATAATATCGTTTAAGTAAATGTCCTCGTATTTTTTAATCTCCATTTACTTAAGATATTACATGTAAATAAGCAAACACCCTCCATTTTGAATCCATTAAAAATAGTTCCAAACCCAAATTCCAAGTGAATAAAAAGTCAACTTTCCAGTTCTAGGCAAAATTCCGATTTTCCAGGTCCAGTAAAAAGATTCAACATGTTAAAACCAAGGTATTCGTCAAGATTTAAAATCTCAAAAAATTCTTTTATGCAATAACATGGCTAAAAACCTGATTACCGGGAAAAATTATCTTGAAATCTGGCTTTTAAAAAATATTTCATTTTCTGGGGTCAAAAGTCAACAAAATTCAACCGGAAAAAGTTTGATTTTGCACAAAAGATTGAATTCGGGCCTTTTCCTTTACGGTTTTGGATTCAAATGGGTTAAGTATCTCAAACCCAATGCAAAGAATTGAAAATTCCAATAAAATATTTCTCTCCTTCAAGATTTATCAAAAATCGTGCAATTCTGGGGTGTCTACACTTACATGTGACGAAGTTGAGATGAAAACACATGAAAACTATGTAGGAACACAAATTTGAACAAAGGAGAAACCATACTTTTCCTAAACACCATGGAATAACCTCATATTTACGTATATGCAACAAAAGGTAATAGGAAACATTACCTTAGGGGTTGGGGGTTCTAGAGTGGTGAGTATACACCTCCTTGAAGCAAAAACCAGGGCTGGAGCACAGTATCTGCGGTTTGGCCAAAATCGCATGGTATGTGCGGGTCGGCCGGCGTCTTTTCAGCATTAAATATGGGGACAAAATGGGCAAGCGCAGGCTGAGGCAAAGTGACCGCACTTATAGTGCAGTTACTTTTCGTCCACCGCTTGCCCTAATTGGCCCGCACGAACGGTGGCCGAAAAATCAACCGCACTCTATATGCGGTCGCAAATTTCTCTCCCTTTTTTTGGTTGCGTTGATGGCTGAGGTCACTCAGCCGCCCATTCAGTCGAATCAGGCTCTTCCGATTTTTATTATTTTTTATTTGTCTTAATTAACTTAATTAAGACGTTTTAAGTTTTGACTAATTTGCCCCTGGGACTGTTTTGCTCATATCTTTTCCATTCGGGCTCTGATTCATGCAAACTTGGTTGCGTTGGAATCGTGTTGGAGCCCTCTACCCCTTGGGATAGGATATGGAAATCAATTTGGGCTTGGGCAAAAAGTCAACTTCTGCACCTTAGGGTTTCAACCTGTCTTTTAGGGTTTGCCTTCGGGGCCTTTTGGAGGGGTGCAAAAAAACGAGGCGCTTACATTAATCCTGCATGGAGAAGAGACTAAATCACCTTCTCTGTTTCTTAAATTGGTAATTTATCGATTAATCTTAATAACATCGATCAATCGAGATCAATTCCCGTGTAATCGAATTTAGATTTTTGACTCCATATTCTTAATCGTTCAAATTCTGATTCATGTAACGATTAATCGAAATATATTTCAATTAATAGGCGTCTTAATCGTGCACATATCAACTGAACAAATCTCCTACTATTAACAGAGACACCAACATAAACAAGGGGAAATTGTATAGTGCAAAATTTTCCCATAAATACATACGACAAAGAAGTGGTTAGGTTCGGGAACATACAAACATGTAAAAATAATAATTATCAAAGGTTTCATAAAATTAAACAACTCAAGTTCTGAATTAAGAGTTAACAACAAAAAAAACAACTGACACATCTAAACTGAAATGAGCTACAAGGCCTCCTCATCTGCATCTGACTCTGGCACAGGTGGTAGCAATGGTTGCTGTTCACTCTGGCAGGTAAACATGTGATTCACCACCCGCAACACACACTTCACTAGGAGCTTCAACCCTCCAAGCTCCTATCTGACCTCCTCCTTAAAAATTGAAAATTCGTCAACTTGTGGTTGTGAAGTAGACGCTTGTCCGTGCAGATTACCGGGGCCTCGACGCCGGCCGCAGTGTAGACATTGAAGATCTAGACAAGTTGATGTAGACGACATGGATGATGTAGATGGTAGCTGGGGCCCCCTCTTGTGCTACACTTGCATCATGCTCTTGCTGAGAGCTCATGATATCCCATGGTCTTGACGCTAATGAGGCAATGGATCCAGATAAATGAGGCCTATGTTGATCCGAGAGAGTGGAAGTGAACGAACAATAGCGTCCATCGGACCATAGAGTCCATGTGCTATTAGGGCTGCAACTCGGTTTGGGTAAAACCGAACCCGAACCGATCCAAACCGATTTCGGTTCGGTTCAGTTCGGTTTTTTATATGTTTGGTTCGGTTTTGGTTTCATAATCTTTAAACCGAATTAAATCGGTTCGGTTTTGGATTGTATGATCGGTTAAACCGAACCGAACCAAAAACCGAACTGAAATCATACATTTCAATAAATCGAACCGAACCGAAGATACATATTTTAATATATATATATATATATATTGTTAAACAACGGGGGGATTCGTGTTCCGTGTTAAAACTCGTAAACAAAACAGTCATAAGGTTTCTAATCTCTTCAACTAGGGTTTTTTGAGTCTATTATAGAGCATGAAACTTCCGAAGCTAAAGGCAATAAGTCAACCGTGAATGGCGACTCAAAGAGACCGAGAGAAGATGGAGATGAGGTAGTGGATGACGATGGTATCTCGAAAAAACAGAAGGTCAATAAGTCCGTTGAAGAAGAGCGCCTTGGAAAATTGGAGGAAAGTGAGGCAGAACGAGGAGGAGGTGAAGAACAGGAAGAGAAGAAATCTATCTCCGACACACAATCCCCATCCAAGGGAGAAGAAGCCCTAGTTTACTTGTCTTTCGCTTTCATTATCCACTCTTCCTCCAAATATTCTTGGTAGTGTATCTGCAACGTCGACAGCTTCGATTACCGACTGGTGCCTCGTCTCTCTCTCTCTCTCTCTCTCTCTCTCTCTCTCTCTCTCTCTCTCTGTGTGCCTAACTCACCTTTAAACGTGGCACCAATTCCTTCCATTTTGGCTCCACTCAACTTTTCTTCACCTCCTCTTTCATGTCATAGCCTCATAAGAAACAAGCACCATCTCCTTTTATTATGCCTATTTCGGTCGATCTCCCTCTTCCATTTGTTCTGAAAGAGGAGAAGAGCTTGAGACTGTCATGGCTGGAAAACTAAGAAAGTGTATTGTGTGTTGTTGCCGGAACAATCACTCCCGTTATCCCTCCATCCCTCTCTCCCTCTCTCTCTCTCTCTCTTGTTCTCCCTTTCTCTCTATCTTCTGTAGGTAAATCATGCTCTCAGCAGTCTTGATCTGAGAACAAGTACACCGGATTCACAGCACACACCGGACTCCCTCCTCCTACCTTTCTCTCTTTCATTGTTTTTTTTCTTAATAATAAAATAATTCATTCGATTAGACTTTGTCCTTAGACTTTTGCAGGCTTAGCCTGCAAAGTTAGATAGGGTAGATTAGGCCTGCAAAGACAAGTAGGTAGTGGGTTGTCTAATGCCTATTGTCTGGTGCGTAACAGTTGTATCGTTCTAAGCCATTTTCTTTTTTTAATAACTAAAGTTATATTTTATTTTTAAATTAATAAAAGGATGAGATGACTACATTTGGGTATGTGTTGTTTTTATACGGACCGAACCGAATTACCGAACTGAATTAATAATTCGATTCGGATTTCGGTTTTTCTGTTTAATTTCGGTTCGATTTTCGGTTTTTTGTTTTCGGTTTTCGGTTCAATTCGGTTCAATTTAATTAAACTGTATATATTTTTGGTTTGGTCTTGGGTTGAGCTCAACCCGGACCAAACCGAACCGAGTTGCACCCCTATGTGCTATGCCAAGTTGGGTCATCAAATAAGCAAAACGAAGAGCTCGTGGATTGGATGTGGCTTTACTTTAACCGGCAGACTAGATGAATTGACAAATGTGTCTGCAAATCAACGTAAGAAGACACATCCTAATACCCTAAACAACGCGATACAGAAGCATAACCTTGGCAAGAGTCATGTCATATTTATTCCCACGCCTCGCGTACACATTAAAAGTGAAGATGTGGTGGAGAATCCTATACTTTTGGGAAGAGACTACCAACACTAAAGGCAGCCTTTTTCCACTCAACGTCATTGCCACAAAGGCAACGCGTTGCCTCCACGAGGTCCGCCTGGTTGGGGGGTCAATAATGCACATTTCAGAATGCGAGATGTGCATCAACTCACTGATGCGGTCAAGGGTGACTAAAACAACATTACCATTGATATCAACAGAAAATACAGGATCTAGTTCATGGGGAGGAGTTGTAACACTTGATAACATTACCATTGATAACACTTGTAACACGTGAATAAAGACGAGACACAATGGACCTATTTGCATCATCACCCCAGTCCAGAATACCGTCCCATCCAATGTTCTTCAAGAGGCTTTCCAAACGGTACCTCTTAATTTGGTCTTTGAGCACAGGTTTCTCAACAACCAATGATCGTTGGGGGTGTTCCCCAGACCCCCCAACCAGAGTGGATGGTTCATCGTCTGGAGACAATGAAGGAGAAATCAATGGCCCTCCAGGTTGCTCAGTATTAGATGGGTTATAGTCTGACCCAGACGGAGAGGGATCAGGAGGGGAAGATGGGGTAGGTGTCCTTGGTTTCTTATCCTTACGCCCTATGGTTTTGCGTTTGGGCATGGTGACTTTAAGCAAATAAGTAAGATATGGACAAAAGGCACAAAGGAGAATGACAACAGAAGACACAACCCCATTAAAGCCCACATCATCCAAGCATTCCAAGAAGGAAACAAAACACATGAGAGAGGCGCACGCAAGAAGATGAAAACCCCAAAACAAAAACAAACCAACAAACAACATACACAAGGCATTAGTTAGTCGGCAATGAAATGTAGCAAACAACGTGTGAATGATTGACAACTCTTACCAAAATAAGGTCTTGCACGATGGATGCTTATCTCCGCAAACGAAGTGCACGCAGTAAACCTTACGGTCGTGGTGGAGAGGATGAGAAATAAGGAAGACGGTTACTCTGTTACGCACATTGAAATATACCCATAGGGTTAATCGAAGCGTCACATCAGTTGGAAGAGATGTGCGCCAAAAAAGTGTCGCTTCGTTTGCCCAATATCGATTAATCGAAGTGTATCATTCATTTGCTGATTAACCAATATATCGTTAATTTCACGATTAATTGAGTAACTTACGATCAACGAAGAGTTAAAAAATCTAACATAGAGAATCGCGAAATATACGATTAATCTATACGTTGCCGATCATTGAAATTTCAAACAACCCTATGTAGGTCATCGGCAACTACACGATTAATCAATATATTACCAATTACATTCTTACGTAATCTCTTTTCATCCAATTGATTGAAATATTTCCGATAAATCGTGTTTGAAATGTATCCTACGATCGAAAATATCCACCTTTGGGATTTCAGACTCTAATTGTAGGATACCATCTCATTATTCAGGTTGTTCCCATGAACATCTATAAGTACCCATCGATTGTCTACAGAATATCCTATGAAGAAATATTTGTATCCTCGATGCTAATAACATATCCTCAATTACTTCACGGATATAATTGCAATAATCGTGGGATACCATCTTATGCTTCGTGATTGTCAACGACGAACAATCAGTATCCCTTGAAATCTATAATTGTATCCCACGAATATAAATTGTATCCATCGATTCATAGAATTGTATCCCATGAAAACGGTTAATCGAATTTCATTCCTTCGAAGAAGATTTCGATTTTAATGTAATTCATCGATTAATTAGAAATATCCTCAATGCTAATAACATATCCTCAATTACTTCGCGGATATAATTGTAGTAATTGTGAGATACCATCTTATGCTTCGTGGTTGGTCAACGACGACCAATCAGTATCCCTTGAATAATATAATTGTATCCCACGAATGGAAATTGTATCCACTAATTCAGGAAATTGTATCCCATGTCGTTGATTAATGGAAAATTATTCCTTCGATGAAGAATTCGATTTCAATAAAATTCGTCGATTAATCGGAAATAAGATGGTATTCTACGATCAATGGTCAATGCTTAATCGAAAATTGCGACACCAGGTGAGCAATCGGATGAAATTGCGATTAATCGAACAACTTGTGATTAATGGGGATTTATGCGATTAATCAAAAGTTGTTCATACCGGTTTACAGGTGATAGATGAATTCCGATTAATCGAGTTACTAACGATTGATCGGGATAATATGCACTTAATGGAAGGTTGATGATGCCGGGATACTGATGATGGCGACGATGAATGCCCGATTAATCGAGTTAATTACGATAGATCGTGTAAAAATACAATGAATCAAAAATTTGTGCTACCGGTGTAATGGTCATCTAGAGCATTTCGATCGATGAATCGAGGATGATATAGCTTAATCGGAATATTTGTCGATTGATCGACATTTGGTCTGCGACTAATCGGAAAATTAAGTTGTTAATCGAATTTTTAGCCATTAATACAAAATCTCCATTACTTGGTATAGCATGCTTTGAACTATAAGGATCTTCCAAGAAGACATATATAAACACCAAAACTTTATAAGTACATGAAGTTCCCATCACTCCCAAAAATGAAAACACCAAAACATTATAAGTAGTTGATGTTCCTATGAATAGAAATAACTATACAACACCAAACATGGAAGTATCTTCTCCAAGCATCAACCAATCCGACGATGCAACACCTTATCCTTTAACCTGTTAGTTGGATCCAACACCAAATCGGCTATAAACTTCTTTCTAAAGTATGGGATATTATCCTGTTTCATAACAAGTAATAACATTAAGTTAGTATCAAGCAATCATCTATAAGATAATAAATACATATGATGTCATTAAGTTCTGAAAAAAGAAAGCATGCCTATCCAAATTGGGGGTTTAGCACATAGCCATCCCAAAAATCCATAAACTTCAACACAAAAACACCACAGTCAAACCTACATCACAAGTTGGGGGTAAATAAAACATAAACGTATTAGAACAGTGTAGAACACCAATCAATCACAAAGGCAGTATCTTACCCGTTCTTTTGATGAGGCACATCAGCATACTCCCTCTCCCATGATGGAATCCCAACCAGTCTTCCATGGACAAATGTATGAAATAAGTCCTCAAAAAAGATTGTCTGCCAAATTAAATTCTCTTGCACTATCATCTAAGTTGAACACTTCCACGTCAATACAAAACGATGATTAGCAAATTTAAATTACAAATTGACAATGGAAGGGCAAACCTACAAGTTATTGACCGCCTCCCCTTGCAAACCTTGTCTTGAACTATTATCTGAGTCCAACACCTCAAATCTTCTTTTTTCAGATTCAAAACTACAAGGAACAAATGGTTCCTTTGGCATATTGGTAGAAAAATCTAGATATAACATTAACTATTAATTAGGAGAAGCCCAATCTAAATATGTGATGGGAAGAACTTGCAAAAATTACTGAGAGAAGAACATTATAAAACAACATGCAATTTTATTTCCATAAAAAACATAGTTAATTTACCATTTCACATTCACGGAGGAAAAACCCAATTGCTTTCAGAGAGAAGAATTTCTTATACATCGTTTCAATATGCTTTTTGCCGTTTATGATTATTTCCTATGATTTACAATAGAATTACAAACATGCATAACTTATTACACAAATTTAATGCAAGCTAGAATAGTCAAATATGCTTACAGTGACAACGGGAGAAAAATAATGCTTTGTGACTCCTGATGAATATAAACCTTGTCGGTTGATAAGGCAAATAGCATATGCTGCTATTACCTATATTACATGACACATAATAGATATAACCGTTAATATGATTGTGGAATTCACTAGTTATACAACGAGATAAAACTAACATACCATGCTGCCGACCCAACATCCATCTGCCAAGCAACGTATCTCTTCCACTGTAACATGCATTCCAATATAATCCACAACAACCAAGCTACACAAGGAGGAATTCATGTCACAATTGAAATACTACATCGAGGGAAAATTTAATGTGTTTTCCGTCGATGTGGCACACAAATATAAATATCTCCATACATTAACTTTGTGTTACAAAAGAAACACTATATATAAAGAATTACTTACTTTGTTTTACGCAATAGATATATATATATTTGACAACCCGCCTTTCATCAGACTTCAGCGGAGGGAATTTGTGTTCGACAACAAACGGAGAACACAACTTTTTTGCTTTCTTAATGAGTCGCCTGTATTTACTTGGAGAAACAAGCTTCGGTTCTAGTTGTAAAACCCCGAATTTTCAGTAAATAAATAAATAATAATTGATTATGAATATCTTGAACGTCCATATATTTGTCAAAATAAATTAGAGAATAAATTTAGAAATTTCGGGAGAAATCGAGTGAGTAGATGTAGATTATCAAGGGAAGGGTATTTTGGTTAATTCATATTAATTATTGGTAAATAAATATATAAATTAAGTTATTAATAGAATTAAGAAATAAAGATAGATTTAAGTTGGGTTTAGATTTTCTATTAATAATGATATTTATACCTTGATAAGTGGAATACGGGCATAATGATAAATATAGTCGATTTGGAGCCTTAAGTCGAGGAGGTGAGAATTTTATTTAAGGATATTAATTATAATTATAGATGATCGCACTAATAGAGGAGATCAGGAGAGTGGCACAAAATCTGACCGTTGGATCGTGGTAGATCGAGGTAAGAATTAAGTAAATCCGAAACTGTGTTCTAATTGGACGGTTGTCTAAAGGGGTGATGCATGTGCGTTGTGTAGGATCATGAGATATAAAAGAATAGGGTTTATACCCTAGAGAATACGTTTAGGTATTTTGCTATTATACTCATCTGTTTGGGGTATGCGACGGCCGACAAAGAAAAGAAGAGGAAAAACGAAAGAGAGAGTAAGACCGAGAGAGAGACCAGCGACTGGAAGAGAAGAAGAAGAAGGAGTTTTGTGTCTGTATAGAGCAGAAGATCGTCATCAACACAAGAAGAAAGAGGAGAAAGAGGTGATCTTGAGCGAGCTAGAGGTAGGTGACATTGTTTTCGTTCGTTTTTGGTATTTACGTTCGTTTAATCGCAAAAGCATGTTTTTATATGATCTATTGATGTATTTAGTTTAGTATCAATGTTATATGTATGATAGAATGATATTGAACAAGAAAAATTACGATTTAAAACTGTTTCTGTTCGTGTTTGGATGACCACCGACCTCGACTGTACTCGATGATCATCGGCGATCCTCGGCGCTAATTATAAAACTTAGACCGCCAAAGACCGCTGGAAGACGTATCGTCAGCGTCCTATTTTCACTACCACCGACCATAGACCGCCGAGGCGATCCTGAGCGATCCTAGGCACTCTGTTCAGAATTTGCAGATTTTCAAAATTTCAAACCCTGATTCAATTCCAAACTATTTTTAGACAATTTTAATGATTAATTAATATGTTTTAAGACCAAAATAAATTATCAAATACACTTTTTGGGCAGAGAAATAAATAGGGAATTATTTTAGGTAATTAGTTGCCTAACTTGATCTTAAATAAGAAATTCTAAGTCTAATGCAGATAAACCTTTATAAATTAGATTAATTAATTAAGAGACATTAAATTATATATCAATAACTAGATTTCTACAAATAGAGACTTTAAATCAGAAACTACCCTATAGACATTGGAAAAAGGACCCTATATACCTTTAGGTCTCATTAGTTAATTGAATTGGTTTACATTCAGTTTCTCTACTAAAATAACACCTACCTTATTATATTATGTCACACCCCTAAATGTTACCGAACTACTTTATTAAATAGCAAGAACAATATTATTCCTAAACTTACGTAAATAGCAATTATCTTGTTACCCCTAAACTTTATTCTCTAAATTACCTTATAACTTTACATAACCTTTAATTACCATATAACTAGACTGAGCATTGTGATTACAAGCTAATGAACTGAATTTGAAATAAGACTTTGGATTTATGATTGAAACATGAGTCCACAACGATATAAACAACAACGAAATGCAGATTTCTGATATAATGGCTTGGTGGCCAGTCTTATTAATTACCTGCTTGGTGGCAGAGATGTATTGTATATTACCTGCTAAGTGGTAGAGATTATTACCTGCTTGGTGGCAGAGATTATAACCCGCTTGGTGGCGGAGACCCTAACCCGTTTGGTGACGGAGACCCAACCTGCTTGGTGGCGGAGACCCTAACTCGTTTGGTGACGGAGACCTAACCTGCTTGGTGGCAGAGATAACCCGCTTGGTGGCGGAGACATTACCCGCTTGGTGGCGGAGACATTACCTCCTGTGGGAGAGATTCATTACCTCATGTGGGGCAAATGTATTTCCGATAGATTGTATCCTACAGGAGAGATACCTCATGTGGGGGAAATGTGATTATGCGTGATTGCATCCCACATGGAGGATGGGTGTGTGAGTTACCACTGGAAGGTGAGGAAGCTATCTCCTACGGTAGAGGTAGATGCTAGGTGTTCACATCTTGCGGTAGAGTTATGCTGTCTCCTACAGAGGGTACCTGTAGTCTTAGAGATGTACATTCTCCTGCGGAGCTTGTGTGGATACTATGTGTTTGCGTCCTGCGGTAGAGATAGGCTACTACCTGAAGGTTGGCTTTTATTACCGATATGATGATTGATTCTCAGGTTGATGGATTGTTTATTTAAAAGGAAATATTGAAATGTCATAATTGAATAGAATTGCTATGATTTAATGAGAACTATTAAAATGGAATATTATGGAATCATGAATAAAATGTGGAACTGCTCTTAAGAAGACACTAAAGAAAATAAACCAGAAACCATGGGAATGTGAAATATAATACATTGTCCTTTAAATTGAAATGAAATGCACATGATTAACTTTCTTTAATTCAGGCATTGATTCAATGTTTGTTTTATATCGAGATTATTCGTTTATCTTCTTGACCGTAATTACTCCTCTATTTTTCCGAGCATGAAACCACTGTTATTTTCTATATGTATAAACTATTTCCTCATGCATGTGTTACCTACTGAGATATTCGTATCTCACCCCTACTTTATATTCTATTTTTCAGGTCATCTTGGAGAGGACTCCACGGGTTAGACAGATAGTGGGTTGAAGTCTAGAAATTCCATATGAAAAGAGTAGGACAATTTTATATAGTTGTATTTATTTTATTGGAATCATAACAGATGATATGGTAAGGATATTAAGAGCTAGTTAATTTGTAGTTGCCTTTCATTTGATAAATTGATGTAATAGGAAGATTCAGTTCCAATGAATAATTTAAGCTTCCTAGCACTCTGATAAATCTTAGTTATTTATCTCTTTATCTTTTGAACTGATTGTAATGTACCACAAGTTAATGCCTTGATCTGAGTCAAAATGAGAAAAAAAATGACCCGGATTCGGGGCGTTACACTAGTGACCCGACATCATGAGCAACTTGCACTGGGGACACGACCTCATTAGCTTGCACTGGTGACCCTTCATCATTAGCATCGGCTTGCACTGGTGATGGTGATTGTCTCAACTCATGGGGTGAATCCGGCTGTTCATCATGGGTTGATGCGTCTCCACATCTTTGGAGGTACAAGTTCAATTCCTTGCAATGACGCTACATCTCCTTAGCAGTAGCTGCCATTCGGTTCATTTGCTCATGTAATATCTGTACCAATAATCAAGTGTTAACATTAGATTCAAGTGTAAATATAGAATATTAGTTAACCACCTCACAACTTTGTGCTTTCTCCCACCTGAGATAGATTGCCAGGCAATCCATTTGGGCTTCTGTCATTTCCTTTACTTGCCATTTGTGTTGGACAAGTTTGTAAAAAAATGAAGATGCATAAGCATTGTGTAATTAACATCATAGAAACACAAATAAACAAACAAACATTAATCTACATTTATATTTGAATTACCAAAATTCAAAAATAAATGCTCCCGCGAAATCAACAAATATACATCATGTGTTCAAATCATTTCTTATTGGTAAGATCTACCTATGGTTCTCCGTCTTCCTTGAGGCTTACCTACACTTCATTCACCAATTTCAAATATTTGTTTTCCCAATTTTCGGCATAGAGCACCATCGCATTAATAACAGATATAATAGCCGTGTCGAATAAACCCTTCAAAGCACTGAAATTTTTTATAAAAATTTCAGCATTACGAAAAACAAACCCAATAACATTGAACAATAGGTTCAGTATCTGTTTAATCGACTTCTACGCGATTTATTGGGTAAACAATATGTCATTGTACAATTAATCGGCTTCTAGTCGAACAAAGTAAGGTGATGAGCTTGAGGTGATTCGAATGAATCGTTTTGAGGAAAATCGATTAGGGAAAATCGGCGATTAACAGCAAAACGACTAAAACGATAAGGGAAAATCGGTTCATACCTTGAGGAGATTTGTCCACAACCTTTACCAATGCAAATGTTCGGATGATGCACTTCGTCAACACTCTCTACGGCCCTTTCCTTCACCAAAAAACAGAAGCCAAAGCAATCAACGAAATGATGTCTCACGCGTCCGTGAACTCTAGGAGATGGGATTGACGAGAGAGCCACTCAAACACCACTCAATAGAAAGTGCAATAGATGATATTGGTTTTCAACCACTGCCGGATGATTACTCGCCATTGAGATGGGGTTTCCAAGCTTCGCGCTCGAACGAGCTTTTCCAAAATTGATGAGTCTTTCAATTGAGGGAAAATCGATGGGTGCGAGCGAAGAGGGAAGGTCAATTTGGGATGTTTGCAATTTGCTACAGTGTTTTTGAACCACTTTGCAATTTGTTTAAAAAAGCAGGTGGTTTTTTAAGGAAAGACTTTTCAACGTCTTTTTATGTAATAAGTTTCTAAAAGACGGTTGTATTCATAAATTTCCCATATTTAATAAATATTTAATTGATGAAGAAGCATAACTGTAAGCACCTCATTTTTGCGCTCTCGGAAGAGCCGGAAATACAAAACCAGGCTAAAAAGTCAAACCCTGAGGGGTCGAAAAATTGAATTTTTGATCAAGTGAAAATTGGTCACATTGCTTTATCTCAATGGATAGAGAATCCCGACACGAGTCCAATGCAACTGAGTTTGCTGGAATCGGAGTCCGGATGAAGGTTCTGCAGGCCGGTCAAACTTAAAGAGGAGCTGAAGGTTGACTTTTTTTTGAACCCCGAGCCAGGTGCTTAGCTCCATATCATTGGAGAGAGGGCTCCGATACGAGTCTAACGCAACTGAGTTTGCTCAAATCGGAGTCCGGATGAAGGAGATATGAGCTGTCGAAGTTTCCGAGTTGAGGAGCGAGAAACTGCACACGTGGCAGCAAAATATCTCAAGAGTTAATCTCTAAATATCAAAACTTGATAAATATCCCAGGGACTAAACCAAAATTCGTACGGGGCAATCCGTAGATATCCAAAAGTGTCAAATCGGTCAAGTCGAGGGGCAAATCTGTAATTTTTTGATTTGTATCCGACCAAGTATGTCGGATACACATATTTTTGTGTGTATCCAACACTGTTCATCGAATACAAAAAAATCCACCGTACGATACGCCCCGATTCGCGGATGGATTTGCGCAGAAGCATTAATTTTTTGCAATAATTATGTTTGTATCCGATACATTGTATCGGATACAAGTAAATCCTCTTGTATCCGATTAAACAGGTCGGATACACCAGGTGTATCCGACCTGTTTTATTGGATACAAAAAAAAAAACACTATTTAAGGGGGCAGCAGCCCCCTTTCAAAGGGTTGGTTCATTTTTTCGGCCTTGCACTTTCTTTGCCCCCTTTTGCCTCTCCGAACCAGCCTCTTTCCAACCTTCCTTGCCTCCACCACCACCCCACATCACCCCAAGGCGATTCCACCTTTCCTTCTTCTTCTTCTCCTTCACTTCCACTCCAAGAAGAAGGCGGACCTTTGCTGTTGCTACTGGAAAGAAGACTCCCAGCTCCTGTTTTGTGTGAAGGGGAGTCCACACAGCATCCCAAGCTTGCCATCACCCCTTGGTATGGTTCCTTGTAGCATGTTTATACAATATGTATGGAAGTGAGCTTCTCCACCATTATTTTCTTTTTTTGGGCTTATATCCTCTGGAAGTTGCAGTGCATGCATGGCTTTTGGGTGTTCATACCTTGCTCAACTATCATGGGTTCTCTAAGTAAGGGAGAACCCTATGGGTGAGCTTAGGGGAGGATGAGAGAGGGTCTCCTACATATTTTTCTAAGTTTTTACAGTTATTTTTCCGTTTGTTCTTATTGTGGCTCGTTTGGTTTCTTTTAATAAGGGAGCATGTTCCCCATACCTCATCCATTGTGCCCCTAAGTAACCCCCCTTTCCCTTTCAAAATTTGATTTTCTGTTTTGCTATTCCCTTGCTTTTTCATCACCATTCTTAGGTGTATTCTTGCTGGCCGTATCACTGAGTTTGCCTCGCCTTTTCCAGCCTTGGTTGCATGTTCCAACCCTTCTCTTTTTTTGTTTTGGGTTGCTGCCCTATGGACTGCCTATTAACCCACAACCAAGTTCTGTGATTAGTTTAACTCTTTGTTTTTTTAGATGGAAATGCATGTTCTTCTGTTCTTTTGTAACTTGCTGATCCACGAGTGTCAAAGCATGCTCCCTTTACTACAACCCAGGTGAGTTGCTGCCGGAGACAGCAGCAAACCTTCACTGTCTACCGCTGTCCCAGCAGGGTTAGAAGCCCAAGATCAGACCCAAACCATCATCCCTTACATGCATGCTTCCCTTCCCCCAAGACCCATGCATTTCCAACCCTTGCTACATGTTAAACCCCACTTATTTGATGCTGTACCTTTACCTACAGCAGGCTTTTTTTGGTATTTTCTCTTGAAAGTGCATGCCTGAGGGGCCCTTGTTTTAGTGGGTCACTTTGAATATGTGCCCCCTTTTCAACTTATTTTCTTGTTGATGAAATAATGCATGCCCCTTCCCTTTTTTTTTTTGCTCTTTGCTGTTGTGGTATGCATGTGAGCGTGCTTCCCCACCCCATGCCTCTTTAAGTTGCTGTTGTGCCTCCTTTGAGTGAACCAATGTGAACCAAGCCATCTACTGCCGTAGATAGCACCCCATACCTTATTATATGTTGCTGTTCCTCATACCCCCAAATGACACTCCATTACACTCCTCCAACCCCCATTCCCTTGTGTGTCAATGTGCTCCCTTTGCCTAGGCTACTGCTGTGTTTTGTGGGCCCTTTAGTATACCTGAAACCACTTGGGACAGAAGCTGTTCCAGTAGGATTCGCAACCCATTGTCATCCCTAAAGACCTCCCCCCAAACCCAGCTCATCCACCCATGTAAGATTGCTTCTCCCATCCCTCAACTCCCTTTTTGTATTAACCCATGTAGGTTGCTGCTGGGGACAGCAATAGGCCTTGTTGCTACTGCTGTTCCCAGCAAGTTTGTTGGTTCTTTTTGATTGCTTAAAGAGATATGTTGGTGTGGCTTTAATTGTTTGAAGATTGATAATGTGAAAATGTGGAAATTGGGATGCCAAGACCCCCACCTTGTTGCTGATATGTTACTGATAAAAAAAGGGGGTAAAGAGCAGTACCCCCATGCACCATGGCTTGCCGCCGCCGCCCCCCCCCCCCCCCCCCCCCCCCCCCCCCCCCCCCCCCCGCCCTTTGCTTTAGTCAAGAAAATCCCAAAGGAAGCTCAAGGAGGCTTCCCCTCCAAACCTGAACCAATGTGGGCCCTCCTTGGGGCCCACATGACTTGTAAAAGACCCCTAGAACCCACAAAGCCACCCCCAAGGCCAAAACCCCCGAAAAAAGGTGAATCCAGGGTGATCCGACAACTCAGGTCGAATCATCCCTGATCCATTTGTATCCGACCCCCCTGGTCGGATACATCAATTTTGGTTCTTAGCCGACCCTGGTGATCGGCTACTTGGCAGAAATGCCATTTTGGGTAATTTCTTTAATTGTGCTGCATTTTTGTGGTGTTTACAACCAAACCAATTAAACCAACAGGGTTTCCGAGTCACCCGGAAACCCAACAAGGTACTTGGACATTCAATCCAATTTGGAACATCAGTGGGCCTTCCAACAGGGCCCACCAAGCCCGATAAACCTGCAAGCATGCAAATAAGCAAGTTTAAGTGAAAATTAACTAATCCAATCGGATGGGCCAAACCCAATGCGGCCCACCCGAACCTTGTCTTGTGGATCAATGTTTAAATTGTGTGGTTTGGCTGAGACCCAGGGTTAGGGCCTATCGGGCCTGCCAAAGCCCAAAAAACCAGTCAAGTAAGGGTTCAAAACCCTAAACTTTAAGAACATGGGCTTTCAAAGCCTAAATTTGGACTACGGGCCCCAAGCCCAATGTCCAAACTCACTTTTGCGAAGATAAATAAAGATAAGTTAAACCTTTTTTACAACCAACATGGGGCCCACCCAGGGGCCCGCAAACCAATGCAGACCCACTTATTGCATGAAAATCACATAAGGCTCCAACTTAAACAAATTAAGTAAAAACAATTCATTTCACCTAAGCCCACAGGGCCTCCTAGGCTTAGACACAGGCCCACAGGGGCACATAGGCTTACTCAAGCCCACCAAGGACACCGTGGGCCTTCCGACAGGGCCCACCAAATCAGACTCAGTTCACACAAATTAAACAAGATAAAATTAATTAAAAGGGCCCACACCACTCAGGTGGTCCCGCCAAACCTAACAAAAGTGCATGCTGGATTAGGAAACAGGTGAGTGAAAGACCAAGTTGACTCAAACCAAGATAAACCCACGGGACCTGTCATCCGACGGGGTGGTTTGGGGTGTCTACGGACTTCCCCAGACCGCAACTGAGACCTTACTTAGAATCTTAAGCCGCAGACCAAGCCTTAATAGACAAACTTAGGCACCCAAGTGTCTGCCTGCACCCCGTCAGGCAGTGGCGACTCCAAATTACCGTTTTACCCTCCCGGAGACACGCACAAGAATCTGTGCGTGCCGCCGTGTGATTTCCCATGCGCACAATAACTATGAAAAACTAATAATTAAAAAATATAAAAAGTCTTAGAAAAGACAAATAGTGGAAGAAAATTACCGTCTTGTTCTATATATATAATCTATATTTATAACATATATCTATACTATATATAATGGGAATAGGCCGTTGGAAAGCGTGCAAAACAAAATGTGCAGCTTTCCAAAATAGCCCTTACACACCTATTGAGAAGATTTATTTGTTTAAAGGTACAATGGTCAAAACTTACAACCAGCTTTAAAAACCGTCCTCTCCCACGTTCTCCCTCCCTCCCTTCCTTCTTACACGCGCGCAATACTGCACATGCATCTTGCTAGTATATATTATATAAAGTGCAATCTTGAAAAAAATGCCCAACACTTCTTTTTTGGTAATTAAAAAGGGAGGAAGGGTGCTACTAGCGTGGTCAATCCCCCTAGCGTTACCATAGTGGCTTCCTCCCTGTTGCAGAATGTTTGGATTGAGCCATAGCCACCAATCAACTCCGCCTTAGTCGGAGGAATTGGATTGTCATCATAGCACAGGAGAGCGTAATGAATCTTATAGGTGGGGATGGCCTTAGTACGTTTTACATGACATAAGTTTAGTAAATAGCATTGTCTCAATATGAAGCTCTTGTAGCTTATATACCCCGTAATCCTTTTTGCGGCATCTTTCAAAGTAGAGAGTGATGCTATTTTCTTTGTATCCATTGCCCTTTTGGGTTTAAATCCAATTTCAATTCCTACAAATATTTTAGGTTCTAAACGGTGGAATTGAAATTCAATTTCAATTTCAAGTAAATTTTGTAGTCTCAACCAAACATAAACATTCTAATATTTGTGACTTTAAATTATTTAGACTAGAAGGGGTGCACATACAGTATTGCATATGTAGGAAGCGATAGTGGGAGACAATGTTGGAGAGAACAGTTGTAAAACTGATCGTTAGTTTTTGGAAAAGTTGAGTCAATTTTGACTGTTCTATCCTTTTATTAATAAATATTTTCAATAGTGTGAGACATGGGAAATCACCGAGGATGATTCCCCTCCGTCACCACACGGGCTCAACGAAAAATGTGGGAGTCGCCACCATTCATATTTTTGGGGTGTGAATGGACACCAAAAGATTCAAAATAAGCGAAAAGGCAAATACGAGAGTGAAAATAACTCTACTTGAAAATCAAATCCAGAGATGGGTAAGGGGATTAGATTATGAATGGAGGAAGGTGTTAGGCACCCCCATCCACCCACATAAGGTGGTTGCCAAGTGTTGTTCATGCTAAAGAATAAGAAAGCTTGCTAAAATCATTAAAAACCTTGAAAAAAGATTAAACAAATATATGATATTTTCACATGAGAAATCCAAATGAATTCCAGATCCTCTTTTATGTCAATATCACTTCTGGAATATCACCAATAGATGGAAATCAAAGCAAAAGTTGCACAAAACCAAGTTGAGTTAAATCCGGAAAATTCGGTAAAAGCAAGAACCATTTGTCTTGAAATCATTCAAATCAAATTTAAATTGAATCAAACCAAATTCATTTGAAAGATTATGATAGATAGAAGACTCATGCAAATTTTCAATCCATTCCGATTAAAATCCTAGGAGTTATTCTCCTTTGAAATATGCTGCTGGAGATAATTAAAAGTGATAAGTGGGCAACTTTGGAAAATCATGTAGAAATATCGGCTCCATATAAATCCATGGAATTTGGTGTGAGTGACGTCTGTATGACCATCTTTCAAATGAAACTAGCTTCATACAAAAATTAATTCGGATGTACCTTGGGTGGTCTCCCGAACAGGCCTCGAAGAACACAGATTTACCCAGAAAAGTGCTGTTGAGCAGTTCTGAGTAAATCTGTTACCAACAACACAAATGGAGTCAAAAAATTATGAAACTAACTGGATTTGAAACTAGACTTCCATAGGAAAATTTCAAAACAAGAATCACTCGAATCGGACTTAAAACGAACACATGGTGCTCAATCGAAGTGACAGGTTCTGTAATCAGACCTGAAATGACCTATCAACTTCGACAGAGAGATGTCAAACATCCGCTTGATAGAAATTCATGAAATTTTACAGGCATAAACTAGACAGCCTCACCTTTCCCATGGCTCTGGAATCACTCCAAAATTCATCCGGACGATGAAGTTACGAGTGTCCGAAGTTGGGATACAGTTGCTGTCAAGTTAAGCCCTTTTTGAGTAAAATCAACTTAAAACAGTGATCCAGTATGTGGAATCCGTGCAAGATGAATCAAAATCACTTGAAAAAGTGTTGAAGAACCTCTAGAAATAATAGGGTACAAGCTTGGCTCACCATTCTCTCCGATTGGAGAGAATATGCCAAAAAGATCCAATATTGAGCAAAACTGCCCAAAAACTGAGAGGTTGGACCTAAAGGCCTTCAATACTCAACAAAACTTGCTTGAAATCAATTTGAAAATCAATAGGAAATATCCTAGAATTGTTTGGGGCTATTTATTCCAGATCTACCACAATGACGGCAATAAATCCGAAATACAAGCCAAATCCGACAAAACAAGTGCTATGTGTGTATGTGTAAAAATCCATTCAAGAACAATATAACAACATATGGCATGCATTCATATCAATCAAAGGGGTTTTAGAACAACCTAGGGTTTCGTTCCATTATCGTTTCCCTTAGTTCTCTCTCCCCGTTAAACACGGTTTTTCAAGATAATCTTGGGGTACTTTGAATATGAAACGGTTTTTATAGATTCAAAAGGCTTATTCAAATAGGTTTTAATACTAGGATCAATCCCCAGTCTCGTTTCCCCGAGATCCCGCCTTCACGTTTTACGGCTAGGGGGAGTCTCGAGGTACTTTGAGCAGGGGAAGGGTTTTCATACACATAGAAGATGCCTTATTCTACAGAAAAGTAGAAGAAGAGATCTAGATCTAGAATGTAAAAACAGAAAAATAAAGAGAGGTTTGAGGCTTACCTGGGCTTCTGGAAGCAAGATTGCAGCGGTTCCCCTCTTCACTCGGAGCTCTTTGATCTCCAACTTCTTGGCAAGAGTTAATGGCCATTTGCTTAAGGAGGAGCCTCCTATTTATAGGCAAAGGTTAGGGTTAGGGTTGGTGCAATGGTAGACACAAACTAATGTCTAGAGCCCACCAACCTTAACCCTAAGGCTATTTCCGAGGTTTCCACTCATTTAATGAAGGATATGATGGTAAAAAGTGAAAACTTTCTGAAAACCCTAATTTGGAGCAAAAAAAAAATGTATGCGACATATCAGGTCGGATACACGAGTGCCTACATGTATCCGACATATGATGTCGGATAAGTTGTCGGATACGAAAAAGTGTGCTTGTATCCGACCTGAGTTGTCGGATACAAGGAAAAAGCTTGTTTTCTCAAATTTTGTGCTAGTTTCAAAGGAGATAATGATTTTTGCCAATTATTCTTCATTTTTACTGTACAATTTGGGGTGTCTACAAATAGTGTGTAAGGGTTGTTTTGGAAAGCCGTGTATTCTATTCGGCACACTTCCCAAGGGGCTTCTTCTCACTATATTATTATATTATATTATATCTATATCTATACTATATATAATGGGAAGAGGACCCTTGGGAAGAGTGTTGAACAAAATTCGTAGCTTTCCAAAACAGTCTTTACACACTATTGAAAATATTTTATTAATAAAAGGGTAGAATGGTCATCTAAAAACTAACTAGCACTTATTCCCTCAAACATTGTCTCCCTCTATTCCTTCTTACACTTGCAATATTTTAGGTGCAACATTTTTAAGGGCGTTTGGTGGGTATTATACAATCTAGATTCTAGTAGAATCCAATTCTATAATCAAGAAATAGTGTTTTGTTGGGATTTTGAGATTGGATTATACCATCCGATATTATAATTTAACCCACAGCCACAAGCTGCCTGGAGGTGAATATAATAATTGCGGTTATTTGTGCTTAACATCCCGCGATCACGGATTATAAGGAAAGGAAAAAAGCTCGACACTTTTCTCAATTCGCTCAAGTTTCTTTGCAGCTCTTCTCACTCAGCAGGAGCAAAAACGCAGATCTTCACAGCTCTTCTCGTTCGAAAACGCAGATCTTCAGGTACCTCTCTCTCTCTCTCTCTCATTCTGCACCCTTTATCTTTCTCTCCTTCCTTGCTCTGTTCCGTTTTCTCTCCTTTCTCTTTGTCCCGGTCTCTTTTTCTCTAGTTCTGCACCCTGTCTGTACCTCTCCTTCTAATTCAGCAAAAACGAAGAGGGCATGCCGATATCTTCATCCAGATATCGGCATTTATCGTTTCAGACTTTGGGGTTGGGGTTGTTCGTTTGTTGGGGTCTTCCTCTCCTTCTAACTCAGCAAAACATGAAGAGGAAATGGGGTTGGGGTTGGGGATGGGTTCGTTGTTGATTGGGATGGGAGTTGAGGAAATGGGGTTGAGGAAATGGGTGCGTTGTTGATTAGGATGGGGGTTGGGGCTGTTCATTTATTGGTTCCTCGCCGGTGCAAGGAAGTTCTCGGCGAGAGTTTGGTTATATTGGTCGAAAATCTGGCGTGTTTGGTCGGAATCCTGAGTGGGTTCCTCTCCGGAGAGCAATATTGAAGACGCGTTTCCCCATTCGTACTCCAGCATTTTTTCTCGCGTCGCCACGACTGATAAAAAAAAAAAATCACTTCTCAACAGCTGAAGAGTACTTTATTTTTCCGGCGAGTTGCAACCCCGTTTAACTGCAGACTCAGGCTGAACTTTTGGATCTGTAGAGAAATCGAGAGCCAGTGAAAGAGGAAAAGTGTTAGCTTTCATGGAGAGATTATAAGCTAGAGAGGCTAAAAGCCTTGCTTATTCCAGTTGGGTATCGCTTTCTCCAGGTCTTCTTTTTCAAAAATGGGTTCTTTCCTTTCTAGTTTTGAACCACTTTTATGAATATGTCTTTTTTTTTGGTAGTCCACTTTTACGAACATGTCGGGGGTTCAGGGCCTCGCTTAGAACATTAATACACACTCACCAACATCTGCATGAGCCCCATGTGTTTGATTGAATACACGAGAGCATTTCACATTTCAAAAGGCAAATGAATAGAGTCCTTTGTTTGATTTCTTGTTGCTGTCCGATATTTGTCTTCATGTGACTGCTTAGTGTTTCAATCTTTGGTTCATTTTGAATTCAAATACCTCTGACATGTGTTGTTTCATATTTATGTTTTGAGATGGCTAGGAAACAGTGAAAAAGATAGCAAAAGGCCTAGCAAACATGAGACCCATGTGCCATTTATTCACAAGTGCAAAACAGGAATCAATAGTAGGTGTTATAAGTCGTTTAAGTCTTTGGGATACCCACATGTGGCCAAAATCAGATTAGAGTGAATAGACTTCAAACACACCCCACAATGCTTAACCTTTACGTTTTGCATCGATTGTGATGGATAATCTCTCCAATTTACAGCTTCTTCTATTAATAATTGATACTGTTGTAGTTGACTAATCTTATCTCCAGATGGCTCTCCATCACAATCCACTGCATCCCAACAAAATAGAGACCCTTTATCTTCTTGTTACCATTATTACAAATATGTCATGGATTTCTCTCACTTCAGTTTTCATATAGTCTAGGATCTTAACAATGGTTGCTTAAGCTATCAATCATCATCAATGTAGGTCCTCTACAATGTGTCTCCTTGTTATTTCTGCTTGGAAATAGATTGAATTTTCGATGTATGCTTATGGCATTTTCCAAGAATGTAATTGTTACAAACAATGACATACTTTGTTTCATTTTTTTCACTTTTTATACAAATTATGCTCAAATTCTTTATGTGTTTATCAAATCAAATGTTTTATTTCCTTTATGTTCCATGTTCTCAGGGTGTTGCTACCATAATTTTATCAAATATCAATGACAACTGAATCTGAACCAACAAATAAAGAAAAACAAGAGAAATTGAAGGCTGTTTGGACTTACAATAATAAGAAAATTCTCTTGGAAATTGCTGTGGAAGAGGTTAAAAAGGGAAACAGACCAACTACTACCTTCAATCATAGAGGATATGAAAATATCATCAGTGAATTTTATAAGAAGACGGGCATTAAATATGAAAGAGGTCAATTTAAAAATATTCTCCAGCAATTAAAAAACGAGTATAGGGAATGGAAGAGTATCAAAGGGAGAAGTGGTTTGGGTTGGGATCCCGACAGAAATATGATTGTAGCAACTGAAGAAGAATGGAAAGATTATATCAAGGTAATTATAAGATATATATTTAAATTCATGTGTTTTGGAATTCTCGTGAATATTTAAATTCACGCGATCCAAATGTAAGAGTTTGCTTTCAGCGTGCGTTTGTGACAATTGAGAAATCGATTTGCCCAAGTTCGTAGCCTCTCAACTGCGTGTCTTCTTCGTTCGTCGACAATGAAGGCCGCCGCCGACGTATGCCAGGTTACCCCACCCCAGGCTATCGACGAAGGGATCTGAGCTTGTGTGACAGGGATTTGACATTGCGATTTGTGTGATTGCATCTGGGGTTTCTGTGTCTTCTCCGTTCGTCGACAACGAAGGCCGCCGCCGACGAATACCAAGTAACCCACCTTAGGCCTTGTGCGACAGGGATTTGAGCTTGCGCAATTGCGACTGGGGTTTCCTTGTCTTCTCCATTCGTTGACAACGAAGCCCGCAGCCGATGAATACCAGGTAACTTGACTCTATGAATAGTGAGCTTACTTCTCTTCTTTTCTGTCTTACTAGTTCTGAAATGCTCAGCACCGTTGCTGATCCTTTATCCCTTTCTAAATCCAACCAAAGAAGAAGCCACGGATTCTGAGCTGCTGAGCTTGACTCTCTGTTGTGTCTCTGCGTGTGCGACATTTTTATTTGAGTTTTCTTATTGTGCCTTATTTGCATCGGATCGAATTGGATCCAAATTCGGATTTCGGTTATTCTTTCAGCCGAATATCGGATTCAGATGTTGTGTATGCATTTGGTTTCGAATTCAAATTCAAGTATAAAAGATATGTTGGATTTCGGTTTGAATTCGGATATATATATATATATATATATATATATATATATATATATATATATTTCAGTTTGAATTCGGATCATAGTAGATCCATACTTTATTCAACCCATTGCCAGCCATAGTTGTGATTTGTTCTGCAATACATACTACTTTTTGCAATGGACAAAATGGGTGAACCTCCTCCTCTGGGATCACGGCAATTGAATCTAAAGAAGTCATTGAAGGTTTTTTTTTGGGAAGTTGAGTATTGTATTGATCATAAAGTATATGTATGTACATCCATGCCCATAATCTTCCCCAAGTTAGGAAAGTTCAAACAACTCTAAATATTTGAACCCATTTAGGATCAGCAAACAAAGGCCTTACAACCACCTGAACCTTCAGACATTTAGAAGTGCACTCCAAGTGGTTTGGAGCTCTGGATTCATTTCAAGAAGCGGAGGAACAACACCATTGAATTTCAACCTCACATCCATGCATGTGGAATGAATGATATACTCTTTAGCTCACACTACCCCTTGGGAGATCCTTCTTTTGTGCTCAGCCCACACATGGTAGAAATCAGCTGCAAAATTCTCTTTGCACATCGAGCACACCCATTGAATCACTTCACTCTATCTAGAAGCCTATGAGTATTTCCCCCATATGGATTGAATATGTTTCCATACCTCATTTGAGAATGGGCAACTAAAAAACAAATGTTCAATTGTTTCCTTTGGGTCATTGCAGAAAACATAGTCAGTTGATTGGATGATGTTTAGATTTGCCAATAGTTCTTTGGTTTTAAGCCTTCCTTGTGCTGCCAACCACGCAATGAATGCATGTCTAGGGATATAATGAGTGAACCAGATGATATCCGCCCATGTTACCTTTGATTTAATGGGGCTAAGATGTCTATACATGTCCTTAATGGCAAATTTCCCTGACTTTGACCACAACCACTCCACCTTGTCTGTTTGATTTCTATTAGTATTTATAGTTTCGTTTTTTTGGAGGTAGTGATGCATTTTTGAGGAGGAAAATTGCTTAATTGCATCGCTGGTGATTTTTGGTGGCGTGCCGAATGAAACGTGGTGAAACGGGTGAAATGGGGCAAAACAGAGGAGGAAAATGAAAATTGATTCACTTTCCATTGGCAATTTGTGGTGGCATGTCGGCGAAATTTCCCCAAAATAAAAAAAATCTAGTTTTGTCCAATTTTTTGCCCTCTTTGATTTTTCCACCGTTTCAGCTATGAGTGGCATGCCCATTGGCACCGAAACGATAAACTTTGATTTCTATTAATTGCAATGGAGTTCAAACAATGCCATATAACCTGTAAATCAAGTGTGCCAATAGCATGTGGTGACCAATTACCGTTCTCAATGATAGAAGATAGTCTAGAGTTTACCGATAGGCCAGCTTCATAGGCTATTCGAGCACTCAATAATTCTGACAATGGGCTTAGAGGGTGCCATCTATCATGCCAAAGCTAAGTATTACAGCCATCTCCCACTGAGTAGTTGATGAGATTATAAATCTCCTTTTCTCCACTTAAGAATCTTCTTCCAACTCCAAGAGCTGTGACTTGGGATGCTTATAGTCCAAAAATTTCTGCCTCTCGGCAAGGTTTGTGTGACCCAAGCCACCTATAAAGTGTCTTTCGATGATGCAATGTACCATGTGAACCTCATTGTAGCTGCTTTGTTCCACCTTTTCAGGTTAACAATGCTTAGGCCACCTTATTGTTTAGGGGAGCAAACATCCTCCCAGCATACCGGAATAATTTTCTTTCTATCATTTGAACCCTTCCACAATAATTGCTTGCATAGTTGCTCAATAACTTGAATCACTTTAAATGGAAGAATGAATGATGGGAGCCATAAATTGGTCATAGAGAAATAAATGCTTCTAATGAGTTGCATCCTTCCCACATAGGATAGATTCTTCGCTTTCCAGCCTTGAAGTCTAGCCTTTAATTTGGAGATGAGAGATTCACAATCCCTAATGCTTTTGAACACTTCCAAAGCTTTGAAAAGGCACTCCACCGAGTCAAAATCGCCATGGCTGAAGAGAAAAACATCATCTGCAAAGCACAATAACTTGATGTCCGGGTCTCTAAACTTTGCTTGATGTCTGAAAATACTATTAGTAAATTGAGAGATCAAACCGGCAAAAACTTCCATGACAAGCACAAAAATATACGAGGATAGAGGATCACCTTGATGTAGACCTCTAGCGCCTTTAAAGAAACCCCCACAAGATTGCCATTGATTGCTAAGGAAAAAGATGGGGATGTGATACAAGCTAATAGCCAATTTGCTAAAAGTAGGTTGAAAGTTAAGCTTGGTTTATGCTCTATGCTAACAGCATGTTCGAAAGAGGTGAATAGTCATTAATATCTTCTCTTCCCTTTTTCTTGGTTTTGGAGAAGTGTAATATGAAATACAATTGACATTCTTTTTTACCTAGTCAACCAAATGCGTCCTCGTATAGCCTATTTAAATTCTTTCATTGGAATTAGTGGGGTATTTTTTTTTTTTGCTCGCTTTAGTAATTCCTTTAACATGATTAAATAATTGACATTTTTACTAGATTGTAGCTTTTTTCTTTCTCTTTTTAAATTTTTTGTTTTATTTTTAAGTTTGAGTAGGTTGTACATGGTCCCTCATTATTCTTTTTTTCTTAGAAAAATTTTTAAGTTACCTAAAATGGATTTTAGCTAGCAATGTAAAGTTAGTGGTTTGCTCTTTAATCTACATCACATTGATTCCAAAATGACACTTCTAATCTTGGATGCCTATGAAATACTGTCTCAAATGTGATTGTTTAACAGCAATAAATCCTCATATTAATTTACTAGTATAGCTTTCAATTTTTTAATGCCCTACAAGCTTCAGAGTTGGAGTGGCATTTGAAGAGTAAGAAGAAGCCCTTGATTAGGTTCTATATGATCATTTCTTTTATTTTATTTTCTTGAATAACAATGGAGCTACCTAAAATTGATTGTAGACAACGATATAAGAATAATGATTGCTTTTTAATCTATGTTAGGCAGATATGCCAAGATAGTATTCTTTATCTTGGATGCTCATGAAATAAGCTCTTAAAGTGGGATTGTCTAACATTAATATAATGAAATATTGAGTTAAGTTATATTATCCGCTGTCACGTGAGTTGTCCTGTAATAGCACTAATGACAGTTGTTCTGTAACAGCTCTAACGACAGCTTTTCTATAACAGCTCTAACAAAAGCTGTCCTGTAACAGTTATAACAAGATGTTATGGTCTCTAGTTGTACAGATAATTAGGTGTACATAGTTTTCCTAATACAGCTATATAATTATAGGTGATAGCTAGGAATCAGAGATGATTAATTTCCTTTGATATACTTTCCATGGATAGCTGTGTTGAATCCTCTATTTAATGGAGAAAGAGCTTTGGAACTAGGCATATTGAATATTCTGACATGGTATCAGAGCTACCTCTTGACTCTATTCCAAAATCTATTAGCTTGCTCTAGTCTTGATTCAAAGCATTCTGGTGCTTATCTCTGGTGGTTTTGTGTTGCACCTCTGATTCTAGCATCGTGGTTCTTGTCTGTTTTTTTTATCTTGTTCTTGTTTGAAGTCTTTGGTCTGTCATCATGGAGAAGCATGAAGCTGTTTGCATCAAATTTACAGGGAGGAATTATTCGGCTTGGGAGCTTCAGTTCCAAGCTCTTCTTCAAGGTAAAAAGCTGTGGGGGTATATTGATGGCTCCATTAAGCTTCCAGCAGAAACTAAGATTGAAAAAAGGGCTGAGTAGATAGCCACTGATGCAGGAATTCGTTCCTAGATTCTAGGGTTTGTTGACTCATATAGTTCTGAGTATTCGTCCATATTCCACTGCAAAATAGGTGTGGGATTACCGCAAACTTGTGTTCAACCATGACAATAGTGCTAGACGCTATTAGCTTGAGTTGGAGATTACCAATTTATCTCAAGGCAATCTGTCAATTCAAGAGTATTACTCAGGTTTTCTCAATCTATGGACCGATTATTTTGCCCTTGTCAAAGCCAAAATTCGTACAGAAGGCTTGGCTGCTGTGCAGCAAGTCTATGCCATGAGTCAAAGGGATCAATTTCTCATGCGCTTGCGCTCTGAATTTGAAGCTACTTGGTCTTCTTGCTTAACAGGGAGGTCCCTTCCTCTTTGGTTGTCTGTTTGAGAGAGCTGTTGCGTGCAGAACAGAGGGGAATTACTCAAGCTCTATTGGAGAAAGGTGCTAGCACGAACCCTCAAGTTGCCTTTGCTACCCAGGAAAGATCTAGGTCAAGAAAATGAGCACGGTCCAGTGCTATAGCATTAAAGAATATGGTCATATCGCTGTAAATTGTGCCAAGAAATTTTGCAATTATTGCAAGAAGGATGGTCATATCATCTAAGAATGTCTCACCCGTCCTCCCAACCACAAGCCAAAGGCTTATCAAGCCTCGGTGGAGCCTGCTATCCCTTCTACTTCATCATGTGGAGAATCCTCTACATCAGCTACATCCATGACTCCGGCCATGGTTCAGCAGATGATTATCTCGGCTTTTTCTGCTTTGTGTCTTTAAGGTAATTTCTATGATTCTTCTAAGTCTTGGTTCCTTGATTCTTCTGCTTCAAATCACATGACTAGGACCTCTGAGATGCTTCAAAATATTCGAAAGTATCATGCCAATTCACATGTCCAAACTGCCAGTTGACACATAATTCCCATTACTGCCGTTGGAGATATTTCTGCTGCACTCAATGATGTATTTATTGCTCCAAGTTTATCTACCAATCTTCATTCTGTTGGACAGTTAGTTGGCAATAACTGTATTGTGGTTTTCTCTTGTGATGGATGTATGGTGTAGGAGCAAAGGTCGGGCAAGGTGATAGCGAAGGGGCCAAAGATTGAAAGGCTATTTCCGCTACAAATCCCTCAAAATAAGCCTATTGATGTGCTGTCTTTTGCTTGTGACACAGTTTGTAATAAGGATGAGGTTTGGCAGTGACGTTTGGGCCATTCAAACACTGATGTCCTACATTATCTATTAAAATCTGGAGACTTGGGAAATAAAGAGTCTTCTTCTGTTCTTTTGAGTGTTCTTTTTGCAAACTTGGCAAAAGCAAAACTCTCCCTTTTTCTTTACATGGTGGTAGAGCAAAAAAAGTGTTCGAGATTGTACGCAGTGATGTATATTACACTAGTTTCTTCTCATGCAAAATAGTTAATTTTGCAAGACGTCATGATACCAAGATCTTCACATCTTTGGATGTGTACGCTTTGTTCACTTGCTAGCACATGAATGACACAAGCTCTTTGCACAGTCAGTAAAATGAGTCCTCATGGGGTATAGTACTTCTCAAAAGGGCTTCTTATGTTATGATCCAACTCTTAGGAGAACGCTGGTGTTTCGGAATGTGATTTTCTTTGAAATCAATATTTTGTTCCCACTAATTCAGATTCAAATTCTTTAACTCCTGATTCTGTGGTTGTCTTGCCTCCTCTTGATGTTGCAGCCCCTTCATCTGGATGTTTTAAACATGATTTGGTTTACACTCGCCATTTTACTACCCCTGTGGATCCAGATGCAATCATTTCTGATCCCGTTGCAACTGTTGTTCCTTTGTTGGATGTTATAAATTTAGAATCTCCTACTCACACTATTTCTGAAGAGGCTACTCTAGCATCCTTTCATACTAATGTCAGACACTCTACTAGGCCTACTCCGCCTCCAAACAGATTTGGATTCTGTCATAACTGTCTTTTTGCAACTTTGACAAATATTGCAGTCCCTTCTTGTTATTCTCAAGCTGCAAACCAAGAGTGTTGGAGACTTGCTATGCAAGAGGAACTTGATGCTCTTGAAGCCAACAACACTTGGGAGCTTGTCCCTTGTCCTACCACAATTAAGCCTCTCGGATGCAAGTGGGTTTTCTTTGTTAAACTTCAGTCTGATGAGACTTTGTACAGATATAAAGCAATGTTGGTTGCTTTAGGCAACAAACAGGAATAAGTATGGTATGGACTACGAAGAAACCTTTGCCTTGGTCGCCATGATGACCACGGTTCATCTTGTTCTTGCTATAGCTGTCTCTCAACACTTGTAGTTATAAGCTTTGTTTAAGGCTTATGTAAGTGTTTGTAATTAATTAGTACATGCTTGCCTCAACAATTTCGTATCAGAGCTCCTTCTCAACAATTTGTTATCGGAGCTTAGAGGAGTGTGTACTCAACAAAATTTAGGTAGCAAATGTCAATTGAGAATCTCCAAGATTCTCCTTATATAATAGTATAGATATACTAAAATAGTTTGTTACTTCATAAAGATGATATTTGTATTGGGAAATGTACATATTTGTATTGGGAAATATAATTGTACATATTTATGTAGGTTTCTTACTCTTCTTGCATCAATTCATAACATAATTTATTTTGTTGTGTGTTAACACATGCATGGACTAACAAGTTGATCACCTACCACCTACCATGGCGTTGAAAAATAAAAGAATCTAAATCCTCTCAAATTACGATCTTTTGTTAGTTACAATGGGACTAATTAAAACTTATCAACTAAATTTTTATGTAATTTACAACTTTGCTAGTTGATTGATGTAATCAACATAATCAAATTTCAAAATTAACTCACATTAACGATGTGGAATTTCAATTGATGTGACAAGTTATAATAATATTCTTTGCAAACAAGTTTGAACCCAATACACAATATAAGTACCCTTAATTATTTGAATGTATAGGGAGACTTATGTAATTTTGCTAGAAACAAGTAGTGGGTGGGGGCTAAATTTTTATACTTATTTAAGGCCCAAATCCTTGGAATTGAAATCATGTACTGGTTCCATGACTGGTTAATTTATATTAAAAGAAAAAGAATATCACACAAATCATTGGCACCATGAATTGATATTTTTTTTCCTTTTTTCTTAAGGCTGTGTTTGGAACCCTGGATTTGGGGAGAAAAGAAAAGAAAAGGCTAAAATTTTCTTTTCTCCTGTTTGGTTTGAACAAAGGAAAATTAGATTTTCTCTCCAAATTTTCTCCCCCTATTTTTCTCCAATGTAAATAATTTTTTCTCTAAAAAGGTAGAGATTTTGAAAGAAAAGAAAATTTCATCATCACTTATTACTACTCACACCACTCACCCACTCCACTACTACATCCACCACCACAACCCACCACCGCCCACCACCATCGCCCGCCACCACCCACCACCACTGCTGCTGCCGCCACCATCACCCATCGCCGCCACCGCTACTGCCACCCTACCAACACCCACCCACCCCATTAAAAAAGTATTACTGTTTCTTGATTACTGAGAATTGAATGACTGAAAAATCGCATTTAATGCCACCACTTTGTTTGAATTTTTATCTTTTAATGCAGTTGTTTGTAGTCCTTTGTCTTTTAATGTAGTTTAAGAATATAATTTAATGAATAAAACAAAAGAATCGCCGCCATCATCGAACGTGGGTAACCGCCAGAAGCAAATATAATAATGTAAGTTAAATGTAATAAAATGTAGCCTAAAAATAAAAGATACAGATGGCATATAAAACAACCTATTGTCTTACATTGTAAAACAAATGGCACTAAACATAATTTAAAAGGAAAACAAAATATTTTAATCAAATAGTGAAAGAATTCTTTAAACAGTAAAGATAGCATAAGGAGGAGTAGCTTGCAATCGAACGTTGAAAAATGGTTCTTTGTCATGTAGCACAGTTAAGCAATTTTTTTTTGTCTTTTTTTGGTAAATAGCATAGTTAGATAATTAATACAATAAATAAAGCAGACGAGTAGCCCAATTTCAATCGATATTTGAGAACGTTGGTCTATTATGCTCTATTTTTTAGTCATTTGCCTTTTTTGTCAAGACAAAAAAAGGAAATGATTTTATACCGAACGCCCTCTCTTTTTATGGCCGTGAATGCCATGTAAGCTTTGACTAACAACCCAATTTCCATCTTCACAGCGGTGATCGAAGTGCATATAAATGTTTATGCAAAATTGTTCATTAAATACTTAATTTTTTTTGGTAAAAACAGATGAATACATATAATATTAAACACGTAAGGTTTTTACAAATATAAAGTTTTGTTTTAAATACTTAGTTAGTCAACATTATAAGTCATAAGGAAGTCGGGCTTAGCGCTATGGCCCTTTAAATTTATGAAAACTTTTTTTTTTGATTAAAACACCAAATTAACAATTGATTTAAAGACCCCTATTACAAGACAAAGGATAGATAATATATGTGGACTTTAAAGAAAGTTTGGGTAATGAAAGTCATCTTTTTTTTTTTTTTTCCATACATTGTTAAATGTTGTGAATTGAGAGATTTAAGTCTTACCTCTTACTCCTAACAAAAATCTTTTCCTTTCAAAAATTTTTTGTAGTACCATCAAAGTCCACATGTGATCCTACCACATGTAATGCACTCATTACAAATCCATTTTTTTAACCTTACCCAATATTGTAACGTGCACGTGCCCACCCTATCTAGTTTTAAACATGAAGTTTAATTGCATCCACTTTTTTTTTTGGGTAAAAGTAGTGCATAATAGACTGACGTTCTCAAATATCGATTGAAGTCTGGCTACTCATATGCTTTATTTATTGTAGTAATTGTTTAACTGTGCTATTTACCCAAAAAAAAAAAAAATTGTTTAACTATGCTAGATGACAAAGAACCATTTCTCAACGTTTGATTCCAGGCTACTCTTCCTTCTCCTACTTATGCCATCTATACTGTTTAAAGAATTCTTGCACTATGTGATTAAAATATTTTGTTTTCTTTTTAAATTATATTTAGTGCCATTTGTTTTATAACATAGGACAATAGATTGTTTTATATGCCATCTGTATCTTTTATTTTTAGGCTACGTTTTGTTACATTTATTACATAGGCTTGTGCCGGTTACCCACATTCAATGATGGTGGCGATTCTTTTGTTTTATTTATTAAATTATATTCTTCAGCTGCAATAAAAGACAAAGGACTAAAAACAACTGCATTAAAAGATAAAAAGTCAAACAAAGTGGCGGCATTAAATGCGTTTGTTCAATCAGTCAATTCTCGGTAATCAAGAAACAATGATACTTTTTAAAATAATTAAAAATGAGTGTTATTTTATTGTTCATAAAGTTTCTTCCAAAAATACCATCAAAAAACTTGTAAACCTTTTTTTTGGGTTTGGAAAAAAAAAAGGTTCGCAAGTATGTTAAGGCCAGTTATGGAATAAACTTTTTATAAACAGTAAATTGACACTTGTTCTTAATTATTTTTGAAAATTATCACAATTTCTCAATTACCAGGAATTAAGATTGAATCTAAATTATTTTGGAAAAGTATCCCTAAAAACCAATTTTCCCAAATGCGTTTCTCTTTTCGGACTATAATTCTAATATTAAAACATTTGAATTGGTGCTTTTTGTAAAGAAAGAATTTCATAATACATATTTTATGTATTTTATAATTGACTAAAGGACAAAAATCAAACAAAATGTTTGGTGCGATTCCTAATTTTATAAGGGTAATAGATATATTTTTTTATTTCCATTTCTCATCTCATCCAAACATCGGAAAAGAAAAGAAAATTAGTAATTTTCTTTTCTTCTTGTATTTTTTAGATTTCTTTTCTTTTCAAGGCTCCAAACACAGCCTAAGCGAACTTACCAATCAAAGCATTTGTGTAAGGCTTTTGGGGTAGATGATTCCCATCCCCTCATTAATAGCTTTTCATCTACACAGGTTTTGGGCAGTGTAACAGGTCACTTCAACGTTGATTGAAGTTTATCAATTCAATATTTGCTTTGAGTGTTCAACTTGGCCTGACTGGGACCTGACATTTGTATTAAAGCTCGGCTGAACACATGATGACCAACAAGGAGAGACTTGAGCAACTTGAGGGAGAGAAGGGGGAAGTGCAAGAAGGCATCTGCAGGTTAGAGATAACCAGCCATGAATGAATGCAGAGGTTGGAGGATAGTATGAAAGAACTCACTGCTTGTCTTACTATTTCCAAAACTTGTTCTTCACATTCCCCGGGGTTTAAAAAGGGCAGCTCTTCTCGAGGAGCAGAGCATGAGGATGAATGATGTGTTGGGCACAATCATCAAACAGTGAAGATGGAGTTTCCGAGCTTCTTTGGAGGCGACCCAACTGAGTGGTTTAATCGGGTCAATCAATATTTTTTTATTTCGAGGAACACGCATGGACCCACGGGTGCTCTGTCGTGGGAAGATTTTGAAAAGGAGCTATGGGTGCGACTCGGATTGATGGAATTTGAAGATTTCGACGAGGCTTTGTCTTGTGTGAAGCAGGTGGGCACATTGCGAGGTTACCAACGAGAATTTAAGCATTGAGCAAACGTGTTCAGTGGTGGGGATAGAAGGCACTCATCGGGACATTTTTAGGCAGCCTTAAGCCTGAAATAGCCGATGAGATCAGATTGTTCAAGCCCAAATCCCTAAGGGAAATTATTGGACTGGCTTGAATGAGGGATAAGCAACTTACTAGGCAACGACGCTTGGTGAGACTCTCTTCTACACCACCATTGAAGAGTTGAAGTAGCTGACTACAACCTCTTCAACCTCAAGGTCACTTGATGTTACCACCGTGAAGAAGTTGTCATGGGATGAAATGCAAAGGAGGCGTGAAAAAAGGTTGTGTTTTAATTGTGACCAAAAATTCGTCCCTGTTAACAAATGTAAAACTGCTCAAATTTTTCTAGTTGAAGGACCATCCTCATCTGGTATAAGGATTGAAGAACTAGAACTTACAGACAAGGAGGAAGCCGAGGAACCTGAAACAATTGAAGACTGAGTGCGACTAGAGATTTCCTTGCATGC
This sequence comes from Buxus sempervirens, assembly GCA_947561395.2. Taxonomy (NCBI): domain Eukaryota; kingdom Viridiplantae; phylum Streptophyta; class Magnoliopsida; order Buxales; family Buxaceae; genus Buxus; species Buxus sempervirens. The sequence goes on along the minus strand of OX387190.1, from coordinate 17,443,852 downwards.
GCTTACTGGGTGCGCTTCACAGAGGACTATGCGGGTGACAGCTACAATTGGAAAGAGGATGGTGGCGGTACTCATCGATAGTGGCTCTACTCACAATTTTGTGAGCCACCAAATAGCCAAGTCATTGAAATTTCCAGCAATAGTTACTAAGGAGTTCACGGTGCGAGTTGCCAACGGCAAAAAGTTGGGATGCCATGAAAAATACGAGGACATGCCTATTGAAATCCAAGGTTTGGCCTTCATTGTTAATCTCTATGTTTTACCATTAACTGGGCTTGATTTGGTTTTAGGAGTGCAATGGCTTGAGCAATTAGGTGAGGTGTTATGTAACTGGAAGGCTCTCACAATGGAATTTTACTGGGATGGTCAACCAAGAAGAATAGAGGGTCATATGGCTGAAGCTGTGAAATGCATTTCAGTGAACACGCTTACCAAGGAAATCTTTCATGGAGGTGAGCTTTTTGCTGTTTGTGGAAAGGAGGGTGGAAGGAAGCAGACTTGTTCAACTTGAAAGGACTTTCAACAACTAATAGCGAAATTTTCAGCTTTATTTAAAGAACCACACGGCTCGCCTCCTACTAGGGCCTTTGACCATAAGATTCCCTTGAAAGAAGGTGCAGAACCTGTGAATGTAAGGCCATACATATATGCACACTTCCAAAAAGAGGAGAATGAGAAACATGTGCATGAAAAGCTCGATACATGGATCATTCGCAACGGCAATAGTCCATTTTCGTCATTTGTATTATTGGTAAAAAAGAAAGATGGTATGTGGCGTTTTTGCACTGATTATAGGGCCTTGAATGTAGTTATACTATTAAAGATCGGTTCCCCATTCCAACAGTGGATGACATGTTGGATGAGCTTTATGGGGCCATGTACTTTACTAAATTTGATCTTCTTGTAGGGTATCATCAAATTCGACTTCATGAGGCAGCTGTGCATAAGACAGCCTTCAGAACTCATAATGGCCACTATGAATATCTCGTAATGCCATTTGGGCTTTGCAATGCTCCATCTACTTTTCAAGCGACTATGAATGAAATTTTTGGACCTTATCTTCGAAAATTTATTCTAGTCTTTTTTTATGATATTCTGATATATAGCTCTTCTTGGGAGCTTTATATTCAACATGTAAAGTCAATGTTTGAGATTTTGCAGGAGCAATAGTTTTTTATTAAACTTAGCAAATGTGCATTTGGCAAGACAGAGTTGGAGTATCTCGGTCATATTGTGGCTCAAGAAGGTGTACAGGTGGACCCAACAAAGATACAAGCTATGCAAGATTGGCCCAAACCCGAGTCGTATATGATTTAAGAGGATTCTTAGGCTTGACAGGCTATTACTGCAAATTCGTTCAGAACTATGGGATCATAGCAGGCTCATTGGAATGCTTACTAAAGAAAGGGAAGTTTCAATGGATTGAGGAGGCCAAAAAAACATTTCAGCAACTTAAGAAGGCATTAACCACCACCCTGGTATTAGCTATGCCCAACTTCTTTGATATCTTTTTCATTGAGACTGACGCATTTGATATAGGTATTGGTGCCATAATTTCTTAGCAAGGCCAATAGCTTTTTTGAGTAAAGGTCCTTCGAAGAAATCTTGGTCCACTTATGCCAAAGAAATGTTGGCTATAATTGAGGCAATTCGTGTATGGAGGCCGTATTTATTGGGAAGGAATTTCCAAATCTACACTGACTAAAGGAGTCTCAAATATCTTTTGGACCAGAAAATTTCTACACCTGATCAACATCGTTGGATGACAAAGGTTCTTGGTTATGAGTATGAAATCATTTACAGGCTAGGGAAGTCTAATGGAGCCGTCGATGCCTTATGTCATCCAAAAGCTTCTCCAATGTTGCAGGCAATCTCTGGACTTGAGTTTCACTTTTGAGAAGAATTAAGAGCAGCACATGCATCACATCCCTACGTAAAAAAAAGGTCTTAGGCCTTGCTACTAGGCCCAACTCTATGGCTAATTACAAATTTGACAATGGCCTTTTGTTTTATAGGGGAAGAGTTGTGATTCCTCTTGACTCACCACTCAAGGCCCAAATGCTGCGTGGGATACATGATTCCAAGGTGGGTGGCCATTCAGGAGTTTTACGAACATATAAAAGAATTGCCCAAAGCTTCTTTTGGCCTGAGTTGAAGGTTGAGGTTCAAAACTATGTGGTTGTGTGTGGCACTTGCCATCGCAACAAACAAGAGATGCGCTTACCAGTGGGCTTACTACAACCATTGGCTATATCGAGCAGGTATGGGAAGACATTACCCTTGATTTTGTTGAAGGTTTGCCTCAATCTGTAGGCAAAAATGTGATTATATTAATCGTAGATTGTTTAACGAAATATGCTCACTTCGTCGCCCTTGCCCACCCCTTTACAGCTAAGAAAGTGGCGGAGGTTTTCATTGATTCTATTGCTTGGCTCCATGGCATGCTACGTACAATTATAACTGATCGAGATCCACTCTTTATGAGCTCCGTTTGGAAGGAATACTTTGCCATTCAAGGTACAGTGATGAAGCCAAGCTCTTCCTACCACCCAAAACAGACGGACAGACGGAGATTATTAACAAGTGTCTTGAGCAATATTTACGGTGTTATACTCCAAATAAACCAAGAGCATGGAGCTATTTTTTACCTTGGGCTGAGTATTGGTATAATTTAACTTTCCAAATTTCAATTGGCATGATACCTTTCAAGGCATTGTATGGATGGGATCCCCCACAAATCCCATGTTATCCTGTAGGAATGGCAGTTGTACATGAAGTGGATAAGGAGCTCAAGGGTCGTGATGAAATTCTACAACAATTAAAGATCAACTTGGCTAGTGCAAAGAACATAATGAAGCAATTTGCAAACCGTAGAAGGAGGGAGGAGCAGTTTCGTGATGGGATTGGGGATTGGGTCTTCCTCAAACTTAAGCCATACAGACAACATATTGCTTTCAGAAGAACTGATCAGAAATTGGCTAAGAAATTTTTTGGGCCTTATCGCATCATAAAAAAAATAGGAGAGGTAGCCTATCATCTTGCAATACCTAAAGGTGCAAGTATTCACCCCATTTTCCATGTCTCACTTCTCAAAAGGTATATGGGTAATCCAAATCAAGTTAGTCCTGAATTAACGCCAATTTTTGAGGATGGAGACTTTATCGTGGAGCCACAAGCAGTGTGTGACTACTGGTGGAGCAAAAAGGGAACCAAGATAATTGCTGAAGCATTAGTTCGTTGGAAAAATTTATCCGTAGAAGATGCCACTTGGGAGGAAGTAGATTATCTTAAAGAACAATCTCCACGGTTAAACCTTGAGGACAAGGTTTCTGCAGATGGGGAAGGAAGGAAATGTCAGGAACAGATCACGCATGATACGTAAAGCTAACTCCAAATATGTTTGAGAACGTGGTGTGTGTTGGTTGTTGTACTGGACAATTAATGGTGCGTTGTTCGAGGTGCTGAATGGGTGTTTGACTGAGTTTATAGTTGGTTGAGCAGGAGTCTTTTACTTCAGTATTACCTCAATGTTCTGTTTGTGTAGTTAGTCGTATCATGGTCTTGTAATTGTTGTCCTTAAAAGTCGTGTTGTTATCGTACTTATAGGGTAGTAGAGTCTTACTAGGCAGGTTTTGGGTAGTGTAACAGGTCACTTTAGCCTTAATTGAAGTTTATCAATTGAATATTTGCTTTGAGTGTTCAACTTGGTCTAACTGGGACCTGACAGAAGAACATCTCCATTATGTGTTAAATTGAACTGAAGTGAGGGGAAAGAAATCTTGGTCCAAGATTAACTGAAAAGTAGGTTTGATAATAAAGAAGAGCCTTTTTTTTTAAAGAAATCAAATTTTTGGGAAAAATGGTTACTCTTTCCATTGAAATCTTTGATGAAATATCATGCGAAGTCTGTTGTCTTTCTCTTATAAAAATTTGATGCAAAGACAGTAATTTGAGATTTTTGGTGGGCCATTTCATGTGGAGGTGCATGCATATTTTTTAATTTGATTATGCCTTGAAGAGACAAATTCTTTTATTATTATCCTCTGCATGCATGATGTCTTTGGTATAGAGAAGCATATTGAGATAATAGTGAAATAGCTTTGAAGAGAGAACTGTTATATGTTAATATGGAAGGAACCCGTCCTTTTGGTTTTCTTGTATAATGTTTCTCAAACCTGTTAAGAGTACATGAGAAGATTGGAAACGCAAATTTGATTATTTCTCAAAATCTATTTTTTGATCCTTTCATCTTAGAAGATCATTTATTCTTAGGCATGAAACTTGGTTTGGTTGGGTTGGGTTGTTGCCAAGCCACACCCAAAATGAAGGACTTGAACATTAACCTGTTTTTTTTTTTGATAATTAATGATGTGTGTATATATATTAAGAAAGTAAAAGGTAAGTACAAGTGTACATGTGTGTATGATTCCCCTCTTCCCACAAAGTACCTTAAGGATTCCTATACAACTGTAATACACATTTCCATGTTCAAAGTCCCAAAAAAACCTCCCAAAAAATATGACCCCCAAATGTATATAGTACTAGTCAACACATAAGCCATAGAACTCCTTCGTGACGGGACCAAAATATGAATCTGATCTCGAAGCTCCCAAGTTGGCCAATCGGTCTGCAATCCCATTAGCCTCTCTACACACATGGTTGAATGAGGCATCCAACTCACGTGCCATGGTTCTAGCTCTGCTAATTAGGTGTGAAAGTCTCCATGATCCAAAAGAAATGCTGTCCATCCATCTCATGACTGTAAGAGAATCGCCCTCCACTACAAAATTCCTCAATCCCATCTCCTGAGCTTCGGAGAGGGCAGCAAGAAGAGCCATCATCTCTGCATGAGTAGAGTCACCAATTCCCACGGAAGCACAAAAGATGCGGGAAATAGACCCCGAACCAATTTTGAACATTAACCTGTAACCACACTGAATCAACCCTTGAAACAATTTTGTTATATGCTATGGAATATACTATATGATTTGGATGTATGTGGCTAAGGAACACTATCCAAGGATAAATATCTGATACTAACATTTTTTGATGGCTTAATTTTTATTTTGATCAGTTGGTTCTTCTCTTTCACCTCACTAACCATTACGAAAATGAAGAGCTAAATGAACCATTTCTTAGCCTGTATCCTGAATGCCGACTCTGGCCATCAGAGAACTGACGTTAATAGGTGGATGATGAAACACATGTATTTCTGTATATCTCCTTTATGTCATGAATCCTGAACTGCCATTTTTCAAGTATTTATTTGAAATCATGGATTCCAATTGGATGCAATATTGCATTTAATAATTTGACCAAAATTTCCTTTGTTAGATTATATCACATTATTAACTTTCCTTTACTTCCATCAGCAGAAAATGACATTGAAATGGAATAAAATAAGTTGGAAGTATATTTGGAATCAGACTTCTTTAACGTTAAATTTAATTTCAGGGAAAATGAGGATTTTCTTAATTTAAGATTAAAAAAGAAGTTTCATTCAGATTTTTGTGTCAAGAGGGGCTTGGTTTCTGTATCACATGAATAGTTTACCTGTTTTTTCTTGAGTATTATGGGTTTCAAAGATTTGGGATAGAAACTGTTCCAAGAATTGATAAAATGCTGAAATGTCAAATAGTGATTATAAGGGTACTTTGGGAATCTAAAGAAAAAAAGAGCAACATTTGGGATGCTTCGGCAGAAAAATATGAAAATTTTGGACCATGACTGTAGTGTGTTCACCTTTTTATCTTGTTAGTCATTGTAGTAAAATGCCTCTCCAAATTAATGAACTAAGTGGATGAATTGAAGGGAAAGTCACATAGAACAATAGCAGCTTGTCTGTTGTTGACAAACTTTCTGTCCTGTTCAATTTGAGTGTTTCATGATGCCTATTACAACAAATCGAGGCAATGATTATGATATAATCGTCATATTCTTTTAATTAAAATGTTTTATGGATTGGACTTTTTTTTCCCTTATATTCTTTTATTTAATGTATCTTTAATGCCATGCACAATTCTAAGTTTTAGGTGGTTGTGATTTGTTCTCCAGTACATACTACTTTTTGCAATGGACAAAATAGGCGAACCTCCTCCTTTGGGATCACGGCAATTGAATCTAAAGAAGTCATTTAAGCTTGGTTTATGCTCTATGCTAACAGCATGTTTGAAAGAGGTGAATAGTCATTAATATCTTCTCTTCCCTTTTTCCTGGTTTTGGAGAAATATAAAATGAAATACAATTTATTTTCCTTTTTTTACCTAATGAACCAAATGCCTATGACATACACCATTTCTATTATAGTATTATATGACCTACAACCATAGAATCACTATAATAGGTATGCTGGGTGTCTAATAAACCTGGATTAACACAGATACTCACATAATACAGATCCACTAAACTAAAACCACAAATATCACAGATAGTCTTTCCAAAAGATATATCATAAATATAACAATGAGCAGAAGACTTAATCAGATACAACAATCCAAAAATTCATATATGAGATAAGACTATCTAATATAAACATATATACAATCAACTAAATCCAAAAGAACCTCTCACAAGCCGGGAGTCAAAATATAGATACAAAAGATGTTAGATATAACATCTAAGGAGATAAAGTATCTAAATGTTTATGGTTTCCCACTCGGGGTCAAACCATGCCTCAGCACCATCCACAGGATTTGAATCATGCACATGCTTAATCATAGGGTCTGCAAAATTTATACATATACGATAAATGAAATATAATCCCAGTAAGTTTATCACATGATAATTTAAATAAAAGATGCAATGCATATGTATCAAAATATGCTACATCTCAAAATATCAAGTGCAAGTGAGTGACAAGCTCTCACGTAAACAATATAACACATGTAAAGTTTAGAAGCATTATAATAATCATCAATGGAAGATAGAAACCAATTCTTAACTTAAAACAAATCAGGGATAGCAAATGGATCATTTTCATAAGTAAATTTCATATAGCTTAAAAATATTGTTGCCGGAACTATAGACATTGGCTAAGCTATGAATATACTATTTAGGCTTGGATGCAAAGACCCTTGATCCATATATAAACAGAGCGCCTCATATAGGTCTCAGTGAATCATTCACACACAATTTCGGGCAAGATCCCCTTCTACCGGTAAATGCCAAATAATTGCTCACATATCACATGTCAATTGTCACAGTCGTACTAGGTGGAGCACTCTTAGTGCAAATTGGCAGAGCTAACCACAATTGTCACGTACTACAATCAGCACGAATCCCTCACTCCCATGCTGACTAGCCCTCACATCTCAAAGTGTTTTAATTATCTTATTTAAGCATCCACACAAACTAATGTACACAAAACATCAGTAGGATCTTATATAGAAGATCAAATAGCCAAATTCATTTGTCACTTACTAACCCCTAAACCGTTAATCCAATCTTGATAAATCCAATTTATCTGAGGATAAACATGAATTATAATAGGGGTGATAGATTCACAAAACAAAATCTGAAATATCCACAACTGTGTCCTATTCTTCAATATGCTTGTAATTTTTGTAAAATAATACTAAGTATACTGATATGAACTTTTAAAGAACAAACATGCTAGTGGAATACAAGTTAAATCACTGTAAAAGAGAAGGATAATTCACAAGGTTTTAATTATCAAGTACATATATAACAGTAAAATAGGGTTTAAAACCATCCATATATGTTTTAGAATAGTAGTTGATGATTTGAGATAGTTTTAGAAATTTCCAGAACTTAAAGTGTTTCAATTAGCTTATATTCTTTTTAAATTATTGAAATACAACACTTAAAATTCAGGTAGTAACTCAATTTTAACTAAACTTTTCCTAAGTTTGTTTTAACTATATGACCAATCTGAAATTTTAGAATAACTTTAAAACACAGTAATATAATCACATCTGAAATATTCCAGAAATCTCTAATTTATAAGTTTTCTTAGAACAAAACCATAATATTCACAGTTTTGATACATATAGATACTTTAAACAAGAATTCATAACGGAAATTCATTTTATAACATCATATATTTAGTCATGTCCTAATTAGATTGTATTGGAACAATATATATATATACCCAGAATTAAACATGGAACATAAAATCCAGATTTAATATAGATAGCTATACTAATAGCTGATTTCTTTTACTACAACAGAGACAAGATATAATGATGAGCTTACATGTATGCTTCATGGGTTTTCTATAAAAATTCTGAATCATTATACTTTAAAGTCATTTACACAGAAAATTATGTGTCAAATATATTATAAGAAAACACATGTAACTTAAGGAAGAAGCAAAGATTTAAGTGCCTTAAAAATCTGAAAATTTATAGAAATATAAAGCTCAAATTACATGCTGTAAAAACCAACATAAAGATGAAGAAGTAGTCTGAAAACATAGTATATCATGCGCAGAAACTTAAACCAGCAGTAACAATCATGATTCATGCTTTCAATCATCATTAAGGAGAATAGAACTTAGAGAAATTGCACTAAAACATGTTGTACAGAACTAGTTATCTATACTTAATATTTTGCATACAATATTCATGGTTAAAAACTAAAATAGGGTGATAAACTTACCTCTTACTTAAAGATATTTAACACTCAAATCTGATGCACAAGACACCTTCATAATTCTACTTGAACAAAAGAGAGGAAAAGAGAAGTAATACCAATAGAAGATAATATAAACTCAGAAAATTCTCTGCAAGGTTTAAGAATTAAACAAGAGGGAGACCTAAAAAGACATGGACGGAGTCTATAAAACAAGATTTACAAAAACACATATCAACTGAAGATATGATTTTTGATAGAGCGGAATGAAGAGACAAGATTCGTGTTGTTGACCCCACTTTGGTGGAATCTGGCTTATGATGATGATGATGATATAGTGAAGGGTTCATCTTAAATGGGTATTCTACAAGCATCCAAAACATTATGCTTGTTTCTCAAAATTCTGTGTTCCTATCTTTCCATGTCAGTTTATTATAACGTTAAAATTACATTCTGAACACAAAAGAATGGCCAATTCATCGTGAATTCATATTTGCTCTTCCTAGAAAGACTCTACTAAGTGTTGATTCACCTGGTAACTTCATCACCTACAAAATCAGTTGTCATTAAGACTCTTGAATTTAATCAATATAGACAAGTTTCCTATTTGGATAACTCCATCACTGACACAATCATCAAGTGGCAAAGATCCTGCCAAGGAAGCCACAACTTGTAAATGACTCCCCTTATTATCATTGACAACACAAAACTTTAGGCTGATTCGCTATCAATTTTTTATTTTTTCATCTTCCTTAGTGATTAAGATTTCAGGCCTTTCTCTTGCACAAGGTTCTCTAATAGTCCTTTTGTTTTCAGCCTCCAAAGCTTTCTGGTACTATAGCTTATGACAATCATTTTAAATACAATATTGACCCAATTTGAACTAGTTTCCTTCTGCTGAAGGTACCATTCAAGATTCCTTAGCGTTTTACTTAAAAGATTGAGCTATACTATCACAATCGTAGATCCCTCACCTGATGTAAGCAGCCTTTACTCTTTCCAACTCCATTAGACTATGCCCCTTGTAGTTATTGATCCTGGAGTAGCTTGATTTTTGTTCAGTAATCTTGCATAATATCTCACATAAACTGAGTGAAGATTTGGTTTTTGATAGTTTTGGATGGCAGAACTTGTTTCGTGTTGCAACTTGCATGTCCCAACTAGTCTGGTAATGGGTTTTTATTGTGTTGTTGTAGTCCCTCATGTGGTTTGTGTGAAACCGTTTAATTTTTAGATAATTATCTTCACTTATCAAAAATAGTGGAATAAGATTTGTGTTGTTGACCTCAATTAGTTGGGTTCAGGCATTTTAATGTTGTTTTATCTTTAATTAACAAAATACTTATTGTAATTATATTTTATTTAAAAAATCTGTTGGATATATGTACGTACATACATAGGTATCTATCTATATATGTTTTTCTTAATATGTGTTATTGATTTATTTTGTTTTTAAAAAGAACTACAAATACTTATTTTGTGAATCATTGCTATGTTTTCATATGAACTTAAAGGAATTCGTCAAAGCATTTTCAATGTTCACCAATGCTGAGCAAGAAGGCCTTTATCGATTGTATATTCAGGTATTTTTTAATTCATCTTGAACTTTTATCATGCACTTTGACACCATGCTTAGGGTTTTGACATGCACAAGGATATTTTATGACATACAAATTTTTTTTGGGTGATTGTGTTGATTACATTTGAAGAATAAGAAGGATTATGTTGAAGTTAAAAATGCGAGCTTTCATTAAAAAATTTGTGTGCATAACTACCATGGGGAAAAGGTAGAGAAATGGAAATTCGTCTCCATACGACTGTAAATCATAGCATTCTCAAATATAATCTCCCCTGATATGACACCATTAAGAATAAACTCCTTTACACCTTGCTTCCTGCTCGACTATCTGCTATCTCTTTGCCTTTTTTGACTAACCATGACACATTAAAGCGAGATATACATATGATTTTCAAAAGTAGATAAAATAAATGGGCTAGCTTTCAAGTCTTGTATCTTGATGCATGGTAGGTGAAGAGTAAACTCTGCTGGAGTCCCCTTCCACCTTTAATGACGTAAAGCTATGAGGTCTACTCTTTATCGGTAATGACTAGATCACAAAGCATGACCATAATTTTGTTCTCTACCATGATAAGGGAGAAACTTTTTTGCCCATGTCCATTTGTAAATGAGTGGAGTGAATGAGAAACAAAACGTAAGTAATTTTGAACCGCTAACGAAAAAGGGGGGACATGAGAAATGAAATAGTTAGGTAGTTAAATGGGCCTTTTTTGGGTATATATGGACTTGAACCCTCATGATTTATAAGGTGGACAGATTTTCCTCTTACTATAAATTTCATTGTTGTCAATATTGGCATGTAGAATGGGACTCTATATTTATTCTCGTCCGATTAATCAGTTCTTCAAAAGATTTGTTAGATTATGGAGTGAATTATTTTATCACTGAATATTAAATTTTTTCTTCAACTTAGAATCAATTCACAACAATTCTTCCTTTTTTCATATAAAAAAATATAGACTCAGATCTGAAAAATATGCGAATGCCACTCTTATGGCCGCTCGAAACATTGCTTATGCAAAAAAGCAGTCTGCAAAATGCTTAGCTTGATGTCCCCCTCATTGTGTTGTTCTAAGCTGATTGAATCTTAGACAATGACAAGGAAATAGTGACTGCCCTTTGTTTTAGTGATGGTGGACAATGATATGTGTTTTGCATCAGGATAAGCGCAAGCTCACAATGCTGGATAGGTCATTAACAAATCTAGAGTCTTGGATCTCATGTCTTTGAAAGTTCTCATACTCTTCTTAATCTCAATAATTCAACGAATAGGATGAAAGAGAACGATATGAAATCTTTCTTGTCTTCCTTAGCCATGGAGGCCTTCATTAATCAAGGAGCTAGCTAATGTTACATGGATTCACAGAATCAGTGTTCTGTTTCGGCGACAAAATCCGAAATTTCACTAGAAAACCCCCAGTGGCACGTTTTGCAGTGAAAAAAAATCTCCAATTTGCATTTTTGGTGTTTTTTAGCGGCGTGTTGGCAAAACAGGGTGGAAATGCAAAATTTTCTTTTGAGAAAAATATTTTTTCCTATTTAAATTGATGAAATTTTGCTCAATTTGGGCGGAACTTCCCCAAAAAAAAAAAAAAAAAAAAATTTTTTTTGTGTTCATTGCTTTTTCCAACGTAGCTGGTGTAATTTTGTTTCATGCCCTGAGCGGCATGCCCAATGGCACCGAAATAGTAAACCTTGCACACAATTGACCCTTATTATTCAAAGTTAAACAAGCCAAATTTCTCAAGCTAATAAACAAGGGAGAAAAAGATGATGCATTGACTCTTCCTAGTCTATGCAAAATACAAAGTTATGAGACTAGGCTACAAGGCTTTTGGTTATCTTTTGTAGTTTACCTTCAGTGCTTATTTTGTAGGGAGCCTAGTTCCAAATTGAAGCTTTTTTGGTGAGATGTGTAATGGTTGTTCTACAAGGTACTAGAGCAGGATGTCTAGTGTTCAACTCTTGGTGGGGTGAGTTTCTCTTAGCATTTATTTGTATTTAGGGTGTATGTGCATTGTGTTTGTCTTTCCCACGTATGTTCCCGTGTGATGTAACACTTGCGGGGGAGGGTGAGATATCGTATTCGGCGCCTTTGATATACATAGTTACGCCTTCACCATCAGATAAAGCTTTTAGGTCGTACAGTTGTTTAACAATCTTTATGATTCTCTAAACCAACCTCGAGATAGATTTATTCAATTTGTGCAAAGCAAGCAGGGTGCTAGTGTGGAATTCTGATCAGCAAGAAGAGGTTTGCGATGTGCTGATAAAGTTGCCATCAATCTTAATCATTTATACCTAACAGAAAACAATTTGGTCTTGGAGACAAATGATCTTCAGATGGCGTAGACATGAATTTCTGCTTGCAACATCTAGCCAAAGGCAGAGAAGATTGGTAAGACGGTTTTTCTGACGGTGATAGCAAATAATGATGGATAAAGTAATGATTACCTTGCCTCATTTCATAACACATTGTCACTAAGAATTGAAGATCTCAAATATGCAAATAGGATTACAATTTGACAGACTTGCTGCCATGTTTTGAGGCAAAGCAGGGAGAGAATGTCTAATTGCTTGCTTAATGAATTTATTAATACTCCTGGGAACCATTGGCAGTGATAAATTTTGATCCAATCAATTCATGTGTGAAGCATTTCTCTGATGACAAACCTGAAGAAATAAACTTGTCTTATTTTACACATTTATCTATAACTTTTTTATGACTCAAGCTCTTTCTGAGATGTAATCCTGCAGCCATATTGTCTGTGGCACCAATCAAGTCATCGGCTCAATTATCTTGAAATGGATTTTATTGGAAAACCAACATTCCTTGGAATTAAATAGGGAGTTTCTACTTTAGTAGCAATGGTTGTTTTCATATGATTCAAATGAAGGGACTCAATTTTAATGAGACATATTACTCATGAGATATTTTTGCATAGTTTAAGAATTGTTTGGATGTCTTTGTTCATATTGCAATTTATGAATCAATGATAGAAAAGTTTGCATGCGGCAAGAAGGAAAAGCAATGAAGCTGATTTCAGGAAGCGTTTGGATGTTCTGGCCGTGATGAAATTGAAGCTGGGGTCAAATCACTTGTTTCAGTTAATGGTAGAAAAGTTTGTATGGGGAGCAGTGTTTACAGTTGAAATTTCGTGTTTTTTTGAGTTAGCGATGCGTTTCAAAGGAGGAAAATCGTCGATTTACATTTTTGGCAATTTTTGGCGGCGTGCTGGCGAAATTTCCCCATAATAAAAAATCCCAGTTTTTGTCTTTTTTGACTTTTCTAGCGTTTCGTGTGTTGGGTGGCATGCCATCAGCACCAAAATGGTAAACCTTGGTGGGGAGGAATGGGAGGCAACAAAGCTGATTTGAGTATTTGAGAAAAAATGTAGAACATTTTGTGAACAGCTCCTATATGGCCATATGCAACAGCAATAGGGGGTCCAGCTGACTGAAGATTAGTATGTTCGTAGGATTTATTGTGTTGTCCTATTGTCTAAAAGTTGGAGATTAGATAGCTGTTGAGTGCTTTCTTGTGTCCCGCTATTGTCTAAAATCTTATCCAATGCTTTCTATTTTGTAGTGTATATTGGATGACCAATATTGAGTGCTTTTCCCCAGAGAAAATTTCAATCATTATTCAAAATATGCAAAAAGTAAAGACTCACACTTTATACTTGTATCTGAGAAATAGATTGAAAAATGGAAACACTTTCTAACATCTTAACTTCCAACATATGTAGATTTGTAGGGAACCCAATATTAATGAGTGTAAAATTGAATCTAGTGCTAGATATTGGGCCATTAAAGCATGATTCTCTGTTTTTATTATCATTCCAGTTGCCACTTTCTCTTTTCTTTCTTTTTTTTTTACTTGTTTTTTTTCCTTATAGGTTATTAGCGTTGTAGATCAAGGTTTTGAGTTTCGGTGCCACTGGGCGTGTTGCCCAGGGCATCGAGCGACATTTTGACGGCGATTCACTGGAAAATTGATTTTCCAGTGAAATTTTTGTCCCTCGTTTAGTCCCAAAATCAATGATTTACAATAATAATATGTAAAATAATTGCATTTGTATGTATAATTGTACTAAAATTACTACAAATAGCAGTTATATACTTCAAAAAATCATGCAAACGCAATGTGACATGTAAATGTAATGATCGAGGCGATGCTGTGGGCTGTGCATAAATCAAAATGACAAATAGGATCCAAATTTTAAATTAAACTGAAACATCAATACAAAGAGTAAAAAAACACAATCATACCGCCAAATTAGTACTGAAATGAATGGCGAGGCTCAAACCCTGCTCTCTCGCCAATAAAATGGCAGTAACGCTTCCATCCCATCCGAAATCTATACTCTCTCTGATATGAACGGACATGCTACTCATACTCTTCCTGTGTCATGTGTGCCATGATACCAATTGGAGGGAAATCAGATAGTAGTAGCGATGATTTGGTTTTGGTTGTGGCGGTGACAGAGGAGATGGTGTAGGATAAGCAGGATGCTCGTATGGAGGGGCTACAACTCTAGTCGGTATAGGCATAGCATAATAACTGCACGGATTTGGGTTTACTAGAAAGATCCCAAATGGATCAGATGTCTGTATGTGTGCTCCAGGATATCTGTATGAAGTACCGTAACTACTACTATCCGATAAATGTGCTGGCCCAAGGTGCTGAGAATAGTAGAATGGATAGTGTTCCTGGTTTAGTTGTGGTGGATACTGCTCTTCATAAGAACTCGATGATCCTCCAACATCTAAAGATCCGAAATTTTGTGCCATGGAGGACGAGTCATCGTGCATCCTTGTATGTTGTCTCTCCTTGCCTTTCCTCCTCTGATAGGAACGTGCCTCACTCTCACCATGACCTCTAAACCCGTGGTTAGTGTCCTGTGTGGCATGATGGAAAGCCTCCTCTCCAGTAAAAAGGCTCAACCCCGGGCCACTGGTGCCAACACTTCCATGAGCACCACTAGTACCACCATCTCGGTCATCATTTGATGATTCGGACTCATTCTCTTCATCTGTCTCCTCCTCCTCCTCTGATGATGACTCAACATGTCCACGGGCTTATTTCTGTCTCCTTCAAATCTCGTGCCATGGGCCAAGCCAATATCCTGTCTCTTGCCACCAGGGTGGTCCCCTCCACTACCATTGCTAGATGCCATACTGTCTCTAACAGTCTACACAGTCAAAGGCTGAAATCAAAATAAAAGTGCTACACAGTCAAAGACGAACCCTTGCACAGTGTACAATAAAAAATTATGATTATTAATCCACAATAATAAATTAGTATATTAACATTACCAATTAATTATAATTTATCAACCATATTAATTTTTAGATTTTTTTTCAATTTTTCATATTATTTTAATATTTTTTATAATTCTAGAAAAATTTTAATATAAAAAAATATATAAACCCTGATTCTTCAAAATAATTTTTTCTATAATAAATAAATTAAATTTATGAATTTAGTTTGAGAATTTATCTATTTTTCCTATTTTTTATTCTTTTATATTGATTTTTGACTAAATGTAATAAAATAAATTAATATTTTTATGAAAAAAAATATTCGCCGCTAACCATTTACACATTGGGCATCCCTAAATATTATACATAAAATTCATGATATTATATAAAGTTTATAGCACTAAAAAAAATAAAAAAACGTTTTTTTATTAATTTTCGGATTAAATAATTCAAAAAAATGATTATTTTTATTAAAATTAATTTGGGGACGCCCATCTGTAGATCAGGTGTTCCCATATATTATACATAATTTTCATAAAATAATACAAGGTTTATACAATTTAAATTAATTAAAAAACGAATTTCTATCAATTTTGGCATAAAAAATGCTAAAAAATAATTTTTTTAATTAAAAAATAAAATGCCGACACCTATCTGTCGATCGGATGTCGGACTAACACATCAAATAATCAAACCATTCTATGAACTTTAGATCAATCTAAATGGAAAAAAACAAGTTTACTTTCTTGTTACCAAACGTGAGATGTGTAAGAACGCTTTAATCTCTTCTAAATCAACACAAATCTTTCTCAAATCACTTCTATTAAGTAGAGTGATGAGAATGAGACTGATTTGAGCTTGAATCAGACTGATTTGAGCTTGAATCATGCAGATTTGACAAGATTTGAAGTTGGGGAGGTTTCCTCCTCTGCAATGTCGTCGTTCGATTTGGGGAAAAAAGAGTTAAAAAAAAAGATGTCGTCGAAACGTAGTGAAATTTCATTGCGTTTTAACGACACCTTTCAAAATCTCACCAGGGAAACATCCCTGGCGATTTCCCCCAATGACAGGCATCGCGATGCCGCTGAAACTGAAAACACTGTTGTAGATTACAAGGTCTTGTAACAACTACTCAAACCTCACCATGAACTTCCATTGTGATCAAAATTGCAAATGAAGTTATTGCAGTTGTCTTGTCTGAGAGTCTTGAGGTCTTGCTAATCTAGTCTTTCCTTGGATGTCTTTTTGAAATTTTTATAAGTACTTTTTAAGAGCTTACTGCACCATGTAACTTGACCCAAGCATACTTCCAGACTTATTCTTCCTGTCCATTCCTTGATGCTAAAGCTCCTGTTGTCCATTTGTAACCATATCTGCCATGTTGATTCTTAGTTTAATAGAACATGAATTACTTGGAATGAGATTTCACTCTGGACACTAGTTATTAATTTTTGGGGCTTCCTAAGATAATGGAGCATCTTCATATTTACTAAGAAAGGAACATGCAAGACTTGAATTAAATCCTCCAACAAATCTCATAAAAGTAACAAACGGGGTAAATTTTTTCCAACAAAATAACCAATAGCTTTCTCCTCTGTCGTCCATACTAGCTTCTGCTACTTGTTGTTTTATTTTTCTTGTTTAATGGAAGTTAGGACTCCTACGTCTGAGCCTATGAGAGACGAGGTTTATATACGTTACCAATGGTGTAAACTTTAAATTTTTGTCTGTCACTCATGAAATTCATTAAATGTCACCTCGACCATTTACATAGAATTGTCTATCCAAGCAATTGTTAATTTGCATGAGCACATAGTTATCTTCAATTTCCTTTTCTACATACTGTTCATGGATCCTTCAATCACTTTTCCTTGTTCCACAATGATTATGATTGGTAAGATATGATCTGGTTATGTGTTTTCTATGGTTCTGTCTCGCCTTTGACCATTGCTCATGATGTGTTATATAATTTTTCAGGTCATGACTTCTCTGCATGAGAACATAGAGGTATGCTTGGTTGATATATTTTCCTTTTCTTTGCCTATTGAGTTATCTTATTGCAAGAATATTGTTTATCAATTGGTAATTTCTTACCAAAAAAAGAAAAAAAAGAAACTTATATGAATTTCGTATTTATAAATTATCCCGGTTAATTTGCCTCTTGAATATATTGTGGTGAGATTACATGGAGATCAGTGCCCTCATAAGCGGCAAAAGAGTAACTTAGGAGATCCATCTCCCAATGTTGATGTCCAATTCCTTTTCAACTATTAAGAGAGCTCAGATATTATGGTTTTGATTTGTATCCTTTAGTGGACTACTAACTTGTGCATAATGGTATTTCTTCATGCTTATATGGAATCCTCGAACCTATATATTTCAAAGAAGTCTTTTGTGTGGGATGTGCACACTAATATCTCCAATATCTTGTGAATGGCACTATGATTTCTTTTATATTGCTTTTGAATGTCTAAAAAATGTGAAAATTGAAATATTGAATGTTTTTCCTGTTTCATTGTTGAATCATTATAAGTGGATATACCCTTCTATATTGTTGTGTTCATAAAGCATATCCAAAAGTTATGATGCATAATTTAGGTTGAAAAGTGTGCCATTAAAGACATATTGTCCAATTATATGGCTCCTGAGCTATGTTACATGCACACTTTACACAACCCCAAAGTATCTGTGTGGACATGGCATGGCATGGGTATGGGTATGTGTTGGGCCCTTTACATGTTCTCTAGGATACAATAATCCAAGATCTAAGAGAAAAAATAAAATAAATGGCGAATAATTAGCTTGCAAGCAATGAATTGAAAAAAAAATAGTTTTTATTAAGAGAGAAACAGTTATTGTTAGGCTCAGAAATTACATGGAATTAATTAAAAGAAAAATGTTGGAAAGAAAAGAATCCCCATATCCCTAGTATGTGGATATGGGGATATTGTTAGGCTCAGAAGAGGGGGTTTAGCTTTTGACCTGATGTACGGACATTTATTTGGAGGCATTTTAGACGAATCCTAGTATATATAATCTTGGATACTTCTCAACTGAATCTCCATATCCCTTGTTTTAGGGTTTAGGTGGATCTGACTCCTAGGCACAGACCTACATCTGACACTCGTACAAAGTCAATGTAAACTCAGAAGTGTTTGCTTTTATTGCTATAGCTTTTATGTGTTATCAATCCCAAGCTTGTAAAAAGGAGGAGGGTTGTGTCAAGTTTGTAGCCGGTGTAAAAACTTATGTTTAATCTAAATATAATGTATTCCTTGAGTTCGTAGTGGCCTATGATCTTGCTTTAACAAATACCTTTTTCCAAAAGAGAATTGAAAATTTGGTGACTTTTAAGAGTGGATTAAATTGGGGCCAAATTGACTTTTTCCTTCTTTAAAGAAATGAACTAGTTGCTTGTAGAGATTGTAAAGTTATTCCAAGCGAGAGTTTAGCTTCATAATATAGTTTAATGGTGATGGATATTTGTCTTAAAAAGTAGAAGAAAAAGCAAATATACTAAAAGCAAACCCAAAAATAAAGTGGTGGACGTTTAAAGGAGAGAACTTAATAATTTTTTACGAATAAGTTAATGAACGAGGCCTGTTGGGACCTTATGGGTGATTTGATTAGGATGTGGAATGAAATGACTAAGTACACCATAAGACTCAAAAAAGAAATATTAGGAGAATTGTGAGGTAATATACCGGCTTATGAGGAAACTTGGGCTGCGTTTGGGATTGCTTAATCAAGCACTTAATTCAACTTATAGCTTATTAAAGCACTTTTTTTAAGCTAAAAAGTGTTTGGTTATGTTATATGGGTGAGTGATTACCCATAAGCCGTATAGGAAGGAACCCGTAAGGAGAAGCCCCTGTTAGCCACTTCCCCTTCCGCTTATTCGATAAACTCCCTGTCGACAACAGTAATTCAGTCAAGTTCTCGAGATGACGAATCAAAGTCTTGAATAAATCGACACAAATTTCGATTGAAGTTGCGGAAGCCAACATCTGTTCTTTAGGCATATAGGTCATGGAAATCTCATCGGTTGGTGCTTGAATTATAGCATGGAGAGCTTCGATTATTCTGCTAAAACCCACTTCTACCTCAAATTCTCGGATTAAGACGTTGGAGAACTCAGTTGAGGAAGACAATGAGCTGGAGGTTGAGAGGAAAATCCTTTCCAAGAAGAGAAGGGAGAGCAAGATCGAGAAGGGCAAGGCCTGACTACAGTGACGTCCATCTCTCTTGATGACGGGATCTGAACTAGAAATTGTTGATTAGAGTTTCCTAGTCCTGCGACGAGAGCTGCTTTAATGGCTTCTCCATTCTTGAAGAAGAGACCTAGCAAGCTCAAAGAAGCCTTATTCTCCAAAAGAGATTGAACTAAGACATGTTAATGAAACCCTAGAAGAAAACCATTCAAAAGTCCCGAAGACATTGGTGCTGATGCGGTCCTGAATTTTCGTTCATCTCTGCCGACTTTCTCCTTAATTAACTGGTTTCCAGTATCTTAATTTCCATTTTTGGTTCACTTAGAGGATGAAGGACGCCATGAGTAGTGCATTGCCGAATCACATCACTTGTGTGTAGATTAGTTGAGGAATCTCTTGACTTCTAGCAGAACGTTCTTGGATTTTCCCCAATCGGGAGACCTAGATCGTTTGATTTCAATGGAGCTTGGTAAGTTCATCAACAAAATCATCGCACAGATCGATCATTCAACTAAAACCCAGAAGAATCCTTTTAATGTTTTCCTCCCTTCCCCATAAAAAATCTTTCTAATTCGTCTTTGTTGATTCTCCTTGATGTTCAACTCATCCCACCTCCCACCATTGATTAATCTAGCAATGTCTCTTCCTCCATGTATCTCCTCTTCCAGCAGGTTCGTCCGCATCTAATGGAGTAATAGAGGGAGTAACCAAACACTATTCTCGTTTAAATAAGCAATAGCTTACAACTGTGGATAAGCCCTTGAGTCAAATGACTTGTTTATAAGTGCTCATCCATAAGGACAAGCAAGGCCAAACGCCACCTTGGTGATGGAGTGATGTAGTCCAAGGAGCTATTAAAGAGAAGAATTTATTTTAAAATTTGGCAAAAGAGTAAAACCCAAACAAACTTAGAAAGATATAAAAATGTTAAAAAAGAAACCAAGAAGAAAATTAGCGAAGCTAGAAAACATTCCTATGGCAACTTGTATGATAAGTTAGGTATTAAAGAAAGTGAAAACTTTATTTGTAGACTCGCAAGGTTTAGAGAGGAAAACGTCGGACTTATATCAGGTAGATGTATTAAAAGTGAAGATTCTAGAGTTTTACCAAAAGATGACGAGATTAAAGAAAGTTAGAGAGAATATTTTATGAAATTATTAATTATGGACGATACAGAGGGATCTAGATTCTGCGCGGATGATAAAATTGATGGTTCTGGAGAACAAAAATATATTCATAGGATTTTAGTTGTATAAGTTAAAGATGCTCTAGTTAAAATGAGAACAGGAAAAGCCTTGGTCCTGAATGGTTTCCCTATAGAAGTATTGAAGTGCGTGGGAAACATTGGTGTATCTTGGTTGAATAAATTTTTAATGAAATTTTAAGGATTGGGATAATGCCAAATACTTGGAGGAATAGTTCAGTAATACCAATATACAAGAATAAAGGAGACTTGTAGGAGTGTGCAATTATAGTGATATTAGACATATGAGTCACACTAAGAAATTGTGGGAAAGAGTGATTGAATTTAGATTAAGGCTACCTTCTGGGGAGGTGCTTGGCAAGGTTCTCAGGAAATCAAAAAGTAAAAAGCAACATTTGCTGCAATCTCACGGACTTAGGAAAGGAGACAAAAAACCAATTTTGATTTATGTCAGGAAGTTCCACTATTGAAGTTATATTTTTGCTTAGGTAGTTAATAGAAAAGTCTAGAGAAAAGAAGAAAGATTTGGATAAAGCATATGATACAGTTCCTAGAGAATTAATTTGGTGGACTTAAATAGTTTACTAATGAAATATATTAACGAAATTAAGGATATGTATATGTAAGGGAACCTTAGCTAAACTGAAAAATATTGGTAGTGAGACCACTAAGTTTACGATTAAGATAGGTTTGCAGTAAGGTTCGGCTATTAGTCCTAATCTATTTGCCTTAGTTATGGATGACTTGCAGAGTTATAACTCAATCAAGATGAGGTGCCTTGGTGTATGTACTTGCAAATGATATAGTCACAGTGATGTATGTTATTTGCGGATGATGTAGTCTTAGTTGGTCACACCAGAGAAGAAACAAATGCTAAGTTAAAATTGTGGAGAGAAACCTTAGAATCAAACGGTTTTAAAATAAGTCGTGTGAAGATTGAATATATGAAATTTCCTTTTAATACAAATAACAATATAACTATGATGCTATTGGAATTGTCAATCATGATATCACTTTAAGCAATAAGTTCAAATAGATTTGATCAATGGTAAAAAAAAGATAGAGAAATTGATAATAGCATTGACAATCATGATATCCCTTTAAGCAATAAGTTCAAATAGATTTGATCAGTGGTAAAAATAAAAAAAAAAAGGATACAGAAATTGATGAAGATATAGCACATAGGATTAGAGCTGGTTGGCTTAAGAGGAGGGGGTGCTTCTTGGGTATTGTGAGATAAGTGTGTTCCTCTTAAATTAAAGGTGAAGTTTTATAAGATAACAATATGTTGTATGGTGTGGAATATTGGGTGGCAAAGAATCAACATGCTAAGAAGATGAGTGATACCAAGATACGGATGCTAAGTTGGACTTGTGGCAGAACTAAAAAAGACAAAGTGAGAAGTGAAAACATTCGAAAGTGGTTTGGCGTAGCATGCGTTAGGGATAAAAATGAGGAGAATCGGTTAAGATGGTTTGGACATGTATAGCGGAAACCTAGAGTTGCACGGTTGCACCTATAGGAAGGTGTGAGAGGATGCACATTAAAGGGCCTAGGAAATCAAGAGGGAAACCTAAAAAGACATGGACGGACTTAATTAAACAAGACTTATAAAAATGTAAATTAGTTGAAGATATGATTTTTGATAGGATAAGATGGGGAGACAAGATTCGCGTCTTTGACCACACTTTGGTGGGAATTGGCTTTTGATGATGATGATACCAAGTCTATGTAACATAGCTCCAATGTTTTCTATGAGTTTTGCAAATTGTCTTGTTCAACTTGTGTCTTTTTTCTTCCACTTGGAATCTTTATTCTTATTGCAAAATAAAAGAAAACTCCTGTAAAATTTGAACTGCAATTAACGTTCTTTTCCTTTGAATTTGGCAGGAAGAGTTTGAGTCTCTATGCTTTGAAACACAGGTTTGCTTTTTGCTGCCTTTATGTTCCCAAAAATTCTTTCGTGTTGCACACAAGCTATTGCATTTCTTTGAAACATTTGAAATAAATAGTATTCGTTCTCAGTGGCATGAGGATGATAGCTCTTCAGTGTAGTTTATGTTAAAGTGGTATAAATAGTGCAAGAGGGAGGCTTAAATAGGTGAATAAAAATGATTTGATTTATTGCTAAACTACTGGTTGCTGGCCCCAGGTGCAACTGCCACACATTTTCATTTCATGTTCTTTTTCAATTTTTTGATTTTGTTTGTATTTATTAAAATGCAGCAGACACAATTTCACAAAATAATTTGGGAATGGAATTATCTATATTTGAGATATTTCTATTTATGCTCTCTTTTTCTGAGGTGCGTGACTTGTCATTCACACTGATTGGAATATGAAAGTAAAATAATACCAATCGTTAACTACTTGCAGTAACTGCATTTCTAACAAGTGACAGTTATTGTGAAAAATTGACTTTAGAGTTTTTCCCCCTTCTTTAGACTGAAATGCAAATTAGTGGATGCCAAATAATGTATGCGAGGAATTTCATGTATCTCATTAAGGTTTCAATTGTTCTAGGTTTTGAAAATCTGAAAAATTTTGGGAAACCAAAAGTTTTGGGCTTTCAACCTTATATGAATTACCATGAATTAGTTATGCGCATTGGGTGGTAAAATCAATCAATCACTTTGGATTAATAATTATCTCTTTCAATTACAGGAGTAATACATATATGCTAGGAAACTTGTGATTCTGATTTAAGTAATTTTTTAGTATTATATGTCATAGTCCAATGATTTGCTTGGTTTAACTGTTGCCATAGCAGGATTGGTGTACAATTAATTTAAAATTAATTTCTTTTTGAAATTTGTTATTAAATATGACTATCCTGTAAAAAAAAAAAAAAAAAAAAAAGAGACTAATGTAAAGCTTGCGAAAAAAAATTCATTCATGAGCATTTGTGTTTGGAAATTCAACATCATTATCAATTTTTTATGAAAATTAATAGAAATATGGGTCTCTAAAATATTGTTTTTTTTTGGTCTATTTGCCATTGCTAATTTTTTGCTTTATTTTTATAGGTATGTTTTATTTAAGGTTGAATGTAGAAGGCAACCTTAGATTAATTGGCCATTGTCAATCAAATCCCTGTGGTAGGAGTAGATAATATGTAATTTTTGTTGGATATATATTGGTGGGGGTGAGATAAATTGATAATTCAACTGAAGCGGCATTTAGTGGTTTAAAAATGTATCTAGTTATTAGTTATGCTTTGTCAAAGTTGAAGCCGCAATGAAAGGTCATTTCTAGTCTAGATCATGACCATCTAGGTTAGTTTTTTGATGTTCTTGACCTGTAATTAATAAAATATTAGTTCTTGGTCAAGAAACCTTATATGTTATTTGTAGTTTCAACGAATGACATGCATCGTAACACATGCCTTGCTTGTCTATACCTGCCTTAATTGTCAAATATTGTTGGCTTGTGTAATGTTTTGAGTTAATTGGTTGTAAGTATGTTCAAATCAACTTCTCACATAGTTTTATTCAAAATTTCTAGCTTTTCCCAACGTTCTCTCATTTTCTGTAATTTTTTTTTACTGGCAAAAGCAGTATTCCCTTTCATAGATATTACTTTACATTTCATATTTGAGGGATTCAATATATTCAGGGATGCAATATATCCTGTGATATTAATCATCAAAACCCTGTTACTGCTCTGTGATAAAATACATGGAGCTCTTGCTTGCCTTGCATATATTTGTCTATGGACTCTTTGCCAAAATTCATGGATTTTATCCCTGCTGAAATTGGTTTCTTACATATGCTTAGGTTGTCTGGGATTGACATAACATTTTGTAGTATATGTTGTGTAATTGTCTAATTCTGTTGATTATTGAGAGAGTTCTCATTGAGCCTGTGTCCTTGTTTTCAGACGAGTGTTAGTTTCAGATACAGAGCTGTGGCTTTTTCTTCTTTTGTGTAAGTGAATGAGGGTGTTTTGAAAGGTCCAGATGTGAGAGTGTTGCAACTTGACTTTGTAATGCTACCTTTTATTTGGAGTTCTTGTTAGATTAGTTACTTCAGTATATCTTCAGTCTGACAACTTTTTTTAATGGTTTTTTTCTGTTGTATTGCTTAAATACCTTGTTATAGACTTATAGGTAGACCTTTATATTATCATATTTCAATATTATAGTTTATTTATTTTGTAGTTGAATGTTTTATATTAGACACAAGGAAGGGAATGTATCTCATTTTCCCCTTTTTTTTTTCAAGTTTTTAGTTTTGTGATTAATTATGTATTAGAGGCCCTAATGTGCATAACCTTTTGAGCTGATCCTTCTTAATTGAGTGTCTGAAACCCAAGCTATGTATTTAGGCAGATCTGGCAGTAAACATAGAAATCAGTGCCCAGCGCCTCTACCTAGTTCTATATTACATGGATTACATATAAGTTGATGGAGCTGTTGATGGTATACTATGCATTTTGAGATTTTATCTACTAATGTTCTGTCTTTCTGTTGGGAAATGATTGATTCTGAGTGTGATAAGCTTCTCCGAAAAAGGGGAATTACCATTTGGTTTTCAGCAATGGTATAGGAATATTTAAAAAAAAATGGAAATCAAGGAATTGAAACACAATTGTGGATCTATAAAAGAAATTTTACTCCTTTTTCTACGAATTACCTGTTATATTGAAAGACTAAAACCTGTGCTTGATTGCATCTTAATTGTTCATGGACTATGTGCACACTGCTGCATGTTCAAGTATTTGTTTTTTAATTTTTGAAGAATGCTAAGAGTTGTTGCAACCTGAAAAAGATGTTTTCGTTTTGGCTAAGGTTGTTTATTGGGAAGATTTTTCAAATTTTCTGTATTTCAGGTGGGGAGGGGAGACAGGGTGAGGTTCTGGTCGGATCTTTGGTATTCTAATGTAGTTCTTAAGGAACAATGCCCTATGTTGTATAGCATATCGACATCCCCTCAAGCCCTTGTTGCAGACCTGTATTCCCATGGAGTGGGAGGCATACAATGGAACTTAAATTTTAGAAGAGGAATCTTCGATTGGGAGTTGGAAGCAATGGCCCAACTTCTGGAGTGCATAAATGGGAAGGAGTTGGAGTTTCATCAAGATTTAATGAGTTGGACAAGGAGCAGTAATTGGATTTTCTCAGTGAAGAGTCTCTACAATTATCTTTGTAAGCAAAATCTCTATTTCAAGGTTCACAATTTGTTATGGCAACCCTTACTCCCATCAAAGGTGGGTTTCTTTTTGTGGACGAGGTGCTGGAAAAAATTTTAACTACGGACAATTTGATGAAGAGAGGATGGCAACTCCCTAGTAGGTGTAGTCTTTGCAAATCTAACGTGGAGACAGTGAATCATCTTCTCATTCATTGTCCGGTCACAAGTGGAATTTGAAATACCTATTTAGCCAAATTTGGAGTAGCATGGGTTTATCCTGAAGATGTGTCTAAGCTTCTTCTATGTTGGAAGATCACCAAGGGGGTTTCTCCTACTCAGGTATTTTGGAGATTGATACCGGGGGGCTGTTATGTGGGTAGTTTAGAAGGATCGGAATAACTGAATTTTTGAGAATAAGGAAAGGTCTCAGGATGCCCTATTCAAGTATTCGCTTAGCTTTATCCTTTATTGGGTGTCTGCTGTGGAGTCTTGTACAGGTTTGAAATGTCATGATGTTCTAATTTGTGAGGATTTTATTGTCCTGTAGAGGATCGGGATGGGAGTTATGTACACCTTTGGTGTACAGTGATGTATTTGATTTTTAGCTTTCAATTTAATATAATCTTCATTACCGATCACCAAAAAAAAAAAAGTGTCAGATAATGCCAATATTATATTGGTTTTGAGGCTTCACCTAACATTGAGGTAGTGTGTTCTGTATGATTAATTTCTTTTCTGTGGCTTAGCATCACTAGTCTGTCCATCACTAGTCGGTCCTGTAATGTATAGGCCATAGAAGTTTTCTGTTTTTCAAGTTGTTTATGAAATTATGCTTCATGGTTTTTTCATTCAACTTCTTAATGTAATCCTTTTGTTGATTTTGTAATGTTTTTAGTAATTTAGAATCCCTATAAGCATGTTGTAGTTATCGTAGACTAGCAATTCTCCCTGAATTGAATTAATTGTAGAATGTGGAATGTTGCTGTTTTATATGTCAAACTTTGCAATTAATATTGAACATTAAGATGGCCTTTGACTTCAGTTGGGGAAATCCAATGGAAATTGCCATTATGCCGAGACCCAGTTAGTGGCATTTAAAGGCCCTTCCATTTGATTGGGCAGAAGATTTCTGAAATTTTCTTTGCTTATCGATGAGTTGCTCACAGTATTTTTCCCAAATGATTTTCTGCTCTATTGATATATGAGTATTGATGATGATGATGCTAATCATGTCCATGCATAAGCTTCTTGTTATCATGGCAATCATGTTGAAATTTAAATTCTATTTACAGGTGGGAACCTGCCTTGACACTGTAGAACAACTTTCGGAAGAACAAAGCCTTGACATTTTGTATACAGAAAAGTAGGTAACCTCTAATTTTTTGAAGAAAGAAGGGCATTATATTTTTCTAAAATTCTGATAGATCGAAATAAAAACATATGATTAATTTGGGGAAGTGCAAGCGATTTTAAACCTATTGAGAGCATTCATACTTAAATAATGACAAAGTCAAAATGTAAGTTGATAACATGTATCTGAGCATATGGCATTTAAGTTTTTTTTTTTTGGTAAGTGATGAAATTTTATTAGATAAGAGGGGAGGTACAAAGATAAAACAAAAAAAACAAACAAAAGGCGCCAAAGGCAAAACACCAATAAAACAAGGAGATCCTAAGTATGAAGACAAACATCAATATCCCCAAAAACTAGGGAATGACTCCTAGCTCCAGCCTTTGCCAACCTATCGGCCACCTCATTAGCCTCCCTTGGTACATGTTTGAATGTGACATTCAAGTCCTGCACCAAGGTTCTAGCTATTCTAATCAGCTCCAAGTATCTCCATGGCCCTGCATCACCAATAACCATCCGTTGCACTATGTTGGTAGCATCACCTTCAATAAGAACCTCTGTAAGTCCCAAGGAGTGGGAATGTCGTAGACCTGTGATAAGTGCCATAATCTTGGCCTGAGTGGAATCTATCTCTCCTATCGGCCCACAAAAAGCAGCAATAATCTCACCTAAATGATTCCTGAAAACTCCAACTCCCGCCTGACCTGGATTTCCAAATGAGCATCCATCAATGTTTAATTTACTAATACCTTCAGGTGGTGGCATCCAGGCACTTGAAGTTACTACCTTCCCCAACAATGAGAAACAAACTGTAGCCTTACTCCTCACGACGTCAGACATGGAAAAACTCAGGAATTTAGCATATCTCAGAGCCAACAAAGCGACCGAAATCATGATAGATTCTACCACAGCAAAGGGTGAAGAACTTTTCTCATAAAAAATTCTACTGTTTTTTTCCTTCCATATGGACCACAATACCGCATGAAACACCAAACTATACAAAATCTTTCCCCTCCTCCGTAAACCAGAAAATCTCCACTGGCATATCAAATCAGCCACCTTCTCATGCATAATCCTAGAAACACCAATCTCCCTAAGGAAGCAATTCCAAAGACACAATGAAGAAAAAGATGATCTACGGTCTCCCCTTGACACATGCATAAGATACAAACATTTGGTGATAGAGATAGCCACTTCCTTCTGTTTTGGAGATGATCTGCTGTGTTGATTTTATAAAGCAAACTGGTCCACACAAATGCCTTGATCTTAGGGGGAACCAAAGGTTTCCAAAGAGAAGCACTAGGGAAGGGACAAGGAGGAGAAATAGAATCAGGCCTACAAACATAAAAAAAAGAACAACACGAAAAGGTTCCAGAAGCTTCTAGACACTAGATTCGGGTATCATGGCACTTAGGATCAATGAAAAACCTCCTTAAGGATAAGATACCACATGAAACAAAGATGAAAGTTCCACAACCTCATACTCATGCAATCCCTTCTGAAAGGAAGATGTCAAACCAGTCCAAAAGAGGAGGTGCTAAGAACATCACACACGAGAGCATCTGGATAAGATACCACAAGAAACAAACTAGGAAACAATGTGGAAAGGGCAGAGGAGCCCCACCAAAGATCACGCCAAAAAAAATATGGTAGTATCAAATCCAACGAGAAAAAGGACATGGGTGTGGAATAAAGAAGGGGAAATACATTCTTCCAAAGGCTTAGGGTTGAAAAGGAAGCTCTCCCTCCAACATCCCAACCATTATTCGTTAAACCATATTTAGAACCAATCACTTGACGCCATAGGCTGTTCCTTTCAATGTTTAAACGCCAGAGCCATTTAGCAAGAAGAGATGAATTACGGGCATAAAGGTTTCCTAAGTCAATCCCTCCATGCTCCTTCCTTTTACACACGTCCTGCCACTTAACTAAATGGTCCTTCCTAAAGCCCCCACCTTCCCACAAAAAATCCCTTTGAAGTTTTTCAATAATGTACACTACCCTCCTAGGCATCCTAAACATGGATATGTAATACACCGGGATATTATAGAGGGCGGATTTGATAAGGGTAATTCTCCCTCCAGAAGAGAGATAATTTCTTTTCTAATTGGATAGATGCCTTTCAACCCTTTCAATAACTGGTTCTCAAAAAGACAGAGACCTAGAAACACCTCCCAGGGGTAAACCTAGATATGAGAGAGGCAAGGACCCAACCGAACATCCAATCCTACTAGCAATACTTTCTACTTATAGTCCTTCCATGTTCAACCCTATCACCACACTCTTTTGAGATTAACTCTCAAGCCAAAGACCAACTCAAAAAATTTTAATATCCTCCTCAATGTATCTATCTGCTCGACACTCTCCTTCATGAACACAATAATGTCATCAGCAAAACTGGAGATGAGACACCCGAATACCCCCTGAACCAACCGAGAACCCACTTATTAACCCTCGCTCCTATGCCACCCTAAAGAACCAACTCAAAACATCTCCTACAATAGTGAAAAGGAACGGTGAACGCCTGCACTAGTTGACCCTTATTGATAACTTTGGCTGAGTAGAATCCACTAAACACTTGCACTAGTTGACCCTTAAGACAATCCCAATTCTTTTGAAAGAAAGCTAAAGTGAAGCTATCAAGGCCCGGTGCTTTATTCCCAATCAACTCATTAATTGCCTTTTCTATCTCCTCCACATCAAAAGGTCTTTCAACCCAATCAGACTCTTCTCTATTCAATTTAAAGCCCCTATCATTCTTCAGAAAGAATTTGAAATCCTGATCTGCCTTATAGAGATTGGAGTAAAAATCTGTTAAGCCTAGGAGAATTTCTTCCAAATTTTCAGTTTCCCACCCATTGATCACCAGCTTTGCAATGTTATTCTTCCCTCTATGGCCTGAGGCAATCTTATGGAAGAACTGAGTATTTTGATCCCCCTCCTTAAGACACAAAACCTGAGATTTTTGTTTCCATGATATTTCTTCTTTTTTAAGAACATCAAGGAACTCTATTTTTAAGCTTTCACTCCTTTGTCTGTCTTCCTCCTTGAAACTCCCTTCTTCTTCCTTCCTATCCAACTCTCCTGTGTCTTCTGTTATCTTTTTCTTCCTCTCCACAATAAAGCCAAACACTCCTTGTTTCTTTGCTTAAGTTTAACTTTTAAACCACGGAGGGTTCTCAGAACCTAAAACCTGCCCACCCCTGAATCCCCTGAGCCAGCTCCTCCCATCATTCTTTTACTAGCTTATCAAAATCTGGGGTATTTTTTTTTTTTGATAAATAATGAGAAGCTTTGATTAAAAGTTAAAACAAAAGAGTATACAGGATATAGTAGTCCACGAGGTAGTAGACTAACATAAAAACAGCCCTAATGAGACCCTATAAAAACTCCAAAAGATAATAAAAACCACTAAGAACTTGTTCCTCTCATTACATGATACTAAGGGCCTTCCAATGAAGCACAATGTCTGCTGCAGACCATCCATTGCCACATTTCCTTACACTAATCCAAGAGGCTGCTGATACTATAATTTCCTCAATCATTGCTTTTGAAGGAAGGGAAACATCCTCAAAGATTTTCTTATTCCTAGTCTTCCAAACAGCCCTAAAGTGGAGAAGAAAATGGCCTTGAACATCACATGTCCCAATTTAGAAAGAGAGGGAAGGCGCCATTGGGAAGCAAGATGGCCTATCTCTCCAGGCACCACCCAACTTACCCCAACCTCTGTAATAAAATACCTCTAAATAAGAGAATCAAAATCGCAATGAATGAAGAAATGATCCACTGACTCCCCATTCTTTAGGCATAAAGAACACACCTGGGGAGAGAGAGATAGGAATTTTCTTCTCCGCTGAAGATTATCAAGAATGTTTACGTTTCTCAATAGCACCAACCAAGCAAAAGCCAAGACCCTTGGAGGGGCTGGAGATTTCCGCAAGAACTTGGAAGAGAATGGAAGCTAAGAAGGCTAAATTGAGGACGTAAGAAAGCTGAAAAAAGATTTAGATGTGAAGGAATGAGAATTATCCAAAGGCCAAAATTTCACATTTGGAACTGAAGGAACACCACAACATCTTTGAGACATTCAAACAATCTTCCCAACTCAAGTTCCCCAATACGAAGGTCTCTATCAAAATTAAGAGTCTACTCCAAACCTGAATCTGACCAAGACAACACATTATACATTAGGGCCTCCTTGTTGGAGCAAAGTGTGAATAGGCATGGAAAAACAATCGAAAGGATGGACTCACCCCACCATCTATCCAACCAAAAACGAATAGAATCCACACTACGTAATCTAACTGATAGGAGAGGGAAAAAAATAGATGCAATAGACAATATAGCCCTCCAGGGACTAAGAGTAGAACACTGAAGTGAACTAGAGGTCCCTTGACCCACCCTATACCCACCAACTTATTGTTTATCACCTTAAGCCACAAAGCCTCCTTTTCCACCACAAAATGCCACAGCCATTTTCCAAGAAGTGACGTATTCCGAGTTCTGATGTTTCCCAAACTCAAACCCCCCACTACTTTTTCTTTGCATATTAACTTCCATCTTACTAAATGATCCTTCTTACCATGACCTCCTCCTTCCCACAAGAAATCTCTTTGCAATTTTTCCAAGGCTTTCACTACTTGTATGGGGGCTCTAAAGAGAGAGAGGTAGTGCACCAGGAGGTTAGCTAAAACCGATTTAATTAATGTGATGTGTCTTCCCAAAGACAGATAATTCTTCTTCCACACTGCTAATCTCTTGCCCACTTTTTCAAGAACTGGATCCCAAAAATCCTTCTTTAAGGGACGATTTCCTAAAGGGAGACCAAGGTACTTAAGAGGAAAATCTAGGGCGCTACACTCCAAAAGAGCATGAACCTCTTCAAGAACATTCTCATCCACTTTTATACCTGTGATCGAGCTCTTGTTCAAGTTAACTTTCATACCAAAAACTACCTCAAAACACTGCAAAATATCCCTTGCCCACCTCACATTTTCCAAAGTGCCTTCTAAAAATAAGATGGTATCGTCTGCAAATTGCAAATGGGACACCTTCACCTTATCCTTACCCACCACAAAACCTTGAAGTTTGCCCCACTTATTGGCTACCATGAAGAACCTATTCAGGACATCGCACAAAAGAGAGAAGAGAAGAGGGGATAATGGATCCCCTTGCCTAAGGCCACGTGAAGCATTAAAGTAACCATTCACACCCCCATTTATAATGAAAGAAAAGGACAAGTTCTCAAGGCATCCCTGAATCCATTTACGCTATAAACCTCCAAAGCCCTTCCATTTGAGAACCTCGTCAAGAAAGGACCACTCAACCCTAACATATGCTTTTTCCAAATCTATCTTCACCACAAATCCCGATTTCCTAAACCTTTGGTATTCCTCGACACATTCGTTTGCAATCAAGCATCCGTCCAAAATTTGCCTACCAGAAATAAAAGCGCATTGATTTTGGGACACAACCGGATCAATCACTTCTCTCAATCTCATAGACAGCACTTTTGCCACTATCTTATACAAGCTTGTGGTAAGATTGATAGGACAAAAGTCTTTAATTTCCATTGCCCCTTGCCTTTTGCGAATGAGGGTTAAGAAGGTCGCATTCGTCACCTTATTGATGACCCCAAATCTATGGAACTCCTTAAAAACCTCAAAAGCTCATCCTTTATCACATCCCAACATTCTTGGAAAAAACCTAATGTAAATCCATCTGGACCCGGAGCCTTGTCACAACTAAGATCCTACACAGCCTTTTTAACCTCTTCCAAGTAAAAGGACGTTCAAGCCACTCCTTCTTAGGCTCCTCCAAAGTTGGTCCCTCCATTCTACTCATATCAAAGTTAAAATTGGCTGCTGAGCTATACAAATTTCCATAGAAAGATCCGAAAGCATTGATGATTCTTTCCTTGTCCTCAACAAATTCCCCATCTACTGAAATGCATGAAATATCATTCTTCTTCCTCCTCCCATTAGCAAATTTATGTCAGAATTTTGTATTTCCATCACCCTCTTTCACCATTGAACTCTAGACTTTTGCCTCCAATTAATGTCTTCCAATCTAATCCATCCATTAAACTGACACTTAGCTTCCTTCCTTGACTCCACTTCATGAGAAGAAAGGGTTCTACTTTCCTCAATGGAATCCAACTCTACAACTTTTGACATCAAATTCTGGATATTATACTCCACTCTCCCAAAGACTTCCTTGTTCCGCACCTTTAGTTTGCTTCTAACGAATTTTAGGATGCCCATAAATCTAAAACCCACCCTTCCCTTTATGCCTAAGGAACCCTTCTTCCACCAATTCTCAATTAAACCTTTAAAAGTTTTATAAAGGAGCCACATGTTGGCAAACCAAAAGGGTGGGATACCGCATCTTAATATAGATGAGGTGTATAAGAGGCGGGGAATATGATCAGAGACTACCCTCACACAAGCTTTTAGAATGGCATTGGGAAAATGATTATCCCAATCCAAGGACACAAGAGCTCTATCCAACCTGCTACAAACTGGGTCAGATTGCATATTGGACCATGTGTATAAGGCACCCTGAAAACCCACATCAACTAATTGGAGGTCATTTATAAAACCTGAAAACTCTCTCATGCTTCTAGTAATACAGGTCCCTCCTCTCTTTCCAGAAAAGAATCTCACAACATTAAAGTCACCTAAAATACACCAAGGGAACAAGAGGTTCTAATCGAAGCCAATTCTGCCCAGAATTCTTGCCTTCTATGAGGGTCATTGGGGCCATATACCCCAGAAAAGAGCCACTTAAAATGATCCTCTAGTACCTTAAAAGACAATGAGAACTGACCTAACTGAATCTCCTCCCCCTTAATCTCATCAGGGTTCCATATCAGAAGGATCCCTCCTGAGGCACCTACAGACGGTAAACAAGACCATTCCCTCCTACTACCAGCCCAAAGGACAGAAACCAATCTCTCTGAACACATCTCCTTTTTGGTTTCTTGAAGAACAAGTAATGACGGATTCCATTTCTTACACAACGCTCTCACTGCCCTCTTCTTTTCAACTCCCCAAGGCCCCTTATATTCCATGAAAGCATCTTCATTTAACAACTGTAATTCTCCCTCCTCCTCCTCTAGAACTAACACCCTTTTTCTTGTATTGCAAAGACCACTCTAATTTTGTAAGTTCCCTTGAGGTAGTCTCATTTCCTTTTCTCTTAGAGTTCTTAGGGGTACTAACCTGACTGAGCATTTCCTTAATGCTAACTGGGTTTCCTAACTTGTCCTTAACTTCAATCCCAAAAAGAGCAAACAGGTCTTCTAACCTATCTTGCTCATCCCCAACTCCAAAAAGTTCCACATCCTTCTGAACAACACCTTTTACTCCCTCCCCTTCCAACACAGAACCATCAGAACTTGGAATCAACCTTTTAATAGGAACATGCTTCGGAGAACCTGTGGTAGAAGAAGGAGACAAGCAGCCCACAGAAATAACAGAAGAAAGGTTGCATAGATTTGGGCAAGAAGAAGCTCTAGAAACTTTGCAACTACTCAACATATCTGGAAGGCTTACGTCTGCATCCAAAGAAAAAGATTTACTGCATACCAGTGGACATGAGTTGGAAGAATACGAGAATTTAGGAACAAGAGGTACTGAAACGCTTGGCAGATGCATCTGAGAGTTAACACTCTTGATAAGGTCAGCATGAGATTGCTCCCCCCCAACAGATGATGTTACCTTTCCTTCATCCTGGGAAGTCTGGCAGTCACGACTGGTTGGGTCTTCCACCTTGAACTGGGGCATCTTAGCCCCTTCAAACTGAAATGAAGCCTCTAAGCTTCGAGACCCGACTTAATTAGGAGGACCTTGGGGGGAGAAGATATTTACCCCTTCATTTAAGGCTAATTCATCCTCACTGCCTTGAAAAGAAGATAAAAAGTCCTCAACGTCTGACTCCCTTGAAATAGAGCAACGAACTCTCATCGGAAAGTCACCATCATCAATCGTTTCCCCATCATATCTGGTTGGACTCAAGGATGAAACATGAGAAGAAATTCTAGGAAGAGCAGATGACTTTGACTCCTTAGAATCAGCGTTTCGATTACCCTCCAAAAATTGATCTCCTCTCGATAAGTCAGAGGAGTTCCTCCCAATGATAATAGGTTTCTTCTGCTGGAACCACCTTAATAGAGCGTGTCCACCCGCAATCTCCTTTGCTAACCAAGTTGACCTCACCTCCAGAGGGATCTCCGAGCACGACCCTGAAATACGAGGTTAAACAGGCTGTCTTCGCCTTGAAGATCTCCCCCGACCCCTGCCCCTTGTATCTCTTGATGGCGACCTTGAATGCTTGGCACCCTGTAGGCATGAGACTCCTCCAGAAAGCCTGAGGCCTTCAGAACATGAGCTGCTATCTGGGCATGCTTGAACTGGGTCTGAAACCTGCGGCCCATAACAACCACGTACGGGACGGGCAGATGTTGGGCCGGGTCCGGAACCAAGTTTGAATTCAAATTCTGCACCTGCAGCTTGGTGGGCTTCATCCCCAGAATACCTGCAGCCTGCTTATCTCCCCCAACCTCCCCACTGCAGACACGTGGTAGGCCAGCTGCCACCTCACCCTCTTCTTCAACCTTCAGCCAACCCCTCTCAACCCAACTGCCACGAGCTCTGCTAAATTGATCTTCAATCTCTATTGCCAACTCAAAACAGCTACTGCCATCCCACAAACATATCATATGAGGAATGCAACGAAACTTCTCTTCTCTAACTTCGATGCTAACTTTCACCAGATTGTTTTCCAGAAAAACCATCAATCCTATCACCAAAAGTCCACCATTTACACCTCCTATCATCTCCAGAGTTTTAAGAGCAAGTAGATGTAAAGGCAGCCCAATGACAGATAACCATGAACCATTTTTATGAAAGCCTCCTACTGCAGAAGATCCCTGAAGCAAAAAATGAGAGAATGAGACTCTAGAATTAGAACACCAAGCTCTCCCACAGCAACAATTCTTCATACTTCCTCCTCTGACGCAGCAAACAAGATGGTTTTTCTAGAAGAAAGAGGAAAAATCTTTGAACTAGAAACCCCCAAGCCCTGAAGCAAATATTGATTTGTCTCCTTGCATGAGCTAATTCGAGACGATTGAAAGATCTGTACCGCCCAACTCCAGTAATCTTGGCGAGGACAGACAGATAAAACTGGTGACCATCCATAGTTGTGCACTCCCGACACTACTTCGTTGCTAGAGAAAACCTCCTTCAGCCCACCATGAAATTTCTGGAGAGGTGGGATCTTGGGCGCTACTACTGGAGAAGTCCCCTTTGATAGAGAACTTAAAGCATTGGAAATATATCCCCATCGAGAATTTGTTTCACTTTCCGGCAGTATCAGAAAAATACCTTTCTGATCAAGCTTCTTCTCAGAGAAAGCAGACAATCTCAGAAAATTGCCCCTGAAATTCCTTCGCACTTCCACCATGAGAACCCTGGATTTTGACTGCGTCGTAAACAGGCAGCCTTGAGAGTCCCTTGAACTATTGATTTCCGAAATGGTCTTGAATAACCATTTCACTTCATCGTCCTCTAATGCCATCCAACACGAGATTTTGCCTGTGATTTCTGTAATACAGAGAGTTCTCTTTGCGCTGAAATCCAGGCATTCAAATGTAAAGACCTTTCACTGAATAGCAACCGAATGTCTGCGAGATTTACACCCAGGCACCACCAGATCCTTATGAAAAGCAGTAGGTTTACTTGCCTCAACCCACTGTCCCATGCCCCCAATTGGTGAGCCGAGCTTTCGGCACCAGCCACCATCTTACATCCTGCTTCAGACCCTTCTGAATGAATGAGAGAGTTTCATTCCTGCTATAACCAGCTTGCTGAAGGTCGTAACAAAGAGAAACCAGATCAGAAGTCATAGGACCTCTGAAGAGGTTGCTGTCCTCCACAATCCCTTTGCCCTTAGACCGTCTTCTCCTCTGAACTTTCGTTCATCCCTCATCGCACGGAGCCATCACCTCACATTTTGACGCCCACTTGTGCGAAGCTTCTAGGTCAGAAGGGCCACCAATTGATGCCATTACAGACCCTAGCCGAGCTCTCGTCTGGTGGTCTCGTCATTGACAGAAACACCGTCGTCGTTCTCGTCGCTGAGCTCTCGTTTGGGTCTTGCCGACCTCTCGCCGAGCTCTCGCCTTGTTCTTGCCTTGTTCTCATCATTGATAGAAAGACCTTCGTTGATCTTAAGAGTACTCGTATCGACAGAAACATCGAGCTCTCGCCTCGTTCTCGCCGAGCTCTCGCTAACCTTTCGTTCTCGTCCAAACTCAAGTCCTCACAAGTCCTCACCTCATTACTAAATGGTTCAGGAACCCTGTAACTAAAAGGAGATGGACCTCTAGATTCTAAACCACTAGATACCATTAGAGGATTATGATCTAAAATAGGTCTAGGTAGAAAGGACTGCCCTACATATTGGAAATGGGAATCCCACGCAATTGAGGCAAAGGCTCTATCAATTCTAGAACACAATGGGGGATCCTGAAAGTTGGACCATGTGAATTGTCCACCTCTAAGGGGATAATCAATAAGATCACAATCCTAAATCCATCTAGAGAATTCCCTCATGCTTCTAGTGAGCCTTATGTTCCCATTGCTTTTTTTGTGAGAATATTGGATCACATTAAAATCCCCGATAACCAGCCATGGGATTTCTAGCTCACAATACAGATCTGAAAGTTTGGTCCAAAAATCCCCCTACCTCTAGGACAAGATGGGCCATACACCCCTGTAAGCCACCAAGAAAACCGACCACTAGAAAGTGAAAAAACCCCCTATTTTCAGCTCCTCTTTCCTTACTATCGAAGAATCCCACATGATCAAAATTCCCCTAGCCGACCAAACTGCCGGAAGAAAATCCCATTCCCTGTCTATATCTCCCCACAATCTCCTCACCAAACTCCTCTCAATGGATTCCTTTTTTTGTTTCCAACACTGCCATAATATCAGGATTGAATCTATAGCAAATCTCCTTAATTTCTCTTTTCTTACAATCACCTCCCAAACCCCTAATATTTCAGGAGATTATCTTCATTAAGAAACACTTTTTCTTCCCACTATCCTCTCCTTGCTTCTCTTCAAAGCACTCTGGAGAGAAATGTTCACACCACTTGAAGTTTCCACCCTATCAATGACTAAATTAGCAAAACTCCCAACCCTTTCCTACAAACCCTCATTCTTTGCCCTTAATTCCCACGACTCTGAGAACTCCTTGACCACCCTTTCTCCCTCTCATCCGATGGGTCACCTCCCCTACTCAGCATGAATTTTGGGGTTTCAGCAATGATTGGAGAACCATAGGAGATCACATGTTCAGAACCATAACGGTCAGCAATTAATGGACAGGAAGGAGGGAAAAATTCACATAACAACATACTTGGTTGAAGATGTTACGTAGAAACAGGAGGGGAGCAATGGAAATGGTTAAGAGAATACTCTGCGAAAGGTTCCCAAAATTCATTTCTTCATTTTGTGCTTTCCAGAACACTCCGATTACCACCTTTCATCTCTGCAACATGTGATGGGCTACCAACATCACCAATGTCTATATCCACTGACGGTTTAATTGGGAGAAAGCCTTCGGACTCCTTCGACTGAATCGCAACCATACCCTTACTTGCTGACATTCCTTGTCTACATGAAGACTTGACACGGCGCCTGGAGTAACAGACCACCTTGTCTTTGACGTTAGCTGGTGACTCCGTTGACGTTAGAAACCACTTGAGAGTCTTCAACCTTCTCGAGTCTTCTATTCTCCTCTTTTGAAAATGAATCCCCCGCGTAGAGAGCCAAACACCATTCCTTGTTATTCCTCTTCATCCAATACTCAATCTCTGCTATTCTATCATCATGGAGATTGACTTCTCCAAGCTTTTACAAAATGGCGATACACACAACTCTGAAAAATTTCTGCCATTCGTTTCCCTTGGAGCCGACGTCTGTCCATCTTGTAGTGAAGCTCCGCCAAATCTCCCGTGGGAAGTTTTGCGCAGTGAAAGCCTTCTGAAGTAGCAGCTGCAGGCGACCACATCCTCAGACAGGATGGCTCCTTCGGCCTAAAAAAGGCCTCCTTCACACCAGTAGGCTTCTTCAAGCCATCGGGCGAGTAGTCCAGGCAAGGCCGGCCCTCGATTATGATTTCGCTGGCCCAACAGCTTGGCCCACTGACTTCTTTAATATCATGCCTCTTATGTCCCATGGGTCCGAGCATCAATCTCCCCTTCACTTGAGCTACATCGCCTGATCCACTTTCCTGGGCCCCATAGGCTGGCCCAACTATTTTTAAATTTGAAGTTCCTGCCACCTAGTGAGGGCTTCTGCTTACGGCTACTACTGCTAACCCATCACACACGTCAATATCATTACGAAATTGCTCTTCTCATGATTAGCCCCATATTGCCCTTTCAAAAATGAAGAAATTACCTCCACATCCCTGCCACATCGGTCATCTTCTTCCTCTCTAAACTTCTTCTGCAACCCCATGAGATTAGGTAAACGATGCTCACCGAACACCATTTCAATAAAGATCTCAAACCATTCCTCTCCATTCCAAATGACCATGCACCTAGGTACTCTACGAGCTAGTGTTTCACCCACTTTAATCCTTATTGCTCCGTCATTATCCACTCCTCCCATCTGTTTAAACTCTCCCAAAACATCTCCTATGTTCGTGAAAGTTTGTTGAGCAAACAGATGTGGGGGAATCCCCCATCAAACTTATCCACCACCCCTCTTTGTTAATAGGCCCAGCTGGCGGTTTAAGGCTCTTGAACCACCAATCCGCTGAAACAAAAATTCCTTGAAATATGAAAGGACTAGCGGCTACCACCTGCTCCGCTTTAACGCCAAAAGACGCAAATAGCATTGCTTCCTCAGATCCTAGAGGAATAAAAGAAGGCTTCTGAACAGTGCCCTCTTCTTCTCGGCGCAATATGCTGTGCATGCCTCCCAATTAATAGGGATTGAGGCTTTGCAACATAACGGATACTCCCAACGATGGCCTGAACACTGATCTATTTGCTGGCTAACTCACGACCTTTTCTCATGAATTTGCTTCTTGTATTATTAGCCGAATAGAGAGATATGAAGTCAGAGCAAGGAGTGAACCCTTGTTTCTCATTTAAGTTTCGGCCCTGAGCTCTTTGAGATTCATGACTCTCTTTCTTACTCATACTATCGCCATGAGAACTGGTTCTACTATCCCCATTCTGACATGCATTGCTATTCACACCGGCTCCCACCCCTGGATCATCCTCTATCATCTTTGATTTTCCTTTCCTCTCATATGATAGCTGCTCCCATGCTTCAAGAATATACTTCCACTTTTAAAATTTATCTGTGATTGATAAGATGACCGTTCCACCTCCACCGCATTTATACAAGACAGACACGACAAGCATTCTGCCTCTCTTATTTGTTAGAATTTTCGCAAAGAAAAACAGACCTCGGCTGACTAACACAGAGTACCAACCATTCAGGTGTACTTCTGAGCATTCTCCTCTGCATTCAAGAACCAGTTAACGTCTCTTCCTATAAACTGCACCCAGGAGGAAAATTTTCCATTACTCTCCACTACATGAAGACTGACCCCCTGTTTTCTGGATGCTCTAGCAAACTGAAAAGATTTATGTTCTATCGCTACCGTTCTTCTGGCAATCTCAGTTGAACGATTATCCTCCAGCTGTCAACGACGACCCACAACAGCAGGCCTGCATCTACGAACCACTTCTGCATAGGAAGGTGGTGCTATGACCGGGAACTCCTGAGACTTCAGAACTCCCTTTCTGTCAAGGGATATTGCTGCCACCTGGATACCTCCATCTTGATATAGAACCTTCTGTATAACTGATTCAATCTCTTGAGAGCTGTAACCTGCTGATTGAAGATCCTTACACACTGATCGCAAATTGTGCGAGATGTTTACCCTCCGAGAATGG
Source organism: Buxus sempervirens (assembly GCA_947561395.2). Lineage (NCBI taxonomy): Eukaryota > Viridiplantae > Streptophyta > Magnoliopsida > Buxales > Buxaceae > Buxus > Buxus sempervirens. The sequence continues at coordinate 17,402,531 of OX387190.1, read as the reverse complement.
AAACCTTCTTCTTCTGCAGTTGTCACACTTAGGAATGTGAAGGAAACCGTTTCTGGATATAGTGGATCATGAAATGGACACAACTGCCAGGCTTCACAAATTTATTAATATAGAAGGTATTCCTGGAGAACCTAAAAAGAGAATTCTAAGTCTGTATAAAAGATATTTTTAGGAACATAAGCCAGTTCCTACCAAAGTCTGGTTGGTGACAAATTTTTTTTTTGGAAGAGTAATGAGAGTAAAATATATAGAAGCAAAGAATGTACAAGAGCGACTCCTTTAGTGGGAGTCAAAAAACAAGAAAAGAACAAGAAAAAAAGAAGAAACAGATGACACCATTCACACTATCTCATCCATATGAGAACCCACAATAAGATTCGACCTATATGCTCCAGTCTTTGCCAAGAAGTCCGCTATCTCATTGTCCAATCTAAGTACATGTTTGAACGAGACGTTCAAACTTGTAGCAAAAGATCGAGCACGACGAATAATATATCTCAATTTCCAGGGGCCTAAACCTCCTGTGACATCCAATAGAATACCCGCAAATGAATCTCCCTTGATAATAAAATGTTGGTGCCCATGCTTCTTGGCTAAGACCAGCCCCATAAGAACAGCAAGAATCCTCTGCTCTAAGGGAATCACTATCCCCTATATGTCCACTGAATAAGAAGATAGTCTCACCCAAGTGATTTCTGAGAATTCCACCCACACCCGAAGATCCCGGGTTTCCCAAAGAGCAGCCGTCCACATTCAACTTCAAAACACCTTCCTCTGGAGGGGACCATGCAGCCTCCTTTCTAGAATGGAAAGGAGAAGAATAGGCCAGGACCTGCCAATCCCTCAAAATATCGGAAGCACTGGTACTACAGAAGATCTCCAAACCAGAAATCCATGAAACCGTGGTAGCCCTAATAGTCTCCAATACTACCTCAACCGATGATGCTGAATTATCAAAAATTTGCCTATTCCGTTCTTGCCAAATAAACCACAAAATAGCATGGAAAACCACCCAATAAATGACTTTTCCTCTGTGCCCCAAACCCAAGAATTGCCACTGATTGAAAAGTTCAAGCACTGTACAAGGCAATACCCAAGAGCGGCTGATCATCCCCAAAAATCTGATCCAAATGTACCTGGAGAAGCATATTTACTTGGAGATATAATGTTGAATCTTGAACATGATCAGATTTAAACAAATTAGAATAATGGAGAAGCATTTTTCTTCCTTCTCTTCTTCTTTTTTACCTTACGTTCTAATATTCAAGATATCTTTCACAAAATTCGAAATACATATACTCGAGCAGGACTCAGGGATTCATCTAACTCCTTCCCCTTTTACACTTCCTTACCCATTCTGCTGTATCATTGGAAGTTAAATGACTGGAAAACTTTTTTTTTCAAACAAAGAACCTCCTTGCTGGGAAAGCACATCTTCTGATTCGTCATTTGTGTTAGGTGACCTCATTAATGTGTTTACATTATGCATATTTTAAAAATTTTAGTGCGTTAATATAAAGGTAGGCAAGGGTTTTGTAAGCATCATCAGATAAGATTAAATGTTGAAAATATCATTTTCCCCCCTTTGTGAATAGTATGCAGTAGGCAATTGGGAATAACCACTTTAATAACTTGGTGACTCAAATGTAGGACGAGTATTGGAGATACAGAGAAAGATCTATCGAAGGCAATGAAAGATGAGATACAATGCTTGGTGGGCAATTTGCAAACGGTAAGTAGTTTGATGGATATTTACTTAAGGTGTCTTATTATGTGATAAGTAAGTTAATGAAATGAAACCAAATCTTCAGTCACTTTGAATAACAATAGCAATAACAAAATACTTATTTCAAGTAGTTGGTACCAAAAGCATGAATCCTATTTCTCCATCCCAATTGGTCAAAAACTATATCATCAGTAATATTACGAATGTCCAAATCCTTTTAGATTGACTATGTACAGGTTCTTTTTGATCTTCCTTTCACTGTCTTAAGTACGTTGATGAGCATCCGCTGTCACCATCTTCCGGCACCATCTTAATCTATTGTCTTCATCTTAGCATCTATTTTAGTGAGACCTAAAAATTCTCACGTGCTTATCCATTATCTTTTAAGTCTTCTGAGATATTTGCTTTCTCTTTTAGCCCCTGATTTTTTGATTCATACATCATAATAGTCCTTGTATAAAGTTTTCCTTCTAATTTGAGTGGAATGTGTCATGACATAACACTCAAGAAACAGATTTGTTCTTTAGCCTCTTTTTTTTTAATTATAAGTGCAGCATTAACATTAATATCTCCCTCTTCGTGAATAATTCAAGGTATCCTTTGATAATTCTAATTTTGTATTTGATACATCTTTGGTTTGATTTGTCAACGCCAATCATATGGCATATTCCAAGGAACCTCTTCCTGAATATGTTTAGTTAATCCACTCATGATTAAAGTAAAATGATAGGGTCTCATGTTTGTCCTTGATTTCAACATGTCATTATTTATGCTTTCTTTTTTCTGCCCGAAACCCACCAGATTAACTCTCCTGGGACTCTATCTAATGATTTCTCTTGAATCTTGATTAATTGTTTGCGTAAAATGATTGATGCGATGGTAAACCTCCCTATCATAAAGCCAAACATACTTTCTGACATTGGGGTTATTCTTTATAACCTTTTTGCTCCGTTACCCCTTCCCATAATTTCTTGTAAGTATAATACTATGATAATCGGTATTATTCCAAATTGCTTTGTGAATCTAATAAATAGATTATTATGTGCTCCATGATTAGGTGTTTGACGTTTTTTTTCAGTCATCAAAATTCCATAAAATAATTTGGTCGACCATTGGATATCTTTTACACGTGCTTCCACAATTCAATTTTAATACCATTTAGTCCTAAAGCTTTTCTTATTTTTTCTTCGCTAAAGCTACTTTCACTTTAGTAACCTTAATCTTATTAACAATTTACTTTTGTCTTGATGCTTTAATAATCACCTGTGCACAAAGCTCTCTATACCTTCAAAATTTAGTAATATTTAAAAATATTATATCCACCTTTTTTTTAATCTCCTTATCCTTTCCCAAGGCACTCACTTCCTTGGTTTTAGTATATATAAGTTGATCTGGATCTCTTATCTTCTTCTCTCTTTGTCTTGCTAGTTTATAAATATATTTCAAACCTAGTTTATTGTATAGGTTATTGCATGCTTATGTTCTTGTCTCACTTGGTTCATTTTTAACACTTAATAGTTTTTTGATCAGAACACTTATATATTAAGTTTCTTGGTTATTATTTTAATAAGCCTTTTTTCAAAATCTTCAACCCCTTCCAATGAGGTTGATAATTTTTTTTGAAATGAGGATCAAGTTTTCGTAATTGATCGAAGAGCAATTATGCCCTTTAAAATCTAGGTAGTTGCTTATGATTTCAAGTTGGGATAAAGTTTTGAATGGATCCTATATAAAAAATCTTGTAATGTTCATGGCCTTAATTAAAGGTTCTTAGTTTTTCACACCCTATTCCAGGAATGTTAAGGAGTCAACACGATCTATTGAGTAATGGTGTGAATGGTTGCAAAAACACATTGCAAGTTATGAGGGTTATGGTTAACCGATGTAGAACATCTAGCCATGAAATATTTAGAGAAGCAAGACATGAAGAAGAGGAACAAAGCTTGACGAGTTGGGAGTGCTGTTGTTGTTTTTTTTTTTTTAAGTCTTTTAGGAGTCGTTAGAGTTTGTTTTTAGTTCTTTTCTTATTTAAGTAGGGGTTAGATTTGTAATTTCTTATTGCTTCTTAATGTATTAAGTATTTGAGTTATATTAGGAGTCTTTAAGAGGTTTTAGAGTTAGATTTTAACTTTAAGTTGTTTATTATGAGTAAGAGTCCTAATTTTAGTAGGTTTCTATCTTATTTTGGGGTCTTCAGAGGTCTATAAATAATGGGTAAAGATTGTACACGGATTTTAGACATTATTTTTTAAAAGAACTATAGAGTTTCTCTTTCATCTTCCTTGTGGATTCAAGGTTATTTGCTGGTGGATTCCAGTTTTATAGGATTAACGGAGATTAATCCTTGTTTTTGTAACTTTTACTACGTCAATTGGTATCAAAGCAGGACTTGCTTGACGAGATGGCCAACAACGAGGGTGACGGTAACAATCCCATCGATGTTGTTCGTGGGCAAGAAGCGATCTGGGAGGCCATTGAAGAACAACAGCAATAGATGGCGGAGATTCGTTAGATGATCGTTGATATAGCAGTTAATGCTAACCCTAATCAAAACGTTGTTGGGCGCAGAGCCGCGGGACTTGCTCGAGGACCCCCAGGCGTTGAAGCCAGAAGGCCTTACCAACGACCCCGTGAATGCAATGTTCGCGCGCATCATCGGGCACTATTTGGCAATGATGATTCGGACCTAGAAGAGGAGGAGATAGTTCGCAATCAGGGAGATCATGAAATTTGCAATAGAAGGTTCGAAGATTACCGCATCAAGGCAAACATTCTTTCTTTCAGTGGGAATATGAATATCGAGGAATTTCTCGATTGGGTTTTAGAAGTTGAGAGATTTTTTGAGACGATGGAGGTTTGTGAAGAGAGACAAGTGAAACTTGTTGCTTTCAAACTGAAAAGTGGAGCAGTCGTCTGGTGGGACACATTGCAAAATAATAGACGTCGACAGGGAAAAGTCCTAATCCATACGTGGAGGAGAATGAAGCAACTGATGATGGAGAGATTCTAACTGCCAGACTACGATCAGCATCTATTTCAGCTTTATTAGAACTGCGTTCAAGGAAGTAAACCAATTTCTGATTATACTGCTGGATTCTTTAGATTATTTGCACGTAATAATTTGTTTGAAATAGAATCGTAGAGAGTTGTTAGATATTTGGCAGGGCTAAAACCATCAATTCGAAACAAAATTGGATTGCAGATTTTGTGGTCAGTGGATGAAGTACACAACATGGCAATGAAAGCTGAATTGATGGAGAAGACAGTTGGACGCTCCGAATTCACTCGTAGGCCTTTTTATGAGGTTGGTAATTATTCTGGAAAGGGCAAGGCACCTCAAACAAACAATCTAGCAAACCCATCTACAGGTGGCGTCAATTCCAGAGTTAGTTCTGCTCCTGGCGTCAATTTCAGAATGGTTCCGGAAGGTGGCGCTAACCTCAGAAAATCAACAGATGTTGGTTGCTGGGAACAAGCTACAAATTCATACCGTTCTGCTGCAATTAAGTGTTACAGATGTGGTCAGACAGGGCACAGATCTAATGAGTGTCCAGCTCGGAAGCCAATTAATTTGATTGAACAGGGTGATGTTTCAGAAGAAGAAGAAGGTGAAGATGGAGCTATTGTTTTGTATGATAACGATATGTATGAGATTGGGGAAGAAGATGAAGGAGACTGCCTCAATCTAATCCTGCAACGAGTGTTGTGTTCAGCCAAGTAGGAGGATAGATCCCAACGTCATAATATTTTCCAGTTATTGTGTACCGTCTCCAATAAGGTATGCGATTTAATTTTTGACAATGGGAGTTGTGATAATTTTGTGGCAAAAAAATTAGTTGATTATTTGCAGTTGCCAACCAAGCCACATCCTTCACCTTATTCTATTGGTTGGGTGAAGAAGAGACCTACAGTGAAGGTTTCAGAAATCTGTACCATTCCGATTTTGATTGGGAAGCATTACAAGGCTGAAATTACTTGTGATGTGATTGAGATGGATGCAAGTCATGTTTTATTGGGCAGGCCGTGGCAGTACGATGTGCATGCCACTTACAAGTGTAGAGACAATGTCTACTTGTTTACCTGGAAAGGACACAACATAGCTATGGTACCAACCAAAGCATTTGGAAAGACCCCGAAAGCTTCTAAAGTGGATGGCAAGTCTTTCCTCACTATCACCATGTCGGATTTAGATTTTACAGATGATGCCAGAGGTTTGCAGGAGGTGTATGTGTTGGTAGTCAAAACCAATATGGTGGAGACTTCCAATGATGCGAACGCAGTGCCCGAGCTGGTTTAGCCTTTATTACAGGAGTTTAGTGAGTTGGTTGCAGATGATTTGCCCAACGAACTACCCCCTTTGCGTGATATTCAGCATCACATTATTTTGGTACTAGGTGCCAGTTTGCCTAATCTTCCACATTATCGCATGAGCCCCAAGGAGAATGAGATTCTATGTGAGAAGTTGGAAGAATTATTATAGAAGGGTTTCCTTCGTGAGAGCATGAGCCCATGTGCAGTTTCTGCTCTGTTAACTCCCAAGAAGGATGGGAGTAGGCATATGTGTGTTGATAGCAGGGCCATCAACAAGATCACTGTAAGGTACAGATTTCCCATTCCACGCCTTATGATATGTGGGATATGTTATCTGGTTCTACTATTTTTTTCTAAAATTGATGTGAGGAGTGGTTATCATCAAATTCGGATTCGTCCTGGAGATGAGTGGAAGACTGCATTTAAGACCAATGATGGTTTATTTGAATGGTTGGTCATGCCATTCGGGCTGTCGAATGCCCCTAGCACTTTTATGAGGGTGATGAATTAGGTACTACGACCCTTTAATGGCAAGTTTGTGGTTGTTTACTTTGATGATATCTTGATATATAGCAAGTCATATGGGGATCACCTTATACATTTGCGTCAAGTATTGGAGGTCTTGAGGCAAAACAAGTTGTTTATCAATTTGAAAAAGTGTATATTCATGACTGATAACTTTCTGTTTTTGGGTTATGTGGTGAGTTCAAACGGCATACATGTTGATGATGACAAGATACGAGCTATCCGGGATTGGCCTACACCTAAGACTATTACCGAGGTACGTAGTTTTCATGGTTTGGCTACATTTTATCACAGATTCATCAGAAATTTAAGTTCTATTATGGCTCCAATTACTGAATGTTTAAAGAAGGGGAACTTTAATTGGGGTCTAGAGCAACATGATAGTTTTTCCTTGATCAAGGAAAAATTATGCAACGCCCTTGTATTGGCCTTACCGTGTTTTGAAAAATTATTTGAAGTCGAGGTTGATGCATGTGGAGTAGGTGTTGGGGCTGTTTTGTCCCAAGAGGGAAGACCGGTTGCTTACTTTAGTGAGAAACTCAGTGATGCAAGACAGAAGTGGTATACTTATGACCAAGAGTTCTATGCTATTGTTTGTGCTTTGAAGCATTGGGAACACTATCTTGTACAGCGTGAGTTTATTCTCTATTTCTGATCATCAAGCTTTGAAGTTCTTAAATAGTCAGAAGTACTTGACTAGTATGCATGCTAGGTGGTCTGCATATTTGCAGAAATTTCCATTTGTGATTCATCATAAATCAAGACTTCTTAACCGGGTACTTAGAGCTAGCTTGCTGGTCACCATGCAACATGAGGTAGTTGGGTTTGATTCTTTGAAAGAACTTTATGCTACTGATGATGATTTTGCAGAAATTTGGCAAAAGTGTATGGCGCACATGTCTTCGGATGATTTCTTTGTGTTGGATGGCTTCTTATTTTGTGGAAATCGATTGTGTATTCCACGGGTTACACAATAACATAAGCTTCTTTAAAGATTTTCATAAAAACAAGTTTAATGCAGACAAGCACAGAAGCAATAAGAAATTACAAATCTAACCCCTACTTAAATAATACATATAGGTGTTTTCATATTATTCTAATTAGTAATTTGAAATTGGTATGCTTAATACTTTCTTGAGATTGATTTTTATGTTATCAAGTTAATTTTATATTGTATGAGAATTTTTAAACTAAAATTAAGTTAAAAAACTCTTACAAGTTTCTTTAAAGATTTTCAATTGCTATTTTTGAAGACATCTTCAATGTTTCTTACAACTTTTAAGTTCTTCTACGTATGGATATTGGCTAGGCCCTATTTATGTGCTTACATTTTTGAAAATAAACATATATTCAAACTTTAATATGGACATAATAAAAATGTCAAATATTATAAGTACATTATCTTTATTCAAAAATAAAAGGTAGCTGTTTATTACATTAGGATTCTCTCTTTCCTTTTTCCTTGGGATTTATCAGAATAATTTTGGACCCTAAATAGCATAATGCTTTTTGATACTACAATAGGATTCCCTCTAACCAATGTGAATTTTTTGGTTACGGGTTGATGTTCAAGTCCTTAAATTTGGGTGTGGCTTGGCATTAACGTGACCCCAACCAAACTAAGTTTCATCCCTAAGAATAACTGATCTTCTTAGAAGTAGGGATAAAAAAATAGACTTCGAGAAATATTAAAAAAAAAATTGTTTTTTTTTTCAATCTTTCAATGTACTCTTAATGGGTTTTAGAAACATTCTAGAAGTAAACCAAAAGCGCAGGTTCCTTCATTTGTAACATAGAACATTTCTCCCATCAAAGCTATTTCACGATTATCTCAATATGTTGATCAATACCAAATAGATGAAATATCTGGCTATCTCTATGTGCATCATGCATGCAGTGGATCATAATAAAAGAATTCATTTCTTCAAGGCATAATCAAGTTAAAAGATATGCATGCACCTCTACATGAGATGGATCAATAACAATCTCAAATCATTATGTCTTTGCATCAAATTTTTAATAGAAAAAGATAACAGACTTTTCATGATATTTTATCAGAGATTTCAATGGAAAGAGGAACCATTTTTCCCAAAAATTTGATTTGTTTTAAAAAAGGCTCTTCATTGTTATCAAATCTACTTTTCAGTTAATCTTGGGCCAGGGATTTTTCCCCCTCACTTAAGCTCAATTTAACACATAATTGATATGTTCTTCCCTTGACAACACTTGGATGAGATACGAATTCGAGTTTATTTATATTAGAAATTCTACATAATTTGAAGGTTCACATACATTAGACTTGAAGGCTCGAACCTTCTCAATATCAATGTCATTGTTTCAAACAATGATTATTCTGACAAATATTGGAATTCTTATTCATTCTCAATGGTCCAGCTAGGGGTTTTTTCAATTCTTCTAGAGGTCTCAGGCCAGGGTGACCCCTCTCCCATTTTTTTGTTCACTTTGGTAATTGACTGTTTGAGTTGGCATATGGCTAAGGCTGGTGGTTGTGGTTGGATTTGAGGCTTTGAGATTGGCAGGGATAAGTAAAGATAACCCATTTGTAGTTTTCTGATGATGCCATGGTTTTCTTGGAGGCCTCTGAGGGGTGTGCTGCTTGGGTCTAAAGTAATCTTCGGTGTTTCAAGATGATTTCTGGATTGAAAGTGAACTTAGGTAATAGTAGCATCTCGGGTATTCATTTGGACCCCACTAGGCTTCAAAGTTTTGCTGATATCCTTGGGTACCCATTGCTTCTGTTCCCCTTAAATATCTAGGTCTCTGTTGGCTGATAATCCAAGATCTGTTCGTCTTTGGGCCCCTCTGCTAAAAAAGGTTGAGCAGAGACTTGCCCATTGGAAGAAAAGTTGACTTTCTGTTGGTGGTAGGGTTACCCTGCTTCGTTCTGCCTGGGCTAACATCCTGATTTACTTTGTTCCCCTTTATAAATCTCCCTGTGGGTTGATTAAGGTGATCGAGAAAATAATGAGGGATTTTCTGTGGGTAGGTGCTGGTCCCAAAAGGGTTGATTTGGTTAGTTGGGAGGTGGTGTGTAGAGAGGTTTGAAAGGGTTGGCTGGACTTGGGTAACATATCAACTACCAACTGGGTAACCCGAGAGGAAGCTTGGGATGAACTGTAAACCCAGAAGTCCTTGGTTGAAAACCTCCTACTGGTGCTCTCTAATTTAAATGATACATGGGCCTTGAGGGTCGGTTAATGTATCTGGGGGTTTGCTTCCCTACAGTGGGTCCAATAGAGGCCTTGCCCAGGATAGGTTCCCACGTTAAAAAAAAAATGGAAAAAAAAGAAAAAAAACTTGTCACTTATATCTAAATCTCTATACATTCATTTCAATTGTGATAGCAATCCAAAAAGTTCACAATATGTTTGAATGAAGAGGCGCAACTGCATAAATTGGCATGAATTTGGAGCAGGGAATTACTGAAGTCTAAAAACAGGGTCTCTACACAAGTATCTGAAAGCAAGCAGCAATATTATGAAACGTCCTTTACGAAAATATACTTATTCAAAAAGGCATTGGAACTAAAATTCATGGATTGAAGGGTTGTATATTGAATGTGTTGGTAGTGACACACGTTTTTGGGAAATGCAAGGGGCTGGACTTTGATGTGCCTACAATAATTTTACTAGGACATTGTTACAAGGGAAAAGGCTTTCGTGTCTGCCTCATCTGGTTTAGTTGCCTGGTGAGACATGGGTTTTTCTTGCCATGTGTACTGATAATATAGCCATACATCTGTCCACCGAACATTTGATCCTGCTTGTGGGAAGCGTGAATGGTTTTTATTACCTGTGTACTTATTGATTCTTGCGTATGTCAAATTGGATACTTGGTACCCCATATTTCGTTCCAATACTCATTATCTCCATCATGTCTGCAACTCTCCACCACCCCAACTTGTGGCCCCTTGATGGCTGTTTATTTGGACCATCACCTTTAATAGCAGGCTGAAGCACGGAACCAGCTTCTTCGAGGTCAAGTTGAATCCCTTAAACTTGGAAAACAAGACTTTTCAGCAACTGCAGATGCTGTTGAGATGGTACTCTTTCAATTCTTTTGACTATATTTCTTTTTGACTAATATTTTTTTTTCTTTTAACCAGATTGCAAGTTTTCTGAGAGCTGCCCATTTTTTTCTTTATGGATGGTGATAATCTTAGGCTCTTTTGTTTGGCAAATTTTGCAGTTGAGGAGCTGGAGTTTAAAATATGGTCACAGACAACAGCATTGAGCTTCGTCATTGAAACAGAAAATTGATGGCTTATGACATGCTTTTCTTGGCTATTTCTCCACTCCAATGAATTTGAATGGTTCGTTTTTTCTGCAGTGTTCTGTATTTATATGTGTCCAGCTATGTAATGCACTTGTACATCAAATTGCTTTATAACATTTTAAGAATGTGCCTATAGTATTTATAATGACAATCTTTTCTTTTCTTTACCATTTTAATCTCTTCATTGTTTATGATCCATATGAATTGTCCTTGAAGCTTAAAGGAGTGCTTAGACTAACTAGCTTTAAAATTCTGCTATTTTCGTGCTCTTTAATGGTGGAACTATTTGCATAATACATGATTAAGAAAATTTGGTAGCATAATTCATTTTCATCTTTTAACCAATCTCAGAACATTCATAGATTTCCCATCCTTGGGACACAATACACTCATTGAGAGGAATTACAGAGAATGCACTCGCCCTTTGGAGATTGTCAAGGGGATTAGTGCCACACTGCCCAAAGGAAGGCTTTGACTCTAGGAGGAGCGGGGGCATGTCAAAGGATCCATCTACCTTTTGAGGTAGTTGAACCCTTGTTAATTTTATTACTGATACTAGGAAATTATTAGAATACATTGCAAAGTTGGAGTACCCAAGCATAGATTGCTCTCAATTATAGTCGGCATAAGATCCTATGACTTGTGTTCTCACCGATATGGGACTCCTCACAGAATGAACCCCATCATACCAAGTCAAACTCCCAAAATAGTAACCAGTATTCACCCGGTGGCTGGTGGAGACAGTAACCGTGAAGGAAATCATTCTAGTTCCGGTGTTAAAGACCAAACCATCAGGTTTAACCACAATAGTTATGCCCAAAGGAGGCTCTATCACAGCATTATATGTTGAGTTGATAGCCCCAACATTTGTGACAGTTCTGGTCAGGGTGGTGATGTTTCTTAGGCTTGGGATGGTGATGGAAGGAAGGTTTACATCTAAAGCAGATGGAATTTTGTTGGGACAACTTATGGAATGCTCAAGAAGTTGGGAGATAACTGGCTTTTGGAATCCCTTGGCACATAGGTAATGAACATAGTCTACAATGCCCATGTCGTAAACAAGACCTGGGTCTGCTGCTCTATTTGGGTTCACAATGCCCCCTCCATAATCAAAGGGATCCGCAAGCTTTCGAGGGGATCCCTCAGCAAAGATTGGCTCTCCAAAAGGATCGGATGTCCATGCTGCAATAAAGTAAAAGCAATGTGTAAAGCGCCAGTAATCTCTGTGGATGTCTAAGACTCACATGGACAGATAAATTAAATGAGGAGATTTTAATTAGCTTAAGTGCATGGAATGGGTTGGACCCATTAAATTCTAGGTCCTCCTTTAAGGTTCCAAATTTTATTTGGATTCACTCGTTATTAGAGAGTAGGTTTAGGGATGTCAAATGGGTCATGTCACCCGCAAGTTACACAAGCTAGGCCAGTTTAAGCCAGTCCCAGTGGCATGCCAAGTCATCATCCCCATTTGACATCATTGATTAAGGCTATTAAACATAACCCAATCCGCTAATTTAACCCAACATACTTGTAATTCGGTAAGGTTCAGGTTGAGGAATTTAAACCAACTGAATGTGATCAAAATTGTATTTGGTTAGACTCAAGCCATGAATCTAGGTCACTGTTAAGATGGTTTCCAATTATACCAGTTGTAACGATTGCTGATTTAATCGCCGCAGGAGACCAGTGAGGGTTCAATGATTTGAGTAGCGCCACAATCCCTGATATATGGGGAGCTGACATAGATGTTCCAGAAACAAACCTAAAACCTGTACGTACGGCAGCCAATATATTTGCACCCGGCGCAGCTATATCTGGCTGTGCCACACATAAACAAACATCATGCATTCATTCACAACAAGTATCTAATCCAAATTCAAAATAGTTTTTATCTTTCTGATGATTCTTGTAAATACCTTCAAGATCATCGGGGAATTCGAATTCGGTCCTCGAGACGAAAACTGGGCTACTTTGCTGGATACAGGCTTACCGACAAGTGTTTTTGAAGGGCTCAGCTTCACTACAGGAGACCTGCATGTGAAGTTCCCAAAGAAAGAAAATTATCATCCTCATCAATCTATAAAGATACAAATGAAACAATCAACATGGTGATAAAAAGATGGCAATTACTTGGTGGAGCGGATATACTGAAGTATCTGGGTTCCAAGCTCGTAGTCTACTTGGATGTTTGGAAAGTCATTGCTTGATGGATTCAGGATATTGTTGGGGTTTCTAGCAATGATCAGGCCGGCAGCTCCGGCCGATCTAATAGTGGCTATAATGAGGGTGGTTGTAACATCATTAAGAGTGACGCAGAACACAATATTACCCATGACGGACGTTCCATCCAATTGGAGAGCTTCACAATGTCTGTAAGTAATTTCATCAGTATTAAAGCACTAACATTATATAACAAGCAAAGAACTGTATCTAAAGCTCATCATCGTAAGCACAAACACATTTATCACTTACCCTGGCGAGCTGAATCTGCCTGGGTAAACCAATTTTTTGAATGTAGTTTCATTTCCAGTAAACATGGCTGAACCCTAAAAATTAATATTGTAAACTAATGAATCAATAAATTTTGAATAGTTGAACCCACCTACAATGGGAAAGTAAATAATATGGATAGTTTGGTTCAACAAGCTACACACGCACACACACAGCCTCACGCACACCCACACGCATAGAGACAAACACCCACGCAAGCGCAGACACACACAAAAATCGACACACACGCATACAAATAGACACGCGCTCGAGCGCGCGAACGCGGGCACACACAGATATATATATGAAAAAGGAAAAATGGCTACTGATGAGGATTCAAGTAGCAAGAAGTTATGAGAGATTCAAACACCATTATAGTCCGGTTGTTTCCCAGAGTGATCAATGTAGGGAAGGCACGGTCCACGGTGCTGGCGCCAACAGTTATGATCCAAGGGGATGTGTTATCTACTGTTTGAGCTTGGGGACCTAGATTTCCCGCAGAGCAAACAACAGTGATGCCATGAACAACGGCATGGAAGGAGCCAACAGGCACTGGTTTAAGTTCATCAACATCAGAAAATATAGGGATAAAGAATCCAAGCGAGAGCGATAACACATCGACTCCATCATGAATAGCTTGGTCAAAGGCTTCCAATACATCCGCCGATGAACATACTGCTTGACCTTCTAAATTGTTCCTGTTCCACAGTGTCTTGTACATGGCTACTCGAGCTCGGGGTGCGCCACCTCTTACTGTGCCTAAACCAAGCCCTTCGTAGCTTCCATTTGGGATGATGGAACCTGCTGCAGTTGAAGCTGTATGTGTACCATGACCATTTCCATCTCTGGGAGAAAACACATCCGGGAATTCAGTTCTATTGAAATCTTTTCCCATTTCAGCAACTAGTCCCTTCACAAACCAACGTGCTCCGATTAGCTTCTTGTTACAATGTATGGTTGCCTTGAATTGCTCTCCAGATTTACAAAAGCCTTTCCATCGAGATGGGATTGGCCCTAAACCTTCGTCACTAAAAGCCTTGGACTCTGGCCATACTCCTACTCAATATTGGTTGTTGGTTAATTATAGTTAAAAAAAAACACTTAGAATTTACATAGAGAGAGAGAAAGAGAGAGAGGAACCTGAATCCATGACACCTATAATAATTCCTTCACCCATGTTGGAATGATGCAGAAGATTGGAAGGAGAAGAAGATGAGAGGCCAAGATAATCCCAACTCCTAGTTGTGTGCTGCTTGTGGAAGCTATTTGGCATAACTCGAACCACCCCAGGTATTTCTGCAAATTAACATACAAGTATGTACATATTTCTGTTATTCGTTGAAGAAGGGCGGAATAAATTAAGCTATATATGTGTTCCCTTCCCATAATATAATAAACTCATAGTACGTTCTTTTTAATTTAAATGACTTTTATGGTCATTAGAGTATTATGCTAATATTACGAAGAAAATGTTTGCGTTGATACCGTTTCCTCTGGTACCATTGTGAAATGGATGGATGCATTATCACAATCCCAACCGGTGGTACCACACGCGCGGTAACATTGAATATAGCGTAGTAGAAAAAATGCCTTCATTTGTGTCGTTGGAAAAAGGGTTATGGACAAAATACTTTTAGCGACACTTGGTGACCGCCGCTAAAAGCCTTTAAGTGATGGTAATTTTATAACGGCACTTTAGAAAACTGCTGTAATAGCTTACATTAGGCATTTTTAAATGCTGCAAAAAGTCACTTTATAACGGCATATTCCAAAATGTCGTTATAAGTTGTCGCTATAACATAATGCAACACCACTTGAAACAGCATTTTGTCAAAATGCCGTTATATGTTATAGCGGCATTTTCTCATATTATAAGGGCAATTTTGAAGTGCCGCTATAAAAAGAGATTTTTTTGTAGTGCTATTAGTAAAGCGAAGTCTGGGAATATTCATCAGATTTTAGCCCGCCTTTTTCATTGTCATAACTAATCCTTCAAAATTCCTAAAAAGACTCTACGATCCTACAGAAAACTACCTCGTCTCTTATTAATAACTATCTATAAAAGCTTACAAACCAAAAGTCTCACATTAACTATTAAATATGTGAACGAGTCCTAAAAAAGAAAACGAATACGTGCAGGAGTGCATGTGCTTCCTCTAGTATGTAGTAATACAAGAAAGCTTAAATGGTCATAGTCTCTATCATTGCAAAGAATATCAAGATAGAAATTGTGTAAAATAATTGGATTCAAGATATTTTAATTGGACTTTTCATTCTTGTGAATTTTCTGTCTTTTTGGGCCAAAAAATAAATTTTCATATGTGGGCATAATTTTGACCATTTGTAAAGAGATGTTTATTTGAGGCACTAGGACTCTTGGAGACTTCGTTAGTTAAACACTTGACATTTAAGATTGTAACATTTTGACAAAGCCCTTAATTTCCTGCCCTAGCTATAAGAAGAATTTGGCTCATCTCAAACTTGCTCTTAACCCTATTGGGTCAGTATTGGGGGGTCAATCCGACTATTCTATAAACTGTTATGATATTAATGTTATAAATAAAACATATAACCTAATTAATATATTTATGGAAAAAATATGAAAAAAGGGTCACTTTTAGCTGGTATTTATAAAAACACAGTCCATCAAAAAGGGTACAAGCACATTCTATGTGAGATACAAGTGAATGATCACTTTACGTGGGACACAAGCGTATTGTACGTGGGATACCAGCTTCCTTACATGGGATACGATCTCATCCTACTTGGGGCACAAGCACAATCTACGTGAGATACAAGTGCATCATACATGGAATCATGGATACAAGCATTTTTTTTTATCTATAGTAAAGTGACATTATTTTATTTTATTTTTTTGAAAAGTGACCCTATAGGTGAATTACGTTTGAAAAGTGAACCTTTTCAGTAAGATGAGATTTTTGATGGACTGTTTTATAAATACAGTTCAAAAGTGACCTTTTTCATAATTTTCCCTATATTTATTTACAAAATATGTGTTTATATACAGGCTATATTTGAAAAACGTATATTGTAACATATCATTGTCCAAGGGCTGTGTTGGATTAAAACCCTCCCTCGATCTGAATCCTATTAATGAATTACCAAATCCTAACCATTAGGGGTAAGATTTTTGCATTGTGGGACCCACTTGGCCCCTCATCACGGAAAGTAGAAAATAAAATGATAGAGAAATCTTTATTATAGAAAATACCTGCAATTTGTTGAGCTTGAGACACCGTAAGCTTGGCTGCAAAGCCGGAAAATCCATGCTTATAACTGTATATAATAGATTCTGCAGCTGCTTCTTTGCTGCAAAAAAAAAAAAATAAAAAAAATAAGAGAGAGCTTCGTCTTATTGAATTCGAATGTTTATATAAACCAAATAAGAGAGGAAAATGATCATATGAGGACCCAAAAAGAAAAAATATCTAGAAAGGTTTATTGTTTCTTTATTTTGCCTCTTTCACATAATATATACCTTCCCAAAACTGAAGTAAGGATCTGGTGATGTGAATCAGTGACGAGCTTGGGATTATTGTGCTTCCTCCTTCCCATGTAAACGATGTGAACCTGTGACTTTCTTATTAGAAACTTCTGTTAAACAACCAGACCCAAAAGCCTAAATAGCCAGTTAAGCAACTATTGGGAACTAAAAACTTCAGTTAATAGATGACTGTAAATGTGTATACAAAAGGGACTAACATACGTACGCTAACACTTTCAAACTACAAGAAGAAGAGTTTTATGGTCACTTACATTGCTACTGGCAACAACTGTTGTGGTTAAGATGCCAGACTCATTGAGAATCACTAGCATGGAAATGAGAGCAAATAAGGGATTTGGGTTGCCCTTCTTCGCCATTAAAACCCAATCCATACCTTCTATGTGTGGATTCTGTTTTCGGGTAAGATGAGATGTGAAAAATAGGAGATGGATGAGTGATATATAGAATCATCTTAACCTTGATCCTAGACAAATTAATGATGTCATAAATGACTGGGTGTTGGACGTAACGGTGCATCACAACTTGAATTTTCCACATAAAGCTTGCAATGAGAGATGCTGACAACAACCAGTTGGTTAATTTCTGTTCAATGGGGTCTCGGTCATATGTGGGATAAGATTTATATGGTGTCATTCATCAGCTTACACTCATAAAATCTTTATAAATTGGTCCCATGCATCGCTATAAGGTCCTCAAGGTCGACATCAGTGTGTCAGTTTTCTAATACCATCTTCCCTGTGTAGGGTTGTCAAAAAAGACGAGCAATAATTGGAGGCGGGGCTGCCTGTGGTACACCACGCTTGGGCCGGACAATCACGGCTTGCCGTCAAGCGTGTCAAACGATACCAATCTCTCCTCTCTTCTACATTATATATAGGAATCAAGCTCTCAATATTCTAGTTTTCAATTAATTTTTTTTTAATTGTTCAGTCATCAAAAGTGAGGAAGTTGAGTCTAAAGGTTGAAGTAAAAGTAGATCAAGCTTCAAGCTTTAAAAGAGGTATTTTTTAAAAAAATTTTTATTTTAAATTCACTCTATATATATATATATCCTTCTATCGTTTTCATATAGTGTATCACCAAATAAATTATTAATTTACTTATCTAATTAAGCATACCTTTTTTATAATTAAATTAGAAATGGACCCTAGAAATTTCCTTACAACAAATGAAATTGAATTTTTTAGACAACATTTTTCTGGATTATGATGAGACCCTACTTCTTGATACTGCCCCAGATGTTGCCATTGAAGATGCATCATCTTCTCTATCTAAAGCAAAAGAGCTAGAACTTTTGCTGTTTTTAAATATTTTAAAAATAAACCAATAGAAAGAGTAGGAGAGATGAAATTTATTTGCATTGTAAAGCACAATTCAGCTGCAAAACTTCGGTGGTAAAGGCCATTGCAAAGAAATTTGTAGAATTGCCTTCCAAATAGTAGAGAAAGAAATGCTAGGTACAGCCCGCATCCTCTCTTTTCAACGGTCGTTCGAATGGTCATTCGAACGACCTAAACGCGACGCGTGTCTCCCATTTAAACAAATGCGCCGAACGGCAATAGCCCCGTTAGTTTACGTTTTCAGCCGTGAGCCGTTATTTTTTATTTTCGGCCGAACCAGTCTCAACCACTAGACCAAAGAGGCATTAGACCGTGGTTCGCTCAGGCATTCTTCTTCCTATTCAAACGAAGTCGACGAACGCCCAAATACCTGTTCCGACGAGCGCGAGAGGCAGAGGATTTTCAAAAAATCCTTCAACGTATACAAAACCACCTTCCTCATCAACATTTGCAAGCTTCTTGGTTTATCTTGTTCCTCTCCAACGAACGAAGGGCACCAAACTTCTTGGTTTACCTCCTTTCTCTCCAACGAACGAGAAACAACGTTTGCATCTTTCTTGGTTTACCTCCTTCCTCTCCAACGTTTGCATCTTTAACTGATTTGTAAGTGTTGACTTGATTAGTATCATTTCATTTCCCTTGTTTTTTTGTATGCAATATTCATGAAATAACTGATACATACATTTCTATGTTTCGAATTTTTCCACACCCATATATACATTATACATGAATTAAAGTCAGAGAAAAAAGGAAAAGAAAAGAGAACCACATATTTCCCCCATTGCTTCTCATTGGGGAACTCTAGGGAATTTTCCCCTAAATGGATGTTTCCGATGATATTATATTTGAATTGATTAAATATCCTAAAACACTACAGGAAAAAAAAAAACGAAAATAGGGAAACTGGCGGAATAGAGTTAGGTAACCACCTTGTCAAGGTTCCTATGCCCAAATATTTTCAAATTAAAAAGTGTATAAATTTTGCTCTAATAAAGCATTGTAAAAATCCAAAGACTCATGAATTTTTGTCTTGAAATGGATTTATCGTTATTGAACGATTGTGTTCTCTTAAAAAATGAGATTTTGGAGGAAACCAAAAGTTTTCCAGGTATACAAAAGAAATTATAATTAACGAAAAGCTAGTTAATTTAAAATTATAAACAGCAATTCAATCTTATATCTTCATAATTTTAAATTTTTTGTAATTTTTAATTACATTTTATTGTATTTAAAATATAATTTTTTAATTGTTTTGTAATTTTAAATATAATACCACACAGGAATAGGGAAAATAAAATAGATATACAAGACCAACTTATCTTCAACCCAATAGAGAGGAAAAACAACTGGTTTAATGTTCTTGTGGTAATGTTTGTTCTTTGCTAAGTAAAATATTTTGAATATTAATATCTTATGAGATACACATAGTTTCTTTGATTTCCTATGTTTTGCTGATGAAGATGCTCAGATTTCTCAATAAACCAACGCCTCGGTTTGTCATGTTGTTTATTAAAGAATGCATGCCATATTCATATTCTTCTTGTTACTTTTCATTGCTATTTTTTTTTCTTACATAGTTACATGTGCATAGAAGAAGAACAAAACAGATAAGAAAAGTACTTATTTTATCGGGCTACAAGTAGCTCCATTGGAGATGAGTTCAGTTGAGATGGTATGAGCTGTGCTACAAACAAGTATGATGTTTAAGAACTTTTGCTTTTAAGTCTTAAATCAATCTATTTATGATTACTATATAATTTATGTCAATTTTATCACCAGAATTCATGAGTCTTTTTTTTTTGATAGTTTGTTTTTCCAATAATGCTACAACAACTCCACCAAGCCACCTGTGCAAGCCAAAGAACAAGAATTGAATTGTGTTAATGATTTTTGCTTATGAGTAAAAGATTATGGTTTTCACATTGTTTAAAGTTTTGTAAGGTCATTAATTTTGTAATGAATTCAGGTCTGAAAGGGGTTGAGACATTAATGTAAACTTTTGGTTAGTTTTTGTTCAGGGACTTGAAGGAAATGTTAGTCATCTCTTTTGTTGTTAGTTATTAACTTGTAATGCCATGTGATCAACACTTATCATTGATATAACCCTATGTAAATACAAAGGCTTTTAATGAGAGTTTTGTCTTTATTTGAAAATTCCTTTGTTACGTGATGTTGTTGGCTTTAATGAGAGTTTTTTGCTTGAAGCTGGAAATATAAATTGTGAAATTGCCTCTGTTAATGTGCAGGAAAAGTTTGACTACTACAATGGAAACTGTTGGATCATCATTAACAGGACAAAAACAGCCGCGCAACAGTTGGCTACACTTTAGGTAAAGTTTCCTTCACTTATTTATTTGTTTTATTGTAGAAGTAAGCATGGAAGCAATCCAATATTTTGAATCATTCTCTTTGTATAAGTTTGGTTATGGTTGTCAAGATGACGGTTATTTTAATTCCTTTTGCATCCTTGTAATTCTGAATATATTATTGACCATGATTTTCCTTTTGTTCTTTCAGGGAATATTATGTAAACGAAAGAATGAAGAATCGTATTGAAGGTGAACAAATCCCGACGAAGCAGCAGGTAGGCATTATCAATGGTACCGGTTAAGGAACAGCATTAATTTTATTTATTTTGCACTTCGTCAATCCTATGCAAATGAATTAATCTATTTAGTTATTGCATTTCAGTTATTTGCGGATGCTGCTGGAGCATGGAGGTTGATGAATCAAGCTGAGAAAGAAGAATTTAAGCGAGCATCACGGCTTGAGTGGGACGAATACAAGAGGGCTATCCCACAGCAAGAGCCGCGAAAGAAACAACAAGTTCGTAAAATATCTTATCTATAATTGGAATTATTGTGGATAATTAGTTGAGACTGATAATATATTATTTCGTTTTACCTTTCTTTTTTGTAGGCTGAGATAAAGACACGTTGTTCACCTGGACGTTTCATTACGTTTATGCACGGTCTTTCATTCACGGATTCTCAGGAGCAGTGCCTTAGAGATAGTGGCTTTCGCTGTCTACTGAATTTACACGCGACGAAGCTTTATCGGCGACTCTGTCATTGGATTCTTCCGAATGTAGATACTAAGAAGAGATGTATCAGAGTTGGGTCCCAGAATATTTTCTTTGACACACACGACGTGAAGACTATAATTGGGTTACCCATAGAGGGGATAGATGTTGATACATCTAAATCAGAAATCCTCGATACGACAGAGTTGCATAGATTTTACGGGGTACGCAATGGAAGCATCCCTATTGAGAATGTCGAGAAGAGCTTGAAGAGCCCAGAGAACGATCATGAGTGGATCCGTTCGTTTGTATTATATTCGTTGACGACCTTAGTAAGTCCATCTTCAATGATTGATGTGAGTGCATCCTATTTTCCGTTGTTGGTCGATGTAGAGAGGATAGGAGGTTACAACTGGGGGAAGTACCTTTTAGACACATTGATGCATCACGTAGCCAAGTTTCAAAAGGGGAAACGGAAATCCGTCAATGGCTGCTTATTATTTTTACAGGTATGTATAGTATTTTAAAGATGCATTAGCTTCTTTATCCTAGCTTATCATTATTATAGTGCGTCTAATGATATTTCGATCGTTGCCTAGTATTTGTATTACGATCGGATGATCGTTGGTCAAGCAACACCTCCTACCACTCCACGTATGGCAGTGTGGACGGATGCATTGCTTTTCCAAAGGGAGAAAGATGAAATGGCGCTCGGTGGATATGGAAATGGGAAGGTATACATATATATATATATATATATATATATATATATATATATTTGAGTTGAACTGATTATTGTAGGTTTTGTTGTCAATTTTGCAAATAATTCAACATTTCTATGTACTGACTAATATACACGTTACATATTGTAGGTGATTGAGCATCGTGCTGACAGCTGTGTCGAAGATGAGGCATCAGGCGAATCCCATGAATTAAATTTCATTGATCTTCGGCAATTTCGTGGAGATCCAGATCCTGTAAGATTGGGTTTAATTTATTTATTTTTTATTAGTTTTCTTATTACGAACACCTCCGCATGTTTTATGATTGGGTGTTGTGTATTCCAGGTTATTCAAGGTCATCTCACGAGGATGTTGGACACGTATACTGAGATGCTAAATCATGTGAGGTCAAGGGAAACCGTGGACCCCTCCGATATCCACATGCGATGTGAGAGCCCTGCTCATATGGATACTCCCGACTGTTCCATGCCTGATGTTCCTGATGAAGCAAGGATGGCACCCTCCCATCATAGCACCCACGAGAGCGGTGATCATACCACCGATCTCGACACGGCGGTGGTTGTGGAGGTAGAAAAAGATAAAATGCAAGAGGATGAGGTGGTGATAGTTCCGTCTCGAAGCAGCATCGGGACCGAGGTAACCAAACCTCGAAGAGGGTCACGCAAGAAGACGCGTGGGAAACATTATCACACCCCATTTATTGGCCATCGCTTGCGTCCTCGATTGGGCCCAGAAGGAAGCTCAATCCTACAATACGTTCGCGGAAACAAACATTCTGAGTAAGATAATATTCCTAAACTAACTTGTAAATGTTATTTATGTATTATAATTCGTAGTGAATAATTCCTGCTTGTGTTTTTCAGTGAAATAATATTCAAATTTGCTTCCATCTTCGCGTCGGCAACTGAATTGGCGTGTTTGTTAGACAACAAACATGTTAATAGTGTGGTATGCAAAGCTTATCTTGTGAATAATATATTGTTTATTCAATTGTGCATGTCATCGCTCATGGTATTTTTTTATAGGCTATCAATGCTTTTGGAGCATGTCTTATGAAGAACCAACAATTATCGACTAGCCGCAAAGTTAGCCGACATTATTGTCCCACATATATTTGTGTAAGCACTTTTTGTGATAGCACTAGTAGTCGTTATGATTATACAAATGTTGTTGTTCAAGGCTAGACTAATGACTAAAATTTCCTTTCATATATTATGTAGGAGTGGATGATGAAAAGTGATCGTGGTTCCACTGAGAGCTTGCGTCCTTACTTCGATCCAGGGCGACTAGGGTATTCTGTGCTTGCATGCAATCTTGTAAGTTACTTGGGATGCAATGTGCCACCTTCACAAATGATTAGTTTCAGATTTTTTATGCTTGTATCCTTACTTACTTAGCAGTCTGTAGTACGTTCTTTACCTATAAGGGTGTCTTACTTGTATGTAGATTTTTGTTCCCATGTGTCTGCGCAATCATTGGTTTCTTTTAGTTTTAAACCTAAAAGAGCGGAGAGTGGATGTGCTTGACTCAATGGATGGGGGGCGTCGTGCGGGACATCAATCCATAATTGAAACGCAGGTAATTTTTTTATTAATGAAATTTTCTCATACCACTTACAACACTTAGCATATTGACCCATGGTTCGTCACTTGTAGATCCAGATGTTGGATAAGATCTTACGTGACTTCGGAGGTGGTGATCAATTTCCACTTCTACTGTGGGAGTTGCGGCGGGTTAAGGTTCCACACCAAACCAACGGGTAAGCCGTTAGGTTTGTTTTGCTTGACACTCGTTTTGTTTTGCTTCATACATATGTTAGCTTCTTACAAGTGATGTGATGTGATTATATACCGTCAGGTCTGATTGTGGTGTTTTCATGATGAAATACATGGAGGTGTGGGATGGCAGCACCTTGTCTGAAGAATTTGATCAGGTGCACATATAACTTAAATGGTTTATTTATAATTATAGTTATGAAGTACGTCGCTAGTAACACACAAGTACATCTTCTATGAATTCAGAGTTATATGGCACATTTTAGGGATAAGTTCCTTATTGACCTCGTTAAGCACCCTTCTAACCAAGTGCGGGACATAGTTCTGTCTAAGGCAGCAAACACAATTGAGGCGGAGACTAGTGAAGGTGAAGAAGCCGAAGAGGTAAGACGTACCTGTCACATGTTCAATAACAAGGTGATTTGAAACTAATAACATTCAAGTGCGTACATAAACTTATGATTGCATTGTTTATAGGTATGATTCACAACTCCAGCATTCCTGGTTCGATAGCAAGGTGAAGAAGCTGAAGGACGTCTTAAATATCCAAGTAGGACGGAAGATTGTGTATAGAAAACTTGTACATTAAATTGTTTGTAAATTTATTTTGCTAACGAGTGAAGATGGTTGTAAATTTCGATCTCTATCTGTGAGAGGAAAACAATTGTAAAATTACAATATTTGTACATAATTTTAGGTTATATAATTTTCATTATATCCCCATTTTTTTCCTATATAATTATCTGGTAATCCAAATTATCATTACGAAGCAACACCACCATTGTAGTGAGAACAGGATGAAGCACTGTCATGTTACAAGTCCCACAAGTCCAACAAACCCTATTTACAAGTCCAACCTACCCTATTTACAAGTCCAACCTACCGTATTTACAAGTCCAACCTACCCTATTTACAAGTCCAACCTACCCCACTTACAAGTCCAACCTACCCTATTTACAAGTCCAACCTACCCTATTTACAAGTCCAACCTACTTTACTTACAAGTCCAACCTACCTTACTCTACTTACAAGTCCAACCTACCCCACTTACAAGTCCAACCTACCCTACTTACAAGTCCAACCTACCCCACTCTACTTACAAGTCCAACCTACCCCACTTACAAGTCCAACCTACCCTACTTACAAGTCCAACGAACCCTACTTACAAGTCCAACGAACCCTACTTACAAGTCCAACCTACCCTACTTACAAGTCCAACCTACCTTACTTACAAGTCCAACCTACCCCACTCTACTTACAAGTCCAACCTACCCTACTTACAAGTCCAACCTACCCCACTTACAAGTCCAACGAACCCTACTTACAAGTCCAACCTACCTTACTTACAAGTCCAACCTACCCCACTTACAAGTCCAACCTACCCCACTCTACTTACAAGTCCAACCTACCCCACTTACAAGTCCAACCTACCCCACTCTACTTACAAGTCCAACCTACCCTACTTACAAGTCCAACGAACCCTACTTACAAGTCCAACCTACCCCACTTACAAGTCCAACCTACCCTACTTACAAGTCCAACCTACCCCACTTACAAGTCCAACGAACCCTACTTACAAGTCCAACCTACCCTACTTACAAGTCCAACCTACCTTACTTACAAGTCCAACCAACCCCACTTACAATTCGTAAAAGATGGAAAAAAAAGACTAAGGGTGACGATTTTGGAACGCTTTACGGCCGCTCGAGCGTCAAGGCAAAGACAAAAAAACTCAGATAACCCGAGAGTGACGCGTTTTGAGCGCTTTACGGCCGCTCGAGCGTCAAGGCAAAGACAAAAAACTCAGACAACCCGAGAGTGACGCGTTCTGCGCGCTTTACGCCCGCTCGAGCGTCACGGCAAAGATAAAAAAACTCAGACAACCCGAGAGTGACGCGTTCTGCGCGCTTTACGCCCGCTCGAGCGTCAAGGCAAAGGTAAAAAAACTCAGACAACCCGAGAGTGACGCGTTCTGTGCGCTTTACGCCCGCTCGAGCGTCAAGGCAAATTTTAAAAAAACCCAGAAAAGCCTAGCGTGACGCGTTCTACGCGTTTTCTTCCCGCTCGAGCGTCAAGGCGCAATTTTCAAAAAACAACCACGAACCCTAAATACTTGCGCGCGCCCTTCTATTCTCCTATTGCAACCTTCAAATCGCCGCCCCCGCCACCCCTTTCACTATTGGCAGTGATTTCGTCAGGAATTTTCGAATTTGTGCTTGGGATTGGATCGAGGGCATATTTGCGTTCGTCCAAGGTACGTGGGGTGTATCTTTTAAAATTTATTTCATGCTTTGAAGATTTCATTTAGGATGGATTCTACGTTGAAGAAGATGACTCTTGTCATCTTATACCCCACTTATACGTTTCCTTTTTTCTTGAGGTTTATTTTACTAAATTCGAACTCTAAATAGATAGACACGTTTGAAATAGAAAATTTAAGTAATGTATCTTAGATACGTGGAAATCAACAAACACTTAAAGTGGTTCATATATGCTTTGGTTAGTAGTTTATGGTTTTAGGTAGTTATACTTTTATTTGTATGCCTTACTATTTAATAAAACTGATAATCAAATTTAATAAATATATTATTTTGGTTAGAAAATGAAAATAGTTGTTGTACTTATGTCTTTTTCTTTAAGTCAGAGAAAATGTTTTCTAACTCAAGCAAACAATATTGCTATTGAAAATTTTAATATAAAAATGAAGCAAATCTTTCAATGAGATAGTGCTCAACTCACTGAAAGTAGTTGCATAAAATGCAATATGTTGTATGCCTAATAATAATTGAAAAGGTGATCTAGAAAGAAGATATCCTTTTGAAAGGAAGGAAATTAAATCTCCTTGTATTATGACTATATCGGTTACAAACATAAAATTACATGGTTAAACCATTTAATTTAAGTATAATGCGTTATGCATACAATTTGATAAGTGTTCTTTTTGTCAAAAGAAAACTTCTCTTCTCTTGTTGCTCTCATGTGGGGTGTATCTTTTAAAATTTATTTTATTTTTGTTATATTTCCTTTCTCCTTCTTCCATTGCTTGAATATGTGCATCTCAACCTTTCTTTTCATCGCGATCTAATACTATACTGTTCATGCAGATGCCTAAAAGACGCACCCGAGGGTCTACGTCTAACGTACAACCTCATGATTTTGATACCGAATATTTTATTGACCGCCAGGCGCAAATGAGGTTTCGTCAATACCTGCACAACCGGAGTCTCCTGTTAGAGCGGGAGGTAATAATCCGCGAGCTTGATCCCGACATTACTTCAGTTTTTACTTCTAGGGGTTGGGAGCCTTTGCTCATAAATCTTCCTGCACCCCAAGCCATCCTTGTTCGGGAGTTCTATGCAAACGTGCATGATTGGTCCCTTACCCCTCCCAGATTCAAAGTGTATTTTCGCGGTCAAACAATTTCCATCACCCCTGGTATCATCTCTGAGATATTAGGGATACCAAGAGTGCCTGAGCCTCGATATCCTTACCATGAGACAGACACCCCTTCACCTACTGTTATGGCATCTTTTGTGTTAGGCAGTACTACCCCTTTCTACGGAACACATCTAGTGATTGATAATATTCCAACTCATCGGTCAGTTGTACTTCGGATTATGAGCACCAACATATGCCCAGTTGGTCATTTACATACCCTCCCACTCCAGAGACTTAGCTTCTTTTATGCGTTACTCCAAGGTCATTCAATAGACCTTCCTTCTCAAATGATTCGTTCCATGCTACACATTATAATGCACGTCAAACGGAAGCGGAAACTAATTTTTCCTTGCCTCATTACCCGACTCATGCAAGGACTTGAAGTATTAATCCCAGAAATTGAGCGACCTCTAGTGCTTCCACCGCCTATTGGGCCTACCACTGTAGCACAAAGTGTTGCACATGCTAATGCTGCTACTCGAGCTGGTGCTCTTCGTCCACGGCGTCAATCAGCTTCCCAGGCTGGAACCTCTCATTCTGGTTCATCTTCGGCTGCTCCTACATTTGATCCACCTGCCGTTATGGATTATTTGTCAAGGATTTATGAAGTCCAGCAACAATCGCGTGCAGAACTGGCGATGATCCGATCTACCCAAGAAACGCAAGGCCGGCAGCTTTCAGAGTTACAGGGAGCAGTGTCGCAACTTCAACTGCACCGTAACGAGGGTGAAGAAGACGAAGACGAGGATGAAGACGAGGATGATGACGAGGATGACGACGATGAAGGAAGTGAGGCAGACTGAAGTAGAAAGGGGAGCAGAAATTTTGCTTTTTTTGTCATGGCTTTGATTTGCTCTATTTTGTGGCCAAACGCTTGGTTTTTTTATTTATTTGTATTTAAGGTTGTACTCTATTACTGGCTTGCACTCTTGCAAATTTAGCACACTAAGCTTGCTTCTTAGAAAAATTGTTTTCATCTCTGTCATGCTACAATATTTTGCTTGATGTATTTGGAAATTGGTTTACGGTTCGTATTGGTTCAGCAGCGTACACAAGAACGCTGGTCTTATGTCTTATCAACGCGGCGTTTTGTGGTTGGCGCCGTAAATGATGGGGTTTACTATCAATGAAAAAATGAAAGCATATCAGTCGGAGCTACTCAATATAAGATCTGGTCGCCCTACGATAAATGTGTATGCAGGAGCTCGTGTCCACATATTTCACCATTGCTAATAGCAAATTAAAGAGCTCATGCTCCAACTAATATTAAGTCATGAAAATTGATTAGTGACCCTCTATCATTGATTTGTTACCAAACGGGTTTCTTGTCACTTATTTTCAAAAACCGGAAAACAATTTGAACTTGTGATCATTTTTAAGAAAATAAGATCAAGATTATATGCTAATAGCATATTGTATTTTTATGCTTTTAAATTTTCTAGATTATAAAAAATGAAAAATATGGAAATTAAAGATTAAAACATGCAAAGTATCACGCAAACTCAAATAACATGTAATTGTCAGTTGTCTAATTGATTAACAATAAATTGAAGCAAGCCACTAAGATGAATATCTATACAAGATAAAACTCAAAGTACCACACAAACTCACACGTCTATGCTCATTTAATTGCTAAATTTACTTTTTAACTCAAGTTTAATAATGAACCCATATCGGGTTAACAATTAGGACCGAGGAGGAGGACAAAAGAAAACAATAGGAGCAGGTTCAAACACATCCAAGCTGCAAAGCTATAGGGCAAGAAGCATTGCTTTAGTGGCAGGGCAAGTTGAAGGAATCCGCTACCTGGAAAAAGTGAACAAGTGACTTAATAAAATGAAACGGCAGGAGCAAGTTAGAGTATTCACAACTTGAAGTATTCAACTAATACCCTAGGTTGTCCCATTGTGTGCTTGCATTCGGTGGATTGCCATGCTGCATCACAAATGGCTGCAAAAACGATAATTTTGTTATTACAACTGGTTTGTAAATTATTGATTGTTAGTCAAGAAAATTGAATTATTACTTGCAGCATCTGAGTGAAGCCATAATTCCCTTGAATACCCTGGGCGAAAATCCTATGATCAACAACACCACCTTGTGACATTTGGTTGGAAGCAAAATATGCCTGCATATTTTGTCAGTTGCCTTATAAGAAACACCAAGACTGGGGTTGTTTGCAAAACAAAAATAATGGAGTCAAGTATACCTGCACTGCTGGCGTATGTGGAGTCATCGGTGCAATAGGCATCATAAATGCATCCCTCGTATAAGGTGTTAGTGGAGTGCAAGAATTCTGAGTAGATTGGCTACTAGAGGTAAACGCCCCACAAGTTGCTGCAACCTCTGTTTGGTTCATGGTTTCCTCTACTGACTCATTGACCGCTTGTTTTGCTTTCTTCCGTGTACGCTTGATAGATTGTTCCAACGCACCTTTTTGCCTACGAACACTTGAGCCAACCCGACCACCCCTTACCTTCTTTTTAATACCTTTTGCCCTTGAAAGGATCTCCCTATCGTCAAAGCCGGTAGCTGGAGAATCATTGTCCCTAACACTATTGTCCCCAACACTAGTTGTTGGTGTACACTCTGGCTGAGAATTTGCTTGTGAAACATTCACCCTTCCAACTTCACTTTGACTTCCTTCTTTTCTTGATGCATCATCCATATCTCTAGCTTTGTTTTTTTCTTTTACTATTCTATTCGCCTCACATTCAATCTGTTTAACCAGATCACTCGCAAAAGCAGAGGACTCTTCATGCAGTGAGGCCTTCCTTGCAGCTTGAACAAAATTGCGACACAATTCTCTAAACCTCCTCCCAATTGCTGCTTTGGAGTCCTCCTCAGCAACATTCCTTTCGTCATATGCAACCAAACCACTCTTTGCATCTTTAGTCCATCTTTTCAAGATATATTGATGAGGAATCTTCTTTATCCTATTAGCACGAAGAATATAAAATGCATGACTGCACAATATGCCACTGAATTCAAATTTCTTACAGCTACAATTGACTGAAGTAGTTTCGCGATCGAATGTAACCGTATGTTGACGAACTCTCCTTTCGGCATCATTAGTGACTTTATACTCAACCAATCCGCCAACTTCCCCACAAACATACATCTCACAATTAAGGACACCATCAAGTATTTCTTTACGAACTAATTCAAGGATTGCTTCTGTGTAGACGTTTCGTGCACATTCCAACATTTGATTTCCCTCAATCGGCAATGCAGGAGTACTATTTATCATCTTACAATCAGCCTTCAGTTCCTCATACCGCCTATCATCCAGTAATTCATCGAAGCGCCCCAAGAATCGCAATAAATCCTTTTGCCTCTGTAGATGACTTTTCAGTGAAGCATTCATGCTCTCGGACCTTTGTGTCGTACTCATGTTTGCACAAAACGTGTTTCTTCCGTATGCCAGAGACCATTTCTCCTTTTCCTCAAACTTTGCTTTCAACCATCTATTGGAAGCTAAATCATATTTGTTAATCATTGTGTTCCATGCTTCTATGAATTCCTCATCATCTTCATACTTGTAAACACATCTACTAAAATCTTTTGCAAACGATTTCTCACTGTTAAACACATCACTAAGATGCTTTGCAGCGTTTTGGAACATGTGCCAAACATAGAAGCGATGGAATGTATCCGGAAGCACCGAAGCTATTGCACTCGTCATAGCTTGGTCATGATCAGTGAGAATTGTCTTCGGCCTCTTACCAGACATTGCTCTTACAAAGCATTCAAATAACCAACTGAATGTCTGAACGGTTTCATCATATAATAGGGCAGCGCCAAAGATCTTGGTTTGTCTGTGATGATTAACACCAACAAATAACCCGAATGGTCTACCATACTTGTTTGTTCTATATGTGGTGTCAAAACAAACCACGTCACCAAAATAAGTATAATCTGCCATCATCCCAGAGTCAGCCCAAAATATGTTACTAATAAGATCGTCTTCATCTAACTGAATGGCATAGAAGAAGGATGCATCTTCCGATTGTTTTCTTTGAAAGTATTCCAATAAGGCTCCTGCATCTCCCTGTTGCATGGCTACCCTACGTTTGGACCGCAAATAATTTTGACAGTCTACCCGCATGAATCCTAGGCATTCAACGCCACCTACTTCCCTTCTCATCATTTCGACAGTTCTCTTGGGCTGTATCCCTGTCGAATCTGCAAGATCAATTTCAGCTGCCTGGGCCTCTGTTACTTTCCGATGCGATCGTAACATATGGACCATGCTTGGCAAAAGTAACTCATGATTATGCCCCTCCTCGAACTGTGTAATTATATATTTTCCACTCGCTTCCAATACAATTTTTATTCTTGCCTTACACCCAGTCCTTGTATCTGCACGATGTTTTACAACCGCCATATCCCTCTTATCTGTCCGACGATAGCCTTCCTTTGAGCAACAAAAAACCCTATCCAGTAGGATGCCCGTACGTTGATGCTTGTGCTGTAAGTCTTTTCTCGTTTCGAAACCAGTTCGTCTTGCAGACTCATTATAAAACTGATGTGCGTCGTCTTCTGAATCAAACACCATACCAATCTTTGGTAAATATGCTGTCTGTATTGATTCTTGCAAACCATCAACATCCCTATCAATGGTGTCTTCAATGCCATCAATTGATCCAGATGACAACTCCTCCGCACTATCCATTTCCGCTGTGTTTTCTGTTTACATATAAAACCCTCATTATTGAATAAGAAAATAACCAGACTTAAAATGAAGATCATAAGAGGCCAGGTTTGTTTCGTCATTCTTAAAACCAACAAATACAATGGATAAACAACATTCACGAAGTAATTAACATCCAAGATGATCAACCCATGGTACATTCAAATTGAACCAAAAAAAAAACAATTAATAAAATAAAGGTTTATTTAAAAGGAGAAGAAAATAAGCATTACTCAGACACGAGCACATCATCAAGCCACTAGTAAAGAATAATAATAACAAATGGAAAATTACTAAAAGTGAGAAACTAACTTAACTAAATATATAAGCCTAAGGGGGTGTTTGGTGGGCATTATAGAATCTGGATTGTACTTGAATCTGATTACATAATCTAAAAGCCGTGTTTGGTTGGGATTTTAAGGTCGGATTCTACTATCCAATTGCATAATCAAGCCCATAAT
Organism: Buxus sempervirens; assembly: GCA_947561395.2. NCBI lineage: Eukaryota > Viridiplantae > Streptophyta > Magnoliopsida > Buxales > Buxaceae > Buxus > Buxus sempervirens. Next base: position 17,370,185 of record OX387190.1, on the reverse strand, counting down.
CACTATCTACTTTCTTGGTGATTATAGGGATTATGGACATTGCTGCTTAAATTTCCAAAATCTGTGTTTTTAGAGATTATGTATAAGAAATTATATAAAACATATTATAATAAATAATAACGTTAAAAGTATTATAATGTAATATATTATAATATTATAATATATTAATATATCCTACGCAATATAGTAATATTAATAATTCATATTATATTGATTTACATATTATAATATAATAAACATATTATATTGATTTATTGCCATTAATTATATTATATTTATAATAATTTAATTATATTATATTTATAATATATATACTATTTTACAATTTCATATTGTAATAAATTTCTTATACTAATATAATAAACATAAATTATGTTATTATAATATGATTTATATTATAATATAATATAATATTATAGAAGTCTGCAATTATTATAATTGTTACATATATTATATAATATTATAATAGTATTATATAATGTTACAATAATATTATTATAATACACATAATATAACATTATTATATGATATTATATATAATATTATTAATATATAAATTTGAATATTTAAGTAAAAAGATGCATATTATATAATAATACATACAACTTTAAGTAAGACATTTATTTTTCTATATATATTATATTATATTATTTTTTTATAATCAATGTCAATCAAATTTAATCTCAATAATCAATGTCAATCAAACATGATTTTTAGATTCTAGTTTACAAATCTGACTTCATAATCTTGCTTATCTAAATAGGATTTTTAGATTCTTAAATCTTGGAAATATAATCTGGAATATAAAATCTAGGTTTACTAACAAAAAAAACGAAAAAACACATGTCACTTGAAGATTAATTGATAGTGAAACAGCAAATAATTCATTCCATGCATTTTCAAAAATTTTTAGACCTTCACCGTTCGCACAACTCGATTCCGAAGCAACTCCTTCAAGCCGTTAGCTCCTGAAATTCGGGAAATTCCTCAAGATTTCAAGTACGAACTCCTTCACACAATTTAATCAATCTGAACGCAATACACAGTGTCGCACAGTTAAATTTAGATGAATTGCCAGGTCGATGGGAACCAAATGGGGAAGAAGAAGCACCTGAATCTACAGTCTCGCACAGTTAATCAACTTGAACGCAATCAGTGGGACAAATCAATCATTCTCTTCTCCAACGAACGTGAGGGGAAATCAACAACTTCCAATCGTCTGAGCGCAACAGCAAAAGGAAATAACGAAGGAGGGAGTTTTGAAAAAATTAATTCGTTTCGCCATTTCGCGGGCGCAATAGGAAGGAGAAAACCACGGTCGACTTGCTCTTTGGTCTAATGGTTGAGGCGGTCCAAAACCATTCGGCCGAAAACGTTAGTTTTGGCTCACGGCTGAAAACGAAAACGGCAACGTTAGTCCGTTAGTTTTTGTTTCGGGCATTCATTTAAAATGGGACACGCGTCGCGCAATGGTCGTTCGAACGACCATTCGAACGACCATTGAAAAGAGAGGATTCGGGCTGCGCTAGGTAGGCCCGAATTTCGTCTAGTGGGTCTGATATCCAACTTTACTTATAGCCAACAAGAGGCTAGAGAAATAATTGTAAATGGACAATTCAAGACGAATAGCCCATTTGACTACTAGAAAGTATTTTAACAATAGAATTTACACAATTTTCACGCAACACACTTAGAAATAATACTTTAAGGTTATATATGTATAAAAAAACAAGAAGAATTAATAAGCATTTTTCAAATTGTAGTTCAAAGGTAGCTTTAATATTAGATATATGGACAAGTAAACAAAACATAGGTTATTTGGTTGTAACTGCATATTATAGATGAAAGTTGGAACATGGAAAGAAAGAATAATAGCTTTTAATGCATATTATAGAAAATACCTGCAGTTTGTTGACCTTGAGACACTGTAAGCTTGGCTGCAAAGCCGGAAAATCCATGTTTATAACTGTATATAATAGATTCTGCAGCTGCTTCTTTGCTACAAAATTAAAAAAAAAAAAAGTGCTTCGTTTCATTGAATTCGAATGTTTATATAAACCAAATAATAGGGAAAAATGATCATATGAGGACCCTAAAAGAAAAATTTCTAGAAAGGTTTATTGTTCTTTATTTTGCCTCTTTCACTTAATATATACCTTCCCAAAACTGAAGTAAGGATCTGGTGATGTGAATCAGTGACGAGCTTGGGATCGTTGTGCTTCCTCTTTCCCATGTAAACGATGTGAACCTGTGACTTTCTTATTAAAAACTTCTGTTAAACAACCAGAGCCAAAAGCCTAAATAGCCATTAAGAAACTAGTGGGAACTAAAAACTCCAGTTAATAGATGAACGTAAATGTGTATATCAAAGGGCCCAACATACGTACGCTAACACTTTCAGACTACAAAAAGATTTTTATGGTCACTTACATTGCTACCGGCAACAACTGATGTGGTTAAGATGCCACACTCATTGAGAATGAATAGCATAGGAACGAGATCAAATAAGGGATTTGGATTGCCCTTCTTCGCCATTAAAACCCAATCCACACCTTCTGTTAGTGTACTGTGTTTTTGGGGAAGATGAGATATGAAAAATAGGAGAATGGATGAGTGTTATATAGAATCGTCTTAACCTTGATCCTAGACACATTAATGATGTCATAAATGACTGGGTGTTGGACGTAACGGTGCATCACAACTTGAATTTTCCACATAAAGCTCGCAATGAGAGATGGTAGCAACAACCAGTTGGTTAATTTCTGTTCAATGGGGTCTCGGTCATATCTGGGATAAGATTATATATGGTGTCATTTATCAGCTTACACCTCAAAAAATCTATATAAATTGGTCCCCATGCATCGCTATAAGGTCCTCAAGGTCTACATCTGTGTGTCAGTTTGCTAATTCCGTCTTGTATAGGTAAATCATTAAACATTTGATGAGATAGATAAAAATCAGACGAGAACGAAAAACAAAAAGGCAAGCAATAATTGGAGCACTACGTGAAACTTAAGATGAAAACGACTCAAAAGATTCTTCAATCTGGGGTTGTCAAACGGGCTGGCTGCCAGCGGCACGCCACGGCTGGGCCGGAAAGTCACGGCCAGCCGTCAGGCGTGCCAAACCATACTAATCTTCTCCTCTCATCTACATTACATATAGCAATCAAGCTCTCATTAGGATTCTCTCTTTCATTTTTCCCTGCGATTTATCAGAATAATTTTGGACCCTAAATAGCATAATAATTTTTGATACCATAATAGGATTCCCTCTAACCAATGTGAATTTTTTGGTTACAGGTTGATGTTCAAGTCCTTCAATTCCGGTATAGCTTGGCATTAACGTGACCCCAACCTAACAATGTTTCGTCCCTAAGAATAACTGATCTTCTTAGAAGTAGGGATCAAAAAATAGACTTCAAGAAATAAAATATAAAAAAAATGGTTTTTTTTTTTCAATGTACTCTTAATAGGTTTTAGAAACATTCAACAAGTATACCAAAAACACAGGTTCCTTCAATTGTAACGTAGAACATTTCTCCCATCCAAGCTATTTCACTATTATCTCAATATGTTGTTCAATACCAAATAGATGAAATATCTGGCTATCTCTATGTGCATCATGCATGCAGTGGATCATAATAGAAGAATTCATCTCTTCAAGGCATAATCAAATTAAAAGATATGCATGCACCTCTACATGAGATGGATCAATAACAATCTCAAATCATTATGTCTTTGCATCAAATTTTTAATAGAAAAAGATAACAGACTTTTCATAATATTTTATATGAGATTTCAATGGAAAGAGTAACCATTTTTCCCAAAAATTTGATTTGTTTTAAAAAAGGCTCTTCTTTGTTATCGAATCTACTTTTCCGTTAATCTTGGGCCAGGGTTTTTCCCCCTCACTTCAGCTCAATTTAACATATAATTGATATGTTCTTCCCTTGACAACACTTGGATGAGATATGAATTCAAGTTTATTTATATTAGAAATTCTACATAATTTGAAGGTTCACATACATTAGACTTGAAGGCTTGAAACTTCTCAATATCAGGGTCATTGTTTCAAACAATGATTATTATGATAGATATCGGAATTCTTATTCGTTCTCAATGGTCCAGCTAGGGGTTTTTTCAATTCTTCTAGAGGTCTTAGGCTAGGGTGACCCCTCTCCCATTTTTTTGTTCACTTTGGTAATTGACTTTTTGAGTCGGCATATGCCTAAGGCTGATGGTTGTGGTTGGATTTGAGGCTTTGAGATTGGTATGGATAAGTAAAGATAACCCATTTGTAGTTTTCTGATTATGCCATGGTTTTCTCGGAGGCCTCTGAGGGGTGTTGATACGGTACAATAAGCTTGGTGTAGTGGAATAAGGTGTCATGTAGGGGAATAAGGAGATTTTTGCTTTACGGTGAGGGCTATAGGATTACTATTAAATAATAGTACTCAAAGGATTAGGATAGAATGTTACTACTGCTAAGGTCTTATCTATACCTTATCAAGTTTGTTAGTTTGTTAGCTTATTTATTATTATTAGTTTGTTAGGACGTATGTTTATCTTCAGCTTGTAAACTCTATTTAAAGAGTTCCTTCTCATAAATAAAAGGGAGACCAGTATTTGCAAATTCTCGTGTAGAATTTAGGAGTTATCGGGAAACTCGAATTCCCTATCAAAGGAGGCTCAGGATCCCTCGAAGTATCCTGCAATATCAAAATAGGTTGACGTCTCAAGGTTGATCCTTGGTCCTTGTCAATCAACAAACCCGTAACTCGCTCCCAATCTCAGGGTCGTATCAACTTGGTATCAGAGCCAGGCATGTCCGAACACCGCTTTGAACGTTTGGAAGAAGAGGTTGGAGCGCTCAAGGAGAAGATAGGCACGGTGAACACCAGCCTAGAGCAGATAATGAAACAAATGACTGAGATGACACAGTCAATTGTATCATTGTCAAATAACCGAAGCACAAGCGGTGGACATGAAGGCAGTTCTGCATCTTCACACCAAAATAGAAGTGGATTTCAAGGTTCTGGAATTTTGAATTTTCAAGGGTCAAAAATGGATTTTCCACGTTATGAGGGGGCTGAAGATCCTGCAGTGTGGATTTCAAAAGCAAAGTAGTATTTTGACTTCCACCAAACGGAGGAAGTGGAGAAACTACCAATGGCAGCGTATCATTTGGACGGGGACGTACAAATATGGTTTCAACATTTCAAAGAGGAGAGAGGTACAATAGATTGGGAGTCCCTTAAATCAGAATTACATGTGTAGTATGGGCCTACTAAGTACCGAAATTTCTTTGGAGAATTTTCTAAACTCAAGCAATTAGGAACCGTGAAGGATTACCAATCCGAATTTATGCAGTTGTTGAGCAGGACTGGCAAGCTATTGGTGGAGCAACAGGTAGGCGGGTTCATTAGTGGTCTCAAGGAGAGTATTCGAATTGATGTCCAAGCCAATGAACCAACCACTTTATCATCTGCAATTGGCCTTGCTCGGCTATATGAAGATCGCATAGGAGAGTCACGAAGACCACCCCCTTTTGAATTTCGTAGACAACCCACCACAGCTAACACACCACCACTTCCTTCAGCTACATTAACCCGGCCAAAAACACCGATCATTCGCCGTTTGATAGTAGGAGAATTGAAGGATCGCCGAGAAAGGGGACTTTGCTTCAACTGTGATGACAAGTTCGGTCCAGGCCATGAATGTAAGAAGCTCTTTCTTATTGAAGGGATTTTTGAAGTGGAGGAGGCACCTGACTCCGGATCCGATTTAGAGGAAGAAGAGCCACCACCTGAGATTAGCCTACACGCGATCGCAGGGACTCATTCTCATCAAACTATGAGAGTTAGAGGAAGGATTTGGGAATGTTAGATTCACAATTTTGGTGGACTCTGGCAGCACCCTTAACTTCCATAAACGAGGAGTTGGCTATGAAGTTGGGGTTGAAACCAGAAGGAGGAAGGTTTATAGTAGCAATTGCTAATGGAGAGAAGATGCTAAGCAATGGGGTTTGTAGGTGAGTGGAGGTATTAGTTCAAGGACTGACATTTTCAATAGATTTTCACCTCTTACCCATGGAAGGATGTGGGGCTGTTTTTTGTACTCAATGGTTAAGGAAGTTGGGCGCCATCATTTGGGATTTTGAAGGATTGTGGATGCGATTCTGGTGGGGAGGAAGAAAAGTTGAGTTACGTGGCTTTCATGTGCCACAAAACCGAATACTGTGCAACTTGTCTTTACAAAAAACCATCAGGAAGAGCAAAAGGGCTATTTTATTTCAAATGGGAGACACTTCTTCCAAGGCTACGTATGATTTTGAATCAAGCCGAGCTCCAGATTTAATGGGTTTATTGGAGAGGCATGTAGCATTATTCATGGAGCCCACAGGACTTCCCCCAAGATGCTCACAAGACCATCGTATACCATTGAAAACAGGAGCTGGCCCCATCAACGTTAAACCATAGAGGTGTCCTCATTATCAAAAGGACGAAATTGAGAAATTGGTTGCTGGACTACTCAATTCATGAGTTGTTAGGACTAGCACAAGTCCCTATTCTTCTCTAGTTCTCTTGGTAAAGAAGCATGATGGATCGTGGAGACCATGTGTGGACTACCGGGCACTCAATGACGTCACCATTAAATATAAATTTCCCATCCCCGTGATTGATGAGTTACTTGATGAATTACATGGGGCTCAATTTTTCAAAAAATTGGATCTACGTTCTGGTTACCACCAAATACGCATGTGTCCAAATGACGTGGAGAAGACGGCATTCCGCACACATCATGGCCATTACTAATTTTTGGTCATGCCCTTTGGGCTCACCAATGCCCCGTCTACATTTCAAGCCACCATGAATGTGGTATTCCATGATTTTCTCAGAAAATTTGTGTTGGTCTTTTTGATGATATTTTAATATATAGTTGTAGTTGGTAAGACCAATTGAAGCATGTAGAGATGGTGCTCAAAAGATTAAGTGACCATCGATTTTTTGTGAGAAAGGAGAAATGTCAATTTTGCCTTCGCGAGGTGAATTACTTGGGGCATATTATTTCTAGCACTGGAGTAGCCATGGACCCCGACAAAATTAAAGCCATGGTGTCATGGCCCAAACCTGCAATGCTAAAGGCTTTATGGGGTTTCCTTGGTTTAACAGGGTACTATCGGAAATTCATAAGAGGCTATGGTGAGATTGCAAAACCACTCACTAGTATGCTTAAAAGAGATGCTTTTGAATGGTCCCCTGAAGCAGCAGAGGCATTTGACAAACTAAAGATGGCTATGACAACAGGGCTCGTGTTAGCCATGCCAAAATTTTCAAAGCCCTTTGTAGTTGAGTGCGATGCTTCCGGTTCTGGTCTCGGGGCAGTATTAATGTAAGATGGTAAGCCAATAGCTTTATTCAGCCAAGCTCTCAAGGGCAAGAATTTGGCCTTGTCCACCTATGAGAAAGAAATGCTGGCCTTAGTGAAGGCTGTGTAGAAATGGAGGCTGTATCTCCTTGGTTCGAGATTCATTGTCAAAACTGACCAAAAAAGCTTACAGTACCTTTTGGGACAGACCATTACGACACAAGCTCAGCAGAAGTGGCTAGTTAAATTGTTGGGATATGACTTTGTCATTGAATACAAGAAGGGGGTTGAAAACGGTGCAGCAGCTGGTCTCTCCCGAATTTATGAAGGAGATATGGAGCTAGAAACACATGATAGTACCATGGGAGAGTTGCAGGCCATTACTCATATTATTCCTAAGTGGGTAGAACTAATAAAGGAGGAGGTGGCCAAGTCTCCAGAATTGCAAACATTAGTCAAGAATATTGAAGATGGAGAGGCTGTGGGTCCCTGGGCATATAAAGAAGGCATTGTTTTCTACAGAAATCGTATGTATCTCCACCCTGCTTCTCCACTTATTCCAATCATCATACAAGAATTTCACTCAAGTGCACATGAGGGGCTGCACAAATCCCTACATCGCAAAAGACAGAATTTTTATTGGAAGGGAATTAAGGGCCACGTGAAAAATTTTATACAAGAATGTGGGGTCTGTCAAGCTCATAAATTAGAACATATGCACCCAGCTGGTCTTATGAGTCCATTACCAATACCACAGCATGTGTGGACTGCGATCTCCATGGATTTTGTTGAAGGTCTTCATAGATCAAAAGGCAAAACTACTATCTTTGTGGTGGTGGACCGTTTGTCTAAATTTGAGCACTTCATCCCCATTACTCATCCATACACAGCTGTTGGCATTGCTCGCATATTTTTTGATACCATTTTTAAATTATATGGGCTTCCTGAATCTATTGTTTGTGATCGTGACCCTATATTTACCAGTGTGTTTTGGAGAGAATTGTTTCTACAGGGTCTCAAGTTCAATTTTAGCTCGGCCTACCACCCACAAACGGATGGCCAAACTGAAGTTGTGAATTAGACCTTGGAAATGTACCTCTGCTGTATGACAAGCTCATGATCGCAAGATTGGGCTACTTGGCTACCATGTGTGCAATACTACTACAACACCAGCATCCACTCAGCTTTGCAAAAAACTCCCTATGAAGTTTTATATGGTTGAATCCCTCCAGCTTGTTGGCTTATGTTCAAGGCACAGCAAAGGTGGTAGTAGTGGAGCAGTTTTTGGTAGAGCGGGACGCGATCCTTAGGGAGGCTCGAGAGAACTTAGCCAAAGCTCAGAATCGAATGAAATTGCTCCATGATAAGAAGCATGTTGATCGCTCTTTTGGAGTCAATGACTGGGTGTATCTAAAGCTTCATCGATCCATATCTCCAACAGACACTAGCTCAGCGCAAAAATCAGAAATTGGCTCCCATATTTTTCGGTCCTTACCAGGTCAGTGAAAAGATTGGAGCTGTTGTTTATCGATTGCGCTTGCCTCCAAATTCGAAGTTGCACCCGGTGTTTCACATTTCCTTGCTTAAAAAAAAATTGGAGACAATGATGTTGTTGGGTCTGAATTACCCTCTTCAGTATGTAAGCCATTGCTTCAACTTCCTGTTCCTCAAGCAATTCTAGACACAAGGAAGAACAAAGGTAAATTGGAAGTCCTAGTTCATTGGCAACACTATTCTCCTGCTGATGCCATATGGGAAAATTATGATGAGTTTTACTTGCGCTTTCCAAAATTTCCCCTTGGGGACAAGGGATATTTTGAGAGAGAGGGGAGTTGATACGGTCCAATAAGCTTGGTGTAGTGGAATAAGGAGATTTTTGCTTTATGGTGAGGGCTATGGGATTACTATTAAATAATAGTACTCAAAGGATTAGGATAGAATGTTACTACTGCTAAGGTCTTATCTATACCTTATCAAGTTTGTTAGTTTGTTAGCTTCTTTGTTATTATCAGTTTGTTAGGATGTATGTTTATCTTCAGCTTGTAAACTCTATTTAAAGAGTTCCTTCTCATAAATAAAAGGGAGACCAGTATTTGCAAATTCTCGTGTAGAATTCAGGAGTTCTCGAGAAACTCGAATTCCCTATCAAAGGAGGCTCAAGATCCCTCGAAGTATCTTGCAGTATCGAAATAGGTTGACGTTGCAAGGTTGATCCTTGGTCCTTGTCAGTCAACAAACCCGTAACTTGCTCCTAATCTCAGGGTCGTATCAGGTGTGTTGCTTGGGTCTAAAGTAATCTTCGGTGTTTCGAGATGATTTCTGGATTCAAAGTGAACTTAGGTAAGAGTAGCATCTTGGGTATTCACGTGGATCCCACTAGGCTTCAAAGTTTTGCTGATATGCTATAGGGTACCCATTGCTTCTCTTCCCCTTAAATATCTAGGTCTTTGTTGGCTGATAATCCAAGGTCTGCTCGTCTTTGAGCCCCTTTGCTAAAAAAGGTCGAGCAGAGACTTGCCCATTGGAAGAAAAGTTGACTTTCTCTTGGTAGTAGTGTTACCCTGCTTCGTTCTGTCTGGGCTAACATCCTGATTTACTTACATCCCCTTTATAAATCTCCTTGTGGGTTGATTAAGGTGATCGAGAAAATAATGAGGGATTTTTTGTGGGAAGGTGCTGGTCCCAAAGGGGATGATTTGGTTAGTTGGGAGGTGGTGTGTAGAGAGGTTAGAAAGGGTTGGCTGAACTTGGGCAACATATCAACTATCAACTGGGTAACCCGGGAGGAAACTTGGGATGAACTGTAAACCCAGACATCCTTGGTTCAAAACCTCCTACTGGTGCTCTCTAATTTAAATGATATATGAGCCTTGAGGGTCGGTTCATGTATCCGGGGGTTTACTTCCCTACGCTGGGTCCAATAGAGGCCTTGCCTAGGATAGGTTCCCACGTTAAACAAAAAAAATTGCGAAAAAAAAAACTCATCACTTGTATCTAAATCTCTTTACATTCATGTCGATTATGATAGCAATCCAAAAAGTTCACAATATGTTTGAATGAAGAGGCGCAACTGCATAAATAAATTGACATGAATTTGGAGCAGGGAATTACTGAAGTCTGAAAACAGAGGGCCTCTACATAAGTATCTAAAAACAAGCAGCGATATTATGAAACGTTTTTTACGAAAATACACTTATTCAAAAAGGCATTGGAACTAAAATTCACGGAATGAAGGGTTGTATATTGAAAGTGTTGGGATTGACACACGTTATTGGGAAATACAACGAGCTGGACTTTGATGTGCCTACAATAATTTTACTAGGACATTGTTACAAGGGAAAAGGCTTTCTTGTTTGCCTCATCTAGTTTAGTTGTCTGGTGAGACATGGGTTTTCTTGGGGAAAATTGGTTTTTGGTGATACTTTTCAAAATAATTTAGATACAATTGACCAATTCTCGAAAATTAGAAATTAGTGATAATTGTTTTTAAATAATTGAGATTCAGTGTCATTTTACTATTCATGAAATTTTTTTTTTTCAAAAATACCCTAAAAAAACTTTCAAACCTCACTTGTACCTAAATGAGTGGAAAGGTTTTCAAAGTCTTTTGAGGACATGCTCGGAAGAAAGTCTCAGGAAAAACATGACACTGAATCTCAATTATTTAAAAAAAGTATCACTAATTTCCAATTTTCGAGAATTGACAGACTGAATTTGAATTATTTTGAAAAAGTATCACTAAAAACCAAATTTCTTGTTTTTCTTTCCATGTGAACTGATGATATAGCCATACATTTGTCCACCCGACATTTGATCCTCCTTTCGGGAAGTGTGAATGGTTTTTATTACCTGTGTACTTATTGATTTTTTTTTTTTTTTTTTTTTGGTAGAAAGCCATTACTAGGCCATTTCATTAACAAAAAGGAACAATACATCATACATAACAGCATTCACCATTGAGCACATGAAAACACAAAAAAGAGACTTCATACCCAGGGCTAGAATACCAAAGACACCACCACCAACAGTAATTCTAGTATTTGCACCAAGCAAAAGCAAATTCAGGCATACGGCCAAGGCCGAAAGATCGACCTGATGGAAATCCATCAGAAGCACCTGAGGAAGAGCCCGATAACAGGCGGATTTGAAGAGTCCACAAAGGGGATATAGTCACCAACAGAGATGCGACGAAACAGGGAAGGATCGAATCACTGATCCTTACAGAAATGAGGCGCAAAGACCAACATATTGTTAGGGAAGCACCCTGGATCCTAAGTCCAAGCATCACATGGACTGACAAAATAAGGCCATCGGTCTTGATCGGAGTCAAGAGACGGCAAAACCTGATAACAACAACTAACAAAAAACTAGAACCTAACTGATAGACAACTTGAAGAAAAACCCACAACCAAAAACTAACAACAGTGATGAAGTGCGGAGGTAGAGAACGAACGATCGGATGACAGAAATTGCCGGTCAATCCAAGACCGGATCGTCACCGACCGATGCTGTTGTCAACGTCTGCCTCATCCTTGTCGTCTTCAGCCTCAGCGGTGAGCTCCATCAAAACACCAGCACTCAATTCTAGTTGCCGCTCAACTCCGACCACCGGAAAATCTTGACAACCACAGTGAACGTGAAGGAGCTGGATGCGTCACCTTCATTTTGTCGACCTTGATGCCTTTGACGCCTTCGTCTCTCACCGTACTTATTGATTCTTGCGTATGTCAAATTGGATACTTGGTACCCCCATATTTCGTGACAATACTCATTATCTCCATCAATGTTTGCAACTCTCCACCACCCCAACTTGTGGCCCCTTGATGGCTGTTTATTTGGACCATCACCCTGAATAGCAGGTGTAGACACCCCAAAATTGCACCATTTTTGATAAATCTTGAAGAAGAGAAATATTTTATTGGAATTTTCAATTCTTAGCATGGGGTTTGAGATCCTTAACCCATTTGAATCCAAAACCACAAAGGAAAAGGCCCGAATGCAATCTTTTGTGCAAAGTCAAACTTTTTTCGATTAAATTTTATTGACTTTTGACCCCAGAAAATGAAATATTTTTTAAAGCAAGATTTCAAGATAATTTTTCTAGGAATCAGGTTTTTAGCAATGTTATTGCATAAATGAATTTTTGAGATTTTAAATCTTGACGAATACCTTGGTATTAACATGTTGAACCTTTTTACAAGACCTGAAAAACCGGAATTTTGCCTTGAACTGGAAAGTTGACTTTTTATTCACTTGGAATTTGGGTTTGGAACTATTTTTAATGGATTCAAATGGGAGGGGAGGGGGGGGGGGGGGGGGAGGTGTTTGCTTATTTTCATGTAATATCTTAAGTAAATGGAGATTAAAAAATACGAGGACATTTACTTAAATGATATTACATGTAAATAAGTATTGCCTGTGCAGGTAAAGGTCAGTGCCATGCAAAAGCTGTGTAGAGAAGCATTTTTTCTTGTATCCGAAAATAAATGTCGGATACAAACAATTTTGATTGTATCCGATGGATAATGTCGGATACAAATATTATTGCTTGTATCTGACCTGAGTTGTCGGATACAAGTGTTTTGCTACAAACTTGGAAAACTCCGAGAGTTTTTACTTTTTTACTGTTTTACCTCTGTCCAAGTGAAGAAAGGAACCCCTGCCTCTGTGCTTTCAGAACTCCAGGTAAGCCTGGAACTCTTTTCTTTTCTAGTTTAATTTCTAGAATTATTCGGTCTTCTACCTCTTCTGTAGAATAAGGCCTATGTGTGTGTTTGTTACCCAAACCTACTTCTAAGTACCTCAAGACTACTCTCTAGCAGTAAAACGTGAAGAGAGAGCTAGGGGAAAGGGAGATAGGTGGATTCGTAGGGCAGACCCCCATATGTGATAATCTTAGAAATGTATAGTTTTAATGTTTTGTTTAGGATGTGTGATGATTTATTGATGAAATATGGAGGAATACAATAGATCTATGCTATTCATAGCATTAGATCTTGTTTTTCTTATATATTTCAATTTTTCACCTTGTTTTCTCCTTTTTTTATGCTTTTTGATGTTTTTAGTCATTTGGGCTAAGATCTTGGATCCGCCATTGTCCATATGGTAGATCTGGGATCAGAAGCCTTCCAGTAATCTCTAGGGTTTCATGAGGTGGTTTTTTAGTCCTTTTTGGTTTTTGAGAGAAGACCTTATAGTCTAAGCTCTCCCATTTTGATTTTTTCCATGAACGTGAGTATATTTGGTCTGATTTATTTGATTTAATGAAAAATATGGGCTAGATCTATGCCCTGGATTGTTCAGATTCAGTTCTACATCATGAAGTGGTTTCGGAGTCATTTTTGGTTTTTGAGAGAAGACCCTACGGTCTAAGCTCTCCCCTTTTGATGTTTTTCATCAACGTGGGTATATTTGATTTGATTTCTTTGATCTAATGAAAAATATGAGCTAGATCTATGTCCTGGACTGCTCAGATTCAGTTCTGCAATTTTTTATAAAAATGATTTTTTTTATGCCTAGATTTCAAGGATTTAATTTAAAGCTTGATTTTGAAGTTTTCATTTCAAATTTGTTTTCTTTTGATTTCAGTCAATCATTTTTATTAGCAAGCATTTTTATAGCATGAAAAAAAACTTGGCAACCACTTTATGTGGATGAATAGGGGTGCCTAACACCGTCCCCTATTTATAATCTAATCCCCTTACCCATATCTGGATTTTTATTTTAAAATAGAGTTATTTTTACTCTAATTTTGCTTATTTTGATGATTTTGGTCTCCATTTACACCTAAGAATTGAATGGTGGCGACTCTTCTCTTTTTGAATCCTGTGTGATGATAGGAAAGTCACGAGATCGATTTTTTCCATGTCTCACAACTGGCGACTCTGCTGGGGACCTATGGATTTAAGCCATGATTAGTGTATTGGCTCATGCTTTTATTTATCTTTGAATGATTGTTGTTTTGTGTATTTTATTTGTGCATGTTGTTGTATTTCAAATCTGATTTGTATGATTAGAAAATTCATAGGATAATGGCATGTATGTTTTGCTTGGTTATGTCTAGAATCATGTTTAGGGGCCTTATCTTGTCATACATGCTTATTTGTTGCATTTTTATGATAACATACTTTGCTTTGGGGGTTTAATGCCATGACTTGATGATGGAAATGAAGAGCATAAACTCAGTAAATTCAATAGGTATTTTTGAGGGCTTTCAAGCATGGTTCCCCTAATTAAAACACCTCTTGTACCATATTGATTAGTTGCTGTATTTTTAGGCTTCGATTCAGGTATGAATGATGCATTTTGAGCATGAAAATGAAGAGTATGAAACCTAGGAATTCAGTGGGTATTTTTGGGGGTTTTCAAGCATGTTTTTCCTAATAAAACACTTCTTGTACCATGTTATTAATTGCTGGATTTTTAGGCTTTGATTTGGGTATGAATAATGTGTTTTGAGCATCACAATGAAGAGCATGAAATCTGGAAATTTAGGGGATGCTTTTGGGTTTCAAGCATGCTTGTCATGGTTTAATTGTTGTTTGTTTAATATGATAACATGTTTGTGTGATACTTTTTGGGTATGAGATAATTATGTGCATATTTAGGTGTTTTTACTATCTTGTTGACTTGTGTTTATTTACTTCCAATATGATGTTATATTTGCCTTGGCTTGAAAATGTATGCATGGCTGCGAAAAAGAGTGGCAAGGGGCTGGGACGTTGTGAATGCACCTTAAATTTCAAATGTACTTGAGCACTTTAAACTTTTTTCACAGCCTACCCATTACCTATAGGAAGTTGAACCCGAATGTGTGTAGCTTGACACAACGAGGTCGTTACTTCGGAAAGCGAAAGTGAAAATATTCACCTTAGAACTTTGAGTCAATGATGTGATGACATTGTGGATCTTTGATTTTGGTCATCACCAGACTTGAGCTCTAAGTTGCCAATAAACCAAAACCCAAAAACCATGCGCTTGAAGGTGGAGAAACATTTTTCAGCTAAAGTAAACAATTACGTTTGGGGAATTGGGTGCAATTGAGGGAAGGCCGTTTGCATGTTTCACAGGCCAAGGTATAATATGAGTACCATATTGAAGGTAACACAAGGTGGCAAGGTAAATGCATTTTTTTAATTACCTTCATATCATGTAAAGTAAGACCCATGGTGTCCCTATGCTTGGGATGAAATTATTCCCAATGAAGTTTGTACCCTAAGATTGGTGTATCCTATATAAAGAGTTTTTTTACTCTTGTCAGAAGTGATCCTACCCAAAATCCATGTAGGAGGCAACCAAAAGTACAAAATCCATGAATATGGTGTTTGACTTTGGAAGGAACCTATGCCCTCATGAATGTTCATGTATTTTTGCAAGTATAGTGTCAAAGTCCCACTGGAGATTGTATTTAGAAGCCAAATCAAAGTGAACATTAAGTGGGAGTAAAGATAACCTAATGTGTACAAATCTGGGGAACAAATGAGTCAAAAAAAGGGCTATTTCGGTTAACTGACAACCCAGGTCGGCAAAGCAATATAGCATTTGTATCCGATACTTATTGTCGGCAAAAAGGTTTTATGTGTGTATCCGATTATTTATGTCGAATACAATAAATCATACCTTTATCCGACCTGATATGCCGGATACAATTCATAAACTTCCAAATTAATTTTTTATCCCAATTTTTGAATATAAAATGCCCAAAACATTGTAAATAACCTGTGGGCACCTCAATGGGAATATGAAAAGATAATTTCAAGGTTCAAATGATCTAGCAAAGGATTCAACTTAATCTTGGAACATAAATTCATCATTTCCCTCAAGCTTAAAGAAGATACATTAAAGGGGGGCCAAGGTGTCATATTTCTTAATACCAATTCATCTCAAACATGTTTCAATCAAACTTTTGAACTTGAAAGCAGAAGAAATTTTGCAAATCAATTGAAATCTTTGTGGGACACTTGGAAGCCCTAAAATATTCCAAAAAAAAAAAACCTTTGGTTTGTCTTTTTCGTACCAATCAATTCAAATTTTTGTGGGACCTTTGGAAGCCTTAAAATATTCCAAAAAACCTTTGGTTGGCCTTTTTTCGTATCAATCAATTCAAATTTTTGTGGGACACTTGGAAGCCCTAAAATATTCCAAAAAACCTTTGGTTGGTCTTTTCGTACTAATCAATTCAAATTTTTGTGGGATACTTGGAAACCCTAAAATATTCCAAAAAACCTTTGGTTGGTCTTTTTCGTACCAATCAATTCAAATTTTTGTGAGACACTTGGAAGCCCTAAAATATTTCAAAAAAACATTTGGTTGGTCTTGTAACGCCCCGAACCCGGGTTAGTGCAAACCGACACCCGACCCGAACCCAGTTCGCTACTGTAACAACCCGAATTTAGTTCAACAACCAAATCCGAGGTGTTACTGGCCCATCTCAAATACATCATCAATAATATACCAGACCAAAGAATTAAAATCCATTCACTTTATTATACTATCAGAGTTGCGGAAACAAGTATGTGCAGAAGTGTAGTTTAAAATCCTCAAATAAACATATAGTTTGATCATCAATCATTAATATCAAAGTCTGGT
Organism: Buxus sempervirens; assembly: GCA_947561395.2. Lineage (NCBI taxonomy): Eukaryota > Viridiplantae > Streptophyta > Magnoliopsida > Buxales > Buxaceae > Buxus > Buxus sempervirens. The sequence goes on along the minus strand of OX387190.1, from coordinate 17,353,227 downwards.
AAAATAAACTGGTTACTATCTCTCTCATCTCTCTAATACATCAAATCCAAATGAATAATAATTTAATCAAAAGTACTAAGTCTATATCAATCATCCACCTCAAACAAGATCCGGATAATAGTAATCCTCCGGTGTATACTCGGCTACCTCTCCCTGGAAATCACTAAGATCCCCCTCTCGCGTATCAGCTGAAAAATGAAATAAAAGTAGGGTGAGATACGAATATCCCAGTAGGTAACACATGCATGATTAAACAGTTAATATAAGTAAAGTATCAGTTCATGCACGATTAAGCAATATCGACTAATCAGGCTCGTATAATCATTGATATCATTCATGAATACAAAACAGTTTGATAAACAGTTCTAGAAATGAATTTCAGCAAGTTTAATATAAGAATCCAATAACCAAATCAATAACATACTTCATACTTTGCTAGGATGCACTAAGCAGTCACATCTGATCAATACCTCAATCACATGCCTCCAGCATGTATACAATAATAATATCAAGTGTTGTGATTTCAGTGTCGTTTGTAGGACTCACAAAGATAGATAAACCTTTTGAGATGATTCTCAACCAATTGCTATACCACCGTATGACTTAGGAGTAATGTTACTAATGATACTCAAGTCCCATGCAGCGCAGCTTAGACAAGAGCCGTAGTCACTGACTTATTGCACACGTACCCATCAGAGTTGGCATGTACCACCAGCATGCAGTACCAGAATCAATACATGGAGATGGTCGCTTATCCACATGTACAGGGAATCACCAACGGCTCACCGGGGTGTCCCTCCAGACATAGGACATTCCCAGACAAACTAACTTGCAAAGGAAGCGCGTCGCATATAGGAGTAACTCAACCCAAATGACATATCCCTCAGCTATCTAGCTACAACTATGGATCCATAACCAGCTATACCCACTAGACTCCAAAATTCCCTAAAATATAATATTTCTATAAGGGTTGGTGCTTAGCGGCATATAAAGGTTAAATCTGTCAAATACTTCAATATTCGGTCATATGAGTTCTGAATTCTCTTTATAAAGTTTTCTGGTTTATAGTGTCATTTAGAAGATGTTCATGTAAATAAATACTAGTTAGGTTTTCCAAAAACTAGGTTTCTCCATTTCTTTCAAATTTTGGCAACTAATGCCCTAAATACCTTCCTAATTTATTTTTCTGTAAAACAGGGAATTAGATAATTTATTTTGGTCTTAAAACATCTTAATTAATCATTAAAATTGTCTAAAAATAGTTTGGAATTGAATCAGGATTTGAAATTACGAAAATCTGCAAAATCTGAACAGAGTGCCCAGGATCGCCCCGGCGGTCTGTGGTCGGCGGTAGTTCAAATCAGAACGCCGACGATACGTCTTCAAGCGGTCTACGGCGGTCTACGATTTATAACGAGCGCCTAAGATCGCCGATGATCGTCGAGCACAGTCGAGGTCGGCGGCTGTTCGAAAACGCACAGAATCAGTTCCAAAACATGATTTTTCTCGTCTAAACTCATTCTAACATATTTATAACATGATTATCTAAATATATACATCATTACATCTCATAAAAACATGCTTTTGTCGATTAATCACATGTAAATACAAAAACGAAGGTAAACGGTGTCACCTACCTCTTCTACGCTGGTTCCTCTCCTTCTTCTCCAAAAAAGAGTCCTCACAGGCGCAAGGTAATCCCTGGACGATGAAGAAGTCAACCTAGCACCCTTCCTTCTTCCTCTTCTTCTTCTTCTCCTTCGGTCGCTTGGTTTGTCGCTTGCGGCTGAAGGTGACGAGCGAAAATAATAACGCGTATAAGTTTAGGTTATTTTAATAGGTATTTATACTCTCCGATCCCATGTATCTCACATACACAAAACTCCATACGCACACCCAATCAGAATACATACCTCAATATCTCATGATCGGACGGTCAGATCTGCGTCTAATTCTGGATCTCCACTAATTAGATCATCCCCTACAATAATAAATTATTTCCATCAATTATAACTCTCAACAATATTATTTATTAATTTAATTTATTATTTAAGGAAAATTCGGGGTTTTACAGGTCTTTTTCGCACCTATCAATTCAAATTTTTGTGGGAAACTTGGAAGCCCTAAAATATTCCAAAAAAAAACCCTTTTGGATGACCTTTTTCGTGCCAACCAATTCATTTCTTGTGGGACATGTTGGAAGTCCTAAAATATTCCAACAATTCTCTGGATGGTCTTTTTCGTACCAACCAATTCATAGGCCTCTAGAAGCCTGAGTAATTCTAGAAACCTTTTGTTTAGGTCGTCTAAAAGCCTCTGAATTTTAGACACAACCTTTTTGGGCCGTTTCAAAGCTTCTGAATTTCAAACATCAATCTCTTTGGGCCGTCTAAAAGCCTCTGAATTTTAGATACAACCTTTTTGTGCCATTTGAAAGCCTTTGAATTTCAAACATCAATCTCTTTGGGCCATCTAAAAGCCTCTGAATTTTAGACACAACCTTTTTAGGCCATTTGAAAGCCTCTGAATTTCAAACATTAATCTCTTTGGGCCGTCTATAAGCCTTTGAATTATAGACACATATCTTTGGGCCGTCTAAAAGCCTCTGAATTTTAGACACAACCTCTTTGGGCCGTCCAAAGGCCTCTGAATTTTAGACACAACTTTTTTTGGGTCGTTTGAAAGCCTTTGAATTTCAAACATCAACCTTTTTGGGCCATCTAAAAGCCTCTGAATTATAGACACACATCTTTGGGCTGTTTGAAAGCCTCTAAATTTCAAATATTAATCTCTTTGGGTCGTCTATAAGCCTCTGAATTATAGACACATATCTTTGGGCTGTTTGAAAGCCTTTGAATTTCAAACATCAATCTCTTTGGGCCATCTATAAGCTTCTGAATTATAGACACATATCTTTGGGCCGTTTGAAAGCCTCTGAATTTCAAACATCAATATCTTTGGGCCATTTGAAAGCCTCTGAATTTCAAACATCATATCCTTTGGGCCGTCTGAAAGCCTCTAAATTTCAGACATTTCTCATTCTTTGGGACCTTTTGGAAGCCTTTAAATTCCAAATATTCTTTTGGATGGTCATGTGTACCAACCACTTTTCTACACAAGGTCAATTTCGACCAAAAAAAAGAAAAGAACAAATATAAAAAAAATTAGGAAAGCAAAAACAAAACAGAAAATTGTAATTCAAACTCATGTTCACCCAAGCATGCATACATACATCCATAAATTGTGTGAGTTTGAGTTGATTGTGTTTCTTTTTTTCTTCTTTTACCAGGTTTCTCTTTGTGGCAATCATTGCTACGCAACGAAGTCCATACTTGCTAAGATCAAGAGCTCACACCATGAATCCCACTGAGAATCAAGCCACTGTTCCTACTCAAGACTTTGCTCAACTGCAAGAGCAAGTAGCGGGGCTCGCCCAAATGCTAGAAAACTTACTGGCTGTTTAGGCCCAGCAAGCCCAAGCCCAGAACCAAGCCTCCACTTCCCACCAAGCACCTCCACCTCAAACCAACATTCCACCTCCAGCTCAACTTATCCCTGAACCCATTTCTGAACCTATCCCTGAACCTATACTGATCAGGGATGATAATGTTGAATTTGAGAAAGAGAAGGAAAAGGAAAGAGCGAGGGACGAGATGGAAAGGAAGTTCATGAATAAGCTGGAGATGATACAAAAAAAGCTGAAGGAAGTGAAGGGGGTGAATGCATTTGGAGGCACGAATTTCGAAGACCTATGCCTATACCCTGATGTAAGTCTACCAGCCAAATTTAATTGCCTAGATTTTGATAAATATGATGGCACGGGTTGCCCAATGAGCCATTTGAAGTTATACTGCGGGGCTTTATGCCAGTTTGGCTAGGATGACAGCATACTGATTCAGCTGTTCCAGAGGAGCTTAACTAGAGCTGCTTTGAGGTGGTTTTCCACCTTGGATCATGGAAGGATAAGGTGGAAGGATAGATGCCTTTTTAGTGCAATACAGATTCAACACGGAGATCGTGCCAAATCGGTACGACATGATGAGGATGAGCAAGGGAAAAGATGAGTCAGTGAGGCAATATGCCAAGAGATGGAGGAAGGCTGCCTCTCAGGTCAGGCCACCCATGTTGGAACCAGAAATGATTTCCACATTCATTAGCACACTGGGGCAGCCATTCTACAGTCACTTGGTGGGTCAGACTACCACCAATTTTGCTGCCCTGGTACAAGTGGCCGATCGGATTGAGGATGGGATCAGATCCGGCAAGATAATTGATCATTCCACCATGGTCAGTCAACAAGACTCCACTCATAACAAGGGGCTTAAATGAAAGGTCCATTAAATCATTGTCCATCGTGTCAAAGATGTTCATAAGAGGTGGATCAGGGATGGAAGAAGGGTAGAAAGGTTCTGGTTTAGGGATGTGGAAGTGCACTAGAGGGAGTCCCAAGAAGGTCTCTTCGTCATCATCTTCAATGACGTGTACTTACTGATGCATTGCCCTTTCTTGAAGGTATAATCTGAAAATTTGCCCTGGTCGCCCAATCAGTAAAGCTGGGTCAAACTGTACTTCACTGCCTTGGTTACTGCTAACCTGATTCACAGATCCACTAGCGGAAGCCTTAGAGTGATCCGGGAGAGGATTTGTGGCTGTGCCCGCAGGTGGAGTTGGTGCTGCTGGTGTTGGGGGATCAACTGAGATCTTTTTACTATTGATCAGATCTTGAATGTCATGCCTCAAATCCCAGCATCGATTGGTGTGATGCCTAGGAGCACTGGAATGATATTCACACCTTTCTGCTGCATTATAACTTTGTGAGTTAACCATCCTGGGATTAGGAGGCTTGATTTGAAGGTACCCCCTTCTTCAGCAGCGTGGCCAATAACTCAGCTAGGGTGTAAGGCAACGGGGTGAACACCCTTTTCATTCTTGCCTTTGCTTCTTCTCTGGTTCTTCTCACAGGTTGATAAGCAGGCTGCCCCTGGCCTTGTGGTGCCACAGCCTCAGGCCTTTGAGAAAAGTGGTAAGGCTATGCAAGCTGTACATAGTTAACTGCCTGGGCTTCTTGCTTTCTGGGCTCTTGCCCCTGGTTCCTGTTGCTCTGTCCTACTGCTGTTCTTCTTTGTGTAGGGCCCTGGCCACTGCCATCTATCTTTCCAGCTCTTACAGCGTCTTCAATCCTGTCGGCCGTCAAGATTAGATCATTAAAGTTGGAAGTACTTTGCCCCAATAGCAGAGAGAAAAATGGCTGTCCTAACGATGCTATGAACAAGTCATTTCCTGTTCGAGCAGTGGTGGTTGAACTAGTGTATCCAATTCTTTCCATCGCTTGGCATACTCCACTACTGATTCCTGGTTCTTCTTTGTTAGCTTCTGTAGCTCTGCCCTGGTCTGTACTATCTGGTTGTTCAATCGATACTGCTGGATGAACGCTGCCGCCAAATCATTCCATGTCTTAATCTTGGTTTTGTCCAAACTCAAAAACCAAGTGTAGGTTGCCCCAGTCAGCGACCTTTGGAAAAACTGTACCATTATCTTCTCGTCCTTGGCATATTGGCACATATCTCCTGAGTACAAGCGTAGATGGTTCAACGGGCATCCAGTGCCATCAAACTGATGAAGATATGGGCACTTGAATTTGTGTGGAAGTTGAACATCTGAGAAGAAACAGAGGCTATCCAGAGTAGCCTCATTAGGAACCGCACTAGGTCGCAATTGTTTCACCTCTTCTCACAGTGCGTCTACTTCTACTTTGTTTGCCGCCATCTTTTCTTCGAACTAGACCTGCTGAGTCCTGTACCAGTCTTTTCCTTCCTATCCTAGTTGGACAGGTGCAATGGTCTGAGGGAGAGGTACTGCTTGTGGAGGCGGAGGTGCTCCTGGGGGATATACCGGGTAAGGTGGTGGAGCTTCTGCCTGTGGTGAGGCAAGTGGTGGGGCAAGTGGTTGTTGCTGAGCAACTGGTGCAGCAGGTGGGACAAGCCTTAGTTCTCTCAGCTCTGCCATTAATTCTTGGATAATGGTACCCATGTTATCGATCCTTTGTTGCAGATCAACTACTGTCTGTGCTTGGCTAGATTCTGCTTGGTCCTGTCCTGATGGTGTTTGTTCTCTCGATTGATCCATCTCAAACCTTTTCCTGGATCTTAACAGGTACAGGCTTCAGAAAGCTATTTTGGTACCTGAGGAAAACAACCAGCAAATATTAGTACAACTCATATTAAATTCATTATCTGTTTAATCTTTGAATATTTCAAATGAGCAAAACATGATTATTGATTTATTCTAACTGTCCTAAGATAGTTAGGGAAGAGAACCTAAAGGAATTAAAGAAGGATCTATTTTAGAACCCTGAACTGATCTATTTTAGCCAACTGGCTGGGAGAGAGAACCCCTAGATTAAACTGGTCTATTTTAGCCGAACGGCTGGGAAAGTGAACCCTAAGCTAATCTATTTTAGCCAAACGGCTGGGAAAGGGAACCTTAAGCTGATCTATTTTAGCCAAACGGCTGGGAGAGGGAACCCAAGGGTTAAAAGGTTGGTTTGAGCTTAGTATCATGTGGTTGGACCACGTAAAGTCTCCGCAGGGGGTGAGTTGAAAAACAACACCCAGGCGTACCTCAGCCAATCTTCAGTTTAATCCCTGGTGGCGTTGGTGCCTAATTTCGGCTAGTAGTTCCCGGGCGTACCTTAGCTAGTCATGGGTTTAATTACCATTGACTTTAGTGCATCACAACGAGAAAGGCTATGGCAGGACGATCCTCTGCCAATTTTCTGGCTTAATTACCAGTGGCTTCAGTGCCTTAAAACTTCGGCTAGGGATACCCGGGCGTGCCTTAGCTTGTCGTTGGCTTAATTGCCTTTGACTTTGGTGCCTCTCAACGGGGTATGCTATGCCAGGACGATCCTCCGCTAATTTTCTGGCTTAATTACCAGTGGCTTCAGTGCCCTAAAACTTCGGTTAGAGATACCCGGGCGTGCCTTAGCTAGTCGTTGGCTTAATTGCCTTTGACTTTGGCATCTCTCAACGGGGTATGCTATGCTAGGACGATCCTTCGCCAATTTTCTGGCTTAATTACTAGTGGCTTTAGTGCCCTATAAGGCGGACCGAATGATCTTGAAAAAGAATCAAATGGGTGTGATCTGAGCTCAAAGGGTTGGGTGTTCTTTATTTAGAACACTTGCTAGGTTTCAAGATTTTGATGTAATTGATGAAGATTTGAAGATGGTGGCCATTGAGGCCAGATTGCCTATGGAGGACTTCAACTCTTTCTTGATTTGTTTCATTATGCTTTTGTCTTTGCAGATTAAATTCAACATAAGACAGTGAATCCAACAGAAATTTCATTTTTGAAAATTGCAATGCTAGAGTTCAAGTATAAAACCAAGCAGGTACACGATCAAATTTAAAAGTACAACAAACCAAGGGTCTAGCTAGGTTGGTCATCATTATGATGAGAGGACTTGTCTTGCCTTCTTAAGGCACGCAGAAGTTTATTCCGCAGACGTCGGTCCTCTTCTGCGTGTTGGCGCATGGTGTCAAGTTCCTGCCGAAGGGCCTCATTGGCCTGCCTGTTTTCATGCTCAGAATTCACATATGCACGATGAATTCGGGAATGAGATTCTCGCAGTTCGGCCACCCTATCCCTGTATGTGTCAGGGGGCGGAACTGGGATGTCACCAGAAGCGACGAGATGAAGAGGAGGGGGGCCGTCGAGGCCACAATCACGAGCAATCCATTGTTCATAATTACGAACGTCGGATCCAGAGAAAATATCTTCTTGGAGTTTGTGCACGTGCCGCCATTCCTTTACCAAATGTTTCTTCAATTCAAATGTGAGTGGGCCAGTTAATCCTTCCGTGTCATCCTTGGTCGGTATTCCCTGAGACTTCCCAAACTGTCTCAGAACTCGAACCGGATAGTATGGCATGGCATGGGTCAAGCCTATCAAGGCTAAGCAATGTCTTTTCCTGAAGGCTATGACGGGGGTGTATGCATGGTTAAATGTGCCCCACCATCTTATATCCATTTCTCCGTTCAATTGGAGAAAATGGTCTAACCAGTTCTCACGAGAAGGTAAGTCTGGTCTGATCTCTCTTCGGGCCATCAAGGTGACATTGTCACGGACGTACCCATAATGTGGGCTGATAGGTTCAGCAATCATTAGGTGATCTTGCAGCCAAATGTGTAGGAGAGGAGCGCACCCTTGAAACCTCTTAGTTCCGTTCTTGGTCATGGTTAAAGCATGGTATAGTTGAGCAAGAATCAGTGGTATGATTCGGAATCCTGCCTGGAGTTGGTCTACAATTTCCATGAGGGCCAAGTTAATGGTGTCTCCCCCAGTAGGAAAGAAAATTTGCGACAGAACCACGAGGGTGAAGGTGTCCCACCAAACATGGGTCTTTCCTGCTTTTGATTTCTTATCTTTTCAGCAATGAAGGTTTAGAGACCCTCGTGAATGCTTGGTCACCTCCTAAGGTATGGAATTCTCCTATTGGTAGGCCAAAGAAAGTACAAGCTTCATTCTTGTAACTATCTTTGAGACTTGGCTGAGCAGGTTCCCCATGGTCGCGAAATAGGAGGAATAGGTCAAATTCCTCAATTGTAGGAGTCAATTCATTGATGCCGAATCTGAAAGCCGAGAATTGGGGATCCCAGAAAAGCAGGGCTGCTTGAATCATGTCCCAATTAACCGGCACATTTAACAAGGACAGAGTTTGTCCCATGTGGTATTTGTGCTCCCACTGAATTTGCTCATTTCCTTGCAATTGTCTTGTCGAAGAACGGATCCAAGGTGTATCAAAGGCACACTTCTCTATCCTAGGGAATCGAATTCTCTCGGTTGAGGATGAAAATGCCATGTCAACTATCCGATCGAAATCCCAAGTCAATTTAGGGTTTCACGTCAAAAACTCTAAATTAATCTAAAGCATGCATCAAGAAGTGAAAAAATTAAATCATTGTCTAAGCCATTTAGCATTTATGCAAAAATTAAGTGCAGAAATTAATTTCAGGCACACAAAGTGTGTGGTCCTAACGATTGTAACCTCTAGACATACTGTTATAAAGAAAGCACATCTAGATCCTAGTCAACTTTTCCTTTCATCTGTTCTTTCATCTGCTCCTGGTGTCGGACCATAACAAAAATGTTTACAACTTGCCATCGAGGGCAAAATTTACATAAATTTGTAAAAAAAAAAATCACCTTTAGGGTTGTTGAGAACCCAAAAGGAGGGTACAAGTTTGCTTCTTGGCAGGTGGGCTGAAATCCTAAATCTAGGGTTTTTCTACCTCTGGTCTATTCTGACCCATTTCTGTCTGATCTGGCCGGTTTTCATCTGTACCAAGGCTGACTAGGACTTAAAATGTTTCCAGTGGACTTAATGGGTCAAGGCCCATGGCTTATAGGACTCAAATGCATGGATTTGGGGTTAGACCCCTGATCAAAATTAAGTTGGCTTCCTAAATTAGGGCTAAGACAGCCCATGGTCTAGGGTTCACTCAATTTGATACAAAGAGGGCGGGGTTGCTACCCCTGATGGACTCTTGGGTTTTAAATTGATTTTACCCTTATTTGATCGCTTGCATTCACATTCACATGTTTATTCATATCCATTCACATTCACATCATCAGCATCAGGGTTTATCAGAAACATTAGGTGGGGAAGGATACCTAGCCCGAGACATTTGCCTACAAGGGTCTGAGCCAAGTATTAGACCCTTCGCATACCACGGCAAGAAACCAGTGGCGCTTGAAGAGTCCAGAAACCTGGGGAGACAGGTTTACCCTACTTTCCTTGGCAAGCCACGGGAGCGTAGAGCTAATACTGTCCCAAAAGAAAGTTTATCATTTCAGAAGGGTGGCTGCTAGAAAGGTCTAGGTTTTGGTAGAGAAAAACATTCACAGTTATCCAGAAAACATTCGGTTCGGATCATTCATGCAGACTCCCTCGTGCATGTCACCCATGCAGTTAAAAGTTCATTTACGGTGTAGTGAAGTGCCCGTGTGTGCAATGAAGCAAAGTGATGTGTCTATTCGGGTGATTCTCGGATAATGGGCTGATAAAGGGTTCCTTGATGTCTCTTTTATAGTGAAAATATAGAACAACATGCAATACGATGTCTGGGTGGATCCTCAGGTACGTGGACGGGTCACACTGGCCCCATTAAAATCCACTTACCTTAGGCGATTATCATGTTCGTTTGACAGGATCCCCCAATATCATGTAGTTGCATGAGTTCCATAACTCACTAAGGTCGGACAAGAAGTACTTCCTAAATCTGCTTGTATCCTCCTAGGTTGACTAATTTGATAACCAGGGTCCGACTGGGTTAAAGGGTTCCCAGCGGAGTCGCCAAGCTGTGCGCACCTAAAAAATCTTAGATCGCACACAAGGCGCACGTGGGATTCATGCGTGCCTCGGGACTTTCGGAGTCGCCACTGCCTGAGAGGTGCAAGCAGACACAGGGGTTGTCTATCCGAGTCTAAGTTTGGTCTGTGGCTTTTTAGAGATCTAGCTAAGTCCTCGGTTACGTCCGGGGAAGTCTGAAAACACCCCCGCCCGCCCCGTCGGTTTGACGGGTCCCTCGGGTCTCCCTAGTTTTTGAGTCAAATTTCACCCTTTCCTAGACTAGCATGCCTCTTTTTTGGTCTGACGGAACCCTCTGAAGGTATGGGCCCCTTTTATTTTACTTTTTATCTTTTTATTTAAGTGAGGTGGGTCAGGCACAGGCCCTGTTGGAAGGCCTGTCGGAAATCAAGATTGGGCTTGGGCCCAGAAGGGTTACTGGGTAACCCTATTTTGGTTTGTTTTGATTATATAAGCAATTATGTATTTTAATGGCTTAGTGGGCTTGGCTTTGGCCCATTAACAACTATGCAAGCGTCTTTGGGCCCGTTTGTTGAAAACGGACCTGTTTTGGGCTAGTCAAGATGTGGGCCCCATAGATAGGCCCAGGAGGCTTTGGTGGGCCCATTGACCCATGGTCCACAAAAGGGCTCGCAACAACCCAAATTGTCAAAAAGAGTCGGGTCAAGCCGATTCGGGTCGGATTCGGGTCCAACCAGGCTAAAAAAAGGACTTTTTAAGTTTTTTAATGTTGACTGCATTTACTATGCGGACTGGGCTGAACCGTAAATGTAATGCGGTTCAGTCCTACCCGCATACTAAATACGGACAAGCCTAAACCGTACTTCAAATACGGTTTTTGCCTGGTTTTACAGTTTTGCGCCGATTTTGGCCAGGATCAATTTGGCTAGTCTTCCGGGGTATCTAGCGATCGCTGTTGGCCTTTTTCAGTTCGATTACAGTGACGAGAATGTCCTGCTCTTGATTTATATTTTCACTTTTCTTCTTCGATACTTTGCCATAGGGAGAGATTCTATCTTTTTTCCACCCATTTAAGCTACTTGCAAAACTGCATGAGGATCTAAAAAGGGAGAGAGGGGTGGATTAAAGGATACAATGAAGATGTTAAGGAGGACAGATCCCTCCTAAAAAATGTCATTGAATGAGGCCAAATGCGACTGTTTAATTGTTTTACTAACAAATCTCTCCTCCCATCTTTCAAATGAGATCTTCCCCTTTTGATGGGGAGCTCATAACCATGCTACAAAACAAAACAGGTGAGAGACAGATAGCAAAGTAACAGTAAATATTTAGAAAGAGTCAAACTTAATGTATATTGAATGCAACATTACCAAAAACATCCTCTTGCTATTACCTTTTGACTTTGAAGGGTGATGGTTTTCCGAGTGATCTTGGCAATGCTTCCGCGCTCCCGTTGATTTCCCAAAATTGGCTTGAAAAGGACTTCCTCTCTTTGGGTTGAAAGGGATTGAAGAGTAAGGAGAAAGGGTATGGCAAAGGCAGCAATTCAGGGCTAAAACGGGAATTTTTCTGGGGCTAGCAGGGTGAGGACGTGGAAATAGCCAAGAAGGAGAGGGGGACTAGCTTGTTGAAATGGGGGGGCTGGCCCCTCTATTTATAGGCAAAATTTTCGTGCCTGTATTTGAAATGTGGGCGTGCCTTGCCCGTATTTCAAATGCGGGCATGCCTTGCCCGCATTTCAAATGCAGGCGAACCACGTGCTTCAAATCTTCGCGCGAATCGGTCAGCTGTCGCCGTACGGGACACGTGTCCTGCTTCTAAAAGGTTTGCTCATATTTGAAGTGCCGTCATGCCTTGTCCGCATTTCAAATACGGGCGAGCACGTTTTTAAAATGCTGGATTTCAACCCTTTATTTATTTTAGTTAATATTAAAGATTTTATTCGATTTTTTGATTATTATATTATAAAAACTAGATTTTTTATGATATATTTAAAAAATAAAGATATTTTTGTTTAAATGATTATCTTATTTATTTTATTAATTTATTCTACTTTTTTGCTGCCTTTTTTGCCAAACGGGCAGTTTTCTTGAAATTTCAACTGCCCATAACTTCTTCGTCTGGTGTCCGATTTCAGCAAACTTAGTGTCGTTGGAATCAGCTCAGAACGCTCTATCCAATGGGATCAAATTGGGTAGTCGAATTGGGGTCAAGCAAAAAGTCAACTTTTGCTCCCCTAAAAGTTTAACCGACTCATAACTTCCTCATCCGGACTCCAATTCCAGCAAACTCAGTTTCGTTAGAATTGTGTCGAAAAGCTCTTTTCAATGAGATAAAGTTTGATGGCCAATTACACTTGAATTAAAAGTCAATTTTTTTGACCCCCTCAGGGTTTGATTTTTAGTTTGACTTTTCATTTTTCTTCATTTTAAGGGTGCAAAAATCATGTGCTAACACCTGTCACACATCCGGTTTCCAAACAACCGTACATGATGTCTAGACCAGAGAATGATGAGTTAAAGGTCCAGATTGATGATCTGTTGGCCAAGGAGTTTATTAGGCACAGTGCATCGCCTTGGGGTGCCTTGGTGTTATTTATAAGGGAGAAGGATGGCAGTATGAGATTGTGTATCGACTATAGAAAATTGAATCAAGTCACTGTCGAGAACAAGTATCCATTGCCAAGGATAGATGATCTTTTTGATCAGTTGAAGGGAGCCTCCTAGTTTGCTAAGATAGACTTGAGATTGGGTTATCACCAGTTGAGAGTAGCTCCAGATGATGTAGAGAAAATGGCGTTTTGTACGAGATACGGCCACTTTGAGTTCTTGGTGATGCCGTTTGGGTTGACGAATGCCCCAGCAGTCTTTATGGACTTGATGAACCGAATCTTCCATGAGTACTTAGACCACTTTGTGGTAGTATTTATAAACGATATTTTGGTCTATTCAAGGATAAGGGAAGAGCATGAAGGTCATCTAAAGGTGGTTTTGCACACTTTACGCAGCCATCAGTTGTATGCCAAGTTTAGCAAGTTTCAATTCTAGTAGAAGCAGATTTCCTTTCTTGGGCACATTATATCTGGAGATGGCATATCAGTGGATCCATCCAAGGTGAAGGCAGTATCGGACTAGCCTAGACCTACCAATGTTTGAGAGATTCACATTTTCTTAGGAATGGCTGAATATTTTCGTAGATTCATTGAGGGGTTTTCTAAGATTGCCGCCCCGTTATCCAACTTAACCAAGAAGTCTGTGACTTTTCACTGGGATCAGAAATGTGAGGATAGTTTCCAAGAGCTAAAAAGCAGATTGACATCAGCCCCAGTTTTGGTTTATCATTTGTGAATAAGGGATTTGTAATGTATTGTGATGCGTTTGGCATCATATTGGGTTGTGTATTGATGGAGAGTGGCAGAGTAGTGGCATATGCCTCTAGACTTTTGAGGCCACACGAGCGTAATTACCCTACGCACGATCTTGAGCTTGTAGCCATAGTGTTTGCCTTGAAGATTTGGCGACACTACCTCTTTGGTACACAATTTGTGATATACTTAGATCACAAAAGCTTAAGGTATATCTTTTCCCAAAGAGATTTGAATATGATGCAGAGAAGGTGGTTAGACCTTTTGAAGGATTATCGATTTGACATTCAATACCACCCGGGGAAAGCTAACGTGGTAGCTGATGCACTAAGTCGCAGTAGAGTGTCATATCTATTTGAAAAGAAGAATTCATATTCTCATTTATTCCATCTATTAAGTCTTCCACTCCTAATTTAATCATAGGGTCCATTGTAGTAGCTAAACAATATAAATTGGGCATATCTTGCCAATATTTTAAAATTTTAGCTTCCATTGCAGGGAAAATATCCTTAGCTAAATAATAAGTATTTGTTTAAAACAAATACTTATTTAATATAAACAATTTAAAATATTCACGGATGTTGGGTAATAAACCGCTGATAAATATCTTGTTGCATCATAAAAAACTTTTAAAAAAATCTCTTAAAATTTTTGCTATTTGCCAATCAAGTCCTATTAGTTTACTTTGAGGCACTTTTGTTTTATAAAATAGTGTAAGTTCTTGTTTTAATTTTAGTGCAGTTTCTAGCATTAAATATGTTGAGTTCTACCTATGTTCAATATCTAGGATAATTTTTTTAGGTTGCTTTCCTAAACTTGCACAATAATTTTTAAATTCTCTAGCAGTTGTGCTAGATTGTTTTAAATATCTTACTGCATCTCTAATATTTGTTAAATGATATTGGACAATTTTTAAGCCATCCTGCACAACTAAATTTAGGATGTGACAAGCACACCTAACATGAAATAAACATCCATCTATATTTAAGTTTAAGTGTTGTTTTAATATATCTACTACAACATTATTAGCACTTGCATTATCAAGTGCTAGAGCCATTATTTTATTTTGTATTTATATTTTCTTATATTTTGTGCTATAATATTTGCTATAGCTAGTCCAGAATGGCTAGAATCTAGTGCTTTAAAAGTTAGTATTCTTTTTCCATATTCCAATTCTCATCTATATAATGTGCAGTTATAGCTAAATAACTTATTTGTTGTCTACTTGTCCAAATATCTGAGGTTAAAGCTACCTTAAAGTTATTGTTTTAAAAAGTTTCTATTAATCCGGTTTTCATTTTTTCGTATAATTTTATAGCATCCTTTCTTAAAGTGTAGCGTGAGAAGGATTTAAATCCTGGTGCTAGATATTTGATTATTAGACGGTTAAATCTTTTAGATTCTATTAATCTAAAGGGTAATTTTTCTTGAATTACCCACTTTACTATTTCAAGTCTAGTTTCTTCTTGATTAAAAACAAAATTACCAAAATTAACCCTACTGCCACTACAAAAAAACGACGATTTAATGGCGGACCATAAGCGATTTTTAGCAGCAGTCTTTTAGTGACCGCCGCTAAAAACCCTATTATTTGCGAATAAATTACTCCTCTCTTCGTCTTAAATCTCTGTCTCTACCTTCCCTCCTTCCATTTTTCTTCCTTGCAAGAAAACCCTAGCCTTCTCTCTCTAGATGTTGATTTCTCAATGATGCATTCTCGGTTTCTCTTTGGCTCTGGAGCTCAGAGTGCATTCTCGATGATGCACTCTCGATTTCTCGCTCGCGCCGGACCTGTGCCTGAAAATTTCTACCATGGCGGGAACACTGAAATGCTCCCCAGCTCTTATTTGTTGCTTTGTTTCCACGTTCAAACTTTGTCAGAAAGAGTTTCGTCTTCGTAGGGAGCGATGTTTTGATTTCTAAAGAAAGGAGGAGGGGCGACCCGATACAAATCTCAAGCAGGGATGTGGAGAAGGGCCTCAGCTCACCTCCAAACCCTAGCGTCTTGGCGATCTGATCTGAAAATTAATTGGTCTTTGGCCAGCGATGGCATCCTTGAAACGGAGCTATCAGTTTAATCTCGACTTCTCCGGTCCTTTACCGTTCCGGAAGATTGGCCCTATGTTCTATAACGAGGCCAATTATGATTCCGGTAACCTTTTGTGTCGAAACCCTAGAACTATACCTCAGAGCTTTGAGTCATTTGGATCTGTTGAGATTTGGTGTGGCATAGAAGTGTGATGCATTGCCGGAGTTAACTCTGCAAGGGCAAGATGAGGCTTTAAAATATAATGCCCATTGCCACTGGACACAAGAGGAGGAACTTGAGCCGGAGCTTGAGGTGGTTTTCTTTTGCTTCTTTATTTTATTGGCTTCTGGAGTTGCTAGTCCAACGATGGAGGGATGATTTTTATTTCATTTCGTTTTTGTCTCGTTCAGGGAAGGAACCTTCTCGATATGGATTACCCTGTTTGTCCTTTTGGCACCAAGGTTAGCATGAATTGCGCTTCTTTTCATTGGAATATCTGCTAGCAATTCCGATCCTAATTGACTTTAATTGTAGTAGAAAATTTATGTTGAAGAAACTAAACTTCTACATTTGTTTCTTCATAGTTTCTTTCTATGAAGTTAGCTTCTTTGAACCCCAAGATGGACTCTAACATGGAAGCTCTGCTCTCAAAGGAGGTAGGTTGATTGCTGAAGATGGTGACTTTATTGTGTACTTTTATGTTGTGGCCATCAATTTTAACTTGACTGAACCAGTACTATTGTCTCCTTTGAGAATTATAGATACTTCAACCTCGCAGCAGCTCATTGTCACATGCAGTTTCCCTTTAGATGCCTCAGCCTCTGCCTTTTCTTATGCTCCACAGCCACAGCAGCAACAACCACCTCTTCATGGCGGATTTAATAATGGGGTAGACACCCAGTGCTCACTGAACCCTATGGATATGAGCGTAACTACCTCCGCATTCAGGTACTTCCTTCTAATAATGTCTGTGAATTAAACCTCTTCGTAAGAAGAGACCAATTAAGCTTAGACTGACATTTTTGGTTGGGTAAATTATATAGGATGATACATTAAGTGGGGATGAAGCTTTTACTGATAAAAGCGACTAAGGAGAAGCTCAAAAACCTAGTGAAGGTCGGCACGGGGCTTTTGAAGAATCCTGTTTCGAGGGTGAATCTTGACACCGGCGTACGTGAAGAAAGGTAGGAGGGCGTTTGGGAGCAGGGAGCAAGGGGCAGGGGTTATAGGGGGCAGCGGGCATGGGCAATGGCGGTGGGGCAGGGGGCAGGGATGCGGGAAGGTAGAATTAATCGCACCGAAAAGAATTTTTTTTTTAAAACATAACGTATATGCGGCGGTCTTAAAACTGCCGCTAAAGTCATACAAAGACCGCCGCTAAATGATTCAGCGACGGGACTTTTAACGGCGAATAAGTGTCGGGGCGCTGACCTTTTAGTGGCAGTCTTTATGGCTTTACCGGCGGTTCTTGCCCGCCGGTAAAGGCTGGAATTTTTGTTGTGTGCTGGAAATTTGGGCTTGCCTAGGGTATATTTGGCCATGTTTTGGAAGGCATTTCTGCAAATGCCGTAGCAAGTGGCCTGTACCATTTTTTCCTTTACAACTAAAATTTTTTTTGCAGTGGTTACAAACTGTCCTTTCTTCACCCCCTATATTTTCAATTGTAAAATTGAGCCAAACACCGTAGGTTTTACTCCTCTTGGTGCTTCTAGCCGGTAGGGAAGATGATCCCATATCTTGGGAAAGCAACTTAGTTTCATGATCTTGGATGGGAGGGTCACCATATGGGGATTGGGTCACATCATCAGAAAAATTTGGGTTAGAATAGGGTCTAAGAAATTCCCTTTCCTCAGTGTTAAATAACATAGGATGCCTGGGGTCCATTATAAAATTTCGGAAAAAAATTTCTTAATAAATAATATAATAATAAATTTTTGGTGATACACTACCTATAGTAAAATGAGGAATAAGTATGCAAAAATGCACAAGGAAAATTCCCAGGTAAGTGGAGGGGTCACAAATGGTCCGGCTTAAAACCCACTTTCCTTAGGCAATTATCTCATCCTTTATGACAGAACTTTCCTAAAGATGCACTTAGTTGCACAATATTCACCCACTATACTAGACTTTAAAATAATAAGAATGGTAGAAGGAGAGACTTAATTATATATATAATATTTATACTAATTTTAAAATCAGAAAATTAAATAGAAGAATACCTCTTTATAATGAAACTTGAACTTTGCAGTTGAAGCCTTCAACCTCCAGAGTCCAATTTCCCATTTTTGATGCTTGAACAATTTAAGCAAAGTAACTATTTCTTGATAGGCTAGAGAGATTGTAGAAGAGAGTAAGAAATTGTAAAAGAAGTGTGGTTTAGAGTGAGAAAAGGTAGGCCTATTTATAGAAAACCAAAAGTGGCTTTTTACCACCTCTACCCTCCAATATGACTGTTATTTGGCAATTGGAAGGGTAGAAAAGGTATTTAATAGTCAATTACAACCATACCCCCCTCCAATATGGCTGTTATATAGCTATTGGGGGGGTAAAAGGGGCAAAAAAGTGGTTAAAAACCACTTTTTTGGAGGGCCTGCCTGGCCAGCCCAACGGCAAGCACGCATGCCCAAGCGAGCCGACACGCGGGCCGCCCGCTCAACCCGCTTCTACACGGGCCCGGGCTGCGTGCCTTGGTAGGCCTTGCCTAAATGGGTCCACATCCCAGCACGGGCACGCCTTAGGCGTGCTAGGCCGTGCCAGGCTCGGGCTAGCACGACAGATAAGCACCCTTATATTATATAATATTATAACATATCATTATTTGTCAAATTATATTATCATAAAAAGTAACATATAACATATAATTTGATATTATATGTTATATTTGTCATAACATATAATTTGATATATATCAAATTATATTAAAAACAACTTATAATGTTAAATTATGCTATATGCTATAACATATAATATGATATACTATAATGTCATTACCAAAAAAAATGATAAAAAATATAAAAAATAACATATTATTTGTTATAATGTCGTAACCAAAAAAATTGATATATTATAATGTCAAATTATAAAAAATAACATATTATTTATTATAACTATTTGTTATAATTATAACATATCAAATTATGTATTATAATTTGACATTTTAACATAGATTTTCAACTTTATTATATCTTATATCAATCATCTATAATTTATAACAATTATAAATGAACTTTCCTTTTTTCTTTTTTTTTTTGGGATTTTTTTGCCATTTTTATAATTTTTCTTAATTCTTAAAACAGGACCGAACTGGAACAACCGGTATTGTTTTGGACAAGACCATCCGATACAATTTGTACTGGGATCGGGCCGAACTAGTCCAGTCCTCAATCTTGGTCTAGAAAACCATGCATACGGCTCTACATGATAAAAGTTCTCTAATCTAGTGCGTGATCATATTAGCCACTAAAACCCCATTAGGTGTACATCATTTTGGCTAGATATGTGTGTCAATTGACCTTAACCGACCCAGTCGAATTTGTCATTTGGGTTGGGTAGCTTTGGTTTTGTGGTTTTAAGTTTAGTTTCGGTTCAGTTTTTCGGTTGGAGAATTTGGTTCTAATTCAGTTCATTTCGGTTTTTGGTTAACAGTCTATGAGATCGGTTGGTCTTAGGTTGATGTCAATCTAGACCAAACTAAACCAAGTTGCACCCCTAGCTCTATTATACGATCAATTGCTCGGACACAGTAGCACCATGGGAAGACAAAATATGTTCCCCTTTTAACGTATGAAAAAATGTCCTAGTGAATAAAATTGTTTTGTTATTATGTATATTACTAATCTCAATGACACATATATTATGATGTATACTTGTAATTGAGTTACATTAACGTAATTGTTTGGTTTATTCACTTTTGTGTATTGTGATTGATTTCCATAATAAATATACGCACATATACAAGATATGTCAATAGGCCTAGCCGCCTAGGGTTAGCTACTCACACGGCAACCCACCTCGGCGTAGTGTATGTGACCAGGATGTGACAGATATACTCGTAAAACACATGGTGCACTAGGAGAACTCTACGTAGTATCATGTGGATATACCTTCGTGTATTTCCTTTAACACAAAATAAAGTGACTACAGATAATATGAATTTGATAAAAAGAGGGATTTTACTCTCTTTAGTGCTCGATCACGTGAGCGTCCTCTGATTGACGAGTGATTTGATGTAGATGAATGCCAGGTGGCGTTCTTCAATTTCGGAGTGGTTGTATGTGTTCTTCACTCCGGGATTTGCGCTTGCTTCTGCTAGTTTGTTGACTTGAGAGAGGATTTTCTCTTTATAGAGAAGTGCCTCTTTCTTCTTTGGGAGGAGGTTTTCTCTTCAAGAGAAGTGCTCCTTTCTTCTTTTGGTGGAGGATCTACTCCTGCCTTTGAGTTGTTTATGCTTTTGGTAGAGGGTTTTCTCTTCCAGAGAATTCCTCCAGGACTTCTTTGATCTGCTTCTCTTCAGTTGACGGGTTTTCTCTTTAAAGGAATTTCTCCAGAGCTTCAGCTTTTCTACCCTTTTTGATTTGATCTGTGTCCTCTATTTATAGAGTTAAAATTACAGGGAATTGACACATTTACCCCTTAAGGGATAAATAACAGAATTTTAAATTAAAATATCCCATATTTATCTTATGGGATATGGACTCACAATTTGGGTTTAATGAGCTATTCTTTGACAAGCCCATTTACAAACATGGGTTATGGGCCTTGTAAATTTTGATGCCTACAAATGCCCCCTTGAGGTTTGTTTATTTAAAAATTTCATAATAAACAAGCCTCAACTCATTCTACATGGAATTTGTAAAACCATTTCTTCTTTTTTTTCTTTTTTTTTTTTTTCTTTTTTTTTTTTCAAACCTATGGACGTATGAATAGTCCACTTTTTCTTTTTCAGATTTTTTTTTTTTTGAAATGTTGACTTTTGTGATCAACCTTTTTCTTTTTTTCTTTTTTTTTTTTTAAGGGGAAGATGACGTGAGTTATCAACCCCTATTATTTTTCTCTTCTTTTTTTTTTTTTTTTTGTTTGAAAATAATCCAAAACAACCGTTTCCCCCTTGTTGCTGAGTTTGAGATGTTCTTGAACTCTATCCAACTTGATCGACTTGTAGTCGATGATCTTCACTTAGAGATGAGGCATTCTCACGGCTGGATCGACTTGTAGATGAGTTTCACTTGGAGAAGGAGACTCTTGTTTGTTGTATCAGAGTTCCTGTCAAATTAAAACACTTCATCTTTATAATCCCAAGCTTGCTCATCCGTGGACATAACTCCCATTCTCTTGTTGATATTTCTTGATCTCTTTTGAAGATTTCCGGTTTTTGTTACCGAACCTTACTTTTGTTGGAGGACGATTGATTCCATCGAAGGACTTCAACACTTCTTTTGTTGGAGAACGATTGATTCCATCGAAGGACTTCAACACTTGCAGGTACATTCTTCTTCTTGTTTAATCTGATATATATATATATATATATATATATATATATATATATATATTTTGTTATGCCAACTGTAGATTTTCGGTTTGGCTTGGATGAGTATACAACCGGATGAGTGGTCCTTCGTGACCAAAACCGCGATGGTTTTATGGGGCATCCGGGGGTGTCTATCTCTGCCTTGCCGAGAATACTTCATGCCTTGCCAAGTTCTTTCATGGTGGTAAACAGAAATTCCAGCAATGTAGTAAACAAGGATGAAGATCATGCCACTAAAGGCCCAAACAATGCCGAGAATGCCAAACGCACCGCACTTGTCACCACCCTTGGTGGGATCGGTCTGGCTCTTGTACCTGATCACCGTCAACACTGGAACGTAAGGAAAGAGAAGATTGGTGATGAACTCAGCAATGAGAGCCCGTGCTCTTCACCTTCTTTTCCTGTAATCATCTTGACGGTGTCGTACGGTTGCTCTGTTCTCTTATATCAGAGAAGAAAGACCTGACGCATGGGAGGGCTTTCTTTAATTGCTTTCAAGACACGCTCAAGAAAGACTGACGCATGGGAGGGCTTTGCTTTAATTGGCTTTGCTTTAATTGTTTCCAAGACACGCTCAAGAAGACCTGACGCAGAAGGTCTTGTTCCTGCAGTACCAAAGGAATTAATAAGGAGAAGTGGCATAAAAAAAAGGAGAGAGAGAGATGGGGACGTGAGAGAGAGAAAAATTAAGTGAAGGGGAAGAACATGTGGGAGAGGGAGAAGAGAAAAAAAAATGGAGAGAGAGAACACGTTGGAGCATAAAAAAAATTTGCACAAAGAGGATGGATGGTGGAAAGAGGAAATTATGAGCCATTAATGAAGAAAGAGAAAAGAAAAAAAAAATAGAAGTGAAAAAGAAAGTGAAGACAAGGAGCCTTCACGTTTTTTGTTTTTTTGTTTTTTTGTTTTTTTTTTTTTTTTTTTGTTTTTTTTGTTTTTGTTGAAACAACTCGTCTCATTCTCTTTTTTTTTTTTTACAGTAATGACTTCATCATCAGTGACAAAGTTGCCTCGAGATGGGTGGATAGCTGAACACAATGATCCTGCTTTGAAAGGAAAGTATTTGTGCTTTCCTCAGGTCAAAGTGAGATACCATTCAGATTTGAAGGAAGTTCCAATCAAGGAACTAAGACTTGTTACTCACGATCCCATGATTGGCTCTTTTAGCCATGTAAGTATGAACCGTGACAAAGCACTTGATGTTAGCCCGATTAGTGAGTATCCTCCCCAAGAAGAAATGTCCAGAGAAGACTTGATGAGAATGGAACGCCAGCCATCTTTATGTTCTCCTCCTCATCACAAATTTTGTGAAAATCCCCTTGTCCCCAAGCCAATGGTTGCATTGAAGATTGGAGATGGCCTAGTCAAATGGGACACGACACTTGGCTCTCGTGGAGAAATTCAATATCTTAGCGGATTTTGGGATTGGACAACTGAAGTTTATAATAAACTTCTTAGTGTTGATCGTACCAAGGAGCTTGCACTTGCAGTCTATCCAGCATCTTTTGATTATGCTCGTCCTGCCAACATGTACCGTGCTCTTTGCGAAGTATGGTGTCCAGCGACAAATACGTTTGTCACGAGCCGTGGCGAGATAAGTATCTCTTTGTGGGATATCCATCAAATCACCGGTCTTTCTACCAGCGGCGAATACTATGAAGAGGTTGTCCCCTGCCTGGATGAATTAAATTCATTACCAAAGTCTTGCTCTTATCTATTCAAGGCATTTGCTTTGATCACCCTTGAGAAGAATTTTGATCGAGTCAGACATTCAGATTGGCTTGAATTTTGGTATCCAAAGGCTAAGCGCATTCCTAATCCTCGTGTTTCTTTAGATTACAAGAATGCATCTCACGCTTTCTATTTTGACAAGAAGACAGGTGAGAGTCATCAATCCAAGAAGATATATCGGACTTCTATTCATATGGATGCCATAGAAGGCAAACGGAAAGACGGTGTGAACCCAATCTTCCGCTTGAATTTTCCTGTGGATTCTTCTACTGACGGAGAAGCAAGGATTGCTGCATACTTAGCTTTATGGCTTTGCCGGTATGCTCTACCAATTGGAGAGGATTTCATTCGTCCCGGAACTTTTAGAATTGCTTCTCAGATGGCTCAGGGAGTCACTTACAGTTTGGTTCCTCCAATTTTGGCCAGCATATACAGAGGACTTTCGAATACTTATATTAGTATTCGAAAAGATGGTAATCTAGGAACGGCATCTTCTCCTTTCCCTGGTCATTTTCTTTATGCATGGATGGGTTTGTATTTTGCACGTGGAGTATTTGCTGATATTGATGAGGATTGCTGCCGCCCCCTTATCAAACGATTCCGAGGTCCTTTGAATGCATATTTCTTCTTTGAGAGTGAAGCAAAGCAAGCCAGGGACATCATTCGTGGGACCATGACTAAGAAGGACTTCTTCTGGTATCCTGCTCCATTACACCATCCAAGGTCGGGTTTAAGAAATGACATTGGCAATCGATCGAAGGAGACTATTGAATTCATGTACAGTATTCGTCCTGGATTTATCATGCATCGCCGTGGATCAACCCTCACTCTTGAGATGTACAGCCCACATCGCTTTGCCAGACAACATGGATTTCGCCAAAAACTTTCAGGAAGTCCTCTCCCTTTCTCTTTAAAAGTTGATGCTGCTTCTTTATTTAGTTTTTGGTTATCTCTAACCAGGGTTGATAGTAATGCAGAGTTCCATATCCCTTATCCTTGTGACAACCTTGTTGGTCAGTGTGATCCTGATTATTTGGATTGGTGGGAGAAAATTGTTAACCCCTTTCTGGATGAGGTTAGTGTGAGGACTTTAAGTGACAGTGAAAAGTCAAGCTTCCGCATTGATTTGCATAGAAGCAAAGTAGATCGAGATGCCATGAGAAAGGCCATGAATAAGCCACTGTCTTCTTTGAGCCAGAAACGAAGTTCTTCAACTGCTTTTGAAGATCAAAGATATCCTTCCTATAAATCACTAAAGATCATTTTGCCGAAAGCAGCTTCAACACATGCAGAAGTCAGAGAGTTGTCATCTCCTGATGATCTTGATAATGTTCCACTCAGGACTCGCATGAGACCTCAAGAAGCATTGGTGAATGATGACAATATCAGGGAGGCAGCAAAGAGAGCACGCCAAAGGGCAATAGAAATAGAACAATCATGTTCCCACCTAACTCCGATTTCAGATGGTGCTGCCACTCTAGTCGTTGAAACTTCTGCTCCTCAAACAATGGAATTAGATTCGAGTAATGAATCACCTAATCTTTTTGAAGGTAATCCTTTACTTCCAGTCTTTCCTCTTTCTCTCCTTTTTTTTTTTTTTTTTTTATAACTCTTTTCCTTTTTTTTTTTATCTTTTTTTTTTTTTTTCAGATTTCCCACAGGTACCAAATGATGCATTTTTGGAGCATCTTTCAGGTCTGAATTTTATTGATGGAGACAAGGCAGCTGTAGATCTTACTGATGCATTGGATGATGCAAGTCTTGACATTCCCATATGTGATGGTATCAGAGATGTCAGTACTCTTGGAGGTGGTGTCTTAGCTCCTGAGAAAGAGGATAATGGTGAGAATGTCAACTCAGGGTGTGACTTGGATACTTCAAGAAAGCCGAGATCTGCTACATCTATTTCTCAAGGAGTAATTGGGAAGTCTAATCCCAATCCATTGTCCTTAGCCAAAGCTCTTAGCCTTGATGCATTGCGAGCTTTTCTTAGATCACAATTTGATTGTGCGCTTGGTGATGGTCTTTCTAATATGAAGTCTTGGTATGACACCCATTTTCCTGCAATTGAAGAAGCTCTTCGCACTGTCTTTCATGTAGATAGTACCTTTCTCATCCAGGAAATAAAGTCTATTTTGATGCAGACAGATGAATACTTCTCTCGTCGTGAGACAAGCCTTGCAGCTCTAACCCCAGAGGAGAAGGAAAAGAAGTTGGTATCATTTGATGGCTTGATAAAGGAATATGGAAACAAGAAGGCATCCTTAGCCCAAGAATTTTCAGGGATTACATTGAAATTGGCTGCTTTGAAGAAAAGAGAATTCGAGCTTAAAGCTGAATTACAGCGTCTTCTTTCAGAGAGTGATGAGTTAGTCTCAAAGCAGAACCTCTTAATCAATGAAGAGCAACAGATTGAAGAGGCTATCGCTTCTGCAACAGAGAGCCGCACTGAGATAGAACAAGCTCCTATCAGAGATGAAACAGAAGTAGCAGCCATTGACCAGATGCAAGCAGATTTGACATGTGCTGTCATGGACTTGGCCAAAGCAAGATGGCTCAAGGAGGATCCCTAGCTTGTAATTTTAGAATTTTTTTTTTCTCTCTTTTTTTTTTTATGAGAATTTGAATGCCAAGAAACACACATTTTTTTTTTTTTATATGACTGAACCTCTTGCAGGCTGCCTACGTACCCAAACAGGGATCAAGTCAAACGTAGTTCCATTTTTCTTTTCTTTTTTTTTTTTTTTGGTGCCTTTCACAGTTTAAACTCTTGTGGGCCAGGAGTATCTTACAATGTAGATGTTAAGAATAACTTTAGATAGTTTAAGCTCGTATCCGGGAGCTTGGCAGACAATTTAGGCTCTTATCAAGGAGCATTGTAGACAGTTTAAGCTCGTACCCAGGAGCATTTTTATTTCTTTCATGAATAGTATCGCTTCAGAAACTTGCCATTTATCGGGCCAACTCTCAAGCCATCTTGACTAAGCAACTTGTAGGCGCCGTTTGTGTAAACTTCCTGAACAGTGTACGGACCTTCCCACTTTGATGAAAACTTCCCACCAGTTTTATGAGTGATGATTATGGGTCTTCTTACGGCCAGTACCAAATCCCCTTTTTGAAAAGATCGAGGCCGGACCTTTTTGTTGAAAGCTTTAGACATACGGGCTTGGTAGCACTCCAAACGCTGTTGTGCTTCCAATCTTTTCTCGTCTAATGCATCTAATTCTTCAAGCCGCAGTCGAGCATTTTCTTCATTTGTGAGACCTTCTTGAATGGCAATTCTCAGAGAAGGAATTTGGCACTCCAAAGGGAGAACAGCTTCTACACCATAAACGAGAGAATAAGGTGTTGCCTGGGTTGGAGTACGGTGTGTTGTACGGTAAGCCCATAATGCTTCTCCTACTCTTTCATGCCAGTCTCTCTTTGTCTTTGAGACAACTTTTTTCAGCAGGTTGCAAAGAGTCTTGTTGAATGCTTCAGCTTGACCATTTGCAGCAGCATAATACATGGAAGAATTTCGTTGCTTTATCCCAAACTTTTCACAAAATCGATCCATGGCATTGTTGTAGAAAGGCTTCCCATTATCAGTGACAATATACCGAGGTATCCCGTACCGGTAAATTATATGATACTTGATAAAGCTGATCACAGTCTCCTTGTTAACTTCTTTGAGTGGAATCGCCTCTGACCACTTGGAAAAGTAATCAGTTGCGGCTAGAATGTATTGATGGCCAGCAGATGATTTTGGTGAGATAGACCCGATCACATCAAGACCCCATGCTTCGAATGGCCAGGATGCTACGGTCGGATGCAATGGCTCTGGTGGTTGATGTATGAAGTTGGCGTGGATTTGGCATGCCCGGCATTTCTTGGCATACTCCATACAGTCTTGAACCATGGTAAGCCAATAATACCCCATCCTCTTTATACGAAAATGAAGCTTAGGGCCTGCTTGATGAGCACCACAAGTCCCAGAATGTGCTTCTTCCAGAGCTTGGATCGCTTCCTCTTCTCCTAAACATCTCAAAAGCATGCCGTCAAAAGACCGACGATAAAGCGTATTCTTGTAATACAAAAATCGAGGTGCTCGCCGACGGACTTCTGTTCTTCGCCTTGGATCATCTGGCAATTTTCCGTTTTGCAAATAGTCAATGAAAGGTTGTCGCCAATCCTCCACATCAATTTCAAACACAGCTGTGTAATTAGCTTCTTCATCATCTGTTGGTGATAAGGGAGGCAAGACCCATCTACGGCAAACCGGCACAGGCATGCTTTCATAATCAACTTCAGTGAGTACTGCAGCAAGATTGGCTAATGCGTCAGCCAATTTGTTCTCTCTTCGGGGTATGTGTCCGATGACAATATCCTCAAAGCGTCCCATAAGTTGAATTGCATTTTGGTAATACGGGACTAAATCAGGGTTCCGGACTTCGTACTCATTTAAGAGTTGATTAATAATCAATTTTGAATCCCCTTGGATGTCCAATTGACTAAGCTGCATTTCAAGAGCCATCTCCAAGCTAATAATTAAAGCTTGATATTCCGCAACATTATTTGAGCATGGTTCCATCAAGGTAAAAGAGAATGGTAAAACTTCATTTTGGGGTGTAACAAATACAACCCCTGCTCCAGCACAGTCTTTGCGAGCCGCACCATCAAAGAACAACTTCCAAGATGGCATGATATCAGTATAGAAAACTTCTTCATCCGGTAAATCTTCTGGAAGCTCCCATTCAGCAGGGAGTGGATGGTCAGCAAGGAAGTCTGCCAAAGCTTGTCCCTTAACAGCTTTTTGTGAGACGTAAATTATCTCAAATTCTGAAAGAAGAAGAGCCCATTTAGCCAACCTTCCCGAAAGAACTGGCCTTGTCATAATGTACTTGAGTGGATCAGCACGTGAAGTGAGATGGATTGTATGTGCCAACATATAATGCCGTAGCTTTTTCACAGCGAAGATGAGGGCAAGACATAACTTTTCAATTGGCGAGTAATTCAATTCTGCACCAACCAAAGTCCGACTCAGGTAGTATAGGGAATTCTCCTTTCCTTCTTCATTTGCTTGCGTGAGAAGAGCTCCCAATGATTGTTCCTGTGCAGCAATGTAAAGGATGAGCGGCTTTCCTGGAATTGGTGCCATCAACACTGGAGGCTTCAGGAGATATTCTTTTATGCTTTTGAAAGCATTTTTGCATGTATTGTCCCATTCAAAAGGGACGTCCTTCTTCATTATCCTGCTAAAGGGCTGACATCTTCCGGCGAGGTTGGAAATAAACCGTCGGATATAGGCCAAACGACCTTGCAAGCTCTTCAACTCATGAATGTTGCTTGGTTCTGGCATATTCTGGATGGCATCTATCTTTAACTGGTCAATCTCAATGCCACGATAATGGACAATAAACCCGAGGAATTTGCCGGAGGCGACCCCAAATGCACACTTCAGAGGATTCATCTTTAATTGATACTTTTGCAATCTGTTGAATATTTCATGAAGATCGCCAAGATGATCATGTCTTTGCTTCGATTTCACGACCAAATCATCTACATAGCATTCAACCTTTTGGTGCAGCATATCGTCAAAGATTTTTTGCATTGCACGCTGATAAGTGGCACCAGCATTCTTGAGTCCGAAAGGCATGACTTTGTAGCAATAAATTCCTTTTGGAGTCCGGAAAGCAGTGAGTTCTTCATCCCTCGGTGCCATTCGGATTTGATTATACCCGGATGAACCATCCATGAAAGACAAAGCTTCATAGCCAGTGGTTGCATCGACCATAAGCTCTGTAATGGGTAATGGGAAATCGTCTTTAGGGCATGCTTTATTCAAATCACGAAAATCAACACAGACTCGGATTTGACCATTTTTCTTCTTCACCGGAACAATATTTGAGATCCATGTTGGGTATTTGACTTCCCGAATGAAACCAGCTTCAATGAGTTTGTTGACTTCAGCCTCAATTTGTGGAACGAGCTCGGGTCGATGACGACGTTGAGCCTGTTTTATAGGACGGACACCGTGCTTGACTGCAAGGTGATGGACTGCAATCTTAGGATCCAACCCTGGCATTTCCTTGTATGTCCACGCAAAAACATCTTTGTATTCCTTAAGCAGCTCGAAGTATTTAGCTTCTTCATCCGTACTTAAGAGAGCACTCACATAGACGGGCTTCGGTTCTTCTTCTGTCCCAAGATTCAATTCTTTAAGATCATCAACAGTGGCTTGCCCCCCTTCTTCAAAAGTAGCTGGAGCAGGCTCAAGTTCTTATTCAGAGGAAGGTCCTTCATCCAATGATTCCTCCGCTGTAATGTGATTGGCTTCAACAAATTCGTCTTGCACCTTAGCGGCATCGTCATTAGAAGAGCGTCTTCTAACAACCAAGGCATCTCCTATCGACACATCCAAATCTTCCAGATTCTCTAAATAGGATGAGGTACGTTTTTGCTTATTGCTTTTCTTTTTCAATGTAGCAAAACGCTTGTATTGCCGTCGTCGCTTTTGACTTGACTTCTGATGATCAAGACTATTGTTAATATGTATGGGATGGGGCCGATGATTCATGGAAGCTTGTGGTGGTGAAGCATGCATGGTTGGAACTTCAGCTTTCTGCACCAATCGTTGAAACACCGGAGTATTCGTACTGGGCTTGCCAATTCTGTCGAAAACAGAAGTACGAGGCTTCACTGGATCTTCCACAGTTTCAACAACTACCTGCACCATGACGGGATTTGAAGAAGCCTTTCTGATGGTGACTTTATGAGGAACATCTGGTTTGTAGCCCAAGCCAGAGGCTTTGCGTGGGATAGAGAATCCCTGTTCCCGTAAGAACTTCTGTGTTTTTGTCAACCCTTGGACTTGGCTGGTATTGTTCAGGACTTCATCTAAATCTCCCAAATGTTCAGACTCATTTCTTTTTCCTCCAGCATTCTTGAGAAGCTTGGAAGCTTGCGGGTTAAACCACCCTTTTGGAGATTTTTGAATTTTTTGAAGAACTGGCTTGGAGATTGATGCCTTGAGTAATGTTGGAGCTGGCAACGTCATTTCATTTTTCAGAATTTCAAGATCTTCTGTGGAAAATGAAGATTCGGGATTTTCTTGCAACACTCGCTCTTGAGACTGTTCTTCCAGTCGTTTCGCTTTCACGACATATTTGAGTACAGGGCGAGCTTGTGATGATGCTGTAGATATGAAGGTGGACGATGGCCCAGGAATTTGACTATCTTCCTTTTCAACTTTAGTGTCAGGATCTTGACAGGGTTTCTCCTTTGAAACAAGCTTAATCTTACATTCTCTTGGAATTTCTGCAGGAAGAACTTCTGAGATGACTTCTGCCTCAGCATAGAATTTGGCATCAGCAAAGTGTGATTCTTCTTTGGTGAAAGGTTCAGTTTCAGCAACCACTCGTTTCTGTTCACCATTACGAATGTATTTCAAACATTGATGCCAGGTAGATGGTACTACTCCTGTCTCATGTAACCACGGTCGTCCCAACAACAGCTCATAGGACGTCTTGGAATCAATAACATGGAATAGGGCAGACGATGTTAGTTCTCCCATTTCCATATTTATCCGCATCATGCCAATAGCACGTTGCCCCCTTTGATTGAAGCCTTGGATTGTTAGCCGACTTTTGGATAGTTCATCTCTAGAAATCCCCAGCTGCTTCATTGTATGAATTGGCATAATGTTAACAGCCGATCCACAATCAATAAGGATGCGTGAAACTTTATGTTCACGAATGTATCCGGCAACATAGAGCGGTCTGTTATGTGGATGTGAACCTAGCTGCAAGTCTTCATCTGAGAATGAGATGGCGGTTAGACAATTTGCATATGCATTTTCTTCAAACAAGGCTGCAATCTTTCCTTTGTACTTGTTCGGATCAACTAAAGCATGTGCTAATGCATAGCGATCCGCCAATGGCAAAGAAAGAGCATCAGACCAACCTAAGCTAGGTGGTATTGCTTTAAGGCATTTCGTGATGCAGTCTTTTTCTAGCATTTCTTCTGATGTTTTATGATCCATTTGAGATGAATCATCTTCACAACTGACGGCATAAGTTGTGGCATAGTCTTCTGGAAAGAGTTCCTTTGGCATAAACTCCCATAATGTGACAGGCTTGGGGCGGCGTTGCTGGTAAGATTCTTTCTTATTGTGCCTCCTTAGCTTTGGAGCAACTGGACGCCATCTTTTTATTGTAGCTTGTCTTGCATTAGTGGTCGGAACTGATGGGCGAGGATTACGGCGCTTGCGACGAGAAACAAGCTTCCATCCTGAGTCATCATCCTTGAACTCATCTATAATCGTCGGCATTTGTGGCCGGATCATCTGGACAGAATTCATTGCTTGTACACATGATTTCTTGTATTTCTCTTTCTTGCTGATGAATGTTGAATATCCATCCTCGATTTCATCTTCAGACACAGAGGATTCTTCCCAGATATCTAAATCATCAGTGAAAAACTCATAAAGAGTTGGTATATTTGGATTTCCCATTCTCGGCATATCTGGGTATGCATAAACGGTTGAAACCTCCTGATCAACCCGGAATTGGATGGGGATAGCTCCTGGTGGAAGAAGCGCAGTTGGTATAGCCTCCTTTGATGCAGGTGCCTCCTGGGTGAGAGGCAAAGCTTTCTCAAATTTCATAGGAGTTTGAACTAGTACAGGGTCAAGCGAACCAAATGTTATTGTTGTAACATTGGTTGTGGCCACATCACCTCCTACATCCAACTCGATTTTCCCTTCTCTGGCTAGTCGGAGGATCAACTCTTTTAGAACGAAGCATTTTTCAAGTGTATGACTGACAATCCGGTGATATCGGCAATAATTTGGGTCATCTACCCGTCCTGACTCCTCGGGCCTCTTCGGGGTCGGGAGATCAATGATTTTGAGTTTTAGTAGTTCATCCAGTATGCATGGAATTTCGGAATCCGGAAACGGGTATTTCTTCGCTTCAAGTTCTTTCAGTGTTGGGCGATTTCTTTCACGGGATTGACCTTGAGCAGGTTTAGAGTCAACTTCTACTATTTTCTTTCGACTTGAAATGCGGGCAGGAGGAGCCGGGGTTGAAGAGGTAGTGGTTGCCATAACCTCCTTTTCTTTAGACGGCCTTGCATCCTTCTTCACATCCTTCCTTGAATCTTTCTTGTCTCGTGGATCACTTGGAATGTAACTTCCATGCCTAGTAATTTGGATTTCCAAATCATGGGCTCGAGTTGCAAGTTCCTCGAAGGTGCGGGGCATGTTTCCTTGCAGGCTATACAGCAATCCCCAATGCATTCCTTGGACACACATGTCAATGGAAGATGCTTCGCTGATTCGTTCCTTGCAGTTGAGAACCAAGTTTCTCCATCTTTCAATGAACTCAGCAACAGCTTCTTCCTTTCTTTGTTTGGTTGCAGCAAGTTCCGGAAGACTCACGGTCCGTCGAGTGCTGTAAAAACGAGTAAGGAACTCCCGCTCAAGCTGATCCCAGCTATCGATTGAGCCAGCTTTGAGATCAGTATACCAGTCAAAGGCAGAACCCTTGAGAGACCGGACGAATTGTTTCACCATGAGGTTACCGTATGTGCCGGCATTATTGCATGTTTCAATGAAATGAGCAGCGTGCTGCTTAGGATTGCCCTTCCCATCGAACTGTTGGAATTTTGGAGGCTGGTAACCCATTGGCATGAGCATCTCATCGATGCGTTGAGAATATGGTTTAGCATAAACCAATGAAGACTGTGGCGAACCTCCGTACTGGGCTCGTATGGTGTCTATGATCATGTGTTGGAGTTGTTGCACTGAAAGTGATGAAACTGACATCTGTGTAGTATCATGCATCATATTTTGTGACACCGCTCGTTCACGATGCTCCTGTTGTTGCTGCTGCTCCTGAGTATCAAGAATTGGCTGGGGAGTGAATCCTGGAGGATTCGGAGTATCATGACTAACTTCAGCCGGTTGGTTCTGTAACTCAAGCTTGCTTACCAAAGTTGCAATTTGCATGTCCTTTTCCGCCAGGGATTGTTGTAATTTTTCAATGGCCTCAGCCATTTGTTGAAAGCGATCATCTGATGTCGAAGCTTCCACCATCATTACCGGTGCAACGGTATTAGTAGTAGAGAAGGAGTATCCGGATCCTTCCTTCCCGTAGGAGGGTGACGATGGATGAACAGCTACAATTTTCGGTGCAGCCACTTTCTTCATGTTTCTCCTAGAATGATGTTCCAGGGGTGACATAAGATGAGATTCTCCGGACTTTGTCTTGGACCGGGTTGCTGGCACGGCTTTAGCAGCAGCATCAGAAGTCTTACTGGAGGCAGCAACCATAGTTTGCTTGGATGCCATTTCTGCAGTGATAACTTCTTCTTTTGAACTCGAAAGATGAGAGGAAGAGAGGGTCCCACCGGGCGTGCCACAAATTTGTAAACACAAATTTCGTGTATTTCCTTTAACACAAAATAAAGTGACTACAGATAATATGAATTTGATAAAAAGAGGGATTTTACTCTCTTTAGTGCTCGATCACGTGAGCGTCCTCTGATTGACGAGTGATTTGATGTAGATGAATGCCAGGTGGCGTTCTTCAATTTCGGAGTGGTTGTATGTGTTCTTCACTCCGGGATTTGCGCTTGCTTCTGCTAGTTTGTTGACTTGAGAGAGGATTTTCTCTTTATAGAGAAGTGCCTCTTTCTTCTTTGGGAGGAGGTTTTCTCTTCAAGAGAAGTGCTCCTTTCTTCTTTTGGTGGAGGATCTACTCCTGCCTTTGAGTTGTTTATGCTTTTGGTAGAGGGTTTTCTCTTCCAGAGAATTCCTCCAGGACTTCTTTGATCTGCTTCTCTTCAGTTGACGGGTTTTCTCTTTAAAGGAATTTCTCCAGAGCTTCAGCTTTTCTACCCTTTTTGATTTGATCTGTGTCCTCTATTTATAGAGTTAAAATTACAGGGAATTGACACATTTACCCCTTAAGGGATAAATAACAGAATTTTAAATTAAAATATCCCATATTTATCTTATGGGATATGGACTCACAATTTGGGTTTAATGAGCTATTCTTTGACAAGCCCATTTACAAACATGGGTTATGGGCCTTGTCAATTTTGATGCCTACAGTTTGGTTTATTCACTTTTGTGTATTGTGATTGATTTCCATAATAAATATACGCACATATACAAGATATGTCAATAGGCCTAGCCGCCTAGGGTTAGCTACTCACACGGCAACCCACCTCGGCGTAGTGTATGTGTTGCTCCAAAAATGGGCCGGTGTGGACACGTGTCAAAGGTGGTGATGTGTCTCTACGCGGGCGTGCCAGTATCGTTTGATACAATGATTTTCGAGTCGATTCCTGACCCCGGGCACCTGTTCCGAATCTGAACCGGGATCGGTTCAGTCGTACTGCAAGTCACCTGTAATAAAGTCGGTCAGGCGATGGTATGAAAACTAGGGGTTCGGTCTTCGTTTCGGGTTCTTGTAAGTGTTTGAAAGCAAAAGCAACTAACGGCACACAAATCCCTTTATTATAAAATCGGCCAAATAGCCGAAAGCGACAACAGATAATCCTCAAAATGGAAACAAAAAGTACAAAAGAAAACCGACAGGGCTCGCAGGACCGGCCTGTCCTGGTCTTATAGCCGTAATCGGGTATAAGCGCAGGAGGAAGGGGGCGGCTGCTTACAAAGTCGATTCAGGGGGTTCACCTTGGATTGCTGCTTACCCGAAAATACACAAGTCACCTGGCGTGAACAGAGCGAGTCTCGGGACCGGCTGCTCGGGATTCTGTAAAGACAGAACTGCGAGTCAGGGGCGGCCTCAACTTACTCTCCGGTGGCAGGATTCTGGTGTTAATCGGAGTAAAGAGGGGTCGAAGATGTCACTGCGACTGGAAGCAGTGAGAGAAGTCCTAGTTTATCCGTCTGTGTTAGAGGGGATAAAGGATCACGGATGATCAAAATAATTTTAATAACCGGTTGCGGTTGTGTGGATTGTGTCCTCGAGTTCTTCGAAGTTTATGCCTTTTATAGCCGCTCCTTGACGGTTTCTCAACGTCCCATTCTTGCACGATCTTTGAGGAACCTCTTTCCCATGTCTGCAGGTCCGTTTTGCTTTACCATAAAGTCTCTCAACGACCCACTTTTAGGAAGTTGAACCCACCTTATATAACCACTCCACGTTCTTAGAAAGTGGGGGACCCCACTCTCCACATCTTTAGAGAATTACCGCAATATCTTCAATGAGCCGTAATCGGCCAAAAGGCATAATTGGTCAAATGCACCTTTTCATAAATAAAAGGCAACTGAACATACCTTTTATCAAATAAAAGTATCATGGGGTTGATCAAGCGTCCAGCAAATTTCCTCAAACCCAATAAAGTAGCACATGCCATGATAACTCCTTTAATGGCTTTAATGGCAAAATCAGTCACCATCATTGACCCAATAAACATATATATATATTATACTTAGAGCCTTGTTTACTCCGATTTCACCGGGTTACGGCGGGTGTAAACATGGGTTTCGCTTGACCCGTATGTGGTGGGACATAGATCGGTCAAAAGATACACGTGACCGTAAAACACTACCGTCAGGCTACAGCGGGTGTAAACATCTACATAAGCCACATAGGCACCACGTGTCCCTTTCTTATTCGTTGGTCATATAGGGTGTAAACATTGCCCCCCTACTTTCTCATTACGTCGCTGCAGTAAGACGTGATGAGGAAGTAAAAATACAGTTGTCATGAGACCAGCCCTATGATGGGTCTCATTTGGCCCGTAGATAAGACAAGATTCGGCCAAAAGTTTATTTTGATTGAAAAATAACGTGGCCATGTGAATCGATCAAAAATTTCATGGCCTTTTTGGAAAAAATGTGGCTGTATAGAATCGGCCGTAAGCTTTGTGCCAAAATAGCGATTTCGATGGCCATGATTTCGTTAATCGTGAATGGCCATGAATTTGGCTAAAATGGGTAAAAGTTTGATTTACCCAAAAAAGATGAATGCCATGATTTTGTGGAAAAGGAGGCTGAAAGTGGCCGACACACTTTTTCTTCTTTCACATAAAAAGTGACTAAATCACTCTTCCTTAAATAAAAGTGGCCAAGTGACTTTTTTGTAAAAAGAAAACATTCCGGTCTCTTCTTTTTCTGGAGGACCATGTGACCGATTTACAGCTATTGACCACCCCAACTAAAGAAAGTGGGTAAAATTTTTGGACCGATTTGGTTGGTCATAAACATTAAATGCTTTGAATATTCATACGCAAACAGTCACAAAATATTCTAATATATCATGGCCGAAATGGCCAGGAATTATTCTAATGGATCATGGCCGTGAGAGGCCATGAATCATTCTGATGGTCATGCGACCATGATGCAATCCTTTGCCTGAATTCTTGAATTTTGGAAATCAGTGCACGAAGGTCACTGGAAACATCTTGGTACCAAATACTGTGCCACTTCCCAGTAGGACCAAGAAGCTTCTTGTCTTGCAAAGTTAGGACTCCGAGTGAGTTATTTCAATCGGTAAGCCGATTGAAGCTGCTGCCATTATGGAGTTCTGCCGTTGGTCCATAGATGGAAATTTTCATCATGGGACTTGTAAGAGCGCACAATTGGCCGTAACAATTGGCACTTCATCGGTAGCAAAGCTTATACCGTAATCAAGTCCCAGTCAATCAGGTGTTGACCGATCCAATGGTATTTTAAGGACCTTCTTTTCTAAGCAATAAATGGTCGGATGACCATTTTTTAATTACTTCAGTATTACGGCCTAAAAAGGCCTGCTTTATCTTGATCTTATCAAATCATGGCCACTTGATAAAAAGTGAAGGCCACGTGGCATCAAGAGATGTAACCATGAGAACAACAAATTCATGGTCATGAATTCATGATGCAAAATAAAAAAAGTAAATGCCGACACAGCAATTAATGCATGTTGTGGTCTTTGACTTTTTTGAAATCGGTCTGATCATCCTTATACACCTCATCATCTTCAATGCTATGGGTCTGTTGCCATCATTTCTGGCTTGGCATCGGGACGTGTGATTGTGCGAGCGTGCCAGCATCGATGCCAATGCAAAGAAAGAGTCGGAAACTTTTGACCCTGGTGCCGTTTGTACGCAAAACCAGACGGGTTGCGGTTCAAATACGACCCGGCCACCTGTGGATGTGAAGACTTCTGATCCGGTGATTGCTAAGAGGATTGGGGCTTGTCCTCCGAGGTTCTTCCCCCAATTCTATGTCGATATGGATGACAGCCACTTTGGTGGTGGCTGTTTAATGTAGAATCTATAGAAATTGAGGATCCGCTCTTAGGAAGTTGAACCCCGCCTTACATAAACCACCCATGTTTTTAGAAAATGGGAGACCCACTTCCCATGTTCTTTTAGTGAGTTCTTCCTTGTGGCTAACCTCCCACGTAGTTGTGGGTTTCTTAATAAACCCACTTCCCACAATTGAGGAACACCTGTAGCTACATAACATTTCAATTCAACCGCCGGGCTACGGCGGGTGTATTACGTTGCTGCAGTGAGCCATGATGAGAAAGTATATATTTGACATAATGAGAAAGTATATATTTGTCATGGAACCAAACCCTATGATGGGTCTCACTTAGCCCATAGCCATAGGTGATAATATGGGAGTCGGTCAAAATTTTAAAGGGTGGCCAACACACAATACCGATGGAATTGGCCATAAGTTTCTTTAACAACTTAGAAATCGGCCCAAAAATCCCCTTTTCTTAAATAAAAGGCAACTGAAACACCTTTTGTCAAATAAAATAACTTTAATGGCCTGTAATCATTACGGCCAAAAGTATTTTTTCTTAAATAAAAGGCAATTAAAATTCCTTTTATCAAATGAAGGAGCTTTAACGACCGTAATCGGCCGAAAGTACCTTTTCTCAAATAAAAGGCATCAGACACACCTTTTAACAAATAAAATAACTTTAATGGCCCGTAATCATTACGGCCAAAGGTATTTTTTCTTAAATAAAATGCCGTTGAAATACCTTTTATCAAATGGCCTTTTTCTTAAATAAAAGGTATCAGACACACCTCTTAACAAATAAAATAGCTTTAATGGCCCGTAATCATTACGGCCAAAGGTATTTTTTCTTAAATAAAAGTCCGTTGAAATACCTTATATTAAATGAAGTAACTTTAACGACCCGTAATCGGTCGAAAATACATTTTTCTTTAATGAAACATGCAGCCAATGACTATTTTTTAATTTTTTAAGTAATCATGGCCACTTGCATTACATAAATCGGTTGTTTGTTTACGACCGATTTACGTAACATCTAGACGTTACGTGACTTGTAAACTGGCCGAATGGCCACAGTTTACCTTGTCTTGCCCCCCGAATGTTATGGCAAACAAGATAATATGAAATATTTTGCCAATATAGGGTCTTAGCCCCGAATGTTGGCTAAGACCTTGTATGGCCTGGATCAGCCGTTCATTTAGATTCGGCTGAGAACTTGAAGGTCCTTCTTCAGGAACTTCTAAAACATAGAGAGGGTTTATCTAAGATTCGGCAGGTTCCTCTGGCGTTGCATTTTCGGCATGCCGAGTACTTCTCCTTGCCGCCATTAGTGCTCTTTCAAAGACTAATGGTCCCACCGGGCGTGCCAAAAATCCTCAAAATCCTCAAATAGCCGAAAGCGACAACAGATAATCCTCAAAATGGAAACAAAAAGTACAAAAGAAAACCGACAGGGCTCGCAGGACCGGCCTGTCCTGGTCTTATAGCCGTAATCGGGTATAAGCGCAGGAGGAAGGGGGCGGCTGCTTACAAAGTCGATTCAGGGGGTTCACCTTGGATTGCTGCTTACCCGAAAATACACAAGTCACCTGGCGTGAACAGAGCGAGTCTCGGGACCGGCTGCTCGGGATTCTGTAAAGACAGAACTGCGAGTCAGGGGCGGCCTCAACTTACTCTCCGGTGGCAGGATTCTGGTGTTAATCGGAGTAAAGAGGGGTCGAAGATGTCACTGCGACTGGAAGCAGTGAGAGAAGTCCTAGTTTATCCGTCTGTGTTAGAGGGGATAAAGGATCACGGATGATCAAAATAATTTTAATAACCGGTTGCGGTTGTGTGGATTGTGTCCTCGAGTTCTTCGAAGTTTATGCCTTTTATAGCCGCTCCTTGACGGTTTCTCAACGTCCCATTCTTGCACGATCTTTGAGGAACCTCTTTCCCATGTCTGCAGGTCCGTTTTGCTTTACCATAAAGTCTCTCAACGACCCACTTTTAGGAAGTTGAACCCACCTTATATAACCACTCCACGTTCTTAGAAAGTGGGGGACCCCACTCTCCACATCTTTAGAGAATTACCGCAATATCTTCAATGAGCCGTAATCGGCCAAAAGGCATAATTGGTCAAATGCACCTTTTCATAAATAAAAGGCAACTGAACATACCTTTTATCAAATAAAAGTATCATGGGGTTGATCAAGCGTCCAGCAAATTTCCTCAAACCCAATAAAGTAGCACATGCCATGATAACTCCTTTAATGGCTTTAATGGCAAAATCAGTCACCATCATTGACCCAATAAACATATATATATATTATACTTAGAGCCTTGTTTACTCCGATTTCACCGGGTTACGGCGGGTGTAAACATGGGTTTCGCTTGACCCGTATGTGGTAGGACATAGATCGGTCAAAAGATACACGTGACCGTAAAACACTACCGTCAGGCTACAGCGGGTGTAAACATCTACATAAGCCACATAGGCACCACGTGTCCCTTTCTTATTCGTTGGTCATATAGGGTGTAAACAGTATGTGACCAGGATGTGACAGATATACTCGTAAAACACATGGTGCACTAGGAGAACTCTACGTAGTATCATGTGGATATACCTTCATGTCACCCCGTGTTAGATCGAGATGAGATTCTTTTGAAGGATCGACATTGTTACTTGTTTCAATGGGAGGCTCACAGATTATGCTAGGCCTGTAAAGCCGAGCATAAGAGCTTTAGCTCGGTCACATATGAGGAGTAACTTTGGGCAAAGTATTTAGGTCAATTGTAGAGATAGCAATTGGACTAAGGCTAGCTCACACGGTATTGGAGAGTTGGCATACTCACAATTGTGAGCTCCACCATAGCATGTTTTATACCATATGTGCCAATAAACGACCATTGATTGAGGACAATTGGATAAATCATTGCTCCATTGTCGTGTGAGCCCAATCAAACTTATACTTTTGTTACTAACGATTTTGTCACAAAGTGAGATTTGGAGAGAGCTAGTTTAGCATTCTCCTTATAAATAGGGAAAATTATCGTACCGTATCTTTTTTTCCTCAAAATGTCTCTTTCATTCTATCCTTTGAGACAATGACCATTACAATGCCACTTTTAAAAGTTGAGGACCAATTAGTCTCCACGTCAGCAACTCTTG
Source organism: Buxus sempervirens (assembly GCA_947561395.2). Taxonomy (NCBI): domain Eukaryota; kingdom Viridiplantae; phylum Streptophyta; class Magnoliopsida; order Buxales; family Buxaceae; genus Buxus; species Buxus sempervirens. The sequence continues at coordinate 17,312,841 of OX387190.1, read as the reverse complement.
TGCCATTCATTTTTAAAGACATCTTTACCCCTATTTAATTGGTTCAGACCACTGTCTAAATGTATTTTGAATCAGTCGTTTTCCTCTACGAGGAAAACCTGTTTGGATTCCTCTTGGGAAGCGCCTGGGACGACACGCGTCCCAGGCGCTTTCTCTCCTCTTCAGCCCCAGCTAACATCACCAAGCCGACTCCGGTTTATTGAGCCAATATTCGTGGATTGGAGCCACCTTCAAAATCTCAAAGGCTCTTGATACTCTATTAAAATAATTAAGAAAAAAGTGAAGAGTTTTTAAGTAACTAAAAATTACTGATATTTTTAAAATCTATTTAAAAAGCCGAATAATTATTTAGGCTATACCAAACCCGGTCCTAAACTCCAAAGGATCATTAGTGGGGCGAGTTCAGGGTGCCTCCAATATGTTATATTTAAAAAAGTTTAATATAAGTCCTCTCAAGCCCAGTTACAAGTCCTCACAAGCCCAATTACAAGTCCAGTTACAAGTCCTCTCAACCCCTGTTACAAGTCCTCTCAAGCCCTGTTACAAGTCCTCTCAAGCCCTATTACAAGTCCTCTCAACCCCAGTTACAAGTCCTCACAACCCCTGTTACAAGTCCTCACAAGCCCGGTTACAAGTCCTCACAACCCCAGTTACAAGTCCTCACAACCCCTGTTACAAGTCCTCTCAACCCCAGTTACAAGTCCTCACAAGCCCGGTTACAAGTCCTCACAACCCCAGTTACAAGTCCTCTCAACCCCAGTTACAAGTCCTCACAACCCCTGTTACAAGTCCTCACAAGCCCAGTTACAAGTCCTCACAAACCGAGAGTGGCGGTTTTGGGCCGATTTCGGGTCGCTCGAGCGTCAAGGCTTAAGATTACAATCTCAGAAAACCCGAGAGTGGCGGTTTGGGGCCGATTTGCGTTCGCTCGAGCGTCAAGGGGTTGAGAGGACTTGTAACAGGGGTTGTGAGGACTTGTAACTGGGCTTGTGAGGACTTGTAACTGGGCTTGAGAGGACTTGTAACAGGACTTGACAGGACTTGTAACTGGGGTTGTGAGGACTTGTAACCGGGGTTGTGAGGACTTGTAACAGGGGTTGCGAGGACTTGTAACTTGGCTTGTGAGGACTTGTAACTAGGGTTGTGAGGACTTGTAACAGGGGTTGTGAGAACTTGTAACTGGGGTTGTGAGGACTTGTAACTGAGCTTGAGAGGACTTGTAACTGGGGTTGTGAGGACTTGTAACCGGGCTTGTGAGGACTTGTAACTGGAGTTGAGAGGACTTGTAACAGGGCTTGACAGGACTTGTAACTGGGCTTGTGAGGACTTGTAACAGGGCTTGTGAGGACTTGTAACTGGGCTTGAGAGGACTTGTAACAGGGCTTGACAGGACTTGTAACTGGGGTTGTGAGGACTTGTAACCGGACTTGAGAGGACTTGTAACTGGGGTTGAGAGGACTTGTAACAGGGCTTGACAGGACTTGTAACTGGGCTCTTGAGGACTTGTAACAGGACTTGTGAGGACTTGTAACTGGGCTTGAGAGGACTTGTAACAGGGCTTGACAAGACTTGTAACTGGGGTTGTGAGGACTTATAACCGGGCTTGAGAAGACTTGTAACTGGGGTTGAGAGGACTTGTAACAGGGCTGAGAGGACTTGTAATTGGGTTTGTGAGGACTTGTAACTGGGGTTGAGAGGACTTGTAACAGGGCTTGACAGGACTTGTTACTGGGCTTGTGAGGACTTGTAACAGGGGTTGAGAGGACTTGTAACAAGAGATGACAGGACTTGTAACAATGCAATAGAGGACTGTATAAGCTCTTTTTTTCTAATTTTTTAAATATGTATATCCGGTTATTATTAGTCCAATTAACTTTAACCTTTGCGACAGTTAAAAGATCAGTTAATCTCAATACTGTAACAGGGCTCTTTTTGTATGATACGTTTGATATTCCAGAATTTGATAGCCTAAAATTTGGTTAGCAAGAAAGTTAATAAAATCCTGAATTCAATTTCCAATTAGTGGATAAATCAAATTGAGCCCTTTTTTTCACTTTTTCCCCATCTCTGTACCTGGACAATAGAAGGTGTGATGCCAAAAATCTTTCTTCTAGCTTTGTAATAACACACTCTCTAATAATATAGATACCCAAAAAATACACTCTCTAATAGTATGTTCTTGGCAGCTATGAGATCTTAGCATCACTTCCTACCCAACATAGAAATATTAATAAATTCTTTATCCCTTGCACACAAATATTTATTTATTTTTGGAACGGATTGGGATACATGCTGAAGTTTAAAAAAATAAAAAATTAACACAATAAAGTTATTCCTATTCATTGTCATGCATAAAAGGATGGCACAAAAACTGTCGACGCCTTGCCATGTTCGGTCCAGTACTTTTCAAAGTGAAGCCATTGGCTTTAACCCTTCTTCTAGAGATTTTGCTTCCCCCAGTAATTTCACTGCCGCACTACCAACAATCACACTAGCAGCTCCCCATCCCGCTATCTGGAATGAGCAAAAAAAGAAGGAATTGGTGACAGATCTCTCAAATGAATCAATATGACTTCAATATAGTAAACATTGAGTTATATGTTACAACAAACCTGTTTCACATGCTCTGGTTTTGATATGCCGAAACCAACACCTAGAATGACCTGAAAATACTGGACCGAAGCACCAATAACTCACTTGAAGAGTTCTTGTAGTAGAATGCAATGATTAGACTTTACCACATAAGCAAACATATAAGAAAACTAAGCAACATGCTGTGCTTCTACCATTGTGTTTTTCTGCTTTGAAGAGAAATAATGAGGTAAGAAACTTAAAACAGAAATTGTCAAGTTGTCTCAGTGTAAGATGTATTTTATGAGTCACCATCTGATGACTGAAACAAGTTTATTTCTTGTTTTTTGATACTTCAACCAAGTGGATAGCAATTTTTTCTGTAATTCATGAGTTGATAGATTTTCATGGCAATTTGACTATGTGATCAAATATGAACCAACTTGTTACCTACTTCTACAGTTTCATTGTCAAATCTATCACAAACTGGCATCATGATTTGACTCAAAAGAAAAAAAATTATCATGGAGAAACACCCAAAAAATATACCTTGCGTAATATAGCTTCCTTAAGCTTCTGGTAGAAATTTGTGTTGAAAAAATGATAACTTCCTCTTGCCCCTTCTGTTAGAGAACCTTGTTGCTGTAGGTACCTAGCAATTGGACCACCAATTATTAAAATGGAACATTCAGTAATAAATTCATGTCTAGTAAAACAAACACAGCTTAAAAGTAAAACAAACACAGCTTAAAAGTAAAACAATGCGAATTGGAACCGATTATACTCCAAATTTCATGGCAACATTCGCCACGAACAAGTAGAGATCATCTGGAAACAATCGTTCACGCAATTGATCCGCAAAAATTAACACGCTCGATCGGTTGCTAAGAATTTGAAAATTCAAAAAGCAATTACTGTCCAATGCATATCTCAGAAGAAAACATGTATCCAAAGACCAGATTCTTAACAAATAACATCAATCAAAACGGATTGAAGTACTGATGCAATAATTGTATCCAGTTAAACTCAATAAACTGCAAATTACAACCTATAAAACGATTTGATAGAGGCATACCAAAAAAAATCAATTAGAAGTAAAAGGAGACCGGATATCATATAAGTAAAAATCAACTTATATGATAGCTCTAGCAATCACTCACCAGATCTTTTTGGAGATTCACCACAGGTTTTCCATCCCTGGTTAGCCAAAGGAGACCGGATATCTGATCGTAGCTCATTTGACTGGATAAATGGAAACAATATATTATTCATGTTACATAACAACTTCATTTTTAATAAATTTGGAACACCAATTTCATGAAAAATATCATCCAATAAGCCCTATACTCACAGTTGGACGTTGCAAAGCACCCTTTAATAGAGGCACATGTCTTGGTTTGGGAGCATTCCATTCCTGAAAAGTGCAGGCTATTCAATATATGCTGAGAAATTAGATTGAAATTTATACAAGGTAAGTCCTACACTTGCATGATGAGGTTCATGCATGGGTGTCATCCACCCACCCATCAAAAAATCTTTTTACCTTGAATTTTAAAGTGGCACAAGTCAACCGACTCAGAATTTTAAGCTTATATAAGTGCCTACCAAACAATGAAAAAGAACAGAAGTGGTCAACAATAAGGTAAGGAAAAAGACGAAATCTAAAACTGTTATAATCTAAGTTCGTCCTCTCATCCAACCAAGATCCTACCCTCATCTGCCTCTTCCATTATTATTTCCCTGTTACACTTCAACCGAATTGATACATTTAAGAAAGGAGTTGATCTCAATTTGATTGATCAGGGTACTAGTAATTAACGGAGTGGGAAGCGTCCTGGACTTTGATTTCATACTCGCTACACCCAGTTTATCCAAGGAATAGAATCCATTGGATGAGCTGCTGAGTGAATGGCATCTCACTCGTTAAGCTGAAGCCAGTTAACTCAAAATGACTGACTTCCCCAGTCAACTTTGTTGACTCATCAGACTAAGACGAATCTCCAAAGAATGGATATTTTTCCAAATCCGTTTTGTTCAATTAACAGGTAAGTCCAGCTACCGTGCGCCACAGGAGACACAATCAAAACAGCAATCACTTAACTCACGAATCGGAAGCACTAACACAAAAATTTCCATAACTAGCTTTGAAAAGATCAAACCCTGATTTCGCTCCCAGACGAACCAGAAAAGACCGTAAGAACAACAAGAAAATGAGCACAAAATCCTCTCTGAAAACAACAAAACCATCTCTGAAAACAACAAAATGAGCACAGAATCCTCGACAACCAAAAGCAAAATCAAGATCCGGCGAAGCCGAGCTACATACCGAGAAGATCGAAGGAGAAGCGCGGCCCAAGGGACTGAACAGACTGGGAAAGAAAATGGGAAGCAAAAGCACCCACAAAGCTGCGAGCGCTCCTCTATGCGACTGATTGTGGAAGTAAAGCTTCGTGATCGTGGAACGACCTTCAGATCGGGTGAAACTACCCGCTCTGCAACTGCGACCGGTAAAAACCCTAGTCCTGAAGCTCATGGACACGTCGCCATTTGTTCACACGGCTTCTCAGTTCGTCATCAGTACTACTGGCTCAAAAAAACCGGAGCCAGCCGAGCTGAAGAAGGCTGATGAGCCAGCCGAGCTGAAGAAGGCTGATGAGGTGTGGGACAGGGTGGGACGCGTGTCGTCCTCAGGCGCTCCCAAGAGGAATCGCAAGAGGAAATCCTCGTAGAAGAAAATGGTTGATTTTGAATTGGTATCAACAACTGAACCGATTTCTCCTTAGAATGTATTTCCTCTCCGTTGAAACACATCCCATCTTCGTTGTGTTCAACGATGGTTTTCAGCATTTTTTATTTTTTAATTTTATAGTCAAAAGTTGTCTTACCACTTTTAGGGTTCTTGTTCCTTAACTACTTTCCAAGCTCCATTAATGGTGGAAATCAAGTTTCTGTGATCCAATCAAGTCTTTTCTCTGTTTTGGTTCCACTCAAATGTAAAGATCACCTGACCAATGTTTTCTTTCCAGTTTGTTCCACGAAGTTTGAAAGATTTTTGGCAATTTTGAGTTAATCTAATTGGTTGCTTGCTCTGCCCAATTGCAATCTGCTTTGATTGGAATTTTTGAGAAGCATGGTGTTTCTAAGTTAGGTTATTGTGTTTATTAAGAACTTCGTTTTTGAAATCTCGTTCCTAAATCATATGTAAGATTTTAGAGGAGAATTGTTTCTCCCATTGGTTCCACCATTCAGGACTGAACTAGAATCAGTTTCCATGCCGTCCTCTGAAAAAATTGAACCTTCAGTTAACTCAGCTTCTGCTTCTCCTATTATTCCAGAGGCTAGTAGTTACGTAGAAAAAAAGACAGTATCCAGGCTCCCATATTGTCTTCAAATTCGATGTTGGAGACGTTGCCACCTTCATCTCTTCCGAACAACTCTAAAAAGGCTCGTCCCAACTCTCTTTCTTTGATTGAAGATGGCTAAAAGCCCCTTTCAATGATGGGTGGAAGAAGACGACAAAGGACCCAACCCCTTTCCTTCCAATGCAGCAAACCCTTTTAAACGATGGGGTGGAAGAAGATGACGACAAAGAATCCAATACCTTTCCTTTCAATAAAGCTTGATGGAAGAAGAAGAGGGTGAGATAGGGCTCCCGTTTGACGAAATGGGTTTTGGGTTTTAATTCAAGAAAACTTGGTGAAGGGCCTAACAAGTTTTTGGTTCGATTTCTTAGACCAACTTGGACGATGGTTGAACCAATACCAGTAGGGGTAGAAACATCTTTTTCAACTTACAACATAATAGATGCTGACGTGTAATACTATTTGGTCATTATTTTGCAAATACTATCTCTGTAGTCATGATGTAAAAAGGCATGATGAAAAGGTCATTTTAGTAAAAAGATTATACATTACGGTCCGTGGAATTTATATTTTGATCCTTCTCAATTTTGATTCAGTCTAACAGGAAATGTAAAGCAATTGAGTCAAAATTGAGCGACAAATGAGCAACAAGATCGTACGACATCACATCATAAAGTAGGCCCGTAGAATTTATATTATGCTTTACGAAGAGGCACCACCCACCGGTCCCACCCTATAAATAGCGTTCCTTCTCCATTTGTGTGCCATTCATCTGGATTACTCGCTTTACAATCCTTCACGTTCTTGGCTAGCTTCAGGAGGTAACAATACACTGCCCTACGGAAAATTTGTGGCTGAATTGAAATTTGAGGTTTTCGAACAGCTTCGTGTGGCAATATTGTTGGGTTTATGTTATCACGTACGAGAGATCTCGGTAAAGATGATCTTCTACAATTATTTTACTCAATCCAACATTTAAGAAAAATTATCAGACCAACCTATACTCAAGCCATTGACTTTTCACCTCTCAAATGAGAAAACCAAACATTCATTAAAATTAGAATCTCTTAATAAGTTGGCCACATGCCAAGTCCACATCTCTTTCATCAGGATTTTAAATGCTGAGGCCCAGCACACAACCCACCTCATTAAACATTAACAAGGACTTAATTTGACCTGCCAATTAGACAAAATTTGACTGGTCAGGCTTCAATATCTGGATCAGTGTTGATATCTGTGGTTCTAGCAGTCATGGAGCCTATGGGCTAAGGCACACCATAACCTTTCACCAATTAATCATGTGTTTTTGCTGAGTCAAATTGCAGCTCATGGCATCCCATATCCCATGTAGAAGGTTATACCAACTGCTGCACAAATCATAAACAGTTGCAATGCCTTGCCTGTGAATGAGAAGCAGGAGCTGAATATAACAAAAGCAGATACGCAATCCCTGTCATTCTTGAGTTTGAGCAGCCATGCACATATTCGCACTAAAAAAGGAATTTTGCAAATCTTTTCAGCCAAAATCACAAAAATGAAATTAGGAAGTTTCTTCAAATAACTCTTCAACCAGAGAGCATACTTTCATCTCTGTTACTCAAGAATGGAATAGCTGAAAAGGAAGGGGGATGGATGAAGCAATATGCAACAGCAGGCAACCGCCACTGAAAATTGGAAAAATTACTTTAGTAAAGAAATTAGCATTAACAAAGGGCAACATGTCTTCTATAACTTCCCAGATAAAAAATACAAGACCAAACTACACATCATCATCAAACACATCAGTGATGGACAACAGGATTTGGGGTCAAAGAGAGTTAGCAAAACAAGTACATGGTCACTGCTTTCGAATCCACAACTTACACTACATGCATCAGAAAAACATTTTTATATACAAACATGAAAGGAGCCAATGGTAATATCCCATACCAATCAGACAGCAGTCGCTAACCTCCTGAAGTGGATTTAGGTTGGCAACACAGCTAAAGCATAGTGGCTAGCTAGACAAGAATGACATAGCTCGCCTGAAATCCAAAGATCTCATTGCTGATTCTGGGAAATGTTTCCCATCAGGTACCCACAAACCGCCTTTATGGGGCAGCAGTACATGTTGGCTTGATCCCTTTGCATCTTCACCAGCTTTTGGGGCTGTAATTTCTTGCTTTTTCTTAACAAACTCAAAAAATTCCGCAACTTGGCGAGCATACCTACATAACAGTGGAAAATGACTACATCAGATGTATATATTGGAAGGAAGAAAATTAAACCATAAATGCTAATATTCCTCATAGACAAGGGACCAGAATTCCAAACAATATATGCCGTTGTATTGATCAATTTAAATGTCCAAGCTGATAAATCTAAATGCTCTTTGCATTAAGAGGGACCAGGCTAAAGTGGAGGAGACTGTAACAGCCAGCATTTTCAGAAGAACAAACATTGGCAAGGACTTCATTTTTAAATGCACTTTGCATTAAGGACCAGGCTAAAGTGGAGGAGACTGTATCAGCCAGCATTTTCAGAAGAACAAGTATTGGCAAGGACTCCATTTTTGCACCAAAATAGATGTTCAAAGGGCAACCATACTACAATGATCATAGAAACAGCAGAATCGCTCTATGATGACTATCCCAGGATGAATCCCTCTTTACCACCATGAAATACCAAAGCCGCTAGGTATCATCAACAAGACTTAATGATAAATTCAATGCAAGCGCCATTCATATACAAACAATTCAAAGAATCATTCTTCAAGAAAAGGTGTTTGAAGAAACAAAAGACGGTTCAATCAGAATAACATAGATTGATTTAGAACTTCATAAACAAGAAAAGTTCCCTATCTGACAAGAAAAACGAAAGTGGGGGGGATGATACAGGCAACAGAGGTCAAGAATTATGAGTTGATATCTAATATTGTTCACTCATTCAATAGCTTCTCATAAAGTACACCCTTTATCTATTCATTTAGGATTTCATGCCTTTTTTTTTCTTTTTCCCAGAGGTTGGGAACAGGGATTATTGACTCAGAGAAAGAGAGTTTTCTGTCTAAATCACAGAGTGCTAGTCAACAGATCATGAGCAAAGCAGGATCGATAAGTTATGAGTACCAGAAGTGGATCATTTGCAAAACGAGGATCAGTAGCATCTAAACACATTCTATCATCTCCAAATTAAAAGACCTATTAAAAAAATTTAAATGAATCCAAATAATGTAAGCACCATATGTGAACAATAGGAAAAAAAACTGCAATTATCAAGCAATGACTAAATAAAAAAAGAAAGTCACAAATCATATCAATATCAAGATTAATAAAAAAAAGTAAAAAATAAAAATACGAAAAAATTGATGACAGAAGAAAGAGATTAAACACTGACAATGTAAAAATACTGCAGAATATATCCAAAAAAAGTAACTTTGGTAAAATAGCAATCAGAAAATAATTACAGATGCTGAATCAAACCAACACTAAAAGGTAAAAACCAGGCAAAATAATGATAGAAAATATTTCAAATCATATAATTATAAACAAACTATTTTGAATATTTTAAAGAATGCAACTTGAACAAAAAAAAGGGCAATCAGAAAGAAAATAGATAGTGATCAAACCAAAGTCGCACTACAAACAATTCCAAGAAATTATAAAAGATACTTGGAATAGTATAATTTCAAAAAACAACTAAGCCATCAATAGAAATTCATGGAGCATATCAGCTAAAAAAGGACAAATTTGTTATCTTACTGCCTCTTTGCTTCAACATCTCTGCTGAAATCAATGTTGGGTTCACAATCCAGCACCAAAGCAGGAACCTAATTATATCAAAGCAAAGTTACGCACAATTTCAAAAGATATGGGACGAAAAAATTATATCACGCAATAGAGAGAAGGAAGACCTTTTGAATGCTTGAATGCATATGATCACCCTCCAAATAGAACACACGCTCCCTGATGTCTGGATGTAAAGAACTGTCCATGTGGAAGGGTAAGTGACTGACAGACAAAACACCATGATTTCCACTTTGGAAGGGGAATAGCCAGCTCTCATGCTTTTCATGTAAGTCACGCAGATAATCCAAGGAGACTCCACCCTCCTCTGCTCTTTTGCGTAGCATCATTCTCTTGTGGCAGGTATCTGGGCTTGCTCTAAGATAAATGAAAGCATCAGGAATAAGCCCAGGCAGACATGAAACAACTGGATCAAACCAAGAATCATAGATGCTGATCTCCATTTCATTCATCCAGTTTGCCTCATGAACAGCTCGTACAAAGACCTTCATTATGTAATAACCAGAAATTAAGAGAAGAAAAGAAATGGAATCAGCCTTCAGAACCCTGAATAGTGATAGAATTTTTTGCACACAAAATATAACAAACTAATTGAAGAAAACATAGAAAAATATCAAAATCAAGCATCAATTGGATGCTTCATGCTTACCATCCTATCACTGAAAACACTCCTTTCCATCAGTCTAAGGGGTTTAACTCCACCAGCAGACTCCCTTTCCTGCATGACTCTTGTAACAAAGACGTAATTTTGGAAGGTGTAGGCATACCTCTGTGGCTCAGAATAGAAAGCATCCAAGATATTGAAATGATCCGGCCCAATATCCTGCCACTTGGAAATAGGTTCTGGAACAACCTCAACAAGATCACGGAGCTCAAGTGTCTCGTTTGCTATTCTCTGCAGGAAAGTGGTTTTTCCAACACTGATATTTCCTTCGACACAAAAGGTAAGTCGTTTCTTCCGAATTGGCATCTCATCAGAATCAGAACTCTCCTCCTTTAACTCTTCATCGACAGTCTCTTTAATGAAAGAAGTTATACTCTCAGCATGGTTTCTATGAATGATTCCAACAGAGCTCTGTAAAAACTCAACCATCTTTTGGCTAGACTTCCCGAAAAACTGCAGAAGGGACATTCAATACTTTACAAGCATCAGAACATAAGAAACAGGGTCGAAGAAAAATAATCTTCAGACAGCCTCCTTTTCCATTATTTCTTAAAGGGTTTGCAAAAAGCATGGATTTGTGTCACCTCATGCATGCATCCTTAAAAGACCCAACTCTCGAATATGTTCCAATGTTCAAATTGACATCTGTAAAGAACACTAGAAAAAGCAATAAAGGCAAGTAATCACACAATTACTACTAGAGTCGAGGCAAATGTTACAACAGCCAGCATTCTGCACAAATACAAGGGATTTCACAACAATCATGATAAAAGACTAAGTGAGATTTAATCCTTAAAACTCCCCCTAAAGGAAGGTCTGTTCCCATACCATCACCCCCTTGAGAGCAAATATTTGACTCAAAATCCTCAGTATTCACAAAAATTAGTAAAATGAAGATACATCGTCATTTAAATAAAAGAAATCAGAGTAAAATGATTGAAAAGGTGACAACAGACTAGTACCTTGTCTTTGTAGAGTTGTTTGAGTTCTGCAACTGCCCCTATACCCTTATCTACTAGCTTCCTCAGATTCCGAGGCCCAACACCCGGAATCTTGAGAAGGTCGGGATTTCCAGGAAGAGCAGTTAAAGCACCACCACTCGAAGAACTCTTCTGCCTTCTGTGCAATCGTGAAGCCCGTGTGTCAGAAGACGACGACGGTGACAAAGAAGGCGACCCCGCTTCTTCCCATTCGTCATCATCCTCACCACCACAACTACCCGCCTTTTCCGAGCTCTTTGCACCCTCAACAGCCACCACCGGCAGAACCCCTTCAGTCTTTGTATGGAACCAAGCCCACCCAGAAGCAGACCGGCCTTCTTTGAACACAACCCTGGCTCTAATTTGGGTTCCATTATCGAGAGAGCAACGGCAAAAACCGCAGCTGTTTCTCCCGGAAGAAATCCCAGAAATGTCGAAAGGCCTTTTGGTAACAGAAGGGATGGGGACGGTGAGGACTTTACCGGTGCACGGCCGGAGATGGAGAGCAGCAGTCGCCGGCATTATCGACGGAGGAAGAAAGGAAAAGAGAAGGCGCTTCTTCTTGGAAAAGCCCCAGCCGTTAGGGTTGAGGCCATTAGTGCAAAGGACCGTCCCCGAAGGGCTTCGCTGCAACAGCTTCTGCATGGTTAAGCATTTCAAAAGAGTTTCTTGCTGTATCTTCCTATTCAGTCTTGACCCTCAAATTACATTCCAGAAAGAGAAGAGAGAGACAGAGAAAGAGAGTAGAGACAATGAGTGGACTGAAAAGTGAGGGAAAGCAAGGGCGGGAGATGAAGGGTTTTGTTTAAGGGAGAAATTGATTTTAGGGTTTTTGAAACTTAAAATTAGGGTTTGAAACTGAAATGGGGGGCTTTGGTCTACGAAATCGGGTGGAGATGCATTGGAGAATGTGAAATGAGGGTACAGAAGATTTAGGGTTTACTGCATTAGAGGACGCAAGATTGTCGTACCTTGATTGGTGCAGTTGAAATAGATTTAGATTGAGTTTTGATCTTGTGCTCCGAAGTGTAGGTTTTCCTCAGCTTTTATTTACTGTGTGATGCTTGTCTGAAGTTCAAATCAAATGTTGTTTTGATCGGTCGAGCGGTACTCTACCATTATGTTTTCAAATGAAAAAAGTGTTTTCACATTGAAAATATAAAACACAGTGATCCTAAGATGCTGCACATGACAACATCTCACGGAGGTTGCTGAGATTTTAGCCCGTTGCTAGGGTGGTCTATAAGTGGGATTTACGTTTACATATATATATCTTATGCAAGAGTATTAATATTTAAACATTTTATAACGTCAACCCAACCAACCTTGTTGCCACCCAACAATTTTAGGAGCAATTTTTGTATCAGTTAAAGTTAGACTATATCCAATTCCAAACAAAATGCAATTATATTATCCAATTTAATTGGATTTTTATCCTATTAAATGCTAGATTTGGTCTAGAAAATATACCCATTTATAATCGAATTCAAATTCAAACTTGACTCAAATTTGAGAGATTAAGATCCAAATCTGATCAAGATGCATACATATTTATAATTTTTAAACATTTTGAATAGTTGTTAAGTAATTTAAGAAACGCCAACTGAAGATGTACAATTTAGTATACTTATGGCAAAAATAAACCTATTTAATTGAATTTCGGATTTATCATCAATTCAAATATTAATTGGATTCAAATACGGATTTCATAAATATATTCGGATTCGGTTATCATTTTAGAGGCCGTTTGGTAACCTTTTTTTTTTTCTCAAAAAATTATATAACCAAAAACTTTTCAAATTGTGTTTTGTGTTTTGTGTTTTCAAGCACAATTGATAAGAAACCCGTTTGCTAACAATTAATTCAAAATCAGATAAAATGCGTTTGGTAACTAATTGAATTGAGTTTGCTTATACAACCTTACATAATATGAGTCTTTTGAGTCTGTATACTTGCAGAATGCACGTCCAGTACTACATGTATGTAGTTCGGAAGTGGGTAAAATCGGTTTTTAACAATCTTAAGTATATTCTTCTAACAAACAAACAAACATGTACAATTGAATTTATTGTTTGTTGAGGACTCAATTGAATGAAATGGTAGTTACTCTTGAGAGTAGGGGTTTTCACGGGAGTGTTTGGTTGAATGAAATGGTAGCGGAAAGGCATGCGTGATGCATCTAACTGGAGTGTTTTCACGGGGGTATATTATGGTGCATTTTTTTCAGAGGTCATTAACTGGGGTAGCTTACACTTGGTTTTTGAGTCTGGATAAAACCAAGATCAAGACCTGGAATGACCTAGCAGCTGCCTTCATCCAACAGTATTGGTTGAACAGCCAGATTGTACAGACAAGGGCTGAATTACATAGGCTGACAAAGAAAAGTTAGGAATCAGTATGGGAGTATGCCAAGCGATGGAAGGAGCTGGTGTAACGCCCTAGATCCGTGTTGTTCAATGAAGGTATAACACGTCTCACAAAGTATTAGGTAAGGATCTAAAACTGATATGATTGCTGGAAAATCACCTCAATTATACCATATCAGAGTGCACAACCAAAAAATTTACTAAGAAGTCCAAAATAATCTTTAATTAAAATCAAACGATTCCACATCAACTACTTTATTACATTTCCCAAAACCAAATGAGTCAAAGTTCCAATCTAAAATAAACCTACTAGTCTATGGATTGTAGTAATAGTCTTCCTCCCTATATGTGTCAGTCGGATCTACCCCAGTAGGCGCCTCACCACGAGTATTTGAAAACAAAAAACAAAAACAAGGGAGTGAGATACGAATATCTCAGCAAGTAGTACATGCATGCAGAAATAGTTATCAACAGCTATAAATATGCATTGATAAATAACCAGCACGATCAATCAACACAAATAATTCCGAAGGTTTTAAATCCAATCCCATTAACAATTTTACACAAAAGACCAACCACAATTTCTGATTACACATCCAATGGTCAATGTCACGACTATTGTTTGAATTGATTAATTGACATGCCAAGGAGACATCTACACCTCCATGTACACAGTTCCGGCCTACTCAGGGTTTCGGAACTTTGAAATGACGGCCTACTCAGGGTTTTGTCATCCAATGCCGGCCTACTCATCGGGTTTCGGCATTGACAACCAAGCCTACTTAGGGTTTCTGGCTGCTCTACACCGGTCATGGCAACACACAAGGCCATGCAATTACATCAATAAACAATACCACCACATTACTAAGCTTAACAAGGATCCAGGAGAAGCTAAACCAAAATAATAAAATAAATTTCACAACTCACATTGTCAACACATTAAACCAATATTTCCATCATCACAGGACCAGACCAGAACAATACTCATGATATCTCAGAAAATAATCCAACCCTAAATACACTGGTAGTACACCCCTTTTACTCACACCAAATAATTTTTCCTATACAGTTCAGCACTCTAAATCAAGTAAAACCAGGTTGAACAATTTCTCAATCGGAAAACAAGTGTAGAACATAAAGGAAAACTAATTCATTCACCCATTGTGTCAGGAACAGCAAATAACCTACCAACAGTCCTTAATATATCACTTCGGGAACTCATAAGTCTACAAATAAAATTTGACTTAACAATCTCCGGGTGTTTTGAGTAGATAAAATAATTGTAATATCCTAATCTAGTCTTGGGCTAAGAGGTTTGAAGCCTCAAAGTATCAAAATTGGGTTCAAAATAAGCAGTCACACATTCCCTGGAAAAAGAGAGTGTGCGCTAACCTTGGCTCAGTTGGCGCTAGGTCGGCGAACCTATTTTTTTTCATATGCGCTGAGCTCAGGCCATTGGCGCTAGGTCGGCGCCAACTCGGCGGACACCAACAGTTGCTTGCGCTGACTCAAAACACTTGGCGGTAGGTCGGTGGCAACTCGGCGAAACCAAAACAACTTCTCGGCTAAGCTGCCGCTGAGGTAGATAGATCGGCGACAACTCGGCGAATCCGACATACGCTTTTAGACTCTCTGTTAACTCTAAAACTCCATGACTGACCAAGTTTTAGACCTCTGTAACAAATTTTCTATGCTTCTACCATCCCCAAAAGACATTTAAACAAGATTCGAAATTAATCTAACATACTTCCAAAATCACGCCTCAAAATCTCATCGAAAACCCAAGTCCGAAACTAAGATATTCCATAACATGCAATTCGGCTAATCTCCAAGATAAAATCCAAAACACGGATTAAAACTATACTCCTCACTGTTATACGCTCAAATCCCTACAACTGAAACTCCTCTAATTGCAAGTTCAACAGTCGATCTCCACCCAGTTCTTCTTCTGTTTGCAAGATGTTTTCTAAACACCCTGATCGGCAGGAACCACACATCTGCTTCTCTCCAAAACCCTAGAACTCTAGCCGCAAATCTCCTTCAAACAAAGTATGCGAAACCTATGAACCTAAATACATTAAGTATTTATACTTATCCTATATACTTTGCCACTCAACAATTTTAAAACCCATGATTCAGTGCACGTTCGCCCACGCTTCTCCCCACATGTGCGTGTGCGCACGTGAAAAAACGGTCGCACTGGTAGAAAACGGGAAATCGGAGTCGCCACCGCCTGATGGGGTGCAGGCGGACATCTGGGTGCCTAAGTTAGTCTAATTGGTTGGTCTACGACGTGAGATTCTAAGTAAGGTCTCATTTGTGGTTCGGGGAAGTCCGTAGACACCCCGATCCACCCTGTCGGTTGACAGGTACCAAAGAGCTTCCTAGGTTTAAGTCAGCTGTCCATTTTGGTTCTCACCCGGTTCCTAATCCAGCATGCCATTTTATTTAGGTCTCGGCGGGATCACCTGAGTGGTGTGGGTCCCTTTAGTTGATTTTATCTCGCTTAAATTAGGTGATCTGTGTCTGATGGTGTGGGCCCCGTTGGAAGGTCCACGGTGTCCTTGGTGGGCTTGGGTAAGCCCATGTACCCATGTGGGCCTCTGTCTAAGCCTAGGAGGCCCTGTAGGCTTTGGTGAAGTGAATTGATTTTTCCTTAGAGTTTAATTTGGGCATTTATGTGGTTTCCCTGTAACAAATGGGTCTGCATTGATTTGCGGGCCCATAGGTGGGCCCCCATGATGGTTGCCAAAGCGTTTTCAAATTATCTTATTTAAATTCACCAAAGGGTTGTGGACATTGGGGCTTGGGGCCCGTAGTCCAATCTTAGGCTCGCAAGCCCATGTTCTCGAAGTTTAGGGTTTTAAACCCTCACTTGGTTGGTTGGTGGGCTTTGACGGGCCCGATAGGCCCTTGCCCTTAGTCTCGGCTAAACCACGCAATTTAAACATCATTCCACAAACAAAGTTAGGGTGGGCCGCATTAGGTTTGGCCCATCCGATTTGATTGGTTAATTTCACTTAATCTTGCTTATTTGCATGCTTACCGGTTCATCGGGCTTGGTGGGCCCCATTGGAAGGCCCACGGATGTTCCAAATTGGACCGAGGGTCTAGGTCCCATGTCGGGTTTCCGGATGACCCGGAAACCCTATCGGTTCGCTTGGTTCACTTGTGAGGTTATTCAAATTAACAAAAACCAAAAATCACATCCAAACATGCGTTTTTAAGGGCTTTGCAATGGGGGTGGTTTTTTGGGCTTCCTAGGAGGCTTCTACAAGTTGTGTGGGCCCCTAGGTGGTACAAAATTAAGGGAATGGCCTTGTTTGGCCACCCTTGGTGATTTTTGAACCGAAAGACATACTAAACCAAGCAACTAAATCAACATGTAAGGACATACTAAATGAGGTAGCAAAACATGCTAGAACAATAGACAAAAGGATGAGTGTGTGTGTGCTCTCATACGCGCAAGTTGGATAAAACAAAGGGGAACTATCATGCCTTTTATTGGTGCCATGCTCATGTGTGTGCATTGGTGTATGTAAAGAGGGATAGGGTGCATGCAAAGTGACTTAAAACGGTAGCTATGAGGGGAACCATGGGAGGGGATATGGGGAGCATACTACCCAAAGCATAAAGGAAACTTTACCCTAGGCAAGCATGCTTCATGGCACCAAATATACATAAGAGAAGAAAATATGGCACTAGATGGGAGACCTTTAAAGAAATGATGAGAGGGGGGATTTAAGGGTACATTGGACATGCGAAAAAATGGGAGAACATACTCTCCTCAATAATCTGAAAGTAACCAGAATGGAGGAAAAATGTGCTTAAACGACTCTTTATACGCCGCGGGTCGGGCTCTCCTCCCACCTTTCTATCGTAGTCATCTCCCCTTACCATAGGATTTCGTCCTCATGGAGGTGAGAAGAAGTGGAAGAGAAGAAAAGAAGATAGGAAACAGCAAGTAAAGAGACAACAAAGCATATGGAAAACCAACTACTTCAATATGCTCATAACCCCTTCAACTCCGACTATGTTAAACAATACATGGTAAGAATGCTTATCTTAGTGATCTAAAGTCCTCCTTGAGTGTGGTTGAAGCTCCTTGAGAGTAGGACAGCACCTTGAGCTCACCTTATTGCTCCACCAAGCTCTTCAAGTGCATTCCTTGGTCTCCAAGTAGAGAGGAAGGGAAAAGAAGAGACTTGAGAGAGGGATCCTTTTGTGTCTTGGGGATTCAAAGGGGGTAATGGGGTGGTAGGAGATGAAGGAGAGGAGAGGTTTTTTTTTTCTTTGGGAGGGCACGAATTGGAGAGAGGTGGGAGAGATGGGAGAGAGGTGGGAGAGATGGGAGAGAGATGGGAGAGTTCCAAAATGGGAGCTCCTTTTTTGAAGTCTTGGAGAAAAAATCCTTTTAAACCTTGGAAGATGGATGGTTGTCTTGGGGAGAGCCAAGGTCTTATGGGGAAGCCAAGAGTCTTCTTGGGAGGTTAAGAGTCTTCTTGGGGAAGTCAAAAGTTAATGGGAAGATGAAGGGTTTTTGTTGGGAAGTTAAGAGTTAGTGGGAAGATGAAGAGTTTTTGTTGGGAAGATGAAGGGTTGGTGGGAGATGACACATGTGAAGCATGCATTGGGTCCATGTGGCATCCCATGTGGAGCCCCCATGTGCACACGTGGCATCCCATGCGAGCACTCCTTGTGCACACGTGGCATCCCATGTGGCATCACTAAAATTCCAATAATGCCCCTAGCTTTGACTTCTCATATCTTCTTCATCCGGACTCCGATTTGAGCAAACTCAATTGCGTTGGAATCGTATCGAAGTCCTCTATCCATTGGGATTGGGCTAAACACCTGGCTCGGGGTTCGGCAAAAAGTCAACTTTCGGCTCATTCTCAAGTTTGACCGCCCGCAGAACCCTCATCCGGACTCCGATTCCAGCAAACTCAGTTGCGTTGGAACCGTGTCGAGATTCTCTATCCAATGGTATAGGGCAAGGTACTTGGCACGGAAATCGAGAAAAAGTCAACTTTCAGCTCATCCTCAAGTTTGACCGCCCGCAGAACCCTCCTCCGGACTCCGATTCCAGCAAACTCAGTTGCATTGGAACCGTGTCGAGATTCTCTATCCAATGGTATAAAGCAAGGTGGCCAAATTTTATCTGATTAAAAGGTCAACTTTCCACCCCTTAGGTTTTAACTTTCTGTCCAGGGTTTGCATTTCCGGCACTTCCGGGAGCGCAAAAATGAGGTGCTTACAGTGCGGTTTCCCAGCCGTTTGATTTAATGAAACTATTCCCTACATAATCACCCACATATAAATACATTTATTTAACGACTAAGCTCAACAGCATATTAACTCTAATTAAAACAGCACCTTACTAACCTTGTTTATCTTGCTTCACGCCTAATGTCTCGAACTCCAATACATCCTTGCTTCACAATTTCTGAAATTTCACCACATGGACTCATTAATTCTCATAAAATAAATGAACAAAAATTCGAGGTTTTACAGCTGGCAACCCTGGTGCAACCACCATTGTTGGAACAGGAAATGACTTCCTTGTTTATTGCATCCCTAGGGCAACCTTTCTTCTCTCTGCTTCTGGGACAAAGTACCTCTAATTTTAATGACTTGATTTTGACAGCTAATGGAATTGAGGATGTCGTGAGGGCTGGTAAGATAGATGGCAGTGGCCAGAGCTCTGGACAGAGAAGGCTGACAGCCAGGCAAGGTAGTAGAAGCCAGGGGTAAGAACCCAAGAGGAAGGAAACTCAGGCGGTCAATTATATACAGTAGGCACGACCGTACCACTTTTCGCAGAAGCCTGAGTCAGTGGCACCCCAAGATCAGGGGCAAACCGCTTACCAGGGGGTAAGGAGAACTAAAGAGGAAATGGAAGCAAGAATGAAAAGGGTGTTTACCCCCTTGCCCTACGCACCGGCAGAATTGTTACCTACGCTGCTGAAGAAGGGGTATTTACAGATCAAGCCCCCAAATCCCCGGATGGTTAACTCCCAGAGTTACAATGCGTCTGAAAGATGTGAATATCATTTTGGTGCTCCAGGCCACCGTACCAATGATGTTGGGATTTGAGACATGACATACAGGACCTCATTGATAGTAAGAGGATTTCAGTAGATCCCCCAGCAACAGCAGCACCGACTCCAGCCATTGGCACTACCGCAAACCCTCTCCCAGACCACTCCAAGGCCTCTTCAAGTGGGCCCGTGAATCAAGTCAGCATTGACCAAGACAATAACGAGCAGTTTGATTCATCTACGCTTATTGGAAATCTTGGACAGATTGTCAGGGTGTACTTCCAGGAAGGGGTAGTGCAGCAATTGGTGAACATCATTGAGGAAGGCGATGACAAGGTCTTCCCAGATCTTCCTTTGGTGCATTTCTACCCATTTGAAGAACCAGAATTTTTCTACCCTTCGTCCATCCCAGACACACCTGCCATCAACATCTTCGACCTAATGGACAGCCCTCCACATGACCTAGTGGGCCTTTCATTCAAGCCACCCATCCTTAACCTCTCCTAGCTCCACATCGAACCACCATCCTATCATGCCGTACCTCCATCTCTTTACCATCAATCCACTATCACTACCGCTGAAGCTGAGATCGACCGGATCACCCGATCCGGTCGATACGTAAACATTGACCCCCTATCCGCATGAGAGGAAGAGTTATAATGGAAAAGAGAAGAAAAGAAAAAGGGAAGGAAGTGGCTACTCAGGTGTGCGCACGTTAGAAACGCCGCACGAGAAAATTCAGAGTCGTCACCGCCTGATGGGGTGCAGGCGGACACCTGGGTGCTTAATCTTGTCTATTAAGGCTTGGTTTGTGGCTTTGAGATTCTAAGTAGGGTCTCGGTTGTGGTCTGGGGAAGTCCGTAGACACCCCGATCCACCCCGTCGGGTGACGGGTCCCTTAGGTTTATCCTGGTTTGAGTCAGCTCACTTATTTTCTCACCCGATTCCTAAGTCGGCATGCAAACTGGTTAAGTCTAGTGGGATTACTTGAGTGGTGTGGGTCCCTTTAATTGCTTTTATCTTGATTTAATTAGGTAATCTGAGTCTGGTTGGGTGGGCCCCGTTGGAAGGCCCACGGTGTCCTTGGTGGGCTTAGTCAAGCCCATGTACCCTTGTGGGCCTTTGTCTAAGCCTGAGAGGCCCTTGGGGTTCGGTTCAAGTGAATTGATTTTATTTAATGGTTCAATTTGAAGGTTTAAGTATCTTTCATGAAAAAGCGGGTCGGCAGTGGCGTGCGGGCCCCGGGTGGGCCCCCACATTGGTTGCCAAAAAATGTTTTAGCTTATCTTTGTTAAGTTTGCCAGAAAATGGGTTGGACATTGGGCTTGGGACCCGTAGTCCTGATTCGGGCTTGAAAGCCCAATTTACGTGAAGTTAGGGTTTGCACCCTTCCTTGGTTCGGTTGGTGGGCTTTGGCGAGCCCGATAGGCCCTTGCCCTTGGTCTCGGCCAAACCACACATTTTGAACCCATCATATTGCACAAAACAAGTTCGGGTGGGCCGCTTTGGGTTTGGCCCGCCCGGATTGATCAATTAATACATTTATCTTGCTTAGGTTACATGCATACATTCCATTGTGTTCATTGGGCTTGGTGGGCCCCGTTGGAAGGCCCACTGGAAATCAAATTGGACCGGGGGTCCAAGTCCCATGTTGGGTTTTCGGGTGACCCGGAAACCCTACTGGTCCATTTGGTTCGGTTTGAAAATGTCACCCACATCCAGCAAAAATCACAGAATATACATCATAGAGAATATACAAAACTGACATTTATTAGGGGAGATCGGCTCACTTAAGATGGCTCATATTCTGGGTCCAAGGGGAGGGACCTGGAGCCCCTCGGGTCTCGAGCTAAGAGGTTGAAGCCTCGAAGCAACAAAAATGGAGCTGGATGGGTCGGCCGCAAGCAATTCGGTAATTAAGCGGGGTGCGCTGACCTCAGGCACTAGGCACGAGGTCAGCGCGAGCTTGGCGGACACAAAAACACCCCACGCAAGCTCAGCGCGAGCTAGGCGCGAGCTCAGCGCATGCACTTGACGAAAACACGAACCTCTGTTTTTTTTAAAGCTCAGAGACTGGCTTGATTTCCAGTCTCTGTAACACATTCTTGAAGTCCCTTAGACTCCCAGAGGACGCTTAAACATACATCCAAACTATTCTAACCTACTTCAAGACACGACTCCAAATCTCTTTAAAAAACCAAACCCGACTATATATAAAAAACAGCTACGGGCTACAGGGGGTAAAGGAGCATGCTGACATGCCAAAACAGCAAACAAATGGGACAACCAATCATGCTTGACACTTACAGCAACAAAATGTGAGAAAGGAAAGGCATTAAGGAACGGAGATTGCATGCGTGAGAAGAAAAAAAAAACAGATTTGCACCTAAACCCATCTATAAACCGACATCAGACTTGCATCGGAATGGAGATTCCTTGTGAGTTTTCTTTTTATCACTTACCAGTAGGAGAGGCAGGCCGTGCACCCCCCTTGGTGGCCCCTCAGGCATATGTAAAAGAAAATCCACAAAATCACACACATGCAGAGAAGGAACGTGAAAGAGGTTCATCCTGCATCATTCACGAGCTCCAACCGAGTCTGAACATGAGCTTCATGCTCCAAGCAAAGACACTAGGAGAAGGGGGCTTACATGGGGGTACACTGGAAGAACTACCTAGGGAACATGCTCCCTTATGAGGTGAAAGCAAACCCATGAGCTGCTCATACATACCAGCAGCTGGTCACCCCCATAACACATGCGAAGCCATTCCTTACTTTACTATGGGACCATGTGGGGAGCCCCCCTTACCTTTGGGGGTCTTCATGTCACAACAAAGTGGAAGAAAACGCATGCAACGTAGACACTTGAATGGACTTACAGCAAGGGGAAAACACAGCCTATTATCATGCTTCAAAAGACCCTCATATTCATGTATGTGAAGTACAAGTCTGTAAGAAGCAATACCTGAGGGTTCCTGAGTTCTTGAGCAAGGTGGAGACGCCTCCTTGAGGTGGCACGAGTGTTGGAACTCTCTTCCTTTTGCACCAGCAGCAGCAAGGGTTTCCTCTTGTTGGTAGGAAAGTGAAGAAGAGGAAGAGAAGGGAAGGTGAGCGTGCAAGGTGGGATGCTTGGGGTCTAGGGAAACTGCTAGACAGGGAGCTCGGACGAGGGAGGGAAGGGAAATGGAAGCGAAGCCAACCAAAAAAAGGAGCCCACCAAAAAGCCAACCCTCGGAAACTAAGTGGGGTGTGGCTTTTATAGAAAAAGGAAGTAGGGTTCGCCGGGTTGGCGTCGAGCTGGCGCCCAGCGCTTTTCGCGCTCGCCTTGCTCGCGCGAGTGAGGCACCATCATTCCAACATTAAATGCGGCCGCTAAATGGTCAGAAAATCAAATATTTTCGGATTTAGTCCCTGTATATTTTTGATTTAATCCGATATTCTTGGATATTCACAGATTTGGTCCTTGGATATTTTTGATTTAATCCTTGGGATATTTCGTATGTTTGGATATTTAAGGATTTGATCCCCGAGATATTTTCCTGCGCAACTTGCCATGTGTGCAGCTTTTTGCCACATGTGTAGTTGGCCGGTTTTGCTGTTAGGAAACTTTGACAATTCATATCTTCTCCACCCGGACTCCGATCTGGGCAAACTTAGTTATATTAGAACCGTAACAGAGCCCTCTATCCAATGACATAGGGGTAAGCACCTGGATCGGGGTTTAACAGAAAGTCAACTTTCGGCTCCCCCTCAAGTTTGACCGGCCCGCAGAACCTTCATCCGGACTCCGATTCCTGCAAACTCAGTTGCGTTGGAACCGTGTCGAGATTCTCTATCCAATGAGATAAAGTGAGGTGGCCAATTATCACTTGATCAAAAAGTCAACTTTTCACCCCTTAGGGTTTGACTTTCCGTCCAGGGGTTGCATTTCCGGCTTTTCCGGGAGCGCAAAAATGAGGTGCTTACATCAGGTGCAACAGACCCGTAAGGAAAAGGGAAAAGCTACTGAGGAGGAGATCATTAATCTCCACAACAGCATCTATGCACTGGAGTATGATCTCCCTCAACAGTTGAACAAAGTACCTACCCAGATATCCATCATGCGCCTTCTGTTCGATTCAAAGAAGCATAGGAATGTGTTGATGAAAGTTTTGGATGATGCTCACGTACTGGACAGCATCAGTCCCGAGCAGTTGGAAGCGGTAGTGTCAGTAATAATGGCACCAAAGGCTATCTCATTTTCTACAGTTGACTTGCCACCAGAGGGCTGCAATCACACTGAACCGTTGTACATAACAGTAAGGTGCTTCGACATCGTTGTGAAATGGGTGATGATTGATAACGGGTTAGCACTGAATATCTGCCCAACTAGGACTTTTCACAGTTTATAGTTAAGCCCTGATTTTGATCAAGCCCAGTCTCACAATGTCTGGGAATTCGATAATGCTAGGAGAGAGTCTCTGGGAGAGGTCACCCTAAACATTGTGGTTGAAGAAAGGACGTTCACTATGACCTTCGAACTAATGGACATCAATGCCTCTTTCAACTTGCTGATTGGGAGGCCCTGGTTACACCAAGCTGGCGCAGTGTCGTCTACCCTCCACCGCATGGTCCGGTTTATCTCTGGAAATGAGCTGATTACTGTCCATGCTGAGGACCATAGGGAATTTGAGAAGGTTGGGGTACCCTATGTGGACTACGAGTTGTCCACATCGTTAAATTTCCAGGTTGTGGAAATGATACAAGTCAACCAAACTCCCGCATCTGAGCGAGCACGACAATTCCGAAAAAGGAAGAGGAGTAACATGTTCGGCGCCACTGAGTGCGCTGATTGGGGGCTTTGAGCCGGAGAAGGATTGGGAAGATACAAGCAGGGCATCAAGACAGCTATACAGCCTTATGAGAAGGCTACTGGGTTCGGACTAGATTATAATCCCCAGCCTGAGGACTATGCCAAGCTCTGGCATGCAGACAGAAAGGAAAAGAGTACGGGTTGAAGGAAGGGACCCGCATTGGCCCATTTGTGTGCATGGTCAATTATACTATCACTTCACCAACATAGAGCATGAAGCTGCCCAGTCGTTGCAAAATATCGTTCCCCAAGGTTGGGGTGATGAGTTCTTGGATTCCTTTGTTCTGGAAGAGGTACCTACAAGGACTGGCTCAGATGCTTTGGGAGGAGCCCCTGCCCCTAGAAATGGTCGGAGTCGTAGTGGAAGTAGATCCGCTAGGCCTTTTATGGATCACTAGATGACCTATCGGCATTGGTCGCCCTGGAGTCTGCCGACAATGTTACGGTTTCTATTGCCCCGGTTGACGAACTGCCCATTCCTGAGGGAATACCTATCTACCCACCGGCTGTAGTTGAAGCACCGCCACTGGCCACCATACCAGAGGACGAAGAAGAAGATCCGGTCATGTACGTTTGCATGATGGAGAGCCAAGGTAGTTCGGGAGTGCCTAGCCGGAGGCCTAAGTCTCCTCCAACTCCTCCACATATTCCACACCCCGGGACTCGGGATGGATTGAACCGGATGTTCCGTGGTATGCCTCAAGTGTTAGGGCCAGTGCCCGAGGTGATGTATCATGAGACTTATGGCAGATGGGCATCAGAGGTCCACTCCTCCACTAAGTCGGAGATACCTACGGGAATACCCATAGCTGTGGCGCCACCCAAGGTCAACCTGGCCAATGAAGTCACTATTGCTTATATGCCACCTAACATAGAGATATCGATTGCAATTCCCCTCAGCAAATCATGGGTGAGGGTATCATTGGAGTATGATCCCAGGTCAGAGCAGAGCTAGAACAAGCCGGCGGCAGGTGTGTCAAGCGATCCCATTTGTGTTTCGTTTGATAATAGTGTCAACATGGTGCTAGCTGGAAAACCAGAGAAAGTGGTAGCCATCAGCAAGTAAGACCGTGCGTTGTAGAATTGGAGCTCCAGGCCTTTTGCCACTAGCAAGGTCAATCTTCAAAAGGGGTTCCCTTTACTTCTAATATTCCTATTGTAGCAATGGCTGAACTTTTCAATCAATGCCTGAAATCTTTTGAGTACTTGATTGTCTCTGATAATAATTGCACAAATAAGCAAACTCAACCCCGCAACCTTAGTATCAATCTCAACGCACACACGGAGAGTTCGAGGCACGAGGTAGATAATTAGGTTGCTCAAAAAGAACAAAAAGAACAAAAAGAACAAAAAGAACAAAGAGAAATTCAAGAAATAATAAAAGAAAGACATGAGCTGGTGCATAGTGCTGAGCAAGAATCTCAGGAATCAGACTGCGGGACCTGCCCATCATAGCCGGAAGATTTGGAACCCGTCCCCTTTGAGCCTTCTGAGCTTGAGGACGACGACGAATCATGGGGGACTCCGCCTGAAATCCAATTTGCATTGGAAAGGCATGAAAAGGGTCTCCAGGCTAACATTGAGGAAGCTGAACCAATTAACATAGGTGAAACAACACAACCAAGGATTCTTCAAATTGGTAGAAAACTGTCACAATTACTGAAAGCACAGATTTTTGATTTTCTAAAATCTTATACTGAAGTGTTTGCATGGTCATACGAGGATATGCCTGGGCTAGATACGGACTTAGTTGTGCATCGGTTACCAATAAAGTTTGAGGCCACACTAGTGAAGCAAAAGCTCAGGCGCATGAAGCCAAAATGGGCCCTGAAGATCAAAGAAAAGGTCACCAAGCAGTTGAATGCTAGATTCTTGCGAGTAACAGATTACCCAGAATGGTTGGCAAACATCGTGCCGGTTCCTAAGAAGGACGTGAGGGTTAGGATGTGCGTTGATTATAGGGACCTGAACAAAGCTAGTCCTAAGGATGACTTTCCTTTGCCCCATATTGATGTACTAGTTGACAATACGGTGACGCATTCCATATTATTGTTCATGGACGAATTCTCTGGTTACAACCAGATAAGGATGGCACCTGAAGATATGGAAAAGACATCCTTCATCACACACTGGGGCACGTACTGCTACCACGTGATGCCTTTTGGTTTGAAGAATGCAGGTGCCACATACCAACGGGCGATGAATTTGCTATTCCATGATATGATGCACAAAGAAATGGAGGTGTGCGTGGATGACATGATTGCAAAGTCCAAAGAAGAGGAAAGTCATTTGGTGAATCTTGGCAAAGTATTTGGCAGGCTCAGAGAGTGCAAACTCAGGCTCAACCCAAACAAGTGCGTGTTCGGTGTCACTTCAGGAAAGCTGCTCAGATTCATTGTTGGGAAACGAGGAATTGAAGTTGATCCCATCAAAGTCAAGGCAATACTAGAAATGCCTCCTCTGTCAACAGAGAAGGAAGTAAGGGGTTTCCTCGGCAGATTGCAGTACATCAGTCGGTTCATAGCACAGATGTCTCCCGTGTGCAAACCGATATTCAAGTTACTGAAGAAGGACAATCCAGTGGTTTGGAATGAAGACTGTCAAGTGGCATTCGATAAAATCAAAGCATAACTGGTGAGTCCGCCGACTTTGGTCCCCCCCGGTGCCAGGGCGGCCCTTGATCATGTATTTGACTGTCTTGGAAACAGCAATAGGATGTGTCTTGGGGCAACATGATGAGACAGGGAGGAAGGAACAAGCAATTTATTACTTAAGCAAAAAGTTCACCAACTTTGAAATAAGATACACAGTGCTCGAGAAGACATGTTGCACCTTAGTCTGGGTAGCTCAAAAGCTTCGACACTATCTGCTTAGCCACACCGTCTTCTTGATTTCGAGTTTGGACCCATTGAAGTACATCTTTGAGAAGCTGATTTCCACTAGAAGAATAGCCAAGTGGCAGGTTCTTTTATCTTAGTATGACATTGTCTATACAACGAGGAAGGCAATAAAAGGACAAGCGGTAGCATATCACTTAGCAGAACATCCATTATCAGACTACCAGCCACTTCTTACTGGGTTTTCAGATGAAGATGTAATGTACATGGAGTCTGCAGAGGAAACGGTAGAAACCGGATGGCGAATGTTCTTTGACGGGGCAGTCAACATCAATGGAAAGGGAATCGGAGCGGTATTAATTTCCCCAGATGGAGCCCATCACCTAGTAGCGGTAAAACTCCTATTCGATTGCACTAACAACATGGCTGAGTATGAAGCATGTGTGTTACACTTGCGAGTAGCAATCAAAATGCACATACAGGAGTTGAAAGTGTTCGGTGACTCCAGTTTGATTATCTACCAGGTAATGGGGGACTAGAGAACCAGAGATGTAAAGTTAGTGCCATATCAGGAACTGATTAAAGAGCTGGAAGAACAGTTCAAAAGCGTGACATTTGACTATATGCCACGAGACAAGAATCAGTTCACAGATGCCTTAGCAACACTGGCGTCCATGGCAACCATCACCAATGACACCTGGGTGCAACCTCTGGAAATAGAGATTTGGCGTTATCCTATCTACTGCTCTAGCATTAAGAAAAGCCCGTTGAAGGAAAAACTTTGGTACACAGACATTGAAAGGTACTTGAAGGACAGAAATATCCCAGAAAGTGCCACGGTTGCTAAAAAGCGCACAATCCAGAGGTTGTCAAGACAGTTCTTCCTTAGTGGAGGCAAGGAATACAAAAAGTCCTATAATGACTCGTTGTTGCTAAGTGTAACAGAGGACAAAGCGAAGAAGTTGATTGATGAAGTCCATGGAGGTTTGTGTGGCGCACATATGAATGGGCATATGTTAGCGAGAAAAATCTTGAGAATGGGCTATTACTGGTTAACAATGAAGTTTGATTGTTATGTTCACGTCAGGAAATGCCAGTTGTGCCAGATTTATGCTGATAATACCCAGACACCGCCAAACATTATGCACTCCATGACTTCACCTTGGCCGTTTGCCATCTGGGGAATTGACATGATTGGGCAGATCCATCCTAAGGCATCAAATGGGCATCGATTCATCCTGGTTGCAATCGATTACTTTACAAAGTGGGTAGAGGCCATGCCCTATATAGACGTGAAGGGGTCGCATGTGCTTAAGTTGATTAGAAACAACATCGTTTGCCGTTACAGGGTACCTGAGGCAATTATCACAGACAATGCCAAGAGTTTGAACAAGGACATGGAAAAGATGTGCAAGGATTTGAAGATCAGGCATCTGAATTATATAACATACCGACCCAAGATGAACGGAGTAGTAGAGGCTGCCAATAAGAACTTGAAGAAGATATTGGAAAAGATGGTGGTCACTTACAAATATTGGTGTCAGAGTCACTATGATGATGAATGACAAAGAATAAAAAGAACCCTATTTTTGCACTTTTCATTTATGTCGACATAACTGATAAGTCAGGTCCTCTAATTTTTTCAAAGATGCGGAAGCGCCGGTGCAAGCTCCGTGTTGCTTTGGCTCACTTCCAAGTTCAGGGGATTTTCCTTGCCATTGGGCATTTGGAGTTGTTCCCTTTTTTTAGTTTGAATCGAAAAAGATGGGTTGGACTTAGACTCACTGTGCGCGCGTGGGAAACGCGGCACGGGGTAATTCGGAGTCGCCACCGCCTGATGGGGTGCAGGCGGACACCTGGGTGCCTAATTTTGCCTATTAGGGCTTTTTGGTCTGCGGCTTGAGATTCTAAGTCTGTTCTCGGTTGTGGTTCGGGGAAGTCCGTAGACACCCCGGTCCACCCCGTCGGATGACGGGTCCCGTGGGTTCCCTGGTTTGAGTCAGCTTACATTGGTCTCACCTGATTCCTAATCCGATATGCAATTTGGTTAAGTCTGGCGGGACCACCTGAGTGGTGTGGGTCCCTTTAGTTGCTTTTATCTTGATTACTTAGGTGATCTGAGTCTGGTTGGGTGGGCCCCGTTTGGAAGGCCCACGATATCTTTGGTGGGCTTAGTCAAGCCCGTGTACCCTTGTGGACCTCAGTCTAGCCTGAGAGGTCCTTTGGGCTTTGGTTAGTTCAATTGATTTTACTTTAAGTTCAGATTTGAAGATTAAGTGTTTTTCATGCACAAGTGGGTCGGACCGGTTTGTGGGCCCCTAAGGTGGGCCCACATGGTATCCAAGTATTTTTTATTGGATTTATCTTTTTAATTTTGCCAAAGTGATTTGGACACTGGGCTTGGGGCCCGCAGTCCAAATCTGGGCTTGTAAGCCCAAGTTACCGGAAGTTAGGGTTTGTACCCTTCCTTGGTTCGGTTGGTGGGCTTTGGCGGACCCGGTAGGCCCTTGCCCTTGGTCTCGGCCAAACCACGCAATTCATGCATCAATTTCGCATAACAAGGCTCGGGTGGGCCGCATTGGGTCTGGCCCGCCCGGTTCAAATTGTTCATTTTACTTAAGTTATTTTAATGGCATGCTTTGGTGTTTATTGGGCTTGGTGGGCCCCGTTGGAAGGCCCACTGGAAGTCAAGTTGGACCGGGAGTCCAAGTCCCATGTCGGGTTTCCGGGTGACCCAGAAACCCTTTTGGTTTATCCGGTTTGGTTTGGAAATATCATTCACATTTAGCAATAATCACAGAAAAAAACACAAGATAGACACTCTGTCAGAGAAAAAACTGGCTCATTGTGCTGGGTCCAAGGGGAGGGATTTATCAAGGCAAAGGGCATTTTCGGGATTTTTCAAGACAAAGGGTATTTTCGGGATTTTTCAGGGTAAAGGGCATTTTCGGGATTTTTTAAGGTAAAGGTGAAGTGGGCGCACCCAAAAATCGAGGTGAGCGCGAGGTGAGCACGAGGTGAGCGCATCCAATTTTAGGTGAGCACGAGGTGGGCGCGAGGTGAGCACATCCAATTTTAGGTGAGCACGAGGTGAGCGCGAGGTGAGCGCATCCAATTTTAGGTGAGCACGAGGTGAGCGCGAGGTGAGCGGACCCAAGCTAGGTGAGCGCGAGCTCAGCGCGAGGTGAGCGTGAGCTCAGCGCAGACCCTGACTCCCTGTTTTTTTCTCTCCAAACTCCATTTCCGACTGGTTTTAAGCTCTGTAACTGGTTTCTGGGGATCCTTAGAACCCCAGCAGACCTCTAACATACCTGGAAATTAATCTAACCTAAGTTGTGAGGATCAAACCTCTTTGCAAACCTACAAATCCGAACAAAACACTAACAGAACATAATAAAATCCGGAAACAGACACTAACAACACCATGAATTAACAGAACCCGAATAAGGAAGAAGGGAACGGGGGGGGGGGGGGGGGGGGTGTGTTTATCGGGATACATTAGATCTTCGCAGGAACATACTCCTTTAAAATGAAACCAATAACAGAAGCAAGCAGGCAAAATGAATCCGAAGCAGGCAAAAGACCAGATCTGGTCCGGGAGAAACTTATCTTTCTAAACATGGCCAAATGAATCTAATCTTAGATATGCTGTGTAAAAAATACAAGAGAGAAAATTACCTTGTATGTTTCGAGACCCTAGAGGGGGGGAAGCATCTCCTTGAAGCACAAATGGTTGCCGGAGCAGTTACTCTCCACACCCACAGCGAGTTCTCCTTCGGGTTTTTGGTAGAAGGATGAAGAAGAAGGAGAAAAGACGGGGTAAGAAGGCACGGTCGAGTGCTTGGGGATCTAGGGAGGGAAGTCAGGCCACAGGAAGGGAAGCTTTTGAAAACCAAGAGCCAACCAGAATAAAAAACCTTCCCTGAAAAAATCCCCAACCTGAGAACAAGAAATCCCAAATCCCTGTGTGAACTTCGCGCGGCCTTATATAGGCCAGAAAAAAGGGGTGCCGCTCACCTTGGCGCCCAGCTCAAGGTGAGCGCATGCCGCTCGCCACGTCCGCGCGAGCGGCATAATGATGAAAATCATTTAATGCCGCCGCTCGCCGGACGTAAAAATCTAAAAATTTCGGATTTAGTCCCTGGCGATTTTTGGTTTAATCCGATATTCTCGGATTTTTACAGATTTAGTCCCTGGGATATTTCGAATGTTCGGATATTTACGGATTTGATCCCCGAGATATTTTCCTGCGCAACTCGCCACGTGTGCAGCTTTTTGCCACGTGCGCAGATTACCGGTTTTGCTGCTCGGAAACTTCATCAGCTCATATTTTCTTCATCCGGACTCCGATCTGGGCAAACTTAGTTTCATTAGAATCGTATTGGAGCCCTCCATCCCATGACCTAGGGGTAGGCCTCTGGATCGGATTTTAGCAGAAAGTCAACTTTTGGCTCTGCTCAGGTTTGACCGCCCGCAGAACCTTCATCCGGACCCCGATTCCTGCAAACTCAGTTGCGTTGGAACCGTGTCGAGATTCTCTATCCATTGACCTAGGGGTAGGCCTCCGGATCGGATTTTAGCAGAAAGTCAACTTTTGGCTCTGCTTAAGTTTGACCGCCCGCAGATCCTTCATCCGGACCCCGATTCCTGCAAACTCAGTTGCGTTGGAACCGTGTCGAGATTCTCTATCCAATGACATAGGGGTAGGCCTCTGGATCGGATTTTAGCAGAAAGTCAACTTTTGGCTCTGCTTAAGTTTGACCGCCCGCAGAACCTTCATCCGGACCCCGATTCCTGCAAACTCAGTTGCGTTGGAACCGTGTCGAGATTCTCTATCCAATGGCATAAAGCGAGGTGGCCAATTTTCACTTGATCAAAAAGTCAACTTTTCACCCCTTAGGGTTTGACTTTCTTTCCAGGGTTTGTATTTTTGGTTTTTTTGTTGGAGCGCAAAAATGAGGTGCTTACACTCACCGACTTGTTTCAGCGTTGATGCAAAAGTGTTTCAATAGTGTTCTTTTCCACTTGTTTTTCCATTGACTTTTGACTTCTTTTATCTTTTCACTTTTTCATTTTTTTTTGTTGGTTTTTTTTTGTTTTTTAAGTTTGAAGTTCTTTATCCCCCATGTAGGTACACTACCTCTTAACTCTATTTGGCTTCTAAAGGGTTTAAGAGTCACTGCTGTCCAGCACACCGAAGAGCTTCGAATCTTGGTTCAAATCCTATGATACAAAAGTGGGAAAATGAAAATTACAAAAGGGGCCATTTGTAGCATCCCAAATCGTGATGCGATAACTTAAGAAATTAACCAAGGCAATTATAATCTAATCCTAAAATTTTTTTAGAAAAACTGCTATATAATGCCTGCAAATACAAGAATGGGCTAAGCCCCCAATCACACATAATCACCTGATAAACACAGTTTATAAATCTCATGCATATCACACACTAACCTTTCCACAAGAGTACGCTATCAAAGATTTTCTATCTCTCAACTCTCTCTCACTATATACAATATACACAGTTTCCAAAATGAATATACAATTATAAAAAAAAGGTTGTATTTTCTATCACTAGCCGGAATAGTGATCCTTCTGCCTATACTCCAGATCCCCCTTGATACTCCACCCCAGTATGCGGCTCACCAGCAGAATCTAAAACAAAACCGATAAATCCAAAACACGGGTGAGACTAATGTCCCAGTAAGTAGCACATGCATGATATAAAACAATTTATGCAGTTTATAAATAATTAGATAGCATGCTCAACACCAAACGGTCAAACTCTGTCAAAATAAAGATAATAAGTTGAACATTTTATCTTAATAAAAATTAAACCATTCCAATCCATAAATAAAGAGCCGATAAAATCAGAGTAATCCGAAGCACAATATCCATAAAATCATAACAATTATCAACATTCAAATCCCAATCCATCATGCTAAGAAACAATCTACTATAAAAAACTGTTCAAGTATCCTAGTAGGATTGTATCGTAAAACAAACCTTGTGCATCGGTAACTTGAACCAATGCCTCGTACCACGATTCCAAAGAATATCTTCAATACAAAACCACTTCAGTACCAATTTCATGTCAAACTTGATGAGGGAACCACACCAGGTCTATGTACCTCATCCCAACACAACACATGATGAGGGAGCCACGCCGGGCCTGTGTTACCTCATCCCAACACAACACCTAATGAGGGAGCCACGCTGGGCCTATGTTACCTCATCCCAACACATGATGAGGGAGCCACACCGAGCCTGTGTTACCTCACCCCAACATAATACACAACACAATACCCATAAAAATCACCCGCCCAGATATAACTAAAACCAAGTGAACCTCGCTGTTCACTTACCATTAAATCCCTAGGCCATTCTGCCTTCCAGGATGCTATAGGCCCATTGCTTTTCTCAACTAACAAGAAACCTCGGCTTTGATTTTTCGACCACATAACTCCAACCATTTTATCAAATCAAATCATTAATGAAGAAAGGTAAAGATTAATTCTATCAACCCCTTCTTGAACACAAGTTAGAAGTAAACCAATTTCAGGTTTGGAGAAAACCAATACAAAATATCTACGTTGATTTGTAATCACGGTTTACTCTGCAGGTCTAGTTTTAATTAGTTAATTCAATACTAAACCTGATCAAATCTATAAGGAATTAGTGTGACGCCCCAGACCCAGACATGTTCATTAAAGGTATATGCCGGTTCCTTGACATCAGGTGAGGTCCCAGAACTCATTCTAAGTTTTAAAAACTAACCAAACAGTTATATTTTAATCCAAAAATTTTCAAAAAAACGGCTATATAACGTCTGTATTTATAAGAATGGGCTAAGCCCTCAAACCAATACCTGATAAACACAAAATATATAGATAATATACATCATTCAAAAAAATACTAAGCCATCCAACATCTACAAATTTAAAGTAAAGTTTACTAAGGTTTTCACTTCTTTTCTCTCTTTCTCATTTACAATTTATACACAATCCAAAAATAGACGACTATACAAAAACACTGCCCAACCCTATCTAGGATAATAATAATCCTCCGGGTTGTAGTCGTCATCCAGCTCGTTAGTTCTGCCTACCTCAGTTTGTGGTTGCTCTGCAGATTTATCTGAAAACAAAACTGGTAAAAACAAAACACGCTTGAGACTAACATCTTAGTAAGCAGCATAATGCATGATAAGAACATTTTATGCAGTTTCAATAGTAAAATAGCATGATAATGTAATATACAATCAAACTTTGGCAACTCATGCTAAATCTATATCAATATCATGCAATGACATTACTTCGAATTCTGTGGAATCATAAAACAGATAAAATCAAATTAATCCAAACCACGATTTCAGTAAAGTCTCATGTAATAACAAAGATTTAATTCACTTGTCCAATTCACCACCTCACGACTTACAATGGAAAGATCTAGCTAGGATCGCTCTTCCAAAGCGGAGCACTCAAGCATGAGACATGCATGAGCTGGCAAGTACAACCCAGTCCAACCATAGCAAGTTAGTGATCTCTTCAGACCATCGAGTTAGTGATCTCTATTAGACCATCGAGTTAGTGATCTCTATTAGACCATCGAGTTAGTGATCTCAATGAGACCATCTAGTTGACTTTACGGGTTGCTGTGGCACATTCTGAGGAGGATGCAAGTTCACAACCCCCGGCCCTTCATGAGCTAGGGTGAATTGCCGTCCTCAACCCCCCAGAACCGTGTATCACATGCTGGACAAGATTATAATTACACACGCAATACCCGATGAGGGAGCCACACTGGGTCTGTGTTACCTCATCCCAACACAATACCTGATGAGGGAGCCACACTGGCCTATGTTACCTCATCCCATCACAATAGAAATTCACATTCCAAAGACCCAAGCCATAGGATTTCTTACACTGCATAGGACCTCAATCCTCAAGGCATTAACTTCTGAGTTTACAACAAATTGAGTTCTCATTGATTTGTTTTCTGTTTAAATTCAATAATAAAATACACCAAGGTTGTTCATTCCATAATTCCAGAATCTTAGTTGAAAGGAAAATATTAATAGGGAAAATAACAGTTTTAAAAGGGAAAAGAGACTCAATTAAGGTTTCTTTTATGGCTTTTGGTCTGAGGGATGATAAAAGTGTATTATGTTTACAAGAATCCAAGCTCCCAATGAAAACTAATAACAATAAATCATAGCATTGAAAAAAAGAAAAGTGAAAGGTGGTGGATGGGCGGTTCATTGTTCTTCTACCGAATAAAAAGGAAGAAAATATGCCAAGTTGGCTTTAATGACAAGTATTTCCAAAACATGCATGCCGATTATTTTACAATTAGATATACATATCTTATTCCATGGAGTAGTAGTTTAGGAACTAGGATTATACTTGGCTAGCATGTGCTGGTGTGAAGCATTTTTCCTTAAATCAAGGCCTTAGCTCACTTGACTGCAAAATCTAAATATTAGATTCAAGATTAAAAGGCTCACTTTTCTGTTTGTAGGAACTTGCTTCTGCATACATGCCAATTGCTACAGTTCTGATAAGCCCTGAATTTGTAGATGTGATATTCTCTTATGCTGCTAAACTTGGTATGTTTAAAGTACTTCTCAATTAACTCAAGATCCTTAAACATTATTTGTTTCTTTACTTAAAATTTATTGTTTTTGAGTATTTCTACTAATCTTGTATTATCAGGTGTGTTTTCCTAATCTTGTATTATCAGGTGTGTTTTCCCATGGATTTACTTTTTCTGCTCATCCGGTAGCTTGTGCAGTTGCACTAGAAGCAATGAAGATTTACAAGTATTCTACTAAGCTGTTTTTCTCTTAAACATTAAATGAGTGGTCAATAATTGTTATTGAGGAATTAAACTATACTTCTTGGCTCTTTAGCTCATAAACATGCTCATGAATCATGAGATAAACCCAATATCTTCCATTCCTGATTTTGTGCTTTTTATAATTAGAATAACCAAGAACCCTCAGGCTGCCAAGTATGGAAGCAAAGGTTCCAGTCTAACAACCACTTTAATCTAATACATGCTTAGATCAAAACAGAAATCCAACGAAACAGAAACCCAACAAAAGTCGACAGAAATAGAATCCCAACAGAAGTCGACAGAAATAGAATCCCAACAGATATCGACAGAAACAGAAACAAAAATAGCCATAACTAAACAGTAATCAAATGGAAGTTGATCAAAACAGGATTCCATCGAAACTCAACAGTGGTCGAATGAGCAAACAGATATCGGAAAAAAAAACCACGAAAATTGATTTAAGCGAATAAACTATACTACTTACTAATTTTCGCTCAATCCATGCACACTCTCTCTATTTTCCTCTTCCTTTTCTCTTTTCCTTCTTCTCCTTCTCGTTTTCTCTTCTTCTCTCCACGATTTTTTTTCCTCTCTTCTCTTCCTCCACTCGTTTTCTTCCTCTCTTCCAACGAACGACCAAGAGAACGATTGCTTCCTCTCTTTTCTTCCTCTCCTCCACTCGTCTCCTTCCTTCCTTTGCTCGATTTCTTCCCCTACGATTTCGTCTTCTCTCGTTTCTTCTCCTAACCCTAACGAACCAAGCAACAAAAACCCCAAATGCCTAATTCGTCAATTGCCCTTTTTTCGTTTTTTTACCCATGGAACCAATGAGCCGGTTCATTAATTTGAACCAACTCCCCTTGAACCACTAAACTAAACAAACCCTTTTTAACCCACTAAACTAAATGAACTAATTCAACCAAATGATTTCTCTTTTTCTTTTTTTCTTTTTTAAATCTCAATTCCAATTTCTAAACATTTCTGGGGTTTTACAATTAGGATGCATGCCATATATTGTTGGAACGCTCTACGAGTCTAGTTTCCAACGCAACAAACGGTTCATAATTCGAAGTTTCCTACAGGGAGTTACGACTGTTTTACTACAGGTGGTTTTAAACAGCCGCGAAAGCCCAACTCGCTGATGGCTTCACTTTGGTGATTTTTAACTTCCTAATTTGAGGTCCAAATCACCTACCATCACTCATTTTCAACTAAAAACATCATAAACTAAATTTTAGACTACAAAATTGAATTTTTACACCAAGATTTCCAGTCCTCGCAATCCACCGAAATCTTCATAATTTTAAGACAGCCTGATAGAGGACTGCTATGAGTTAGTTTCAAATTGTTTCTATACTAAATCTCAATGGGATCAACCTCAAAAGATTTTCCTACACAAATACTTGGCATATGGAAATAAGCAATAACTCCAAGAGTGCCACCAAGGTGAAACTTCAAAAAGCACTACTTTGATCTTGATTTTAAATTCTTCTTGTTCTCTTCTTCAATGCCCTTTTATAGTTGGAAACAAAATCACCCTTGGGTAACCAATTGAGAGTAACTTCAAGGAAATGCTTCTCAATATTCACACCAAATATATTTCCAACTAAAAGAAGAAATGTTCCATGTAAACCAACCAATAAAATGTAGATGATGGATTTATATCTCCAGAAATTCCAAAGGTTTTTTTTTTCTCTTAAATGGAGTAATCTAACAATGCCTAAAGAACCTAATAACAATAAATTCCACCGAACAAAGCATCAAATTTTCATGCTAAAAGATTTTTATTTTTATTTTTTTTTCCTTCATAAGAATATTGAATACTCGTCCCATTCTGCTCATATGCCTCAAAAGAACCAATTGAATAGATATTCTTTATAAATTTGAAAACTTCAAGTGTAAAACCTTACAAATCCCAAATCAGAACCTAAATTGAACTCTCATGCCAGATCAGAATTTCATCGACTGGTTTCTTAACCAAGGAAACCCCAGATGCGTAGCAACTGGTGTGGTCTCTCAAGGCAAAGGACCCAACACCTTTTGCAAACAACCCATAATTTACAGCAACATGCTAATCAATCGACAGACAGAAACCAATAGCAATCAAAATCAAATAAGCTAAAACCAACAGTAATCTATCGTAACCCCAACAGCAATAGACCAAGACAGAATCCATCGAAACCACCAGTAAAAGATCAAACCAACAGAAATTAATCAACAACAATCGATTGACAACCAGAAATAATTAGAAAGACCATATCGATCGATCAAACAAAGGAAGACGTGCTACTTACCAAATTTCGCAGAATCCCACATCCGGACAGAGCCAGTCGTCCAAACCCTCTTGTCTTCTTCTTCCTTTCTTTTCTTCTTCTCTTTTCTCTTCTCCTTCTCTTCTGCGGCTAAACCCCCCCCCCCCCCCCCCCACCAAACGAACACCTTCTTTCTTTCTTCCTCTCTTCTTCTCCTCTTCTTTCCCTTCTTCTCTTTTCTCCTCCTTCTCCACTTGTTTTTCTTCTTTCTTGTTTTAGACCCCAGCAGCAACCAAGGACGCCCTTCCCTCTTCTTCTCTTCCTCTTTTCTTCTTTCCTCTTTTCCCTCTTCACGGCTCCTCTCTTCTCCTTTCCACGGCTCCTCTCCACAGCTCCTCTCTTCTTTTCTAACCCTTAACGACCCCAATACCAAAACCCCCAAATCAGAAAACGTGAATGGCTTTTGTTTTTTATTTTTTATTTTTTTATTTTTAACCATTGAAACAAGAACCATTGGTCCATTGAACCGGTTCACTTAAACTTGAACCAACTCATCTAAACCTAACCACTTGAACCAACTCCAAATAAACCACTAAACTAATCAATAACCCATTAAACCAATAACCAACTGAACCAATTTAAACCAAATAAATTTTAATCCTCTATTGTTCTTATTTAATAATTTTAATTAATCTTAATTAAAGTTTCTCAAAATTCCGGAGTGTTACATCCTACCCTCCTACAAAAGAATTTCGTCCTCGAAATTCACATCATGGAGTTATAAATATTTCTAATTACTTCAGCATCATACTAAGATTCCATTAAAAATTAAAATATATCTTCAACTCTTGTAATTAGAATATCTCAAACTTTACCCCAATAAGACAATGCCACCACAATTTAAATGTATCCATTATAATTTGTAACACCCCAGACCCATAACCAGCAAGATATTGTCCGCTCTGGGCCCAAAGGGCCCTCACGGATTTGTTCTTAAGGGACATCACGAGAAAACTTCCCAGGGGGTCACCCATCCTAAGAGTGCTCTCACCCGAGCACGCTTAACTTTGGGGTCCCCAGGGGATTTAGTCCCGTGTTGCTCCTTAAAAGGCCTCTTGCTAATTTGGGGGTCTTAAGACTACTTATAGCATCCCCGAGTCTTGTGGGATCCCAACCATATGCACATCCATGCCTGTAGCTTTCCATGTGAGCTCTACACCTTCACAGCTACTAGACAAGATGTTACATACTCCCCTCCATGGGACAACGCGTCCCCGCGTTGGGCGGGACCCACACAGTTTCCGGTCGGGGCAGGCTCTGATACCATTTGTAAAACCCCAGACCCATAACCAGCAAGATATTGTCCGCTCTGGGCCCAAAGGGCCCTCACGGATTTGTTCTTAAGGAACATCACGAGAAAACTTCCCAGGGGGTCACCCATCCTAAGAGTGCTCTCACCCGAGCACGCTTAACTTTGGGGTCCCCAGGGGATTTAGTCCCGTGTTCCTCCTTAAAAGGCCTCTTGCTAATTTGGGGGTCTTAAGACTACTTATAGCATCCTCGAGCGTTGTGGGATCCCAACCATATGCACATCCATGCCTGTAGCTTTCCATGTGAGCTCTACACCTTCACAGCTACCAGACAAGATGTTACATAATTACTATCTCAAGATCATAATTAAGTAATTCCTCTTTCCATAATTTGATAATCATGAAGCACAAGTTGTTACTCTTCGTTGCTACGTCAACACACAGTCCAAACTTACGCAGAAAGCCTCTTACTAAATATTGAAATTCTCCTTATCAGAAACACAACCAAAACTAAAGCCATAGACAATTGTTGCCTCGACTTCCGAAAATCATTCTCACATCTATCACCACATAAATTCCATTGCTTCCTTTGTTAAAATTGATAGAAAATTTTCAATCTGCAATGCCTCAAAATTTTTATGAATCCATGATGTCTACCAACACTAAACTCCATGCCATCCCTTACCTTCACATCAAATGAAATTATCAAACTAACACAGTATTCTACTCCTCCCTTTGAAACAATGGATAGGCGACTTTGGAATATTCACTGTGGTTGGCTTATAGAAATAATTTATGGTCACAAAGTATTTTGAAAGTCAACTTATCCCTAGAATTTCCTCAAATTTCCTGAAATTTAAACATAACAACAATAATATATACTCAAATAAGGAAGGCATTAACCAATACACCCAACAAATGCAGGAATAGTAAAAGAACATAATGTTTCAAAAGTAAAGACACAAACAATATATTGATCACAATTATAAGTGATACCTCTCCTATTGGAATACATAACAACAAAATAAATCCCAATAAGGTGGTACCAAACCAACACTCACAGCAGAAACAAAAGATTTCAAAAGAAGGTGTGCTCCAAATCATAGAGATAGATACCCCTTCTGGTGGGATACGTACCAACAAAATGATATCCCTTCTGGTGGGGTATGCACCAACAAGATAAGCTATAATAAAGAATATACCAAATTAACACACATCACACATGCGGAATAATTTAAAAATAGGATGCTCCCAAAATCATAAAGGTAGCTAATAGATAGTCCATTTAAAACCCCGTTTATTTTCAGGATTTATGGGAAAAATTTAAAATTTATATCAATAATAAATGTCTAAACTGATAAGCTGTGGATGTAGGGGTTTTGGTGGGGGCGCTCGCACCATATCAGAGTTAAAAGGGGTCATCGAGCAACAAGCGTATTGCGGAAGGTATAAATAGTTTAAGAAATTAGGTCTTTGTTTTGCCCTGAATACGAGTATAGAATACTGAGAAGGTTGCGGCTGCGGTTTTCGTTTAGGGCTCTTCGAGAGGAGTAGGAGAGGTTCTGTGGGAGAGTAGAGATGGGGAAGACTTACTGCCAGTAAGTTGTTGCTGATAAGAAGTTCGGAAGGGCTTCCTACTTTTAGAAAACCCCTGCGCGACCAGAGCAAGCATACGGTCGAAGTGATTGGGGGATTTCTGGGTTGCTGTTGCCAAGGCTTGGAAGCATAAAAAAGTGAGTGGCACCGTTTTAAACCTGGTTTATGTAATTCGTAGTATTTGATTTCAATGAATGCATGTGTTTATCGAATGAATTCTTCACTGGGTTTCTGGTCAAAGATGGTCCGAAGGGTTTTTGTATAACAAATTGGGGATAACTGAAAAGTAGGTTAGATTAAATTCAAAATAGGCTTGAATGTGTTCTGGGGGTATTAGGAGACTAGAGAAGTAGTTACAGATTGAAAAATTTCAGCCAGAGTCGAAGATTTGGAGTTAACAGAGAACCGAAAAACGCAGTAGGTATCCGCTCACTTGGCGCCCACTTCGGAAGTAGGTGCATAGTAAAACTGACCTGGCGCTGAGCTCGCGCCCACTTGGCGCTGAGCTCGCGCCCACTTAAATGCGTCGCGCTTTTCTCGCGCCTATCTTGCGCCCTTCTCGCGCCCACTCCGCGCCGAGCTCGCGCCCACTTACCATCGAGTGAGCGCATACCCTAGTTTTTAATTAATACGATCCGTTCACTCGGCGCTCACCTGGCGCTCACTTCAGGAAGTGAGCGCATAGTCCACTTTTCTTGCTGAAGTTCAAAATTGAGTAAACCAATGGGGATTTTGATGCTAGAAGGTCTCCGATCACTTAGCGAAGTACTTGTTTAGGACATTAGAGACAAAATTACTTATGAGAACATTGAAGATAGATTCGGGAATTTTCCTAAGAGCTTCCAAGGTAGACGTAGGGCAACATGTTCGGTGATGTTTGGGATACCCAACACCGGGGCTTTTATTTTAGTTCTTTTGGATTACATTGTAATTGATTGAGAGTTATTAAACCCTGTTTTCGTGATGGAAAGTTTTGAATTATGTTGCAAAGATTATTTACTTGTTTTCTTGTGAGTAAGTATTGTTCTGGTTGGAACACTTGTGTGAGTTGAAGTTCTGGCTGGAACAACTTGTGACGTGTGTACTGGATGCGGAGTTTTATCGGTTATTTATCGGCTTTGGGTTTAGCTTCCCATGGATCCTTGTTAAGCTTAGTAATGTGATGGTATGTGTTTATTGGTGTAATTGCATGGCCTTGTGTGTTGCCACGACCAGTGTAGAGCAGCCAGATACCCTGAGTAGGCCTGGTTGTCAGTGTCGATACCCGGAGTAGGCCGGCATTGGATGACGATACCCTGAGTAGGCCGTCATTTCAGAGTGTCCGATACCCTGAGTAGGCCGGAACTGTGTACATGGAGGTGTGGAGTGTCTACTTGGCATGTAGATTAATCAATGTAACCATATGCATGACATTGACCTTGTTTTGTGTTGTTATCGGAAGTACGTTGGTTTAAATTGTTGATTATTTATCGAAGCATGTCTTATAACTGTGTTAACTATTTCTGCATGCATGTGTCACTCGCTGAGATATTCGTATCTCATCCCTCTTTGTGTTTCGTTTTTCAGATCTTCGTGGTGAGGCGCCTACGGGGGTAGATCCGACTGACACATATAGGGAGGAGGATTATTACTACCATCCTTAGTCTAGTAGGTTGCTTAGTCTGAACCTTTGTTAAATTGAATTTGCGGGAATTGTAGTAAGATAGTAAATTGGAACCATTGGATGTATTTGAAGGTGCTATGTTTTGCCTGGATGAGAATTTTTAATTGTGCACTCTGATGTGATATAAATTGCGCGTGATTATCCAGCGATCACTATTTTTGAGATCCTTACCTA
This sequence comes from Buxus sempervirens, assembly GCA_947561395.2. NCBI lineage: Eukaryota > Viridiplantae > Streptophyta > Magnoliopsida > Buxales > Buxaceae > Buxus > Buxus sempervirens. Next base: position 17,269,552 of record OX387190.1, on the reverse strand, counting down.
ACCCCTGGGAGACGTGTTATATCTTTAATGAAAAACACGGATCTGGGGCATTACAGAGATGGTATCATAGACTTTTAAAGCTGGAATTAGAGATTCCTAGGTAGTATGACCTTAGGAGACCCTGGGAAATTAATGTGTGTACGCTAGATAGAACCATGAGGTTTAGGAGAGAGTTCCTAACTAATGTGGTGTTTGTTGTTTACAGGAAATCATGGCTGGCAGAGGCCGACGCCCGAGAGCTATGGAGGGGGATATACCGCAGGAGCAGCCCCCTGCACCTCCACGAGGAGCTCCGCCTGCAGTCGAGGATATTTGGGCTGCTGTTGACTCACTTGCGAACCTCCTTGCCTTGGATAGGGAGGAGAGGATGAGTCACACGGGAAATGGGAACGGGAATGGCCACAGAAATGGTCATGGAGTAGATGTGGATTAGCAACGGAGGGGAGAGGAGTTGTCCTTGAGGGACATTGATCAGTTTAGGAAGTTGACCGCCCCACCTTTCCATGGAGTTCCAGAACCCTTAGAGGCAGAGAGCTGGGTGGCCTGAATTGAGCGTATGTTCGATACCATGGATTGCCCAGAGGACAGGAAGGTGCGATTAGCCACTTGCACGCTAGAGGGCGAGACCCAACATTGGTGGCAGTCTTTGAGGAGGCGGATTGCAGAGGGGATTCAGATGACATGGGAACAGTTTAGGCAAGTTTTCTATGAGCAGTATTTCTCTGCTGAGGTGAGGCTGCAGAAGGAGAGAGAGTTCATGGACATCTCTCAGGGTTCCTTGACCGTGGCGCAGTATGAGGCCCGATTCGCAGTTCTTTCCTGATTTGCGCACCACATCGTACACGACGAGCAGAGACGCACTCAGCATTTTGAGAGAGGGTTGAGGGCCGATATCAGACTTATGGTCTCGGTATTGATGTGCACTAGGTATTTTTACCTAGTTGGGAGAGCACTACGGGTCGAGAGGGAGATCCGAGACTCAGGGGCAGAGCAAAGCAGAGGGAGGGTGCAGCCTAGTGTCTCAGAGCCACGGAGGATTCCAGACAGGGACAAAAGGCCGAGGCTTGATACTGGAGGTTTTGGGTCTTATGGAGAGAGGGATAGGAGGAGTTATGGAGGCTGTTTCAGCTGTGGCAGATTTCATATTCCGGGTCCCTGTGTAGCACCACCAGGAACTTGTTTCAGATGTGGTCAGCACGGTCACCGAGTGGCAGGATGCCCACACCCGGCCTCGTATCAGCTGCTTAGGACCGTCAACACAGTTTCAGGGGACAACCGGTCAGATAATGCACCACGATTCCAGTATCCCAGGCCGGCACCAGTGTTACCCGCACCGCCGAGATCACAGGGTCAGAGCAGCAGTGGATATCAGGGTAGGCAGGCACCGCAGAGGCAGCATGCACCACCTATGCGCCCGCAGCAGCAGCAGACGAGAGTGTATGCTGTGGCAGCGCAAGAGGATGAGGCAGAGAGGGAACTTACTGAGGAGGCTCGAGAGGGGGAGCCGAGTGCACCACATCTTGTCGGAGGTATTCTTTTTATACATGGTAGATCGGCTGTATGTTTGTTTGATTCAGGTGCCTCTAGATCTTTATTGCTCCATCTTGTGCATTACGTATTGGTTTGATTCCTGCCACACTTGAGTCCGAGTTGCTTGTACACACACCATTGGGAGAAATGACTAGAGTACAGACTGTATTTAGAGACTGCATGATCCGGTTAGGTTCCTTAGAGTTGCCAGGGGACTTGGTAGAGTTGAGTTTTGGAGAGTTCGATGTGATTTTGGGCATCGATTGGCTGTTTAGGAATCATGTGAGTATAGATTGCCATCGGGGTACTATTATGGTATGCCAACCCGATCAGCGTATGCACTGTCTCCGGTGTGAGGGACTAAGTACATGGATCAGTTTGGTTGCTTCCATTGAAGTTGAGGAGGCAGAGTCTGGGGCACCTAGTCTCTCTAGTGTGCCTGTGGCATTAGAGTTTGAGGACATCTTCCCTGAGGACTTGCCGGGCTTACCACCATCTAGAGAGGTCGAGTTCAGTATACGACTCTTACCTGGTGTGCGCACCTAAACCTGACCTAGATCGCACACCGGGCGCACTTTCAGTGCGTGCCTCGGGACTTTCGGAGTCGCCACTGCCTGAAAGGTGCAGGCAGACACGGTGTTTGCCCTATTTGGGTCTAAGTCTGGTCTGCGGCTTTTCGGAGTTCTAGCTAAGTCCTCGGTTACGTTCGGGGAAGTCCGAAGACACCCCGGCCCGCCCCATCAGTTTGACGGGTCCCTCGGGTCTCCCTGGTTTTTGAGTCAAGTTCACCCTCCCTAGACCAGCATGCTGCTTTATTTAGTCTGGTGGGACCCTCTGAAGGTGTGGGTCCCTTTTATTTGGATTTTATCTTTTTTATTTATCTAAGTGAAATGGGTCGGATCCGGGTCCCGTTGGAAGACCCGTGGGCTGCCATGGTTGGGCCTTAGGCCCAGTAGGGTTATTGGGTAACCCTTTTTGGGTATTTAAATTTTATTCATTTACATTTTTTATTTGGGCTTGGATTTGGCCCATTAGCCAAAGGTCAAGGGGCCTGGGCCTGTTTATTGAAAACAGGCCTGGTATAGGCCAGTCAAAAGTGGGCCACTCAAGTGGACCCAAGGTGGGTCTTGGTGGGCCTTCTAGGCCCACAGTCCAAAAATAGGCTAAAAATAGCCCAAATAACACTCCAAGCCGGGTCAAGCTGGTTTGGATCGGAACGGATCCAACCGGGTCGGAAAATTACATTTTTAAGTTATTTCACAATCGCCCGTATTTTCTATACGGGCTAGCCTTGCCCGTAAGTACAATACGGGTCAGGCTTGCCCGTATAGTAAATACGGGCACATCCCGCCCGCTCTGAGTATACGGTCACTCTTGAATTTGCAACTTTGCATAGAATTTGATTGGGATCAACTTGACGGCCTTCAGGGGGTGTTCGGTGACCTTCTACTTGACTTCTGTAGTGCTCCCCAGATGCTCCATTTGTTTCATTTGGCTTAAAAAGCCACTTTTCTTTGTCTTTCCATGCTTCCCAAAAGCTCATTTTGCTTGTAGTCCCACATGACCATTGCCAAGAGAGGAGAAGAGGGAGATTACAGGGATGTAAGGGATCTTTAAAAGGGAGTCACATCTCTCTTTGTCAATAAGCAAAAAGAATTAATAAAGTATCTTAAACATTAGTTAAAGTGTCCCTTTTTAACTTAAGACATTTTTTTCTTTCCTTAAGAGGAATTCCCTCCATGTTGTGGAGAGTTCATCACCATGCAAAACAAAAGAAACAGGTGAGATATAAATAGCAAGATAAAAGCATGTTTAGGAAGCATTAAATTCAATGTATAATGAATAATACATTACCGGAAACATTCATTTGCTATTACCTTGTTCTTGATGATGTGTGATGGTGCTCCGGGAATTTTGACAGCGCTTCCGCGCCTCCACGGGTTCCTCGAATGGGTTTTGGAAAGGGTCTTGAGGGGTTGTTTATACTTACAGAGTAAAAGGGTAGAGTTTAGGCAGTAATTCAGGGGCAAAATGGGTATTCGGTGTTTGGGATTGGGGTGGCAGCACTTGGGCAGAGGTTGGCCGTGGAAAGCATCAAGAGGGAGTGGGGGTCGGCCAAGGGATCAGGCTTGTTCGAATGGGGGGGCTGGCCTCTCTATTTATAGGCAAAAATGTCGTGCCCGTATTTGAAGTACGGGCATGCCTTTCCCGTACTTCAAGTACGGGCGTGCCTTGCCTGTAATTCAAATACGGGTGAAAAACACACATTTCCAAATCTTGCAAAATCGGCCGTACGGGACGCGTGTCCCGCCGTACAGCGACGCGTGTCTTCTTCCAGAAGCTTGCCCGTATTTCAAATACGGGCATGCCCTGCCCGTAATTGAAATACGGTCCAGCACGTTTTTAAAATGTTTGGATTTCAAACCTTTATTCAATTTGATTTTTGGTAAGATTTCATTCGATTTCTTTGATTATTTTATTGAAAAGCGAGATTCCTTTTATTAAAATATTATTAAACACATTTATCTTATTTATTTTATTGGTTTATTCCATTTTTTGCTGCCTTTTTGCCACATGGGCAGTTTTTCTGAAACTTCAACTGCTCATAACTTCTTCATCCGGTGTCCGATTTCGGCAAACTTAGTGTCGTTGGAACTGACTCGGAACCACCTATCCATTGGGATCAAGTTTGGCAGCTGAATTAGGGTCGAGCAAAAAGTCAACTTTTTGCTCCCCAAAAGTTTGACCAGCTCATATCTTGCTCATTTGGATTTCGATTCCAGCAAATTCAATTGCCTTGGAATCGTGTCGAAATGCTCTTTTCAATGAGATGAAGTTTGATGGCCAAATTTTCTTGAATCAAAAAGTCAATTTTTTGACCCCCTCAAGGTTTGACTTTAGTTTGACTTTTCATTTTTCTTCAATTTGGGGGTGCAAAAATCAGGTGCTAACACCTGGTACGGCACCGGTATCCAAACCTCCATACCGAATGTCACAACTTGAGAACAAAGAGATGAAGAAGCAGTTAGATGAACTGGAAGCAAAGGGTTTTATTAGGCCCAGTGTGTCACCATGGGGTGCACCAGTCCTGTTCGTCCAAAAGAAGGACGGGTCGATGCGGATGTGTATAGATTACCGCCAGTTAAACCAGGACACCATTAAGAATAAGTATCCATTGCCTCGGATTGATGATTTGTTTGATCAGTTGAGGGGAGCGTCTTGGTTTTCTAAGATCGACCTCAGATAAGGATACCATCAGTTGAGAGTAGCGCCTGATGATATAGAGAAGACGGCTTTCCACACACGGTATGGGCATTACGAGTTTCTGGTTATGCCATTTGGGCTGACTAATGCCCCGGCTGTCTTCATGAATCTTATGAATCGTGTATTTCATCCTTACTTGGACAGTTTCGTGGTCGTGTTTATTGATGACATTTTGGTGTATTCCCAGAGTAGAGAGGATCACATGCAGCACCTCAGGACAGTGTTACAGACATTGAGAGAGCACCGACTGTACGCAAAGTTCAGTAAGTGTCAGTTCTGGTTGAGGGAAGTGAGTTTCTTGGGGCACGTGATTTCTGGGAACGGTATAGCAGTGGATCCAGCTAAAGTGCAGGCTGTTGCAGAGTGGCCTAGGCCTTCATCTGTGACAGAGATTCGGAGTTTCTTGGGGATGGCTGGATATTACCGGAGATTCATAGAGAATTTTTCACGAGTAGCAGCACCTTTATCCAATCTCACTAAGAAGGTAGTGAAGTTTGAATGGAGCGAGAAGTGTGAGACCAGTTTTCAGGAGTTGAAAAGTAAACTGTCTATAGCTCCAGTTCTGATTGTTCCATTAGTGAGTGAAGGATTTTCTATTTATTGTGATGCTTCACGAGTAGGATTGGGCTATGTTTTGATGCAGTAGAGGCGGGCAGTAGCGTATGCTTTGAGGTTACTTCGTCCTCATGAGAAGAACTATCCTACCCATGATCTGGAGTTGGCAGCGATCGTGTTTGCACTCAAGTTATGGAGGCACTACTTGATGGGAGCTTCATTTGAGATATTCTCCGATCACAAGAGCTTGAGATATATATTTTCTCAGAGGGAGTTGAATATGAGACAAAGGAGATGGATGGACCTCCTAAAGGACTATGATTTTACTTTTCATTACCACCCTGGTAAGGCAAATGTGGTGGCAGATGCTCTGAGCCGTAGGAGTGTTTCTCAGGAGGAGGTGGCCACATTAGCTAGCTTTATGGTTAACCAGTGCACTCTAGTTGATACAGTGGTAGACTGGCTAGGAGAGTTTAGCACCCACGGTCATGGTCTGATTTTATCACGAGTTCAGGTGGAGCCTGAGTTGATACAACAGATTCGTGATAGGCAGTTGACTGATGCGGAGTTAACACATACCAGGGAGTTAGTATCAAAGGGTGATGAAGCAGCTAGAGACTTTGAGATCAGGGATGGACTGCTAAAATTTAAGGGTCGTATTTGTGTTCCGAATGATGATGAGATCAAAGGAGTAATACTTGATGAGAGTCACAGGTCTAGATATGCAGTTCACCCGGGTGGCACCAAGATGTATCGGAACTTGAAGGGGGTATATTGGTGGTCGGGTATGAAGAAAGACATTGCGGGATTTGTAGCTAAGTGTCTCATATGTCAGCAAGTAAAAGCAGAACATCGTAGACCTCCAGGATTGATGAGACCATTACCAGTGCCTGAGTGGAAATGGGAGCATATCACAATGGATTTTGTGAATGGGTTACCACCTCCAGCCAAAAATCACAATGGTATATGGGTAATTGTAGATAGGCTGACCAAATCCGCTCACTTCTTGCCCTATTCGACTACTCAAAACCTAGCATCATTGGTTGACTTATATACACGGGAGATAGTCCGGTTGCATGGGGTCCCGGTGTCTATTGTGTCAGATAGGGATTCCCGGTTCACATCTCACTTTTGGCAGTGTTTCTAGGAGGCCATGGGTACCAAGTTGAGTTTCAGTACCAGTTTCCATCCGCAGACTGATGGTCAGTCTGAGAGGACTATCCAGACTTTAGAGGATATGTTAAGGTGTTGTGTTTTGGATTGGGGTGGCAGCTGGAGCAAGTATTTGCATCTGGTGGAGTTTGCCTACAATAATAGCTACCAAGCTAGCATCCAGATGGCACCGTATGAGGCTTTGTATGGTAGGATGTGCAGATCACCAGTATGTTGGGTTGAGATTGGGGAGAAACAGTATTTTGGGCCAGAAATTATTCAAGACAGTATGGAGAAAGTAAAACTCATCAAGCAGAGGATATTAACTGCACAGAGTTGTCAGAAGAGTTATGCAGATACTAGACGTCGAGAGCTGAGATTCGAAGTGGGAGATATGGTCTTTTTAAAGGTTTCCCCATCCAAAGGAATCAAGAGATTTGGGAAGAAAGGGAAATTATCACCTCGGTTCATGGGTCCATATGAGATAGTGAAGGAGATTAACCCAGCAGCATATCGGTTGGCTTTACCGGGTCACTTGGAAGGGGTGCATGATGTGTTTCACATTTCCATGCTACATAAGTACATCTCTGATCCCAGTCATGTGATAGATTCCGAACCTTTAGCGATTCGGGAGGATTTGACGTATGAAGAGAGGCCAGTGCAGATTTTGGATTGACGCGAGCAGATCCTTCGCACCAAAGTGATACCCTTGGTGAAAGTATTGTGGCAAAACCATTCCATCGAAGAATGCACTTGGGAAGGCGAGGAAGAGATGAGAAAGAAGTATCCAGAGTTATTCGATTCCTCTTAAGGTAAATTTCGAGAGGGGGGAGAATGTAAAACCCCGTTTATTTTCAGGATTTATGGGAAAAATTTAAAATTTATATCAATAATAAATGTCTAAACTGATAAGCTGTGGATGTAGGGGTTTTGGTGGGGGCGCTCGCACCATATCAGAGTTAAAAGGGGTCGTCGAGCAGCAAGCGTATTGCGGAAGGTATAAATAGTTTAAGAAATTAGGTCTTTGTTTTGCCCTGAATACGCGTATAGAATACTGAGAAGGTTGCGGCTGTGGTTTTCATTTAGGGCTCTTCGAGAGAAGGAGTAGGAGAGGTTCTATGGGAGAGTAGAGATGGGGAAGACTTACTGCCAGTAAGTTGTTGCTGATAAGAAGTTCGGAAGGGCTTCCTTCTTTCAGAAAACCCCTGCGCGACCAGAGCAAGCATACGGCCGAAGTGATTGGGGGATTTCTGGGTTGCTATTGCCAAGGCTTGGAAGCATAAAAAAGTGAGTGGCACCGTTTTAAACCTGGTTTGTGTAATTCGTAGTATTTGATTTCAATGAATGCATGTGTTTATCGAATGAATTCTTCACTGGGTTTCTGGTCGAAGACGGTCCGAAGGGTTTTTGTATAACAAATTGGGGATAATTGAAAAGTAGGTTAGATTAAATTCAAAATAGGCTTGAATGTGTTTTGGGGGTATTAGGAGACTAGAGAAGTAGTTACAGATTGAAAAATTTCAGCCAAAGTCGAAGATTTGGAGTTAACAGAGAACCGAAAAACGTAGTGGGTATCCGCTCACTTGGCGCCCACTTCGGAAGTAGGCGCATAGTAAAACTGACCTGGCGCTGAGCTCGCGCCCACTTGGCGCTCAGCTCACGCCCACTTAAATGCGTCGCGCTTTTCTCGTGCCTATCTCGCGTCCTTCTCGCGCCCACTCCGCACCGAGCTCGCGCCCACTTACCATCGAGTGAGCGCATACCCTAGTTTTTAATTAATACGATCCGCTCACTCGGCGCTCACCTTGCGCTCACTTCAAGAAGTGAGCGCATAGTCCACTTTTCTTGCTGAAGTTCAAAATTGAGTAAACCAATGGGGATTTTGATGCTAGAAGGTCTCCGATCACTTAGCGAAGTACTTGTTTAGGACATTAGAGACAAAATTACTTATGAGAACATTGAAGATAGATTCGGGAATTTTCCTAAGAGCTTCCAAGGTAGGCGTAGGGCAACATGTTAGGTGATGTTTGGGATACCCAACATCGGGGCTTTTATTTTAGTTCTTTTGGATTACACTGTAATTGATTGAGAGTTATTAAACCCTATTTTCGTGATGGAAAGTTTTGAATTATGTTGCAAAGATTATTTACTTGTTTTCTTGTGAGTAAGTATTGTTCTGGTTGGAACACTTGTGTGAGTTGAAGTTCTGGCTGGAACAACTTGTGATGTGTGTACTGAATGCGGAATTTTATCGGTTATTTATCGGCTTTGGGTTTAGCTTCCCATGGATCCTTGTTAAGCTTAGTAATGTGATGGTATGTGTTTATTGGTGTAATTGCATGGTGTGAGACATGGGAAAAAATCACCGGAGTGATCGTCCCTCCGTCAACACACGGGCTCAACGCAAAAGTTGGGAGAGTCGCCACCATTCATGATTTTGGGGTGAGAATGGACACCAAAGATTCAAAAGTAGGCAAAAATAGCCAAAAGACAAATTCTAGGATAAAAATAACCCTACTTGAAAATCAAATCCAGAGATGGGTAAGGGGATTAGATTATGAACGGGGGAAGGTGTTAGGCACCCCCATTCATCCACACGAAGTGGTTGCCAAGTGTATGTTCATGCTAAAAAGAAAATAAGAAGCTTGCTAAAAATCATGAAAAAGCCTTAAAAAAGGAACAAGTGTATGATATATTCACATGAAGATCCAAATGGATTTTAGATCTTCTCTTATGTCAATATCACTTCTGGAGTATTTCAAAAGATGGAAATCAAAGTAAAAGTTGATCAAAACCAAGTTAAATCAAATCCGGGAAGTTTAGAAAAAGTATGACATTTGCCTTAAAATCATTCAAATCCAATATTAAATTGAACCAAACCAAATTCATTTGAAAGATTAAGGTAAATAAAAGTTTCATGCAAAATTTCAATCCATTCCGATAAAAATCCTAGGAGTTATGCTCCTTTAAAGTTGCTGCTGGGGATTTTTAAAAGTGGTAAGTGGGCAACTTTGGAAAATTGTCTAGAAAAATCTACTACATAGAAATCCACGAAATTTGGTGTGATTGAAGTCTGTATGGCCATCTTTCAACAGAAACTAGCCTCATACAAAAATCCCTTCGGATGTGCCTTGGGTGGTCTCCCGAACAGGCCCCGAAGATCACAGATTTACCCAGAAAAATTCAAATGAGCAGTTCTGAGTAAATCGGCTACCAATAATTCAAATGGAATCCAAAAATTATGAAACCAACTGGATTTGAAAATAGACTCATAAAGGAGTACCCAGAAATAAAAATCACTTGAATCGGACTTTAAACGAACACATGGCGGTCCGTCGAAGTGACAAGTTCTGTACTTGGACCTGAACTGTCCACCTAACTTCGACAGAGAAGTGTCAAAAATCGGCTAGATAGAAATTCATGAAATTTGGTGGACATAACCTAGACAGCCTCACCTTTCCCATGGTTCTGGAATCACCCCAAAATTCATCCGGATAATGAAGTTATGGGCGTCCGAAGTAAGGGTACAGGTGCTGTCAAGCTAAGCCACTTTTGAAGAAAATCAAATCCGAAAATTGACAAAAAGTGTGTGATTCGTGTGAGATGAATCCAAAACCTTTGAAAAGCATTTTAAAATACTCCAGGATTTGATTGAGGTCATTTATTTGAGTTTTATCACAATAAATGCAATAAACCCCAAATATGAGCCTATCCCGCCAAAATAGTGATATGTGTGCAAAAGTGAAAAAAACCAAGCAAGATCCATACACATGCATATATATTCAACAAAATAGGTTCTAGCATAGCCTAGGGTTCCGTTCCATTATCGTTTCCCTCTGTTCTCTTTAAGATAATCAAGGGTACTTTGAATATGGAACGGTTTACAATCAATCAAAAAGGCCTTATGCTACATAGGTTCTAGCACTAGGGTCAATCCCCAGTCTCGTTTCTCCTAGATCCGCCTTCACGTTTTACGGCTAGGGGAGTCTTGAGATACTTTGAGCCGGGGAAGGATTTCCACACATACAAACAAGGCTTTACACTACAGAAAGGTAGAAGAAGAGATCTAGATCTAGGAATGTAAAGACAGAAAATAAAAAGAAAAGTTGAGGCTTACCTGAGTGCTGGAGGCGATTCCACAGCGGTTTTCTTCTTCTCTTGGAGTTCTTCTTTGCGAGAATTCAAAACAAGAGTTGTGTGCCATTTGCTCAAGGAGGAGGCTCCTATTTATAGGCAAAGGCTAAGGTCATTGGTAGACACAAATTAATGTCAAGAACCCCTCCAACCTAAACCCTAAGGTTATTTCCGCGATTTCCCCTCATTTAATGAGGGACATGATGGTAAAAGTGAAAAGATCTCGGAAAACCCTAATTTTGAGCAAACTTAAGGTATCCGGTATATCAGACCGGATAACAAAGGACCTTAAGGTATCCGGTACATGGTACCGGATACGCTAGGGCTCACATGTATCCGGTATGAGTATCCGGATACGGGAAGGGGTACTTGTATCCGGATTGAGTATCCGGATACAGGTAAAAGTTTATTTTCTTCAAATTCTGTGCTGGCTTTCCAGGAGATAATGATTTTTGATGATTGTTTGTGCAATTTGGGGTGTCTACAACTGCCCCTCTTTGTGGGAGCTGCGAAGCAGTGATCTGCAAAGAGTAGACAAGCCCAAATTGCATTCCCTTGAGCATGATTTGCTCGGTTCAATTCAATTTCTGTAGAAAACCATTTTTGAGTGGAGATTTGCCAAAAAGCCCTCACTTTAAGGGGGCATCTCTCCAAGAGTTCTTAAATTCCACCGAGCCCTTTGTGGCTGTGAAGTGGATTTTAAGCCCAAAAATAGGATTTTTTGAAAAACTGATTTTTTATCAAACCAAGTTGAAAATTGAGTGGATATCATCCTTTTGACCAGGCACATTTCCCAGAGTTGTCCCAAATTCCACAGAGCTCTCGTGGCTGTGAAGTGGATTTCAAGACAAAAATAGGATTTTTGAGAAAATAGTAAGAATTATAGCACAAGTTTGCTTTTTTTCTTTTTTTTTCTCTTTTTTTTTCTTTTCTCTTTTTTTTTCTTTTTTTTTCTCTTTTTTTTTTCTTTTCTCTTTTTTTTTATTTTTTCCTTTCTCTTCTTTTTCTCCATTTTTCCTTGTTTTTTTCTCTATTTTTTCTGTTTTTTTTCTGTTTTTTTCTATTTTTTTTTCTTTTTTCTTTGGTATCCGGTAGGTATATCCGGATAATCCAAGGCCTGCGGGTATCCGGTCTGAGTATCCGGATCCCCCATGTTTTATAAGTCGCGCGCGACCGCGACTTTTCCCCTTCTCTTCTTTCTTCCCCGATTACAAAGACCGGCTACTCTCTTCTTTGCTTCGACGCCCGACGATCCTCCTACCTTCTCCGACGAACTTCATCAGTTCCGGCGACCTCCGGCGAGTCTCTTAGCTCCGGCGACGTGCTGATTTCAGAGATTCTTCCTTCACAACAGTGGCCGAGCCCTAGTTCGGCATCTGATTTCCGACGAGCTCGGCGATTTTTGGATCTGAACCATCCTCCTCCGGCGACCAATCCGATTCCTTTACCTCCAATCAGGTTCCTTTTTTCTTATTGCTAATCAAACAATGATCACAGCTTGGCATGCTTCAATCGACATGTTCTTATTTAGCCCAAGCCGAATTCCCACTTTTTCATTTCGTGAATTGTTGTCAATTGCTTTTGATTGCTTCGTGATCATGCTTGAAATGCTCATTTGCCATTGGATCCTTGGTCTAATTGCTCTGTTGATTCTGGACTTTTTGGACTTTATGCTGCAATATTTGATCACCATGGTTTCCTCTGATGGTATCCTGCTGATTGCATGCCAATTTTCTTGACTGTATGTTGGATTTCCTGGTTGCATGCTCTGAACTTGGTCCCATTTGCTATAATTAGACTGCTGGTGTATGCTTGGATTTTTTTTCCATCTATTCTGAATAATGTGATGCTCTGTCTGTCCATGACCGGTTCTTGACTTCTCTTTGCATGATCACCTTGATATTTTCTCTGAATTACTGACATTGTACTGCCATTAGCTCCTTTCGGCTTTGATGGCCACTTCTTGATCATGTGGTATTTCTTTTCTTGCAATTGATTTTTTTTTCTTGGTAATCCTTGATGATTCTTGAGACTAGCTTGTGTCTGGAGCACCACTTATTATAATCTTTTGCATCTGTCTCAAATTTTTCCAGAAACACTTGACCTGCAACAGACCACAAAATTAAGTTAGAATTATTGGCAATAGCTTTGAAGAGACCAAGGTCCTATTAAACACGAACTGAATCTAGACCCAAAAGCCAAGTATTATTCCTAACAAATGTGCAATGAATCTAGGTCAAAACCAAGTAGAATTCCTGATAAATTTAAACTGAATTTAGATTCAAAGCAAAGTAGGATTAGATCTCATAGGACACTTCCCTGCTGTATGTAGATGGCTAGGAGTCGCTCTCGTGTGCGTGAGGAGGTTGACCCGGCCGACCGGCCTTCTTCTTCTCGAGCTCGGATTGAGACTAGTTCTAGTGCCACCCTGTCCGAGCCATTAGGCGATTCTCGAGAGAGCTCTGCTGAGGTAGGCTTTCAAGCCCTTTCTCTCTTTTCTTTCTTCCATTCTCCTTTCTACACAAATCTTCACGCTGTTCCTTTGAAATTTATCCCGTGGTTGCACCCGCTCATGGTCGAGGCCGAGGCCGAGGCAGAGTTCCGGATCAGGCCCCTGAGGGCGAGAGAGGCCGTGGTAGAGGCCGAGGCAGAGTCAGAGTCAGAGATACGGCTCCGGAGGGGGTTGCTGTGGCTCTGGCCGGGGTCTCTGAGGAGTTGAGGGCCTCTGTTCAGGATACAGAGCTTCTCCATGGCTTGGATAGCCATCCTTCCATGTGCATCAGGGCGGATGTGCCGCTTCCGTACCATTCTTCTCATCTGCGCGGTAGCTGGGGCAGATTCAGTGAGTTGGCACAGTCACTTTCTCCGGCACTCAGGCGGGAGTTTGGGAGATGCCACCTGGATCACTTCCTCAGTATTCCATCATTCAGAGCCGACCGTCCACTTATTTTTGCCATGATGGAGAGATATTTCCCCGAGACGCAGTCATTCCATCTGCCGGACGTGGAGCTGGGGATCCGCCCCTCCGATTTCGTGATGATTACGGGCATTCCTCTGACGGGGCGGACCATTGTCTTGGAGTGGCCTTCTGCGGAGGATATGGGACTTCTTTTGGGATATCAGGCCCTGCCTCCTACTGCTTGGGATGGGCGGAGTGGCCGGCTCTCCGTTAGTTGGCTGCGGGAGAGTCTGGCTCGACATTTTGAGGGGAGGCACAGGACTGTGGCTGTGGATGATGCTGCATTTATTCCTATCTTTTGGCACGTATTCTTGCTGATGCTGGGGAGCTGCTTCTTCCCGGAGGATACTACCGGTGTCAGTCCGCTCTTTTTGGACGCTTTGAGAGATCTCCATCAGACCCGCCAGCTAGCATGGGGTCGGCTCATCTATGGGACCATCTTGGCCGGGCTGTGCCGAGCGGTTCGAGGCTTAGCATCTCCAAGAGGTGATGGAGTTAGCAGCCGGTTCTTCTGGCAGATTCTACAGGTATTGCATTCATCTGTCTGGTTTAAGTCCTTAGGCTTTATCTTTTCTTGACTGATTTTTCTTTTTTTAGGTGTTCATGTACACCTATATGACCTTCTTCCGCCCCTCCCCGGTTCCTGAGGTTGCGGATTTCCCTGTGGCCCTGCGGTGGTCGGCCCAGGTCCGAGATGCCGATAGGAGCCAGCCTCGCACTGCCCGGGTGCACTTAGATCGTGCCCGCCGATCTGATGTAAGCCTTTTATCTTTTCCTTTTCTTTTATTTCCTTTCCTGTATTTTGACTGTACCTGACAGTTTCCCTTTTTTGCAGCTCCTCCTGTCCCGATTTGATGACTTGGATGTTGGAGTGGCTCGTGAGATGGCGGTACAGGACGCCTTCGATAGAGATCGACGACGTCAGCCCTACCAGTGCTTCCTCGGGAGGCTTGGTAGGGTGATGTACTTAGGAGAGCGCCTGTACTTCCAGCACACCAGTGCACTTCGCATCCCCGTCCCTCCTCCTCCTGTGGGTCCCGACACACTCCTTCCCGGCTTCGACGTGGATCAGTTTGATCATTTTCTGGATGCAGAGGGGCTCACAGTAGCCGGAGATTACGACGAGTGGTTCCAGAGGGTGTCTATTGGATGCTTGATGGATCGACCCACTCGTGCCAGGGTGACCGAGATCGGCGGGATCCGTATCCGGATCCATGAAGACACCGTAAGTCTTGTACTTTTCATATCTTCATCTTTTCTTCCTTTATGTATTTCTGATCCTGCTTCTGTTCTTGCTGGCAGGTACACGAGCTGAATACCATCCGGGACCGGTTTGAGAGTCAGCGGGCCGCGATCGATGATATGATCGCTGAGCACGATGCGGTCGTGGCCCAGCGGGATGCCCGGATTAGGGAGCTAGAGGCCCTGGTTGCTGAGCTCCAGGCTAGACAGGTATCTGGCCTTCTTATATTTTCTTTTCTTTCATTTTCCTGTTTCTGCTGTTCTGATATGCTTGTTTGACTTGTGCAGGGCCCGGTCCATGATCAGGATGCCTTCTTTGAGCATGATTTCCTGATTCCTGACCCATCTCCTGCTCGGGCCTCTGATCCTGTGGATGTCCCAGCTGCTGATCCTGACGAGCCGGATCCTCCTGCTCCTTCTGCAGACATTCCTGGTATGATCTTCTTTTAATTCTCCTCTTTTATTCTTTCTTATATCTGAGTCTTCTGATTTTTCTCTTTTCTGTGGACTCAGCTACTTCTGATCCGGGCCCCTCTGCTGCTGATGCTGGGCCTTCTGGAGCTGCGGGAGCAGAGGATGCTTTGGATGAGGGCCCAGTTGGGCCGGTTGCTGCTGAGCCCGAGGCTTCTTCCCCAGATTCTACTCCTGCTCCTCCCCCAGATCTCGAGGATTATTGCTTAGAGTATCATCTTCAGCAGGTGGTAGGTCGGCATCCTCGCCATGCAGCCGAGCGGATCCTTGCATACTCTAGAGGCCGAGCACTTTGGGGGAGAGGCCGTAGAGGTGGACGCGGCCGAGGACGCGGGGGATGATCCTGCATAGGAGTAGATTAGGATTTTTTTCATTTTCATGTATTTATATCATCATCTCTGTACAAAACTTCCAGATATGTATGAAAAAAACTTTTTATTCATTCTATCATGTCTTGCACATCTTTTGTTCTCAATTTTATGCAATTATGACATGTAAGCAGGTAAAACAGGTAAAAAATTCGGATTTTTTCATCCTTAGCTCTTTTTTTGCATTTTTTCTCGGTATCCGGTCTGACATACCGGATACATTGATTGGTCTTTGTATCCGGTATGTGATACCGGATATTCATGGAATCCTTTGTATCCGGTATACTTATCCGGATATTACCAAAGCCTTTGTATCCGGTCTGAGTTACCGGATATGTTAAAAGATGCTATAAATGTAACCTGCCTCGGGATTTGAGCATTTTTTACGAGTTTTTGAGTTTAGAAACCCCCTTTTTCGCCTTTTTCTTCCTCCTCTTGAGTTCTA
Organism: Buxus sempervirens; assembly: GCA_947561395.2. Lineage (NCBI taxonomy): Eukaryota > Viridiplantae > Streptophyta > Magnoliopsida > Buxales > Buxaceae > Buxus > Buxus sempervirens. Next base: position 17,253,432 of record OX387190.1, on the reverse strand, counting down.
GCTTGCTCCCGTCAAATCCAATGGAATCCGAATCATCTTCTGCCCCGTTATTGTCTGTCCACACTGCCTCCCCTGCAAAACAGCCTTTTAGATCAAAACCCCCAAATCTCACCAGGTACAACCCTGTGGATTCCTTTTACACCAGGTGGGTTAACTCTATGACCCTAGATGAGGAGAGGAGATGGGGTTCTACTAATCTAGGTCATACCCTGCTCATTCCCAAGGTTCCCTTCAGGTGGGAGATTATAGAGGCCATGATTGGTCATTGGGTTCCTGATCTCAATCTGTTCCGTTTTGGGACCCATGAGATGACCCCAACTATTGAGGAGGTGGAAACCATCCTGGGCCTGAGGTTTGATGAGAAGGTGGTGAATCCACCTCTTAGGCCCAGTTACAAGAAGGAAGCTTCTACTTTTTTGGGCATAGGGAAGAAGGACTTGGGGGATTCTGACACCCTTTTGACCCTATCTAAGGCTTTTTTGACTGAGAAGCTCTTGAGGGGAGAAGATAAGGAGGCCCGATTCAATGCGTTGACCCTGATAGTGGTCAACCAGTTGCTTTTCCCACGGGAGGATGACGAGGTGGACTTGGCCTTGATTTCCGTGATATGCCAGGTTAGGGAGCGGGAGAGGTTGGCCCCTATGATTTTGGCTGGGATGTATCAGGCCTTGACCGACTGCTACAATAGGAAGTCGAAACGCTTCCTAGCATGTGCCCAGATCCTGCAGGTAAAAAAAAAATTTTTTTTTCTTTTTTTCCTTGCTTTTTTGGCTTTCTTTTTGCCTTTTTTTTGCTTTTTTTTTTTTTTTTTGCTTTTTTTTTTTTTTTTGTACAATGTGCTGACACATCTCTCTTCCTTTACAGCTTTGGCTCCTTGATCATTTGAGCCAGATTGAAGAGATCAATCGACACTTCTTCCCGAGTCTAAAAGTCCCTCTCTTGATGAGCAACAGGGGGTGCCCCGATATTCCAGGGGGCAAACAGGGCTGGTTCACTTTCTTGGGCTCGCTTCAGGATGACCAGGTGAGATGGCCTGGTACTTATCAGCCTAATGCGGAGACAGTGATTAGCTTCCGAAACCGCAACTTTCTGATTCTGGCTGGCCTGAGGCATGCAGTGCTTTATCTTCCTCTGCGGGTCCTTCGTCAGTTCCGAGCGACCCAGGGGATTATCATCCCAAGTGGATATGAGGATCGTCTTGGGCCCCTTTCTATGAAGCTGAATGTCTGGTTGATGAAGGAGTGGTCCTGTGTCCGCTTCATGCATGGTCCAGTCTTCTCAGAAGCCCATGTGAAGGATTATCTCTTCTGGATCAAGGAACAGATACAGACTCAGGCCCCAGTACCCGAAGATCCTCCTGTAATCTTGGCTCCTACTTATGAGGACATTTTAGAGTCTGAGCGAGCTTCTCATAAGCGGCTTCAGCAGATATGGGTACGGGAGGCCCAGGAGCTCAGGATACAGGGTGCTTATCTGGAGAGGCAGCTTGAAGAGCAGATCTCACGCCGTATTGCCGTGGAAGAGAAGCTGGAGGAGCAGAGGCAGGCCCGTCGCTTCGAGGTCCGTATGATCCGGCAGAAGTACCAGGATACTTTGGCCAGCCTTAGGAGTATGCGGATCAGGCAGGCCCTTTCAGATGAGGTCATTTCCTTCTTGAGTGATCCCGCTGCAGAGGGGGCTTCAGGAGTCATTGCAGCTCAGGCAGCCCGGATTCGGGAGTTTGAGGAGCGGCTGGGACACTAGCTTTATTTCCTGCACATTTTTCATACCTTTGTACAAAATTGAACTCCAATAGTGGAAATACAAAGGATTTAATTCAAAATAAAGTTTTTATATTATTGGCCTCAGAATGCTCAGATGCTTGTAAAAACAAAGGTTTTATGAAAAGTATTTGATTTCTCATCACTGGCCAAAGTATAATTTTTCCTTTTTATATTTTTTTTTGTATTTTTTTTGAAATTTGGTCCATGCACTTAATCACCTATAATTAAAGGAATTAGAACCAGGTTAAATAATGAAAAGGGTAGTCCACAAAATACTGAGGGATCAGAACCGTCCATATTAGGACCTTTAGAGTCATCCCCAAATGCCAAAACTGCCCCATTCTGCTCATGCCAACTTTGCTTGAAGCTCGGATCCCCATGATCAACTCAACCTCTGATTTTCTTTCATTTTTTTTTTGCCAATATTGCCCCTAGCGCCAGTTACGGTTTTCACTAGGGCCGGCTTCTGAATTCCGTCATCACCCATCTTACTCTGATATTTAAATGAACAAGCTAAGATCACCGAGGGCTTAAAAATAGGACGAAATAAAGGCTAGGCTCAGTTTATGAAAGAAAGGGTATTAAAGGCCCAAAAAATTTTCAAGTGTGGAAATAGGTCAACCGGACTTACAGTCATGATGAATTTAACCCTTTTTCCCCAAATTGCATTTTTTGCATTTTTTTTCTTTTCACACTTGGCTTTCATTTGCCATTTCCATTGCTTTTCCTCTCTTTTTCTTTTTCTTTCCTTACTTTGCCCCAATTGGCTTTGCCCCAGTTTAAGACTGTAAATCCGATTTGGGTTTATCAAAGAAACGAACCGGCTCAACTTGGCTAGACTAGGGATTAAAATTTTTGAAGGAAATAAAGAAAAATGGCCTCGGATCATTTCCTAGAAATATTCACTCAAGGAAAATACCTTTTTACCGCATCAGAGTTAATTGTCTCAGGAAAATCTGACCCATCCATTTCTGCTAAGATGAGTGCTCCCCCTGATAGGACTTTCTTGACGACATATGGGCCTTCCCAATTGGGCTTGAACTTGCCACGAGGGTCTTCCAAAAATGGTAGAATTTTCTTTAGCACTAAGTTTCCTTCTTGGAAAGTTCTGGGCCTCACTTTCTTATTGTAAGCCCGGGCCATTCTCTTCTGGTACAACTGTCCATGGCAAAGCACTTTCAACCGTTTTTCTTCTATCAGGTTAAGTTGATCATGTCTTGACTGGACCCATTCGGCTTTTTCTAGTTCTGCTTCCATAAGCACTCGGAGTGAGGGGATCTCTACTTCCACGGGCAAGACTGCTTCCATCCCATAGACTAGGGAGTACGGGGTTGCTCCAGTTGAAGTCTGGATCGAGGTTCTGTAGGCATGTAGAGCAAGTGGTAGCATTTCATGCCAATCTTTGTAACTCACTACCATCTTCTGAATGATTTTTTTTATGTTCTTGTTTGCTGCTTCTACTGCCCCATTCATCTTTGGCCTGTACGGAGCTGACTTATGATGGGTGATCTGAAACTGCTCACACATTTTCTTCATGTCCTTGTTCTTGATATTTGAAGCATTGTCTGATACTATGGCACTTGGCAGTCCATAGCGACAAATAATGTTGTGCTTCAAAAATTTGATAACATGGTTGCTTGTGATATTTGCATATGATGCTGCTTCCACCCACTTAGTGAAGTAGTCAATCGCCACCAGGATGAATCTGTGACCGTTCGATGCCTTGGGGGAGATCATGCCGATGACATCTATGCCCCACATAGAGAAGGGCCAGGGTGATGTCATGTTGTGCAGCTCACCTGGGGGTGCATGCTTATTATCTGCATAGATTTGGCATTGATGGCACCTCCTGACATGTATACAGCAATCATGCTCCATGGTTGTCCAGTAGTATCCCAGCCTCAGGATCTTCTTAGCCAGCATGTGCCCACTCATATGGGGCCCACAGACTCCTCCATGTACAGTCTCAATCAGCCTTTCCGATTCAGCCTTGGCAACACATCTGAGCAGAATGTCGTTATGTGATCTCTTGTACACATGTCCACCACTTAGCAGAAATTGACCAGCCAATCTCTGTATTGTCCTCTTCTCAGTAGCAGTGGCATTTTCTGGTAGACTCCGACTGTTCAAGAAATTTTTGATATCTTGAAACCATGGTGCTTCTTCTTCTGGTGCTCCCTCTAGAACGAGATAGTAAGCCGGTTCATCTCGGACCTCAATTTCCAGTGGTCTGATGTCTACTCCTTCTGGTATGCTGACCATTGAAGCCAAGGTTGCTAGAGCATCCGCAAACTGATTCTTGGCCCTTGGCATATAGTTGAAGGAAATTCGAGTGAAATTTGTGCTTATTTCTTCCAAATACTGGTGATAGGGGATCAATTTGTGATCCTTGGTTTTCCACTCACCAGTTGTTTGGAAGATGATAAGACTCGAATCCCCGTATACGTCAAGTTCCTCTACTCCATGATCCATGGCTGCTTGCAATCCAATTATGCATGCCTCATATTCTGCTATGTTATTGGTGCACCGGAATCTCAGCTTTACTACAATTGGGATATGTGAACCATCTGGTTTAACCAAGACTGCCCCTATTCCGTTCCCATTCATATTGGCGGCCCCATCAAAGAACATCTACCAAGAACTCTCATTTTCCTCCTCTTCAGTGTACAGAATTGCTCATCTGGGAAGTTGGTCTTCAAGGGTTGATATTTTGGCAAAGGATGTGCAGCCAGGTGATCAGCTATGGCTTGACCCTTGATCGCCTTCTGGGTGATGTATATGAGGTCAAATTCGGACAGTAGCAGTTGCCACTTTGCCGTCCTGCCAGTCAGTGCCGGTTTCTCAAATAAATATTTCAGCGGGTCCATCCGGGATATCAATAGTGTGGAGTGACTAAGGAAGTAATGCCTTAGCCTCTGAGTTGCCCACACTAGAGCACAGCAAGTCTTTTCCAATGGTGAATACTTGGCTTCATATTCCGTGAATTTTTTACTCAGATAGTAAATGGCCCTTTCTTTTCTACCAGTCTCATCATGCTGCCCCAAGACACATCCCATTGACGTTTCCAACACTGACAAGTACAGGATCAGTGGTCTTCCTGGAGTTGGTGGCACTAGTACCGGTGGGTTCAGTAAATACCTCTTTATTGTATCAAATGCCTGCTGGCAGTCCTCATTCCAGACCGTAGGGTTATCTTTCCTTAGAAGTTTGAAAATTGGTTCACAGATAGCAGTGAGCTGTGCTATGAACCGGCTTATGTATTGAATTCTTCCAAGAAACCCCCTGACCTCCTTCTCGGTTCTGGGTGCTGGCATTTCAATTATGGCCTTGGCTTTAGCCGGGTCAATTTCAATTCCTCTTCGGCTCACTATAAACCCCAGTAACTTCCCTGATGTAGCCCCAAAGACGCATTTAGCCGAGTTAAGCCGTAGACTGTACTTCCTGAGCCGATCAAACACTTTCTTCAGATTGATCAAGTGGTCCTCCTCTCTGCAGGATTTGGCAATCATATCGTCCACATAGACCTCCATCTCCTTATGGATCATGTCATGGAATAATGCTGTCATGGCCCGCTGGTATGTCGCCCCAGCGTTTTTAAGCCCAAACGGCATGACTGTATAGTGGAATGTGCCCCACGGTGTGATAAATGCTATTTTCTCTTGATCTTCCTTAGCCATCTTGATCTGATTATATCCTGAGAACCCATCCATGAAGGAAAACAGGCTATGTACCACAGTATTATCGACCAGAATGTCGATGTGTGGAAGCGGAAAATCGTCCTTTGGGCTTGCCCTGTTCAAGTCTCTATAATCCACGCACATTCGGACCTTCCCGTCCTTCTTCGGTACCGGCACTATGTTCGCGAGCCACTCTGGGTACGTAGAGACTGCCAGAAATCCAGCTTGGAACTGCTTGACCACTTCGTCCTTGACCTTCAGAGTCCACTCAGGTTTCAATCTTCTCAGCTTCTGCTTGATTGGCTTAACCCCTGGTAAAATCGGCAACTTATGCACCACCATGTCAGTGTCCAACCCCGGCATGTCCCGATACGACCAAGCAAACACATCCTTGTAATCTGCCAAGAATTGTGACATTTCAATTTTCTGCACATTAGACAAGCATGACCCGATTTTCACAATTTTTGGGTCCTCTTCGGTCCCAAGATTTATGGATATGGTCTCCTCAATATTAGGTTGGACCCCCTTTTCATGACGTTCCAATTGGTATTCAATTTCTTTTGGAACGTCTTCTTCTTCGACCTCGGTCTCTTCTTCGACCCCCATGAGATCAAAGTCGAGCTCAAGGTCGAAGTCATATTCAACCTGGTCCAATTCGGTCTGATTATATGGTTCATAAGTGGTTTGGACCTTTTTGAAAAATTTAAATTTTCTAGAAAAAACAGAAAAATCTTTTTGGGTTTTTTGTGGGCCTTCTAAACATAATTCCCCTGAAGACGAAGGCCCATTAGAACCTTCAGGGAAATGGCAATCCACTATTGGAGTTTTTTTTTGGAAGCTACGTCAGTTTGCCGAACTAACGCTGCTTCAAAGGTAAGGGGAGTTTCCTCCCAATTGTTTAGTACAAAATTTTTGGGAGCAGGGGAAATAGGGAAAGCCTGCTCTTCAAGCCCAGCATCCGATGCCATCATCACCGGGTGGGTACTACCCTTTTCTGCTGCGGGGCCCAATCCAGAAATGACCTTGTCTGGAACCTTTACTGCGGCCCAGTCAATGAATGGTAGTTCCATGTCTGCCCCTGTCTTTTCGCCCTCAGTCATGGCGAAGAATGCCCCAACATCTTCAGAATAGTCTGACTGCTGCTCGGGCTGTGGTCCAGGCCCATCTGCTGCTCCCAGTATTGGAGAAGGGTTATAGGATTGGAGGGCCGAAACAAGAGGCTTTTGAAATGGGTTAAGGTTGTGGTATGGAGGCTTGGACTGGTCCATGGGAGGAGAAATTTGGATTATATAAGCGGGTTTAGGGAAATTCACCCTCAGATGCGGGAGTTTTCCTCTGCTTCTGCTTTCCCCTTCTTCATATTTCATTCTTCTCCAACCTCTGGGCTTGAAGCCCAACCCTACCTTGGGGATCAGTTTCTTAGCCATGATTGGCTCCACCATCCCCTGCAGATTGATCCCCAGGCCTTTCCCTGGGTGAAAGTGGTATTTCTCCATCACTTTCTTGACCATCCTTTCTGCAGTGGTCCCCTTTTCTTTCTTTTTCTCACACCCCCCAGGTATGTAATTTACCGCCTCAAATTGAAATGAGTGGAATGCAATCTTGTCGACAGTCAAGTCCACATTGATTAATGGTACATCAGATGACACAATGGGTGGCACCAAGTTTTCGGCTAGGACTGTTATCACCCTTTGCCCTCTTACATATTTCACCCTTTGGTGGAGCGTGGATGGTATTGCCCTAGCCGAATGTATCCACGGCCTTCCTAGGAGCAGATTGAAGGCTGCGGGTATATCCATCACTTCAAATGTGATGTTAAAGATATTCGGCCCAATTGTGACTGGCAGTTCAATCTCCCCTAGGGAGTGGGTCTTGGAGCTATCGAAAGCCCTCACTATCCGCCCATTCCGTTTGATCCTTGACTGGTCCAGGCCCAGCTTGGTAAAAGTGATTAACGGGCAAACGTTTAATGCCGACCCGTTGTCAATTAAAACCCGTGCAACCATGCAGCCCTTACAAAGCACAGTGATGTGCAAAGGGTCCACATGATAACACCCACCTGGGCTGATCTCACCCTCTGAGAAACTTATCACATTATGTGACAAGATTTGACCAACCATTTTACCAAGCTGGTCCGGATCAATAGTCTGGGATACGTGTGCACTTTGTAGCACCCTTAACAATGCATCCCTATGCTTTTCAGAATTCAGCAAAAGGCCCAGTATTGAAATCTGGGCCGGGACCTTGTTTAGCTGGTCCACAAGATTGAATTCACTTTTCTTTATTATTTTTATGAGGTCTGCTGCCTCATTTTCTGCACCCTGGGGGGTGTCTTCTCCTACTTTATTTTTTCCTTTCTGTTTTCTTTTTTCTTCATTTTCTTTTTCTGTTTTTTCTTTTTCTACTTCTGTCTCTTTCTCCTTCTCTTCACCACCTGCACATCTCCCCGACCTCGTCATGAGGTTCACCTCCTCCTGGTTCTGGTTCCTGACCATTGGAACCGTAGCCGTGGTTCCCTCGCTGTAGTTCCATGGTACAGCGGCCTCTGAATAGGCTAATTTAGGGATGTTAACCACTAATGGCTGGAGTTTGGACCGGGATGTATGGGCCGGTTTAGGGATAGTATGGGCTGGCTGCACATTTACAACCAGGTGTTGAAGTTTGGATTTGGTGGGGACAGAAGAAGTGATGGAAGCAGTAGTGGGGTCAAGATTGATGACCAGTGGAGCCTTAGACGGCTTGGATGGGGAACAAGTGGATGGACTGCAATTGAAGACCAATGGGGGCCTTGCAGTATTTATCTGGGCCATCAGAGAAGAGACCCGATTTAAGGAGGAGCTTATGTCCTCAGCAGCAAGATTGTTTTTTTGGGAGACCATGTTGATCTCCTCTTCGTCCTCTTCTGGGAAGAATCGGACCTGGACTGTAGTCCCCACAGGTGCTATGAGCTGAGATGGGTCAAAGGCCCTTCTTGTGGTGGATATGGCAGTGATGGAGTTGGATGGGCCTGCCCCATTGTGGTACGGCAGAGGGTTCTGCCCAATATCATTTCCCGACGGGGCGGGTGCAGCAGTGTTAAAGACCAACGCCTTCTGGTCCAACAGGTCCTGGACCGCATGCTTCAATACCCAGCAGGTATCTGTAGAATGCCCCGGTGCACCCATGTGGAAATCACAGGTGACTGATGTGTCAAAACTTCTCCCCTTCGGGGCATTTGGGTTAGGCTCCTTTAGAGTCAAGTACTCCCCTTTCAGCAGGGTTGGCAGTAGTTGGGACAGCGATATGGGTAGAGGGGTGAAAACCCGGTTCTTTCTTGCTGCGAACCAGGCATCCCGCTCCTCCTTGTGTTAGCTGGCACGGAAGGAGAGAAGTTGACATTCAGCGGGGTCTGGTACGACTGCTGGGCCTGCTGGGCCTGTTGGGGTGCCGAGATGTTGACGTGCAGTGGCTTCTTGGCTGGAGGAGCCTGGACCAGGTTCACCTCCCCTTCTTTTCGGGCCCCCGTCTTTTTGAATCCGGCCCCTTTCTTCTGGGCCATGGAGGCCGAGGACTCAGACTGCCCAGTCAGAGTGGAGTAGTCTATCAGCCGTCCTGACCTGACCCCTTCCTCGATCCGGTCCGCTACCTGTACCAGGGCTGCAAAGTTGGTGGTGATCTGACCCACCAGATGGTTGTAAAAGGGTTGGCCCAGTGTGCCCATAAATGTGGAGATCATATCCGGCTCTTGCATAGGTGGCCTGACCTGGGAGGCGGCCTCTCTCCATCTCTTGGCGTACTGCCGTACCGGTTCATCTTTCCCCTTGGTCATCCTCATCATGTCGTACCGGTCTGGCACGATCTCCGAGTTGAACTTGTACTGGTCCAAGAAAGCATCGGCCAAGTCCTTCCACCTTCTAATCCTTCCATGGTCCACTGTAGCGAACCACCGAAGGGCTGACCCGGTCAGACTCCTCTGGAAGAGCTGGATCAGTATGCCATCATCCCGGCCAAACTGGCACAGGGCCCCGCAGTATAATTTGAGATGGCTCAATGGGCAGCCCGTGCCATCAAATTTATCGAAGTCTGGGCACCTGAACTTAGCCGGTAGACAGACGTCTGGGTACATGAACAGGTCTTCGAAGGTGGTGCCTGCATGGCTGCCTCCCCCCTTCACTTCCTTCAGCTCTGCCTGGATCCTCTCTATCCTGAGCAGCATCTTCTTTTCCATCTCATCTCGGGCCTTTTCTTTCTCCAGCTCTTTCTCAGACTCCGCCATATTTTCCCTGATCAGAATGGGTTCAGGGACTGGTTCAGAAATGGGCTCAGGCATGGGCTGAACCGGAGGCGGAATGTAGGCCTGAGGTGGTGGTGCCTGATGGGAAGTAGATGCCTGGTTCGGGGCTTGGGCCTGTTGGGCTTGAGCCGCCAGTAGGTCCCCCAGCATTTTGGCCAGACCGGCCACTTGCTCCTGCAGTTGAGTAAAGTCCTGAGCAGGGACGGTAGCTTGGGCTTGGTTCTCTTCAGTATTCATTGTTCTGGCTTTGGATCTAGTTACTGGAGCAATGATTGCAAGTGTACCTGGGTTGAATGTACCTGATGAAAAAAAAATGAATAGAACATGTTAGCTTCCATTTAACTTGAGTCACACCCCTATATATGTAAACCAGTAGGTTAGGTGAACACCAATCCAGATTTTTTTTTGTTTTGATTTTGTGTTGGAATATTCTAGGGCTTCCAAGGGTCCCATAATTTTTTTTGATTTGATTGATAAAAATAACCAACCAAGGTTTTTATGGAATATTCTAGGGCTTCCAAGGGTCCCAATTTTTTTTGATTTGATTGATAAAAATAACCAACCAAGGTTTTCATGGAATATTCTAGGGCTTCCAAGGGTCCCAAAATTTTTTTTTGATTTGATTGATAAAAATAACCAACCAAGGTGTCTTGGAATATTCTAGGGATTCCAAGTATCCCACAAATGTTTTGATTTGATTGATAAAAATAACCAACCAAAGGTATCTTGGAATATTCTATCCAAGTATCCCACAAATGTTTTGATTTGATTGATAAAAATAACCAACCAAAGGTGTCTTGGAATATTCTAGGGCTTCCAAGTATCCCACAAATGTTTTGATTTGATTGATAAAAATAACCAACCAAAGGTGTCTTGGAATATTCTATCCAAGTATCCCACAAATGTTTTGATTTGATTGATAAAAATAACCAACCAAAGGTGTCTTGGAATATTCTAGGGCTTCCAAGTATCCCACAAATGTTTTGATTTGATTGATAAAAATAACCAACCAAAGGTTTTCATTTTTTTTTTGATTTGATTGATAAAAATAACCAACCAAGGTTTTCATGGAATATTCTAGGGCTTCCAAGTGTCCCACTTTTTTTTGATTTGATTGATAAAAATAACCAACCAAGGTTTTCATTTTTTTTTGATTTGATTGATAAAAATAACCAACCAAGGTTTTCATGGAATATTCTAGGGCTTCCAAGTGTCCCACTTTTTTTGATTTGATTGATAAAAATAACCAACCAAGGTTTTCATTATTTTTTTTATTTGAAATCTGATGCATTTTAGAAGATTTTCAAGTTCTAAAGCTGGATTGACATATGTTTGAGTTGAGTTGGTGTCGAAAAATATGACACCTTGGTTTCCTCTTTGATTTTCAAACTTAGGTTAAATCCTGAAAGAATATTTTATTTTATTCTTTTTTTTGTTTTTTTTCCTTTGATTTTGTATTTTTTGGGAAAATTTCTTATGTTCTTTTCGGGGTGCCTAAGGATTATCCACAGTGTTTTAGGCATTTTATTCTGAAAATTTGGGCTGAACAGCCAATTTGTGCACTTTTTTGAATGTATCCGGTATAATATACCGGATAAGATATGCCTTATTGTATCCGGTCAATCTATCCGGATATGCGCATATGTCTTTGTATCCGGATATATGTACCGGATATGAATACAGTTATTATTAACCGGCCTGAGTTGCCGGTAATTGCCGAAATGGCCCTTTTTGACTCATTTTTTCACCAGATTTGATTTTTTTTCATTCCCAATTGATGTTCACCTTAATTTGACCTTCAAAACTTGCCCCAAATTGGGCTTGGACATCATACTTGCAAAATTCCCTAAATTTAGGAAAAGAACATGGCTTTACCTTGCCACCTTGTATTACCTTCATTCAACATGGTATTCACATTATACCTTGGCCTGTAAAACATGCAAACGGCCTTCCCACATTTACACCCAATTTCCCCAAACGCAATTGTGTGCTTTTAGCCGAAAACGTGTTTCTTCACCTTCAAGCGTATGGTTTTTGGGTTTTGGCTTAATTGGCAACTTAAAACTCAAGTCTAGTGATGCCCGGAATCGAATCACAGATCCCATTGTCATCACATCATTGACCCAAATTCTAAGGTAAATGTTTTCACTTTCGCTTTCCGAAGTCACGACCTCGGTGCGCCAAGCTACACACATTCATGGTTCAACTTCCTAATAGGTAAAAGGGTAGGCTGTGCAAATTGTTTCAAGTGCTCAAGTGCAATTTTAAATTGTGGTAACATTCACAACGTCCCAGCCCCTTGCCACTCTTTTTCGTAGCCATGCCTTCAATTTCAAGCCAAGGTACTAATGACAAAGATAATGAAGCTAAATACAAGCAAGCAAGCACCAAAACAACTAAATATGCACAAAAAATATTACATGCCCAAAAAGTGTTATACAAAACATGTCATTTGTACAAACAACCATTAAATCATGTAAGCATGCTTGAAACCCAAAAGCATTCCCTAAAATCCCAGATTTCATGCTCTTTTTCATGCTCAAAGTGTACCATTTCTACCCAAATTGGAGCCTAAAATTTTAGCACTACTTGACATGGTTCAAAAGTGTTTCAATGAGGTAAAACATGCTTGAAATTCCCCAAATATACACTGAAATTTCCAGAATTTTCATGCTCCAAAGTGCTTCCCTTATACCCCCAAATTAATGCCTAAAAATTTAGCAACTACTTGACATGATACAAAAGTGTTTTCATGAGGGAAAACATGCTTGAAAACCATCTTAATGGCTACTGTATTTACAGATTTTTGCTCAATGTTTTCATGCTCAAATCATGCCACTAAAAACCTCCTAACCCAAGGCAAACAAAAACAAGTAGGCATGCACAACAAGGTAAGGCCCTAAACATGATCCTTAGCATATCCAAGCATACACACATGCCTTCATCAATGTAAAATTTAAAAGTATCCCAATCAGATTTAGAATACACCAATATACACCAATAAAGTAAACAAAATAGCAAGCATTCAAAAGTGATGAAAAAGCATGAATATACACAAATAGGCTTAAATCCACAAGTCCCCAGCAGAGTTGCCAGTTGTGAGACATGGGAAAAAATCACCGGAGTGATCGTCCCTCCGTCAACACACGGGCTCAACGCAAAAGTTGGGAGAGTCGCCACCATTCATGATTTTGGGGTGAGAATGGACACCAAAGATTCAAAAGTAGGCAAAAATAGCCAAAAGACAAATTCTAGGATAAAAATAACCCTACTTGAAAATCAAATCCAGAGATGGGTAAGGGGATTAGATTATGAACGGGGGAAGGTGTTAGGCACCCCCATTCATCCACACGAAGTGGTTGCCAAGTGTATGTTCATGCTAAAAAGAAAATAAGAAGCTTGCTAAAAATCATGAAAAAGCCTTAAAAAAGGAACAAGTGTATGATATATTCACATGAAGATCCAAATGGATTTTAGATCTTCTCTTATGTCAATATCACTTCTGGAGTATTTCAAAAGATGGAAATCAAAGTAAAAGTTGATCAAAACCAAGTTAAATCAAATCCGGGAAGTTTAGAAAAAGTATGACATTTGCCTTAAAATCATTCAAATCCAATATTAAATTGAACCAAACCAAATTTATTTGAAAGATTAAGGTAAATAAAAGTTTCATGCAAAATTTCAATCCATTCCGATAAAAATCCTAGGAGTTATGCTCCTTTAAAGTTGCTGCTGGGGATTTTTAAAAGTGGTAAGTGGGCAACTTTGGAAAATTGTCTAGAAAAATCCACTACATCGAAATCCACGAAATTTGGTGTGATTGAAGTCTGTATGGCCATCTTTCAACAGAAACTAGCCTCATACAAAAATCCCTTCGGATGTGCCTTGGGTGGTCTCCCGAACAGGCCCCGAAGATCACAGATTTACCCAGAAAAATTCAAATGAGCAGTTCTGAGTAAATCGGCTACCAATAATTCAAATGGAATCCAAAAATTATGAAACTAACTGGATTTGAAAATAGACTCATAAAGGAGTACCCAGAAATAAAAATCACTTGAATCGGACTTTAAACGAACACATGGCGGTCCGTCGAAGTGACAAGTTCTGTACTTGGACCTGAACTGTCCACCTAACTTCGACAGAGAAGTGTCAAAAATCGGCTAGATAGAAATTCATGAAATTTGGTGGACATAACCTAGACAGCCTCACCTTTCCCATGGTTCTGGAATCACCCCAAAATTCATCCGGATGATGAAGTTATGGGCGTCCGAAGTAAGGGTACAGGTGCTGTCAAGTTAAGCCACTTTTGAAGAAATCCAAGTCCGAAAATTGATAAAAAATATGTGATTCGTGTGAGATGAATCCAAAACCTTTGAAAAACATTTAAAAACACTCCAGAATTGATTGAGGCCATTTATTTGAGATTTATCACAATAAATGCAATAAACCCCAAATATGAGCCTATCCCGCCAAAATAGTGTAATGTATGTGCAAGTGTAAAAACCCAAACAAGATCAATACAACATGCATATAGATTCAACAAAATAGGTTCTAGCATAGCCTAGGGTTCCGTTCCATTATCGTTTCCCTCTGTTCTCTTTAAGATAATCAAGGGTACTTTGAATATGGAACGGTTTACAATCAATCAAAAGCCTTACGCTACATGGGTTCTAGCACTAGGGTCAATCCCCAGTCTCGTTTCTCCTAGATCCGCCTTCACGTTTTACGGCTAGGGGAGTCTTGAGATACTTTGAGCCGGGGAAGGATTTCCACACACAAACAAGGCTTTACACTACAGAAAGGTAGAAGAAGAGATCTAGATCTAGGAATGTAAAGACAGAAAATAAAAAGAAAAGTTGAGGCTTACCTGAGTACTGGAGGCGATTCCACAGCGGTTTTCTTCTTCTCTTGGAGTTCTTCTTTGCGAGAATTCAAAACAAGAGTTGTGTGCCATTTGCTCAAGGAGGAGGCTCCTATTTATAGGCAAAGGCTAAGGTCATTGGTAGACACAAATTAATGTCTAGAACCCCTCCAACCTAAACCCTAAGGTTATTTCCGCGATTTCCCCTCATTTAATGAGGGACATGATGGTAAAAGTGAAAAGCTCTCGGAAAACCCTAATTTTGAGCAAACTTAAGGTATCCGGTATATTAGACCGGATAACAAAGGACCTTAAGGTATCCGGTACATGGTACCGGATACGCTAGGGCTCACATGTATCCGGTATGAGTATCCGGATACGGGCAGGGGTACTTGTATCCGGATTGAGTATCCGGATACAGGTAAAAGTTTATTTTCTTCAAATTCTGTGCTGGCTTTCCAGGAGATAATGATTTTTGATGATTGTTTGTGCAATTTGGGGTGTCTACACATGGCCTTGTGTGTTGCCACGACCAGTGTAGCGCAGCCAGATACCCTGAGTAGGCCTGGTTGTCAGTGCCGATACCCGGAGTAGGCCGGCATTGGATGACGATACCCTGAGTAGGCCGTCATTTTAGAGTTTCCGATACCCTGAGTAGGCCAGAACTGTGTACATGGAGGTGTGGAGTGTCTACTTGGCATGTAGATTAATCAATGTAACCATATGTATGACATTGACCTTGTTTTGTGTTGTTATTAGAAGTACGTTGGTTTAAATTGTTGATTATTTATCGAAGCATGTCTTATAACTGTGTTAACTATTTCTGCATGCATATGTCACTCGTTGAGATATTCGTATCTCATCCCTCTTTGTGTTTTGTTTTTCAGATTTTCGTGGTGAGGCGCCTACGGGGGTAGATCCGACTGACACATATAGGGAGGAGGATTATTACTACCATCCTTAGTCTAGTAGGTTGCTTAGTCTTAACCTTTGTTAAATTGAATTTGTGGGAATTGTAGTAAGATAGTAAATTGGAACCATTGGATGTATTTGAAGGTGCTATGTTTTGCCTGGATGAGAATTTTTAATTGTGGACTCTGATGTGATATAAATTGCGCGTGATTATCCAGCGATCACTATTTTTGAGATCCTTACCTAACCCCTGGGAGACGTGTTATATCTTTAATGAAAAACACGGATCCGGGGTGTTACAGTCCACATCTAAAAATGATACTTCCTACTAAAACCGGGGTGTCTGGCTCAGGCTTGGGGCCCTCAAACTTCTTCGTAATTGAACTTTATAATAATATACACCCACATAACATACACACTACTTCACAATTACTTATATTCCTGGTTAATATATTTATTACACAATCCCACTTGCAAAAGGTTATTACTTAGGTAAATATTTGGCATTGGCCGATGCCTCACACTACCCCCAGTACAACCAAGTGCAATTGGCTTATGACACATCAATCGCATAAGATAGTAATAAAAATAATTACTTAATCAGCATAAGGAAAAACTTTTAAAACAACTTGAAGGTAGTAAACCGGGTGACTCATCAAGGAACGCACCTGTAACTCACAAACAACTGGCCTAGTCTGATTATGGTATCACGATAATAATTTAATTCCCATTCCAAACAGCAACATCCAACAGATGATACGTGTAAAACCCCGACCCGGATTATATCTTAATTATTAAGATTAATAATCTAAAGTGTGATTATTAGACTAATTAAGTATTTGTGTTATGAAGATAAGTTAGATGTGGATTATTCTTGAGGATTTAGAGAAATCAATTGAACGATATGAAAGTTATTAAGGTAAGTTTAATTAATGCTATTTCTCAATTCCAATTGTTTAAGATACTCTCCAATTAGCTTTAATGAATTGGAAATCAAATTCTGAAAATTTAGACTTATGTGTACCTAGAGTAATTCCCAAGTATACCCATGGTACCCCAAAATATACTCCAGGTACCCTCCCGAATAACACTAGAAGTACACCTATACATTACCCAAGGTACCTCCCAAGTGTACCCAAATTATCCCCTAAGAGTACCTAAAGTAACTCTTAAGAATACCCAAGGTACCTCTCAAGTGTACTTTAAGTGTCTCCCAAGAATACCCAAATAACCTCTTAAGTGTACTCAAGGTACCTCACTTTTATACTTAAGGTACCCCCAGTGTATGCCCAAGGTATCACCCAAGTATGCCTAAGGTACCCCCATTGTATGCCCCAAGTACACCTAAGTATTACCCAAGGTACTCCCATTGTATACCCAAAGTACACCCAAGGTATCCCACTATTTCACCTAAGGTAACCTACTTTAATTGCCTAAGGTACCCCTGTGTTTACCTAAGGTATCCTCTTGTGTTTGCCTAAGGTACCCCTGTGTTTACCTAAGGTATCCACTTGTGATTGCCTAAGGTACCCCACATGAATACCTAAAGTACCCCCTAATTATACCTAAGATACCTCATTTGTATTGCCTAAGGTATCTCTTTATTTTAACTAAGGTACACTACTATCTTACTTGAAGTACCCCTTGTTTAGCTAAGGTACATTCCCTTATACAGCTAGAGGTACCCCCTTTATATAACTAAAGTACCTCCAACATACCTAAGGTACATCCCCTATATTACCTAGGGTATACCCCTTGAATTTCCTAGAGGTACTCCACTCATATAAGTAAGGTACCCCCACTGTTTTACCTAGGGTACACCCCCTATATAGCCAAAGTACCCCATTTGTCTCACTAAAGTAACCCCTATATAAGTAAGGTAACCCCCCATTGTTTTGCCTAAGGTATAACCCCTTATATAGCTAAGGTGCCCCCCCTCATGTAACTAAGGTACACCCCTTCTATAGTTAAGTACCCTCCTCAATATAAATGAGGTACACCCCCCTAAGCTTATCTAAAGTTTATTCTTTAGAATGACTAAGGTAAATCCCTTGAAACATCAAGGTACCTCCTCAAATAACTAAAGTACCCCTCATATAACTAAGGTACCCTTCTGTGTTGACTGAGGTACACCTCCCAAGCATTCCTAAAGCATGCCTTTTGAAGTGGCTAAGGCAAACACCCCACTTAACACTAAGGTACCCCTGGTATGCCTTAGGTACACCCTAGGGTTTAGTTGAATAAAAGCCTTGTTTAGGGGCACATTTGAAAGACCCAAAACTTGGGCATATAAAAGGATGCCCTAATTTCGAATTAAGTGTTTGAGAACACTTCCTCTTGTCTTGATCGTATAGAACAAGAGAGAGAGTTGTGGGAGCTTGCTTCAAAGCTTCAAGAAGAAGGAGAAGAATAGGAGAGCTAGGAGAGGAGGTTGCTTCTCTATTAACAAGTAAGTAGCAAACCCTTCCAAACAAAATGAATTACCAAAATTCGTATTCTCTCTCTAGGGTTTGATTTATTTGAAGAAATAATCTTGCATGTTGGTTTTTATTGCTAAAATTCGTAGGGTTTTGGTTGTATGATAATCTTGATTAGTTTTCTATTGATTTGCCATGGATTTCCAGCTTTATTGACTATATTTCAGATTAGGGTTTAAGATTTGTGTTCATGTGGATTTGGGATGAATCTTTGTTTTGGAAAGTGTTTTAAAGTATGTTGGGATGTTTTATGATCACCCATTTTGATGTTGGAAAGGTTGTAAAGGATTTACACGAGTTTTGTGTTGAAAATAGTCAAAATATTTCAAAATCCCGACCCTGCGATTAATCCTGAAAGTTGGCGATTAATCCTGTGCCAAACCCCTAAAAACTAGCCTCTATTATCTTAAATCGCGAATCAGGATTAACCCGGGAGATTAATCTAGAGCCTTAGCGCGCGAACGTTCAACTTCAGCGTGCGCGCGTCAACCTCGTTATAAACCTGAGCGCGTGCACCTTAAGCCTTAACGCCCGAACCTTGAAGCTCAACGCGCGAACGTCGCCTAGTCTGTTACCTCAACGCGCGCGCGTCCAACCTTAACGTCCGCGCGTTGAAGCCTGTTTTTGAAAACTCTTCACCCTTTTTCTCCTCAACCCTCTTCCAAACAACCTAAGCCTCTCGCATAGCACCGTTATTACATGTAAATAAGGTTTTACCCCCCATTTGGAACCAATAAAAATACTCCCAAGGCCCAATTACCAACCAATAAAAAGTCAATTTTCCAGTTTGTGCCTAAACTTCCAGTTTTCCCGATTTTCAAATAAGACCACTTTTTGAGTTTGATATCCAGATGAGTGATTTAGAAGCCCAGAAAATTCTAGATGATTTGTATACCCTCAAATAGACTACAACCAGAAATTGAGCCCCAAACTCCTTGTAGATTTGTCTAGAAAAATTCGACACCGAAAAGTCAACGTTTTCAACCAGACTTAGAATATTTTTGAGGTCCAAAACTTTTTGTCTCGGAATCCATTGAATTTTGGTATGGTGACTTATTTGGGAATTTTAAGATCAACCCACTCATCGAAAATGTGTTTTGAGGATTTTATGACCTTCGTTTTGATTTGGCTTGGATTTATGAAAGCAATGTTGAAAAACCCTTATACGATTTGGCAAGGCTTTGGCCTATGGTTTTATTGGCAATGGATGGGGAATTCCACTTGCCCTTGGTATGGACTGGTAGTGGATGGGGAATTCCACTTGGTCTCGGTTGATATAATTGTGGATGGGGAATTCCACTTGGCTTTGGTTTAAGCATTGGTTTTACTCCTTGATTTGATTGGTTTGGTTTAAATTGTGAGTCATCTAATTGGACGTTGTTCTTGGTGTGGATCCACAGTGAGTCTAATTAGTGTGTTGGTATTGGCTTGTTAGCTTTAATTGCCTTATCCATATAGCATTCCACTGTGGGGAATCAGTGAGGCCTTCTAG
This sequence comes from Buxus sempervirens, assembly GCA_947561395.2. Lineage (NCBI taxonomy): Eukaryota > Viridiplantae > Streptophyta > Magnoliopsida > Buxales > Buxaceae > Buxus > Buxus sempervirens. Next base: position 17,233,977 of record OX387190.1, on the reverse strand, counting down.
GGGAACAGAGGGCTGCGGTAACCCCCCCGACGCGGGGAACCGGCGGGAGTCCATGCGATTCATCGAGCAGTGGGTGGGGAATCCCACTTTGTCTGGATCCTTGGTTAGGTTGACTACTTGCCAGCCCATACGTGGGTACTCCGCTTGCTGAGATGTCCCTAGCTAGGCTTCTCTCTGTAAGTCGTGTAGGTGGCAATGGATATTGGTCATTAATCTAATTTACAGACATGCTAACCACGAGTCCTAACAAGACATGTTTACAGTATTTGATCGTATTTGTTGATTTGATTACCCGAGTTACTTGATTTAGATATTTGAATTGGAATTTCTTTTATATCCGATTGAACTATTTTGGTTTGCATTTAGTACTATATAATTGTGAATATCATCATGATGTTATAAAAACTGCATAAACTGTTTCTCTACATGCATGTTTGCTGCTTACTGGGACTTTAAGTCTCACGTGTGTTTTGTTTTACCGGATTTGTTTTCAAATCCGCTTGGTGAGCCGCGTACCGGGGCAGTTATCGAGGGTGAGCTTGAGTAAAGGCTAGAGGGCTACCATTTCTACCTGTAGTAGGGTTCTTATTATGATGATGTATTTTGTCTTGGGGATTGTATATGGGATGTAAATATTATTTTTGGACCTACTCTTGGAAGAATCTTTTGTACTTATCTGTATATTTTGGGAAGATCATTGTGAATGGTTAGTTGCCTTAGTTGTATTTTGTTCACATGTATATCATGTTTTGGAGATTATAGTACAGATGATCTTTGATTATATGGAAAATGTTTATTCCATGCTTCTTTAGTCATGCACTCTGATAATTACATTGTAATTGCCTAGGAAATTGTGTTTATCAGGTTTTATTGGGCCCATAAGTAGGTCTCGGGTAGGGGTTGGTGCTGTGATAGGGCAGACCCGGATCTGGGGCGCTACAATACGACATATAACACAAAAGCGTACATTATGTAACACAAGTCACTCAAGACCAACTTACCCCATCATGGAATGCAACACTATGAAAACTCCATGACTTCAAAGGATTTCTCAAGTAAAATTCCAGAAAACAGAACAACATACTTTTTTTTTCCAAAACTGAGTTCCGAAAATAAACAACGTTCAAGGAAACATTCATGAATTATTCCACAAATACGAATCCACCCAAATCCTTAAATTAAATAATGTTGAGCATAAGCAAATAATATCAACTATAATTTCAGAGGTTAACCATCCCATTCGAAACAAAACTAACACGGAAACATTCAGTTATGCATACATCCAAAACAAACTTCCAAAAGTAGAGAAAATAGGAGGTCTATCTAGTGCACACTCATTCCCCAAACCACCCTAAGGCTTCTAATTCCTAGGTTGGATCAAAATTTTGCTCCAATACCATTTGTAGCATCCCAAATCGTGATGCGATAACTTAAGAAATTAACCAAGGCAATTATAATCTAATCCTAAAATGTTTTTATAAAAACTGCTATATAACGCCTGCAAATACAAGAATGGGCTAAGCCCCCAATCACACATAATCACCTGATAAACACAGTTTATAAATCTCATGCATATCACACAGTAACCTTTCCACAAGAGTACGCTATCAAAGATTTTCTATCTCTCAACTCTCTCTCTCACTATATACAATATACACAGTTTCCCAAATGAATATACAATTATAAAAAAAAAGGTTGTATTTTCTATCACTAGCCGGAATAGTGATCCTTCTGCCTATACTCCAGATCTCCCTTGATACTCCGCCCCAGTATGCGGCTCACCAGCAGAATCTAAAACAAAACCGATAAATCCAAAACACGGGTGAGACTAATGTCTTAGTAAGTATCACATGCATGATATAAAAAAATTTATGCAGTTTATAAATAATTAGATAGCATGCTCAACACCATACGATCAAACTCTGTCAAAATAAAGATAATAAGTAGAACATTTTATCTTAATAAAAATTAAACCATTCCAATCCATAAATAAAGAGCCGATAAAATCAGAGTAATCCGAAGCACAATATCCGTAAAATCATAACAATTATCAACATTCAAATCCCAATCCATTATGCTAAGAAACAATCTACTATAAAAAACTGTTCAAGTATCCTAGTAGGATTGTATCGTAAAACAAACCTTGTGCATCGGTAACTCGAACCAATGCCTCGTACCACGATCCAAAGAATATCTTCAATACAAAACCACTTCAGTACCAATTTCATGTCAAACTTGATGAGGGAACCACACCGGGTCTATGTACCTCATCCCAACACAACACATGATGAGGGAGCTACGCCGGGCCTGTGTTACCTCATCCCAACACAACACATGATGAGGGAGCCATGCCAGGCCTGTGTTACCTCATCTCAACACAACACATGATGGGGGAGCCACACCGGGCCTGTGTTACCTCATCCCAACACAATACACAACACAATACCCATAAAAATCACCCGCCCAGATACAACTAAAACCAAGTGAACCTCGCTGTTCACTTACCATTAAATCCCTAGGCCATTCTGCCTTCCAGGATGCTATAGGCCCATTGCTTTTCTCAACTAACAAGAAACCTCGGCTTTGATTTTTCGACCACACAACTCCAACCATTTTATCAAATCAAGTCATTAATGAAGAAAGGTAAAGATTAATTCTACCAACCCCTTCTTGAACACAAGTTAGAAGTAAACCAATTTCAGGTTTGGAGAAAACCAATACAAAATATCTACGGTTGATTTGTAATCATGGTTTACTCTGCAGGTCTAGTTTTAATTAGTTAATTCAATACTAAACCTGATCAAATCTATAAGGAATTAGGATGCAAGCCATATATTGTTGGAACGCTCTACAAGTCTAGTTTCCAACGCAATAAACGGTTCATAATTCGGAGTTTCCTACAGGGAGTTACGACTATTTTACTATAGGTGGTTTTAAACAGCCACGAAAGCCCAACTCGCTGATGGCTTCACTTTGGTGATTTTTAACTTCCTAATTTGAGGTCCAAATCACCTACCATCACTCATTTTCAACTAAAAACATCATAAACTAAATTTTAGACTACAAAATTGAATTTTTACACCAAGATTTCCAGTCCTCGCAATCCACCGAAATCTTCATAATTTTAAGACAGCCTGATAGAGGACTGCTATGAGTTAGTTTCAAATTGTTTCTATACTAAATCTCAATGGGATCAACCTCAAAAGATTTTCTTACACAAATACTTGGCATATGGAAATAAGCAATAACTCCAAGAGTGCCACCAAGGTGAAACTTCAAAAAGCACTACTTTGATCTTGATTTTAAATTCTTCTTGTTCTCTTCTTCAATGCCCTTTTATAGTTGGAAACAAAATCACCCTTGGGTAACCAATTGAAAGTAACTTCAAGGAAATGCTTCTCAATATTCACACCAAATATATTTCCAACTAAAAGAAGAAATGTTCCATGTAAACCAACCAATAAAATGTAGATGATGGATTTATATCTCCAGAAATTCCAAAGGTTTTTTTTTCTCTTAAATGGAGTAATCTAACAATGCCTAAAGAACCTAATAACAATAAATTCCACCGAACAAAGCATCAAATTTTCATGCTAAAAGATTTTTATTTTTATTTTTTTTTCCTTCATAAGAATATTGAATACTCGTCCCATTCTGCTCATATGCCTCAAAAGAACCAATTGAATAGATATTCTTTATAAATTTGAAAACTTCAAGTGTAAAACCTTACAAATCCCAAATCAGAACCTAAATTGAACTCTCATGCCAGATCAGAATTTCATCGACTGGTTTCTTAACCAAGGAAACCCCAGATGCGTAGCAACTGGTGTGGTCTCTCAAGGCAAAGGACCCAACACCTTTTGCAAACAACCCATAATTTACAGCAACATGCTAATCAATCGACAGATAGAAACCAACAGCAATCAAAATCAAATAAGCTAAAACCAACAGTAATCTATCGTAACCCCAACAGCAATAGACCAAGACAGAATCCATTGAAACCACCAGTAAATGATCAAACCAACAGAAATTAATCAACAGCAATCGATTGACAACCAGAAATAATTAGAAAAACCATATCGATCGATCAAACAAAGGAAGACGTGCTACTTACCAAATTTAGCAGAATCCCACATCCAGACAGAGCCAGTCGTCCAAACCCTCTTCTCTTCTTCTTCCTTTCTTTTCTTCTTCTCTTTTCTCTTCTCCTTCTCTTCTGCTGCTAAACCCCCCCCCCCCCCCAACCAAACGAACACCTTCTTTCTTTCTTCCTCTCTTCTTCTCCTCTTCTTTCTCTTCTTCTCTTTTCTCCTCCTTCACTTGTTTTTATTCTTTCTTGTTTTAGACCCCAGCAGCAACCAAGGATGCCCTTCCCTCTTCACGGCTCCTCTCTTCTGATTTCCACCGCTCCTCTCTTCTTTTCTAACCCTTAACAACCCCAATACCAAAACCCCCAAATCAGAAAACGTGAATGGCTTTTGTTTTTGTTTTTTATTTTATTTTTTTTAACCATTGAAACATGAACCATTGGTCCATTGAACCGGTTCACTTAAACTTGAACCAACTCATCTAAACCTAACCACTTGAACCAACTCCAAATAAACCACTACACTAATCAATAACCCATTAAACTAATAACCAACTGAACCAATTTAAACCAAATAAATTTTAATCCTCTATTGTTCTTATTTAATAATTTTAATTAATCTTAATTAAAGTTTTTCAAAATTCCGGAGTGTTACACTATTTGCCCAGAAGTTCTTCATTTTTTCTTCCTCTTCATGTCTTGATTCTCTGTCATTTTCAGGAATGGGAACATCTTGTTCAACTTTGCGGAGGCACCTTGCTCCTTAGGGACACCTTGTCCTTCAATCTTGGGAGATGATTTGCTCCTTTTCAGGTCTTTGCTCATTGTTCTTCAATCAGGAGGCTTTGGCCTCAACGTTTTTACGGTTTGGAGATTCTTTGCTCCAAGGATGCCATGTCCTTCAGTCTTGGGAGACGCCTTGCTCCTTAAGGACACATTTTCGTGTCATTCAGATGTGGGAGACGCCTTGCTCCTTAGGGACACATTTCCGTGTCATACAAATGTGGGAGACGCTTTGCTCCTTAGGGACACATTTTTGAGTCATTCAGATGTGAGAGACACCTTGCTCCTTAGGGACACATTTTCGTGTCCATTCAGATGTGGGAAATGCCTTGTTCCTTAGGGACACATTTCCGTGTCACTCAGATATGGGAGACACCTTGCTCCTTAGAGACACATTTCCGTGTCTATTCAGATGTGGGAGACGCCTTGCTTCGAAGGTCTTCAATCTTGGGAGACACCTTGCTCCATTATTTTAGGAGTCGCCTTGCTCCAGGGACGCCTTGCCCTTTCAGTCTTGAGAGACACCTTGCTCTCTGTGGTTGGGAGACGCCTTGCTCCATTAGTTTCAGAGTCGCCTTACTCCAGGGACGCCTTGCCCTTTTAGTCTTGAGAAACGCATTGCTCTTTGTGGTTGGGAGACGTCTTGCTCCTTAATTTCAGAGTCACCTTGCTCCAGGGACGCCTTACCCTTTCAATCTTGAGAGATGTCTTGCTCTCTGTGGTTGGGAGACGCCTTGCTTCTTAATTTCGGAGTCGCCTTGCTCCGGGGATGCCTTGCCCTTTTAGTCTTGAGAGACGCCTTGCTCTCTGTGGTTGTGAGACGTCTTACTCCTTAATTTCGGAGTCGCCTTGCTCCAGGGACGCCTTGCCCTTTTAGTCTTGAGAGACGCCTTGCTTTTTGTGGTTGGGAGACGCCTTGCTCCTTAATTATTCAATTTTGGAAGACATCTTGCTCCTTAGGGTCGGAAGGCACCTTGCTCCTTCTATCTTGAGAGACACCTTGCTCCTTATGTCTTGCTTTTTGGGAGGCACCTTGCCCCTTAATTCTTCAATTTTGGGAGACATCTTGTTCCTTAGGGTTGGGAGACACCTTGCTCCTTCAATCTTTGTCCGACACGTGAGATGTGCTGGGGATATCTTTGTCTTGAATCCAATGTGTGAGTACATCGTGATGGATTTCTTCTGCGTCCAATGTGTGACTACATTGCAATGATTCTGTCTCGCACCCAACATGTGAAATGCGCTGTGGTGGCTTTGTTTGTCTATTTCAAGTTTTGTCAGTACCTGCAAAAGTTCATGTGGAGTTCAGTCAATTGGACTTCATCTGTTTATTATCAAAATTACATGTAAATTCAAGAAATTTCTCTTTGATTAAAATCTCTTGGGAATTCATAAAGAGTTTGGAGTTTCCTCTTTGAAGTGGGTCCTCCACAACAATACCAATAATCTTTGTGTAAGTCATTCAACAATCTCATTTAGACTTATGAAGTGGTTCCTCCCAGCACTCCCTGCAAGGGTCTCAACATTTTTTGCCTTCAATAGCATGTCCCGAGTTGAAATGAGGGGAATTGTTTTGGTCCAGGGGGTTTCTTTGGCACTGCCCTTTCCCCAGCTCTTTTGCCTTTCTCTCTTGTTTTTTTCTTTCCCCACCCTTGTCTGAGGGTTATGGAATGGTTTTTTTCTCAATTGGTTCCTTCTCTCAGGTTCGTTGTCTTCCCCCAGTCTGAGGGTCTTGTCAATTTCCACGGATCATGATCTAACGATCAGAAAGGACTTATCAGTAGGACAAAATGTAGGCTTTGGTTCCAATGTTCAGAAATGAAGGATAAATGGGCTCAAACCCTATATAGCTTCATTCTATGGATAACCATTATGTCTAGCTAAAGTTTTTTGTCCTTTTGGTTCCGTCATTGCCAGTTCGTCTGAGATTCAGTGTTACATTCTTTGTAATCAGAAAGGACTTCGTAATAGGATGAAACATAGGCTGAGTTCAAGGGTCCAGAAGAAATGGTATAGAGGCTCAAAATTGATGAGTGGGGCAAGGGCCATGTTTTGTCCATTTTTCTTGTTAGGGCTTGCTTCATCTTTTGTCTCCTTAACTTTGTGCCCAACTTTGCTTGGTACTTTTTTCTTCTTTTCCATCTTTGTTCTTTTCTCTTCTTCTTTCTTTTTTGGGTTCTTTATCCCAATCTTTGACTTTTCTTTTGGGGGTTTGCCCCAGTTCTTGTTTTTGCCTTTTTTCAAGGGATTGTCCTAGTTCCTTTTTCTCATTCTCGTTTCCTGGGGTTCACCCTGTTTCCCCCCTTTTTGCCCCTTTGTTTTTAGGGTGCATTTCACTTCACCCTATCTTCACCTTTGTCTTTCTTGTGTCTCCAATTTCATGAAGCTTCATACCCCAGTTCGAGGATAGAACATGGTAGGGTTGAGGAAGAAATTGTTAGGCTCAAAGTGTCTTGCTAGGGTTTCATCTTTTGTTAGATGATTTTTGGAGAAAACCAAGGATGGCCTTTCATCCCTTCACAGAGAATGTAACACTTACTTGTCTTTGCACGATTAACTGGCTTAAGAACCATTCTCATCTTTATTCATTTTGTCTTTTCTTCTTTGCTTTTTGACTTTGCCCCAATTTGAGGTAGCTAGACATAAAGTGGGTTAGAAATGAGACGATCAAGCTCAACATGTTTGACTAGCAGAATTTATTTGAAGTATCTTAGCAAAAAATATGGCCTCTCATCATTTCATCGGGATCATTGATCTTGGATCATGTCAGTGACCCTCGACTGGTATTGGCACCTTGCCCTTTTCTTTCTTCTATCTCCAATTACAACTTTCCCCAGTGTTTGGCAAGGTAGGTTTCAAATGTGCGGGGGATCCCTTGGCTAGGTTGAGACCCGCACAATTCATGTTGTTTGGCACATTCCATTTGTCAAATTTGATTGTTCAGGTTTATCCTGAGATCACCTTCATGCCTTGGTGTGGTCCAACACTCTAGTGATTTCCCAAAAGATTTCATAAGTTGGCAAAAAGAAACATGCTGTCAAGTTCAGAATTGAAATGAAAAGAAAAGATAAACAAAAAAAAAGCAGCAGACTATGCGAGGAGTGGCCCATGCAAATCGGCGTTCTTGGAATTCAGCTGCGTGCCATGGGAGGAAGCCTTTAAGTGCTCTTCTTGCCACTTTCTTCCTCATTATCTCCTTCCTCCAGTAGGGAGATAGTCAGTTCAAATATCAGGATCCAAGCTAACTTGTCAGCGATGTCTTGGCCTTCAACAGATCTTGGTTGCTTGACAAGTTCCTTTAGGAACCCTTGATTAATCAAATCATGTATGTCGTGCCGCAGATCCCAACATTGCTCTGTGCTGTATCCTGGGGATCCTGTGTGGTAAGCATAAAATACATTTGGATTGTATTTATGACTAGCTGATGCTCGCGGGCTAGGCCGCTTAGGCTGCAAGAGGCCCTTCTTTAGTAAACCAGTTAGGATATGGACTGGTTGGATATTCAAAGGGGTGAACTGCCTTTTAAGCATGGCCTTCATTTCTTCTGGGGTCCTCCTTGGGAGATCCTTCGAATGATTCAGCTTCTGCATGAGTTTGGGAGCCTTTGCTGCTATAGCTTTTCATTTCTCTCCTTGCATTCGACCATCTGTTAAGGCGGGTGGAAGGCTCACTTCTTGGTTGCTCCGAGGTGTCTCTCCCTTCATGCTTTTAATCACTTCTTCGAGAACCCTTACTCGGGATCGCAACTCGAAATTTTCTTCTCCTAATGCTTCCCAGCACTTGTTCCATGTTTCTTCCTTGATTGTTATTGTCCACAGTAGGCTTTATAGAGAAGCCACTATGCTGGTTATTTGCTAAGCTGCATCAAGACTTGTTCCTAAGGTGCGGTCCATGTCTAATTGTTGATGGGGTTCTTTCCAGGAGAACCAAATTTTAGAAAGCAGAGTTCATGATGTGAAATACCAAGATGCAAGATGATGATGGTGGTGGTTTTTTCATTTTTTTTTTCTTTTCTTCTATTTTTTCCTTTCCTCTTATTTTTTTTTCTACTTTTTTTTTCAATTTGGTGGAGGATTGATTTTGAGTTCCCCAGCTTCAAGGAGGTCTTGGACTGCATGCCGAAGGCCCCAACATCCATCAGTATCATGGCCTTGTGCACCCATGTGGTACTCACAGCTTTTGTTTGGATCATAGCCCTTCATTTTTGACACCTTGGGATTTGGCGTTGCCAGTTGCAGGTGTTCCTCTCTCGAGAGCGCTGGTAACAATTCAGCCAGCGTATATGGAAGCGGAGTGAACTCCGGGTTCTTTCTTTCCTCCTTGATGAGACGCCTCCTGAGTTAAGATGCAATATTGCTTGTAGGGGGAAAGCTCGTGCTTCTTAAGGAAGGGATGAGAAACGGTGCGGAAGGTTGTACATGGTTAACCGTACTTGTGCCATCGTCATTCTCTTGCTCCTTGCCACTTGAGATTGTTCCATGCAACAAGCTCGTCATGGAGCCTCCGAGCTTCTCCATTTTAATGGTATCCTCAATTCTATCTACCGCCATGATTAGGTCGGTGAAGCTTATAGCGCACTGTCCCAACAAAATTGTGAAGTAGGGTTGCCCCAGTGATGGTATGAACAAAGAAGTCTGCTCTTGTTCAAGAAGAGGGGGTTGTACCACGTTGGCTAGCTCCATCCACCTTTTGGCGTAGTCTCTCACAGACTCTCTATTCCTCTTTGACAACCTCTGCAATTCTGTTCTTGTTTGAACCATTTGGCTATTTAAATGGTACTGTTGGGTGAACACGGCGGCAAGGTCGTTCCACGTCTTAACCCTATGCTTGTCCAGACTTAGAAACCAAGAGTATGCTGCCCCAGTTAGAGATCTCTGGAAGAACTGAACCATAATTTTCTCATCCTTCACGTATTGGCACATGTAACCAACATACGATCGCAGGTGTATCAAGGGACAGCCAGTGCCGTCGAAACTATGCAGTTTGGGACATCGGAATTTTGCTAGCAATTGGATGTCTGGGAAGAAACACAAGCTCTCTAGAGTGGTTTCATCCTGCACCGGGTTGGGCTGGAGTTGCTTCAAGAGGTCTTTTTTCATTGTGGCCATTTGGGCCTCATTGTCTTCCTTTATTGCTGCCAAAATTTCCTCAAGCTGGGCCTCCCGTGCCCTATTTCAGTTTTGCTCTTCTTGCCCCAGTCGGACAGGCACAAATGGTTCTTGTTGTGGGGGATGGATGGTAACAACTGCAGGGTGTGGGAATGGAGTGTCCTGTGGTGGTGGATGTGTTGCCATGGGTACTGGCTGAGGTGGTTGCCCCTACTAGATTTCTGGCATTCGAATCCCTGTGGCATGCATCATGGCCACTTGTTGGCTTAGATCTATTATGACTGGATGCTCTTCGGCCCTTTACTATGATGGAGTTGGAGCCTCATAAGAATTCATTACAGTCCTCTCTCATTGCGAGTGCAGTGTTCTGAGTGGTACTCTCAATGTAAAATATACGAATCATACCTGTTTACCAGGAATCTTGATTAGTTCATTCTCTAACTATGAATAAGGTGTCGTGTGTGACGACATCATTACACCGTGAGTGATGCTCTTGTGCCGTGCTTGCAAAACAAATACAATTAGGTTCATGCATGAAAGTCATGACTTGACAAAACAACACTGTGAAAAGTATGTGAAGGTGCCCTAGCCAATCAGAAATTCCTTCTGAGAATTGTGCAGTTTAGAACTTTACAATTTGATTTTTCAGAGGTTTGAAGCTCGAGAGATTGTGCCATGTTTGATGGTTTTAAAAAATTGTGCAACACATGTTTTATGAGTGGAAATCCTTGAAAACATGTTGCGAGGATTAAACCTCGAAATCCAACGCCTTGATTGGTAGCGATTGTAAATTCCTTTGAAATCATGCAGTGGTAAGCGAATTATAGAAAATGCATCCTGGACAACTTGTATCGTGCCATGAATGGCATGGAGAATGTATGCCACAAGATGGGCGATTTGATTTACATCTATATGGCTAGCTCAAGGCACGACTCCTAGACATACTTGTGTAAGGAAGCACGTCCAAGTCCTAATCAGTCTTTGTTTTTCATCTGTTCTTTCGTCTGCTCTTAGCGTCGAATCTTAGCAAAAACTTACAACTTGCCATCGAGGGCGAAATTTACATGTTATTTACAAAAATCTGTAAAGAATTCATCTTTAGGGCTGTTGGGAGCCCAAAAGAAGGGTACAAATTGCTTCAAAGGTAGGTGAGCTAAATTCCTAAATCTAGGGTTTTGTGCCCCTATTCTGATCTAGCTCGCTTTCATCTGTTTGTCTGATCTGGCTGGCTTTCATCTGCTCAACAAGGCCGATTTGGACTCAGGGTGCTTCCAGCGGACTCAATGGGTCGAGGCCCACGACTCACAAGACTCTATGCATGGATCTGGGGTGGCTCCCCTGATCAAAGTTTGGTTGGCTTCCTAAATTAGGGCTGAGGTAGCCCATGATCTATGGTTTACTCAGTTTGATGCAAAAAGACGGGGGTTATTGCCCCTGACGGACTCTTGGGTTTTAAATTGATTTTATTCTTCTTATTTCTATCATTCAAGGACATTCACAAAATCGCGGTTTATCCAGAAGTAATGGGTGGGGAAGGATACCCAGCCTAAGACATTTGCCTACAAGGGTTTGAGCCAAGTACAAGACCCTCATGTACCACGGCAAGAAACCAGTGGCGCTATAGGAATCCAGAAACCTGGGGATATGGGTTTACCTTGCTTTCCACGGCAAGCCACGGGAGCGTGAGGCTAATACCATCTCAAAATTTGTTTATACGATAAAGAAGGGTGGCTGCTATAGAGATCTAGGTTTTGGTAAAAAAGAAATGCCATATCATTCGATCAGATCACCTACGCGGGCTCCCTTGCTCGTGTCACCCCACGCAATTTATATCAAAGCATGTAAACAAACCACAGTGTGCATAAGTGCATATGTGTGTATGGGAAGGAATTTTCACTACCTCATATAGTAAAGTGATGAATTGGTACACAAAACGATGTTCCGGGAGAGTTCCCAGTGTGCGTGCGTCGGAAACGCGGCACGGGAAAATTCGGAGTCGCCACCACCTGATGGGGTGCAGGCGAACACCTAGGTGCATAATCTTGTCTTTTTTGGGCTTTGGTCTGCAGCTTGAGATTCTAAGTAGGGTCTCAGTTGTGGTCTGGGGAAGTCCGTAGACACCCCAGTCCACCCTGTCAGATGACGGGTCCCTGGGTTCCCTGGTTTTGAGTCAACTTTGGTTTCTCACCCGATTCCTAATCCAGCATGCGATTTTGGTTAAGTCCGGCAGGACCACCTGAGTGGTGTGGGTCCCTTTAATTGCTTTTATCTTTCTTGATTAAGTGCTCTGAGTCTGATTGGGTGGGCCCCGTTGGAAGGCCCACGGTGTCCTTGGTGGGATTGGTTAAGCCCGCATGCCGCCGGTGGGCCTCAGTCTAACCTGAGAGGCCCTCTGGGCTTTGGTGATTTCAATTGATTTTACTTTTAGGGTTCAAGTTGAATTAAAAGTGATTTGCATGCAAGGGTGGGCTGGAATTTGTTTGTGGGCCCATTGGGTGGGCCCACAATGGTTGCCAATGAGTTATTCGAATTTTTCTTCTTTAAATTCTCAAAAGGGGGCTAGACTGTGGGCTTGGGGCCCATTAGCCTAGGCTTGGACCGGGTGGTCCATGGTTTGGTGGGTTAGGGCATTGTACCCTACCCAGTTAGGTTCACGGGCTCAGTGGGCCCCATAGGCCCACACCCGAGGTCACGGCCAAACCATGCTTACACTAGCCATCATGCTTCATTTTCTTTGGGCTTTGGTGGGCCTCAAAGGTTTTGGCCCAATTAGTTCATTTTAATTATCTTGTTTAATGTACAAAGGTGATCTTGGACTGGGTGGGCCCCGTCGGAAGGCCCACAAAGGAATCAAGTTGGGCTTGAAGGCCCATGCATCATCTTGGGTTTCCGGTTAACCCGAAAAGCCTACTGGTTCAACCGGTCCAGTTCACTTGGCACAGCAAATGACAAACATGCAAGAAAATTGATTTTTGGAAAACACTTAAAGTAACAGAAATTTTGGTTAAGCAGGAATACTAGCATAACCGAAATTCAATTTTGTTTAAGCCACTAGAAACCCTTGACCGACCTGAGATCTCGGGTAAGCAGTAGAAATGCCTTTTTTCACTTTTTCCACAGAGAACTAGTTCCTAGGGTGTATGAGCATGCATGGTGTCTCTGTGGGCCCTTGTGTGGGCCCACAGTGGTCTAAATGGAGCCATTAGGCTCACCTTTCGGGGTTTCCAAGGATCAAAACAGTAGGGGGAATCAAAGGGTTTATTCCCTTCCTTTCCAATCAACATGAAGACCAACCAGGGATCTAGGTATCCCTGGTTTGGTTTCTTTCGCTCCGAAACAAATTATCATGCTTTCCTATGAACGAAAATCAAGTAAAAGACTAACCTAGACATGCTTCACATTGCAATCCTACAAGGCTATAACCATGGCATGCATGCTTTGAGTTCTAATAGCTAACAAGAAACTTTGTACATGCATATGGTATCAACTAGACATACAACCCCTGCATCTAACCATGTCAAGTTCATTTTTAAAACCTAACGAAATAGTATTTAAAGAATGGGATGGCAGGGGGCTTATGCCCAGGTTACATTTGGGTAATACCTACAGGTGGAACAGGCTCCACTTTTTATGACAAACAAACACCACGAAGGCCAGCTAGCCAGTGGCAGAATGGGGGTTGCATGACCCCTTCAAACCCATCAAACCACTTTCCATACACTCTTGAAACTGCCGAGGCCCCTTCTCTTACCATAGAAGGGTGACAATCTGTCAAATACACATGGGAAGGCGATAAAGCAGTAAAAGAACATATGCATGGTGAGAAGACATGACCTCACAACCTACTTAAGGATCAACATGCTTCAAATGGCCTCAAATTTATATATGTTAAGTAAAATTTGTTAGGGAACCATACCTCACAGTTGGAAACCTCCTATGATGATGGTGAAGTTCATTTGAAGCCTCCACAGCACTGGGGTACCTCCTCCAAGCTTCAGCAAGTCCTCAAAGGTCTCTTCCGAGTAGTGGGAGTGAGGAAGGAAGGGGTGGAAAAGGGTTTAGAATGGTTAGGGTAGGGTTTTGGGTATTGGAGAGGGGTGGAGAGGGTAGGGAGGAAGGTCACGAACAGGGTGGGGTGGGGAAAAATTTCGGCAAGCAGCAACCCCAAGCCAAATGGCTGGGGTTCCTATTTATAGCAAAAAAGTGAAGAATCGAAATTTATTTTCGGTTATGAAGGTTTTGTAGCATAACCGAAAATTAATTTCGGTTATGCTATTGGTTGTTTGTAACCGAAATTTAATTTCGGTTACTTTTGCACTCAATTAGCAATTAATTCCTGTCAGGTACGGATTCAGGCAATCTGTCGGGCGATTTTTGATTTCGCTTTATGAACCGAAAATATATTTTGGTTATTCTGACAAAATTTTTGATATTTACAGATTGTTCCCTGGATTTGACCGATTTGACCTGATTTAACACTAAGATATTCGCAGATAGCCCCCTGCGCAATTTTGGATTAAACCCTGAGATATTTGGCAGATTTTGGATATTTAAAGATTGCCCCCTGAGATATTTCGCTGCATTTGCTGCCACGTGTGCAGTTTCTTTGCCACGTGTGCAGTTTCCGACATTGCTGCCCGGAAACTTCAACTGATCATATCTTCCTCATCCGGACTCCGATTTGAGCAAACTCAATTGCGTTAGAACCGTATCAGATCCCTCTATCCAATGACATAGGGCTAAGCACCTGGCTCGGGGTTCGGCAAAAATTCAACTTTCGGCTTCCCCTCAAGTTTGACCGGCCTGCAGAACCTTCATCCGGACTCCGATTCCAGCAAACTCAGTTGCGTTGGAACCATGTCGGGATCCTCTATCCCTTGAGATAAATCAAGGTGGCCAATTTTTACTTGATCAAAAAGTCAACTTTTCACCCTTAGGGTTTGACTTTCCGTCCTGGGTTTGTATTTTCGGCTCCTCTGGGAGCGCAAAAATGAGGTGCTTACAGCTGCCCCTCTTTGCCAGAGTCACCTTGCGGATGAACGGCAAAGAGAAAAAAGAATCTTATTTTTGCGCCTGGAATTTTTGTCGACATTTTCGACGAGCTTAGTCCTTTGAAGTTTTTATTTTGAGAGGGAAGCGGCCAAATGATGTGGCGTCACTTCCTGGCTTCGGAGTTTCCTTACCCTTTTTCCTCGGGTTCTTGTAGGGCAACTCTTTAGCGATTAGATTTAAGTTTGGAAAAGATTAGATTGGACTTGAGCTCGCCAACCTGTTTCGGCGTTCATGCCAGACACTAGACAATATTCTTTTCTTCTTGTTTGTTACATTAAAGCTTTTGGGTGACTTCAGACTTTTGATCCATTTTGTGTCTTTTACTTGAGTTGTTTTTTTTTTTTTAGGATTGATGGCTAGGGGTTGGCTTAGCATGGAGAAGGGAGGAGGGAAGAGAGGAGGAGGAGGTGCTTCCAGTGCTGTCCGGTGCCTCAAGAGAGCTCATACACCTGCCTTACTCTATTTACAAAAGTGTGAAATCAAAAATTACAAAAAGGGCCATCCTACCCGATGATATCTTCATTTATGCTCATTTTTCTTCATGTCTTGCCATCCCTTCTTCTGCAGCGCTTTCTGGTTGGCTTTCCTTTCCTGGGTGGGGTAATGGCCTCCTAGTTTGGAGTGACTACCACTGGGGATTAGTCGGGATCTCTTCCTCCTTGCCCTTTATCTTTGGTTGGGCCTTGTTTCTGATAGGCGTGGGAGTTCCCTTGGGAAGGGTGCTCCGCTGGGGATCAATGGGGTTCCTCACACTGTCGTTTCTTCTTTGTAAGGCCTTTTCCCTTCTGCTGGGGAGTGAGTTCCTCATGTTTATCTGAACTTCCGTTGAATACGAGAAAACTACCCTATGGATTGGCGTGAGCTTGCTTTGTCTTCTTTCCGCTCTTCTTCGCAAAGCCGTCCTCTTCAGACTGGGCGAGGCTTGGGAAGATTACATCATCAGGCATCCCTCTCTTATTGTTGAAAGGACTCCCACTGGGGATTAGCAGGTATCGTCCTTTGTTTGTTGAAGGAACTCCATTGGGGATTTGGGGGAGGATGTCTGTCGTCCCATTTTTGCTGTACCTGTGTGAAGGCGGGAAAGGAACAGAATGTTAGTCTTGGACAAGCTGGGGAATGCAAAACATCCTTCTTATTCTCTTCTTGCTCTGAGCCTTTCGCCCATTGCAGCTAGAAGCGGCCTTTGCCAAGGTTGAGAGATTATCGACTTAGGTCAGTAGCACATTGTGGAGCTCAAAAATAGTTAAGCAGAACAATTACAGAGAAAAGCAGGTGTGTTAGTGTGTGCTTGTGTCTACAATACCAAAGAAATTTCCAAGGTCAGACGGGACTTGGAGTGCTTGGTATTTTTGGTAGCATTGTCAACACTGGCCACTGTGAAGTCTTTAACTCAGGCACAACCTGCCGGTCTGGACCCCTCAGATCTGTGCATCTTTCTTATTTTCCTGTCTGCCACTGTTACTGCTCTCTCCTGTATCTTGCTTTGCTCAATTCAAATGTGACTAGTTCTTTCTCCCTTTTTTTTTTGCGGCTAACCTCACAATGCCCTTTTTTTGGGTTTTCGCTGTGTCCAACCTTTCTGGGAAACTCTGATTTTCGTCATTGCTGATGAACGCAGACTTAAGAGTTTTGCCCTGATCATTCCTTTTGGGATCCGAGAGGTCTTTAAGATAGGACGAAACATAGGCTTTGTTTTGGGTTATGAAAGAAAGGATAAGTGGCTCAAAAAGCTTAGTTATCTGGGTTTGCAAAGTGTGCCACTTTTATTGCTGGTGGGACTTACATCCTGGCTTATTTGTATCACTGTTTATTTATTTATTTATTTATTTTTGGCGGGGTAAATATTTCCCCATTTTTTCTTTCTCTTCTTTTTTTCTTTCTTTTTTTTTCCTTTTGCATTTTCTACTCTTTTTGAGGTTTTTCTGGGCAAGAATGCCCTGTTTCTCTTTCTTGCTTTGCCAGGAATGCCCCGTTTAATGTGTAGAACACTTACAAGGGTTTGAAAGAATTTTAAGGCTCAAAATTGTCTAACTTAGGGAGAATTTTAAGGTGCTAGGAAGGATTTACAGTCTAAAGGAGAGTCAAGGATGGCCTCTCTTCATTTCCCAATTGGAATGATCTTAGGCGTAGTACAATTTGACTGCATCTGCATTTATCGGCTCAGGAAAAATTGCCCCGTCCATTTCTTGTAGGATAAGTGCTCCTGTGGACAAAACCTTGTGGACTATAAATGGCCCTTCGTAGTTTGGCTTGAATTTCCCTCTGTTGTTTTCTTGATGAGGAAAGATTCTCTTTAGTACCAGGTCTCCCCCCTTGAAATGTCGTGGCTTCACTTTCTTGTTGTAGGCTCGCGCCACTCTCTGTTGATAGAGTTGGCCATGACATAAAGCCTTGATTCTTTTCTCGTCCAACAATTGCAACTGGTCGAATTTGGATTCTTCCCATTCTTTTGGCAGAATTCTGTCCCTAATGTATCTTTCAATGTCTACGTACCAAGGCTCTCGTTCGGGTGTGCTTTTCTCGATACTGAAGCAGTATACAGGGTAGCGTCGAATTTCTATCTCCAATGGTTGCACCCAAGTATCATCCGTGATGGTGGCCATTGATGCTAGCGTAGCTAGTGCATCCACAAACCGGTTCCCATCTCGTGTCATGTAGTTGAATGTCACGCTCTTGAATTGCTCTTCTAATCCCTTGACCAGTTCCTGGTATGGTACTAACTTCACATCTCCGGTCTTCCAGTCTCCCATCACTTGGTAGATGATAAGACTTGAATCACCGAATACTTTTAGCTCTTGTATACGCATCTCAATTGCTTCTCGCAAGCCTAACACACATGCTTTATACTCGGCCATGTTGCTAGTGCAATCAAACAGGAGTTTCGCTACTATCGGGTGATGAACACCATCTGCCACGATTGCTGCTCGCAAGCCTAACACATATGCTTCATACTCGGCCATGTTGCTAGTGCAATCAAACAGGAGTTTCGCTACTATTGGGTGATGAACACCATCTGCCACCAAGCAGGTTGGGTCTCTGCCACCAAGCGGGTTAGGGTCTCCGCCACTAAGCGGGTTATCTCTGCCACCAAGCAAGTTGGGTCTCCGCCACCAAACGGGTTAGGGTCTCTGCCACCAAGCGGGTTAAGGTCTCCGTCACCAAACGGGTTATAATCTCTGCCACCAAACAGGTAATATACAATACATCTCTGCCACCAAGTAGGTTATCAATAAAACTGGCCACCAAGCCAATACACAAATAATTCTCAATTCCATTATTATTTATAGCATATTAGGTTCATGTTTAGTTGATAATTCAAAATCTGGTTCTAAACAGTTCCTCAGTTTATTATAATATTTTGTTCAGTACATTTAAATAAGTTTTGCGTGACATCCTGATTTAGTGTTAAACAGATATTTAATTACACCGGAAATTGAACGCATAACATGTACGCTAGAGTGCGGGTCTAATACTGTATTATTATAAAAGAAATTTATTTGTTTAATATGGTATGTAGGTGGTTTTTAAAGTAATAGGTTTTAATTGAGGTTTGGTTAAAGATTCAAAAGTTATTAAGGTTCGGTATTAGTCAATAAAGTTTAATAAGAATTATTACATTTTAGTATTAGTCAATAAATTTAAAATAGAAGTTATTGCAAATTGGTGTTGTTCACTAAAATTTAATAAAAGTTATTAGAAAATAGGCTTGTAATCATTACAAGTGTAAAGTTCGTGTTTTACATTGATCGCCTAGGATCGCTGGCGATAGGCGAGGTCAGCGCTCTTCAGCATTACGTGTTTCGGAAACGCGTCAGTTGTTTTAAATAAAACAAGCGCCAATCGACCGTTAGTCAACGGTCTCGGACGCTCGAAATTTTTCAACGAACGCTAAACATCGTCGAGGAGCGCTGAGTACAGGCATGCTCGGCACTCTAACCAAAACGACGAACCGAGTTTCTAAAAATCATTTTTTTGTGTTCTAATTGCTTCTAACATTCATATAAATTAATATCAGACAATATACGAATATTTACAACATAAAAGATCATGCAACTCGAATTTAATAATCCCATAAACACAAAACAAGCGTTAAACGAAGTGCTACCTACCTCTGTTCGCTCAAGATCCTTTCTTCTTCCAACCAGTGACTTCCTCTCCTCTTCGTAGGCAAGAGACACTCCGGGAACGATGAGAAACCAGAGATACGCTCTCTTCCTCCTTCTTCTTCTCCTCTCGATCTCTCTCTCTTTCGTTATTCTTCCCTTCAGCCGTCAAAAACCCAAAACAAGACAAACGATCAACCCCAAATAAAAAAAAAACCTATTTTATTCTCATCTGATCCCATGCATCTCCCTAGGATCATGTTCCATACTTATCCACCCGTTAGACTTAATAAGGACCGTTAATCCATACTTAACTCGATATCTCGCGATCCAACGGTCAGATCTGCGTCAAACTCCGGATCTCCTCTATCAGTGTGATCATCTATAATTATAATTAATATCCTTCAATAAAATTCTCATCTCCTCAACTTTAGGCTTCAAATCAAACATAATTACCAATATGCCATTATTCCAATTACTAAGCTTTAAATATCATTGTTAATAGACAATCTAAACCCCAACTTAAATCTATTATTATTTCTCAAGTTTAATAACAATTTTAATTAATGTATTTAATTATTTACTGATAATTAATGTGAATTGACCGAAATACCCTTCTCTTAATATTTTCACATCTATCCATTCAATTTCTTCCAAAATTTCCAAGTTTATTCTCTAATTTATTTTGACAAATATATTGACATTCAAGATATTCATATTTAATTATTATTTATTTATTTACTGAAAATTCGGGGGTTTACATCCTACCCACCTAACAAATAAATTTCGTCCTCGAAATTTCAACATCCTCATCTTCTTATATCCACTACGCTTTTGCTGCGCTTATCCCTTCTACTACCATACACCCAAGCTATTCATAACCAGATAATAATTTAGAAGAGACTTTCATGATTTCACTGCCACCAATCATTTACATATATACGCGTCTATATGAAGGTTGATGAGAAAATCACTTGGCTCCATTCTAACATAACTTAAATCAATTAATTATCATCATAAAGCACATGACACACACAGAAATATATATATATATATATATATATATATTTTATGGTTACAATACCCCACTTGTGCCTTGTTTAATACCCGAGTAAATGTTTGGCATTGGCCAAATGCCTCACATCACTTTAGGTATGACTCAACACAAGTAGCTCATCATGCATCCTAAATTCTCCAGTCTTCCCAATTTAATCTCATTACTATATAAGTAATCATATTATATACATTCCACATCGTATACCAAACACCAAACACCAAACGAAAATATATTATAATACCATACACAATAATCATACTATCTCATAATATCAAATATAATATTGTCACAACCACATAATGCAAATCAATAACGTAATATAATGCAGTATAAGGAAATATAAGACATACCCCCAATATCCTCTAGATTCCTCTGCCTTGATGCATAGCTCCCATCTGCTAAGGGTTTCTAATCCGCAATTGCTGGTAAGTTGCTGGGTGAGGGCATGCGGAAATCTTATGATCAAACTTTCCACACCTGAAACAACCTCCTGGCAATGCATAACATGGGCCAGGTACATGAAAACGCCCACATCCACTACAATTCCCATTAGTTCTCCTACCCTTATTTCCTTCTAGTGATACTCCATAATTCTCACTTCCCCCTTGACCTTCAAAATCACTACGCTGCCTTTTCTTTCCATCAAAATACTTTCTCAACTCATATCCTGGACATGGAGAATTCTCTGTTCTGATTGGATATGGTTTCCTCAAATCTAATTCATTTCTCGAATTTATATCCCCTTCTGCTCTAGTGGCTCTTCGCACTATGTCGTTGTACTCGGTGCAGACAAAAACCGTCAACATACTCCTAATATCCTACCTCAGACCCTTCTCAAAGTGCTCAGTCTTCCTCTTCTCATCCTGCACCATGTGAGGCGCAAACCTCGACAACTCAGAAAAGTATGCCACATATTGAGCCACTGTTTGCTCCCCTTGAGATATATCCATAAACTCTCACTCCTTTTGTAAGCGAATCTCATCGGAGAAGTACTGCCCATAGAATCTATCAACAAAACTATTCCATGACATGCGGACTACCTAGGGGTCCTGCCTCTTCACAGCTCTCCACCAATGAGCTGCCTCCCCTTCGAAAAGAAATGATACCAATCTCACTCTCCTATCATCTGGGCAATCCATAGCCTCGAATATCCACTCTATCCTCATAATCCAACGCTCTGCCTCCATAGGATCTGGCAATCCTCTAAAGATCGGAGGATCCATCTTACAAAACTACTCCAAGTCTCGTGTTGCCCGTATCTCATCATGCTGTACTAGAGCATCTCCATCTCTTCGTCCATTACTACTTCCATTCTCCTTTTGACTTAATCTCTCCTCCCTCTCCTTGGCAAGGAGATCTGCCAAGGTGCCCATCATGGCCCAAATGTTACCACCTGGTGGTGGGGCATTATACTACTGCTCTCTAGCCTCAACCCTCTCATCAGGAATATCGGCTTGTGCTCGCCGTCCTCTACTAGTCATCTGCAAAATACCACAAACAATCAAATAGGAACTCTCCCTAATGATATTCCTAGGGGTTCTATCTAGCGTATCACTCCCCAAGACCCGCCTAAGGTTCTCTAAAACCTAGGGCGCAAGAACCAAATGCTCTGATACCACCTTGTAACGCCCCGAATTCGGGTCATTTTTTTTCTCATTTTGACTCGGATCATGGCATTAACTTGTGGTACATTACAATCAATTCAAATATAAGGAAATAAAGAACTAAGATTTATCAGAGTGCTAGGAAGCTTAAATCATTTATTAGAAACTGAATCATCCTATTACATTAATTAATCAAATGAAAGGCAACTACAAATTTAACTAACTGATAAATCCTTCTAGATCACCTACTATTAATCCAAGAGGATAAATACAACTATATAAAATGTCCTACACTTGTCTTCAGGATTTTCTAGACTTCAACCCACTATCAGTCTAACCCATGGCGTCCTCTCCCAGATGACCTGAAAAATAGAATATAAAGTAGGGGTGAGATACGAATATCTCAGTAGATAACACTATGCATGTAGAAAACAATTTATATAGATAAGGAAAATAATAGTGGTTTCATGCTCGGTAAAATAATCAAGTAATAACAGTCGGTGAGGTAAACGATTAATCACAATATAAAATCATTCTCAAAACAGTGCTCTAAATAAAGAAAGTTTATTATGTAAATTTCGTTTCAATTATTAGAACAATGTATTATAAGTCATAAGTACCTGGTTTCAATTTATTTTATTTTGTATTTCCTTAAGAACAATTTAACCCTTATTTCATAATTCCCTAATATTCAATTTTTAACAATTTAAACTAAGTCTTAGCAGTTCTGTACAATTATGACATTTAAGCATTTCATTTAAATAAACAATCTTGTTAGATATGTCTAAACCGATCAATCAATCCCAGAATCAATCATATAATCAACAGTGGAAGCCCACCTTCAGGTAGTAGCCTACCTCTGCCGCAGGACGTAAACACATAGTACCCACACTACTCCGCAGGAGAATGCACATCTCTGCGACTACAGGTTTCCCCTGCAGGAGATAGCATAACTCGACTGCAGGATGTGGACACACAGCATCTACCTCTACCGCAGGAGATAGCTTTCTCACCTTTCAGTAGTAACTCACGTACCCATCCCTCATGTGGGATGCAATCACGCATAATTACATCTCCCTCACATGAGGTACCTCTCCTGTAGGATGCAATCCATTGGAAATACATCTGCCCCACAGGAGGAAATATGTCTCTCTCACAGGAGGTAATGTTTCCGCCACCAAGCGGGTAATGTCTCCGCCACCAAGCGGATGTCTCCGCCACCAAGCGGGTTATCTCTGGCACCAAACAGGTTGGGTATCCGCCACCAAGCGGGTTAGGGTCTCTGCCACCAAGTGGGTTATCTCTGCCACCAAGCAGGTTGGGTCTTCGTCACCAAACGGGTTAGGGTCTCCGCCACCAAGCGGGTTAAGGTCTCCGTCACCAAACAGGTTATAATCTCTGCCACCAAGCAGGTAATATACAATACATCTCTGCCACCAAGCAGGTTATCAATAAAACTGGCCACCAAGCCAATACACAAATAATTCTCAATTCCATTATTATTTATAGCATATTAGGTTCATGTTTAGTTGATAATTCAAAATTTGGTTCTAAACAGTTCCTCAGTTTATTATAATATTTTGTTCAGTACATTTAAATAAGTTTTACGTGACATCCTGATTTAGTGTTAGACAATATTTAATTACACCGGAAATTGAACACATAACATGTACGCTAGAGTGCGGGTCTAATACTGTATTATTATAAAAGAAATTTATTTATTTAATATGGTACGTAGGTGGTTTTTAAAGTAATAGGTTTTAATTAAGGTTTGGTTAAAGATTTCAAAAGTTATTAAGGTTCGGTATTAGTCAATAAAGTTTAATAAGAATTATTACATTTTAGTATTATTCAATAAAGTTAAAATAGAAGTTATTGCAAATTGGTGTTGTTCACTAAAATTTAATAAAAGTTATTAGAAAATAGGCTTGTAATCATTACAAGCGTAAATTTCGTGTTTTACATTGATCGCCTAGGATCACTGGTGATAGGCGAGGTCGGCGCTCTTCAGTGTTACGTGTTTCATAAACGCGTTAGTCGTTTTAAGTAGAACAAGCACCGATCGACCGTCAGTCGGCGGTCTCGGGCGCTCGAAATTTTTCAACGAACGCTGAACATCACCGAGGAGCGCTGAGTACCGGCATGCTCGGCGCTCTAACCAAAACGACGAACCGAGTTTCTAAAAATCATTTTTTGTGCTCTAATCGCTTCTAACATTCACATAAATTAATATCAGACAATATACATATATTTACAACATAAAAGATCATGCAACTCGAATTGAATAATCCCATAAACACAAAACAAGCGTTAAACGAAGTGCTACCTACCTCTGTTCGCCCAAGATCCTTTCTTCTTCCAACCAGCGTCTTCCTCTCCTCTTCGCAGACAAGAGACACTCCGGGAACGATGAGAAACCAGAGATATGCTCTCTTCCTCCTTCTCCTCTCGATCTCTCTCTCTCTTTTGTTATTCTTCCCTTTAGCCGTCAAAAACCCAAAACAAGACATACGATCAACCCCAAATATAAAAAAACCCTATTTTATTCTCATCTGATCCCATGCATCTCCCTAGGATCATGTTCCATACTTATCCACCTGTTAGACTTAATAAGGACTGTTAATCCATACTTAACTCGATATCTCGCGATCCAACGGTCAGATCCGCGTCAAACTCCGGATCTCCTCTATCAGTGTGATCATCTATAATTATAATTAATATCCTTCAATAAAATTCTCATCTCCTCGACTTTAGGCTTCAAATCAAACATAATTACCAATATGCCATTATTCCAATTACTAAGTTTTAAATATCATTGTTAATAGACAATCTAAACCCCAACTTAAATCTATTATTATTTCTCAAGTTTAATAACAATTTTAATTAATGTGTTTAATTATTTACCAATAATTAATGTGAATTGACCGAAATACCCTTCTCTTAATATTTCACATCTACCCATTCAATTTCTTCCAAAATTTCCAAGTTTATTCTCTAATTTATTTTGACAAATATATTGACATTCAAGATATTCATATTTAATTATTATTTATTTATTTACTGAAAATTCGGTGTTTTACAATTAGCACTACTTCGATTCCTTTTCCATTCACATTGACTGCCCCGTCAAAGAACATTTGCCACTTGGTTTCTTCTACCTCTTCTGTGGACTCGGTACACATCACATCTTCATCCGGGAAGTGAGTCAGGAGTGGTTGGTAGTTTGGTAGGAGATGCTCCACCAAGTGATCTGCCACAGCTTGCCCTTTTATCGCCTTTCTAGTTGTATAGACAATGTCGTATTCAGATAAAAGGACTTACCACCTGGCAACCCGGCCAGTGGAGATCGGCTTCTCAAAGATGTATTTCAAAGGATCCAGATGGGAGATTAGCAAGACCGTGTGACTGAGCATATAATGCCGGAGCTTCTAAGCTGCCCAGACCAGGGCACAACACGTCTTTTCAAGCACTGTGTATCTGACTTCGAAGTTGGTAAATTTCTTGGTCAAGTAGTAGATTGCTTGCTCTTTCCGTCCTTTCTCATCGTGCTGCCCTAAAACACACCCTACAGCTGTCTTAGAGACTGTCAGATACATAATCAAGTGTCGTCCTGGGATTGGCGGGACCAATGTCGGCGGACTCATCAGATAAGCCTTGATCTTATCGAACGCCACTTGGCAGTCTTCATTCCAAACCACAGGGTTATCCTTCTTTAGTAGCTTGAATATAGGCTCACACAAAGGAGTCATCTGCGCAATGAACCTACTGATATACTGCAACCTGCCCAGGAACCCTCTCACTTCTTTCTCTGTTGACGGAGGAGGCATCTCCAAAATTGCCTTTGCCTTGACGGGGTCTACTTCAATGCCTCGCTTGCCCACTATGAATCCGAGCAACATTTCTGAAGTAACTCCAAATACGCACTTGTTTGGATTGAGCCGGAGTTTGTGCTCTCTGAGTCTGTCGAACATTTTCCCAAGGTTCACCAAGTGGTCCTCTTCTTCCTTGGACTTTGCTATCATGTCATCCACATATACTTCCATTTCCTTGTGCATCATGTCGTGGAATATTGAGGTCATTGCACACTAATACGTAGCACCCGCATTTTTCAGTCCGAACGGCATCACGCGGTAGCAGTAAGTGCCCCAGTGCGTGATAAAGGATGTTTTCTCCATATCCTCCGGTACCATCCTTATCTGGTTGTAACAAGAGACTGTCCATGAAAGAGAACATCGAATGCGTTGCTGTAGTGTCTACCAGTACGTCAATGTGCGGTAATGGGAAGTCTTCCTTCAGACTTGCTCTATTCAGATCTCTGTAGTCAATACACATCCTGACTTTCCCGTTTTTCTTTGGAAACTGGCACGATGTTGGCTAACCACTTCGGATAGTGAGTTACTTGCAAGAATCCGGCGTCCAACTGCTTGGTGACCTCTTCCTTGATCTTCAGGGCCCATTCCGGCTTCGTGCGCCTGAGCTTCTGTTTCATAGGTACGGCCTCAGACTTTGTTGGTAATCGATGCACAACCAAGTCTATGTCTAACCCGGGCATATCCTCGTATGACCATGCAAACACGTCAGAATAAGATTTAAGAAAATCAAACATCTGTTTTCTCAATAATGGTGACAGGTTTTTACCAATTTGGAGGATCCTTGATTGTGCCATTTCACCTATGTCAATTGGCTCTGTTTCCTCAATGTTAGCCTGGGGACCCTTTTCATGCCTTTCCAATTCAAGTTGGATTTCAAGCGGGGTCTCCCATGATTCATCGTCGTCCTCAGGCTCAAAAGACTCACAGGGGACGATGTCTGAATCCTTTTGCTGCAATGGGCAAGTGCCCCAACCTGATTCATTGAGTTCTTGCTCGTTTTCAGGATTAGACACTGGCTCATGCGTTTCATTTATTATTGTCATCTGTATTGGCTTTTCAATTTCTTTTTGTTCTTTTTGTTCAATTATGGCAATTTTATTACCTATCCCGTGCACCAGATCTTCTAGGTGTGTGTCGGGATCGATACTAGGATTGCATTGTTCGAGTTGCTTATTTTTGTCGTTTTCATTTTCAAATAGATGCAAGTAGTAGGAAACATTCAGATATTCATTAAAAGTTTCAGCAGTAGCTACAACAGAAATCTCAGAGGTAACAGAAACCCCCTTTGGAATCGTAGCTTTGCTAATAGCAAAAGGCATGGCGCTCCAGTTCTTTAGTGGTGCCTTGCCTTCCTTGTTGATGATGACCGCCGCCTCTAGTTCTCCAGCTAGTACCATGTTGGCGCTGTCATCAGATGAGATACATATGGGATTATGTGCTACGCCCGCTGCCAGCTTGTTCTGATTTCTCTCTGATCGGGGAGCGCTGTCTGAAAATACTGTTACCCATGATCCGCTGAGGGGAATTGCCATCGGTATCTCGTCCTCAGGCGGCATATAGGCGATTGTGACTTCATTGGCAAGGTCAACCCTGGGCGGTGCGACAACTATAGGTATTCCGGTTGGTATCCCAGGCACCGTGGAGGAGTAAGCTGGTGTTGCCCATTTGCCATAAGCTGCATGGTACACTTCTTCGGGTACTGGCCCTAGCACCTGAGGCATGCTGCGGAACATCCGGTTCAACCTGTCCCTTGTTCCGGGGTGCGGGACATAGGGAGGTGGAGGAGGAGACCATGGTCGATGGCTCGGCGCTCCTGAGCTGTCCCACCCTTCTATCATGCAGACATACATGATCGGATCTTTTTCTTTGGATTCTTCAATGGGAGTGGGTGGCGGTGCTTCTACAGCTGCCATAGGAAAGGCTGGTATCCCTTCAGAGATAACCGGTTCATCTGGCGGGGCGAAGGCCACGGTGACATCGCCGACGGTTTCCAAGGCGACCAGCGCTGGTAAGTCATCTGGCAATCCCCCAGGAGCCAATGGGTCTACCTCCACGGTATTTCCAATTATTTCCATAGATGTTGGCTCTTTCCAGAGCATCTGAGCCAGGTCTTGTAGGTGATCTTCTTCCATGGTAGGGGTGTCCTGAAACTCATCTTCCCACCCTTGGGGGACTATGTTTTCAATGGCCTAGGCCGCTTCACACTCCATGTTAGTGAAGCGGTGGTACAAGCTCTCGTGCATGCAAATGGGCCAGTGAGGGTCTCTTTCTTTAGTCCTAGCTCTTTTCCTTTCGGCACGGTTCCCAAGGAGTCGGGAGTAGTCTTTTGGATGTGGCTTGAATCCAAGTCCAAACCCAGTGGTCTGCTCATAAGGTCGGACGGCCACCTTGATGCCTTGCTTGTATTTGCCCAATCCTTCGCCAGCTCGAAGACCCCAATCTGCGCAGTCAGCAGCGCTGAACATGTCCTTTATTCTTTTCTTCGGGAGTCGTTGTCCCCTTTCAGATTCAGGGATGTGGTTTACCTGTACCATCTCCACAGCTTGGAAATTGAGGGTGGTGGGTAATTCATAGTCCACATAGGGTACTCCGACCCTTTCGAATTCCCGGTGATCCTCGGCATGTACCGTTATAAGCTCAGTACCCGATATAAACTGGACCATTCTATGCAATGTGGAAGATACGGCTCCTGCCTGATGCAACCAAGGCCTCCCAATCAATAGGTTAAACGAGGTGTTGATATCCATGAGCTCAAAATCCATGGTGAAGGGCCTATCCGCAATCATGACCTCCAAGGTAACTTCCCCTAGCGATTCTCTCCTGGCATTCTCGAATCCTCGGACATTGTGCCCACTTGGCTTGATTAGGTTGGGGCTTAATTGTAAACTGTGGAATGTCCTCACCGGGCATATATTCAGGGCTGACCCGTTGTCGATCATTGCACGCTTTACGATAAGATCCGCACACTTCACCATTATGTAAAGCGGTTCGGTGTGGTTGTCCCCCTCAGGCGGTAGATCGGTTGTGGAAAATGAGATAACTGGGGGTGCCGTGATTACTGAAACCACTGCCCCTAGCTGCTCGGGGTCAATGCCTTCTGGTACGTGTGCTTCACCTAAAACCCTCATCAGCACTGCCCTGTGCTTTTCCGAATTAATCAGGAGTCGTATTATGGAGATTTGGGCAGGTACTTTGTTCAACTACTGGAGGAGATCGCAGTTTGGAGTAAAAACACTGTGGTGCAAATCTATAATCTCCTCTTCGGTGGCTCTTCCCTTTCTTTTGAGGGTCTGTGGCAACTCTGTAACCACATCCTTCCATTTTTCCTTCCTTTTGGCTTATGCCTCATCTCCCTCCTTTGGTGCGGATGGGGGGGGGGGGGTCTGTATTTACATATCAACCGGATCGGGTGATTCGGTCAATTTCTGTCTCAACGGTGGTGGTGGAGGTAGCTTGATGGTAGAAAGGTTTGGCGAGGTAAGATGGGGGTACGGCATTGTACGAAGGGGGTTTAAGGTTGAGTTTTGAGAGGTTTAGGGTTGGTGGCTCAAACGAGAGGGAGAAAGGGTCTTGCGGAGGGAAGTCCATGATGTCGAAAATGTTAAGGGTTGAAGGGTTGGGGCTAGAGATGGGAGTGGGGTAGAAGAATTCCTGGTCTCTAGTTGGGTGGAAGTGCACCAGAGGGAGATCTGGGAGGGAACTACTGCCATCCTCTTCAATGACGTTCACGGCCTTACTTTCCTTTGCTGATGTGTCTTCCGAGTCTGTATTAGCAGATTCATCCGAGCTTTCGTACGGATCAGGTGGGTTTGCAAGTTCAGGAGTGGATGGCAGTTCCTCTTCCTCTGCGACACGAGGAAGGCCGAACCATTCACACACGTCGCATGGGAGGGCGGGATCAGACTCGAGTGATGATGAGTCGACAGAGTATGCTAGATATGGGTTTAGCTTTGATGTCGCAGACATGCCCTCTGGCGGCCATTCGGTGGATAACTGGGGAGGCACCTTCAAATTGCCCACGGATGCGTCCGAGATCTGAGGTCTATCCCGGACCTGGAGTCCACTGGAACTGCCCACTCCTTCTCTGCGTGGAGGGGACGGGGAGTCACTGATCCATCCACATTGCATCGGGTTCCATGGCCCCATGAATTTTTCGCTGCTCTGAGGTTCATCCTCTATTACACAAATGTAAGCCTCTGTATTTTCCTTAGCCTTGGGTTCTTTCAGCGGAGCACCCTCTTCATTCTTCCCAACAATGGTCATTGCTGCCATTTGGGCTCCCATTTGGAGTTGCACCTTCATTGTCTGCCCTGGTCGTCCAATTAGTACTGAGGGGTCGAGCTGCCCGGTGCCCTGATCACTGCTCACTTGATTGGTCGTCTTACTAGCGGAGGCCTTTGAGTGATCTGGGAGAGGATTGGTAGTTATGCCGGCTGCTAGGGTCTGAGCGGGTGGTGCCAGGGGTCCACCATGATGCGCTTACTGTCGATCAAGTCTTGGATATCGTGCCTTAGATCCCAGCACCAATTGGTATGATGCCCAGGTGCACCGGAGTGGTACTCGCACCGTTCTGACGCATTGTAGCTTCTAGAGTTAACCAATCTGGGATTTGGAGGCTTGACTTGTACGTATCCCTTCTTTAGCAAAGTTGGTAGCAACTTTGTTGGAGCATAGGGCAGGGGAGTGAAAACCCGCTTCATTCTGGCCTCCATCTCCTCTCTCATCCTTCTCACCCCTTGGTAGGCAGTCTGCCCGGTCCCTTGGGGTGCTACCGCCTCTGGCTTTTGAGAGAAATGGTGGGGTTGTGCAGGGTATACATAGTTAACCGCCTGCTGTTCCTGTCTCCTGGGCTCCTGCCCCTGGCTTCTACTGGCTTGCCCTGTTACTGGCCTTCTGGGTGTAGAACTCTGCCCACTGCCATCTATTTTCCCAGCTCTTACTGCATCCTCAATCCGATCCGTGGTTAAGATCAAGTCGTTGAAGTTCGATGTGCTTTGCCCCAGCAGCAAAGTGAAGAACGGCTGTCCCAATGACGCAATAAACAATGACGTCATCTCTTGCTCCAATAGCGGCAGCTGCACTAACGCTGCCAATTCTTTCCATTGCTTGGCATACTCTCACACTGATTCCTGACTCTTCTTAGTCAATCTCTACAGTTCTACCCTGGTCTGTACGATCTGACTGTTCAGGCGGTACTGTTGGATAAAGACTGCCGCAGGTCATTCCATGTTTTTATCTTAGCCTTGTCCAGACTCAAGAACCAAGAATAAGCTGCTCCGGTTAGCGACTTCTGGAAGAACTGCACCATGATTCGTTCCTCCTTGGCGTACTGGCACATGTCGCCAGAATAAGACATCAGATGGTTTAGTTGGCAACCCGTGTCGTCAAACTGGTGCAACTCCGGGCACTTGAACTTAGTCGGGAGCTGGATGTCAAAAAAGAGGCAGAGGTTTTCAAGCGTAGCCTCGCTCTGCACTGTACTGGGCTGGAGCTGTTTGAGAAGCTTTCTCATGGTGGCCAGTTCTGCTTTGTTTTCTTCTCTTACTGCTGCTAATTTTCCCTCAAATTGCGCTTCTTGGGTTTCTTTACCAGTCTTCGTCATCCTGCCCCAGATGGACAGGTAAGAACTGATCCTGCTGTGGTATGTGGAACGGAGCTGGTGGTGGTGGTGGTTGCGCCACGGGAGGGGGATGTACCGAATGCGGTGGTGGTGCCATCTCTGCTGGCGGCGGGAACTGCGGCTGCGGCTGGTGGGCAGCCGGCCTTACTGGGGGAACTTGCTTCAATTCCCTTAGCTCTACCATGAGTTCCTGGATGACGGAACCCATACTGTCAATTCTCTGTTGCATCTCATTGACTGTTTGTGCTTGGCTAGATTCTGCCGGATGTTGCCCTAGCGGTGTCTGCTCTCCTGGCTGATCCATATCGAGTCTTTTCCTCGGTCTTAGCAGGTACGGGCTTCTGGAAGCAATTTTGGTACCTGATGGACAAGTGACAGGCATCAGTGCAATTTCACATAAATTAGTCATGCAACTTATTTGCTAGAATTTGTTCCTTCGATTTATGCTAGTTTTTTTTTTCTTTTGATTGGATTTGGACTAACTGATCTATTTTAGCTACCCTAAGGCAACAAGGGAAGAGAACCTGATTTTGAATCAACTGATCTATTTTGGCTACCCGTAGGTAACCGGGAAAGATAACCCTAATGAATTTTGAAGACTGATCTATTTTGGCTGCCCTAAGACGACCGGGGAAGAGAACCCTAATGACCGAATCTATTTTAGCTACCCGCAGGTAACTGGGAGAGAGAACCCTATTTTTCGGAAGGCTGATTTTTGAAAGCTGATCTATTTTAGTCACCTAGGAGCGACTGGGAAAGAGAACCCGGTTCTACTGAAAGCTGATCTATTTTAGCTGTTTGGGAGTGGCTGGGAAAGAGAACCCAGTTTGACTAGTCTATTTTAGCCACCTGGGCAAGGGAAGAGAACCTTGGGTTAAGCTGATCTATTTTAGCCGTCTGGGCAAGGGAAGAGAACCTGCAACTTGGGGGAATTTTTCTGAGCTCAGTATCACAGGGTTGGACCACGCATGGTCACAAAAGGGGGGCCAGCAAACAGCACTCAAGGTTGCCTTGACTACATCCTGACTCATTCGTCAGTGGTCTTGGTGATACAAGAATTCGGCTAGTAGTACCCGGACGCTCCGCAGCCAATATCCGATTCAATCACCGACGGCTTTGGTGTCACTAAAAGGGGTAGGCTATGCCAAGACGCTCCTCCACCAATATCCGACTCATCCGTCGGTGGCTTAGGTGCCCTACAGGATTTTTGCCGAATGATCTTGGAAAGATAAGACGGGTGTGATCTGAGCTCAAAGTCTGGGGTGTTTTGAACACTTGCCGGGTTTTTGCGATCTCAACGGGGGTATGCAATCAAAGGAAATGAGTGGTCGCAGTGACCAGAAGTAATGCAATTAATGAAGAGAGGTGGTCTGTCGGAGACTGAGTTGCCCTATTTGGAGGGAATTAATTCTTTTATTTCAAATTCTTGTTTTGTTAAGTCCAAACAACATAGCAGAGTGACAATAAATTCATGCTTTAATCAAAAATAGCCGCCATGGCACAAAGTACATCATCATTCATAAAAAGATACAACAAAGCCAAAGTCTAGCTAGGTTGGTCATCATCATAGTGGGAGGACACGTCTTGCCTCCTCAAGGCTCGCAGAAGCTTGTTCCGCAGACGTCGGTCCTCCTCGGCGCGCTTGCGCACTAATTCCATTTCATGTTGCAAGGCCATATTGGCTTGCCTATTCTTCCTTTCCGAATCCACATAAGCTGAATGGATACGGGAGTGGGTCTCCCGCAGTTCGGCCACCCTGTCCCTATATGTGTTAGGGGGCGGAACTGGAATATCGCCTGATGCAATAGGCTGAAGAGGTGGGGGGCCGTCGTGGCCGAACTCCCGAGCCATCCACTGCTCCTAGTCTCGAAAGTGTGATTTGTTGAAGACATCTTCCCGATATACGCACACCGTCTTCCACTCTATCTGTAGTTGCGTCCTTAGTCCCTTAGTGAGTGGGCCAATCAGATTGCCTGCATCGTCCTTAATCGGGATTCCCTACGGCCTCCCAAACTGTCTCAGAACCCGAATCGGATAGTACTGCACAACATGGGTGAGGCCTATCAAGGCAAGGCATTCCCTCTTCTGGAAAGCTATGATGGGGGTGTGGGGGATGTTGTATGTACCCCACCATCTAATATCTGTTTCTCCCTTCAGGTGGAGAAAGTGGTTGAACCAATCCTCTCGAGCGGGTAGGTCTGGTTTGATCTCTCTTTGAGTCAACCAATAGATGTTATCACGGGCTAAACTGTAATGGGCACTGACAGGTGATGACACCATCAGGTGGTTTTGCAGCCAAATGTGGAGAAGGGAAGTGCACCCTTGAAACCTCCGAGTTCCATTTTTGGACAAAGTGAGGGAATGGAACAATTGAGCTAGGATCAGTGGCATGATTCGGTACCCTGCCCTAAGTTGATCCACAATTTCCATGAGGACCAAATTAATGGTGTCTCCCCCGGTTGGAAAGAAGACTTGCGACAGAACCACAAGGGTGAAGGTGTCAAACCAAGCCCGGGGTCTTTCCTGCTTTTGTTTCTTATTTTCTCAGCCAGGAATGCTTTGGAGACCTTCGTGAATGCTTTGTCACCTTCTAAGGTCTGGAATTCTCCCCTTGAGAGGCCAAAGAAAGCGCAAGCTTCATTCTTGTAGCTTTCTTTGAGACTTGGCCTAGCGGGTTCTCCTAAGTCGCGAAATCGGAGGAACAGGTCAAGTTCCTCAATTGTGGGAGTCAACTCATTGATCCCGAATCAGAACACTGAAAGCTGGGGATCCCAGAAAAGTAGGGCTACTTGGATCATATCCCAATTGATTGGCACGTTTAGCAGGAACAAAGTTTGTCCCATACTGTATTTGTGCTCCCATTCAATCTGCTCACTCCCTTGGAGCTGCCTTATCCAAGAACGGATCCAGGGGGTGTCCCAGGCGCACTTCTCTATTCTAGGGAAACGGGTTCTCTCGGATGAGGATGAGGATGCCATGCCAACTATCCGACCAAAATTCCAAATCAATTTAAGGTTCCACACCAAACTCTCAATTAGTCCTAAAATATGCATAATCTCAAGCAAAAGGACTAACCACATAGCAGTTTTAACATACTCCACAGAATAAAGCGGAAATTAAACAGTGCAGCATTTAAATTCAGGCACACATGGTGTGTGGTCCTAAGGGTTGGCACCAGTGGAGGCATGACTCCTAGACATACTTGTGGAGAGGAGCACATTCAAGTCCCAATCAATCTTCTGTCTTTCGTCTGTTTTTTCATATTCTTTTGGTGTTGGACCAGAGCAGAACTACAACTTGCGATCGAGGGCAGAATTTTACAAGATATTTACAAAAACTGCAAAGAATTCATCCTTAAGGCTGTTGGGAGCCAAAAGGGCGGATACAAATTGCTTTCAAAGCAGGTAGGCCAAAAATTCCTAGATCTAGGGTTTAGTGCCCTTATTCTGATTTGGCATGCTTTCATCTGTTTGTCTGATCTGAGCGGTTTTCATCTGCCCTAAAAGACCAATCTGGACATAAAGTGCTCCCAGCGGACTCTAATGGGTCAAGACCCATAGCTTACAGGACTCAATGCATGGATCGGGGGTGGCTCCCATGACCAAAGTTAGGTTAGTTTCCTAAATTAGAGCTGAGGTAGCTCAGATTCTAGGGTTTACTCAATTTTGATGCAAAAGTGGGGGTTGCTGCCCCTAATGTACTCTGGATTTTATTCCAATTTACTCCTTTTTTATTCATCATTCACAACACACTCACCCTCAACGCATGGTTCATTCAGAAGCGTTAGGTGAGGAAGGATACCCAGCCCGAGTCATAAGCCTACAAGGGTCTGGACCAGTACTGGATCCTCGCGTGCCACGGCAAGAAACCGGTGGTGCTAATGGACTCTAGAAAACTTGGGGAATGGGTTTACCCTGCTTTCCCCGGCAAACCACGGGAACATAGGTGCTAACACCATCCCAAAGATCAGTTTATAGGAATTAGAAGGGTAGGCTGCTAGAGAGGTCTAAGTTTTGGTAAAGATAATGCAATATCCGATTCGCTCATTTATTCGGGGTCGGATCATCCACGCAGCCTCCCTTGTGCGTGTCACCCCACACAGTTTATCACAGAAAGCAAGAAATTAAATCCATCCATGGTGTGCCCGTGTGTGCGGTTGGGCCGTGTGCTGTGTCTAAACGGGAGAGTTTCGTCTAGATTTTGTTGACAAAGGAATTTTTACTGCCTCATATAGTAAAGCACAGAATTTGCACGCAATACAAGGTTCTGGGAGAGTCCCGAGGTAATTGGAGGGGCACAATGGTCCACTTAAATTCCAATTTCTTTGGGCAATTATCGTGTCCCTTTGACAGGACTCCCCAGAACACGTAATTATGCGTATTCTGTATCTTACTAAATGAGGTAGTAAGAATCCTAAATATCAACTAAATCCCTCTTGCGCCGACTCAATCTAACCAGGGTCCTACTGGGCTAAGAATTCCCCAGCGGAGTCGTCAGGTTGTGCGCGCGTTGAAAACGCTGGACGGGGAAATTCGGAGTTGCCACCGCCTGATGGGGTGCAGGCAGATACCTGGGTGCCTAATCTTGTCTATTTTGGGCTTTGGTCTGCAGCTTGAGATTCTAAGTAGGGTCTCGATTGTGGTCTGGGGAAGTCCGTAGACACCCCAGTCCACCCTGTCGGATGACGGGTCCCTGGTTCAACTTTGGTTTCTCACCCGATTCCTAATCCAGCATGCGATTTTGGTTAAGTCCAGCGGGACCACCTAAGTGGTGTGGGTCCCTTTAATTGCTTTTATCTTTCTTGATTAAGTGCTCTGAGTTTGATTGGTTGGGCCCCGTTGGAAGGCTCACAATGTCCTTTGTGGGCTTGGTTAAGCCCGTATGCCGCCGGTGGGCCTCAGTCTAACCTGAGAGGCCCTTTGGGCTTTGGTGATTTCAATTGATTTTACTTTTAGGGTACAAGTTGAATTAAAAATGATTTGCATGCATGGGTGGGCTGGAATTTGTTTGTGGGCCCATTGGGTGGGCCCACAATGGTTGCCAATGAGTTATTCAAAATTTTCTTCTTTAAATTCTCAAAAGGGGGCTAGACCGTGGGCTTGGGGCCAGTTAGCCTAGGCTTTGACCAGGTGGTCCATGGTTTGGTGGGTCAGGGCATTGTACCCTACCCAGTTAGGTTCACGGGCTCAGTGGGCCCGATAGGCCTGCACCCGAGGTCACATCCAAGCCATGCTTACACTAGCCATCATGCTTCATTTTCATTGGGCTTTGGTGGGCCTCAAAGGTTTTGGCCTAATTAGTTCATTTTAATTATCTTGTTTAATATACAAAGGTGATCTTGGACTGGGTGGGCCCCGTCGGAAGGCCCACAAAAGAATCAAGTTGGGCTTGAAGGCCCATGCACCATCTTGGGTTTCCGGTTAACCCGGAAACCCTACTGGTTCAACCGGTCCAGTTCACTTGGCACAGCAAATGACAAACATGCAAGAAAACTGATTTTTGGAAAACACTTAAAGTAACTTAAATTTCATTTTGGTTAAGCAGGAATACTAGCATAACCAAAATTCAATTTCGGTTAAACCATAGTTGTGGTTTAACTGAAATTTGATTTCGGTTAAGCCACCAGAAACCCTTGACCAACTTGAGATCTCGGGTAAGCAGCAGAAATGACTTTTTTCACTTTTTCCACAGAGAACTGGTTCCTAGGGTGTATGAGCATGCATGGTGTCTCTGTGGGCCCCTGTGTGGGCTCACAGTGGTCCGAATGGAGCCATTAGGCTCACCTTTCGGGGTTTCCAAGGATCAAAACAGTAGGGGGAATCAAAGGGTTTATTCCCTTCCTTTCCAATCAACATGAAGACCAACCCGGGATCTAGTGTAACTCCCCGAACTCGGGTCAGTGCAAACTGGCACCCAGCCGGAACTCGGTTCGCTATTGTAACAACCCAAGTCTGATTCAACAACTAAACTCGAGATGTTACCACGAAGCTGGTGTCAGATACAAACCAAGATTCACAATAATTTTAAAACTTTAACGAATTATATCAGAGTTATGGTGGCCAATAAAAATAATTCTTTATTCAATAATATCAATCCAGTTTACAATAAAGTTTATTTAATCAACATGTGACATTAGTACCAATTACAATTCTACCCATCAAATTAAAACCCCATCTTCGCGATCTCTTCAAGCAACCTGAAAAATAGGGGAAAACGGAGTGAGATTTACATCTCAGCAAGTAGCAGGTGCATGCAATTTGAAACAGTCCAATGTAAGCAAATAGTCATGAGGTATTCGATTAATCCACTATAAGACTAGAAATCCAAGTTATCCATGGCAATTACAAA
Source organism: Buxus sempervirens (assembly GCA_947561395.2). Classification (NCBI taxonomy): domain Eukaryota; kingdom Viridiplantae; phylum Streptophyta; class Magnoliopsida; order Buxales; family Buxaceae; genus Buxus; species Buxus sempervirens. Next base: position 17,196,343 of record OX387190.1, on the reverse strand, counting down.
TAAAGCGATAAAACAGATGATCATGTATAAATACCAGTAACTTGATGTTAACGGGGTAAAACCGACAAAAGCGATAAAACACGTGCCATTGCAGGACTCACAAAGATGATAAGTATTTGAGATGACACTCGACTAAATGCTATACCACCGTGCGTCTTAGGGGCAGTGCTACTTAATGATACTCAAGCCTCAAGCAGTGCAGCTATAGACAAGAGCCATAATCACCGACTTATTGCGCACGAACTCAACAGAGTTGGCATGTACCACCAGCATGCAGCACCAGAATCAATACATGGAGATGGTCGCTTATCCACATGTACAGGGAATCACAAGCGGCACACTGGGGTGTCCCTCCCGACATAGGACCTTCCCAGAGCAAACTAACTTGCAAGGGGAAGCGCACTCGCATATAGGAGTAACTCAACCCAAACTAAATACCACTTAGCTAACCAGCCAAAATTATGGATCCATATACAACTAAGCCCACTGACACAAACTATGATAAAACCACATACGGGAGGACATACTACTGTAGGAGGCATACACACTTTTACCCGTAAAGGATTGCACATCTCTACACAGAGGATTACCCATCTCTGCCGTAAAAGATAGTATCAAACTCTACCACAGAAGCCGCATCACGCAACCGTAAAAGTAAAGTGAATAGTATCATACCACATACCAAACCATACCCAAATATTCCATTCCATATGAAATCCATGATTCAATCCTTACTAATTCAATTAAAGGCTTTTTCAGAATAACATATGCAATTTCTTAATTATATTGGAATAAAACTCATGTATCATAAATTCGATAGAAACCAGAGTTTATGCAATTCCAGAATCCAACATTCATATTGAAAGCTCAAATAAGGTAAAACAAATCTTACTTAGAGTCTCCTTTAATTAATCCCTTTGTTAGAATCCAATTTCCTATATTAACACCTAAGCTAGTTTCTATTCAAATTTTCTGTATTTTATTTCTCCAGCATGTTCTACAAACCTAAAATAAAGTTTAGAAGATGTTTATAAGCTATAAGTACCAGTAGTATTATTTCTAGCAATATCCATACCCTTTGACCCTTTTTATAGACAAACCTTTCATTGAAACCTTCAATTTATTGGTTAATCTTTCCAATTTAATTTTATAATTTTTATACCTTAATTAGGTCCTTATAAAGATGCTAATATGCCTAACTAATCAAAAAAATTATTGGATATTTATTCGTATTACAAAATCTGCAAATTTTACATAGAGCGCCTACCTCTACAGGGCTAGGCGATCCTAGGCGCTCGTGCAAAATTAAACAGAAATTTCCAGATTTTTAAAGTTTAGATTTTTATGCCTTTGCCATATGTTTCTTTGGTCTAAATTAATTTAATAACATTCTAAAACATTCCTAAAGCCTTTTAGATTAATTCTTCTTAATTAAATACCATCCTATAATTAATTTCATGATTAATTCCTACTTTTTCTCCACCTTTTATTTTTCTATTTAAACACTAATAATTTAATCTCTTATTATCTAAACTCCTATTTATAACCTATTTTCGTGCATAATATTTAATTAAACTTTAATATCACCTAAAACCTTATTTTCTCCAAATTAATACGTGAAATCTCCTAATTACCGTTTTTCCCACTTTTAGGCTTTTATTAATTTCCTTTAATTTCTAAATTGTCAAAATAAATTATTTCCTTATATTTTCCAATTCTAGTTATTATTTAATGATCTATTTATTAATTACCCTTTTCTGAAAATTACCAAAATACCCTTTTTACTCTTTTAGGTTAATTTCACTAAAATTCTTTCTTTATTTACAATTTATGACCTATTTGAATTAATTACCCTCTAAATCTTCACTTAACTCATATTTTCTTTTATTTATTATCTATTTATTTATTAGGTGAAAATTCGGGGTTTTACATCTAGGTATCCTTGGTTTGGTTTCTTTCGCTTCGAAACAAATTATCATGCTTTCCTATGAACGAAAATCAAGTAAAAGACTAACCTAGACATGCTTCACATTGCAATCCTACAAGGCTATAACCATAGCATGCATGCTTTGAGTTCTAATAGCTAACAAGAAACTTTGTACATGCATATGGTATCAACTAGACATACAACCCCTATATCTAACCATGTCAAGTTCATTTTTAAAACCTAACGAAATAGTATTTAAAGAATGGGATGGGACGGGGGCTTATGCCTAGTTTACATTTGGGTAATACCTACGGGTGGAACATGCTCCACTTTTTATGACAAACAAACACCACGAAGGCCAGCAAGTTAGAGAAGAAAAATATAATTGAGGGTTCTGCTTGGGCGATTAGGATTTCTGCTTGGGCGATTAGGGTTCTACTTGGGCGGCTTCTAATGGCCGCTAATGTGATTCATGGAGGATCCTCGTCCATTCCTCCAGATAAACCAAGGTCATACGCAAATGTTCTGTCTACTCTATCTCACTCTCTTAGAGTTGAGGATGCTGGTATTCCTCGGAAAAAAGTGGAAACTCACAATGGCTCGCCTGCAATTATTTTTTTTGATGCCGACATAAACAAATCGATTCACTCCTTGGCTTTCACTTTGGTTGCCAAGTTTTCATTTGGGAGACCCTCGGTTGACATAATCAGAGAGCATATTAGGAGATTTTGGAACGTTTCTGGCGAATTTCATATTGGAGTGATGGATTCACGGCATCTCCTTCTTTGGTTCCAAGAGGAATCTGATTTTATAAAAGTTTGGACCCGAGAATCATTTATTATCAATGGCTACTCCTTCCATCTGTTCCAGTGGTCTTACAGGTTTGATCCTTCAATGGAATCGTGTAACGCCCCAGATCTGAGTCACAAGGAAAACCCGTAACTCGTCTCCAGAGGTTATTATAAATAGCAGGATCGCACTACCAGAGTAAAGAAAACATGAATTCAAAAATACTACGAAACAGAGTGCGCTACAATAACCCCAAAGTAATAACTCACATGGCCCAATAAACAACCCGCAAGTATCGGCTCTCCATACGTATCTGAAAAACAAAACAGAAACAAAAGAATGAGATACGAATATCTCAGCGAGCAGCACATGCATGCACAAATACAATTTACTAGTTGTAAAATATGAGTCGAATAATCACACGAGTAAGCAGGCCATAACTCAATGGAACCGACGAAACCCCTAGTAATTTATTTTACACAAAGATATAGATAATGAAAATCCGTAGGTATTTAAAATCGGAATACATTTGTCAACAAAAATTCCAATTGGTTTCAAGAAACAATATCATTATGTCCACATTCCGAGAAAAACCAAATGCTACCACAATCCAATAATATATCTAAAACTAGATAAACAAAAATCCCACAATGGTCAATGTCAAGTAACTATTTGATTGGTTAATTAACACACCAGAGTGACCTCCACACCTCCATGTATACAGTTCCGGCCTACTCAGGGTTTCGGATACTCTGAAATGACGGCCTACTCAGGTCGGCGCATGGATTTTCATTATCTATATCTTTGTGTCAAATAAATTACTAGGGGTTTCGTCGGTTCCATCGAGTTATTGCTTGCTTACTCGTGTGATTATTCGACTCATATTTTACAACTGGTAAATTGTATTTGTGCATGCATGTGCTGCTCGCTGAGATATTCGTATCTCATTCTTTTGTTTTTGTTTTGTTTTTCAGATACGTATGGAGAGCCGATACTTGCGGGTTGTTTATTGGGCCATGTGAGTTATTACTTTGGGGTTATTGTAGCGCACTCTGTTTCGTAGTATTATTGAATTCATGTTTTCTTTACTCTGGTAGTGCGATCCTGCTATTTATAATAACCTCTGGAGACGAGTTACGGGTTTTCCTTGTGACTCGGATTTGGGGTGTTACAAATCGTCTCTGGCCCCTGTTTGGATTTCATTCCCTCATTTACCTTTGAATCACTTCCCACAATCCTTTTTATTTTCCGTTGCTGGAGCTATTGGTAAACCATTAACAATGGACAATCCCACGAAAAATTGCACTCCCCCCAATCTGGCTAGGGTGTGTGTTCTTCTTGACTTGTTAAAGGAACGTCCCAACAGAATCTGGATTGGCATGGGATCAGACCTTGGAAGATGGCAGCATGTTATCTATGAGAATGTTCCCCCCTATTGTACTGAATGCTACTCTCGAGGACATCATGTTTCCAATTGTAAAGCAAGCAAGAGAAAAAATTCCCAACAAACAAAGGAACCCAATGCTGGTGCTACCCACATAAAATATCGATCCATAGGTAAATTTTCTGAATTTCCATCCATGGAGAATACTTTTGATCTGCTTCCTCCACAAGGTGCTGATAATTTACAGGCTCATACTTCTTCTGGTCTAAACTCCACAGAGACTTCTAGAACTGTTGTTAGTGACTCACCCAAAGAGCCTAATATTGTTGACATTCAAAATAATTTAGAAGTCATTGAGAGTGTTTCCACTTCTGAACAAGCATCCGATGAGCATGAGATATTAAATGAAATTGAACTTCAGAAGAAAAAAGCCCATTTCAGATATTCTAAAGATGCTGAACATTCAAAGTTAGCCATCGAGAAAGACCTTTTGAAGGAGGCAGCTGATAACAGGTTTTTACAAGCCCTTACTTTGTACACTCTACCTCCGGAAAAAACATACATATCTTTGGAAGATGCAAAAGTCTCTTTAAGAAAGGATGTGGACATTATAGCAAGAAGAATGTTATACACTTTTACTAAATTTCAAGAGCAGTCTCCCCAATCTCATCAGGTTCGAAAGGTGTCAAAGAAATCAGTTGTTTGTTCAAAGCATAAACAAGACAATGGCAAGGACTCCAGAATTAAAACCAGGTCCAAAGTTCGGACCAGTGCAGATCACTCTTCCTCAGTTTTATCATGATACCCATCCTTGCGTGGAATATTTGAGGAATAGCCAATAAGGAATCAAAAAGTATGCTGAAAAAACATTTACATTCCCATAAGATTCAGTGTGTTGTAGTCTTTGAACCCATGATTCAATTTCGTCAATGTCGAAAAGTTGCTCATCAGTTAAAAATGGCCAATTATGAAAGTAATGAGCATGTTGGTGGTAAAATTTGGCTTATGTGGACTGAGACAATTTCTCTGGATGTCATTTCGGCTACTGATCAAAGTTTTACTGCAATGGTTAGTTCTTCTCAACCTCAAAATTTCTTGCCTTTTCTTATTACCTTTGTTTATGCTAAATGTGATAGAATGGAAAGAAGATCACTTTGGGCTCACCTTCTAGACATATTTGTTACCACCACTGTCCCTTGGTTCATTGGTGGAGACTTTAATGCTATAGCTTCTGTTATGGAGAAAAAAGGGGGCAGATCTAATGATCTTAGATCAATGATTGAGTTCCAAGATTTCATTCACAGGGCTGGTCTTCATGATATGGGGTTCTCTAGCAATAACTTCACATGGAGTAATGAGCAGCAAGGTCAAAGATGTATTTGGGCAAGACTTGATAGATTCCTTTCTAATTCCCAAGCATTAGTAAGTTATACTAATCAGATTTCTCATTTGCCAAAAATATGCTCGGACCACTGTCCAATTCTCCTATCTCATAGTTCTGGACTCTCTCCTAGATTTTCCTCTTTTAAGTTCCAGAAAATGTGGCTATCCCACAAAGATTTTACTGATGTTGTTTCCAATTGTTGGAACAAACCACTTTTTGGTTCAGCTCTTACTATTCTTGGGAGGAAATTGAAATTGCTGAAAATTTTTCTTAAATCCTGGAACTGGGAGGTGTTCGGTAATTTCCACACAAAAGTGGAGGAGCTTTCAACTCAGGTGCAAAACTTGGAAGTCACTCTATCTAATGACTGGAATGATCAAGTGGCTGCGAATCTTCAGCAAACTAAGCTTGCTCTATCTTCTCGAGTTACTCAACAAGAAACACTTTATCGGCAGCAATCTAGAATTAAATGGCTTCATGAGGGGGATAGAAACTCTAAGTTCTTTCACGCATCTCTGAAAGCAAGGAGACAAAAATTTTCTAATATTAGTGGTCCAAGTGCTCTTTCTAATATAGAGGAGGTGATAGATTACTTTGCAGCTCAGCTAACCAAGGACCACCATTTGTCTATTAATGATAGTCTCTGTCATATTCCTTCGTTGGTGAAGAATGAAGATAATGATATGTTGCAAAAAGTCCCTTCCATGGAAGAAATATCTGCTGCTGTCTTTGATCAGTGTCCTGACAGTGCCCCTGGCTCCGATGGCTATACAGGTTGGTTCTTCTAGAGTTGTTGGGATATTGTTAAACTGGATGTCTTTAATGCTGTAAAAGAGTTCTTTGAAGGAGCCACTCTTCCTGTTTCCTGCACGGCTTCTCACATAGCTCTCATTCCTAAAGTGCACCAGCCCACATCCATTGCTGAATTCAGACCTATAAGTTTATATAATTTCTCTTACAAAATTATGTCAAAACTTTTGGCCACTAGATTATCTTCCATTCTTCCAAGAATCATATCTCCAGAACAAAGTGCTTTTATTAAAGGCAGGGTTATCTCAGATAATATTGGCCTTGCTCATGAGCTTTGTCAACATCTCTATAGAAAGAATATGGGAGGTAATCTTATCATAAAGCTGGATATGGCAAAAGCTTTTGACCGGATGGAATGGAATTTTATTTTAGAAGTCTGCAAAAGATTTGGGTTCTCTTCTTCTTGGTGCAACCTTTTATATCGTTGTCTCTCCAATTGCTGGTTCAGTATTCTGATTCAAGGAAAACCATGTGGTTTTTTTCAGTCTTCCAGAGGTCTTCAGCAAGGTGACCCTCTCTCCCCTCTTCTCTTCATTTTGGCAGAGGAAGTTCTTAGTAGAGGTATTCTTCATCTGTCTTCTTTTGGTAAAATGGCAAGTTATCTATCTAGCAGGAATTCTATTCCGGTTTCTCATCTTTTATATGCAGATGACATTTTGATTTTCTCTAATGGGTCTAAGTCTTCCCTTCTACACCTAATTAAATTTCTTCAATCCTATGAAAGGTCATCTGGCCAGATGGTCAACTATAACAAGAGTTTTTCTTTGTCTCTTCAAAAATGCCTCCTTTAAGAGTTACTCTAATTCAGCAGGTTACCGAGTTCTCCAAAGGCACTCTCCCAACTAATTACCTTGGAGTTCCTTTATTTCAAGGCCGTGTATCTGCATCCTTCTTCCAAGACTTAATTTACAAGATTCAGAAAAAATAAGTGGATGGAAAGCCAAACTTTTGTCTCATGGAGGTAAAGTAACATTGATTCAAAGTGTTTTATCAAGTATCCCCATTTATCTTCTTTCTGCCATCCCAGTCCCCAAATCTATCATTAGAAGACTTGAATCCATATTCAGCAATTTCTTTTGGGGAGAATCAGCAGATTTCAGTTGCAAAAGACATTGGGTTGCTTGGGATCAGATTTGTCTCCCCAAAGAGGAAGGGGGTCTTGGCATCAAGGCTACGAAGGATGTGATGAAAAGTTTACATATAAAAATGGGATGGAGAGCCATGCATGACAATGGGCTTTGGGCAAAATTCATGAGATCGAAATATGGTTGCACCCACCCTTTAAGACATGCTGAATTGAAACCTGGAGTCTTGAAAATTTGGAGAAGTATTTTGATGGTGAAGGATATTATCGACTTTAATACTGGCTGGACAGTCGAAGAAGGCAATATAAATTTCTGGTTTGATAAGTGGTCTCCCCATGGCTCTCTTGCGGATTATGTCAATGAAGAAGATATTATCAATCCAAATCTCAAGGTGGCCGAAGTCATTAACAATAATGCTTGGAATTTGCATCTTGTTTACCCTCCTCTTCCTTTGGATATAAGCAGTGCTCTTCAAGATATTTGTCCATTTTTAAGTAACATGCCTGATCAACCAATCTGGTTGCCATCCTCTAAAGGTACTTTCTCTGTTAGCTCTTATTGGCAAAATGTTAGATGATCAGCCCCTGCCTCAAGAATCAACAATTACTGGAAAGCGTATATCCCATAAAAAATATGCACTTTTACTTGGAAAATTCTAAAAGGTGCAATCCCAACTGATGAGAGAATCAAACGTTTGGGAATCAATCTTTGCTCTAAGTGTAGCTGCTGCATGAATGCAAAAGAAGAAAGCCTTGATCATTTGTTCTCTTTTGGGGAAACTGCCCAAAAGATCTGGACCTACTTTTCTCCCAAATTCGGGATTCAACATCATCACTTACATGACACTTACAGCAGAATTTCCTATTGGATTGGGCTTTCCAAAGTTAAGGATCAGCTTGGCTTAATGCTTTCTGCATTGCCTCAATTTGTATTATGGGAAATATGGGTTTCAAGATGCAATCATAGATTTGATGATGAAGCAATGAATGCCAGAAAAATTAGCTCCAGCATCTCTAATAGGCTGCAAGATATTGCCTATCTCACAAAGCCTAAGGTACCTTGTTCTCATCTTAGCGAAGTTATGCTGGACTCTCTTCACATTTATCATCCCCATATTTGTTATCCTCATCCAAAGTTTATCAAATGGAAACGACACCGTTCTAGCTCTATTATTCTAAATATCGATGGTGCTTCTAAAGGTAACCCAGGATTAAGTGGAGGAGGATGTGTTTTTAGAGATGATAAGGGTGATTTCATTATGGGCTTCTCGGCTTATTATGGGTTTTCAACCAACACAAGTGCTGAAGTTTTGGCTCTTAGAGATGGTCTTAGGCTGGCTGATAATGAAGGGCTTCAGAATTTCGTCATTGAGACTGATTCTAAGGTCCTTGCGGATGCTATCAATAGTCACACTTCGATTCCCTAGAAGAGTAAGTTTTGGTGGAAGGAAATAATTTCAAGAATTGCAAAATATGAAAGAGAAATCCAGCATGTGTACAGAGAAGCAAACTTCGTGGCTGATGCCCTTGCCAATGAAGGTTGTAATAGATTTAATTTCAATTCTTATTTTTTTGAAAATTCTCTCCCTCTAAAAGCCAAAATGGCTCTTTTTCATTATAGAATAGGTCTTTAGAGTATTAGAATTTAGTCTTGACTTTTTCAATGGAATTAGATGTCTCTCAAATTTATATATGTTAAGTAAAATTTGTTGGGGAACCATACCTTATAGTTGGAAACCTCCTATGATGATGGTGAAGTTCATTTTAAGCCTCCACAGCACTGGGGTACCTCCTCCAAGCTCCAGCAAGTCCTCCAAGATCTCTTCCGAGTAGTGGGAGTGAGGAAGGAGGGGGTGGAAAAGGGTTTAGAATGGTTAGGGTAGGGTTTTGGGTGTTGGAGAGGGGTGGAGAGGGTAGGGAGGAAGGTCACGAACAGGGTGGGATGGGGAAAATTTTCGGCAAGCAACAACCCCAAGCCAAATGGCTAGGGTTGCTATTTATAGCAAAAAAGTGAAGAACCGAAATTTATTTTCCGTTATGAAGGTTTTGTAGCATAACCGAAAATTAATTTCGGTTATGCCATTGGTTCTTTGTAACCGAAATTTAATTTTGGTTACTTTTGCACTCAATTAGCAATTAATTCCTGTCAGATATGGATTCAAACAATCTGTCGGGCGATTTTTGATTTCGCTTTATGAACCGAAAATATATTTCGGTTATTCTGACAAAATTTTGGATATTTACAGATTGCTCCCTGGATTTGACCAATTTGACCTGATTTGACACTGAGATATTCGCAGATAGCCCCCTGCACAATTTTGGATTAAACCCTGAGATATTTGGCAGATTTTGGATATTTAAAGATTGCCCCCTGAGATATTTCGCTGCGTTTGTTGCCATGTGTGCAGTTTCCGACATTGCTGCCCGGAAACTTCAACTGATCATATCTTCCTCATCCGGACTCCGATTTGAGCAAACTCAATTGCATTAGAACCATGTCGGAGCCCTCTATCCAATGACATAGGGCTAAACACTTGGCTCGGGGTTCGGCAAAAAAGTCAACTTTCGGCTCCCCCTCAAGTTTGACCGGCCTACAGAACCTTCATCCGGACTCTGATTCCAGCAAACTCAGTTGCGTTGGAACCGTGTTGGGATCCTCTATCCCTTGAGATAAAGCAAGGTGGCCAATTTTTACTTGATCAAAAAGTCAACATTTCACCCTTAGGGTTTGACTTTCCGTCCTAGGTTTGTAGTTTCAGCTCCTCCGGGAGCGCAAAAATGAGGTGCTTACACCCAGGTAATTGGAGGGGTCACAGTGGTCTCACTTAAAATCCAATTTCCTTAGGCAATTATCTCGTCCTTTATGATAGAACTCCCCATAATATGTTTTTGTGTATATTCAACACTTACTAAGGCGGCAAATATTCCTTGACCAATTTGTGCAAGTGTGTGTATATGTACAAAGAGAGTGTGCGTGCATGTGCAAGTGTGTGCACATGTGCAAAGAATAAGCCCGTTATAATCCAACTAATCAAACCTGGTTGGGTCAGCCCCCAACAATTTCGGGTTCGGTCCCCAGTGGAGTCGCCAAGCTGTGCGCACCTCGGGCGCACTGAAAAAGCGCGTTACATGTTTTATGGAGTCTCCACTACCTGAAATGGTGCAGGTAGACACCTTGTTGATTTTTGGTCTGAACCAGTGATTTCGGATAAGTGACCCGATTACAACCCAGGGAAGTCCTTGAACACCCTGGGTTGCCCCATCGAAATGGGTTCCCTTAAATCAGTTGGATCATATTTGGGCTGAATTACTATTATTTAATTTTTTTTATCTTTTATCTTTTATATTTTTTATTTTTCTTATGATCACATGTGTACAAATATTGGAGGAGTGGGGGTTGCTTTGCTACATCCTATACAAATTATAATACATATGATACATATAAAAAAAATCCAAAATAAAGAAATCCAAATCAAATATTTCAACATGGAGCAATGTACTTGGTTATTTCAAAAAAAATATATTTATTTATTTATTTATTACTTTTTTATTATTCTTTTCTTTTTCCATTTTTTTAATTTTATCTTTCTCATATATACAAGGGATTAGAGGAGTGGGGGATTGCTATACTACATCTTACATGCACATAAGAATTCTAAAGCAAAGAAACCCAAATTAAAAAGAATAAGAAATGGGGGCTGATTCAACCACTTCCAATAAAATGTTTTAGACTCTATTATATGAGGGAGAATGGAGGGCCACTATATTACATCTCATGTAGTAAAATAAAAAAATAAAACAAAACAAATGTATGTAAGAAAATCACAATAAACAAAGGAAACAAAAAAAGTGAAACAATCTGAACTACTACACTATCCGCGTTCAAGGATTCATATCTCTCTCAATTCTCAACCAAACTGTGCAAAATCTGATTGCCTAGAATCATAACTTTAAGCATTAAAATAATCTATAGCAGTTTTTAAAAGTTCATTTTCATTTAAGAGATATGAAGCTGCAAAATTTATTGTTAGACATCTCCCTGTGAAAATCTGAACCAAAGAAAAATAAAAATAAAATACCTACTCATAATGTAGGGTCTCAAGCATATTTTTACATTAAACTAAAATAAAAATACCACAAATCTCATGAAGGACTCCAGACTTGAATCAAACTAGAACTAGGTGAAAAAATTGGTTTATCTAGAAAATAGGTGCAAGTCTAATACACAAAAAACTCAGAACTTTACATCTTTGTCTTTTTTTTCTTACATGATAAAATTACCCAAAGCCATCAAACATATATACATGTCTCTCACCAATCATGTAATCTCATCTCAAAAATTATAATCAAAGAGAGGTCTCATACAATGTATTAAACAAATGACTCACCTGTTATGGATTGACACTTAAATCAGGTCTTGGAACCTTGGTGTGTCTTGAATAGCAGTTTTTCTTTCTCCCTCTTCTTTTCTTCACTTCTTCCTACTTGCTGTTTTTTTTTCAAAGAACTCTCTTACTTGCTCCCTCCCCCTTTTGCTCCCAACTTCAAGCCTTTTTATAGAGAATTCCCACCCCTTCAACTTCTTAACCCCTAACCTTTCTGTGCGCGCGTGGGAAACGCGGCACGGGGTAATTCGGAGTCGCCACCGCCTGATGGGGTGCAGGCGGACACCTGGGTGCCTAATCTTGCCTATTAGGGCTTTTTGGTCTGCGGCTTGAGATTCTAAGTCTGTTCTCGGTTGTGGTTCGGGGAAGTCCGTAGACACCCCGGTCCACCCCGTCGGATGACGGGTCCCGTGGGTTCCCTGGTTTGAGTCAGCTTACATTGGTCTCACCTGATTCCTAATCCGATATGCAATTTGGTTAAGTCTGGCGGGACCACCTGAGTGGTGTGGGTCCCTTTAGTTGCTTTTATCTTGATTACTTAGGTGACCTGAGTCTGATTGGGTGGGCCCCGTTGGGAGGCCCACGGTATCCTTGGTGGGCTTAGTCAAGCCCGTGTACTCTTGTGGACCTCAGTCTAGCCTGAGAGGTCCTTTGGGCTTTGGTTAGTTCAATTGATTTTACTTTAAGTTCAGATTTGAAGATTAAGTGTTTTTCATGCACAAGTGGGTCGGACCGGTTTGTGGGCCCCTAAGGTGGGCCCACATGGTATCCAAGTATTTTTTATTGGATTTATCTTTTTAATTTTGCCAAAGTGATTTGGACACTGGGCTTGGGGCCCGCAATCCAAATCTGGGCTTGTAAGCCCAAGTTACCGGAAGTTAGGGTTTGTACCCTTCCTTGGTTCGGTTGGTGGGCTTTGGCGGACCCGGTAGGCCCTTGCCCTTGGTCTCGGCCAAACCACGCAATTCATGCATCAATTTCGCATAATAAGGCTCGGGTGGGCCGCATAGGGTTTGGCCCGCCCGGTTCAAATTGCTCATTTTACTTAAGTTATTTTAATGGCATGCTTTGGTGTTTATTGGGCTTGGTGGGCCCCGTTGGAAGGCCCACTGGAAGTCAAGTTGGACCGGGAGTCCAAGTCCCATGTCGGGTTTCCGGGTGACCCAGAAACCCTATTGGTTTATCCGGTTCGGAAATATCATTCGTATCTAGCAATAATCACACGAAAAAACACAAGATAGACACTCTGTCAGAGAAAAAAAACTGGCTCATTGTACTAGGTCCAAGGGGAGGGATTTATCAAGGCAAAGGGCATTTTCGGGATTTTTCAAGGCAAAGGGCATTTTCGGGATCTTTTAAGGTAAAGGGCATTTTAGGGATTTTATTTTAAGGTAAAGGGCATTTTCGGGATTTTTCAGGGTAAAGGGCATTTTCGGGATTTTATTTAAGGTAAAGGGCATTTTCGGGATTTTTTTAAGGTAAAGGACATTTTCGGGATTTCATTTAAGGTAAAGGGCATTTTCGGGATTTTTTAAGGTAAAGGGCATTTTCGGGATTTCGTTTAAGGTAAAGGGCATTTTCGGGATTTTTCAGGGTAAAGGGCATTTTCGGGATTTTATTTAAGGTAAAGGGCATTTTCGGGATTTTTCAAGGTAAAGGGCATTTTTGGGATTTTTCAGGGTAAAGGGCATTTTCGGGCTTTTATTTAAGGTAAAGGGCATTTTCGGGATTTTTCAGTGTAAAGGGCATTTTCGGGATTTTATTTAAGGCAACGGGCATTTTCGGGATTTTTCAGGGTAAAGGGCATTTTCGGGATTTTTATTTAAGGTAAAGGGCATTTTCGGGATTTTTCAAGACAAAGGGTATTTTCGGGATTTTTCAGGGTAAAGGGCATTTTCGGGATTTTTCAGGGTAAAGGGCATTTTCGGGATTTTATTTAAGGTAAAGGGCATTTTCGGGATTTTTCAAGACAAAGGGTATTTTCGGGATTTTTTTAGGGTAAAGGGCATTTTCGGGATTTTATTTAAGGTAAAGGGCATTTTCGGGATTTTTCAAGGTAAAGGGCATTTTTGGGATTTTTCAGGGTAAAGGGCATTTTCGGGCTTTTATTTAAGGTAAAGGGCATTTTCGGGATTTTTCAGGGTAAAGGGCATTTTCGGGATTTTATTTAAGGCAACGGGCATTTTCGGGATTTTTCAGGGTAAAGGGCATTTTCGGGATTTTTATTTAAGGTAAAGGGCATTTTCGGGATTTTATTTAAGGTAAAGGGCATTTTCGGGATTTTTCAAGACAAAGGGTATTTTCGGGAATTTTTTTAGGGTAAAGGGCATTTTCGGGATTTTATTTAAGGTAAAGGGCATTTTCGGGATTTTTTAAGGTAAAGGTGAAGTGGGCGCACCCAAAAATGCAGGTGAGCGCGAGGTGAGCGCGAGGTGAGCACGAGGTGAGCGCGAGGTGAGCGCATCCAATTTTAGGTGAGCACGAGGTGAGTGCATCCAATTTTAGGTGAGCACGAGGTGAGCGCGAGGTGAGCGCATCCAATTTTAGGTGAGCACGAGGTGAGCGCGAGGTGAGCGCATCCAATTTTAGGTGAGCACGAGGTGAGCGGACCCAAGCTAGGTGAGCGCGAGCTCAGCGCGAGATGAGCGCGAGATGAGCGTGAGCTCAGCGCGAGGTGAGCGGACCCAAGCTAGGTGAGCGCGAGCTCTGCGCGAGATGAGCGTGAGCTCAGCGCGAGGTGAGCGGACCCAAGCTAGGTGAGCGCGAGCTCGGCGCGAGGTGAGCGTGAGCTCAGCGCAGACCCTGACTCTCTGTTTTTTCTCTCCAAACTCCATTTCCGACTGGTTTTAAGCTCTGTAACTGGTTTCTGGGGATCCTTAGAACCCCAGCAGACCTCTAACATACCTGGAAATTAATCTAACCTAAGTTGTGAGGATCAAACCTCTTTGCAAACCTACAAATCCGAACAAAACACTAACAGAACATAATAAAATAAAATCCGGAAACAGACACTAACAACACCATGAATTAACAGAACCCGAATAAGGAAGAAGGGAACGGGGGGCTTTATCGGGATACATTAGATCTTCGCAGGAACATACTCCTTTAAGATGAAACCAATAACAAAAGCAAGCAGGCAAAATGCATAACAAAAGCAAGCAGGCAAAATGCATCCGAAGCAGGCAAAAGACCAGATCTGGTCCCGGGAGAGACTTATCTTTCTAAACATGGCCAAATGAATCTAATCTTAGATATGCTGTGTAAAAAATACAAGAGAGAACATTACCTTGAATGTTTCGAGACCCTAGAGGGGGGGAAGCATCTCCTTGAAGCACAAATGGTTGCCGGAGCAATTACTCTCCACACCCACAGCGAGGTCTCCTTCGGGTTTGATGAGGAAGAACACCCACAGTGAGGTCTCCTTCGGGTTTGATGAGGGAGAAGAGGAAGAGACGAACGGGGTCTTCAAAAGCCGAACAAAGAAGGTCGAACCAAAAAAAATGCAGAACCCCTGCAAATGAAGGCTGCTGGAGCTTTTATAGAAGGAAAAATGGGCATCCGCCCACCTTGGCGCCCAGCTCGCGCTGAGCTCCTGTCGCTCGGCGCGAGCGACAAAATCATTAAAACATTAAATGCCGCCGCGGGTTTGTTTAAAAAATCCGAAAATTAAGATATGGTCCCTGGGATATTTTGGTTTAATATTATTTTATTCAGATATTTTCAAATATTTTCAGATTGGTCCCTAGGATATTTCGTATGTTTGGATATTTACGGATTTAATCCCCGAGATATTTCCCTGCGCAACTCGCCACGTGTGCAGCTTTTTGCCACGTGCGCAGATTGCCGGTTTTGCTGCACGGGAATTTCATCAGCTCATATTTCCTTCATCCGGACTCCGATCTGGGCAAACTTAGTTTCATTAGAATCGTATCGGAGCCCTCCATCCCATGACCTAGGGGTAGGCCTCCGGATCGGATTTTAGCAGAAAGTCAACTTTTGGCTCTGCTCAAGTTTGACCGCCCGCAGAACCTTCATCCGGACCCCGATTCCTGCAAACTTAGTTGCGTTGGAACCGTGTCGAGATTCTCTATCCAATGACCTAGGGGTAGGCCTTTGGATCGGATTTTAGCAGAAAGTCAACTTTTGGCTCTGCTCAAGTTTGACCGCCCGCAGAACCTTCATCCGGACCCCGATTCCTGCAAACTCAGTTGCGTTGGAACCGTGTCGAGATTCTCTATCCAATGATATAAAGCAAGGTACTTGGCACGGAATTCGAGGAAAAGTCAACTCTCGGCTTTTCATTAAGTTTGACCGCCCGCAGAACCTTCATCCGGACCCCGATTCCTGCAAACCCAGTTGTGTTGGACTCGTGTCGGGATTCTCTATCCAATGGTATAAAGCAAGGTGGCCAATTTTCACTTGATCAAAAAGTCAACTTTTCACCCCTTAGGGTTTGACTTTTTGTCCAGGGTTTGTATTTTTTTTTTGGGAGCGCAAAAATGAGGTGCTTACACTTTCCTATTCCTCTCCTAAACCTCTCCTTTCCTTAAGTTTTCCTCTTCCTCTCTTAAACACCTAAACCTGTAACTCCTCCTCTTCCTCTCTTAAACCTCTAACTCTTCTTCTTCCTCTCTTAAACACCATCATTCATTTAGGTTTGGTCAAAGTCTATTTTGTCCCATATTTTTTAGGCTTATATTTTTTTAAGCTTAGTCTCAATATCTCAAGAGAATATGAGTTGGACCAATTCATCCAACTCATTTCTCTTTGTTTATATTTTTTTATTTTCTTTTAATCTTAAAACTTTTATTAACTTTGTTATTAAATTTTTTATTTATTTGCATAACAAACCCATTAGGAAACTTACTTATTTACTAAAAGAACCCCAAAATTTTAATTTATCATTGGTTACATGGCAGCCACCATAGCATACACGTGGCTCCCATGTGGCATCTAATTTCGGTTTTATAAAAATCCCCAAACTACCCTTTATTTCTTTTATTCATAACTTAGCCGTTTGAGATCCGATTTGAGCATGGTTTGGTGCATCGGAATTGGCTTAGAATTCTATTTATTATGGGCTTGTTATTTCAAAAAGATAGGTCCACTATAAAAACCTCGATTTACGTGCCCACATATATGCTGGTTTAAGATATGCGTCTTAGGCAATTCTATGGTGCAAAAATGAGGTGCTGACAATTGGCATGAGAAGTTGCCTTACGCCCTGCATGAGTATCGGACATCGATCAGGACATCAACTAGGGCAACTCCCTTCTCCGTTGTATACGGAATGGAAGCAGTCCTTCCTGTGGAAGTACAGATTCCTTCACTCAAAATTCTGAAGGAGACAGAGATTGATGACGTTGAGTGGGAAGAATCAAGATTTGACCAGCTGCAGTTCCTTGATGAAAAGCGAATCAAGGCTTTATGCCATGGCCAACTTTATCAGCAGAGAGTAGCACAAACTTACAATAAGAAAGTAATACCACAACGCTTCAAGGTGGGAAGTTCAAGCCGAACTACGAAGGACCAAGAAGACATTAGAGGGAAGTTCAAGCCGAACTACGAAGGACCATTCGTAGTTCACAAAGTTCTGTCCAGAGGAACCTTAATCCTACAAGAGATGGACGGAGCTATATTTCCTAAGCCAATAAATGCAGATGCAGTCAAATTGTATTATGCCTTAGATCGTTCCAATTGGGAAATGAAGAGAGGCCGTTCTTGACTCTTCCCTTGATTGTAAATCCTTCCAAATACCTAAAAATCCTCCCCTTGTTGGACACTTTTAAGCCTTTAATATTTCTTTTCAACCCTGCCCATGTGTTCTACACAACGAACTGGGCATTCTTGACCCCAAAAAATGGAAAAAAAACAAAAAAACAAAAAAACAAAAAAACAAAAAACAAAAAGAAGAAGAAAGAAAAGTTGCCAAAAAGAAAAATTGTGAAAAGCGATTACAAAGAAAAGTGAAGACAGAAGAAAAGGGAAAATGTGAAACCCATAAGGGAAATAAGCTAGGATGTAAGTCCCAACAACAAAGTAGAGCACTGTGCAAACCAAAATGTTAAAACCTTTTTGAGCCACTTACCTTTCTTTCAAACCCCAAACCAAGCCTACATTTCGTCCTATCTCTAAGACCTCTCAGATCCCAAAAAGAATGATCTTGGGAGAAATAGTCAAATCCATGTTTGTTGGTGATGATGGAATTCTGCATTCCCTACAAAAATTAGGACACGGTAAAAACCTGAAAAAATGGCATTGTGCGCAAAAAGGGTCAGTCGTGAGTCGTAAAAAAAAAGATATGGAGAGTTGGTCACACCTTGATTGGACAGAAGAAAGCCTGCAGAGAGAACAGAGAAAGGAGGAGTAGTGCACTGAGTAAGGACAGAAAGGTAATTTGAAGGGCCCAGACTGACAGGCTACATTTGAATCAGCATTTCACATTGGCCCGTGATGACAATGTTGCAAAAAAAAATTACCAAGCACACTAAGTCTTGTCTGGTTTAAGGACTGACCGTTGTGACAAATGCAAACCCTAGCACACATTGCCACATCTGTGTTCTTTTGTAATTGTTCTGTTTAACTATTTCTGAATCCCCCAGTAGTGCTGCTAATCTCTGAAGAGGAGTTCATTACCTTAACAATTGCAATTTCCGTCTGTGATGAGTAAAGGGCTCAAAAGAAATCAAAAAAGAGAAAAATCAAACCTTGTGTGTATTCCCTAGTGGATCGATAGCTAACATTTTGTTTCTTTTTTCCTCATAGGTTCAAATAGGGAAATAATTAGGCATGTAACAAACACAAGAGAGGTATTTTGAGGAAGGAAACGGATGCTCTTTCTTCTAATCCATAGCGGAGATCCCTCTCTCATAATCCCCAGTGGAGCTCAATGGAAAGAGAATATCCAAAAACTCCCCAGATTCCTGGAAGCATATGATATCCCCTCATGAAATCCTCAGCAGAACTTCAAAAGTAAAAGGAGGTATCATAGCAATTCCCAGGGAGTCACTTCAACTCAAGTGGTAACCCATTATCTCCCCATGGAGTAGCTTGATCAGAAGTGCCACAGAGGACCATCTCATCCCCCAACAAATCTGTTCACCCCAGGGAAATGCTCAAGTCTCCCGAAGAGTACTGCCATTGTAGCCCTTCAGATCCCCACGGAGTTGCCTAATCCAGTACCAAGTCATGTCAATTCCCAGCAAAGTTTTGCATTATATCCTCAGTGTAATTTCTTTCCCTGGGAGAGGGCCATTCTAGAAAGTTATAAAGAAGAGTCCCTAGATCCCAGGCAGACTTTGCAGACCGAACTGGCACCTGATGCAGAGA
This sequence comes from Buxus sempervirens, assembly GCA_947561395.2. NCBI lineage: Eukaryota > Viridiplantae > Streptophyta > Magnoliopsida > Buxales > Buxaceae > Buxus > Buxus sempervirens. Next base: position 17,177,251 of record OX387190.1, on the reverse strand, counting down.
AGCAAAACAGATGTGAACAGAAAAGAAGAGGAAGGGGCTCCTCCTCAATCCCCAGTGAAGTTGTTCCAAAGCCTCATTACAAAAAAGGGTCCCTGCGCCTCCAAGACTTGAAGAAAGTGTAAGGCTAAGGAACAATGGGCGAATTTGCCCCTGTTTGTAATTTTTGATTTTCCACTTTTGTAAATAGAATAGGATAGAGTAGGTGTGCGTGGTCTCCCAAGATAGTGGACAGCAACGAGAGAGCCTTCTCCCATCCTCTTACCCTCACTCCCAGTCCCCAACCTTAGTCTGGCCAAATTGTTGAAAAAAAAACTCTAATAAGTCCCAAATCTAAAAGAAGAGCAGAAGAAATCAAAGCTGAAATCACCAAAAAAGCTTTAATGGAACAAATGAGAAGAAAGAACATTATCGAGTGTCTTGCATCAACACCGAAACAGGCTGATGAGCTCAAATCCAATCTTATCTCCTTTTTCAAAACATAAACTAAAAGCTAAGGAGATGACCTACTGAAACCCAGAAAGGGTAAGAAGGCTTCAAAGCCAGGAAGTGACACTCAATCATTGAGTACTTTCCTTTCACTGAAAATAACTTAAAGATTGAGCTCGTCGACCATGTCGACATAAATGCAAGGCGCAAAAATAAGGTTCTTTTTCTTCTTTGCCGTTCATCCCCAAGGTGACTCCGGCAAAAAGGGGTAGCTGTTAGCACCTGATTTTTGCACCCCCAAAAACGCTAAAAATAAAAGTTGAAATTGAAAAGTCAAACCTAGAGGGGTCAAAAAGTTGACTTTTTGATCCAGTGAAAATTGACCATCAAACTTCCTCTCAATTGATAGGGAATTCCGGCACGATTCCAACGCAACTGAGTTTGCGCAAATCGGAGTCCGAATGAAGAAGTTATGAGCTCATCAAACTTGCGGGGAGCAGAAATTGCCACTTTGCTCAAGCCCAATTCAACTGCCTAACTTGATCCCATTGGATAAAGGATCTCAACACGATTCCAACGCAACTGAGTTTGCTGGAATCGGAGTTCCGAAGAGTAAGATATGAGCAAAACTGCATTTCGGGGAGCAGTTTTGCACTTCTGCTAAAAAACCCGAATTTGCCACCAAACTTTAGCTCAATGGATAAGGAATCTCGACCTGAGTCCAATGCCACTAAGTTTGCAAAAATCATAGATCAGACGGAAAAGTTACGGCTGGTCAAAGTTTCAGGAAAACTACCGCGTGGCAAAAGAGCTGAAAAAGTTGAAACAAATAAATATTGGAAATAAAATAATCTTTTTATAAAAAAATATCTTGATTTTTTTATATTAAAATAATCAATAAATCGGACAGAATCCAAATTATAAATGAAATTAGAAAAGTGGTTTGAAATCACACATTTTAAAAACGTGCGCGTCCGCATTTAAAGTGCGGTTTAGGCCAAACCGCACTTTAAATGCGGATCAAATCTTATCTTCGGCGATAGCTAGAAGATTCGTGAAGATTTGCGCACATGGGCGGCGCGACCGAACTTTAAGTGCGGTTTTGAATTTTTTGCCTATAAAAGAGGGCCCCAGCCCCCATGGCTTAAGGTTGGCCCCTCCACTTCATCCCCACTTTGTTTCCCGCATACAGCAATCCCCTCCACCCTACTTCATTCTCCAAAACCCTCACTTATTCCCATTTTACCCTTCTTAGCCTATCTTGTTCACCTTTTCTCATCCTTTCAACCCCTTTGAAAATTGAAAGAGACCCTTCTTGAAGCCAAGGAGGACCTCCCAAGCTACTGTTCTCACCAGTTGGGGGATCACAACATCATCATAAGTGAAGGTAAAAGCAAGGTATACACATATGTTACTTTCTTTCTTTTTTTCCTTTTTTTGATAAATATTAATATGAAGTTTTTTGGTTCTCTTACTATTGAATAATCTATTGCTTATCAGTTACCACTTGTTTCTCACCATTTGATACTTCTGTACATGGTACTGGACTCCCCATGGTGTGGGAGGAAGATCCCATTCGAAGGGTGATAGGAGAGTTATGTTGGCAAAATACTAAAGAAATATCGTCCAAATAAATCCTGTTTAATTGCTTTTGTTAATACTCTTTTTTATCAGGAGGGGTCCGTCATCCTTCATATCATGGTTGTATCCTTAATCTCTAATCCCTCTTTCCCTTCTTTTGTTGATGTCTTACGCCTACATGTTCATATCATAGGTTCCATGTCCTTTTGATTGCCTTGCATGAAAATATAGAGTGTGTTGTTTGGTTCATCCTTAAAGTATGCATGTTAGCCTCATGTATGCACACACACACTCCTTTATTTTGGCATAAGTAGGAGGCACGCAAGGCTTCTTCTGATCATTTCTTGTGCGTCGCATGTGTTGATATATAGCACCATTTCTGGTGTCAACTGGGTCTCAAGGCACTCTCGGAAATCTGGTAGTTGTTTCTTAACATCATCACACACACACAAATCCCTCAGGGTGCTACCATTATCCCTCACATGTATGTTTACTGTTATATGTTAGCTTGAATGTTTCCTTTTCTCATAAGAACTGCTTGGTTGGGAATGTGAATGGATTGGTCAACTAGATCTTGGCCATGACCTTTGGGGTCCTCTCTCATTGCTAATGGAGGGAAGGAGAAGGATCATTGCTTCTTTTACTTCCAGTCTAAGAAACACCAAGAAATGAGAAGTTTGAGCCAAAAGTGGGCATCAATGCCATTGTAAGCATGCTTCGGAGCCGACAGCAGGTCGCGAACCACCATGGGAACCAGGTGAACCAGACCTTGTTGATTTTTGGCCATTTTTCGGAATTCGGGCCGAATCGCATATTCAGCGCGGTTCGGGCTTGACTGCATTTCATATGCGGACAGGCTAGAACCGCATTCGATCTGCAGTTCTGCACAGTCCGCATTGCATATGCGGTCAAATTTCGTAATTAATTAAAAAATCAATTTTATTTGATCCGGTTGGACCCAATCTGACCCGTTTCGATGCAGTCTGATCCTATTGGGTTTTGGGGTTGACCCAAGCCCATTTTGAGATAGTGGGCCTATTTGGGCCCACCAAGGCTTTGTGGGCCTTCCAACGGGGCCCGCATTTAGTCCGACCCATACCAGGGTCCATTTGACAAATGGGCCCAAGGCCACCCGATTAATTGCTCATGGGCCAAGACCGAGCCCTTTGGGCCCTAAAAGCCTCAACACACTTAATTAACTTGCATGTTTTAATTAACCATTAAATCGAAACAACCAAATCCAAATAGGGTTACCCAATAACCCTGATTGGGCCATGGGCTCAAGCCCAACTTGGCATTCCCATGGGCCTTCCAACGGGGCCCATACCCGATTCACTTCATTTAAAGGATAAAGAAGATAAAATTAAGTAAAATGGAAACTATACCTTCTGAGGCCCCCACTCAGCCCAAATAAAGTATGCATGCTGGATTAGGACAGGGTGAGATAGTTGACTCAAAACCAGGGAGACCCGAGGGACCCGTCAAATCGACGGGGCGGGCCGGGGTGTCTTTGGACTTCTCCGGACGTAACCGAGAACTTGCCCGAATCTCTAAAAAGCCATAGACCAGGCCCTGCTCTGATGAGGCTTGCTTTTCTGATCTGGCCAACTTTCATCTGCTTAAAGCTGATCTAAATTTAGTGTGCTTCCTTCAGACTCAATGGGTCAAGGCCCACGGCTCTCAGGACTCAATGCATGGATTTGGGGTGGTACCCCTGATCAAAGTTAGGTTGGCTTCCTAATTTAGGGCTGAGGTAGCCCCGAGTCTAGGGTCCACTCAAATAACGCAAAAGGAGTCAAGGTTGTTGCCCCTGATGGACTCTTGAGTTTTAGATTGATTTTACTCCTCTTAATTCATCATTCATCACAAAAGAGTGTGTATCAGAGATGTAGTGTATGACAAAGGGTACCCAGCACGAGACATACGCCTACAAGGGTATGAGCCAAGTCTAAGACCTTCGCGTACCATGGCAAGAAACCAATGGTGCTATAGGAATCTAGGAACCTGGAGGGATGTTTTACCTTGCTTTCCCCGTCAAGCCAGAGGCGCATGAGGCTAATACCATCCTGAAATTTTTTTATAGGTAAAAGAAGGGTGGCTGCTAGAGAGATCTAGGGCTGTAGGATTAAAAGCATGTCATAGATCTCATTTGATTCAGATCACGCACGCGGGATCCCTCGTGCATGTCACCCCACGTAGTTCATATCAAAGCATGTAAATAAACCATAGTGTGCATGAGTGCACATGTGTGCAAGTGGTTGAGTGCGGTGCACTAGACCAGGTGAGCTGAGTCGACTCGGCCTTATATAGTGAGGTAGGGAAGTGAGTATGCAACAAAATGCACTAGGAAATTTCCTAAGAGGGTGGAGGGGCCACGAATGGTCCCGCTTAAGTTCCAGTCTCCCTAGGCGATTAAACTCCTTTGTGACAGAACTTTCCTAGACATGCATGTTTACATATCTTCCGCACTACTAAAAAAGGTAGAGCCTTTCTTTAGGCCAACAAAATTTGGTTAACCAGGACCCAACTGGGTTGGGTAGTCCCCAATGGAATAGCCAGACTGTATGCGCGTCAATCCGCGGCTCACGTGGGGGACGGTGATGTGATCACCTTCCTTTCTGGAAATACCCGGTGCACTCTCCAGTGAAACCGTGAAGGATCATACGCTTCCAGGATCGGGATATCGGATTTTGGATAAAAGGGATTCGGGGAGTCGCCATTGCCTGATGGGGTGCAAGCAGACACCTGGATGACTAAAAGGTTTTCTACTGGGTGCTCTGCGCATCGAAATTCTGAGAAAGTGCCCAGTTACGGTTTGGGGAAGTTCGTAGACACCCCAGTTTGCCCCATCGGGTGACAGGTCCCATGGGTTATCCTTGGTTAATCTTGAATTGAGTCAACTCACTTTTATCTCACCCATCCTATTCCAACATGCTCATTTGATTAAGTCTTGGTGGGACCACATGTATGGTGTAGGTCCCTTTATTTTGATTTTATCTTTTTAGCTCAGGTGATCCGGGTCTGGAGTGTGGGCCCCGTTGGAAGGCCCATCGGTGTTCAATTTGGGTCCACTAGGCCCAAGGCCCATCTTGGGTTATGGGATGACCCAAAAACCCTGTTGGATTTATTAGTTTAATTAAGTTTGATTTTAGACCAAGGGAGAGGAGATAGAGGCTAGGGGCCTTTTCCTCCACTTTTGGAGTGAAATCCCTGGAGCTTAAAGCAAGGGCAGCTCAAACGTTTTGGGGGCCTTAGGCAATGTCATAAAAATGAGGCCTTTTAATTAAAAAAAGTTTAATATTAAACCATAAATTTATTTCTTGCCTTTTTAAATGCAAAATTAATTATTAAACTTTGTATTCAAGTTTAGCCAATAAATCATTTTCAATAGATAAAATTGCTCAATTGTAAAGCAATTAGTGCCCTTATTGGTACTTTGTCTCAATGCATGGGTAACAACACCTTGGCTTCCAGCATTCAACAGTCAGAGACCTCTTTTGGTAAATCGGTAACGTGCACTCAAATATTGGTCTGAAGGCAAACTCAATAGCAATGTCACTCTTTGATTTCAAAAGAAAATAAGGAAAGAAGATGGGTGTTTGTTTTTCACAAAAGATAGAAAACCTAAGCCTCCTTTTATTTTTTTAAAAAACGAGAGAGAGAAAGTAACCGGTTTCTTTAAAAAGCAAGAGAGAGAAAGTAATCTATTTAAGAAAGTAATTGACTTTGTTTGTTGCACATGTTCGTAATAACGGTAATTAATAAAGGAAAAAAATCAAACAAAACAATGTAAATAATAATGTTAATATATAATAACGGTAATAAAGAAAAAAGTTTAAAAAATGGGGGGCTTTACTCCTTAAGCTGTAGCCTTAGTGAGGAATGGGATCCACCAAAAAAAAATATTTGCCTTAGTAGGGGCCTTCATAGTTGGGGAGGCCTTAGGCAGTGGCCTTAGTGGCCTACTCCTTTGAGCCGCCCCTGCCATAAAGAGGTCAAAAGTGCCTCATTACTGTGTACTAGAGGTTGCTCAACTTCCACATTCGAAGAAGAAGGTGAGGGACCCAAAAGGTCTTCCTCTTTAGTCCAATTCGGCCACACCATGATGCATACCCAAGCAAAACACGAAATCAGCACATTTAAGATGAGGTATTTTAAGATTACAAGCATGAAGAAAGGCTATGTGAGTATGTCCTTAACATGGAGTGTACATGGATGTGGTTAAAATGATTAAAAGGGAGAAGAAGGGAACCTATCATGATTGTAAATGAGACTTCATGTAGAGGTAAGGTGCTTAGCATGTTTCTATGGATTATGAAGAGTCATTCAAAAGCAAGAAAAGGGAATAAGCATGGAACCCTTATGGTGTGGTGTGAATCATGCCTTCGTGCACATGCAAGACAATAAACTCATATAATCACATCACATGAAATAAATAATGTTAGAATGCAAACTAAGAATATAATCAAATATAAGAAAGGTAATGGGGGTTTAAAAGGATACATTAGACATAGGGAGGGAGGAGAACATGCTCTCCTTTAAATAATGAAAATAAACATGTGAAGTGGCATTAAGGTGAGACCCTAAGTAAACTACCATGGTCTCTCCTCCTCCCCCTCTTGATTTCGAACACTTCCCCTTACCATGGGAGTTCTTCCTTAAGGAAAAAGTGGTAGAACATGAAAAGAAGAGAAGAAGAGAAGGGAAGCATCAAAGGAGGCATGAGTCTCATGGCACAAACTTCTAAACATGCTCATATTACCATAAAATCAATATATTTTTTTACATAAAAAGTGTAGAGGAGGCTCACCTTGGAGGGGAAAGTCCTCTTGGTGTCACTTGAGGGTCTCTTGAAGTGTAGATAGCAGCTTGGAACACCTCCCTTCAACTCCCAAGTGCTCTTCTTTGGCTTCCTTCTTGGTTAGGATGAAGAAAGGGTGTGATTTAATGGTGATTTGAGAGTGTTTGGAAGAGGTTAGAAGGCTGTTCGGAGGAGTTTGGTGGTACTTTGAGGTGGTTAGAGGAGGGGGAGAAGGGTTAGGGAGAGAGGTCTTGGAGAGTGTGTTGAGAGAGGTTGGGGGGGGGGGGGGCCGGGAGGGGTCTTGGAGAGGGGGCCTATGTGCATGTTGGGAGGTGGAGAGGAGGGTCCTATTTATAAGTGAAGTTAGGAGAGGTCTTATTAATGAGAGAAATCTCAAACATGATCTCTCATTGATATTTGTGTTTTGTCCTTTAATTTGCCACTTGGCAAACGTGGTTCACATATTTGCCATGTGGCCAGTTTTCTCTCATGATCTCTCATTAATGAGAAAAATCTCCTCCATGTTCTCTCATTAATGAGAGAAATCTTATCCATGATCTTTCATTAATGAGAGTAATCTCATTCATGGTCTCTCATTAATGAGAGATCTCTTATGATCTCTCATTAATAAGAGAAATCCCATTCATGATTTCTCATTAATGAGAGAAATCAAGATATTTTCTAGTGTTTTGTCATTTCCCTATTTTGTCTTTTCGCACTTTAATTTGCCACTTGGCAAGCGTGGTTTGCACATTTGCCACGTGGCCAGTTTTCTACATTTAATTACAATTTTGCCCTTGAGAGTGTTTTGACCATAACTTCTTTATCTAGACTCTAATTCACACAAACTTAGTTGTGTTGGAACCGTATTGGGATTTCCTATCCATTGGCATAGGGTATGGTGATCAATTCAAGCTTAGACAAAAAAGACATTTCTTGCTCCTTAAGGTTCAGACTTGTTTCGAGGTTTTGCTGTTTTTAGCACATTTTTTGGTTTGATCAAAATTTGGGTCCTTACACAAACAACCAACAACAATGCTGAGATGAAATGGTAGAGCACATAGTGAATTTTTTCCTAAAGTAACATATTGGCACCAATAGAATGCAGACAGTGTATCTCCCAAACGTACAGAAGTATTTTATTTGTTATAGAACTTAAGATAATTAATGGGATGATCAAACTCAATACAAACCACATTTCAAGACTACCAAGTTGAACAAATTAACCCCATTTAGCATACGATGGCAAACCCTACTCCACATTTTATCTAACAACTAGATGAGAAGAAAAAAAAACAAAAATTCTCTTCAACCCAAGCAATGGTTGGTTGAGATCCAAAGCCAAGGGCTATGGAAGGGCGATGCTATATGACGATGACCAAAGAGGAGGAGTCGCAATTGCTAAAAGAGATGGGGCGTCGAAGGATGATGCCGGTGGTTATGTCATGAAGCCAAGATTAGTACATCTGGTGGTGAGATCTTGGTGGCACTGAAGGACTCGACAGTCAAGCTAAATTGGAACAGAAATTGCCTACTCATGCAATTTGTAATGCCCTAAACCTGGGTCAATGCAAACCAGCACCTGACCCGAATCCGATTCTCTACTGTAACAACCCGAATCCAGCTCAACAACCGAATTCGAGATGCTACTGGGCCCATATCAAATCAATCATCATAATAAACCGGACTGAAAAATTAAATAATCCATTTATCAATAACTATCAGAGTGCGGAAACATCAATGTGGGGAAGTGTAGCCTAACATCATCATAATCATGGAAATAAATGAAACCATCCAATCCAAATCATCAATCAAGTCTGGTATCAAAGTGTTACTAAAAGCTCTCAATCTCTCAGATACATCAAAACCAAATAATTAAAAATCACTGTCAAAGTCTCATAATGTCATCTCTCCTTGACCTCAGATAAAGTCAGGATAATAGAACTCCTCCGGCGAAAATCAACTTGCTCACTCTGGAAATCCCCACTAGGATCCCCCTCTCGCGTATTAGCTAAAAAATAAAATGAGAAGTAGGGTGAGATACGAATATCTCAGTAGGTAACACATACATGCTATAAATAGTTCATATATACAAAATAGATATTCATGCACGAATAAGCAGTCTCGAGTAAACAGGCTCGTATAAACATTCATAACGATCATGGAATACAAAACAACATATAAAACAGTTTAAGTATCAGTGAACAATATCATGTATATCAAAGATCATGATTCAGAAATCAACAACAGAATCCAATATAAAACCGGGATGCACGAAACAGTCACACCCAACCATAGTATCAAATACATGCCTCCAGCATGTGAACAGTATCAATAGTAAGTGTTTGTGATCTCAGTATCATTGTAAGACTCACAAAGAAAAGATACACGTTTGAGATGACTCTCAACCATATGCTATACCACTATGCGGCTTAGGGGCGACGCTACTAATGATACTCAAACCCGAGACATCTCCTTACATAAGAGCCGTAGTCATCGACTTATTGCACACGACTCAATCGAGTTGGCATGAACCACCAGCATGCAGCACCGTAATCAATACATGGAGATGGTCACTTATCCACATGTACAAGGAATCACCAGCGGAGCACCGGGGTGTCCCTCCAGACATAGGACCCTCCAGAGCAACCCAACTTGCAAAGGAAGCGCGTTCACACAAGGGAGTAACTCAACCCAAATGAAATATCCCTTAGCTATCTAGCCAAAACTATGGATCCAAAACCAGCTATGCCCACTAGACACCAAAAATCCCTAAGGACTAATATTTCTGTAAATAATAGTGCCTAGCGGCATATAAAGGTTAAATCTGTAATTTCTCTCAATACCGGGTTAACTAGGTTTGAAATTCTTATCTGGAAATTCTTTGTATAATAATCTGGTTGTCAATATAAGTTTACCTATCTCTTAGTAATTTATTCCAAATTTATAAGTCTATATATCATAAAACTGTGATTTTCTCATTGATTGCAAAACTTGGCAACTAATACCCTAAATACTTCCCTATTTTTATTTTTCTGTAAAACAGATATTTTGTAATTTATTTTAGTCTTAAAACATCTTAATTATTGATTAAAATTGGTTAAAAATGGTTTAGAATTGAATCAGGGATTAAATTTGCAAAAATTGGATTTTTCTACATTGAGCGCTCAGGATCGCCTAGGAACGCTCAGGCGGTCCAGGTCAGCAGTAGTTAAAAAATTAGCCTCGACAACAAATCAGTTAGCGTTCGACAGCGACCTAAAATTTTGTATGAGCGCCAAACAGTGCCTAGGAGCGCTGAGCACAGTAAGCTCGGCGGTCTACCAAAAATGTCAAAACAGTGTATCGAAACCTGATTTTTCAAGTTCAGAGTGATTCTAACATACTTATAAGATTGATATCAAGCTAAATACATATTTCTACAACATAAAAACATGCATAGAGATTAAACAAGCCAAGAACACAAAAACGATGGTGAAAACAGTGCTGCCTACCTCTATTTGTGCGTTCCTCCTCTTCCTCTAACCAACAATATCACCAACGCAAAGACACTTCCAAGCACGAAGAATCCAACCAGAAACTCTCTCCTTTTCTTCCTCTTCTCTTCTCCTTCTTCTCTGGTCGTTCTCAATCGCTCTTGGTCGTGCGGCTAGCGAATACAAGAGAAAATACGTTTAGGTATTCCAAACATATATCATTAGGTTTTGTGACTTATTTATATACCCTCGTATCCCACGCAACTCACATGCATTAAACTCGACACACATCGCCCAATCATATCACATCAACTTTAAAATATTAATCATACCTCGATATCTCACGATCAGAAGGTCCGATTTGCGCCAAACTCCTGATCTCCACTAATCACGATATCACCTACAGTAATAAATTATTTCCATCAAATATAATCCTCAAGAATATTATTTATTAATTTGGAAAAATTCGGGGTCTTACACAATTTCCGAAGGAAGAAAAATCCCTCCCCAAAAGCTTGTTACTTGCAATCATGCCACATAAAAACCAAGAAAATCTCCTTTTTTGTGTGTGTGTGTGTGTGTGTGTGTGTTTTTTTTTGGGGGAAAATCCTATAGATCTGAATATGGCTGAAACGCTATTTTTCAAATCACTCAATCTTCGTCTAAACAGGGGACTGTGGAAATGGCTTCATCAATTTGCGTTTGAGAAAATCATTGAAAGACTGAGTTCCATTCGTTTGATTAAAAATGAATTCCTAGAAAAGATTAACAATACATGTTAGCGAGGATGAAGAAAATGACAAACAAGGATTGGGAAGCAAAGTATCTATGTTGTCTGGAACCTTTTGCTCTACCATAACTTGTGCTTGAGGAGATACCTTTGTAGGGTGTGGCTCAATGCATCAAACATCAAGATGGAAGAAATGGTGACTATAAATTTGGACAATAAATAAAGAGAAACAAAAGAGGGAAATAATAGAAAAACCTTACTTGTCTTCCAAGTAGAAGTTTCACGATGAAAATGTGATCAGAGTTGGAGAAGTGCGGCCTAAAGTCGGGATCACTTGCAGAAGAGTAAGAGCACATAGAGGCTTGAGTGCTAAGATTGTCTTCTTTGAAACGGTGCACATGATGCATAAAGAGTTAATAGATGTGAACGAATAGACAGAGAGGCAGGAGGGAACTGTTTGCAAACGTCGAATGTTGACGAAAAGGCAAAGTAGGAGGGAACCGTGTGCAACCGTCTGGGTTTGAAATTCATTGTTACCACGTGCAACCGTCTGAGTTTGAAATGCATTGTACTGGACAAGACAAATATAACCCTACATTATTGAAGTTTTATAATGATTTGTGGTGTCATTCTGGGTAAGAAAGATATAATTTTTTGGCGCGATTCCCACGGGGCCTTATCTCGTTAAATATAGTATAGATTTAGTCTTTTAATGCTTTCCTTTGAGACAAAATGGAACTTATTTTAGGGGCTTATCATTTGCTAAACATAGCTCTCCAAAGTTTCTTTTTCTCCTTCACATCACAGTATGTTGCAGTATAGTATCAGTTCATGATAAGCATCCTAAAAGTAGCATTGACCTCCACATTCTAGGAGAATGTATACAATGTGAATACTACAGATGTCCCAGTGTGAAGCCCCGAATTTTTAGTAAATAAATAAAAAGAATTAAATTTGAATATTTGTAAAGATAATGAATTTATTAAAATAAATTGGAGATTATATATATAGTATATAATTAGGGTACTTTTCATCCATCCGGGATGTATAATTGATTAAGAATAATAAGGAGAATGCATTTGGAAAATTTGGAAATAATCCAACAGTTAAATATGAAATTATCAAGAGAAGGCTATTTTGGTCAATTCCTAATTAGCTAAATAATTAATTTGATTAATTCAATAATTAGTAAACTTGAGCAATTAGGTAGAACTAAGTCAGGTTTAATTTAGATACAAATAGCTTTATTTATGGTATAAAAGGGGAGAAAAGGACATATTAGTAATTGTAATTAATTAGGAGCCTTAGTTAATGAAAAAGAGGAGTTTTGGGGAGTTTCGTAAAATTTAAAAATAGGGGAATTAATTAGCACGAAAATTAGAGAAATAGGAGTTTATAATATATTGGATTTAAGAGGAAGGAGTTAGAAGAAGAATAGGAAGTTTCTAAATAAGATATGACTCCTATTGGGTGTGTATAAAAGAGGAAGTTTCATGGAGAGAAATTAGGGTTTTATCATTCTCTTTGGGTGGATCCATACGGCTGGAGGAGCAGAGAAAGAGAGAAAGAGATCGTGGAGAAGAAAAAGAACAAGGAAGGAGAAAGATCAAGGATTGGAGGCTTGGGAATTCTTCCAAAAAGCAAGTAGTAACAACCCAATTTTTTAATTGTTGTATGGTTTAGGTTTAATCGATTGGTTTAATTTGGAATTATTGTATGATGAATTAAGATGCAAAATTATGTATTTTATAAAGTAAAATTCGTGGGTTTGATTGATCATGGAAAAGGTTTATGAAAACTGTCAAACATGCATTAAAGTATTGATTTTCTTTAGGTTTTGATTTAGATTTATTGTAAATCTATGTTTAGATGTGTTTAGAATGATCTAATATGTTCAAAGGTTGAAAATATATGGTTTAAAAGTGATTTGAGGAGTTGGATTGATGTTATTTGGATTTTGAATGAAATTTCGCGAATTAAAGAAAAACCCAGAAATTGCGATTTTATATAGGCGCAAGACAGGTCACTTGAGCCCCCCTATTGAGCTCTCATGTTAAATACATGGGGCACTAGATACATCGCTTGTGAGATTTGTTGAGCACCCGTTTTGTTCTGTTTTGTTTCAATGACCGCTAGACACGATCGCTTGAGCGTCCAACCCAGATTTTTTGATTTATGGAAATATACCTAGATTTTGATTATAAAATGATTTTTGGACAAATCCAACATATGTGTAAAACCCTGGATTTTCCTAAAAATAAAATAAATAATTAAGGAATAAATTATAGAGGAAAATGCTAAGAAATATAATAGTAGGAAGGGTAATTTAGAGAGATATAAAGGTTAAAATAGGAATTTAAAGAGGAAGGGTAATTTAGTCATTTCAATTTGTTAAATTGATGGAAGAAACTAAGATAATTAGTTATTAAATCAACAAATTCAACTAGACAAAATCTTAGCTTTGTTGGATGTAAAATAATGAAATTAAGGCTTAAAGGGTGGAAAAAGGGCCTAATGGTAATTATACTATTTAGGGTCCAAAATGTAGGTAATTTGAGTGAATAATAAAAGTCTAAGTTCAATTTAAAATTAGAAATAAGATTAAGCACGAAAATTTATTAGGAGACCCTTTAAAAGAGAGTTAAAGGAGTTAAATTAAGAAGGGTAGAAGAGGGAATATACTAAGTATATTAGAATAAGCTTAACCTAATTAGAGTTGGATTAGTAGGGAGGCTATAAAAGAGAGGTTTAAAGAGTGTTTTAGGTTTTGAAAATAAGTTAGAAGGAGAGGGAAATTCGTGCATAAGTGATAGGAGCCAAAAATAGAAGGAGAGAAGAGAGAAAAGAAAGGAGGGATTAGAAAGAAGAGAAGTTGCAGAGATGGCCGGCCAGCCAACTTCGAATAGGAATATCCAACTGTTGGAATGGGCTGAAATTTTAGGATTTTGTTCTACTCATGGAAGACTTCATACTGGACGATGGAGATCTTAATTGGAGAAGTCGAGAGGGGTGTGGTAGAGCTCCAAAATCGGGCACAAGTGAAGTTTCTGAAAAATCTGGGTTCATCAAAAAGACAAGTAGCAAACCCTTGAAACTGGAGGAACTGCATGTGTTCTCGTGATTTTGATGTTTGATCGTATTGTTTTTGAAGTTGGATTTCATGGGAAAAGCCTATTTGTTTATAAAGAATTGTTTGGTGATTTATCTTTCTTTTAGAAATCAAGAAAAGGTTGATCATGACGAATTTAAACTTAAAAGGAAACTCAAAGATAAGTGGAAAGATGATGGGATTAGTTTAAGGTTGTCCCAGAACTAGTTTAGGATGGAAATTAGTTGTTTAGAATCAAAACAAGTAAGTAGTATGTATATAAAGTTCTAAAATTCCCGTAAAATGAAGAAAAACGGTGTTATAGCTGGAGCGCTCGATACACTGCTCGAGCGTTTCCTCAGGTGATAAGCCTTTGAAAATAATAGAACATGAAAACCTAACCGCTAGAGCAGTTGCCTGAGCGACCCTTTGAGCGACCAATTGTCAGAAATTTCTAAACTTGGGATTCGTGCCCAAATTCAATTTCTAATGATTTTTCTTGGAATTTTAATGTTGTAACACCTGTAAATAGGGTAATTTGAGATGTAGGAAATGACGGAATTAAATTCGGATAAAAGGGTAATTATTTGGGACAATAAATGTAATAAGAATCAAAGGATACTAGTTAAGGTAAACCTATGCACTCAAACCACTTTCATTAGGATTCTAGGTATGAGACCTAGCCTAACAAGTCATAATAGACCTAAATTAACTTCTGGAAAGAATCAATAACATAATCCAAAGGTTTTAGAGATTTGGGGTATTAGTTGGTAAACAAGGATTTAAAAGTAGGGATTTTAGGATGAACCAAAGTGTAGGAATTGGAGTAAACTTTGTAAGAAATAAAGAATAACCTGAATATTGAATTAGAAAGATAAACTAAGTATGCTCACACTAACATGACTCAAATCTGAACCTTTTATTTAGAATTTGTGAATACTCTCGTACTTTTCTTATTGAATGACATGGAACTTTGTTTAAGAACTGTTCAATGGTTATTTTGAATATCTTTTGGTTGGACATCGTGGTTTTGGAAATTATTGCTGGACACAACACTTGGGACATGGTTGTTGTGCACACGTGGGAAACGCGGCACGGGGTGATTCAGAGTCGCCATCGCCTGATGGGGTGTAGGCGAACACCTGGGTGCCTAATCTTGTCTATTTAGGGCTTTTTGGTCTGCGGCTTGAGATTCTAAGTCTTGGTTCTAGGTTGTGGATTGGGGAAGTCCGTAGACACCCCAATCCACCCCGTCGGATGACGGGTCCCGTGGGTTCCCTGATTTGAGTCAGCTTTCTCACTTTGGTTCTCACCCGATTCCTAATTCAGCATGCATTTTTGTTAGGTCTTGGTGGGACCACCTGAGTGGTGTGGGTCCCTTTAGTTGATTTTATCTTTGCTTAATTTTGGGTTTTCTGAGTCTGATTGGGTGGGCCTCGTTGGAAGGCCCACGGTGTCCTTGTTGGGCTTAGGAAAGCCCATGTGCCCTTGGCGGGCCTCTGTCTAGCCCTAGGAGGCCCTGTGGGCTTTGGATAATGATTTGGTTTTACATTGGGGGTTTAAGTTTGATTATTAAGTCCCTTTCATGTAGAAGGTGGGCCGGGTTGGTTTGTGGGCCCCTCAGGCGGGCTCACATGGTGGCCAAGTAGTTTTATGTTATCTTATTTAGTTTTGCCAAAGTGGGCTGGTCACTGGGCTTGGGGCCCGTGATCCAGGTTTTGGGCTTGAAAGCCCAGTTCCTTGGAGCTTAGGGCTTGCACCCTAACTCGGTTCGGTTAGCGGGCTTTTGGCGGGCCCGACAGGCCCTAGCCCATGGTCTCGGCCAAACCATGCAATTCATATGTTCATTACACATTACAAGGCACGGGTGGGCCGCATTGGGTTCGGCCCATCCGATTAGATTGGTTAATTTCACTTAATCTTGCTTAAGTTGCATGCTTTGGTGTTTATTGGGCTTGGTGGGCCCCGTTGGAAGGCCCACTAGTGAGCCAAGTTGGACCGGTTGGTCCAAGTCCCAAGTTGGGTTTCCGGGTGACCCGGAAACCCTGTTGGTTCAGTTGGTTTAGCTTCAAATCATTCAAAAATTAGGCAAAGGCTCAACCATGCACAAAATACACTTTCTGTGTGTATCCGGTAACTCAGGGCGGATACGCCTCGTTTGCAAGTGATCCGGCCAGATTAGCCGGATACACAGGGGCCATGGGTTATCCGGCCTGAGTGGCCGGATACACCCAGGCCTTAGGTGATCCGGCCTGAGTTACCGGATCACCCTGGAATGGCCTTTTTTGGGCTTTCTGCCATTCGGGGTGTTTCCAGGGGTCTTGTGGGCCCCTGGATGGGCCCACATTGGTTCAGATTTGCTGAAGAAGTCTCCTTTGGCTTCTTTCATGGCTTCCAGCAAAGGTGAAGGGGAATGGGGAGCATGCTTGCACAAAACTGCAAGGAAAATAGGACCCCACGTGGTCCTAATGGTGAAGAAGAAATTTGCTTCCAGGGAGGGTTCGTCCCTGCATGCATGGACCCAAGACTAACTACTTGCATACAAAGAAAACGAAAAAAAAACTATACTAGCATATGCCACAGGTAGTTCACAGCAACAAACCTATACTAACAAGAAAGCCTATACTAGCATTTTTACTTGAAGAGACAGAGAAAGGAAGAGCGGGGGGGTTACATATGGGGGTACATCAGATTGCAAGATAAGAGGGAACATGCTCCCTCTGAAGAACTTGATGTAAACCTATGGACAGCAACTAAAAGTGGTTAAAAATATGTTAAAATGAGACTCCCATGCTTCCTTAACAAAGCCTACGTGGCCCTCATACTGGTGGACGCATTCATACTATGAAAAAGGTGGTAAGAACATGGTTGCACCACCATGCAAGTGTTCATGCCAGGCAAGAGGAAAACAGGAGAAAAGATGACAGAAAAATCTAATTTTAATATATGTCAGTCCAAATGTAACCAGGAGCCTTACCTGATGGTCCTTAAGCCTGGGAGTGGGGTGGAGACACCTCTTTGGAGCTGGACAGCAGCTGTGGACCCTTCCTCTTGAGTACAGCAGCTCTCCCTTTCTTTCTTCTTGGAGTGTGAGTGGAGACGGGGAAGGAAAATGGAAGGTTGAAGTGGTTTTTAATGGCTAAGGACGGTGGTGGAAGGCAAAGGGGGTTGGAAGAGATAGAATTCGGGGTGGGCAGGTGAGAGAAGAGAGCAGGAGAAAGGTAAAAATCACAGCCAACCCCGGACTGAGCTGCTGTTTTGGTATTTATAGAAAACTTAATGTATCCAGCAACTCAGGCCGGATACACTAAGGCCTCTTCTTATCCGGCCTTCATGGCCGGATACATTGAGGCTCCTTTGTATTCGTTCTTCAAGTCCGGATACGAAACATAATCATTTGAAAATTAAATGCCGCCGTGAATTTGTCGGGCGATCGGCGCGGATCTCGCGTGAAAATCTTCTTGTATCCGGTCTTCAAGTCCGGTCATGAAGGGAAGCTAGTGTATCCGGTATTAAATACTGGATACGAATCGAAAAATTACGGATTTGCCCTTCGACTTGACCGATTCGACCGATTTGACGCTTTTGGATATCTGCGGATTGGCCTGTACGAATTTTTGATATTTAGGATTTAGTCCCTGAGATATTTTGCTGCGTTGGTCGCCACGTGTGCAGTTCTTGCGCCACGTGTGCAGTTTCCGGCTTTGCTGCTCGGAAACTTCGACAGATCATATCTCACTCATCTGAACTCCGATTCGAGCAAACTCAATTGTGTTGAACTCGTATCAGAGCCCTCTTTTTAATGACATGGGGCTAAACACTTGGCACGGATTCCGAGGAAAGTCAACTTTTGGCCTTCCCTTAAGTTTGACCGCCCGCAAAACCTTCATCCGGACTCCGATTCCTGCAAACCCAGTTGCACTGGAACCGTGTCGGGATTCTCTATCCATTGGGATAAATCAAGGCACTTGGCACGGAATTCGAGGAAAAGTCAACTCTTGGCTTTCCCTCAAGTTTGACTGCCCTTAGAACCTTCATCCGGACCCCGATTCCTGCAAACCCAGTTGCGTTGGAACCGTGTCGAGATTCTTTATCCAATGGGATAGATCAAGGTGGCCAAATTTTATCTGATTAAAAGGTCAACTTTGCACCCCTCAGGGTTTAACTTTTCTGCCGGGTTTTTACATTTCTGGCTTTTTGGGAGCGCAAAAATTATTCAGCCGAGGTTGCTTTTGGTAAATGGTTTTATTTTGTTATTCAGGTTACCATCTGCATGCTTCAATGAGACATCGACTTTCACGAGCTTTATATTGGTCATGTTGGTAGGTTACTTGTGACTCGCACATTGGAGTTATGATTTGGCCGTGTTTGAGGATCACTTGTGACTTGTACTTGCATTGGTATTAGACGTGCTTTTTGTGGGTCCATTAATCTTTGATCGGATTGGTATGGCCTCCGCGGAAGCGGTACCCTTTATGGGATTTTATTTGGATTATGGATTGTACTCACCAACCCATGCGTGGGTGGTCCGCATTGATGGTTGACGGAGGAGATGTTAGTGACTGCATGTGCGGGCTCCATCTATCATGTAAGTCATGATGTGGTGAACTATGGGGGCAAGAATATTCTTATTAAGTGGTTTCAGTTCACGAGTCCTATTATGTCACACATGTTTGTTGTGGATTGGTGTTTTTTATTGTTATATCATCGAATGATTATGGTTTTGGTTTTATCTTTCACCTCATGACTATTATTGTAAAATTATGGAC
Organism: Buxus sempervirens; assembly: GCA_947561395.2. NCBI lineage: Eukaryota > Viridiplantae > Streptophyta > Magnoliopsida > Buxales > Buxaceae > Buxus > Buxus sempervirens. The sequence goes on along the minus strand of OX387190.1, from coordinate 17,158,380 downwards.
TGTTTTACATCATGCACCTTGCTACTTGTTGAGATTTATTCTCACTCCAATTTCATCCCATTTTTCAGGTATTCTTGGCAAGGACGTCAAATCTTGGGCTAATTGTAGATGGGTAGTTTATATAGCTGTAGGTTGTTCATGGAATTGAAATCATTGTATATCATGGATATTGATTAATAAAGATAATTTGAATTCAAGTTTCCACATTTACTCTACTTATAAAGTTAGAAAAAGTTTTAAATTATCTAGTTTCTTTAGTTGCTTTGTTTGATTACCATAACACCTCGGGTTTGGGAATGGATCCAGAACCGGGGCATTACAATATGTACAAATAAGATTTGGGTGTTTATGAGTTGTTTTCAGTGGCTGAATAATTTTATAAAAATTATACAAGATTTTGGGTACATTCTACCGAAATAGGTCTTATTTTGGTTTGAAAGAAAATTCTTGTTCTAGATTTTGTTTAAAATCAATTTGGTTGATTTCTACACCTGTAAAACATTGTTTTAGATGTGATTCAAGTTCTGGAATTGGTCACAATGCTTTTATAACAAATTTGGGTACGTTGAGGTTATGTTTTGAAAATATAAGGAGTATTGGCAAGAGGTTTTGGATTATTGATTGAACATAAATATACTACTTTATATATGAGATTTAAATTTTGGATTAATACTCTTCCATATATCATGGAATTATGCATATGCCATGATGGCAATGTGAGATTTGTTTACAATCTGTGAAGGAGACTTGATTACCTCCTACGGGAGAAATGGGTTACCTCCTGTGTTAGCACCTGCGGGTGAGACGTGTTACCTTCTGTGGGGGAGATATAGTCCAGATCGGATTACATCTTGCAGGGGAGAGATCTCTTGTATGGGAGATGTAATCATGATGTGATTGTATCCTATAGGGGAGATGTGTGTGTGTTACCACCTGCAGATGAGACGTGTTACCTCTTGTGGGGGAGTGTAGTCCAGATGGGATTGCATCTTGCAAGGGAGATACCTTATGTGGAGGAGAAGTGATTCCTACGTGATTGTATTCTACATTGGAGATGGGTGTGTGAGTTATCACCTGAGGTGAGGGAGCTATCTCCTGTGGGAGAGATGTAAGTACTATGTGTTCACAATTTGCGGTTGAGTTATGCTATCTGTTGCGGGGGGACCTGCGGTTTAGAGATGTGCATTATCCTGCGAGGGAGATGTGGATACTGTAAGCACCTCATTTTTGCACCCCCCGAAAGTGCCAAGAATGCTAACATAAAAGTCAAACCCTAAGAGGACAAAAGTTGACTTTTTGATCAGGTGCAAATCAATTGCCATGCCCTATGTCAATGGATAGGAAATTTCGACACAATTCCGACGCAACTGAGTTTGTCGGAATCGAGGTCCGGATGAAGGATTTATGGGTAGATCAAGTCCCGGGGAGCAGAAAGTGACTTTCTGCTGAAACCCAGATTAACTGCTTTTTTCTGTCCCAAAAGAAAGAAAATGCCGACACGATTCCGATGCAATTAAGTTTGCTAGAATCAGGGTCCGGATCAGGGAGATATAGGCAAATTAAGATTCTGGACGCTGCTTCAACTTTCTACTAAAAATTTGAATTTGCTGAAAAACCTTGTCCCAATGGATAGAGGATCTCGACTCGGTTCCAGCGCAACTGAGTTTGCCAGAATCGGAGCTCGGATGAGAGAGTTATGAGTAGTTCAGTCTCTAGGGCAGAATTGTCGGAAGCTGCCCACGTGGCAAAGTTGTAGAAATCTGCCACGTGGCGAAGAAAGGACAAAGAAAAGAAAATATCTCAAATATAATATTAGTATTTTGAAAATATCTTGAATAAAATAATATTTTTTACAAAATATCTCATTTTTCATAATTAAAAAATAAAAAATTTTGATTCTCTCATTAAGAGAGAATCCAGTCAAATCAATCAAATTAGGGGCAAATCTGGAAAAAATCATTTTTTTATATAAAATAACTGAAATTAAATTTCGTTTATACATGAAAATGTGTATAACTAAAGTTGAATTTCGGTTCATAAGATAAGATTTCCCGGATTTTCTGAGATATTTTCCGACAAAATCTCTACTCTTTCATGATTGTATGTCGGAAATAGGTGTAAAACCCCGAATTTTCAGCAAATAAATAAATAATAACTAAATCTGAATATTGGGTATGTCAATAAACTTGTCAAAATAAATTAGAGAATAAACTTAGAAATCTCGGAAGAAATCGAGTGAGTAGATGTAAATTATCAAGGGAAGGGTATTTTGGCCGATTCATATTAATTATTGGTAAATAAATAAATATATTAATTAATTTATTATTATACTTGAGAAATAATGATAGAACTAAGTTGGGTTTAGATTGCCTATTAATAATGATATTTATAGCTTGATAAGTGGAATACGGGCATAATGATAAATATAGTCGATTTAGAGCCTTCAGTTGAGGAGACGAGAATTCTATTGAAGGATTTTAATTATAATTATGAAAGATCACAATGATAAGGAAGATCAGGAGAGTGGCGCAAAATCTGACCATTGGATCGTGGTAGATCGAGGTAAGAAATAAGTAAATCCGAAACTTTGTTCTAATTGGATGGTTGTCTAATGGGTGATGCATGTGCATTGTGTAGGATCATGGGATATAAAAGAATAGGGTTTATACCTTAGAGAATACGTTTTAGTATTTGCTATTGTACTCCTCTATTCGGGGTATGCGACGGCCGAAAGAGAAGAAGAACGAGAGAAAAAGAGAGAGACTGAGAAGAGAAGAGGAAGAAGGAGGGAGAGGAGAGCGTGATCTTTGGTTTCTCAGTATCCTAGGAGTGTTTTGAATTTGTGAAGAGAGGAAAAGATTGCTGGAAAGAAGAGGAAGAGGTGATCTCTCGTGAACAGAGGTAGGTAGCACGGTTTCTCGTTCGTTTTGGTTTCCTATAGTTTATTCGATTCGATTGCATGATTTATGGTTGTATAAATATGTATATAGATTGATTGTATGCTTATAATAATGTTAGAACTGTTTAGAATAGGGAAAATCAAAGATTTATACACTGTTTAGCCGTTTTCGTTAGAGCGCCTACCTCGGAGAGGTCGGCGGTCCTTAGCGCTCTTAGGCACTAGTACTAAAATTCTTGGGCGCTGTCGACCGCTTACTGACAGAAGCTCGGCGGTCGTGTTTTGAACTACCGCTAACCCTAGACCGCCTGAGCAACCCTGAGCGGTCCTGAGGGCTCAAAACAGAAAATCCAATTTTTCGTATTTTAATCACTATTTCAATTCTAAACCATTTTTAATAAATTTTAATCATTACATAAGGTGTTTTAGGACCAAAATAAATTATCAAATACCCTGTTTTGGCAAAAAAATAAATAGGGAATTATTTTGGGAAATTAGTTGCCTAAACTTGATTTTAAATAAGAAATTCTAAGTTTAATGTAGATAAACCTTTATAAATTAGACTAATTAATTAAGAGACATTAATTTATATATCAGCAACCAGATTTCTACAAATAGAGACTTTATATTAGAAACCCAATCCTGTTGAACTACCTTTGATAAATCTTAAGTACCAGGACTAATAAACTTCACTGGTAAAACTTTAAACCAGAAACTAACTTATTGACATTAGAGATAGGACACTATATACCTTTAGGCCTCATTAGTTAATTGAATTGGTCTGCTCTAAGTTCCTCTACTAAAATAACACATACCTTATTATACTATGTCACCACCGCTAAATTCTATCTAAATTTCTTATTAAATAGCAAGAACCATATTATCCCTAAACTTACGTAAGTAGTAAGTATCTTATTACACCTAAACTTTATTCTCTAAATTACCTTATAACTTTACATAACCTTTAATTATCACATAACTAGACCGGGCCTTTGTGATTACAAACTAATGAATTGAATTTTGAACAAGACTTTGGATTAATGATTGAAACATGAATCAACATCAATATAAACAACAATGAAATACAGATTTCTGATATAATGGCTTGGTGGCCAGTTTTATTAATAACCTGCTTGGTGGCAAAGATGTATTGATTATTACCTGCTTGGTGGCAAAGATTATTACCTGCTTGGTGGTGGAGATACCCACTTGGTGGCGGAGACCTTAACCCGCTTGATGGTGGAGACCCAAACTGCTTGGTGGCAGAGATAGCCCGCTTGGTGGCGGAGACCCTAACCCGCTTGGTGGCGAAGATACCCGCTTGGTGGCGGAGACATTACCTCCTATGGGAGAGACATATTTCTTCTTGTGGGGCAGATGTATTTCCGATGGATTGCATCCTACAGGACCACATGGGGGATGGGTGTGTGAGTTACTACTGGAAGGTGAGGAAGCTATCCCCTACAGTAGAGGTAGATGCTAGGTGTTCACATCCTGCGGTAGAGTTATGCTGTCTCCTGCAAGGGGTACCTGTAGTCTTAGAGATGTGCATTCTCCTGCGGAGCATGTGTGGATACTATGTGTTTACATCCTGCAGTAGAGGTAAGCTATTACCTGAAGGTTGGCTTTTTTTACTGATATAATGATTGATTTTCAGATTGATGGATTGTTTTAGACGTATTTGATAAGATGGTTTATTTAAAAGGAAATATTGAAATGTCATAATTGAACAGAACTGCTATGAATTAATGTGAACTGTTAAAATGGAACATTATGAAATCATAAATAAAATGTAGAACTGTTATTTGGAAGACACTAATTGAAATAAACCAGAAACGATGGGGGTGTGAAATATAATACATTGTCCTTTAAATTGAAATGAAATGCACATGATTAATTTCCTTTAATTCTGGCTCCAATTCAATGTTTGTATCGTGATTATTCGTTTATCTTATTGACTGTAATTACTTGTCTATTTTACCGAGCTTGAAACCACTGTTATTTTCTATGTATATAAATTGTTTCCTCATGCATGTGTTACCTACTGAGATATTCGTATCTCACTCCTACTTTATATTCTGTTTTTCAGGTCATCTCGGAGAGGACACCACGGGTTAAACTGGTAGTGGGTTGAAGTATAGAAAATCCAGATGAAAAGAGTAGGATAATCTTATATAGTTGTATTTATTTTATTGGAGTCATAATAGATGATTTAGTAGGATATTAAGAGTTAGTTAATTTGTAGTTGCCTTTCATTTGATTAATTGATGTAATAGGAAGATCCATGTTCAAATGAATAATTTAAGCTTCCTAGCACTCTGATAAATCTTAGTTCTTTTATTTTCTATCTATGAGCTGATTGTAATGTACCACAAGTTAATGCCTTGATTCAAGTCAAAATAAGAAAAAAAAAAGACCCGAATTCGGGGCGTTACAATAGGTGTAACCGAAATTGTATTTCGGTTACACATAAATATAGTATAACCGAAATTATATTTCGGTTATTTCTTTTTTGTCTATAAAAGCTGTTCAGCAGTTCATTTGCGAAAGGTTGGCTATTTTTCTCACCTTGAGCTCTCCCCTCTCTCCTGCCCCTGCATGACCACCTTTACTCCACCCTTCCATTACCTTCCTAGCCCATTAAACCCCTCCTAAACCCTTCTAAGACCCTTCCTACCCTCTTATTCTTCATCTTGGACTGAGAGAAATGCAAAGGAGTTGCTGTAGAACTTGAAGAAGGTGCCCCCATTGGTTGTCCAATGTCAAAAGTGACTCCCACACCACTCAAGTAGATCTCCAATCCTCCTTGGTGAGTTTTATTACACATATGTAAAAATAGATGTGATTCAAGCATAATTTGTCACTAGTGTTCTTCATGGGCTATTATCCTTTGTCTTAATGTCTATTGGTACTCTTTTTCTTCTTCCCTTCACATGGGAACTCCACCATGGTAAGGAGGTGGTTTGATTAAAGGAAACAGGAGGTGAGTGGTCATAATAGCATGAGTTAGGGTATATATCAAGAGTATGTCCCTCATGATGCTAGTATTATCTGTTTGCTTTTTCTTTTAAAAAGAAGGGGAGTATGTTCCCCTCCTCCCTCTTCAAAGTTTAATGAACCCCATCAAAGCCCCTTTTTCCCTTCTTTAGTTGCTTGCTAAACTACCCATGAGCATGCTTTAACATGATGCCATATCAAGGAATGGATGTATGAACTTGTAGGGTTAGCAAATAAGCACACACTTCCACTCTCATGTTTATTATTTTGGATGAGCTCATGCATGTTTCTTAAGTCCTCTAAGCACACTTCATGTTGCATGTAAAACCCCGAATTTTCAGCAAATAAATAAATAAATTAAATATGAATATTTGGAATGTTAATGAAGTTGTCAAAATAAATTGGAGATTTAATATATAGCATATGATTTGGGGTACTTATAATTCATCCGGGATGTATAATGGATTAAGAATGACAAAGAGAATAAATTTGGAAATTTTGGAAGAAATCGAATGCGTAGATATAAAATTATCAAGAGAAGGGTATTTTGGTCAATTCATATACATTATCTGTAGATAATTAAATACATTAATTAAATTATTATTAGACTTGAGAAATGATGATAGGCTTAATTTGGGTTTAGATTGTCTGTTAACAATGATATTTATAGCTTAATAAGTGGATTAAAGGTCATTATTAAATTTGATTGGTGGATAAATACGGAACAAGATAGTAGTGCGATGCACCGGATCATGGAGAATAAAACAGGGTTTTATAATGCCAATTGTATTCGTATGTGTGTTTTGGTGTTGGTGTTTGGCGGCTACAGAGAAGGAGAAAACGAATGAGAGAGAAAGAGGGAGATCGAGAAAAGAAGAAGGAGGAAGAGAGAGAGAGAGAGTGGATCTCTGGTTTCTCAGAATTCCCGGAGCGTTTGTGTCTGTGAAGAGGAGGAGAAGTTGCTGGTTAGAGGAAGAAGGAGAAAAACTGTTTGAACAGAGGTAGGTAACATGCCCTTTTCATCGCTGTTTTATCGAATTCTAGCTAAAGATTACTTGATCGATGTAGGATTTCTGCTTGAACGAAAATTACATCTCTGTTTGATTCTCTTGAGCATCTAAACTATAAATCGATACAATTTTTGTTTGATTAATTTCGATTGGATGTGGAAGGTTTCTATAGTCGGTGAGAATGGTGTTGGAAGTGTTTTGGAAGTCAGAAGTAAGATCAGTCGAGAGAAGCTTGTGAATGTAGAGTGTGCGGCTAATTGTGTTTTAATTTGGTTGGGCGCCCAGGGCTGCTCACTGCCCTGGGGTAGGTGCCCATATTAAAGACCTTGAAAATTTGGTTGGGCGCCCAGGTCAGCCTCGGCGCCCAGGGTAGGCACTCCCTTTAAATGTTGCAATGTGCAGCTAGTTATTCTATTGAGCATACTTTGGGTTTTAGCCTATTAAACCTTACCAAATGAGTTAATTAAAGATTGTTTAGCGCTCAGGTGATTTTAGGAAATTATGGTGGAATAAATTTATGATATGGATTAGAGAATAACTAGAAATGGGGATCATTTTGAGTCAAATGTTAGCAAATGCAAGTTTAGTGATTTGAGATGGTTATTAATGAAATTCCTTGAACTGATTTTTACTTTATTGAATTAAACTAAAACTTATTAACTTTCAATTGCCTTTTTGACCATCATCAAACCATAATAATTTCTAATGCTTAAACCCAAGTTAAATTAATTTATATACGTAAATTTTCCTCCACTAAATCCAAACCTTAATAACTTTTGATATTTTAACCAAACCTTAATTAATTCCTATTACTTTAAAATGACCCCACCTTTACCATTAATCAATTGAAATTTTATATTAATATAATTAATACACTATCAGATCCGCACCTTGGCGCGTGTGTTATGGGTCCAATTTCCTATATGATTAAATACTTGTTTAACATTGAATCGGATTATCACGTAAGCATACTTTTCGGTACTGAATAAAATATTATGATAAATAAACTGAGGAACTGATTTTGGAACAAGACTTTGGATTAACAATTGAACGTGATCCTACTATGTTATAAATAGTATAGGAATGAGAATTATTTGTATATTGGCTTGATGGCCAGTTTTATTGATAACCTGCTTGGTGGCAGAGATGTATCTGTATATTACTTGCTTGATGGTAGAGATGCATTTGTATATTAACCCACTTGGTGGCGGAGATATCACTACAAACAATCAACCTTCTAGCGGCGTTTGTAAAATGCCGCTAAAAGTGAAAAAAACGCTGCTAATAACTTTATCGGCGTTTGCACAAATGCTGGTAATTCAGGTGTCGCTTATTCATATAGCGGCGCTTGTAGCGGCGTTTCGTGTAAAATGTTGGTATAAGGATTGTTTAATCACCGGCGTTTTTTACAAAATGCCGGTTAATATAGTTATTTTGCGGCAGTTTATAAACACCACTAAAAAAGAATTTTTGCAGGAAAAAACGTCAATTTGTTCCATTTATGGCATTTTGAAAACGCCGCTAATTTTAACATCTTGTTTTTAGGGGCTTTTATCCAAACGCCGCTGATTGTAATAAATAAATAGAAGCATTTCAAAAAACGCTACTAAAAACTCCATCTATGCTTTGTAGCAATTTTTTGACACTTGTCGAGTCCTGTAATATATAATAAAGTAATAAATTTACATCCATACACATTTCAACAAAGAAATCATCAATTTCATATATTGTAACTGTAATTTAACCACAAAAAAGTCATCCTCATAAAATAAACAAGTAAAAAAAAGTACACATAAATGTATTAATTACATGTTCCCACTACAAATTTAAAGGAAAAAGGTCAAAAAACATCCAAGACAAAGACCATCAACTACTTCCATCTTCGCTTATTTATCCGAAGGTTGAGTTTAAGAAGCACGTAAGTCAGAACCACCTTTCTCTATAACCTGCATATTGTTCCATAAAATCAACATAAGTGTATGTTAACAAATAAATAGCAATATATAATCACCAGTATAAATATGCGAAGATCATTCTCATGCTGCAGTTAAACTATATGCATAATCAGCATTCATTGATTCAATGTTGTTGGGAAAAACTCTTAAAACCTTATTAGAGTGCAGGTATAGTTAAAATGTACATGTGGTTAGACATGGTATTTATGAAGTTTTGTGATATGAAGATCTTGATATGGAAGCCAAACACATGTGGTTAGACATGTTTACTTCTTTGGCTTGTAAGCCAAACGCATGGGATAGTGAAAAAATTACATAATGGTCAACTTAAGTGCAGCTATTCCTTTCTTAATTTTACAGAACTTATTGGATGCTCATACATTACCTTTTGGAAAAAAAAATGAGCTAAACTGGAGTTGTTTACTATTGTTCAATCAATTGAAACACGAAAAGTTTGCAATCTGATAGAGACTTAAAGCTAGAACTATAACCAATCTTACTGATATCGGGTACAAAATGTGGTAAAATTAGCAATATAGTTCAGTGAAATAAAAATAATATGCAATCTAATGAACATTAAAATATAAACTTATTGGAGTTTTAGTCGTGAAGGAAAAGAAGATAATAGCTCCATTTTCTCAATACTTGTGAAACAAGAACTTTATTATGCAATGCACTAATCAATTTTCATGAACCAGCAAGCAAATGAAAAAGCTTAGATGGAAACCCGTAATGCCAGTGGCTAACAATCCAAGGTGCTTGGTAATGGGAAAGAGACGTGTGACACTAGTCTGATCCAAAAGCTTGTCCTGCTCCATATTAGAAGAACCAACTAAAAATCAACAAGTTGAACCTTATATCGACATAATTGTGTTTAGTCATCCAATATCACTCACCGGGACCTTCTTCTGAGTGACAACACAGACCGAGTCCTTTCCTCGGACACCGATCAAGGTGCTCCCCGAAGCCAACATTGACGGTTACAGGGAGTTTCTATCTAAATTGACCGAGTCAAGTGCAATCAAGGAGTTTATGCAATTAGAACCTCCCCAACACTACCTCTTGCTTTCCATTTAGTCCCTTTGGGCAAAAAATATAAAACTGTATCTTAAAAAATATGAGGATCAGGTTCTGCCAGTGCCAATCCTCCCATTCCAGAACTTATTTTTTTATGTATTTCTAACAGTTGCTAGTAGGTTCATGTAAGATTGTCATTAAGTTAAGCATGCAATGAAAATAAAGATGAAGACAACACAAATGAAAATAAAATTTTTAAAAGTGCATATTCTCATAAGGTAGCAAATTCTCTCTCTAATTAATTAATCTTGCAGGGAAGTGGAGGCACAATCTGGGTTGTAACCATTAAAGAAGAGGATGCACTGAATGAGAATACAGGATACCTAAATAACAGAGAACACAACAGGTTTAAGGAAATTGGAGAATTGATCCCAATTATAGGAACATTTGATCCCAACAGCTGCCAGAACACTGATCAGTAGAATACTGCCCCCAGAAAAGCATCCAGAACACTGATCCCAATTAAGGAAATTCTAGTATCTGCCAACAACTGCCAAAACACTGATCCCAATTAATAAAATACTGCCCCCAGAAGAGCATCCAATAGGCATTACATGTCCGAATGCTGGAACTTCTTATGCTTTTGATTAATAACAAAATTTGATAGGAGAAAAATAAACGGGAGTTACAAAACAAGTAAATTATAGGAAAAGAAGAACAAAATTTCTTTAGAAAAACAAGAAAAAGCACAAAATCACCCAAGACAATAACGTAAGTTTACAAAAGCAAACTCAAGAACAAGAGAAAACATCCCAAAGACATGTGGGATTCACAATTCAGGATTTTCCCCTACATCGGATTCATGTCAACCATTGGGCAAAACGCCCAGTGAAAACGAACCAGCAAACCTTGCTTCTGAGCCATGATTCCGAAGGGAACATCAGCCATGTGAACAATTGATAAGCCATGTGGACTAATTTTTCAATTTAAAAGCTGGGACCAGGAAGTGAGGCTTCTATTGTGCATGTGATTCTGTTTACTGTAATTCACTATCAGTAGAAGGAAAATTTCCTTTATTGACTGTTGCAGCTTTGGAACACATTTACATGTACACTTGGGAGCTAATAATATTTCTGCTCAGGGCTCAGCCCCAATTTTGGATGCTTTAATATCTACTCTACAAAGTGGAAACAATGAGGGCTTGGGTTGGTGTTTCAGATTCGAAATGCTTCAAGGTCTACCATGGGAGATCTGGAACTCGGTGGATGGATTTCTGAAGCTTTGCAATCATGGAGTCCTATTGAAGTTGGTAGGAAAATACTAAATGGCTAGTGCAAAACACTAACTCAGTTTCTACGAATTTGTGAATCAAAATGGAAGTTGTTCCAATCATTGAAACAGCAGATACAAGTGATCTGAATAATGGAGTGACCAGAAAGGGACTTAAAGCTGGCTCTGGGAATCATAACATCAGAACCTAATGGATTGTATTACAGATGGATATCATGTACATGAAAAATTGAGATTTCCAAATCAATGATGGTCCAATATCACAAAATAAAGTACCATAACACACTATAGATCTCGCCAAATAAGGATCTCAAGTAAGGCAGACCAGAAAAAGACCTAACTTTCCACATTTTTTATGCAAAGTAGCTGTAATCAGAATCAAACCCACATTCTCACACTGACAGCCCATGACTTTAACCATCATACCAAATTATGGTCCCAAGTCTAAATTACAAGATTGGAAAGGGTAAACATGCCTACTCATGAAAGATGAGAACTTGAGATATACAATGAAAGAGGAAAAGGAATCAATACCAAACAGAGAAGATCTCAATCAGTATAAATAAGAGATGATAAATTCTCATAATCAAGTGACCACAATATCCTATTTTGCTTTAGTAGTATAATCATCAATTGTGTCATGCTAACAAGAAAGGACAAGCATCTCCTATGCAATATTCGGTACTCTATCTATCACTCATGAAGAGATGATAAATTCTCATAGTCTGCAACTTAAGTACTTTCTAATCATTTTAATTATATAAGCTACCATCCACAGCCCCTTCACTACACTTGCCAGCTGAAAAATTTACATTATAACATTCTTTTTTCTAGCTGTAAATTATCGATTTAATTATGATGGATTAGAAAAAACACAATTATATAATTGCAATGAAGAAATAATACATGACATTTAGTTATTTTACTTGGCCTGAAAACTGCTCCATCATTGCCCTAAAGCGTGACATCTCGTTATTGTTCTCATTGAGGGAATGCTGCATTTGCTTCATTATCTCATCCTTTTGTTGTAATTGCTCTTCGAGCAATTTTATTCTTTCTGCTACATCACTATTTGACTGCCCAAAATGACTAGAAGATGCCCCAAAATAAGATTTGGGAGTTGGACCCAATCCACAACCACGAACACGACCATGTCTCTCAGGTCCCATTACTTTAGTAAAAATGTCCTCTGGGTAAAACTTGTCAAAACTTACATTCTTAGGTAACACCTTCCTAACTGCCAAGGGTAAAACTTGTTGCATTATAACATGGCAGTCATGACTTTTCAGTCCAAATATCTTGCGATCCTTGATATTGACACACCTTGCAATACTCGACGAGTAGCTATCTGGAACCTTTAAATTCTTCAAAACTTTACAAAATAACTCTTTCTGTGTTTTGTCCATAGAAAAGCATGCAGCAGGCAATCTTACTTTGCTCGTACCAGGCAATAATTGAGGATGAAGTTCGTGCCTAATACCCATATCCAAAAGGTCCAAGCGAGCTTTTATATTGTCCTTTGATTTCCCTTCAATATTCAACAAAGTACCTATCACATTATCACATACGTTCTTTTCAATATGCATAACATCTAAATTATGCCGTAATAAATTGTCCTTCCAATACGGCAACTCGAACAAGATACTCCTCTTCTTCCAGTTATATGGCATGCTTGGTATTTGATGGCTTCTTGATTTATTTCTTATATCATGCTTCCCAAAAGTATTTGTAGTTCCATACAGCTGAACCAACACGTCTGACCCTGACAATGATATCGGAGCTCTATTAACCTCTAAAGTACCATCAAAAGCACGTTTTTGTTTTCGAAATCTATGATTAGATGACAGAAATCGACGATGGCCCATGTAACACTGCTTTCTCGAATTACACAAATAGTGACTGCATGTGTCTTTATGGCAAGAAGGACAAGCAAGTTTTCCTTTTGTGCTCCAGCCAGATAAAATTGCATACCCAAGAAAATCACTAATTGTCCATAATATGGCAGCACGTAGCACAAATGTCTCTTTCATCGACGAATCAAAAGTTTCTACTCCAACTTCCCACAAGTCTTTTAGCTCCTCGATCAAAGGCCTCATGTATATGTCAATGTTATTACCAGGCCCAGAAGGCCTCGGTATAATCAATGACAAAATCATGTTCAGCTGCTTCATACATAACCATGGTGGCAAATTGTAAGGAATAAGTATTACAGGCCAACAACTGTGTGCGATACTCATGGTCCTGACTGGGTTGAAGCCGTCGCTTGCTAATCCAAGCCTAATATTCCGAGGATCTGCTGCAAAATCCGGATTCTTAATGTCAAAATGTCTCCAGGCTTGAGAATCTGCAGGATGCCTTAACATCTCATCTTTAGTACAGCCATCATTATGCCATCTCATGTCAGATGCAATTTTTGATGACATGTAAAGCCTTTGTAGGCGCGGTTTCAACGGAAAGTGGCGTAAGATTTTAATTGGACTCTTCTTTTCAAGCCCTTCTGAATGATTTTCTCCGGACATCCATCTTGATGTCCCACAAACATCACATGATTGTTTATAAGCAGACTCTTTCCAATACAACATGCAATCGTTGGGACAAGCATCAATTTTATTGTAACTTAAACCCAAGTCTGAAACAATCTTTTTTGCTTGTGAAAAATTATCTGGTAACTTTGATCCTTCAGGTAGTGTCACTCTCATCACATCAAGTAACATAGTGAATGATTTGTTACTCCATCCACATACATTTGATGTGAAATAGTTTGAGAATGAATGACAATTTTGTCTCGGTTTTACAACCTGGGTATAATTCTTGCTCAGCATCACGTACCAATTTATCAAATTTAATAGTTTCATCATTAGATGTACTATTTGTATCCTGCACTAAACCTTCCATTTCTTGTTCCGTGTGATGAACTCCAAATCTATCATGTAATAAAGCATCCATTTCATCACCCATAACATGTTCTTCACTTACATCACCGCTTGTATGACCTTGAACATTACTTGGTTGAATAATATCCTCCCCGTGAAAAACCCACTTGGTAATTGGTATAATGCCGATCAAACCCATTGCATATCATGTGTTCAATTGCAACAGCCCTTTCTTGGTATAACACATTGTTGCATTTCGGGCATGGACATTTCAACCTCCCATCAATATGAGCTCCATGAGCAAAAGCAAACGTAACGAATTCTTTTACCCCTTCACTATACTCTTTACTAACCCTATTTCATCAAAATACAGTATTTATTAGTCAAAATGCCCAATACTTTTATTGAAACAATTGAAATTACATGTATAATTTACCTAGACTTTGAAATCCAACTCCGATCCATAATTGGCCAAATTGGATGTACACCTTTTTTTATTCTTCTGAAAAAGGTCTAAAACAACAAATCAAATATGTTAATATCTAAATTACTCATTTGCTCTATAATAGAGCATGTCTAGATTGAATACTAATATAGCAAGTAGTTTATGACTACTAATGTATATAGAATCAGTTCCCCCTCTACGATCCCCAAAGTGGTTGCAGAATTGATGTTGCTCACATTGTTACTACAGCCTATGTTAATGGTTTAAGACACTATTAGTCTTCCTGAGAAATATATTTTTCCTGTCTCATAGATGTTAGTTAATGTCATGTTCTTAGGACAACAGTTCAAAAGTTTAGCCTTGTTTCAAATATTTTCCTTTACCATTTCTCTTGCCAAATAGAGAGTACTTGTGTAACGCCCCGGATCCGAGTCACATGAAAAACCCGTAACTCGTCTCCAGAGGTTATTATAAAACACAGGATCGCAATATCAGAGTGAAGGAAAAACATGAATACAACAATAACTATATAACAGAGTGCGCTAAAATATTCCCCAAACTAAAATAAAACTCACATGACCAAGTAACTACCCGCAAGTATCTTCCTCTCTAGGAGCAGCTGAAAACAAAACAAAACAATACGGAATGAGATACGAATATCCCAGTGAGCAGCACATGCATGCACAAATACATTTATTTCAGTTCTAAAACATGCCACGATTATAACCATGTACAATGACGATAATACGCATATTCCGAATAAGCCGACTAAACTTCAATAATCCAATTCATATCAGTGCGGGAAAACCATCAGGTAAGTCAAACAATAACAATCCGTTTCCAATCCCGAAGAATGCGATAAAATAAAGATTAACTAACAACAACATAGCGAATAACCATAATTTCGTATCTCAAGATGTAATTCCAGATACACCAATGTCATATAACACAAAGTCTTCTCATAACCATGCCCACGCCTCCAAATGTATATCCGGCCTACTCAGGGTTTCGGATATTGAAATGACTACGTCATCCAATGCAGGCCTACTCCTCGGGTTTCTGCATTGACAACCAGGCCTACTTAGGATTTCTGGCTGCTCTACACTGGCGGGAAGAACAATACCCAATAATCGGTAAACAATATTCCATGAACCATAAATACCAACAACCAGCGAATAAAACATATCACGTCAAACAAAATCAAATACCAACATTGGTCAATGTCATGACTATCGTTTAGTTGATAAATTAAACATGCCAAGTAGACACTCCACACCTCCATGTACACAGTTCCGGCCTACTCAGGGTTTCGGAAACTCTGAAATGACGGCCTACTCAAGGTTTCGTCATCCAATGCAGGCCTACTCCCCGGGTTTCTGCATTGACAACCAGGCCTACTCAGGGTTTCTGGCTGCTCTACACCGGTCGTGGCAACACACAAGGCCATGCAATTTCAACAACCAACAATAACATCACATTACTAAGCTTAGACTCTGGATCCAGGACAAGCTAGACCAAAACAGTAAAACATCGTATAATCTCAATTCCAACATCAAAGTAAAACCATTCATTCCACATC
Organism: Buxus sempervirens; assembly: GCA_947561395.2. Taxonomy (NCBI): domain Eukaryota; kingdom Viridiplantae; phylum Streptophyta; class Magnoliopsida; order Buxales; family Buxaceae; genus Buxus; species Buxus sempervirens. The sequence goes on along the minus strand of OX387190.1, from coordinate 17,142,315 downwards.
ATGTAAAACTCATCACAGTTCATCACCTGTCCCTCTGGACCAAATAGTATCTCAATACTTTCCGTATTTCTCATTTCCACAAACCATGCCATTTGAATACAAAACACAGTTATTTATAACAAGACAATACATTCAGAATTTTTCAAACAAATGAAACCAGAACAGAATAAGATATGATTCTAAACCGTCCACCGATATAAAGCAATATTCAAGTAAATCATTCCTGAAGTGCACCGTGCATTCAAAGGTGAACTAGCATGATAGTGTAGAGTTATTTCAGCAGAACAATATGGTTTCAAAACTGACTTTCAGAATAAAGCACATTATATAGAAGTGATTTCAGCATCCAAACTTCGACTAAACATAATCCAGCAAAATAGCTCCTAGATTCTAAATTTCGTTTTCATAATCCAAATCAATCAATTGAATGTCATAAAACCCTGGAAACACATTTTGGATGAGTGGAATAGTCTTAGGATCCCCTATAAGGTCACCATACCAAAAAGCAATCAATTCTGAGACAAAAAGTTCCGGACCTCAAAATATTCCAAGTCTGGTTAAAAACGTTGACTTTTGGTATATAATTTTTCTAGACAAATTTACAAGGAGTTTCGGGCTCAAATTTTGGTTGTAGTCTATTGGTGGGTAAACACATCTCCTAGAATTTTCTGGGCTCCTGAATCACTCATCTGGGTATTAAACCCAAACCAGGCATTTTGATTAAAACTGGGATTTAGGCATGAACTGGAAAGTTGACTTTTTATTGGCTGGGAATTAGACCTTGGAAGTATTTTTATTGGTTCCAAATGGGGGGTAAAACCTTATTTACATGTAAAGACTTAAGTAAATGGAGCAATAAATACACAGGACTTAAATGTCTTTCATGTAATTAAGGGGCTACTTTCAACAAATTCTGTAATTCGGCAAGTGTATTGGACTATGCGCTCACCTCCTGAGGTGGGCGCGAGGTGAGCGCCGGTCGGCGGTAAGGAAACAGGTAAAAATGGACCTACCGCTCACTCGATGCTAGGTGAGCGTGAGCTGAGCGCGAGATGGGCGTGAGGTGGGCGCGAGATGAGCGCAAGGTTTTCTGCTGAGCGCGAGCTGAGCGGCAGCCGGGCGTGAGGTGGGTGGTGGGTCATGTTTAACGGGGCGCCTACCTCTTAGGTGAGCGCCGGTGAGCGCGAGGTGGGCGGATACCCCCTGTGATTTTTGGTTCTCTGTTATTCCAAGATCTACAAGTCTGGCCGGTTGGTTTAGGTCTGTAATTGCTCCAATACACTTCTAATACTCCCAGAAGACTTCCCAACCATATTTGGATTTAATCTAAACACTTTTATTCTTAAAGATAAAATTCAGTCCGGAGACTCTGTTCATGTCATTTCCCGAAAACCAGAAAACTCATACATCATTTAATATACAAACCATGCATCAGAATAAGCTCGCGAAAACATCAAATACAAAACCCAGTTGTAAATCAGTGCTACTCACCGTATGCGCTTAATCCCAGAAAAACAGCTTCTTCCCCATTCGGCCGATCGCGATTTCCGGGTGCGCGCGAAGATGAAATGGTAGCCGAACAATTCCTCTGCTCGCGAGAGAGATAACCCGCAGAAATCCGACTCCAATAAACTCCTAGCAACTCTTGCGGTTCTCATCTCTTCCTAGCGAAACCCTAATCGCCACAGTAGCCGCCCTAATTTCAGAGCAACAACATTCCCCTAAAACCCCGAAAATTTATATCAGTTACCTATTTATACACCGCGAGGGTTTAACCTAATTCACCATTTACCCTGGGAATCCCCTTTCTACCCCTCCTTAGTGTAGGGTTTTCCCGGATTTTAACCATTGACCCATTTTTTATTTATTTCCGATCCGAATATGACCTACGTATAAATGTTTCCACCTCATTTTCTTTAACCCTAATGACCACAAATTTCTAGCAATAATAAAGTTGACTTACCCTGTACATACATCCATATGTGCATATACTTTTATTTAATCTACTGTTATCATTTGTTTATTTTCATTCTATTATTATTATTTCATTTTATTATTTTATTATTTATTATTATTTTTTTTTTCTACACAAAACTGGGGTTCTACAACTTGAATACATAAATTAAAGCAAATCACTCAAAAGTGCTATTATAAGCTTTTTGTCCTATTATTGCAGTAAGTACTTTACTATGTTTTTTTTCCACTTGGTAATCAATTGAGGACAGATTATCACGAAGGAAACCATGTAAACCAAAAATCTCCAATGATTTGCTTGTGAATGGAATTGCTGAAGAAAATAAAAGAATTTTATAAATGCCACTGTTTGTAGCAATGATTCTCAAATTACATATTGATTTCTGACTAAAATGATTTGGAGTGTCCAATAAACAGTTCATTGTATAGTACAGCATACCTACCTCTATTTTTCATGTTGGTTGCTGACTAATATCTTGTATCCCCTTTATGATCAATACATAACAAATCAGTTTCTTTGTGAGGATTTTGGCCTTGAGTCATTTTGACTCATGCCTTTGCTGAAAATTGTTGGTACTGCCTCTAGAATTTCTGCAATTATGTGTACTAAATTGGCATATAATGAGTTGGCTACTGAGTATCCAACTGTGTCATGGCTTGAATTTTTTAGAGTTTTTTTCTAGAAGCTTAGTTATTATTATCAGAATAATTTCTTTTCACCACATGGATTGTGCAACAAAATGCTTAAAGCTCCTAAGCTTCCTTGTTGTTGCAGGCAATGGTGACTAGATACTCATCCATCTAAATAAGAAAGCTTTCAAAAGCATTGCAAATACTCTCTTGTGATCAGTGTATGGTTGCTATGAGTGATTATAATGAGTTCCACAAGATGGTGAAACAATATATCTTAACAAACATGTTGGGACCAAACGCTCAAGTTTGCTAATATAGATTTTCCACAGGGTATCAATAGAGTTCCCCTATTCTCTTATCTTTTTGTTTTGCTTTATTTTTGTTATTGGATTTCACATTCATGTATTTTTTTCATCATTCAGAAGCAAATGAGAACTAACTACTGTTGGAATTCCATAATGGCCACTTATGTTGCAGCCATACTTAATATACTAGAACCTTGGTGCCAGGTGCTGAATGAAAATAAAGAAATGAAAAGAAATTGCATGTCCTAAAGATGAAAACAGACCATACAATGAAGAGACCATCTCTTAGATGAATTATCTTTCCAGTTTCATTTTTAGAATAGGAATTCAAGAGGTTCATCTCCAGCATTTAGACTGGGGATGGAATATCAATGGAAATAAGTTTTATATCAGATTCGATAAGTGAAAAGGACACCCATTGTTAGAAACAAATTCATGCACTCAAAAATTCATTCAACATGATCATATGGGGTGAGATAACCAATTTTACCTCTAGGTCATAACCATGAACAATAGATCATTGCTAACAATCAAAATTGTAGATGCTAATTGATAATGGGTGATTGACATCGTTACCTCACCTAAGTGGCTGCAGTTAGACAATAGTTTTTGAGTGTTTCTCCATGAGGTACATAACTATGAAATTATTGGAAAATTTAACAATCAATAAAAAAGTTCACTAGCGTCTTATGGCCAATCCTATATAGAAGGAGAATGTACCAATGATAATACCATTATTTATTATATCATGCCAATCCTATAGGCATTATTTATTGATACATTGTCATGCCAATCCTATAGGCATTATTTATTGGTACATTGTCATGCCAATCCTATAGCCATGACAATGTACCAATGATAATACCATTATTTATTTGATCATTACTTCAAATTTCCTCCGTTTTATTCAGAAGTGGATATTTTTAAACAAAAGTATTCATTAACAAATTTTGCTGGAAACCAAAGATGGATACTAATTTAAATTGAGCTTTATTGCTTTAAATTTTTTACTTAGACTTGTTTTAGATTTCCTCTGTTTTATTCAGAAGTGGATATTTTTAAACAAAAGTATTCATTAACAAATTTTTGCTGGAAACCAAAAATAGATACTAATTTAAATTGAGCTTTATTGCTTTAATTTTTTTTACTTAGACTTGTTTTAAATTTTTTTCTTGTAATTCTATATTCTATCAAGTCGACAACCGTGCCATAAATTAAAGATAAAAGCTATCCAAGTTTCATTTATTCTTGTTCACCATGTTATTACTGAGCCATTGACGGGTGTGACTCATTAATCATGCTAGACTCGAGATCATGCTTGTTGCCCTGTAATACAGGTTGTGAACATTATCAGCCAATTAATAATTTTCTGGGTATTAAATAGATTTTTTTTTTCATATGCATGCTACTAATTATCAGACTTCAATTACATTATATACTTATTCGTTTTTGGGTTCTTGTCAAATCAAGCCAGTGGTATTGGGCTGCAGAATTTTGTTCACAGAGGTACAACAAATAGATACTCCTTGAAATACAAGTATTGCAAGTTAGCAATCTTGTTTTGTTCAAGAACAAACAAGCTTCAATGTATCTTGGAAGTTAATATAAGTCTGTGAGAAGATATTGAATGCCTTATCACAATGTAGGTTGCAAAAACAATTTACTACCAATTTTCTTCCTTGATAACATTTGATGAACATAAAAGAAAACTTAACAGAAGTAAATTCTTTCCAACTGTCAATGAAGTTATATTACTTTCTTCATCTTTTTAATGCTTCTTAATTTAACCAGTATTTTCAGATTGCATCTTTTTTACATTCAAGTTAAATACATGGCTGAAATCTAACATAATAATTCTCTCCGTTTGATGTTTGAAAATACAGTTGCTGGATTTCTGTCATCTTGAATTCCTATGTGGGTTCTAAGTTGTATTTGCTTCAAATATGTTTTTCTTAGTTGATTTAGGACTTGCTTTAGGTTTCTCAATTGGAATTTATTTCTGTATCAATCAAAGTTCTGAAACAATTTTAGCTGGAAATGCATACAGTAACATAATATTTACTTGATTAAATATCTAGAAATTTCAGCTTCTAAGGCTCAAAGGCAAAACCAATCGTAGTCTAACTAATAACAACCTTTGATAAACCAAGAAATGCAAACTCTTCCCAGTATGACAACTAGATTCTACCATTTTTACAAATAGAAAAAGATTTACTCCACCGTACTTGATACTAAACTTGGAATTTACAAGTTTATATCAAGTTTAGCAAATGCAAGGAGGATGCACAACCAGAAAATTGTATAAAATCAACAAATTACTAATCAAGTTAATCAATCTTGGTTCATTCACTGGGGAAAATAATCAAACAGAATCCCTTCCAAAATAACCTTTATGCATCTACATTGTTTGTAGTTCAAGCAGAGAGAGAGAGAGAGAGAGAGAGAGAGAGAGAGAGAGAGAGAGAGAGAGAGAGAGAGAGAGAGAGAGAGAGAGAGAGAGAGAGAGAGAGAGAGAGAGAGAGGAGTTTACCTGTGGGTTGCTCACGATACACTGCGGCGGCTGGTTTCCAAAATCCACTGAACGAACAAGAACAGCTTCATAAATCAAAGGCGTTTTAGTCGATTGCCAAAATATACTTCGCAAGGAAGGATTTGAGCAAGAGAGAAGAGGGTTCAGCAAAAGATATGGAACTATATGGGATTTGGAAAGGAGATATTCGAAAATCACATAGATTCTGTTGAAGGGTTTTTTTACCAACATGATCGATGGAGATTTGAGTGAGAGGGGAGCGCGCGATTGAGTGGAGATTGTGATTGCGCGAATTAGATGGGATTTGGGCACGAGAGAGAAGGAGGTGGGACAAAAAAACGCCTCTAATTTCTTTCCTATATTGTTTTAGCAGCGTTTATACCAAAGCACTGTTAAACGAAGTGCGATTTACAGAGGATTTGGGTGCGAAAGAGAAGGTGGGACCAAAAACGCCTCTTTTTTGGTTCTTATAGGGTTTTAGCTGCGTTTATATCAAAACGCTGTTAAACAAAATGCAATTAACGGGAGCGTGTTTTTAATAGGCATTTAGCGGCATTCTTTTTGTTGGATGCCACAAGTAAGTGCCGCAAGAAGACATTTTTTTTTAGTGTATTACCTTGTGGGAGAGACATATTTCCTCCTGTGGGGCAAATGTAATTCCGATGGGTTTGCATCCTACAAGAGAGGTACTTCATGTGAGGGAGATGTGATTATACGTGATTGCATTCCACATGGGGGATGGGTGTGTGAGTTATCACTGAAAGGTGAGGGAGCTATCTCCTACGTTAGAGGTAGATACTATGTGTTCACATTCCGCGGTTGAGTAATGCTATCTCCTGTAGGGGTATCTGTAGTCTTAGAGACATGCATTCTCCTACAGAGGATATGTGGATGCTATGTGTTTACATCCTGCAATAGAGGTAGGCTACTATCTGAAGGTTGGCTTTACTACTAATTCTATGATTTGTTTTGAGATTGAGTGATTGGTTTAGACGTATCTGATAGGGTGAATATAAATAAAATCTTATTATGACATCATTGAACGGAATTGCTGTGACTTGATCTAAAATAGTTAAAATTGAGTGATATTGGGACATGTATAAAATATAGAATTGTTTTGAGATTGATTGAAACCAGGTGATTGTGATTTATAACACAGTGTCCTAATTGAAATGAGTTTACATGAATAAACTTTCTTTATTTTGAGCACTGAATTGAGAATGGTTTTATATTGTGGTAGATCGTTTATCTTACCAACCGTGATTATTCGCTTATTTTACAGAGCATGAAACCATTGATACTTCCTATATATATATATAATTGGTTTTTCTTCATGTATAGTGTTACCTATTAAGATATTTGTATTTCACCCCTGCTTTTAAATGTTTTGTTTTCAGGACATCTTGGAGAGGACGCCTCGAGTTAGACTGATAGTGGGTTTGCAAGCTAGAAAATCCAGAAGACAAGAGTAGGACATTTATATAGAGGTATTTATTTTCTTGGACTAATGGTAGATGATCTAGTAGGATTTCTGAGTTAGTTAACTTGTAGTTGCCTTTCAGTTTATTAATTGATGTAATAGAAAGATTCAAGTTCTAATGAATAATTTAAGCTTCCTAGCACTCTGATAAATCTTAGTTCTTTTATTCTCTATTTTTTGAGCTGATTGTAATGTACTACAAGTTAATACCTTGATCTGATTCCAAAAAAAAAAAATGAATGACCTGGATTTGGGGCATTACATTGCACATACACTCACCTAGTCATGTACCCTATCTTGGTTTCGCAAAAGTGAGGTGGAAGTGGCCTACTTGAGTACTTTCAAGTAATTTCGGACCATTGTGGGCCCACAAAGGGGCCCACCAAACTCTCTGATCATCCCAAAGGACCTGGGAATCCAGCACTTGTCGAAAAAGCCCAAAAATTGGTTTTCTGTGTTTGCCCGAAAACATAGGTCGGGCAAACACTGTATATGCATAACCGAAATCAAATTTCGGTTATGTATATAAATATAGTATGACCGAAATTTAATTTCGGTCATATTGTAAAACCCCAATTTTCTACATGATTATTGTTTATGAGAATTAATAAGCTGTGTATGTAGGGAAAACTTGGTGGGCGAGCGTGTACTGAATCATGGGTTTAAAATTTGTCGAGCGGCAAAGTATATAGGGTAAGTATAAATACTTAAGGTATTTAGCTTCGTAGGTTTTCGCATACTTTGAGTTGAAGGAGATTTCGGCTGGAGTTCTAGGGTTTTGGAGAGAAATGTGTGGTTCCTGCCGATCAGCGTGTTCCGGATTAGGGTGTTCAGAAAAAAAAAACGTCTTGCGAACAAAAGAAGAACTGGGTGGAGATTGATCGGTTAACTTGTTGTTAAAGGAGTTTCGGTTGCAGGGATTTGAGCGTATAACAGGTGAGTTGTATGGTTTCAATCCGTGTTTTGGATTTTTATCTTGGAGATTAGCCGAACTGCATGTTAGGGAATATCTTAGTTTCGGACTTGGGTTTTCAACGAGATTTTGAGGTGGGATTTTGGAAGTATATTAGATTAATTTTGAATCATGTTTAAACGCCTTTTGGGGATGGTAGAAGCATAGGAAAATTGTTACAGAGGTCAAAATTTTGGTTAGCCATGGAGTTTTTGATTTAAGAGAGAGTCGTAAAATAACAGGTTGGATTCGTCGAGCTGCCGCCAACCACTTTCCTCTCAGTGACAGCTCAGCGCAAGTGATTGTCGATATCCGCCGAGTTGGCGCCGACCTAGCGCCAATGGCCTACGCTCAGCGCATAGGAAAGATTAGGTTCGCCGACCTGGCACCAACTGCGCTGAGGTCAGCGCACCCACTAAAGTAGTGCGGCTAATCAATCTGAAGATGTTTCTGATACTGTGAGGCTTTCACCTCTTAGCCAAAGACTAGATTAGGATATTAGAATTATTTTATTTGTTCAAAACACTCGGAGATCATTAAGTCAAATTTATTGGTAGTCTTATGAGTTCCCGAAGTGATAAATTAAGGAATGTTGGTAGGTTATTTTGCTGTTCCTGACACCATGGGTTAATGAATTAGCTTTCCTTTATGTTCTACACTTGTTTTCTGATTGAGAAATTGTTTAAAATTGTTTTACTTGTTTTAGAGTGCTGAAATGTGATTTGAAAAATTATTTGGTGTGGGTAAAAAGGGGTGTACTACTAGTGTATTTGGGGTTGGATTATTTTCTGAGATATCATGAGTATTGTTCTGGTCTGGTCCTGTGATGATGGAAATATGGGTTTAATGTGTTGACAATGTGAGTTGTGAAATTTGTTTTACTATTTTGGTTTAGCTTCTCCTGGATCCTTGTTAAGCTTAGTAATGTGATGGTATTGTTTATTGATGTAATTGCATGGCCTTGTGTGTTGCCACGACCGATGTAGAGCAGCCAGAAACCCTGAGTAGGCCTGGTTGTCAATGTCGAAACCTGGGGAGTAGGCCGGCATTGGATGACAAAACTCTGGGTAGGCCGTCATTTCAGAGTTCCGAAACCCTGAGTAGGCCGGAACTGCGTATATGGAGGTGTAGATGTCTCCTTGGCATGTCAATTAATCAATTCAAACAATAGTCGTGACATTGACCATTCGATGTGTAATAGGAAATTGTGGTTGGTCTTTTGTGTAAAATTGTTAATGGGATTGGATTTAAACCTTCGGAATTATTTTTGTTGATTGATCGTGCTGGTTATTTATCGAGGCATATTTATAACTGTTGATAACTATTTCTGCATGCATCTACTACTCGCTATGATATTCGTATCTCATTCCTCTGTTTTTGTTTTTAGATACTCGTGGTGAGGCGCCTACTGGGGTAGATCCGACTGACACATATAGGGGGGAAGACTATTACTACACTTCCTAGATTCGTAGGTTTTATATTTTTGATTGGAAACTTTGATTCTTTTGATTACTTTAATTTGGAAGTGTAATAAATTAGTTTGAGGTTGAACCGTTTGATTATAATAAATGCTAAATTTTGAATTCTTAGCTAATAAATGGTTGTGCACTCTGATATGGTATAATATTTAGGTGATTGTCCAGCGATCACACTTATTTTAGATCCTTACCTAACACTCCGTGAGACATGTTATACCTTTATTGAACAACACGGATCCCGGGCGTTACACATACTATATAAAGGTTTGATCGAAATTAAATTTCGGTTACACCCTGAAAAACACACCAAAAATCAGTTTTCAGCCCTTTTGCCCATTTTTTAATCCACCCAATGAATCCAACAGGGTTTCGGGGCTAACTCGAAACCCAACATAGGCCTTGGACCCAACAGGTTCAACTTGATCACGTGTGGGACTTCCAACAGGGCCCACCCAGCCTGATTAACTCACTTTGTGTTAAGAAGAAAAATAAAAGTTAAGTGAATGGGCCAAACCTCATGAGGCCCAATAAGGCCCAAATTGAAGCATGGTTTGGCTGGGACCACGAGCTTGGGCCTATCGAGCCCTGCTTCCTTCACGGGAAGCCCACTTACCAGTGAGGGAAGGGTGTCCAAAACCCTAGCCCATTAAGCCTAGGGATTTCATGTCACGACCCGGAACCAAGCCCGCCCCTCCAAGGCACAACCCGTCCCAGACCGTGGCAAGTGGGCCTTTATACTCAACAAAACACAAAGGATTTTTAAAACTTTTTCTCAACGAGTGCAAGTGCAACAGCTTATACATGTGCATATCAAAAGTGTTCATGTATATATATTAAAGGAAACAAGACACAAAAGTTTAGTTACAAAATATTGGGTGACTAGTCACTCCTCACTAATTCTAAAGGTTCTACAATTCAAAAACTATACATGCATTACAATTAAAAGCCTAAGGCCTACAGAAATCCTCCCCTTTATTCCCTATAGCTTTCTCCTTGCCTCTATCCCCAGCCCGGACCTTCACACCGGACGTCGATGGATCTGAAAAATAAGATATAAACAACTGTGAGACGAATGTCTCAGAAAGCAACACATGCATAAGTCAATGAAAACACAGTTTATGCATATATCTCTCGATAAACCATGACATGCGGGTATATCTACTAATATAAAATCCACGGTGTAAGACCCCGAATTTTCCTTAAATAATATAATAAATTAATAAATAATATCTTTGGGAGTTATAATTGATGGAAATAATTTATTGACGTAGGTGAGCGTGATATCAGTGGAGATCAAGTGTTGGACGCAGATCTGACCGTCCGATCATGAGTTATCAAGGTATGATTCATATTTTAAGTTTGTTGTGTTTTGATTGGGCAGTGTGCATAGAACTTTAGTGAGTGAGCTACGTGGGATCAGGGGGTATAAGTACTTGTTTAATACCCTAATTTTATACGCTTGGAATACCTATCGACGTACCCTTTGTATTCAACAGCCGCAAGACAAACCGCGACCGCTGGCGATTGGAAGAAGAAGAAGAAGAAAAAGGGAGAGAGAGAACATTGAGTTTGGTCTTCTGAACGTTGCTTGGTGTTAGAGTTCGTTGTTGTTCAAGTGGAGAAGAAGAAACCACACGAACAGAGGTAGGTGACACCGTTTTATTGTCTGTGTTTGTATTTATGTGTGTTTAACCTCCAAAGCATGTTTTGTGATGTAGATATATGTATAAAGCATGATATAATCATTATATGTATTGTTCGAATGCTTAGAATAGGAAAATCGCATTTACAAACACTTTTTGATCGTTTTTGAGTGACCGCCGACTTTACTGTACTTAGCGCTCTTAGGTGCTAGTGCAAAAATCGAGACCGCCCGACGATTTATTGTCGGCGACCGAAATTGAACGACCGCCTACCCTAGACCGCTAGAGTGATCCTAGGCACTCTGTGCAGAAAATGCAGAAATTCGTATTTTCAAACCTTGATTCAATTCCAAACTATTTTTAGTAAATTTTAATCATTAATTAAGATGCTTTAAGACCAAAATAAACTATGAAGTTTAGTCTTTGGAAAATTTGGCCTATCATTTGAAATACCAGTTACCAAACATCTTTAAATTACACTATCAACCAGATAATTACATAAAGAGATTTCAGATCATAAGTCCAACTTAATTAACCCAAATATTTAAGGAAATGTCAGATTTACCCTTTATATGTCGCTAGGCACCAACCCTTATAGAATTATTAGACTTTAGGGATTTTTTTGAGTCTAGTGGGCATAGCTGGTTATAGATCCATAGTTGTGGCTAGATAGCTAAGGGATATTTCATTTGGGTTGAGTTTCTCCCTTGTGCGAGCGCGCTTCCTTTGCAAGTTGGTTTGTTTGGGAAGGTCCTATGTCTGGAGGGACACCCCGCTGAGCCGCTAATGATTCCCTGTACAAGTGGATAAGCGACCATCTCCATGTATTGATTCTGGTGCTGCATGCTGGTGGTACATGCCAACTCTGATGAGTACGTGTGCAATAAGTCAGTGACTACGGCTCTTGTCTAAGCTGCGCTGCATGGGGCTTGAGTATCATTAGTAGTGTAAGCACCAAAATTTTGTTCAAACAAAAAATTGCTAAACACAGCAAAACCCTAAGCAAGCTGAAATAAAGAGCTAAAAATTTGTCATTTTGTAAGAAGCTGATTTGGCCAGTAACCCTTGCACCATTGAAAAGTACGCTTCGATACGATTCCAACGCAACTAAATTTGCGTGAATCGGAGTTCGAACAATGAAGTTATGGCCAAAACAGTTTCAAGGGTATTTTCGTAAATTTATAAGATTTGGTTTGCCATGTGGCAAACCTGTATGTCACAAGTTTGTCATTGGGCAGCAATATGTAAAAATAAAAAATAAATAAAAAAAATAAAAGACAAAAAAAAAAGAAAAGAAAAATTTAGATAATGAGTATCCAACAAAAACAAAGTAATTGAGGGTACAAATTAAATAAAAAAAATAAAATAAAATAAAAAATTAGATAAGGAAGGGGCGGTTTGCCCCTCCTTATCTAATGGCGATTGGAGGGAGGGGAGGTGACCCATTTGGGCCCATGTGGGCCTGCCTCCCCTCTCCCATCTCCTTCTCCCTTCTCTGTTAAAGGAGAAGGGAGGACAGATTTTACAGGGGACGAACAGAGGGATAAAAAAGAGAACGAACAGAGATAAAAAAAATAAAAAATAAAAACGAGAAAGAAGAGAATGGTGGGAATCAGAAAAAGGGAGAGAATTCTACAAGAAGGGAGTTGAAATCTGACTAACAGAAAAAGTCTCTTAGCAATCTGCTGTAGGGACAGATCTCCTTCTACTGCTGTGCACATTCCAATAATTCTAAAAACCAAGTTGAAGCTACTCTCCAACAGGTTTGTTTATTTTGCCTTTGCTGTGTTTGCCATTGATTTAAATGAAGTAAACCTTTGATGTTCATGTTCTGCAAAAATTGTGATTTCAATCCAAAGACAGAAGAATCAAAACCAACAGATGATTTTGCAACATAAGATTAGACTGTGAGTGGAGTGCTTCGGTTAGAATGACTAAACCGAGACTATTGTGTACTATGTTTGCTTGTGATCATTAGATACAGAGCATTGCGTTCACTGCACTTTGTTTGTTTGTAATGGTTGCATTTGGAATACCTATTTTTCCTACACTGAGTTTGTAAAATTCTGTCAGCGTTATTTGCGTTCTTTTTAGTTTAAAAAAAATGAAACATGATAATAAAAGGAAACACAAAAGGAAAAAGTAGCTTGATGGAATTGGGTACGGCTGGAACAGCCGAACCCAATTCCATGAAGGGTGACGAACAGCCACTTTTGGCTGTTTGTTGGTCCCTTCATTTTTTTTAATATGTAAGAGAGTCCAGCTTTCCGTGTTGATTTTTATCATATTTTTTATTGTTGTTCTACTCTCCAACAAATGCATGTGCATTTGAATTCCATGAAGGTTGATGAATAGCCACTTTTGGCTGTTTGTTGATCCCTTCATCTCCAACAAAATGACATTGTTTGCATGGCATGGTCATTAAAATCTCATGGGGATTAATTTCCATATTTTTTAGGAAATTTTTATCCATCTATGACAAACCGACCAACATGTGCTCAAAAAACATGGCTCGTTGAAGCTTGGGGTTTTTTTTTTTGTAAATTAGAAAAGATTTATGATGTTTTAGATATTTTCAAAAGTCTAATGCATAAATGAATTTTACTTTCTTTTCTTTTTAAAGTTTCATTTCAAAATCCCCCTTGTCTCTATTTTTCATCCCATCTCCTCATTTTTAATGCTTTGTGAATGCATTTTTTTTTACATTGATTGCTCCACAGCTCAAATCAGTAATTTCTGAGAAATGCACCTGTAAAATTACCATTTTACCCCTGGAAGAAAATTGGGTCTTTTGATGGGCCCGAATCAAATTAGAACTTAATGGGGGCTTTCCAATATTATGTTTCTTACTTTATGTGCTCTCTACTGTGGATTGATGGTTTTCTGAGGAATAGCATATGAAAATGACCATTTCACCCCTGGAAGAAAATTGGGTGTTTTGATGCGCCCGAATCAAATTAGAACTTAATGGGGGCTTTCCAATAAGCCCCATCATCAAGCACTTAAGCTTGCCCAATCTTAAGGAAACACGCATACAAACTAATTGAGTCAACTTGCCTAAATTCTGACTCATGGGAACCCACTATCTAGCAGGATAACTCAGGGTGTCTACGGACTTCCCTAGGTTAGAACTGAATTGCTTATCCAAAGTCTTTGGGTAGACCAAATTAAAATTAAAATTTGGGTGACTGTTCACACCCTCAACAATGAACAGTGGCGACTCCCCCAAAACAACAAAAAACCCACGGAAAACCGAGGCACCGGCATGGTGCGCCTCCACGTGCGCACAGCTTGGCGACTCTGCTGGGGACGGTTCAACCCAATTAGAGTTTAGGTTGAGTTGACTCATTAGGATGCACATGTACACACACGCACATGCACCTGCACATACTTGTACATGTGCACACACGCACATACTTGTACACATGCACACATGCACATATTTGTACACATGTGCACACATGCACACACTTTTGCATATGTGCACACATGTATATACTCTCTCATATACACATGCACTTGTATATACACATGCAGCAAGTCTTGTTCATCAGTTATCTATTTATCTATTCTATTGCTTTCATTATATATGCGTGGGATGACATGCATGAGGGAGTCTGTGTGGATGATCCGACTTGAATGGATATATGATTGTGAATGCTCTTCTTCACCAAAACCTAGACCTCTATAGCAGGCACCCTTCTTCACCGTATAAACAACTTTTGGGATGATATTAGCCTTATGCGCCTCTGGCTTGCCGGGGAGAAGCGAAGGTAAAACATCCCCCCAGGTTACTGGATCCCTATAGCGCCGCTGGTTTCTTGCCGCGATGCACGAGGGGTCTTGGACCTGGCATAGACCCTTGTAGGCTTTTGTCTCGGGCTATGTACCTTTTTTTCCACCCAACGTTCTGATACGCCTTTGTGATGATTGTGATTGTGAATGATGATACAAAAGGAGTAAATCAATCTAAAATCCAAGAGTCCATCAGAGGCAGCAACCGCCTACCCCCTTTGCATCAAATTGAGTAAACCCTAGACTCCGGGCTATCTCAGCCCTAGATTAGGAAGCCAACCTAACTTTGATCAGGGGAACCACCCCAGATCCATGCATTAAGTCCTGGGAATTGTTGGCCTTGACCCATTCTAGTCTACTGGAAGTACTTTGAGTTTGAGCCAGTCTTTGAGCAGATGAAAGCCGGCCAGATCAGACAGATGAACAGATGAAAGCACATCAGATCAGAACATGGGCAACAAACCCTAGGGATAGGTCTTTTAAACCTACCCTACCAGTTGAAGCAAAGTTGTATCCTTCTTTAGGATTCCCAACAACCCTAAAGATGATTCATTTTTTTTAGCTTTTCCAAACATCATGTATTTTTTGCCCTCCATGGCAAGTTGTAATTTTTTTTTGCTGTTTGGTCAAGCACCAGAAATCAGAGCAGATGAAAGAATAGGTGAAAGAAAGACTGGTTTGGACTTGGATGTACTTCCACACACAAGTGTGTCTAGGAGTCACGCCCCAATAGGCGCCAACCCCTAGGATTGCACATACCTATGCATTTCTTCTCTTTGATTCAATTTGACAGTTTGCTATGGTTTGTCAGGAATTACAACTGGATGATAGCCCTTGGTCTTAACTACTTTCCTTTTTTAGTTGGTTTAATCGGATTAACTGTTTTTCTTGGAGTTTCGTGCACTTATGTCAAGTTCTCCTTTGAATTGCCCAAATGGTCTAAAACAACAAATCGGATAGTAGAGCAATGGCATCATCCTCATCATCTGAAAAGACTAAATTCCCTAGACTGGAAAAGCATGCCTTGGACACTCCCTGGATCCGTTCTTGGACTGAACAACTTCAAGGGAGTGAGCAAATTGAGTGGAAAATGAAATACCACATGGAACAAACTCTGTCCTTGTTAAATGTGCCAATTGATTGGAACATGATTCAAGTGTCCTTTTTGTTCTAGGATCCCCAGTTTTCGGTTTTCCGATTTGGGATCACGGAGTTGACACCCACAATTGAGGAGTTAGAGCTACTCCTAAGGTTTGAGCACCGCGAGGAGCCAATCAGGTCAAACCTTAAAGACAGCTATAAGAATGAGGCCTGTAAATTCTTTGGCCTTTAAAGGCAAGAATTCTAGACTTTTGGAGGTGAAGCATCATTCACACGGGTCTCTAAGAAATTCCTGGCTGAAAAGATAAAGAACAAAAAGCAGGAAAGACCCCGTGTTTGGTGGGACACCTTCACTCTCGTGGTCCTTGCATAGATTTTCTTTCCAACCGGGGGAGACACCATTAATTTGGCCCTCATGGAAGTTGTGGATCAACTCCTCTTAGGACGCAAACTCATGCCTTTAATTCTAGCTCAATTATATCACTCCTTGACTTCGTCGGCTAAGAATGGAGTCAAAAAGTTCCAAGGCTGCGTTTCCATCTTACATATATGGATGCAAGACCACCTGAATGTAGCTGAACCTTGTGCTACCAAATACGGGTTAGCCCGTGACTTCATCACCCACATGTCCAAGAGAGAGATATGCCCAGACCTGCCCACTCGAGATGATTGGCTGAACCATTTCCGCTAAATATATGGGAATCGTGACATCAGATAGTGGGAAACTTATGAGTATGATTACTCCCCCATCCCGGCCTTCAAGGACAAGAGATGCCTGGCCTTAATTGGTCTCACTCATGCTGTGCCCTACTATCCGATTAAGGTTTTAAGACAATTTGGGAAACCGCAGGGAATCCCCGTTGTGGATAATGCGGCAGATTTGACAGGCCCACTCACAAAGCAGTTGAGGGAGAGATTGTTGGCAGAATGGAGAACCATACGTATATATAGAGAAGACATATTCTCGAAGAGTCACCTTCGAGTATATGAGCTGTGGATGGCAAGGAATTTTAGCCATGGCGGCGTCCCACCTCTCCAAACCGACATACCAGAGGACATCCAGGTTCCGCCCGCGCCGATGAGGACCGTTGTCTGCGGAACAAAATTCTGTGCGCCTGGAGAAGGCAAGACGTGTCCTCCCATTATGATGATGATCCACCTAGTTAGACTTTGGCTATGTTGTATTTTAATCTGGATCTTGATGTACTTTAATGTTGTGTCAGACTTTTGATGTATCTTGAACCTGTGGTTTCCTTCTTTTTGAATGCCTTGAGTTGAATGCAGCTTGAATTGACAAAACATGAACATGATGTAAGCAATGAATTGAGTTTGCAGTTCCTTGTGAAAAGTTGCCTCGTGGGTCTCCAACAGACCCCCATTTTTTCCGATCATGTAAGATCGTGTTTTCTAGTCACCTTAGACCCCTTTCCTCAAACCAATCATCTTGACCAAATGGCATGAACAACCTGGCAGGTATTTCTTAAAACACCCAAGAATGAGGTAATACCACACTTGAATGTTTCTTTCAGACTTGGATATAACAATCTTAATTGGTGGCGCCGAAGCAGCCGACTGATGAGTCGGAGATAGGCTTAGGTGATCCCAGTAAATGTTTCTTTCAAACTTGGATCTAACAATGTAAGACCCCAGTTTTGAGTAGAAAAAAAAAATAATAATAATAAACAATATAAAATAGTAGATAAAATAAAATATATGCAAAAGTATGAACACATGGATTTATGGACAGGCTTGATCAAAATTTATTTATTGCTGGAGATTTGTGGTCATTAGTTGTCAAAGAGAATAACCTAAGTGGTGGGAAAATGTAGGGTTTTCAGTGGGCGAGCATGCACAGGATCAAGGCTTTTAAAAGGTTGTCGTGCGGCAATACGTATGGGAGCGTGTGGAAGGTATATATATACTAAAGGGGAAATTAGGTTTTTGGTTTGGAATGCTCGCATCATATTTTTATAACTGAAGAGGTTTGGTGTTTTGCGGCTACTATGGCGATTAGGGTTTCTCTGGGAAGAGATGAGAACCGCGAGAGCTACGACTGGATTAGTGGAGTCGGAGATCCAGATTTCAGTGGGTTGTTCCTCTCGCGAGCAGGGGATCAGTTCGGCGACCTTCGCATCCACGCGCGCAGCCGGAAGTCATGCTCGGCCGGTTGTGGAATAAGCTTTTGTTTCTCGGATTAAGCGTATACTTGTGAGTAGCACGGTTTTACAACTGGGTTTTGTGTTTTATGTTTCTCTCGAGCTTATTCTGATGCATGGTTTATATATTAAGTGATGGTATGAGTTTGCTGGTTTTTCTGGGTTTCGGGAAATTACTTGAACAGAGTCTCCGGATTGAGTTTTATATTTAAAAATGAAAGTGTTTAGATTAATTCCAAATATGGTTGGGAAGTCTTCTGGGAGTATTAGGAGTGTAGTAGAACAATTACAGAGGTATGCAAACCGGCCAGTCATGTAGATCTCGAAATAACAGAGAAATGAAAATCACAGGGGGCATCCGCTCACCTCGCGCTCACCGGCGCTCACCTCAGAGGTAGGCGCCCCGTTAAACACTACCTACCGCCGAGCTCAAGCCCAGCTGGCACTCATCTCGCGCGAAGTAGAAAACCTTGCGCCCATCTCGCGCGAATCTCGCGCCCACCTCACGCTCGTCTCGCGCTCACCTCACGCTCACCTAGCGTCGAGTGAGCGGTAGGTCCATTTTTGACTGTTTCTTCACCGCCGACCGGCGCTCACCTCGCGCCCACCTCAGGAAGTGAGCGCACACCCTATTTTGCTTACTGAAATGGAAGTTCTGATTTGACCAAGAGTATTTGCATTACTTAGGGGTTAAACCACTTCACTATTCACTTGGTTAGGAACCTGGGAAACCATTTTGCCTATGAAATTATTAGAGGAAAATTTAGTGAACCTCTTAAGAGTTTTTAAGTTGAGTTTAGGTTACTTATGAGTATTGTGCCGGACACCAAACTAGTAAGAGTTACCAGTTACTTTTCCTTGTTCTATACACTGTTTTGATTGAGAAGTTATTGTATTTCTGGTTTCAATTGTTGGAAACTTTAAATGTATTGAAAGGAATTCTTTGGTATGAATGCTTGAGTTTTATTTCCAAATGGCATGTGTTACGGAAATGAGAAAAATACTGAAGTACTTGAAGTACTGCTTGGTCCAGAGGGACAGGTGATGAATTGTGATGAGTTTTTACATGATGTGGAATGAATGGGTTTTATTTTGATATTGAAATTGAGATTATACGATGTTTACTGTTTTGGTCTAGCTTGTCCTGGATCCAGATGTCTAAGCTTAGTAATGTGATGTTATTGTTGGTTGTTGAAATTGCATGGCCTTGTGTGTTGCCACGACCGGTGTAGAGCAGCCAGAAACCCTGAGTAGGCCTGGTTGTCAATGCAGAAACCCGGGGAGTAGGCCTGCATTGGATGACGAAACCCTGAGTAGGCCGTCATTTCAGAGTTTCCGAAACCCTGAGTAGGCCGGAACTGTGTACATGGAGGTGTGGAGTGTCTACTTGGCATGTTTAATTTATCAACTGAACAATAGTCATGACATTGACCAATGTTGGTATTTGATTTTGTTTGACGTGATATGTTTTATTCGCTGGTTGTTGGTATTTATGGTTCATGGAATATTGTTTACCGATTATTGGGTATTGTTCTTCTCGCCGGTGTAGAGCAGCCAGAAACCCTGAGTAGGCCTGGTTGTCAATGCAGAAACCCAGGGAGTAGGCCTGCATTGGATGACGTAGTCATTTCAATATCCGAAACCCTGAGTAGGTCGGATATACATTTGGAGGCGTGGGCATGGTTATGAGAAGACTTTGTGTTATATGACATTGGTATATCTGGAATTATATCTTGAGATACGAAATTATGATTAATTGCTATGTTGTTGTCAGTTAATCATTATTTTATCGATGGTTTCGGGATTGAAAACGGATTGTTATTTCTTGATTTACCTGATGGTTTTCCGCACTGATATGAATTGGATTATTGAAGTTTAGTCGGATTATTCGGAATATGTGTGTTATCATCATTGTATATGGTTTATAGCCGTGGCATGTTTTAGAACTGAAATAAATGTATTTGTGCATGCATGTGCTGCTCACTGGGATATTCGTATCTCATTCCGTATTGTTTTGTTTTGTTTTCAGCTGCTCCTGGAGAGGACGATACTTGCGGGTAGTTACTTGGTCATGTGAGTTTATTTTCGTTTGGGATTATTTTAGCGCACTCTGTTATATAGTTATTGTTGTATTCATGTTTTCCTTCACTCTGATATTGCGATCCTGTGTTTTATAATAACCTCTGGAGATGAGTTACGGGTTTTTCATGTGACTCGGATCCGAGGCGTTACAAACAATCCTAATTGGTGGCGCCGAAGCAGCCGACGGATGAGTCAGAGACAGGCTTAGGTGAGCCCGGGTGTTGCTGTTTAGCTCACCCCCTACGAAGACCCAACGCAGTCCAAAATTGGTGGCGCCGAAGCGGCCGACGAATGAGTCGGAGACAGGCTTAGGTGAGCCCGGGTGTTGCTGTTTAGCTCACCCCCTACGGAGACCCGACGAGGTCCAAATCAAGGTTCCCTTCCCTTGTTGCTTTTATGTAGCTAAAATAGGTCAGCACTTTAGAGTTCTCTTTCCCAGCCACCTTATAGTGGCTAAAATAGATTAGTTGCACAAAAATCAGGGTTCTCTTTCCCAACCACCTCACAATGGCTAAAACAGATCAGTTTCATAGGGTTCTCTTTCCTAGTTGCCTATGGGTGACTAAAACAAATCAGTCTTCAAAAATCAGGGTTCTCTTTCCTAGTTGCCTACGGGTGACTAAAATAGATCAGTCCTCCAACCTCGGGGTCTCCTCCCTTGTTGCTTTTAAGCAGCTAAACCAGATTAGAAAGCTGGTCTCAATTTGACTACGACAAAGAGGGATTTGCATAAGAATCTGCAAACAAGTTCTCTAAAAAAAATTTTTTTTTTGAATTCAGTTAATTGTCAATAAATTGCACTAATACTTGTTGAATGATCATTAGGTACCAAAATTGCTCCCAGGAGCCCTTACTTGCTGAGATCACGCAGGAAACTCGATATGGATGCACAAGGAAATCAGGCACTCCCAGCACAACATGCAGCTGAGTCCAGTCAAGACCAAGTGATCAATGACCTAACACACAAGGTTGAAACCATGGGAACATTGATTCAGTCCCTTATTGCAGAGATCAGTGACTTGAAACAAGTTCCACTGGCCATTCATGTCGCTCCACAGCCACTGCCACCACCGCCACCATCACCACCAGCAGAAGTGCCAGTTGCACCATTACCACCGTTCCATGTACACCCAGCACCAGCAGCACCACCTCCTCCACTACAGCCAGCTGCACCACCCGTAGTCATCCCTGGCTACCCTATTCAGCAACCAGAGCAGTTTGCACCTATGGCACCAATGCCTGCCCAGCTGGGGCAAGATGAAGAGGACTGGTATAGGGCACAGGAAGCACAGTTTGAGGTTTGCCTAGCAGCCATGAAAGAAGATTTTCTAAAGCAGCTACAGCCGAGTACGGTACAGAACGAGGCAACATTGGAGAACCTTTGCTTCTTCTCCGACATACAACTGCCACCTAAATTCAGGTGTTCGGAACTTCACCACTTTGATGGTACAGGCTGCCCACTAAATCACTTAAGGTCGTATTTTGGCGACATGTGCCAATACATGAAAGACAAAAAGATTATGGTGCAGTTCTTTCAAAAGTCACTAACTAGGGCAGCTTACTCGTGGTTCCTGAGTATTGATAAAACAAAGGTTAAGACTTGGAACGACCTTGCAGTAGCATTCCTGCAACAATATCGCCTAAACAACCATATGGTACAGACAAGGGCTGAATTGCAAAGGTTGTCGAAGAAGAACCAAGAGACCGTGAGAGACTATTCCAAGAGGTGGAAAGAATTAGCAGCGTTGGTCCCACCCCCTTTACTGGAACAGGAAATGACGTCCTTGCTTATTGCCACACTGGGACAGCTATTCTTTACTTTGCTACTGGGGCAGAGTTCTTCGAATTTCAATGATTTGATCCTGACAGCAGATAGAATAGAAGACGCCGTGAGAGCAGGAAAGATAGACGGTAGTGGATAGAGTGCAACCCAGAGAAAGCCAATGGGAAGTCAAGGTTACAGGAATCAGGGGCAGGAACTGAAGAGAAATGAAGGTCAAGTGGTCAGTTATGTGCAGCCAACACAGCTATACCACGTGTCTCAGGGACCTATAGCAACAGTGTAAAACCCCGAATTTTCACCTAATAAATAAATAAATAATAAATAAAAGAAAATATGAGTTAAGTCCTAGTTAAAATAAAAATTGAAGATTTAGAGGATAAGTAATTTGAATAAGTCATAAGTTGTAAATAAAGAAAGAATTTTAATGAAATTAGCCTAAAAGAGTAAAAAGGGTATTTTGGTAATTTTCAGAAAAGGGTAATTAATAAATAGATCATTAAATAATAATTAGAAATAGAAAATAGAAGAAAATAAATTATTTTGACAAGTTAAAAATTAAAAGGAATTAATAAAAGCCTAAAAGTGGGAAAAAGGATAATTAGGAGATTTCAAGTCTTAATTTGGAGAAAATAAGGTTTTAGGTTATATTAAGGTTTAATTAAATATTATGCACGAAAATAGGTTGTAAATAGGAGTTTAGATGATAAGAGATTAAATTATTAATGTTTAAGTAGAAAAATAAAAGGTGGAGAAAAAGTAGGAATTAATTAGAATGGGATAGACTTTAATTAGACCATGGTTGGGTTAGCCCGAATTAAAGTAGCCTATTAGGGTTGGTTTAGGACTTCTAAAGCCTAATATAAATAGGAGATTAAGGTTAGACAAGAGAGAATTTTCGTGGGTTTATTATTGAGAGAAAAGAGGGAGAGAAAGGAAGAAGGTTGCTAATGGAGATGTCTGACCAGCCATCATCAAATCATGATCGGGGAAAATCCGTGCAGTGGATCGCTGTCAAATTTTGGGGTTTTGTTCATGACTAATGGAACTACAATGTGTACGGTGGAGATGTGAATCAGAGAGCTCTAGCTTGGTGCGTTTGGGAGCAAAAGTAAGGTCTAGAATTAGAAGCTTCGATGGAAGAAGGATTTTAGCGTATAAGGCAAGTAGTAACCCTTGGAAAACATGAGGAACTGCATGATTTCGTTTTCTGTGATTTCATATGGATTGAATGGTTTAGTCGGAATAGTATTTACATGGAATCAAATTGTTTACATGTTAGTGATTGGTATTCTTGAAGGATTTGTTGAAATAAAGAAGAAAACTTGGTTTGATCATGAAATAAATTATAGGATGGTATTTAATTGATGAGAATGAGTCTAGAAGGCTTTAGGAATGTTTTAGAATGTTATTAGATTAATTTAGACCAAAGAAACATATAGCAAAAGCATAAAAATCCGAACTTTGCAAATCTGGAAAAATTCTGTTAAAAATTGCACGAGCGCCTAGAATCGCCCAGGATCTCCTAGCCCTGTAGAGGTCGGCGCTCTATGTAAAATTTGCAGATTTTGGGGATTTTGTAATATGAATAAATATCCAATAAATTTTCTGATTAGTTAAGCATGTTAGCATCTTTATAAGGACCTAATTAAAGTATTAAAATTATAAAATTAAATTGGAAAGGTTAATCAATAAATTGAAGGTTATAATGAAAGGGTGTGCATAAAAGGGGCTAAATGGTATGGGATATTGATAGAAATAATTCTCCTGGAATTCCTAGGGTAAAAATATCTCCTAAACTTTATTTTATGTCTGTAGAACATGCTGGAGAAATAAAATACAGAAAACATAAATGGAAATTATCTTAGATGTTAAGACAGGAAATTGGATTTTAATAAAGGGATTAATAAGGAAAACACTAAGTAAGATTTGATTTACTTTATTTGAACTTTCAATATGAATATTGGCTACTGGAATTGCATAAACTCTGAGTTTTATTGAACTTATGAAACATGAGTTTTATTTTGAATATATTTGGGAAATTGCATATGTTATTCTGAAAAAGTCTTTAATTGAATTTGTAAGGATTGAATCATGGTTTTCCCATGGAATGGAATACTTGGGTATGGTTTGGTATGTGGTATGATGTTGTTTACTTTACTTTTACGGTTGGGTGATACAGCTTCTGTGGTTGAGTTGATACTAGCTTTTACAGCAGAGATGGGTAATCCTCTGTGTAGAGATGTGTAATCCTTTACGGGTAAAAGTGTGTATGCCTCCTACATTAGCGTGTCCTCTCGTATGTGGTTTTATCGTGGTTTGTGTCAGTAGGCTTAGCTGTATATGGATCCATAGTTTTGGCTGGTTAGCTAAGTGATATTTAGTTTGGGTTGAGTTACTCCAATGTGCGAGCGTGCTTCCCTTGCAAGTTAGTTTGCTTTGGGAAGGTCCTATGTCTGGAGGGATACCCCGGTGCACCGCTGGTGATTCCCTGTATATGTGGATAAGCGACCATTTCCATGTATTGATTCTGGTGCTACATGCTGGTGGTACATGCCAACTCTGTTGAATTCGTGCGCAATAAGTCGGTGACTACGGCTCTGTCTATAGCTGCGCTGCATGGGGCTTGAGTATCATTAAGTAGCACTGCCCCTAAGCCGCACGGTGGTATAGCAATTATTTGAGTGTCATCTCAAATACTTATCATCTTTGTAAGTCCTGCAATGGCACGTGTTTTATCGCTTTTGTCGGTTTTACCCCGTTAACATCCAATTATTGGTATATGTACATGATCATCTGTTTTATCGCTTTATTTGGAATTGCCATGGATAACTTGGATTTCTCGTCTTATCGTGGATTAATCGAATACCTCATAACTATTTGCTTACATTGGACTGTTTCAATTTGCATGCACCTGCTACTTGCTAAGATGTAAATCTCACTCCGTTTTCTCCTATTTTCAGGTTGCTTGGAGAGATCGCGAAGATGGGGTTTTAATTTGATGGGTAGAATTGTAATTGGTATTAATGGCACATGCTGATTAAATAAACTTTATTGAAAACTGAATTGATATTATTGAATAAAGAATTGTTTTATTGGCCACCATAACTCTGATTAATTATTTAGTAAAGTTTAAAATTATTGTGAATCTTGGTTTGTATCTGAACCCAGCTTCGTGGTAACACCTCGAGTTTGGTTGTTGAACCGGACTTGGGTTGTTACAGTAGCGAACAGAGTTCGGGTTGGGTGCCAGTTTGCACTGACCTGGGTTCGAGGCGTTACAAACAGTACCACAGAATTTGGGACAGATGGTGGCACCATACCAGGGACCCCGCAGAAGAACTAGAGAAGAGATGGAAGCAAGGCTAAGGAGGGTGTTTACCCCACTTCCATATTCTCCGTTACCAACACTCTTGAAGGGGAGATAAGTACAACTAAAATCGCCAAATCCCAGGATGACCATGGCAAATGGTTACAACCCTGTAGAATGGTGTGAATACCACTCTGGGGCACCGGGCACAGTACCAACCGCTGCTGGGATCTAAGGCATGACATCCAAGACCTCATTGACCAGAAGCGCCTCACGGTTGATCCGCCAGCACAACCGACGCCAGCCCCAGTAGCTGGTGTAACCACTAATCCTCTCCCAGACCACTCCAAGGCCTCCACAAGCAAGACAGCGAATCACATCAGTATCAGTAGCATGCAGTTTGACCCTTCTATTCTGATTGGGCGACCAGAACAAATAGTAGGAGTACGCTTTCGATACGGGGTTGACAAGCAGGAGGTGAATATTGTGGAGGAAGAAGGCAATGCAAGAAATCCCCTACATCTCCCTCGAGTACACCTTCACCCTGAAATCAACATCAAACACCTCCTTCCCTCACCCATACCCAACCTAAACCTATCTGCCCCTCCTGTCCCACCATTGTACATCACCATAAGAGACCCAGCTAACAATCCTTTCAACATAGGAGACCTTCCCATACCAGAACCTGCAGTTATCCCACTTGAACCACCTACCTTGAACCTTTCAACACTCAACCTTGAACCCCCAACATACCACACAGTCCCCCTCCTCTATACCATTGACCCCTCCTATTACCAAACCACTCCCATATACAATGAAGCCGAGGTCGATCGGATCACCCGATCTGGCCGATATGTCAACACCGACCCACTACCCGTACCCGAGGGAGAGACAAAAGAAGAAAGAAAAAAGAGAGAAAAGGGGAAGGAAGTGGCAGTTGAGAAGCCACAGACCCAGAAAGGCAAGGGCAGAGCATTCAAGGAAGAGATCACTGACCTACACAACAGTATCCACATACCTAAGTACGACCTCTTCCAACAGCTCAATAAAATACCGGTGCAAATCTCCATCATGCGTCTCCTTGTGGACTCCATCAAATACAAAGATGCTTTGATGAAGGTCCTCGCGGATGCACATGTACCTGAAGACACTTAGCCGGAAAAGGTGGAATCTATCATTTCCCAAATCATGGCACCAAAAGCCATCTCTTTTTTAGCCAAAGACCTACCGCCAGAAGGATGCGATCATATTGAACCTCTGTACATCACTGTCAAGTGTTGTGATATGATAGTGAAAAGAGCTATGATAGACAATGGTTCCGCCTTGAACATCTGTCCAATAAGGACTTTTCACAGTCTACAGCTCGATTCCTCCCTCATTAAGCTGAGTGTCCACAATGTTAGAGGATTTGACAACTCGAAGAGGGAATCCCTTGGGGAGGTCATTTTGACTATAATTATAGCTGAAAAGCCCTTCACCCTTGTGTTTGAATTGATGGACATCAATGCTTCCTTCAACCTGTTGATCGGACGACCCTGGTTACATTATGCTGGAGCAGTACCTTCTTCTCTACACAAGATGGTAAGGTTCATTTTGGGAAATGAGCTAATAACAGTGCATGCCAAGGATCACAGAGAATTTGAGAGGCCAGGAGTATCCTACATTGAATATGAGTTGCCCACTTCACTGAACTTCCAAGCCATGGAAATGATCAATGTAGTCAATGTCCCTGAACATGAAAGGAAGCAACAGTTCAGGAAGAGAAAGAGAAATGCAGTGTTTGGTGCTGCTGAATGCGCCGACTGGGGATTGCGAGCAGGAGCAGGATTAGGCCGTTACAAGCAAGGAGTGAAGACGGCCATGCAAGTATCAGAGAAGATAATCGGATTTGGAATTGGCTATGACCCAATGCCAAGGGATTATGCAAGACTTTTTGGGAGGAAATCTGAACTGAAAAGGGCTAGGATGGAAGGAAGGGAACCAGAGTGGCCTATTTGCATGCATGGAGACTTGTACAAGGTCTTCACAAATGAGGCATTGAGGGCAGCCAACTCGCTAGAGAATGTAGTTGCCCAGGGATGGGGCGATGAGTTCCCACTTTCACAGGAGAGAGATGAGGACAACCTGGAAGGGATAGCACAGATGTTTTGGGAAGAACCATCCATTCTGGACTTGATGGAGATGGTCCTGGAAACTAAAATACCATCCCTTGACTGGTCACCTGAAGGCTTACTGGAAATATTCGAAATGAATGAACAAGTTGCTGAACCGTTGCCACCTACTATTGTACCAATACCGCTGCTCACTGATTTCGTGATCACCACTGAGGAAATCCCACTATGTGCTCCTGCCAAAGAATCCAAAACTGAAGACAATCTGGATGTCTACGTTTGTGTGATCAGTAATGAATCCCAAAGCATTGAGGAAGTTCAGGGGCCATGGTGCCCGATGGAATGTGGATGGCTCAATGAATCTCCATTGCCTCCTCGTAGGGAAGGAATGGGCGACTTTGGAGGATTGGCACAGATGTTTCAAGGCATACCACATGTCTTAGAACCACCCGTCGAAGTTCCAGAAGTCCATCTCCAGAGGCCTGCTGAATGGCCTCCTGATTGTATGTCTTCAACAAACTCGCCCCCACGAATCCCTGTTGCCGTACCTCCGCCGGCCCTCACTGACACACCATCGCAAGAGTTTGATCAGTCACAGCACGTCACCCTCACCTCTCCCTCACATGGGGTGCCCATGTGGCTCGGTGTTCATGATATTTCGATCCAAGGAGTGCCACAATCCACTCCCATCTTCATAGACATATCTGACTCAGAAGAAAGCGAGGATGAGCCTGCCTATGCAGCTGATGAGATTATCTACCTGTCAAGCGATGAAAGGGACCCAGAGGAGTTCGTTGGTATGGTCAAAGTGGGCGATGCTGAACTGAAGATGAATGCAGCTGAAGAAGAAGATGCTGAGCCATTCAAGAACTGGAGTTCCACCCCTTTCGCAGTCAGCAAGGTTGACCTTCCGCAGGGAGTTCCCACCACATCTTTTGATGCTTTTGTTGTAGAGAACTCTGCTCTTTTCAATGAATATCTGAATTAGTTCTTCTATTTGCATGTGTCTGAAAATAAAAGTAAAAACAAACATAACCATGCTAAACCCTGTAATCCTAATGTTGATCTCGACGCACACCCGAATGGGCCGAAGCACGAGATAGGCAATAAGGTTATAATGGAAGCAACTGTAAACCTTGGCATTAAACAATCAAATGAACATGCAGAAATAATAATGGAAGAGCACAATCAAGTGCTTAATGCAGAAGAAGAGCAAAACCTTAATAGGCTGGACAGGGTCATATGCCCGCTGCAGGAAAATGATTTAGACATCGTCCCTGATGCAGACCAGGACAAGTCTTTTGAGTATAAGGACGACGATGAATCATTGGAGACCCCACTTGAAATCCAGCTTGCCTTGGAAAGGCACGAAAAGGGTCTCCAGGCTAATATTGAGGAAACTGAACCTGTTAACATAGGTGAACCAGCACAACCCAAAATTCCTCAAATTGGTAAAAAGCTGTCTCAAACATTAAAAAAGTAGATGATTGAATTTTTAAAATCTTACTTTGACATGTTTGCATGGTCGTACAAGGATATGCCCGGATTAGACACGGACCTAGTTGTGCATCGATTACCAACAAAGCCTGAGGCCACTCCCGTGAAGCAAAATCTCAGACGCATGAAGCCGGAATGGGCCCCAAAGATCAAGGAAGAGGTCACTAAACAGCTAGATGCTGGGTTCTTGCAAGTGGTTGATTACCCCGATTGGTTAGCCAACATTGTGCCAGTTCCAAAAAAAGAAGGAAAGGTCAGGATGTGCGTTGACTACTGAGATTTAAATAGGGCAAGCCCGAAGGATGACTTTACGTTGCCACATATTAATGTTTCGGTCGACAACACTGCGACGCATTCGATGTTCTCATTTATGGACGGATTCTCTGGTTACAACCAGATAAGGATGGCACCTGAAGATATGAAGAAAACATCCTTTATCACACACTGGGGCTCTTATTGTTATCGTGTTATGCCATTCAGACTTAAGAATGCGGGCGGAACATATCAGCGTGCAATGACTCTGTTGTTCCATGACATGATGCACCAGGAGGTGGAGGTTTATGTGGATGATATGATTGCGAAGTCAAAAGAGGAAGAAGATCATTTGGTGAACCTTAGAAAGCTGTTCGACAAACTCAAAATTTTAAGCTTAGACTCAATCCGAATAAATGCGTATTTGGAGTTACCTTAGGAAAGCTACTTGGTTTTATTTTTGGCAAGCGTGGGATTGAAGTTGACCCCGCCAAAGCAAAGGCGATTCTGGATATGCCACCTGTAACGCCCCGGATCCGAGTCACATGAAAAAAACCCCGTAACTCGTCTCCAGAGGTTATTATAAAACACAGGATCGCAATATCAGAGTGAAGGAAAAACATGAATACAACAATAACTATATAACAGAGTGCGCTAAAATAATCCCAAACGAAAATAAACTCACATGACCAAGTAACTACCCGCAAGTATCGTCCTTTCCAGGAGCAGCTGAAAACAAAACAAAACAATACGGAATGAGATACGAATATCCCAGTGAGCAGCACATGCATGCACAAATACATTTATTTCAGTTCTAAAACATGCCACGATTATAACCATGTACAATGATGATAATACGCATATTCCGAATAATCCGACTAAACTTCAATAATCCAATTCATATCAGTGAGGAAAACCATCAGGTAAATCAAACAATAACAATCCGTTTCCAATCCCGAAGAATTCGATAAAATAAAGATTAACTGACAACAACATAGCGAATAACCATGATTTCATATCTCAAGATATAATTCCAAATATACCAATGTCATATAACACAAAGTCTTCTCATAACCATGCCCACGCCTCCAAATGTATATCCGGCCTACTCAGGGTTTCGGATATTGAAATGACTGCGTCATCCAATGCAGGCCTACTCCCCGGGTTTCTGCATTGACAACCAGGCCTACTCACGGTTTCTGGCTGCTCTACACTGGCGGGAGGTACAATACCCAATAATTGGTAAACAATATTCCATGAACCATAAATACCAACAAACCAGTGAATAAAACATATCACGTCAAACAAAATCAAATACCAACATTGGTCAATGTCATGACTATTGTTTAGTTGATAAATTAAACATGCCAAGTAGACACTCCACACCTCCATGTACATAGTTCCGGCCTACTCAGGGTTTCGGAAACTCTGAAATGACGGCCTACTCAGGGTTTCGTCATCCAATGCAGGCCTACTCCCCGGGTTTCTGCATTGACAACCAGGCCTACACAGGGTTTCTGGCTGCTCTACACCGGTCGTGGCAACACACAAGGCCATGCAATTTCAACAACCAACAATAACATTACATTACTAAGCTTAGACTCTGGATCCAGGACAAGCTAAACCAGTAGTAAGTATAAAACTAGCAAATCAACCAAATGTATTTTCCATCATGTAAAACTGATATATATAGATCAACGTGTTCAAGTGCATACCATACGTCACTCAGGACCAACTTACTCGCTCATGGAGTCCTCAAAGAGATTCTCAAATAATTTACCAGAACAGAATAAGATATGATTCTAAACCGTCTATCGATATAAAACAATATTCAAGTAAATCATTCCTGAAGTGCACCGTGCATTCAAAGGTGAACTAGCATAATAGTGTAGAGGTATTTCAGCAAAACAATATGTTTCAAAACTGACTTTTCAGAATAAAGCACATTATACAGAAATGATTTCAGCATCCAAACTTCAATTAAACATAATCCAGCAAACCAGCTCTTAGATTCTAAATTTCGCTTTCATAATCCAAATCAATCAAATGAATGTCATAAAACCCTGGAAACACATTTTGGATGAGTGGAATAGTCTTAGGATCCCCTATAAGGTCACCATACCAAAAAGCAATCAATTCTAAGACAAAAAGTTTCGGACCTCAAAATATTCTAAGTCTGGTTAAAAACGTTGACTTATGGTATATAATTTTTCTAGACAAATCTACAAGGATTTTCGGGCTCACATTTTGGTTGTAGTCTATTGAAGGGTAAACAAATCTCCTAGAATTTTATGGGCTCCTGAATCACTCATCTGGGTATTAAACCCAAACCGGGCTTTTTGATAAAAACCGGGATTTAGGCATGAACTGGAAAGTTGACTTTTTATTGGCTGGGAATTAGACCTTGGAAGTATTTTTATTGGTTCCAAATGGGGGGTAAAACCTTATTTACATGTAAAGACTTAAGTAAATGGAGCAATAAATACACAGGGCATTTACTTAAATGTTTTACATGTAATTAAGGGGCTATTCTCAACAAATTCTGCAATTCGATATGTATAATTGGGTATGCGCTCACTTCCTGAAGTGGGAGCAAGTGGGTGCCGACTGGGCGGATAGAAATCAGGCGAAAATGGACTGTGCGCTCACTCGACGCTAAGTGAGCGCAAGCTGAGCGGGAGAAAGGCGCAAGAAGAGCGCGGGCTAGGCGCGAGAAAAGCGCATTGATTTCAAGTAGGCGCGAGCTCAGCGCCAGATCAAATTTCTTAGGCGCCTACTTCCCGAAGTGGGCGCCAAGTGGGCGGATACCCATTGCCAATTTCGAGTCTCTGTTATTTCGAGATCTCCAACTCTGGCTGGTTTGTTTAGGTCTGTTATTGCTCCATTACACTCCTAATGCTCCTAGAAGACTTCCCAACCCAGTTTGGATTTAATCTAAACATCTTTAATTTCACATTAATTTTCAATCTTCGTTCGTAACTCGCGGTATTCCAGAAAAACCCAGAACTCACAATACGACCATGCATTTCAAAATACATCACGAATAAACTAAAACCTCAGTTTTAAATCAGTGCTACTCACAAGTATACGCTTAATCTCAGAACAGAAGCTTATTCCACAACCGGCCAAGCACAACTTCCGGCTGCGCGCGAGGATGCAACTGTAGCCGAACGGATCCTCTGCTCACGAGAGGAAAAACCCCCTGAAATCTGGATCTCCGACTCCACTAATCCAGTCGTAGCTCTCGCGGTTCTCATCTCTTCCCAGCGAAACCCTAATCGCCACAGTATCCGCCCTAATTTCAGAGCAGCAACCTTCCCCCAAATCCCTGAAAATTTTTATATCAGTTACCTATTTATACACCGCGAAGGTTTAACCTAATTCACCATTTACCCTCGGAATCCCCTTTCTACACCCCATTAAGGTAGGGCTTTCCCGGGTTTTAACTATTGACCAATTTCTATTTATTTCTGGTCCGAATATTACTTACATATTAATATTTCCACCTCAATTTCTTTAACACTAATGACCACAAATTTCTAGCAATAATAAATTTGATTTAACCTGTACATAAATCCATATGTGCATATATTTTTATTTTATCTACTCTTATTATTTGTTTATTTTTATTACTGTGACTGTTAGTTTATTTTATTCTATTATTTTTATTTTATTTTATTATTTTATTTTACTCAAAACTGGGGTTTTACACCACCCCTGTCGACAAAAAAAGAAGTTCGAGGTTTCCTAGGCAGATTGCAATACATCAGTCGGTTCATTGCACAGCTGACTCCCATGTGCGAACCGATATTTAAACTCCTTGTGGTCTGGAATGAGGACTGCCAGAAAGCTTTTGATAAGATCAAGGCATACCTGATGAGTCCACCAGTGTTGATCCCACCAGTGCCAGGGCGACCGTTGATCATGTATTTGACTGTTTCTGAAACGGCTATAGGGTGCGTGTTAGGACAACACGATGAAACTGGAAGAAAGGAGCAAGCGATCTACTATTTGAGTAAGAAGTTCACCGATTACGAGACAAGGTACTCAATGCTTGAAAAAACGTGTTGTGCCCTAGCTTGGGCAGCACAGAAACTCCGACATTACCTGCTCAGCCATACAGTCCTACTCATCTCAAATTTAGATCCATTGAAGTACATCTTTGAGAAGCCAATTTCGACGGGAAGGGTAGCAAGGTGGCAGGTCCTGTTATCTGAGCATGACATTGTTTACACAACAAGGAAGGCGATAAAAGGACAAGCAGTAGCAGACCACCTCGCTGCACATCCTTTGCCAGATTATCAACCACTTCTGACACATTTCCCGGATGAAGATGTGATGTGTTCAGAGTCGATGGACGAGATAGATGAAACCAAGTGGAGAAAGTTCTTTGATGGGGCAGTCAATGTTAGTGGAAAAGGAATTGGAGCTGTACTAGTCTCCCCAGAAGGTGTCCATCACTCGATAGCGGCTAAACTCTTGTTTGATTGCACTAATAACATGGTAGAATATGAAGCATGTTTATTAGGCTTGCGAGCAGCGATCGAGATGTATATACGAGAGTTGGAATTATTTGGAGATTCAAGCCTCATTATCTATCAAATAATTGGAGATTGGAAGATGAGAGACTCGAAACTGGTTCCATACCAAGAACTAATCAAAGAACTGGAAGAGCAGATTGAGAGCGTGACATTCAACTATATGCCACGAATCAAAAATCAGTTCGCTGATGCCTTGGCAACACTTGCTTCCATGATGAGCATAACGGACAAGTCCCTAGTGCAGCCTCTAGAGATAGAAGTGCGACGCCTACCAGTGTATTGTTTTAGTATTAAAGAGAACAGGCCTGAGGATGAACCATGGTATGCAGACATTGAGAGATACCTGAGAGATAAAACTTTGCCAGATGGTGCCACGGCTGCAGAGAGACGAACTATACAGAGCCTTGTAGGGCAGTACTTTCTCAGTGGTGATAGAGTCTACAGGAAGTCATTCAACGATTCACTGCTACTATGTGTTAGGGAGGATGAAGCTCAGAACTTGATCAATGAGGTACACGGAGGTTTGTGCGACGCACACATGAATGGCCACATGCTCGCGAGAAAAATCCTGAGGATGGGTTATTACTCGAAGACAATGGAGACAGATTGTTAAACCCATGTCTGAAAGTGCCATCTGTGTCAGATCTATGCAGACAACATCTATGCACCACCAAACACATTGCATTCCATGGCTTCACCATGGCCATTTGCTATATGGGGAATTGACATGATAGGCCAGATTCATCCGAAGGCCTCAAATGGGCATCGATTCATCTTGGTTGCGATTGACTATTTCACCAAATGGGTAGAAGCCATGTCCTTTAGAGAGGTGAAGAAGTCTCATGTCTTGAGGTTCATCAAGAACAACATCGTGTGCCGCTACGGTGTGCCTGAAGCTATCATCACAGACAATGCGATGAATCTGAACAATAAAGACATGGACAAGATGTGTGAAGACCTAAAGATCAGACATCTGAACTCCACAGCATATCAGCCTAAGATGAATGGCACAGTAGAGGCCGCCAACAAGAATTTGAAGAAAATACTGGAGAAAATGGCAATTACTTACAGAGACTGGCACAAGAAGTTACCCTACGCATTGCACGCGTACCGGACATCAATTAGAACTTCAACTGGGCAAGTCCTTTCTCTCTGGTATATGGAATGGAAGTAGTTCTTCCTGTGGAAATACAGATCCCTTCACTCCAAATCCTCAAGGAAGCCGAGATTGACGACGTTGAATGGGAGCAGTCCAGATTTGACCAGCTTCAGTTATTGGATGAGAAAAGAATCAAAGCATTGTGTCATGGTCAGCTCTATCAACAGAGAGTGGCACGGGCCTACAATAAGAAAGTAAAGCCACGACACTTCAAGGTGGGAGACCTTGTGTTGAAAAGAATCTTTCCTCACCAAGAAGACAACAGAGGAAAATTCAAGCCAAACTACAAAGGACCATTCGTAGTTCGCAAGGTTCTATCCAGAGGAGCACTAATCCTACAAGAGATGGACGGAGCCATTTTCCCTGAGCCAATAAATGCAGATGCTGTCAAATTATACTACACTTAGGATCATCCTGATTGAGAAATGAAGAGAGGCCATTTTGACTTTCCCTTAAATTGTAAATCCCTTCGAGCACCTTGAAGTCTTTAACTTTAGTTAGACACCTTTGAGCCTTAATAAATTCTTTCAACCCAATACATGTGTTCTACACAACAAATTGGGCATTCCTAGAGAATAAAACCCAATAAAAAAGAAGAAGAAGAAGAAGAAGAAAAAAAAAAAAGAGAGGAAAATTTTGGATAACGAGAATCCAATGAAAAAACAAAGAAAAATGAAAAATCAGGTTGTAAGCCCCAAAATCAATAAGAGGTAGAAACATTGTACAATAAACAAAACAAAACAAAAAAAAGAAAAAAAGAAAGAAGAAGAAAAATGAATGAACTCAACAAATCAAGCCTTTTGAGCCACTTGTCCTTTTTTTGATAACCTGGGACCTAGCCTACATTTCGTCCTATCTTTAAGACCTCTCGGATCCCAAGAAGGATGATCTTGGCAAAAATCCAGTTTGCATTGGTTGGTGATGACAGGATCCATGGCTTCTAGAAAGGTCGGACACAGTGAAAACTCGAAAAAGGGCGCTGCATGCAAAAATGACCAGTCGTGGTAAAAAAAAAAACCGAATGAGTCGAAAGCAAAACAAAACAGTGAATCAAGAAAATCTGAGAGATACCAGGGATGAACAAAGTGAAGGGGAAAGGGCTCAAATCGGCAGACTGCGTCTAAGTCAAAGCACCACCGGCCTGTGATGACAATGTTACTGAAAACACCAAGCACACTTAGTCCCGTTTGATCCTGGGACCAATCCTCTCGGAATTGCAAACACTTGCATACACTAACACATCTGCTTTTCTTCTACTTATCTCGGCTTAACCGTTTTTGAAATAATTTCAATTTGTGCTGCTAATCTGAGAATACAAGGCTCATGACCTAGATAAAAGGCCCCTATCTCTGTAGCGGGCAATGATCAGGAAATGAAATCAAAAAGATTTTTTAATGATACTCCCCAACGGGTCACAACTGAAAGCTGCTCTCTTATTTAGGAACAATCAAGCAAGAGAAGGAGAAAGTGGAAAAGAAGACTCCTATCAACAAATCCCCAGCACGGTCTCTTCCAAAAGACGAAGTGCCTCTCACTCCAGAAGTACTCATGGCTCGACCCAAATGAATCGGTGAAAAGAAGGTAGGAACCCTCCCAAGGAAAGAGGGACATCTCCCATCAAATCCCAGTGGAGATCCATCGCCTAGGGAATGAAGCCTAAGGTGAGAAGGACGTAAAGCAGTGCCGAAGCAACGGCCAATAAGAGAAAAGATGGCATGAAGAAGATCGACAAAGGGCTCTTCCAAAAAATTCACTAGCAAAGTCATCTTAGAACAGAAAGAAGTATCACCCGAAGCAGGAAAGGAATCATCCCGAGAAAGAAGACCTAAAGAAGAAGGAAAACAAAAGAAGATCTCAATGCTTGAAGAAACAGAAAAATAAATTGTGGGTGAAACCCGCCCTCATGTTGTAATATTTTATTTACCACTTCTATAAATAGAGTAGGTTAGGTGTACGAGCTCCTTGATGTGCAGAACAGTAGTAGTTCTTCAAAACCTTAAAAAAAACAAACAAAAAAAAAACAAACAAAAGAAAAAAGAAAAACGAAAACAAAAACGAAAAAAAACAAAACAAAAACAAAAAAATATAAAATAATAATAATAAAATAATAAAAACAAAAAAAATTCAAAATTCAAAAAGAGCTTAGGAAGACCATTAGGGTAGTCACACCCCTGGAAACACTTGAAAAATCCAAATCTGACAAAAAGTAAGAAAGAACCAAGAATTGCAACCTCATTGAAATTTGGGAAATTGAATCAACTTGAAAACTGAAAACCAGTGTACCGACATTAAAGCAATGCACGGGCACCCAAAAACCTGAAAGATGTGCAAAGTGTCACTTCTTTTTGAAACCTGGAAAAGGTGCAAAGCATCACCTATTTCCAAAAACCAGAATCGGGAAAAGTACCACGCACGTAACAAGCTCGCGCTATGTGCTTTATCCCACAAACAAGAAATCAACTCAAAGTTCTTAGATGGACATGAGGAATGCAAAATTTGGGCTCCTTTTTTTACCTTTGTCATTCATCAACGAGTGACTCCGACAATGGGGGCCAGCTGTAAGCACCAAAATTTTGTTCAAACCAAAAAGTGCTAAACACAGCAAAACCCTAAGCAAGTTGAAACAAAGAGCTAAAAATTTGTCATTTTGTTAGAAGCTGATTTGGCCAGTAACCCTTGCACCATTGAAAAGTACACTTCGATACGATTCCAACGCAACTAAATTTGCGTGAATCGGAGTTCGAACAATGAAGTTATGGCCAAAACAGTTTGAAGGGTATTTTTGTAAATTTATAAGATTTGGTTTGCCATGTGGCAAACCTGTATGTCACAAGTTTTTCATTGGGCAGCAATATGTAAAAATAAAAATAAAAAAAATAAATAAAAGAAAAGAAAATTTTAGATAATGAGTATCCAACCAAAACAAAGTAATTGAGGGTACAAATTAAATAAAAAAAAGAAAACAAAATAAAAATAAAATTAGATAAGGAAGGGGCGGTTTGCCCCTCCTTATCTAATGGTGATTGGAGGGAGGGGAGGTGACCCACGTGGGCTCATGTGGGCCTGCCTCCCCTCTCCCATCTCCTTCTCCCTTCTCTGTTAAAGGAGAAGGGGGACAGATTTTACAGGGGATCAACAGAGGGATAAAAAAAAAAAAGAAGAAAAAATAGAAAGAAGAGAGTGGTGGGAATCAGAAAAAAGGGAAAGAATTCTACAAGAAGGGAGTTGAAATCTGACTAACAGAAAAAGTCTCTTAGCAATCTGCTGTAGGGACAGATCTCCTTCTACTGCTGTGCACATTCCAATAATTCTAAAAACCAAGTTGAAGCTACTCTCCAACAGGTTTGTTTATTTTGCCTTTGCTGTGTTTGCCATTGATTTAAATGAAGTAAACCTTTGATGTTCATGTTCTGCAAAAATTGTGATTTCAATCCAAAGACAGAAGAATCAAAACCAACAGATGATTTTGCAACATAAGATTAGACTGTGAGTGGAGTGCTTCGGTTAGAATGACTCAA
Organism: Buxus sempervirens; assembly: GCA_947561395.2. NCBI lineage: Eukaryota > Viridiplantae > Streptophyta > Magnoliopsida > Buxales > Buxaceae > Buxus > Buxus sempervirens. The sequence continues at coordinate 17,104,018 of OX387190.1, read as the reverse complement.
CCGAGACTATTGTGTACTATGTTTGCTTGTGATCATTAGATACAGAGCATTGCGTTCACTGCACTTTGTTTGTTTGTAATGGTTGCATTTGGAATACCTATTTTTCCTACACTGAGTTTGTAAAATTCTGTCAGCGTTATTTGCGTTCTTTTTAGTTTAAAAAAAATGAAACATGATAATAAAAGGAAACACAAAAGGAAAAAGTAGCTTGATGGAATTGGGTACGGCTGGAACAGCCGAACCCAATTCCATGAAGGGTGACGAACAGCCACTTTTGGCTGTTTGTTGGTCCCTTCATTTTTTTTAATATGTAAGAGAGTCCAGCTTTCCGTGTTGATTTTTATCATATTTTTTATTGTTGTTCTACTCTCCAACAAATGCATGTGCATTTGAATTCCATGAAGGTTGATGAATAGCCACTTTTGGCTGTTTGTTGATCCCTTCATCTCCAACAAAATGACATTGTTTGCATGGCATGGTCATTAAAATCTCATGGGGATTAATTTCCATATTTTTTAGGAAATTTTTATCCATCTATGACAAACCGACCAACATGTGCTCAAAAAACATGGCTCGTTGAAGCTTGGGGTTTTTTTTTTTTGTAAATTAGAAAAGATTTATGATGTTTTAGATATTTTCAAAAGTCTAATGCATAAATGAATTTTACTTTCTTTTCTTTTTAAAGTTTCATTTCAAAATCCCCCTTGTCTCTATTTTTCATCCCATCTCCTCATTTTTAATGCTTTGTGAATGCATTTTTTTTTACATATTTACTAACATTGAGTGCTCCGTAGCTCAAATCAGTAATTTCTGAGAAATGCACCTGTAAAATTACCATTTTACCCCTGGAAGAAAATTGGGTCTTTTGATGGGTCCGAATCAAATTAGAATTTAATGGGGGCTTTCCAATATTATGTTTCTTACTTTATGTGCTCTATACTGTGGATTGATGGTTTTCTGAGGAATAGCATATGAAAATGACCATTTTACCCCTGGAAGAAAATTGGGTCTTTTGATGGACCCGAATCAAATTAGAACTTAATGGGGGCTTTCCAATAAGCCCCATCATCAAGTAAGCACCTAAGCCAGCCCAATCTTAAGGAAACATGCATACAAACTAATTGAGTCAAATCGCCTAAATTCTGACTCATGGGAACCCACTATCTAGCAGGATAACTCAGGGTGTCTACGGACTTCCCTGGGTTAGAACCGAACTGCTTATCCAAAGTCTCTGGGTAGACCAAATTTAAATGAAAATTTGGATGACTGTTCACACCCTAAACAATGAACAGTGGCGACTCCCCAAAAACAACAAAAAACCCACGGAAAACCGGGGCATCGGCATGGTGCGCCTCCACGTGGGCACAAGTAGCACTGCTCCTAAGCTGCACGGTGGTATAGCGTTTGGTTGAGAGTCATCTTAAAAGGTTTATCTATCTTTGTGAGTCCTACAATGACACTAAAATCACAAGATCATGTTGTTACTGTTGCATACATGCTGGAGGCATGTAATTGGTATATTGGTTGGATGTGACTGGTTAGTGCATCCTAGTAATGTATGGATTATGCTATTGATTTATGATATTGGATTCCTATCATAGAACCTGCTGAAATTTATATTGAGAACTGTTTTATATACTGTTTTGTATTCCACGATCGATACGAATGGTTATACGAGCCTGCTTAGTCGAGATTGCTTAGTCGTGCATGAATTGTTATTGTTATGTATTTGAACTGTTTAAACATGCATGTGTTACCTACTGGGATATTCGTATCTTACCCTACCTTTATCTCATTTTTCAGCTGATACGCGAGAGGGGGATCATAGTAGTGATTTCCAGGGAGAGCTAGCTGATTATTCGCCGGACGAGTACTATTATCCGGATTTTGTCTGAGGTTGTGGATTGATATGGATTTAGTTATTTTGATCAGATTATTATTCATATGTTTATTTGATGTATTAGAGAGATGAGAGAGTAGTGATCCTTTTATTTTATCAGATTTTAATATTGATTTTTGATGGTTAATTATATCTCAGTTTCTTGAGGATATTAGACTATACTTCCGCACACACATGCTCCTCACTTTGATAGTCAAGTAATGAATGTATCATTTATTTCTTTAGTCTGGTATATTCTTGATGTTTATTTGATATGGGCCAGTAACATCTTGGATTTGGTTGATGAACTGAATTTGGGTTGTTACAGTAGGGAACCGGGTTCGGGTCAGATGTTGGTTTTGCATTGACCCGGGTTCGGGGCGTTACACACGGCATCTCATGTAACATACAACAGTGCATGCATGTGCCTCAGTGTACAGATAATCCATTTAATAGCAATCATGTATTCAATGTATCACTTGTTATCTAGGATGTTTACATATATACACATGGCCCCATCTAGCGTCACCGATTCCATGTGGTGGCTAGGCATCTACGCTGATTCCCCTTGACGTAGGCATCCATATGCCGATTCCCCTTGACGTACAGGCATCCACTGCCGATTCCCCATAGCAAGTGGGCATTGGCCACCGATGATGTTGGTGCCGGGATGATATCACAATAGAGAGCAGAAACAGTACAAGAACAACTGGCCATGACATATACACAAACAATCCTAGTTAAGTCTATGGATCCATACCTTAAGGATTCATTATGCGGGTGTGTTCATTCATCAATTACACAACAATTGTAACAACCAAGTATGGAATAATAATACATCAATGTCCAAGCTTGAGTGGAGGATGCTAGTTCTCTATCTCCAAGTTGGGAGGAACAAGGGTCCACTACCCCAACTGAGATGAACTGCTCAACAACCCACCAAGACTTACTGGTCAATTACTCATGATCAATACCTCATGCCACTTGCATGGAAAATGCTCAAGGGTAGCCCATGGCCTTACCCGAGTCAATCTTGGGCCATTGCCCTCTGTTCAATGGTACTCAATGTCATTGGGGCCACTGCCCTCTTTTCAATATCAATACGATGGGCCACTACCCTTTCATTTATAATCAATAATTATGGGCCACTGCTCTTTTCATCTCATGTCACAAGTGACGGGCCAATGCCCTTGATGTGGTGCAAATGTAATACGGGCCTACGCCCTCATTATCGGGCAACTCATGTTAAGTGTAATACGGGTCCAATGCCCTTCATATTATGTGTATAATACTAGGTTGAAGCCCATCTAGTCATGGGTGGTGCACTCACATTGATAATCAATGGTAAGGTTTGGTTTTTAGGAATTCTCTACCCTTAATGAGTCAATTTAGGCAACCTATGCCCCGACTCTTTTGGTACTTGTATATCTTGATTTTGGCTTTTGTTTTATACTTCTAATGGTCATTTGGAAAGTGTTTGAGGTGGTGGAATCAAGTTATCCTATTTCTATAGTAATCTGGGATAGAAACTGTGTCTAAGGCCTTCTTCGGCAAAACGTAACCCAAATTCCTTGTTATTTGGAATTTTGAGTTACTTCTTGTTGTAACACCTCCTAGACACCTAACTCTCACTTATACATGGTTTGGATTTGAACAAAAACAAAGGGTAGTTCAATCTAGGTTAAAAGTACAAATTTTGGAAATTCTAGTAAGGGCGCTCGATGGGTCGCTCGAGCCTGCTTCGAGCGGCCAAATATTTGCTCTCGGGTTCTTCTGTTAAAACACTCACTAGAACAGTCACTCGAGAGTCGCTCGAGCAGTCATGCCTTAAAACTCTATTTGAAGCTACCTAAAACTACCGCCCGATGCCAGCTCGAGCGACTACTCGGGCGGCTGGGCTTTTTGACAATTCGCAAAATCCGAACTTTTGGGGATTTTGATTTTCCTCAAATCTGACTTCTTCTAGGTGTTTTTTGGGCTCGAAATCACTCCTAGCATGTGTAGAAATCTATTACCAGAAAAACCCCTCAAAGAAAACTCTCCTATTGGCCCTAGAACTCGTTTTCACATCTCAACCCTAACATTCATCTAAACATGCGATATTGGCCAAAAATTGAAAACATGGGGAAGGGTGGTGTTGCTTACCTCTTGCAAACACTTGAGCAATCTTCCTAGCTCCTAAATCAACCCACGAACAGCACTTGAGTTCCTTGGTTTGACTTCCTCCATGAATCTCCAAGCTTTCTTCCCAAACGAAAAATGGTTCCTTTGGTTTCCTCTCTTGCTTTTCTTGCAAATATACTCCTCCAATGGGTTGGAAAAGGATGGGGGACGAAAATGGGGAAGATGATGAGAAGGGGATGAAGAGAATGAGAATGGGAGAAGAAAGTGAAGATAATGGGAGAAGAGTGAGGGTTTGGTCGTGAATGGCATTTCCCCTTTGGTTCTCCACTTAAGTGACTTCCCACAAGACACTAATTTTTACAGTTTTGCCACTCCTCCTACATTGCATAATACCAACACTTAACATATTGTCTCGCTATATGGAATCTCATTTAGCCAAATAGAGGTTGCTCACCTCAATAGGCTGCTGAAAGCCCAGAGCTTAGCCACTTTAATTGGTTTTAGGCTTGAGCTGCTCCAGCTTCACCTACACATCAAGCTCAATGATTAGGGTATGCTAGGGATATTGGAATGGGGTTTCACATTTCAAGCCCAAGCCTAGGACATGGGCCCCAAGCCCATTCCTAGCCCAAACTGGAGAAGAACTTAACGAAAATAATAAGTCAATCAAGGCAACCACTGTGTGGCCCACTAAATGGGCCCACAGACCATCCAAGCCCACCAAGCGTAAATCTTAACTTAAACGCTTTGGATGAAACCCAAAATAAAAAGAACCAAAATTGGCTTAAACCCAAAGGGCTTTTTAGGGTTAAGTAGAAGCCCAACAAGGGAACATGTGGGCTAATCTTAGCCCACCAGGGGATCCATGGGTCTTCCAACGGGGCCCACTCAATCAAACCCAGATCACTTAATAAAACAAGATAAAATCAAATAAATGGACCCACACCACTCAGGTGGTCCCCACCAGGCTCAATAAAGTGTGCATGTCTTGGCTTAGGAATTGGGTGAGTAGACAAACCGAGTTGACTCAAACCAGGAAAACTATGGGACCCGTCACCTGACGAGGCGGACCGGGGTGTCTACGGACTTCCTCGGACCGTAACCGAGACCCTACCACAGAATCTCAAGTCGTAGACCAGCCTAATAGACAAAACTAGGCATCCAGGTGTCTGCCTGCACCCCATCAGGCAGTGGCGACTCCAAAACCTCGATTTTCCAGAATGGAGGCACGCACTCCCGTGCGCCCCGCGGTGCAGCGTTCTCAGGACGCGCGCACAGATACTATGTATTTACATCTTGCGGTAGAAGTAGGCTACTACCTGAGGGTGAAATTTGATTACTAATTATGAATGATTTGTTTCCTTTTAAAGGAAGAGATTGATCGGTTTAGCCATGTATTGATGGGAACAGTTTTGAAAAGAGATAGTAAAATTATATGATTGGCATGATGAATTGTGTTGGGAAAAACTATTTGTATTAATTTGAGAAACTATTAGATTTGATTTATACAGCATTGCCTTCTTGTTTTAGTGGCACTTATGATTCTGTTTGCAACTCATAAAAGGTTTGTAAAGTATATATATATATAAACTATTTTCTTTCATGTATGTTGCTACTTGTTGAGATTTAATATCTCATTTCTTGTTTTCAAATGTTTTGTTTTTCAAGTATTATTGGAGAGGACATTACAGGCTCGACTGATAGAAGGTTGAAGAACCAGGGTTATTATAGGATTCAATCAAGGATATTATATTATGACTCTTTTGTTTAGTAGAGTATTAGTTACCCTTTTTTCTTGAGTATTGATGTAATGCAATTAGAGGTTTTAATGATTAAGATATTATCTTAGTGTACTTTGATATTCTCTTAGTTTTTTTATTCTTTATCCTTTGAGCTGATTTGTTATGTATCACTAAGTAATGCCTTGATCTGAAAAAAAAAATTTTCTTTTTTTTTGACTTGGATTCGGGGCGTTACACCTAGTATGGTATCAATTAAGTTGTTGATGAGTACCCTAAAAGCAGCTTTGAGATCCTCCTTAATTCTCATTTGTCTTCTGAAAATTACTCTCAAAGCTAGGAGCATGTTTATTATTTCTAAGATAATGTTGACTTCTTGTCTCAGCTGTGCATGCTCTACGAGAAGCTGGTTGATTAGCTCTTCATCATCAAGGTCGCCATTTGGTTCCATAGTTAAGCTGAATCAATAAAAGGTAACCCAAGATCAAATACTAGAATGGTGATGATTGGATACAAGCATCATTGAGATCCTCATTAATACTCATTTGTCTTTTGAGAATTACTCTCAAAGCTAGGAGCATGTTTATTGTTTTTAAGATAATGTTGACTTCTTGTTTGAGCTGTGCATACTGTGCGAGAAGCTAGTTTATTAGATTTTCATCATTAAGGCCATTGTTACCATTTGGTTCCATAGTTAAGCTGAATCAATAAAAGGTAACCCAAGATCAAATAATAGAATGGTGATGATTGGATACAAAGTTAGGGAATATATGGGGTTATAAGAGGGATATACAGATTCATGTCAACAAACTTCATCTTTAAGCGGGAGTAGTACTGGGCCACTCCCGCTTAAATGATATCCTGAAGTGGTCATTAACCTTAGAATTGGCAAAGGGTTCTGAAAAGGTCCAAAATGAAGGTAGTCTATAGGGGAATTGACAACCAATAAGAAACCACAAGTTTCTCTTAAGCCTAACATTGATGGAAACACTAAATAAGAGACATAAATGCTGACAAAAAGGGAACTTCCAGAAGAATATACATGTTCCATAAAAGGAGTAATATAAATTTCAATTGTAAATCAAAAGATCAACTTACCATTAAAATGCTCAACACATAGTGTATTTGGTTTGATAAGAAGATAAACAATGATGTTTGGCCATTAGCTGAAAGATTTCAAAATTTAAGAAATGCCACTTAAGGGTAAGGAATGCGCCTTAGTTTTTAGATTTACTGAAAAGGTTTTTAATATTTCAACCAACCTCAAAGCAACTTTCACAATCTTTCCTCAAGGAATCTTGAGCATAGGAAGACTAACTATTTTGATAGTCCTAATTTAAAGGAGCAGAAATTTATTGAATTAATTATGATATAGTTCCAAGGGCAAACCATGATGTAACCAATCTAAAGCTAGGTCCATTCTAATCTCATAGAATTGAACTAGACCCTAACCATATTTACATATACTAGGTATGGACAACGTGCGTTGCATGTTACAATTGATTCTAATAATTTGGATATTTGCCATGAGTTATGGCCCACATTTTCATAAAAGTATCATTACCTTCTATCAATATTGATAAAGACACTTTTTTATCCAGTATCAAGTTAGAAACCTATGTGCACCCCTCGGGCGTACTGAAAAAGTGTGTTACATGTTTTATGGAGTCGCCACTACCTGAAATGGTGCAGGTAGACACCTTGTTGATTTTCGGTCTATACCAGTGATTCCGAATAAGTGACCTGATTACAACCCAGGGAAGTCCTTGAACACCCTGGGTTGCCCCACCGAAGCGGGTTCCCTTAAATTAGTTGGATAATATTTGGGCTGATTTACTATTATTTAATTATTTTATCTTTTATCTTTTATATATTTTTAATTTATTTTTTTTATGATCACATGTGTACAAACATTAGAGGAATGGAGATTGCTATGCTACATCCTATACAAAATATAATACATATATGAAAAATCCAAAATAAAGAAATCTAAACCAAATATTTCAACATGGGGCAATGTACTTGGTTATTTAAAAATTAATTAATTAATTAATTATTTTTATTTTTATTTTTTATTTAACCTAGCCACATCATTTAATCTTTTATTTTTTTTTGTTTTCTTATGTTTTTTCCTTTTTTTTCTTATGATTATTTATTTACACAAAGCATGGGTAAAAAAACTTAATCATATTTGGTCATTGAAAATTACACTTTATTTTCCATATTTTTTTTACTCTTATTTCCAAGGATTTGGAGGCAAGGAGAGGTTATAAAAGTGACAAATGTTTAAGCATATGATCTAAAAAATAATCAAGAAAAAAAAATATGTTAGGCATATTATTTAAAAAATTAAGAAAAGAATAATAAATTTGATTATTATAATTAAGTATGTTAATTAAGCATATTATCTAAAAATAATTAAGAAATTAAGAAAAATTAAGCATGTTAGTTAAGTATATTATCTAGAAGGAAATTAAGAAAAAAAATTAAGGAAATAACAAATGAAAACTAGAGTTATTAAAAGGGTTTTAAAGAAGGACTAAAATATGAAATAAGATAAGTTCTTTTTAAATCCTTTAACTTTTGAGAATAACAAATTAGGCATCCTAGTTTATCAAATTCTCAAAATTCAACCCACATATCCATTCGTTCAACATATTCGGCCGGATAAGAGACATGCTTTGTATACTTTCATTTGTCAATTTAACAACACTGAAAAATTCATATTCGGCCATAATAGTGACATGCTTTGTATTATTTTCATTTGACAATCTAACAACATACAAAAATATTTGATTAAAGAATCAATAAAAAAAATAATGAAAAAACTTGGTATGGAGTTGATTTCCCGGAAACTGATGTGCTCAATTCCAGATGTTCCCCCCTTTCTCTTGCACAACCTCCTTCTACCTCTTTTTCTCACTTCCTTCTTTGCTTTTTCTTAAGAACTTTCTTCTTTAGATCCTCCTCCTTTTGCTCCCAACTTCAAGCCTTTTATAGATAATTCCCACCCCTTCAACTTCTTAACCTCTAACATTTCCTCTTCCTCTCCTAAACCTCTAACTCCTCCTCTTCCTCTCTTAAACCCCTAACTCCTCCTCTTCCTCTCTTAAATACCTAAACCCCTAACTCTTCCTCTTCCTCTCCTAAAGCTCTAACTCTTCCTCTTCCTCTCTTAAACACCATCATTTATTTAGGTTTGGTCAAAGTCTATTTTGTGCCATATTTTTATTAGGCTTATATTTTTCTTAAGCTTAGTCTCAATATCTCAAGAGAATATGAGTTGGACCAATTCGTTCAACAGATTTCTCTTTGTTTATATTTTTTTAATTTTCTTTTAATCTTAAAACTTTTATTAACTTTCTTATTCAATTTTTTATTTATTTGCATAACAAACCCCATTAGGAAACTTACTTATTTACTAAAAGAACCCCAGAATTTTTAATTTATCATTGGTTACATGACAACCACCATGGCGTACATGTGGCTGCCATGTGGTGTAACGCCCCGAACCCGGGTCAGTGCAAACTGGCAACCAACCCGAACCCGATTCGCTACTGTAACAACCCAAGGTCGGTTCAACAACCAAACTCGAGCTGTTACCACGAAGCTGGGGTCAGATACCAACTAAGATTCACAATAATTTTAAACTTTACTAATTAATTACATCAGAGTTCTGGTGGCAAATAAAAAACAATTCTTTAATCAATATATTCAATTCTGTTTACAATAAAGTTTATCTAATCAACATGTGCCATTAATACCAATTATAATTCTACCCATCAAGTTAAAACCCCATCTTCGCGATCTCTCCAAGCAACCTGAAAAATAAGGGAAAACGGAGTGAGATTTACATATCAGCAAGTAGTAGGTGCATGCAAGTAAATAGTCTCATTTAGGCAAATAGTCATGAGGTATACGATTAATCAACGATAAGGCGATGAATTCAAATCAACATGGCCAATTCCAAATAAAGCAATAGGATATGCAATCATTCGTAAATACCAGTAAAAAGATGTTATTGATAGATAAATCCGAAGATTAACGATAAAACATGTATTCATAATTAATGGTCCATCTCACAAATCCGATAGTAACATTCTCCCATGTAGGATGCAAACACGTAGTATTCACATCTCCCCTACATGAGGTTCCTCCCACAGGAGCTAACACATCTCACCCGCCAGTGGTAACACACACATCTCCTTTGTGGGATGCAATCACATCATGATTACATCTCCCCCATAAGAGGTCTCTCCCGCAGGAGTTACACATCTCACCCGCAAGTGGTAATCACATATCTCCCTTGTAGGATGCAATCACATCATGATTACATCTCCCCCACAAGGTCACATCTCTCCCGCAGGAGCACACATATCTCCCCTGTGGGATGCAATCCAATCAGGATTACATCTCCCCCAACAGGAGGTCTCATCTAACCCGCAGGTGGTCACATATCTCCCCTGTGGAATGCAATCCAATCAGGATTACATCTCCCCCAACAGGAGGTCTCATCTCACCCGCAGGTGGTCACATATCTCCCCTGTGGGATGCAATCCAATCAGGATTACATCTCCCCCAACAGGAGGTCTCATCTCACCCGTAGGTGGTCACATATCTCCCCTGTGGGATGCAATCCAATCAGGATTACATCTCCCCCAACAGGAGATCTCTCCTAGAGGAGTTACATATCTCACCCGCAGGTGGTCTCATATCTCATCCGCAGATGGTACAAATCTCTTATTGCCATCATGACATTTAATCCACAGTCCAAATAAAACTCCTGAACATAAGTTCCACTGAAATCAGAATTAATGTAATTTCCAGAAAATCAATATTCATATTTAAAGCACAAACCAAAGTATTTCAAGTCTTGCTTAAAGTTTTCCTTATAAATCCCCTTATTATATAATCCAAGTTCTCATATTAATACCTAAGATAGTATTTAATTCAATTTTCTGTATTTATAATTTCCCGCATATTCTACAGACCTAAATTATAGTTTAGAAGATGATTTTAATTCATAATTACTAGTTAGTATTTGTCCTATCATTATTCCCCATCATTTAGTCTTTTACATACACTATCCTACCATTAAGACTTTAATTATTTGGATGTTTATCAAATTTAATTTTTATAATTTCCATACTTCAATTAGGCCTTTATAAAGATGTTGGAATAGTTAACATACTAGAAAAATTATTAGAAATTTATTTGGATTAGAAACATACCATAAATCTGAATTTACTGCATAGAGCGCCTACCTCTGCTGTCTAGGTGATCCTGGGTGGTCCGAGGTGCTCGTACAAATTTTTAGTTAAAATTTCCAGATTTTCCAATTTCGGATTTTTAGGCTTTTGCTTTGAGTTCCATTGGTCTAAATTGTCCCTTAACATTCTAAATCATATCTAAAGCCCTCTAGATTAATTTGCATCAATTAAAAAAACATCCCATGCATATTTACATGATCAAACCAAGATTTATTCATTACTTTAGCAAATCCTTCAAAAACACAAAACTCTAAAATATAAACCATACGATCCCTTGCAAAATCCTTTCCGGCTAATCAAAATAAACCATAATAAATCACAGAAATCAAAACCATGCAATTCCTCCAATTTTCAAGGGTTACTACTTGCCTTATACGCTAAAATCCTTCTTCCATTGAAGCTTCTAATTCTGGACCTGACTTTTGCTTCCAAACGCACCACGCTAGAGTTCTCCAATTCCAATCTCCACCGTTCATATTGTAGTTCTATCAGTCATGAACAAAACCTCCAAATTTGAAGGCGATCCACCGTACGGATTTTTCCCAATCATGTTTTGAGGATGGCTGGTCAGACATGTTCATGAGCGGCCTTCTTCCTTTCTCTCCCTCTTTTCTCTCAATATGAAACCCACGAAAATTCTCTCTTGTCTAACCTTAATCTCTTTTTTATACTAGGCTTTAGAAGTCCTAAACCAACCCTAATAGGCTCCTTTTATTTTGGCTAACCTAACCAAGGTCTAGTTAAAGTCTAACACCTTCTAATTTAATTCCTACTTTTTCTTCATCTTCTATTTTTCAATTTAAACATTACAAATCAAATCTCTTTTTATTTAAACTCCTCCTTACACTTATTTTCGTGCATAACATTCACTTAAATACTAAACATTACCGAAAACCTAAATTAAGTTATTTTTCTCCCAATTAAGACTTGAAATCTCCTAACTACCCTTTTTCCTCATTTAGGCTTTTATTACTTTCTTTAAATTTCTAACTTGTCTAAATAAATTATTTTCTTCTATTTTCAAATTCTAGCTATTATTTAATAATTTATTTATTAATTACTCTTTTCTGAAAATTACCAAAGTACCCTTTTTACTCTTTTAGGCTAATTTCATTAAAATTCTTTCTTTATTTACAACTTATGACTTATTCGAATTAATTATCCTCTAAATCCTCACTTTTTATTTTAACTAGGACTTAACTCATATTTTCTTTTATTTATTATTTATTTATTTATTAGGTCAAAATTCGGGGTTTTATATCCTACCCGCCTAACAAAAATTTCGTCCTCGAAATTTAAAAACAATCATCTTCATTTTATATTTCATAACAAAATTCCAGCAATTCAAAACAATTCAAAGTTTTCCTCATTTCAATTCCATTTCTCAAAAAATAGTTTAACTTCAAAAATACTGTAGAAGAATTCTACAAATTTCGTATCGTCAATCTGTACATATAAACGCATCCGCTTATATGCAAGCTTGAGAAGAAAATTACGGATCCCTTCGAGCTTAACTTGTATTTAAAATACTGTATTCACAATACATATTTACACACACCTATTTGTACTAATACATAACCCATATTGCATAAGGATTCACACTCAAGTACAGTTCCACATTACGTACTGCTTCACCACACTTCGGGCATGTCCTAATGCAACTGGCTCAACGAACAACAGACAATATTCAACAATAATAATTTAATTATACATTCAACCTCAGATACAAATATACAATCAAATATATTATCTTATATGTCAATTAGTTCTAATCAGGTATCTGTGAGACAGCATATATAGATCAAAAGTGTTGGGTTGCAATGATCAAAATTTCTGAATAAATCCTTATATAAACTTTGATTATTATTCTAGGTAAAATTTTTAAATTTCCTGTAATCTCTAATAATTCATATTTTTTAGTGGTTTTCAGTTATAATTATTTTACTTTATAGTTTAACTACATCCAAATGTATACACATTATTTTTACGAACTAGTATAAGTGATTTTTGTCTGCTATATAGTTGTTATTGTTTCTATTAACTAAGTAAAATTTTTTTTTATTACTACCTAAAGAAGACTGAGCGCTCAGCACCCAGGCCAAATGGGCGCTGACTGACTGGGGTTTAAACCCAATTCACGCGCTCCTTAGCGCTAGTTTTATAACGCTTTCTTAAATGCACACTTAAGACAATCCTAAGGCTAACGCTCAACTTCGCTGACCCTATTCTCCTAGGCGTTCGTCTTCTTCAATCTCATTCAATCACTACCTCCAACAAACGCCACTCACATGTATGCCTCTCCACTTCTACTCATCTTTTACAGTAGCACAGATTTAGTTCTTTCATTGTTTGTTGACGACTAGGGCTAGATTTCTAAAAAGATTTCGATTGATGCTCAAATTTTTAGGGCATTTGCTTAAAAATGGTTTCTTTACTTTCTAGATACCTTATACTGTTGATTTGAACTAGTTTTTACTCGAAGATTTGGTCGTGTGTTGCATTTTATTTGAAAATCCCAATTTTTGTTTATGGCAAAACACAACCGCCGACCTTATCGACCTGAGTGCTCCTGAGCACTCGGCCTATTTTTGTAGATTTTGTTCCCTTTTCAATTTCTTTCAAATGATTTCGATTTAAAACTTGTTTTAGCACTTTTCTAGTCCATTATTACACACTTTTTACCCTGGTTTGATTTCTTTAAATTTTTGTTGGTTATATAGGACTATATACATGCTTACTTACTAACTTTCTATTTGTTTATTTTGTGGTTTCTTGTCTCTTTTCTTTATTTTTCTTCTAGTATCTGGTCTTTGTCTAGAGATGATGGGGAGGCTGATGATGAGGCTGGAGATGATGCTACTGGTGATCGAGGTCAGGGAGGAGATGGTGATGATGATGATGGAGCTACTAGGACTGGAGATGGGGACACTAGCATAGGAGATAGGTGTTGGACATAGAGGAGACGGTGCTGGACCATCTAGCTGAATTTATCTTTCTTGTTTAGAGTCTTGTATTTTCTATTTGTTTCTTTCTCACTTTGGGACAAATGTGTATACACTTTTTGGTTATTTTGATTGTATTTAGTCTATAGGTCTTTTATTAGTCTTTCAGTTGTATACCAAGCTTTGTACTGGTTCATCTTACAGATATATATATCAGATCATTTTTGTTAAATTTTTACCTACTTCAAATTTTTTTTCCTATTTATTTTTCTTATGTAAGAATTTATTTGTTTATACTCACAGGTTAATATTGCAACCTTTCAATTTAATTAGGTCAATAATATAGCATCCAATAATAACAATAACATCAATAGCACAAGAATATTATCAGACCATAGTGTTCACAACATGCAAATAAAATTAAAGTCTCTCATCCTAAATAACATGCTTTTATCTAACGTGCACTCAATCCCACTACCCACCTAAGAATTTATTTCCTAGGTTTAGATCTTGTTGCTCTGATACCATCTCTGTAACGCCCCAAACCCGGGTCAGTGCAAACTGGCAACCAACCCAAACCCGGTTCGCTACTGTAACAACCCAAGTCCGGTTCAACAACCAAACTCGAGGTGTTACCACGAAGCTGGGGTCAGATACCAACTAAGATTCACAATAATTTTAAACTTTACTAATTAATTACATCAGAGTTCTGGTGGCCAATAAAAACAATTCTTTAATCAACATATTCAATTCTGTTTACAAAAAAGTTTACCTAATCAACATGTGCCATTAATACCAATTATAATTCTACCCATCAAATTAAAACCCAATCTTCGCGATCTCTCCAAGCAACCTGAAAAATAGGGGAAAACAGAGTGAGATTTACATATCAGCAAGTAGTAGGTGCATGCAAGTAAATAGTCTCATTTAGGCAAATAGTCATGAGGTATACGATTAATCAACGATAAGGCGATGAATTCAAATCAACATGGCCAATTCCAAATAAAGCAATAGGATATGCAATCATTCGTAAATACCAGTAAAAAGATGTTATTGATAGATAAATCCGAAGATTAACGATAAAACATGTATTCATAATTAATGGTCCATCTCACAAATCCGATAGTAACATTCTCCCATGTAGGATGCAAACACGTAGTATTCACATCTCCCCTACATGAGGTTCCTCCCACAGGAGCTAACACATCTCACCCGCCAGTGGTAACACACACATCTCCTTTGTGGGATGCAATCACATCGTGATTACATCTCCCCCATAAGAGGTCTCTCCCGCAGGAGTTACACATCTCACCCGCAGGTGGTAATCACATATCTCCCTTGTAGGATGCAATCACATCATGATTACATCTCCCACACAAGAGGTCACATCTCCCCCGCAGGAGGTCACATATCTCCCCTGTGGGATGCAATCCAATCAGGATTACATCTCCCCCAACAGGAGGTCTCATCTCACCCGCAGGTGGTCACATATCTCCCCTGTGGGATGCAATCCAATCAGGATTACATCTCCCCCAACAGGAGGTCTCATCTCACCCGTAGGTGGTCACATATCTCCCCTGTGGGATGCAATCCAATCAGGATTACATCTCCCCCAACAGGAGATCTCTCCCAAAGGAGTTACATATCTCACCCGTAGGTGGTCTCATATCTCATCCGCAGATGGTACAAATCTCTTATTACCATCATGATATTTAATCCACAGTCCAAATAAAACTCCTGAACATAAGTTCCACTGAAATCAGAATTAATGTAATTTCCAGAAAATCAATATTCATATTTAAAGCACAAACCAAAGTATTTCAAGTCTTGCTTAAAGTTTTCCTTATAAATCCCCTTATTATATAATCCAAGTTCTCATATTAATACCTAAGATAGTATTTATTTCAATTTTCTGTATTTATAATTTCCCGCATATTCTACAGACCTAAATTATAGTTTAGAAGATGATTTTAATTCATAATTACTAGTTAGTATTTGTCCTATCATTATTCCCCATCATTTAGTCTTTTTCATACACTATCCTACCATTAAGACTTTAATTATTTGGATGTTTATCAAATTTAATTTTTATAATTTCCATACTTCAATTAGGCCTTTATAAAGATGTTGGAATAGTTAACATACTAGAAAAATTATTAGAAATTTATTTGGATTAGAAACATACCATAAATCTGAATTTACTGCATAGAGCGCCTACCTCTGCTGTCTAGGTGATCCTGGGCGGTCCTAGGCGCTCGTACAAATTTTTAGTTAAAATTTCCAGATTTTCCAATTTCGGATTTTTAGGCTTTTGCTTTGAGTTCCATTGGTCTAAATTGTCCCTTAACATTCTAAATCATATCTAAAGCCCTCTAGATTAATTTGCATCCATTAAAAAAACATCCCATGCATATTTACATGATCAAACCAAGATTTATTCATTACTTTAGCAAATCCTTCAAAAACACAAAACTCTAAAATATAAACCATACGATCCCTTGCAAAATCCTTTCCGGCTAATCAAAATAAACCATAATAAATCACAGAAATCAAAACCATGCAATTCCTCCAATTTTCAAGAGTTACTACTTGCCTTATACGCTAAAATCCTTCTTCCATTGAAGCTTCTAATTCTGGACCTGACTTTTGCTTCCAAACGCACCACGCTAGAGTTCTCCAATTCCAATCTCCACCGTTCATATTGTAGTTCCATCAGTCATGAACAAAACCTCTATATTTGAAGGTGATCAACCGTACGGATTTTCCCCAATCATGTTTTGATGATGGCTGGTCAGATATGTTCATGAGCGGCCTTCTTCCTTTCTCTCCCTCTTTTCTCTCAATATGAAACCCACGAAAATTCTCTCTTGTCTAACCTTAATCTCCTATTTATACTAGGCTTTGGAAGTCCTAAACCAACCCTAATAGGCTCCTTTTATTTGGGCTAACCTAACCAAGATCTAGTTAAAGTCTAACACCTTCTAATTTAATTCCTACTTTTTCTCCACCTTCTATTTTTCAATTTAAACATTACAAATAAAATCTCTTTTTATTTAAACTCCTCCTTACACCTATTTTCGTGCATAACATTCACTTAAATACTAAACATTACCAAAAACCTAAATTAAATTACTTTTCTCCCAATTAAGACTTGAAATCTCCTAACTACCCTTTTTCCTCATTTAGGCTTTTATTACTTTCTTTAAATTTCTAACTTGTCTAAATAAATTATTTTCTTCTATTATCAAATTCTAGCTATTATTTAATAATTTATTTATTAATTACTCTTTTTTGAAAATTACCAAAATACCCTTTTTACTCTTTTAGGCTAATTTCATTAAAATTCTTTCTTTATTTACAACTTATGACTTATTCGAATTAATTATCCTCTAAATCCTCACTTTTTATTTTAACTAGGACTTAACTCATATTTTCTTTTATTTATTATTTAGTTATTTGTTTATTAGGTGAAAATTCGGGGTTTTACATGTGGCACCCAATTCTAGTTTTATAAAAATCCCAAAACTACCCTTTACTTCTTTTATCCATAACTTAGTTGTTTTAGATCCGATTTGAGCACAATTTGGTGCATCAGAATCGGCTCAGAATTCTCTTTATTATGAGCTTGTTATTTCAAAAAGATGGGTCCACTATAAAAACCTCGATTTACGTGCCCACATATATGCTGGTTTAAGATATGCTTCTTGGGCGATTTTATGGTGCAAAGGTGGGGTGATGACAGCTGCCCCTCTTTGTCAGAGTCACTTTGGTGATGAATGACAAAGAATGAAAAGAACCCTATTTTTGTACTTTGCATTTCTGTCGACATAACCGATGAGCCAGGTCCTTTAATGTTTTCAAAGATGCGGAAGCGCTGGTGCAAGCTCTGTGTTACTTTGGCCCACTTCTAAGTTCTGGGGAATTTCCTTGCCATTGGGCGTTTGGAATTGTTCCCCTTTTTTAGTTTGAATTGAAAAAGATGGGTTGGACTTAGACTTACCGACTTGTTTCGGCATTGATGCAAAAGTGCTTCAATAGTGTTCTTTTCCACTTGTTTTTCCATTGACTTTTGACTTCTTCTTTTATCTTTTCACTTTTTCTTTTTTCTTTTTTTAAGTTTTTTTTCTTTTTTTTGTTTTTGTTTTTTTTGTTTTTAAAGTTTGAAGTTCTTTATCCCCCATGTAGGTACACTACCCCTTAACTCTATTTGGCTTCTAAAGGGTTTAAGAGTCACTACTGTCCAGCACACCAAAGAGCTTCGAATCCTGGTTCAAATCCTATGATACAAAAGTGGGAAAATGAAAATTACAAAAGGGGTCATTTGCCCAGCAGTTCTTCATTTTGTCTTCTTCTTCATGTCTTGATTCTCTGTCATTTTCAGGAATGAGAATATCTTGTTTAACTTTGCGGAGGCACCTTGTTCCTTAGGGACACCCTGTCCTTCAGTCTTGGGAGATGCTCTGTGTAACGCCCCGGTTCCGGGTCCAACTCCCAAAACCCAAGGTGTTATGGTAAGTAACAAAAGCAACTAAAATATGGAATAATTTAAAACTTTTTCTAACTTTATAATCAAAGTAAATGTGGAAACTTGAATTAATATCCATTAACAAATAAACTTTAACAATTACAATGTTTTTAATCTCCGGAAGCTAATCTACAACTAAATTGATTACCCCTTTTACATACTAGCCCAATGCTGTCGTCCTCTCCAAGAATACCTGAAAAATGGGAGAAACCGGAGTGAGAATAAATCTCAAAAAGTAGCAAGGTGTATGCATGAAATCAGTCCATGTTTATATAAAATAAGTCATGAGGTGTACGATTAAAATAACAACAACATCAACAAGAAAAAAACAATAATATAGAAATCACGGCAAACAGCATACCACCCTATAACATCACATAATGAACAAAATAATCACAACCACCAGGAAGTATCCCACCGAGTACACGAACTGAGTATAAAAGGCACCAGCCACAAAACAACAAACTTCCCGCCAAGTACACGGACTAAGGAAGTAAACCAAATAACAAGTAACCAACTTCTCACCTAGTACACGGATTGAGGATAAATAAAAGTAACCAGCTTCCCACCGAGTACACGGATTGAGGAAGTATCCCGCCGAGTACACAGACTGAGGATAAATAAAAGTAACCAGTGTAAGCACCCAAATTTTGATCAAACCAAATAAAAGAGAAAATGTGCTAAAAGATAACAAAATAGCTCAAAACCCTAAGGGGCAAAAATTGACATTTTGATCGGGTGCAAATTCCCCGCCATACTTCTTCCCAATGATTAGGAAATTCTGACATGATTCTAACGCAACTGAGTTTGCTCAGATCGGGGTGTAAGCACCTTATTTTTGCACCCCTGGAAGTACTAAAAATGAAAACCCTGGCAAAAAGTCAAACCCCGAAGGGACAAAAAGTTGACTTTTTGATCAGGTGATAGTTGGCCACCTTGCTTTATCTCAGTAGATAGAGACTCCCGACACGGTTCCAACGCAACTGAGTTTGCTGGAATCGAAGTCCAGATGAAGGTTCTGCGGGCGGTCAAACTTGAGGAGCTGAAAGTTGACTTTCTGCTAAACCCCGAATTTGCTGCTAAACTCTAGCTCAGTGGATAGAGGATGTCGACCCGGTTCC
The DNA here is from genome assembly GCA_947561395.2 of Buxus sempervirens. Classification (NCBI taxonomy): domain Eukaryota; kingdom Viridiplantae; phylum Streptophyta; class Magnoliopsida; order Buxales; family Buxaceae; genus Buxus; species Buxus sempervirens. The sequence goes on along the minus strand of OX387190.1, from coordinate 17,084,418 downwards.
AACGCAACTGAGTTTGCCAGAATCGGAGCTCAAATGAGAGAGTTATGGGCAATCCTTGGTCAAAAATAAACTGTCCACGTAGCAAACTGTGCCACGTGGACGTCCCCCTTTCTTAACCTTTAAGTAAACAAAAATATTAACAAAAAGAGTCTTTCTTAACCCTTAAGTAAAAAATATTAGCAAAAGAGTCTTTTTTAACCATTAAGTAAGAGCAATAAGTCACAAATAAGAAATAACAATAAAAAAGTCACTTTTGATAAAAATATTTAAAAATTGGTCTTTCTTAACCCTTAAGCAACCCCTCCTATAAAAGGGGAGGGGGTGGGATGCATTAGGGGTTGAGCACATTTTGGTGGAGCACACTTTTTCTCCCACCATTTTTCTTCTCCAAGAGCTCCATCCTCTCTCCCATTTTTCCCAAGCACCCAAAACCTCCTCTCAAGCCTTCTAAACCTTTCCCACTCTCTTCTTCTCCCATTTTTGCTCAAGGAGGAGGCCTAGGAGATTTTTTGGAGTGAAGGAGGTGCTGCATAAGGGCTGCTCCAGCAGCCACTCGTACTCCAAGGAGGCTTAATACCCATTCCCCAAGGGTTTGAAACCCAAGGTGAGTTCCTTTAGGTCATTTTCTTTCACATATATGAATATTAACTCATTTGAAGCATGAAGGATGTTAATCATGTTATGAGGTTTCTGTTATGAGTATGTGTGCATGCTTTTCCCTGCTCCTCGCTCTCTTTTCATGGTTTTCTAAGAGTGGTTAACACTCAAAGGTAAAAATGAAGGTTTGGTCAGATTAAGGAGAGGATGAGAGGTCTTAAGCTTGGTTTAAAGTGTTCATGGCCACTGTTTTATGCAAATATTGTGCTGTTCCTTCTTTGTTTCTAATGGGGGAGCATGTTCCCTCTTGGCTTTTTCATCTTTTGTATCCCTTGTGTAACCCCCCTTTACCCTTTCTTTAAATGCTTTTCTTAAGCTAGATAGATTAATATAAATATGCTATAAACTTATATGGGATGCATGTTGAATTTCATATTCTTTATTTAGTTTGCTTGTGCATGGTTTAACTACTATTTTAAGCATATATAAAGTTCACTCATCATTTATTAGTACTAGGAACATGCATATGAATTGAGCAATGGTTTTCTTGTTAGTATCTTGCACATTCTTGCCTCACCATATTTTTACCTTATATCGGTCATTGTTTGCCTATGAGAAATCAGCCCCCTTTTTTCCTCATGTATAAGATTACATGACCATGCATTAGGAAATTACTTTAGCTATTTCTCCTTTCATTCATTATTTTTGTAAATTGTATATGAGTATTTACTTCAGCTTTTAGGCACAAAAAAGCTCACACACACACACATACTTTTGGAGTGAAGCATATCTCTTTGAATCCATGTCATTGACTCTTACTCATATGCCTTGATTCTGGATTTTTGGAGTGAAGGAATGACCAAAACAGGGACTCTTGTGTTCCTGTTTCTTCACCAAATCTGGTTCAAAGCAAAGAGAAGCTGAAGCCCTAGCCTTCTCCTTGGGTCTCTCATCGGAACCAATGTGGGCTCAAACAAGAGCCCACACAATCCCTGGAATATCCTAGATGACCCAGAAACCCAACCCCAATGCAAAAATCATAAAAACAGCTTCTGTATGTTGATCTGGCAACTCAGGTCGGATCAACGGAGCTGTATCTGTAGCCGGCAAAAGATGCCGGATATAATGAGACTTGTGTGTAACCGGCATCGTAGGCCGGCTACACTGCTAGATTGCTTTTTCTTGCCATTTTCTGATCTTGTGCTATTTTTTTTGGTTTGTTTGATCAACCCGGGCGAACCATTAGGGTTTCCGGGTCACCCGGAAACCCAAGGTGGGCCTTGGACCGACCCGGTCCAAATTGATTTCCGGTGGGCCTTCCAATGAGGCCCACCAAGCCCAACAAATCCATTTTTGCTAAATGAAGACAATCAAATTAATTGAGTGGGCCGGACCATTGGAGGCCCACCCAAGCCTAGTTTCAGTAGCATGTTGCTTAGATTTAGGCATGGTTTGGCCGAGACCACGGGTAGGGCCGATTGGGCCCGCTAAAGCCCATTAAATCGAACCAATTTTAGGGTTTCCAAACTCTAACTCATGAAGACTTGGGCTTTCAAGCCCAAGCCCAGGTAAAGGGCCCCAAGCCCAAGGCCTGACCCATTTTGGCACAGTTAACCAAAATAATCTGAAATCACTTGGCAACCCACTGTGTGGCCCACTCACGGGCCCACAAAGCAATCAAGACTCATTTTTTGCATGGAAATCAAATTTAATCAAACTCGAACCATTAAATAAAATCAATTCATTTGAACCAAGCCCAAAAGGCTTCCCAGACTAGACTGAGGCCCATCAAAGGATACGTGGGCTTAACCAAGCCCACCAAGGAATCCGCGGCCCTTCCAACGAGGCCCGCCCAATCAGACTCATCCCATCTTTAACTAAAAAGATAAAATCAAGTAAAGGGACCCATACCACTTTGGCGGTCCCACTAGACTTAACCAAATGTGCATGCTGGAATAGGAATTGGGTGAGTGAGAGACCAAAGTTGACTCAAACCAGGGAAACCTATGGGACTCGTCACTCGACGGGGCGGACCGGGGTGTCTACGGACTTCCTCGGACCGTAACCGAGAACTTGCTTAGAATCTCAAGCCGCAGACCAAGCCTTAATAGAAGAACTTAGGCACCCAGGTGTCTGCCTGCACCCCATCAGGTAGTGGCGACTCCAAACAATCCCGAGGCACGCATAGTTTTGCATGCGCCTCGTCGTGCGACCGAAATCAGGTGCGCACAACCAGCTTCTCACCGAGTACACGGATTGAGGAAGCATCCCGCCAAGTACAAGGATTAAGGATAAATAAAAGTAACCATCTTCCCACCGAGTACACGGATTGAGGAAGTATCCTGCTGAGTACATAGACTGAGGATATAAATACCAATAACCAAATCCACCCTATGGAAATAATAAACCAGGCACCTGCCTTGTCACAACTGTGACCCAAAATCCAACACAAGATGTACCAAGTCATATGTCCAAACTCCAAGTTTCAACGGCAAAATAATCCAAGTATATACATAAATCATTCGGAGCTCAAAGCATACTCAGATAGTTCAAATACAAGTGCAGGAACTCCCAAAATCAAGTTTTGTTTAAAAGGAAATAAATCAAGGCATTAACAATGTTCCTAACTCTTGATTAAAACTTCTCTATTTCTATTATCTATAAACATCCAACTTTCCCTCATTTAGAACCCAAGGTGTCAAAACGTATTAACTCTATTATTTAGTACTTCAGAAGGTATCTTAGGTCTATATTGAAATTTAATAATAGGTTAGGTTATCCAAAATCAGATCTAAATTGGTTGTGACCTCTTTTTACTTAAGATATCTCCAAAAGTTTCATATTTATAATCATCGTCCCAAATTACTATTCTTTAATTCAAATTTAATTCCGCCACTTTCTACATCTCAAATTAACCTAGTTACAGGTGTTACAACTTTATAATTTACAGAAAAATTATTAAAAATTAAATTTGGGCACGAATCCCAAAATCTGGATTTTCTGACATGGGTCACTCGAAGAGGCGCTCGAGCGACTGTTCCAGCGGCTATAATTACAGGTTCTATTTTAAATACACAGGCAGGTTGCCTGTGGCTATGCTTGAATGATGTATCAAGCGACTTGTTTCCAATGTTCTGGTTTAAGGTATACAGATAGGGTGCTCGAGCGACTGTTTTAGCGCTCTGCCCAAAACTCAGTTTTTCTAGGTTTTTCATAATTTCCGAAACTTCTCAAATTCCGATGGCTTTAAATTGTTTCTAAACATCTAAATTTCAATCCAAATTACTTCTAAGACAATCCTAATCAAATCTTTGTGATTAAAATTTATCTAAGATTTCTTTCTAAATTAAACTACCCATGAGCAACACTTTTCTTGATTCTTAAAGAGAGATTTAAATCACCAAATCAAAACTTTATAATCATCTAAATTTTCCAATGAAATCCAACTTAAACCAATACGATCACACATCAAAATCACAACAAAACATGCAGTTCCTCTAGTTTCAAGTGTTTTCTATTTACTTTTTTGATGAACCCAGATTTTTCAGAACTTCTTCTGTGCCCGCTTTTAGAGCTCGACCGCACCCATCTAAACTTCTCCAATTTAGATCTCCACCATTCATTTTAAAGTCCTCCATGCGTAGAACAAAAATCAAAAATTTCAGCCCATTACAACGGTTGGATCGTCCTATCTTTTTGTTCGAAGTTGGTAAGCAGCCATCTCTGCAACTCCTTTTCCTTTCAAAATCTAATTTTCCACCAATTTCTGGGTTAGTTCACACCACCTTAGACTCATCCAAATCCAATCTCCACCGTTCATATTAAAGTATCTTATGTATAGATTATAACCGCCAAATTTCATGACGATCCAACGACTGGATCTATGGGGATTGTCGTTCAAAGTCTGCTGGTCAGACCTCTGCAACACCTCCCTTTTTCTTTTCTTCCCTTTCTTTTCTCTCCTCTCTTCTTCCCTTTAGTTTTTTGCCCAAGCCCAAGCACGAATTCCCCTCTTGTTTTCCTTATTTTTGATTTGTTAAAAACCATAAACCTTCCCTAGACCTCCCCTTTTATAAGCTCTCTTAATTAGAAGTCCTAATAGGTTTAGGAGACCTTCTAAATAGGATTCCCACTTTTAATTGGAAACCTCCCTATCTTAATCCTATTTCTAATTCCATTTTTAAGTATCTCATATAAAAGAAGGTCTTAATTTAATTTATTTTCGTGCTAATTAAATTTATTATTTTAAAATATTACTAAAACACCCAAAAACTCCTCTTATCCTCAAACTTAAGGCTCCTTATCAACCATAATCATCAATATACCCTTTTTCCTACTTTTAAGCCATAATTTGTTATTTAAATTCAAACCTAACCCAAATTAAGTCTAATTAAATATTTCAAGTCTAATAATTATTTACTTACTCAATATATTAATTTGGTTAATTGGAAAATGACTAAAATACCCTTTCCTTGTAATTCCATACTTAACCTTTGAATCTTTTTCCAAATATTCTCCTCTTTATTCCTCACATTAATTTTAACCATATAATGCACTTGGATTAATACCTATCTTCTTCAATCCTTTATATTTAAATCACTCTCCCAATTTTTCTAAATCAACCTTGCTCTTTCCTATTTAAATGAAGCCACTATTTAAATTCCTAATTACTCAAAATTATTTTTTATTTATTTAGTTACTAATATCTCTTTGGATCATAATATTATTCCTCCAATATCTAAATTAAATCTTAACTTCTCAATATTTAGGCTTATTAATTTACTTTATTTTAAGAAAATCCAGGGTTTTACATTCTGCTCCTTTGAGGTCTTTGCTCATTGTTCTTCAATCAGGAGGCTTTGGCCTCAAATTTTTTGCAGTTTGGAGATTCTTTGCTCCTTAAGGACACATTTCTGTGTCATTCAGATGTAGGAGACACCTTGCTCCTTAAGGACACATTTCTGTGTCATTCAGATGTAGGAGACACCTTGCTCCTTAGGGACACATTTCCGTGTCCATTCAGATGTGGGAGACGCCTTGCTCCTTAGGGACACATTTCCGTGTCATTCAGATGTGGGAGACGCCTTGCTCCGAAGGTCTTCAATCTTGGGAGACACCTTGCTCCATTAGTTTAGGAGTCGCCTTGTTCCAGGGATGCCTTGCCCTTTCAATCTTGAGAGACACCTTACTCTCTGTGGTTGGGAGACGCCTTGTTCCATTTGTTTTAGAGTCTCTTTGCTCCAGGGACGCATTACCCTTTCAGTCTTGAGAGACGCCTTCCTCTCTGTGGTTGGGAGACGCCTTGTTCCATTAGTTTCAGAGTCGCATTGTTCTAGGGACGCCTTGCCCTTTTAGTCTTGAGAGACGCCTTGCTCTCTGTGGTTGGGAGACGCCTTGCTCCTTAATTTCGGAGTCGCCTTGCTCCAAGGACGCCTTGCCTTTTCAGTCTTGAGAGACATCTTGCTCTCTGTGGTTGGGAGACGCCTTGCTCCTTAATTTCGAAGTCGCCTTACTCCAGGGACGCCTTGCCCTTTCAGTCTTGAGAGACGCCTTGCTCTCTGTGGTTGGGAGACGTCTTGTTCCTTAATTTTGGAGTCGCCTTGCTCCAGGGACGCCTTGCCCTTTCAGTCTTGAGAAACGCCTTACTCTCTGTGGTTGGAAGACGCCTTTCTCCTTAATTCTTCAATTTTTGGAGACATCTTGCTCCTTAGGGTAGGAAGGCACCTTGCTCCTTCTATCTTGGAAGACGCCTTGCTCCTTATGTCTTGCTTTTTGGGAGGCACCTTGCCCCTTAATTCTTCAATTTTGGGAGGTATCTTGTTCCTTATGGTTGGGAGACACCTTGCTCCTTCAATCTCTGTCCGACACGTGAGATGTGCTGAGGATATCTTTGTCTTGCATCCGATGTGTGAGTACACTGTGATGGATTTCTTCTGCATCCAATGTGTGACTACATTGCGACGATTCTGTCTCGCACTCAACATGTGAGATGCGCTGTGGTGGCTTTGTCTGTCTGTTTCAAGTTTTGTCAATACCTGCAAAAGTTCATATGGAGTTCAGTCAATTGGACTTCATCTGTTTATTATCAAAATTACATGTAAATTCATGTAATTTCTCTTTGATTAAAATCTCTTGGGAATTCATTAAGAGTTTGGAGTTTCTTCTTCGAAGTGGGTCCACGACAAGACTAGTAATCTTTGGGTAAGTCACCCAACAATCTCATTTATACTTATGAAGTGGTGCCTCCTGGCACTCCCTGCGAGGGTCTCAACATTTTTCGCCTTCAATAGCATGCCCCGGGTTGAAATGAGGGGAATTGTTTTGGTCAAGGGGGTTTCTTTGGCATTGCCCTTCGCCCAGCTCTTTTGCCTTCCTCTCTTGTTCTTTCTTTCCCCACCCTTGTCTGAGGGTTGTGGAATGGTTTTTCTCTCAATTGGTTCCTTCTCTCAGGTTCGGTGTCTTGCCCCAGTCTGAGGGTTCTGTCAATTTCCATGGATTGGCCAGATTTATCCCGAGATCACCATCATGCCTTTAAGTACTCTTATTGCCACTTTCTTCCTCATTATCTCCTTCCTCCAGTAGGGAGATAGTCAATTCAGATATCGGGATCCGGGCTGACTTGTCAGCGATGTCTTGACCTTCAACGGATCTTGGTTGCTTAACAAGTTCCTTTAGGAACCCTTGATCAATCAAATCTTGTATGTCTGCCGCAGATCCCAACATTGCTCTGTGCTGTGTCCTGGGGATCCCATGTGGTAAGCACAAAATACATTTGGATTGTATTTGCGACTAGCTGATGCTTGCGGGCTAGGCCGTTTAGGCTGCAAGAGGCCCTTCTTTAGTAAATTAGTTAGGATCTGGACTGGTTGGATATTCAAAGGGGTGAACTGCTTTCAAGCATGGCCTTCATTTCTTCTTGGCTCCACCTTGGGAGATCCTTCGAATGATTCAGCTTCTGCATGAGTTGGGGAGCCTTTGCTACTACATCTTTTCCTTTCTCTCTTTGCATTCGACCATCTATTAAGGCGGGTGGAAGGCTCACTTTTTGGTTGCTCCGGGGTGTCTCTCCCTTCTTGCTTTTAATCACTTCTTCCAGAAGCCTTACTCGGGATCGCAACTCGAAATTTTTTTCTCCTAATGCTTCCCAGCATTTGTTCCATGTTTCTTCCTTGTTTGTTATTGTCTGCAGTAGGCTTTGTAGAGAAGCCATTATGCTTGTTATTTGCTGGGCTGCATCAAGTCTTGGTCCTAAGGTGTGGTCCATGTCTGGTTGTTGACGGGGTTCCTGCCAGGAGAACCAAATGTTAGAAAGCAGAGTTCATGATGTGAAATACCAAGATGCAAGATGATGATGGTGGTGGTTCTTTTCTCATTTTTTTCTCATTTTTTTTTCTTTTCTTCTTCTTGTTTTTTTCTTCTCTTTTTTCCTTTCCTCTTCTTTTTTTTTTCTTTTTTTTTTCAATTTGGTGGAGGATCAATTTTTTTTAGTTCCCCAGCTTTAAGGAGGTCTTCGACTGCATGCCGAAGGCCCCAACATCCATCAGTATCATGGCCTTGTGCACCCATGTGGTACTCACATCTTTTGTTTGGATCATAGCCCTTCATTTTTTATGCCTTGGGATTTGGCGTTGCCAATTGCAGGTGTCCCTCTCTCAAGAGCGTTGGTAACAATTTAGCCAGCGTATATGGAAGTAGAGTGAACTCCCGGTTCTTTCTTTCCTCCTTGGTGTGACGCCTCCTAAGTTGAGATGCAATCTTGCTTGTGGGGGGAAGGCTCATGCTTCTTGAGGAAGGGATGCGAAATGGCATGGAAGGTTGTACTTGTACCGTTGTCATTCTCTTGCTCCTTACCACTTGAGATTGTTCCATGCAACAAGTTCATCATGGAGCCTTCGAGCTTCTCCATTTTAATGGCATCCTCAATTCTATCTACTGCCATGATTAGGTCAGTGAAGCTTATAGCGCACTGTCCCAACATCATTGTGAAGTAGGGTTGCCCTAGTCATGATATGAACAAAGAAGTCCGCTCTTATTCAAGAAGAGTGGGTTGTACCACATTGGCTAGCTCCATCCACCTTTTGGTGTAGTCTCTCACAGACTCGCTATTCCTCTTTGACAACCTCTGCAATTCTGTTCTGGTTTGAACCATTTAGCTATTTAAATGGTATTGTAGGGTGAACACGGCGGCGAGGTCGTTCCACGTCTTAACCCTCTCCTTGTCCAGACTTAGAAACCAAGAGTATGCTGCCCTAGTAAGAGATCTCTTGAAGAACTGAACCATAATTTTCTCATCCTTCGCGTATTGGCACATGTCACCAACATAAGAGCACAGGTGTATCAAGGGACAACCAGTGCCGTCGAAACTATGCAATTCAGGACATCGGAAATTTGCTGGCAATTTGATATCTAGGAAGAAACATAGGCTCTCTAGAGTGGTTTCATCCTGCACCGGGTTGGGCTGGAGTTGCTTCAAGAGGTCTTTTTTCATTGCGGCCATTCGGGCCTCATTGTCTTCCTTTATTGCTGCCAAAACTTCCTCAAGCTGGGCCTCCTGTGCCCTATTTCAGTTTTGCTGTTCCTGCCCTAGTCGGATAGGCACAAATGGTTCTTGTTGTGGAGGATGGATGGGAACCGTTGCCGGGTGTGGGAATGGAGTGTCCTGTGGTGGTGGATGTGTTGCCATGGGTGCTAGCTGAGGTGGTTGCCCCTGCTGGATTTCCGGCATTCAAATCCCCGTGGCATGCAACATGGCCACTTGTTGGCTTAGATCTATTATGATTGGCTGCTCTTCGGCCCTTTGCTGTGATGGAGTTGGAGTCTCAGAAGAATTCATTGCAGTCATCTCTCACTGCGAGTGCAGCGTTCTGAGTGGTACTCTTAATGTGAAATATATGAATCGTACTTGTGTAAGGAAGCACGTCCAAGTCCTAATCAGCCTTTGTTTTTCATCTGTTCTTTTGTCTGCTCTTGGCGTCGAACCTTAGAAAAAACTTACATCTTGCCATCGAGGGCAAAAATTACATGTTATTTACAAAAATCTGCAAAGAATCCATCTTTAGGGCTGTTGGGAGCCCAAAAGAAGGGTACAAATTACTTCAAAGGTAGATGAGCTGAATTCCTAGATCTAGGGTTTTGGGCCCCTGTTTTGTTCTGGCTCGCTTTCATCTGTTTGTTTGATCTAGCAGGCTTTCATCTGCTCAAAAAGGCCGATTTGGACTCAGGGTGCTTCCAGTGGACTCAATGGGTCGAGGCCCACGGCTCACAGGACTCTATGCATGGATTTGGGGCGGCCCCTTGATCAAAGTTTGGTTGGCTTCCTAAATTAGGGCTGAGGTAGCCCATGATCTAGGGTTTACTCAGTTTGATGCAAAAAGATGGGAGTTATTGCCCCTGATGGACTCTTGGGTTTTAAATTGATTTTATTCTTCTTATTTCTATCATTTAAGCACATTCACAAAATCGTGGTTTATCCAGAAGTAATGCGTGGGGAAGGATACCCAGCCTGAGACATTTGCCCATAAGGGTCTAAGCCAAGTACTAGACCCTCGCGTACCACGGCAAGAAACCAGTGGCGCTATAGGAATCCAGAAACCTGGGGAGATGGGTTTACCCTGCTTTCCCCGGTAAGCCACAGGAGCGTGAGGCTAATACCATCCCAAAATTTGCTTATACGATAAAGAAGGGTGGCTGCTAGAAAGATCTAGGTTTTGGTAAAGAAGAAATACCATATCATTCAATCGGATCACCCACGCGGGCTCCCTTGTGTGTGTCACCCCACGCAATTTATATCAAAGCATGTAAACAAACCACAGTGTGTGTGAGTGCACATGTATGTATGGGAAGGAATTTTCACTGCCTCATATAGTAAAGTGATGAATTAGTACACAAAATGATGTTCCGAGAAAGTTCCTAGGTAATTGGAGAGGTCACAGTGGTCCCACTTAAAATCCAATTTCCTTAGGCAATTATCTCGTCCTTTATGATAGAACTCCCTAGAATATGTTTTTGCGTATATTCAACACTTACTAAGTAAGGCGGCAAATCTTCCTTGACCAATTTGTGCAAATGTGTGCATATGTACAAATAGAGTGTGCGTTCATGTGCAAATGTGTGCACATGTGCAAAGAATAAGCCTGTTATACTCCAACTAATCAAACCGGGTTGGGTCAGCCCCCAGCGATTCCGGGTTCGATCAAACCAGAGATTCTGGGTTCGATCCCCAGTAGAGTCACCAAGCTATGCGCACCTCGAGCGTGCTGAAAAAGTGTGTTACATGTTTTATGGAGTCGCCACTACCTAAAATGGTGCAGGTAGACACCTTGTTGATTTTCGGTCTGCACCAGTGATTCCGAATAAGTGACCTGATTACAACCCTGGGAAGTCCTTGAACACCCTGGGTTGCCCCACCGAAGTGGATTCCCTTAAATTAGTTGGATAATATTTGGGCTGATTTACTATTATTTAATTATTTAATCTTTTATCTTTTATATATTTTTAATTTATTTTTTTATGATCACATGTGTACAAACATTGGAGGAAAGGAGATTGCTATGCTACATCCTATACAAAATATAATACATATATAAAAAATCCAAAATAAAGAAATCTAAATCAAATATTTCAACATAGGGCAATGTACTTGGTTATTTAAAAAAAAATTATTTATTTATTTTTATTATTATTTTTTATTTAACCTAGCCACATCATTTAATCTTTTATTTTTTTTTACTGTTTTCTTATGTTGTTTCCTTTTTTTTTTCTTATGATAATTTATTTACACAAAGCATGGGTAAAAAAAACTCAATCATATTTGGTCATTGAAAATTACACTTTATTTTCCATATTTTTTTTACTCTTATTTCCAAGGATTTGGAGGCAAGGAGAAGTGTTATAAAAGTGACAAATGTTTAAGCATATGATCTAAAAAATAATTAAGAAAAAAAATATGTTAGGTATATTATTTAAAAAATTAAGAAAAGAATAAAAAATCTGATTATTATAATTAAGTATGTTAATTAAGCATATTATCTAAAAATAATTAAGAAATTAAGAAAAATTAAGCATGTTAGTTAAGTATATTATCTAAAAGGAAATTAAGAAAAAAAAATTAAAGAAATAACATGAAAGAAATAAAAGAAATAACAAATGAAAACTAGAGTTATTAAACGGTTTTAAAGAAGGATTAAAACAGGAAATAAAATAAGTTCTTTTTAAATCATTTAACTTTTTAGAATAACAAATTAGGCACCCTAGTTTATCAAATTCTCAAAATTCAACCCACATATCCATTCGTTCAACAGATTCGGTCGGATAAGAGACATGCTTTGTATACTTTCATTTGTCAATTTAACAACATTGAAAAATTCATATTCGGCCATAACAGTGACATGCTTTTTATTATTTTCATTTGACAATTTAACAACCTAAAAAAATATTTGATTAAAGAATCAATAAACAAAATAATGAAAAAACCGGGTATGGAGTCGATTTCCCGGAAACTGATGTGCTCAACTCCAGATGTTCCCTCCTTTCTCTTACACAACCTCCTTCTACCTCTTTTTCTCACTTCCCTCTTTGCTTTTTCTTAAGAACTCTCTTCTTTAGATCCTCCTCCTTTTGCTCCCAACTTCAAGTCTTTTTATAGAGAATTCCCACCCCTTCAACTTCTTAACCTCTAACATTTCCTCTTCCCCTCCTAAACCTCTAACTCCTCCTCTTCCTCTCTTAAACTCCTAACTCCTCATCTTCTTCTCTTAAACCCCTAACTCCTCCTCTTCCTCTCTTAAACACCTAAACCCCTAACTCTTCCTCTTCCTCTCTTAAATACCATCATTCATTTAGGTTTAGTCGAAGTCTATTTTGTCCCATATTTTTATTAGGCTTATATTTTTTTTAAGCTTAGTCTCAATATCTCAAAAGAATATTTGTTGGACCAATTCGTCCAACTCATTTCTCTTTGTTTATATTTTTTTTATTTTCTTTTAATTTTAAAAATTTTATTAACTTTGTTATTAAATTTTTATTTATTTGCATAACAAACCCCACTAAGAAACTTACTTATTTACGAAAAGAACCCTAGAATTTTTAATTTATCATTGGTTACATGGTAACCACCATGGCTTACACGTGTCTGCCATGTGGCACCCAATTCTAGTTTTATAAAAATCCCCGAACTACCCTTTACTTCTTTTATCCATAACTTAGTTGTTTGAGATCCAATTTGAGCATAGTTTGGTGCATCGGAATCAGCTCAGAATTCTCTTTATTATGAGCTTGTTATTTCAAAAAGATGGGTCCACTATAAAAACCTTGATTTACGTGCCCACATATATTCCGGTTTAAGATATGCTTCTTGGGCGATTTTATGGTGCAAAAATGAGGTATTGAAAACCTACTTAAAAGGCAATATAGCACTCAAAGGAAAGAATACATGGTCTCAGCACCCTAATTTTGCACCATAAAATTTGTCCAAAAATGCAAACCCTAAACCAGCACTTATATGAGTATGCAAATCAAAAGTGGAATAGAGGCCCCATCTTTTTGAAGTAACAAGCATATAATAAGAAGGATTCTGAGCTGATTTGAATGCACCAAACCATGCTCAAATAATTAAAATTTGGCATCTTTAAGCTACTTTTGACAATTATTAACAAATAATTAATATGTTAACATATTATATTTATATAATGTAAATATAATATATATTTAAATTAATTATTTTAATAGTTAATATATTTAATAAATAAAATAACTATGTTTTGATAATTACTAATACATATTAAAATTAAATAACTATTCATATATTATTTGATTAATTATTAGTATATTAATTTAAATGCAAAAAAAAATTAGTTTATCCAATATTAATCAAGCACTGTGTTAAATTCAAACAAAATTAAATAAGAGTTAGACAAATTATTAAGAAAATTAAAAATAAACAAGAGTTAGATTGAGATACAGTGAACGTAACTTTTATGAAATTATATTTATTGATGATAATAGATTTACTTATTTCAATTAAATACATTTGTAGAAATATATTAATTGGCATCTATGTGATGTTCAAGGTTGTAGGAGTAGAAATTATCTTAAGCAATATATTTATAAGTTTGAATAATATTCATAATTTTTTAAGATCATTCAAAATATAAAATGTGTAACAAACTATTCATAACAATCTCAATATGCTTCAGAATAATTTATAAATAATTGGAATATAATCAAACATACAATAAAAAAAATGTTAATCCTATACAATTATAGAATGAAAGTGACTTCATGGAAATGAATTGAATATAATGATAAACTTAAATTATTAAAATATATTGGAGCTCTATTTTTCACACATTATATTTTATGCAAGTTGCTATTTATATGGAAAACCCAGGCCCTTCCCACGTATGCTTACTCATAATCTAGAAGGCGATTAGAAGGCTATTTAGAAGACGATTAGAAGTTGGTGGGCTCTTTGTTTTTTTTGAACCAAACCCTCATGCCGTCTTTGGCTCCTCTGCCGGAGCCAGCGGCAACCACGGCGCCAGTGCGGGAGGACCCCCTCGTCCCCTCAATGCATTCAGGTTCGACGAGAGCTGCTGGGGTCGGCCAAAAATCATTCGCGGAAGCTGCCAGGGGCGTCTCCTCTACCTTTGCTTCAGTGGCCTATCGTGCTCCCACCTCCCATGAGGGTGCACTGGCGATGTGCTTCTCCACCAAAGAGATTGCTTCCTTTGCCACTCCATTGCAGCACTCGTTGGTTGCAAAATTTTCCACCAATAGGCCTCCAGTCGAAACCATTAGAGCTGCTATCAATCGGTCATAGAACATTGAGTAGGAGGTGGTTGTTGGATTGCTCGATCAACGCCATGTATTCCTCAAATTTCATTCGGAGAAGGACCTTCTTAAAGCATTTACTAGGAAAACTTGGGCCATCAATGGACATGCCTTCAAGCTGCTATGATGGAATCCTTCCTCAAAGGAGTGTTTGGTTGTGCTTGTGTGGGTCAATTTCCCTTTGCTCCCACTTAAATTATTCAACCCCTCCTATCTCAACCTCATTGTCAGCACTATTGGGAAGGTGCTATGTGACGCACTGGACCCAGACATGTTCATTAAAGATATATGTCGGCTCCTTGACATCAAGTAAGGTCCCAGTGGCACTTTCTAAACCTGATTAACCAGTTAACATCAAAGTGCACTAAAATTTTAAAACAATGTAAAACAAGTAAAGCGTGGGTGTAAGTGTTTACAAAATCTAAACCTGTATATACATATCCAAAATAAAAGTCCACAGATACAGTTCCACTAAATTTCACTCACTCACTCTCTCTCTCTCTCTCTCTCTCTCTCTCTCTCTATAAACAATATTTACATGTCCCATAAAGTCAAAAAAACTATAAAAGAAAAATCTCCAGTCCTAGCCAGGAAAATAATAATCCTCTGGACTATATATACCTGAATCCCTCTCTTTATCTACCTCAGCACGTACTTGTCTTGCAGAATTTTTTGAAAACAAAACCGATAAAACAAAAACGCATGAGAATTTCTTCCCCGTAAGTAACAAATGCATGCTAAACACAATTGATGCAGGTTCATAATACAATATAACAATTTATCCTTATTTAAAACAATCTCTGGATGTTCAGTAATTTCCAATAGTAATCAATAGTTGTATGAAATAAAGAAAGGATAAATCAAATTCACTACAAACCACGATTTCAATAAACCACAATCAATTACAAAGATGTGTTAACATAGGACTCGTGGATTAGAATATCTTGAGTGACTTAACACTAGTGTCCAATTCACCACCATGCGGCTTACAAGGAAAGACCTAGCTAGGGTCGTTCTTCCAAAGCGGAGTACTCACACTTGAATCACGCATGAGTTGGCAAGTACTACCCAGTCGAACTAGTTAGTAGGGTTTAGTGATTATAACATATTTGAATATACAAAACCATCCAGTTGACCTCACCATTGGCAACGGTGGAATGGGTTGCTGCAGCTCACCCACACATAGGGTGGCCTTAATTCTGTGGTGGATACTAGTTCACTACCCCCGGTGTGCACGCCCGATTTTGGTCGCACGACGAGGCGCACGCAAAACGATGCGTGCCTCGGGATTTGTTTGGAGTCGCTATTGCCTGATGGGGTGCAAGCAGACACCTGGGTGCCTAAGTTCTTCTACTAAGGCTTGGTTTGCGGCTTGGTTTGCGGCTTGAGATTCTAAGTAGGTTCTCGGTTGCGGTCTGGGGAAGTCCGTAGACACCCCAGTCCACCCCGTCAAAAGACGGGTCCCATAAGCTTCCCTAGTTTGAGTCAACTCTGGTCTCTCACTCACCCGATTCCTAATCCAGCATTCAAATTTGGTTTAAGTCTGGCGGGACCGCCAAAGTGGTGTGGGTCCCTTTACTTGATTTTATCTTTTTAATTAAAGTGATGTGAGTCGGATTGGGCGGGCCTCGTTGGAAGGCCCGCGGATTCCTTGGTGGGCTTTGGTTGAGCCCACGTGTCCCTTGGTGGGCCTCGGCCTAGCCTGAGAGGCCCTTTGGGCTTTGGTTCAAGTGAATTGATTTTACTTTAAAGTTTAAGTTGAATTTAAAGTGATTTTTATGCAAAAGCGGGCCGGGTTGGTTTGTGGGCCCTTAAGTGGGCCACACTATTGGTTGCCAAATGATTTAGTTTATCTTTGATTATCCATGCCAAAGTGGGCCAGGATTTGGGCTTGGGGCCCTTTACCTGGGCTTGGGCTTGAAAGCCCAAGACTTTCCGAGTTAGGGTTTTGACACCCTAACCTTGGTTTAATGGGCTTAGTGGGCTCGACAGGCCCTGCCCATGGTCTCGGCCAACCCAAGCCTAGATCCAAGCATGCATGTTGCCCCAGTTGGGCTTTGATGGGCCTCACAGGGTCTGGCCCACTCAATTCTTTTAATTATCTTATTTAACAAAAAATGGGTTCGTTGGGCTTGGTGGGCCCCGTTGGAAGGTCCACCGGAAATCAATTTGGACCGGGTCGGTCCAAGGCCCCTCTTGGGCTCCCGGGCGACCCAGAAACCCTTCCGGTTCATCTGGAATGATCAAACAAACCAAAGAAATCACACAAGATCAGCAAAATGGCAAGAATGCAGTCTGGCAGTGTACCCGGCCTGAGATGCCGGTTACGCACAAGGCTTATTGTATCCGGCATCTATTGCCGGCTACACATAGACTTCTGTTGATCCGGCCTGAGTTGCCGGATCAACCTACAGAAGCTGTTTTTCGCATTTTTTCAAAGGGGGTTGGGTCTCTGGGTCATCTGGGATGTTCCAGGGGTCATGTGGACTCCCGTGCGAGCCCACTGTGGTTCTGGAGATGAGGAATCACCTCATTCCAATCTCTTTTGAGATTTTTACACCAAAGCAAGGGGGGAGATGCATGGTTCCAATGGTGTGTGAAGGCCTGCATGCGCGTATGTGCCAGGGAGGGGATAACATCAGGCTGTTTATTACACTAGCTAGGCGATATAGCAAAGGGGGTGTGGGGAACATGCTTTCCAAGAAACATGCATGAATAACATGACTTAGATAATCTAGCCTAAGCTCTTGAATTAGATCACTACCTTCATGCTTAGCACACATGCAAAATCATTCGAGTAAAACTATTTAGAGAAGGGAATGAGGGGGGTTACACAAGGGATACAAGAGATTGAGAATCAAATGGAGGAACATGCTCCCCCATGCAAACAAGATAACAAAGGCAAGCTATGGAAAACATGCTTAGACAGAAAATATCACATCATGCTCAAAAATGCTCATTTCAATATATGTTGAACATAATACATGGGAAGGGTTTACCTTGGGGTCTAAACCCTTATGGGAGATGTGTTGAGCCTCCTTCGAGTGGTGGAAGCAGCTGGAGCTCCTCCTCTTGGACACCAAAACAGCAGGCCTTCTTCTTGCTTGTGAGGAAATGGGGAAGAAGAAGGGAGGGGAGAGTGGGAGATCCTTGAAGTAAGGCTTGGAGGGCTTTGGGGAGCCGAAGGAGGCCAAAAGGAAGGGGTTTCGGTGCAGGTGGTCTGAGGGAGAAGGGGTGGAAACCAGCAAAATGAAGCCAACCCCCGGAAATGAGTTGCTGTTTGCTATTTATAGACAACTTAATGTATCCGGCAACTCAGGCCGGATACACTAAGGCTTCTCCTTATCCGGCCTCCATGGCCGGATACACAGGCACTCCTTTGTATCCGGTCTTCAATGTCGGATACAAAACATAATCATTTGAAAATTAAATGCCGCCGCGAATTTGTCAGGCGATCGGCGCGAATCTCGCGCGAAAATCTTTTTGTATCCGGTATTTCAGTTCGGATATACACAAGCCTATGTGTATCCGGTATATGTGACCGGATACAAATCAAAAAATTATGGTTTTGCCCCTCGACTTGACTGATTCGACTGATTTGACACTTTTGGATATCTACGGATTGCCCCGTACGATTTTTCGCTTAGTCCCTGAGATTTTTAGATATTTAAGATTTAGTCCCTGAGATATTTTGCTGCGTTTGCTGCCACGTGTGCAGCTTCCGGCTTTGCTGCACGGAAACTTCGACAGCTCATATCTCCTTCATCCGAACTCCGATTTGGGCAAACTCAATTGCGTTGGACCCATATCGGAGCTTTCTATCCAATGGCATAGGGGTAAGCACTTGGCACGGGGTTCGAGGAAAAGTCAACTTTCGGTTCTCCCTCAAGTTTGACCGCCTGCAGAACCTTCATCCGGACTCCGATTCCAGCAAACTCAGTTGCGTTGGAACCGTGTCGAGATTCTCTATCCATTGAGATAAATCAAGGCGGCCAATTATCACTTAATCAAAAGGTCAAATTTTGACCCCTCAGGGTTTGACTTTTCTGCTAGGGTTTTCATTTTCAGCACTTCTAGGGGTGCAAAAATAAGGTGCTTACACCCGGCTCTCACGAGCTAGGATGAACGGCCATCCACTACCCACAAATCAGTGATACGCATGCTGGACAAAAGTATTAATTTCACACAAGCCACTTCAACACACTATCTGGCTTAGACATGGATCCAACTCTACAACCAAGCCCTCTAGACCATAGAAACCAACCAATGTTAAACAATCTCACAATTTTGAGCTTCTAGGGTGAATTTAGGTTCACTACCTACAATACGTCAAGGCATGTGGTGAACTTGAGTTCACTACCCCCAAAATCCATATTTGTGGTGGATGCAGGTTCACTACCCCTAGCTAGGGTGAACAGCAGTTCACTACCCCCAACTAAGGTGAACATGAATCAACTACCAACAAATATCCAAGTCTGTGATGGATGCAGGTTCACTACCCCTGGCTCTTAACAGCAAGGGTGAACAGCAATCCACTACCCACAGAATCAACATGTAATAGGCCACCGGCCTTTCAAGTTCCCTTTTACCATAATAAAATACCATTTATTGAACTCATACAATTCACAGATAAAACCATTTCCAAATCATCTAACTCAATTAAAATCAAAAGAAAGAACACAATATCCATAAAATTCCAATTCATAACCAATTTTAGAAAAATGTACCAAAAATCTTATTATATTGAATTGTAGGATAAATTCAGTAGAAGTACTCTCTAAACACCTAAAATTTATTCATACCTAAATTTGATTTGATAAGAACACGTTCCCTACTTAAAATTTACTCAAAAATGTCCAAAAACATCTTTTATGTGTTGGGTGCTTGACCCTATGCTTGAGCACATGGGTTGAGCTGCCCTTTTAAAGTGTTTTAACATAGGCGTTTGACACATTGCTCAAGCAATGTGTTGGGCGCCCCTTATAATTTGGTTTATCATGGGCACTTGACACATTGCTCAAGCAATGTTGTTAGGTGCCCCCTTTAAGTATAAATGTACATGGGCGCTTGACCCATCGCTTGAGCGCCCCTTATATATTTGTCCGCTTGACCCCAAATGTTGAGCAACTAGAAAACCTAACATTTACGGAACCTCTGTTTTTCCGATTTTAAACTACAAAACTGGTTTTATTTGATCTAAATCACTTAGGAAAACTTCATAAACATTCAAGAATCAAAACCTAATAGTTTACAACATGATTTACAGAGTATAATTCCTTCGATCCAAATCAAAACATCTGAACTACAGAATTTCATTTGAAACAGAACTAACAGTGATTCTCTGTTAAAACCACAATTCCTACAAAATCTAAGAGTAGAAAGATGCTACTTACGAAAGGTTACAGATCTGGCCTCTTCTTTTTCCCCTTCTTCTTCCTCTGCTCTCCTTCCCTCACTTCTGTTCTTCCTTTCTCCGTCCTTCCATGAGCAACCAAAACATTCGAGTTTCCTCGAGTACTTTATAATTAAACCCAAACCAATCAGATCGGCCTATTTAAAATGAACCAACCCAAACCGAACCAAACCAAACCAAAACCAAAACCAAAGGTTTCTTTTAAATTTGATTTAATTAATCTAATTAAATCATTTAATCACTATTTATTCTTAATTAAAAATGCTTAAAACTATAGGATCTTACATGCTGGCCATAGATGGTCCCACATTGGCCTTGTTTCGCCCTAGTGTGGCAAGGGTGTGCATTGAGGTGGATGTTCAGAAAGAATTATCTAGCAAAATTTGGATTGGAATGGGCAAGAGCGGTAAATGGCAGAAGGTCTTGTATGAAAAGGTACCTAAGTACTACTCACACTGTGTCATGATCGGGCAATTGAAGGAGCTCTATTGGAGAGCACACCCGGAATTGCGGAAGCCTACTGCCATGGATAAAAGCAACCCTCAGAAGCCTAGAGGGAAAGCTCAGGAAACCCCACATATTATGGATAGTGGGGTGCCATTTGCAACGACCAACCTGAACCTACAAACCCAGGAGGCAGGGCCCTCACACCACTTGACACAATTAGAAAAGCATAATGCTGAACCACCTGTAGCGCCCTAGATCCGGGTCTACCCTATCACAGCACCAACCCGTACCCGAGACCTACTTATGGGCCCAATAGAACCGGATTAACACAATTAATCCTGGGAAATTACAAAGTAATCATCAGAGTGCATGACTAAAGAAGCATGGAATAAAAATTCCCATCTAATCAAATGGCATCTGTACTATAATCTCCAAAACATGATATATATGTAAATAAAATACAACTAAGGCAACTAACCATTTACAATGATTTCTCCAAAATATATAGACATGTACAAAAGATATCTCCCAAGAGTATAGGTCCAAAAATAATATTCACATCCCATATACAATCCCCAAGACAAAATACATCATTATAAAAAGAACCCTACTATGGTTGGTAGAAATCCTCTGGCCTGAACTAAAGCTCACCCTCAATGCCTGCCCCAATACGCGGCTCACCAAGCGGATCTGAAAACAAATCCGGTAAAACAAAACACGCGTGAGACTTAAAGTCCCAGTAAGCAGCAAACATGCATGCAGAGAAACAGTTTATGCAATTTTGTAACATCATGATAATATGCACAAGTATAAGATACCAAATGTAAACCAAAACATCTCAAACAGATATAAAGTGTAATTCCAAGTCAAATATCTCAATCGGGTAATTCATGAAATCAAATCAACAATTCCAAGTCAAATGTCCAAATAAGATTAATGATCGCTGTCTAAGATTAAGGCCAAGCGGAGTATTTCATCACTGCCGACGAATCAAGGCCCAGTGGAGTACTTCTACACTGCCGACGAAATCAAGGCCAAGTGGAGTACTTCTACACCGCCGACGCATCAAAGCCAAGTGGAATACTTCTTCGCTGCCCGATGAATCAAGGCCTAGTGGAGTACTTCTACGCTGCCCGATGAATCAAGGCTAAGCGGAGTACTTCTACACTGCCCCCGTTCATGAAATCCAAAATCAATCAAAACGAGTACCATGAAATCCTCAAAATACATTTTGGATGAGTGTGATAGTCTTAGGAATCCCAAATGAGTCACTATACCAAAAATCAATGGATTCCGAGACAAAACGTTTTGGACCTCAAAAATATTCTAAGTCTGGATAAAAATGTTGACTTTTCGGTGTAGAATTTTTCTAGACAAATCTACAAGGAGTTTGGGGCTCAAATTTTCTAGAATTTTGTAGTCTATTGGAGGGTATACAAATCATCTAGAATTTTCTGGGCTTCTGAATCACTCGTTTTGATATCAAACTCAAAAAGTGGCCATTTTTGAAAATCGGGAAATCTGGAAATTTAGGCACAAACTGAAAATTTGACTTTTTATTGGTTGGAAATTGGGCCTTGGGAGTATTTTTATTGGTTCCAAATGGGGGGTAAAACCTTATTTACATGTAAAGACTTAAGTAAATTGAGCAATAAATACACATGACATTTACTTCAATGCCTTTCATGGAAATAAGGGTGCTATGCGAGAAGCTTGGGTTGTTTGGGAAAGGGTTGAGGAGAAAAAGGGTGAAGAATTCTCAAAAATATAGGGTCAACGCGCGGACGTTGAGGTTGGACGTGCGCGCGTTGAGGTAATAGGCTAGGCAACGTTCGTGCGTTGGGCTTCAAGGTTCGGGTGTTGAGGCTTAAGGTGCGCACGCTCAAGTTTATAACGAGGTTGACGCGCGCGCGCTGAAGTTGAACGTTCTCGCGCTAAGGCTCTAGATTAATCGCCTAGGTTAATCCTGATTCTTGATTTAAGATAACAAAGGCTAGTTTTTAGGGGTTTGGCTCAGGATTAATCGCAGGGTTGGGATTTTGAAATATTTTGACTATTTTCAACACAAAACTCATGTAAATCCTTTACAACCTTTCCAACATCAAAATGGGTGATCATAAAACATCCCAACATACTTTAAAATACTTTCCAACACAAAGATTCATCCCAAATCCACATGAACACAAATCTTAAACCATAATCTGAAACATAATCAACAAAGCTGGAAATCCATTCCAAATCAATAGAAAACTAAACAAGATTATCATACAACCAAAACCCTATGAATTTTAGCAATAAAAACCAACATGCAAGATTATTTCTTCAAATAAATCAAACCTTAGAGAGAGAATACGAATTTTGGTAATTCATTTCGTTTGGAAGGGTTTGCTACTTACTTGCTAATGGAGAAGCAACCTCCTCTCCTAGCTCTCCTCTTCTTCTCCTTCTTCTTGAAGCTTTGAAGCAAGCTCCCACAACTCTCTCTCTTGTTCTATACGATCAAGACAAGAGGAAGTGTTCTCAAACACTTAATTAGAAATTAGGGCATCCTTTTATATGCCCAAGTTTTGGGTCTTTCAAATCTGCCCCTAAACAAGGCTTTTATTCAACTAAATCCTAGGGTGTACCTAAGGCATACCAGGGGTACCTTAGTGTTATTCGAGTGGGGTACCTTAGTGTTAAGTGGGGTGTTTGCCTTAGCCACTTCAAAAGGCATGCTTTAGGAATGCTTGGGAGGTGTACCTCAGTTAACACAGAAGGTTACCTCGGTTATATGAGGGGTACTTTAGTTATTTGAGGAGGTACCTTGATGTTTCAAGGGATTTACCTTAGTCATTCTAAAGAATAAACTTTAGATAAGCTTAGGGGGTGTACCTCAGTTATATTGAGGAGGGTACTTAACTATAGAAGGGGTGTACCTAAGTTACATGAGGGGGGTACCTTAGCTATATAAGGGGTTATACCTTAGGCAAAACAATGGGGGGTTACTTTACTTATATAGGGGTTACTTTAGTTATACAAAGGGGGTACTTTGGCTATATAGGGGGTGTACCCTAGGTAAAACAGTGGGGGTACCTTAATTATATGAGAGGAGTACCTCCAGGAAATACAAGGGGTGTACCCTAGGTAATATAGGGGATGTACCTTAGGTATGTTGGAGGTACTTTAGCTATATAAAGGGGGTACCTCTGCTGTATAAGGGAATGTACCTTAGGTAAACAAGGGGGTACTTTAAGTAAAACAGTGGCGTACCTTAGTCAAAATAAAGGGATACCTTAGGCAATACAAGTGAAGTACCTTAGGTATAATTAGGGGGTACTTTGAGTACACTTGGGAGGTACCTTGGGTACTCTTAGGAGTTACTTTAAGTATTCTTGGGAGTATTTTGGGGTATACATGGGTATACACTAGTGTTATCCGGGAGGGTACCTGGGGTAAACTTTAGGGTACCATGGGTATACTTGGGAATTACTCTAGGTACACATAAGTCTAATGTTTCAGAATTTGATTTCCAATTCCTTTGAGCTAATTGGAGAGTATCTTAGACAATTGGAATTTAGAAATAACATTAATTAAACTTACCTCACTAACCTTCATAAAGTTCAATTGATTTCTCTAAATCCTCAAGAATAATCCACATCTACCTCATCTTCATAACACAAGTACTTAATTAGTCTAATAATCACACTTTAAATAATTAATCTTAATAATTAAGATATAATCCGGGTCGGGGTTTTACATTCTACCCTCCTACAAAATAAATTTCGTCCTCGAAATTTCACCTTGTAGTTCTCCAAATATGTAGGATACTTCTTTCTCATTTCTCCCCAATTCTTGGGATAAACTAAGATGTCATTGATGAAAACCACTACGAAAGCTATTAAGGTACTAGTGAAAGATCTGGTTCATTAAGTCCATAAATACTGTAGGTGCTTTAGTTAACCCACATGCATGACCAGGAATTCAAAATCTCTATATCTTGCCTTAAAGGGTGATTTTCTAAACGTCCTCTTCAACCACTCTCAATTAATGATAGCCTGATCTTAGGTATATCTTTGAAAACCATGTGGCTCCCTTAAGTTGATCAAATATATCATCAATCTTTTGGAAAGGGTATTTGTTCCTTATAGTTGCTTGATTTAGTAGCCTAAAATCAATTTATAATCTCATTGACCCATCCTTCTTCTGCACAAAAATATTGGTGCACCCCAAGGTGATGCACTATGCCTAATTAATCCCTTCTCCATCAACTCATTCAATTGAATTTTTCAATTCATCATATTCAACTTGTGACATCCAATAAGGTTGCCCTGATATAGGTTGTGTGCTAGGCAAGAGATGAATCCTAGACTCAATCTCTCCTGGAGGTGGTAAACCTAGCAAGCCATCTGGAAATAAGTCCGCAACCTCACCGACAACAAGCACCTTGCCAAGACTAGACTCCTTGCTATCCTCTACCTCCAGTTAAATTGAAGCTACCAACTAACATGGTTATTCAACTCTTCACTTTGAAAACAATGGATAAGATGCTTTGGACTACGGACTGCGATTGTCTTATGGAATAGTCTATAGTCATCAAGCAATTTGAAAGCCAATCCAATCCTGGAATTACCTCAAACTAGCAAAAATTCAGACATATCAAATCATTGGGTAAATCTAGTTGGCCAAAATTTGACCATGGTACCTATACACTATTTGTACCCTACTAATCTATACTGGTGAAATACGCACAAATAAAATAAACTCAAACAAAGAATGCACGAAACCAATACACACAACACATGCAGGTGTAGTAAAAGAACATGATACTTCGAAATCAAATGGACAGATAACATATTGACCACAATTAGAAATGATACCTCCTACTAAACTGGGGTGTCAGGCTCAAGCTCTGGCTTGGGCACTTGCTCCTAATGAGCAGCAATAGCATGTGCTCTAGCCTGTGGCTGTGGTTGTGGAGCAACTAGCTGTGGCCTCTGAAGTCCATCTCTACCTAGCGGCCTGCCCTGCTGTCTTGGGCCTACCGGTGCTCTCTGGTCTACGTGTGGTCGAAAAGATTGTATGGGAGGGGCTGCAATAGGCTGTTCTAGATCTTGCTGTGCCGGTCGAGTCTGTGGCATTTGATATGTAGAGGGATACCAACACTGCTTGATGTGATGCCCAAACTTACCACACCGATAGCAAGCTCTTCCTGGTGCAATACTACCAATCTGACCCTGACCTCCCGATGATTCGGTCTCACCAAACCTCCTCGTTCCTGAATAGCGTTTTCTCTGCCGCTTGTTTCCCCCAAACCTATGTTCAGTAGTAGGTTGAGGCGGAATTCTCGGCCTCATCTCCTCCTCTCTCCCATAATAGAGCTCTCTATAACAGAGGCCCTACGCACTAACTCATAAAAGTTTGTGCCCATAAAGGTCTCCACCTTCTCTCTAATGTCAGGACGAAGTCCTTTCTCAAAGTGTTTGGTCTTTCTTTTGTCGATGTTCACAATGTGTGGAGCAAACCGGGTTAATTCATCAAATCTGGCCTCATACTGTGCAATAGTCAAATTTCCTTGGGTGATAGTCATAAATTCTGCCTCCTTTTGTGCCCTCACTTCCTCAGGGAAGAACTTGAGATCAAACCGATCCTTAAACTCCTCCCAAGTAATCTCTATATCTCCCTCAACCAACTCCTAGCGTAGAGATCTCCACCAGTGTTCAGCCTCCCCTTCAAGCACATAAACAGCCAATCGTACTTTGTCCTCCTCCGGACATCTTATAGCTTCAAAAACTTTCTCAATTCTCATCATCCACCTCTCCACCTCCATGGAATCAGGATGACCATGGAAGGGAGGAGGGGACATCTTCCTAAACTCTCTCATGATCCTGGAAGATCTATCTTCTATTGGTCCTTGACCAACTTCATTCCTAAGATGATTCAAATTTTGCCCATAATGGTGGTTTACAGTAGCCTGTTGCTCGAACAGGGCTGAAACCCGCCCAAAAGCTCTCCACACAGCATCCATCTGGTCTGTGTGAGCTGGGGCCCCAGGTGGTGCATCCACTGGAACATCAGCTGGAATATCGGCCTGCTCAGGAGCTGTGAGACATGGGAAAAAATCAAATCCAATGACTTCCTCTATCATCACACGGGATTAAATAAAACAAAGAGTCGCCACCATTCAATTTAGGTGTGAATGGACACTAAAATATTAAATAAGCACAAAAGGCAATTTTAGGGTAAAAATAACCCTCCTAAAAAAACAACCAGAGATGGGTAAGGGGATTAGGTTATGAACAGGGGGAAGGTGTTAGGCACCCCTATTCATCCACACAAGGTGGTTGCCAGGTATTGTTCATGTTAAAATAAAGGAAAAAGCTTGCTATAAAAATCAGGAAAAATCACAAAAAAGACAAAAATATATGGTTTTTTCATATGAACAGTCTGATTGATCTAGAACTTTCAAATATGATCATACCATTCCTAGGGTTTCATGATCAAAATAAAATTGAGATAAAATCAAATAAAATCAATTTAAAGTGAAAAATCCAAAAATCTGGCTTCAAGTCAAATTCTAGAAATCTAGAAAAATATGATTTTTACAAAATATTTCAAAATTGAACTTGAACAGTCCAGGATATAGGTAGAGCCAAAATTTCACATTAAATCAAGAAATCAAAACAAAAAATACCCACGTTGATGAAGAACATCAAAAGGGGAGAACTTAGACCGTAGGGTCTTCTCTCAATAATGAAAAACGATTTAAAAACCACATCATGAAACCCTAGAATTTACTTTCAGGCTTCTGGATCCAGATCTATCATATTGATAATGATAAATCCAAGATCTTAGCCTAAAATCACAAAAATCACAAAAACAGTGCTGTAGGTGCAAAAGTGGTGAAAATCAAAATTTTATAAAAAAGTGGGGATCTCATGCTATAAACATCATGGATTCATGTATTCATTCAGATTCATCATAAAAAGCATTAAAACAAGATCATGATATTCAAAGCAACCACATCTCACAGATTAGAGCACATGGGGGTCTACCCTACGGATCCACCTGTTCTATTTTCCCCTAGTTCTCTTTTCACGTTTTACGGCTAGAGAGGATTCTTGAGATACTTGGAGATAGGTTTGGTTACACAAACACAATCAAAGGCTTTATTCTTGAAAAAAATAAAATAGATATGGGGTTCTATTCTAGGGATCCACCTGTTCTCTTTTCCCCTCGCTCTCTTTTCACGTTTTACGGCTAGAGAGACTCTTGAGGTACTTAGAGGCAAGTTTAGGAATACTAGATAGAAAAGATGGCCTTATTCTACAGCAATAGAGATGATCCTATTACATCTAGAATTGAAAACAGAAAATAAAAGGGAAAAGGGACTTACCTGGATTGAGCAAGCAAGGCAGCAGGGATTCCTCTCTTCTCTTGGAGCTTCTTAGACTTCAAATTATCGTGGCCTTTTGCTTGAGGAGAGGCCCTCTATTTATAGGCAAACATAGGGGTATGGTTGGTCCAAGGTTTGGCAAGATAGAGTTTCAGTTTGAGTTAAACACAAGGATATGCCAATCCTTTATCCACAAAGATATTTCGCATGAATAAAAGATATAATTCGCTCATTTAAAGGGATATTGGACTAAAGATAAGGCTCAGAAATCGAGAGAAGAATAAAACTCGCACAAATCTAATGTGCCTGTAAATGATTTACGGTTCAATGGTGTCCGTATATGTATTACGGGCGCGCTTAGCCCGTAGATACAATACGGTCAAGGCTTTCATTATTGATTTTCATACATTTTTGGCCTGTTTTAAATCCCAATTAATGTTTTCATTATTTTCTCATTTTAGTGCAATTTGGGGTGTCTACAGCTGCCCCCTCTTTGCTGGTAATTGGAACCAATTACAAGCAGAGAGAAAAAAAAAGACCCACCAATTGCACTTTTTGAGATCTTTGTCTTACTAATTGCACTTTGCAAGGATTAAAAGGATGATGTTGGGAAAAAGAATTCATTGCGGAAGATTTGCTAAAAGTCCCTTAGCTTAAGGGGCAAATCCTCCTCTCTCCTCTCACTGAGCACTCGTGGCTATGAAGTGAGATTTGAGACAAAATTTTTAAACAAAAGTGGGTAAGGTGGCAATCCTTGAAACTTACAACTAATATAAACATTAATCTCTTGAAAAGTGTGGAGAAAATAATAATAAAAAAGACAATTTTTCTGGGTGGCTTGCAGTTGTAGCACAGACACAACTCAAAATTACACATTTGAAAAACATCTCATTAATTGAACTTGCTTTGGTCAAACAAAGAAATGATAAAAACATGGATTCGAAGATAGCCAATGAAACCCCTGCTTGAAGTTTGATGGGGTGGCGTCTCTTCCTTATCTCAGATTTCTTGGAGCTCTCATGGCTATGAAAAGAAATCTGAGACAAGCAAATTTTGAAAAGAATGTGGATTCAAAATTGACCACTGCAAATTCAATTGATTTTGATGTTTTTCACTTTTTTGAATTTTCCTGATTGATTTTCTTATTTGATATACCTGGGTGCCATTTGATGCCCGAACCTGTGCTTGAATATTTTGCAACTTGCTTTTGTTTCTTTATCTTCTTGCGCTCTCAATAACGATGTATGTGCCCTTACTGCCCATAACCTGTCTTCATGCTTTTTAATTGCCCAAGTGAATGCCCTCATCTTGATTGATGGATCATAATTTGTTGATCTAACCTCATGCCTTTACAACCCATGATCTGTCTTTCATGCCTTCTTGTTGCCCCAGTAAAATCCTTCTTCATGATTGAAGAATTGGGAACCCTTGTTTAATGAAGAAAACATGCCATTGCTTCGAAACCTTTTTTTTCTTTCAAATTTGAAGACTAAAGCTTGATTGCTTCTTCCAGATGTTGGAATTCATTCCAATGAAAACCCAGAAGGAAAGACACTGAGCATGCCCCGGTTTTGATTGTTTGAAGAAGTATTTGCCCCTTAGTAGAGATGATCCTCTTTTTTCCTTTTTCTCTCTTTTTTTTTTCTTTTTCTCTCTTTTTTTTTCTTCTCTTTCCTTTTTTTTTATTTTTTATTTTAACCTTTGCCAAAAAGAAACCCTATGTAAAACCCCGAATTTCCCTTAAATAATAAATTAAATTAGTAAATAATATTACCCAGAGTTATGATTGATAGAAACATTTTAATATTGTAGGGGGTGATCAACTTAGTGGAGATCCAGAATTAGACGCAGATCTGACCGTCCGATCATGAGATATCAAGGTATGTATTCTGATTGGGCGTGTGTATGGAATTTGGTATAGGTGAGACACATGGGATAAGTGAGTATAAGTATTAGTTTAATAACCTAAATTTATACGCGTGTATTCTCGCTCGTATTGATCAGCCGCAAGCGACAAGCGACCGAAGGAGAAGAAGAAGAAGGGGAAGAAGAAAAGCTTGGGTTTTTGGAGTTCTTCATCTTCCAGAGTATTGCTGGGTGATAAAGAAGCGTGGTTGAGAGAAGTGAGGAAGAGGAACCTTCGTTCAAGAGGTAGGTGACACCGTTTTGGTTTTAAATTCGGATTTATCTCTGTTTAATCGCATACGCATGTTTCTATGATATGTAAAGTTGTATTTAGTTAGCTAAGCATGTTATAAATACATTAGAATGAGTTTAGACGAGAAAAATCGTGATTTAGAACTGTTTTTGTTCGATTTGGTGAGACCGCCGACCTCGACTGTGCGGGGCGCTCATCGGCGATCTTAGGCGCTGGTTAAATATTTGAGGACGCCGTGGACCGCGGGACGACGGACCGTGGGCGCTCGAATTTGCATTACCGCCAACTGATGACCGCCCGGAGCGATCCTGAGCGATCCCAGGCGCTCTCAGCAGAATTTCCAATTTTTCATAATTTCGAACCTAATTCAATTCTAAACTATTTTTAGACAATTTTAATGATTAATTAAGGTACTTTAAGACCAAAATAAACTACCTAAACCCCTGTTTTACAGAAAAACAAATTAGGGAGATATTTAGGACATTAGTTGCCAAGTTTTGAAGGTATATGAGAAATGTGATTTTGGAAAAGCCTAACTACTCTTTGATTATCTAAACACTTCTAAATGACATTATAAATCATAAGACATTATAAAGAGAATTCAGAATCCGGATGACGGAATAATGAAATGAATGTACAGATATAACCATTATATGCCGCTAGGCACCAACCCTTATAGAAATATGATACTTTAGGGAATTTTGGAGTCTAGTGGGCATAGCTGGTTATGGATCCATAGTCGTAGCTAGATAGCTGAGGGATATGTTATTTCGGTTGAGTTACTCCTATATGCGACGCGCTTCCTTTGCAAGTTAGTTTGTCTGGGAAGGTCCTATGTCTGGAAGGACACCCCGGTGAGCCGCTGGTGATTCCCTGTACATGTGGATAAGCAACCACCTCCATGTATTGATTCTGGTGCTGCATGCTGGTGGTACATACCAACTTTGATGGGTACGTGTGCAATAAGTCGGTGACTACGGCTCTTGTCTAAGCTGCGCTGCATGGGACTTGAGTATCATTAGTAGCATCGCTCCTAAGTCGCACGGTGGTATAGCAATTGGTTGAGAATCATCTCAAAAGGTTTATCTAACTTTGTGAGTCCTACAATGACACTGAAAACATAACACTTGATATGATTACTATTGTGCACGTGCGGGATGCATGTGATTGGGATATTGGTTGGATGTGACTGCTTAGTACATCCTGGCAATACTTGGATTATGCTATTGATTTGGCTATTGAGTTCTTATATTAAAACTTGCTGAAAATCATTTCTAGAACTGTTATCAAACTGTTTTGTGTTCACGAATGGTATAAATGATTATGCGAGCCTGATTTGTCGATATTGCTTAATCGTGCATGAAATGCTACTTTGCTTATATTAACTGTTTAATCATGCATGTGTTACCTACTGAGATATTCGTATCTCACCCTACTTCTATTCCATTTTTTTTCAGCTGATACGCGAGAGGGGGATCTCTTAGACTTCCAGGGAGAGATAGCCGAGTATTCGCCGGAGGATTATTATTATCCAGATCTCATCTGAGGTGGATTGATGTTATAGAATTAGCATTTTTGATTGGTTTATTATCATTTATATGGATTGATGTATGAGAGAGATGAGAGAGAGAGATAGTGACCCGTTCATTTTACCAGACTTTGATATTACTGACTGATGGTCAAGCTTTATGCTTGTTTGAGGATTTTGATCTACACTTCCGTACATACTTGTTTCCGCAACTCTGATAGTTTAATATATGGATTGGATTTACTTTCTTTAGTCTGGTATGTTATTGATGTTGTAATTGATATGGGCCAGTAACACCTCGGATTTGGTTGTTGAACTAAATTCGGGTTGTTACAGTAGCGAACCGGGTTCGGGTCGGGTGCCGGTTTGCACTGACCCGGGTTCGGGGCGTTACACCCTAATAGAAGAATGCAAATGCAAACATAAGAAAATATGTTTTATACTAGTGGCCTCAGAATTCTCTAATGCTTGCAAAACCAATGTTTTATGAAAAGATATAGATTCTCTTCATAGGCCAAAAAACATATTTTTTTGCTTTTTTGTGTTTTAATATTTTTTTTTGAAAAAATGATCCAATCACTTATTATCATATAGTCCAAAAGAATTAAAATCAAGTTGAATAATAAGAAGATTATTTCAGAAAATGAAGAAAGACCAAAATAAGCCTTTGGAAACTTTAGAATCATTCCCATGACCATCGGCTTGTCAATTGATGCTCCAGATATGACGACTCTTTCAATCTGACTATTTTGCCCCAGTCTAGAGAGACATTTTCCTTCATCCAATTGAAGAGCAATTGTTTCTCCATTGTATCCATGATATGAGAATTTATGACTTCAACTTCAGCAATAATTTCCTAATGGCAATTTTGATGGCCATCATCTTGTTCACAGATGATTCATATCATAGTTATGATTATGTTGCTTCAGTATTGAAAAGAGAATTTTCCTCAATCACTTGAAGAGTGATTGTATCTCAAAATAACCACCAACATGAGGACTTCACTTGGATCTATGCCAATTCTGGACTTTCCTCTCTGACGATTTCCTTCTTGTAGATAGCTGATTATTTGCCATGTAGCGCCCTTCCGGGTTTTCACTATATTTTCTCCATTTTTTCCTTTTTCTTTTTTTTTTCTTTTTCTTTTTTGTTTTCTTCATCACCAGTAACCATGTAGTCAAAACTGCCTTAATTCAAAATTTCTTAATCAAAGAGGACTTATGAATGGGACGAAACAAAGGCTTGGTGTTAGTTTAGAAAGAAAAGGAATAAAATGCTCAAATACCATATGATTAAATTGGTTAACTGAAATTGTAATTTTTAAGGCATTTCTTCCCTTGGAATGAATACAAAATTGCTCTCAGTAATGAAGTTCTTCCCTCAATTTGATTTCTTCATTTGAAACTTATTCTCCAGTATTGAACTTCTTTTTTCCATTCTTTTCTTCACAATTTTGAAGACATTCTCCAAATAGCATTTGATTATCTTTTTTTCTTCCTTTTTTTTATTTCTTTTTCTTCTTTTTTTTTTTCATTTCTTTGTCCCATTTTCTGAAAACATATTCAAAATCCCTTTTGAACTTCAATAATTGTCCCTTCATTCCTTTTTTTTTTTTATGCCTTAATAAATTTGCCCCAGTGTGGGGTTACAATTCTCAATTTAGGTTAGTTGGAAAAATGTATCAAGCTCAAAGGGTCTAACTAGGGATTTCAAAAATTTTGGGGATATAAGAAAGAAAGGCCTCTTATCATTTTAAGAAAAGTTTGAATTTTCAGACTTGGTAGAGTTGCACTACATGACTGGCTCAGGATTTTTTCTTCTTTTTTTCTTAATCACCTTCTATCAAGATAAAAGCATCTTCAAATAGAACCTCTGTTATGAACAAGTTCTTCACCTTTTGATCAATCTTATGAATTTGGATTCTTTCCATGAAATGATGCCCAATTCTATTTCCACCGAAAAGGTCAGATTCTCCCATATTTTCAAATGCAAAGCCCCAAAATTTCTTCAAACAATATTCTCAACTTCCCTTTGAACGAATCAGCAAGTGATGCGATCCTTTCTGTATTCTAATGAAGAAACTTCAAATCTTCTTCTATCTTTTCTGTTGAAGACTGTGGGTCATCTTTGGTTCCAAAGGCCATAAAATTGGTCACTTCATAATTTTGCAGAATATTCTTCTCATGACACTTAAAAAGATTTGAATTTTCACATAAAATGTCTTTTTCTTCGATTTTGGTCTCAAAATTGAGCCCAATGTCAAAGTCATATTCAACTCAATGAAATTCAATAAGAGATATGATTCATAAGTAAAAGGACCTTGCTGAAAACTTTTTTTTTCTAGAAAAATGTTAAAGGGAAAAATCTTTTTTTTTTTTGAAGAGCCTTTATTGAAATCACTTCCTAAGAACAAGGCTCCTTAAGATTCTCAGGAAATGTGCATTCTTTTTATGGGGGTTTCTTTTCAAAGAACGTGGGAGTTCGAAAACTGCCCTTGTTCTCAAAGGCAAAAGTTGACTTTTCTCCCTTTTTCTAATAATTTCTTTCTCCTGCTGAGTGAGGCAAGCCTTCCTGCTCATAACCAGGAGCATTTCTTTCAAGATAAACCCTGACTGTTGGACCAATAGGAGCGATAAACTGAGAAGGGTCAAATCTTCTTTCTCTGGAGAAAATTGCCCCTATTGCATTTGAGCTGCTTGCCCCATTGTTATCGATAGGTGGGATGCTAGTGACTGAATTGAATGATAAGGAGTTATTATCCAACAAATCCTGGATTGCATGCTTTAGGGCCAAGCAACGATCTGTGGTATGCCCTGGAGTTCTCATATGATAATCACAGATTGCAGATGAATCATAATTCTTCCCCTTATTTGCATGAGGATTTGGCAACCTCAAAGTCACGTAACCCTTTTGAAGTAAAGTAGGCAAAAGTTTAGCTTGTCTCATAGGCAGTTTAGAAAATTCCCTTCTCTTCCTTACTTCTGTTTCGTCCTTCACAGGCTGTGCAGAAGGGACATTAATTTGGATAGGCAGCAAAGGAACTTGATGTGTTGGCTTGATAAGAGGTGGATGGACATTGATTTGAAAGGGTTCCCTGGGAAGTTGCACCATATTCACTTCTCCTTCTCTCCTTTCTTCATTCTTTATTCTTCCATTACCATTCTCCTTTTTCTGTGTAGAGAAAGTGGTGGAAGCTTCCTGGTTCAACACTGCAGAGTAATCAGCTATTTTCCTAGATTTGATCCCATCTTCAATTCTGTCTGCCACTTGCACTAGGGCAGCAAAGTTGGTGGTAGTTTAACCCACCAAGTGACTATAAAATGGTTGCCCCAATGTCATGATGAAATTTGAAATCATTTGTGGTTCTCCCACGGGTGGCTTGACTTGTGCAGCCAACTCCCTCCACCTTTTAGCATATTGCCTTATGGTCTCATTATTTCTCTTCGCCATCCTCATCATGTCATACCTATCTGGTATAATCTCAGAGTTGAACCTATATTGTGCCAAAAAGGAATCTGCTAAGTCTTTCCATCTTCTGATCCTTTCATGGTCTAAGGTGGCAAACCACCTCAAAGCAGTTCCAGTTAAACTCCTCTGGAAGAGCTGAATTAGTATGCCGTCATCCCGGCCAAACTGGCATAAAGCTCCGCAGTATAACTTCAAATGGCTCATTGGGCAGCCAGTGCCATCATATTTATCGAAATCAGGGCATTTAAACTTGGCCGGTAGACATACATTGGGGTATAGACACAAATCTTCGAAACTGGTGCCTCCAAAGTTATTCACCCCTTTTACCTCCCTCAGTTCATCCTGAATCATTTCCAGCCTATGCATGAACTTCTTTTCCATTTCTTCCCTCATCCTTTCTTTTTCCTTTTCTTTGTCCGATTCAACTGTCTCATCCCTGATCATTATAGGTTCAGGGGTGGGTTCATAAATGGGTTCAGGAATAGGTTGAACCAGAGGTGGAATGTTGATTTGTGGTGGAGGTGCTGGGTTGGAAGTGGATGCTTGGTTCTGGGCTTGTACTTGTTGGGCCTGCAACGACAGGATGTTTTCTAGCATTCGGGCTAGTCCTGCCACTTGCTCTTGAAGCAAGAGAATATCTGGGTGAGGAGCATCAGTTTCAGCCTCAATGGGATTCATGGCGCGAGCTCTTGATCTGGTTACAGGAGCTATGATTGCAAGTGTATTAGTCCCTGGCAAAAAATAAAGGAAAAAATATCAGTGCCCAATTAATCTCATTCACATGCCTAGGAATGCCTATGTACTAGCTGGGTGAACACGAGTTTGGATTTTTTTCTTTATTTGCTCATTCTTTTTTTTTTGCTTTTTTTTTTTTTGAATTGAATTTTTGGAATATTCTAGGGCTTCCAACAGGTCCCACAAAAAGAGAAAATGATCTGAAATTCAAAGGCTTTCAGAGGCCTGAGGGGATTTTTGAAAAAGGTTTGAAATTCAAAGGCTTTCAGAGGCCCAGGGATATTTTTGGAAAAGGTCTAAAATTCAAAGGCTTTCAGAGGCCCAGGGATATTTTTGGAAAAGGTCTGAAATTCAAGGGCTTTCAGAGGCCCAGAGATTTTTTATAAAGGTCTAAAATTCAAAGGCTTTCAGAGGCCCGAGGAAAATGATCTGAAATTCAAAGGCTTTCAGAGGCCCAAAGGATATGTGTCTATAATTCAGACGCTTATAGACGGCCCAAATGAGTTGTGTCTAAAATTCTAGAGGCTTTTAGATGGCCCAAAGAAATGATTGTCTAAAATTCAGAGGCTTTTAGACGGCCCAAAGAAATGATTTGTCTAAAATTCAGAGGCTTTTAGACCGCCCAAGGAAATGATTTGTCTAAAATTCAGAGGCTTTTAGACGGCCCAAAGAAATGATTGTCTAAAATTCAGAGGCTTTTAGACGGCCCAAAAGATCTAAAATTCAAAGGCTTTCAAAGGCCCAAAAGGAAAAAAGATCTGAAATTCAAAGCTTTTAGAGGCCCAAAAAATCTGAAATTCAAAGGCTTTCAGAGGCCCAAAAGATCTGAAATTCAAAGGCTTTCAGAGGCCCGAGGATATTTTTGGAAAAAGTCTTAAATTCA
Organism: Buxus sempervirens; assembly: GCA_947561395.2. Taxonomy (NCBI): domain Eukaryota; kingdom Viridiplantae; phylum Streptophyta; class Magnoliopsida; order Buxales; family Buxaceae; genus Buxus; species Buxus sempervirens. The sequence continues at coordinate 17,047,984 of OX387190.1, read as the reverse complement.
AAGGCTTTCAGAAGCCTAGGGAGTTTTGAGGAAAATTCTGAAATTCAAAGGCTTTCAGAGGCCCAAGGAAAAAGATCTGAAATTCAAAGGCTTTCAGAGGCCCAAGGATCTTTTGAGAAAAAGTCTGAAATTCAAAGGCTTTTAGAGGCCTAAGGATCTTTTGAGAAAAAGTCTGAAATTCAAAGGCTTTCAGAGGCCCAAGGAGTTTTGAGAAAAAGTCTGAAATTCAAAGGCTTTCAGAGGCCCAGGGATATTTTTGGAAAAAGTCTGAAATTCAAAGGCTTTCAGAGGCCCAAGGAGTTTTGAGAAAAAGTCTAAAATTCAAAGGCTTTCAGAGGCCCGGGGATATTTTTGGAAAAAGTCTGAAATTCAAAGGCCTTCAGAGGCCCAAGGATTTTTTGAGAAAAAGTCTGAAATTCAAAGGCTTTCAGAGGCCCAAAGGATTTTCTCTTACATTTTTTTCTTCTTTTTTTTTTGAAGCATTTTATTCAAACTCATTTCCCTTTATCATTATTTAAAGGTTAAAGGAATAAGATTTAGTGGGAAAAACTGATTAAAATTGAATTTTCTGAGAAAACCGTATACACAGTATGGTCCAGCCCTGCCGTATTCAAATTACGAGCGAGCCGTGACCGTACGGAATACACGGGCGAACCCAGCCCGTATAACTAATACGGATGAACCCAGCCCGTGTATCAAATGCGGTTTTACGGAGCTATTTTATGTTTTCTCAGTTTTTTCATGGTTTGATCACTTTAATTGCTCATCCAAACATACGGTTCACCCAGTGCCGGGCTTCTAAACTGTCCCAAAGTGGACTTTGACCTTTTTGCTAAAACACATGTTTAGGAGGGCACATGTACCCTCCGAATTGACACCATACTCAAAAATTTGGTACCCTTTTGTTGACTCTTGCATGAACCTTGGGTAGGATTGACTCTAAACAGAGTTAGAAACTCTTCCTATGGGCTGCACCAATTTTAGAAAACATGCATATTTTGGGACCAATTTTATCCCGAACCAATGGGCACCATGACACCCCTATGACATGAAAATAATGCAAAACAATAGGAATACCTTGTTACCTTGTTTTACCTCGATATGGCATCCGCATTATGCCCTGGTTTGTAAGCCATGCAAACGGCCTTCCCACAATTACAAGCCCATATCCCCACGTAATTGTGTACTTTAGCCAAAAACGTATAACTCCACCTTCAAACGTAGGGGTTTTGGCTTAATGGCAACTTAGCACTCAAGCCTAGTGATGACCAGAATCACAGATCCACATTATCATCACATCATTAGCTCAAAGTTCTAAGGCGAATGTTTTCACTTTCGCTTTCCGAAGTATCGACCTCGTTGCGCCAAGCTACACACATTCGGGTTCAACTTCCTATAGGTTAAGGGTAGGCTGTGTAAAAAAATAAAATGTGCACAGTGCATTGTAAAAATAGGGTGCATTCACAACGTTCCAAACCCTTGCCACTCTTTTCGCAGCCATGCATAAACAAACCAAGGCATAATAGGAAAGCATCTATAAAGTAAACAAATACACAAAGCAGTCCCTATAGCACCTAAAACATGCTCATAAAAATCATCCAATCATGCAAACATCTGATCATGTTATACACCAAAAAATCATCATGTAGATCATGCTTAAAATTAAAACATGCTATTATAAAAATATAGCAAGAAATAAACATGGTTCAGCAAAACAAACCTCCCCTACGCATGTTTCTAGAAACAATCCTATAAATCAAAATTAAGCATGTTTCTACCCCCATGAACTCTTAAGCAATAATTCAGATTTAAAATATACCCAACATGCTTAAGAACTCCAAATAGCAAGCCAAACAAAAATATGCTAAAAACACAAAATAGCAAGCAAATTCAAAAATATCAAAACATGAACAAACACCAAAAGGCTGAAATCCTCAATTCCCCAGCAGAGTCGCCAGTTGTGAGACATGGAAAAAAATCAAATCCAATGACTTCCTCTATCATCACACGGGATTAAATAAAACAAAGAGTCGCCACCATTCAATTTAGGTGTGAATGGACACCAAAATATTAAATAAGCACAAAAAACAATTTTAGGGTAAAAATAACCCTCCTAAAAAAACAACCAGAGATGGGTAAGGAGATTAGGTTATGAACAGGGGAAGGTGTTAGGCACCCCTATTCATCCACACAAGGTGGTTGCCAGGTATTGTTCATGTTAAAATAAAGGAAAAAGCTTGCTATAAAAATCAGGAAAAATCACAAAAAAGACAAAAATATATGGTTTTTTCATATGAATAGTCTGATTGATCCAGAACTTTCAAATATGATCATACCATTCCTAGGGTTTCATGATCAAAATAAAATTGAGATAAAATCAAATAAAATCAATTTAAAGTGAAAAATCCAAAAATCTGGCTTCAAGTCAAATTCTAGAAGTCTAGAAAAATATGATTTTTACAAAATATTTCAAAATTGAACTTGAGCAGTCCAGGATATAGGTAGAGCCAAAATTTCACATTAAATCAAGAAATCAAAACAAAAAATACCCACGTTGATGAAGAACATCAAAAGGGGAGAACTTAGACCGTAGGGTCTTCTCTCAATAATGAAAAACGATTTAAAAACCACATCATGAAACCCTAGAATTTACTTTCAGGCTTCTGGATCCAGATATATCATATTGATCATGATAAATCCAAGATCTTAGCCTAAAATCACAAAAATCACGAAAACAGTGCTGTAGGTGCAAAAGTGGTGAAAATCAAAATTTTATAAAAAAGTGGGGATCTCATGCTATAAACATCATGGATTCATGTATTCATTCAGATTCATCATAAAAAGCATTAAAACAAGATCATGATATTCAAAGCAACCACATCTCACAGATTAGAGCACATGGGGGTCTACCCTACGGATCCACCTGTTCTCTTTTCCCCTAGCTCTCTCTTCACGTTTTACGGCTAGAGAGGATTCTTGAGGTACTTGGAGATAGGTTTGGTTACACAAACACAATCAAAGGCTTTATTCTAGAAAAAAAAGAAAACAGATATGGGGTTCTATTCTAGGGATCCACCTGTTCTCTTTTCCCCTAGCTCTCTCTTTTCAAGTTTTACGGCTAGAGAGACTCTTGAGGTACTTAGAGGCAAGTTTAGGAATACTAGATAGAAAAGATGGCCTTATTCTACAGCAATAGAGATGATCCTATTACATCTAGAATTGAAGACAGAAAATAAAAGGGAAAAGAGACTTACCTGGATTGAGCAAGCAAGGCAGCAGGGATTCCTCTCTTCTCTTGGAGCTTCTTAGACTTCAAATTTTCGTGGCATTTTGCTTGAGGAGAGGCCCTATATTTATAGGCAAACATAGGGGTATGGTTGGTCCAAGGTTTGGCAAGATAGAGTTTCAGTTTGAGTTAAACACAAGGATATGCCAATCCTTTATCCACAAAGATATTTCGCATGAATAAAAGATATAATTCGCTCATTTAAAGGGATATTGGACTAAAGATAAGGCTCAGAAATCGAGAAAAGAATAAAACTCGCACGAATCTAATGTGCCCGTAAATGATTTACGGTTCAATGGTGTTCGTATATGTATTACGGGTGCGCTTAGCCCGTAGATACAATACGGTCAAGGCTTTCATTATTGATTTTCATACATTTTTGGCCTGTTTTAAATCCCAATTAATGTTTTTATTATTTTCTCATTTTAGTGCAATTTGGGGTGTCTATAGGAGCTGGCACATAGGCAGCAGCAGTAGCGGCTCTACGAGGTCTACCACGCCTTACCATAACTAACTGAAATATTAAAAATTGCAATCAACACAAGGAATTCACCTGTACTACTGATTGCAAGAACAATTCAAAGGAGAATACCATGACTCTACCACTACCAAACCCTTTGATATATCTGCAGCTATATGAAGGTTGGGAGGAAAGATCATGAAAACTTTCTCCTAATAATAATAATTACTTAACCCAAAATAATAATTAACTTCATAACAACATATACATACATTTCATACACAAAAATTCACAATTACTCAAATTCTTGTCTATTATAACTATCACACTATCCCACTTGTATAAGGTTAAATACTTTGGTATATATTCAGCATTGGCCGATGCCTCATATTACCTCAGTATAACCAAACACAACTGGCTCATCATACAGCAATCATATAAGATAATAAAATAATCACTTGACCAAAATGCTAGAAACAAATCCAAAAGACAACTTAAAAGGCTCTACTTATCGTGCACTCAATCCCCAAAACCAACCTAAGATGGTTTCTAATTCCTAATTTGGATCTTATGCTTCGATACCACAATTGTAGCGCAAGAAAGAAAGAGATCTTTAAGAATCTTAGGGGATTTCTTGAAGTTGTGTGTATGAAATATGTAACATCCTGCCTGGCAGCTGTGAATGGGTAGTCTCACATGGAGGGCTTCAGGCATGGATGTGAATATTGTTGGGATCCCACAACGCTCGGGGATGCTATAAGTAGTCTTAAGACCCCCAAATTAGCAAGAGGCCTTTTAAGGTACAACACAGGACTAAATCCCCTTGGAACCCTGAAGTTAAGCGTGCTCGGGTGAGAGCACTCTTAGGATGGGTGACCACTGGGAAGTTTTCTCGTGATGTCCCTTAAGAACAAATCCGTGAGGGCCCATTGGGCCCAGAGCGGACAATATCTTACTGGTTATGGGTCTGGGGTGTTACAAATGGTATCAGAGCCTGCCCCGACCGGAAACCGTGTGGGTCCAGCCCAACGTGAGGACGCGTTGTCCCATGGAGGGGAGTATGTAACATCCTGCCTGGCAGCTGTGAATGGGTAGTCTCACATGGAGGGCTTCAGGCATGGATGTGCATATGGTTGGGATCCCACAACGCTCGAGGATGCTATAAATAGTCTTAAGACCCCCAAATTATCAAGAGGCCTTTTAAGGTACAACACAGGACTAAATCCCCTTGGAACCCTGAAGTTAAGCGTGCTCGGGTGAGAGCACTCTTAGGATGGGTGACCACTGGAAAGTTTTCTCGTGATGTCCCTTAAGAACAAATCCGTGAGGGCCCATTGGGCCCAGAGCGAACAATATCTTACTGGTTATGGGTCTGGGGTGTTACACCACCAATCTCATAACCAAGGAACCCGGAGGAGAACGTCCAGATCCCAACAGTTAATGTGAGACAATCTATGGAATTGGGGGAGTTCCATGGCTAGACTCACAATAAGCATATTCACCCCATTCGGAGAGTGGCATCAGCATCTATTACTGAAAGTCAGGGATTGGCAACAAGGAGCTGGCCATTGCTGAGTTGGTTAAAATGGGGAAGGAGCTCCAGTTCTCTCAAGGAACAAATAAGGAAATGAGCAGAGTTTTGATTTGGAGTCACCCCAAGTTCCCTCACAGATTAATCTGGAGGTTATACTACTAGTGACAGTGCCTACTGTCCCAAATGAACCTTCGAATACTACCAACTCAAGGAGCCAGTTTAGTCTCTGAACTAGAGCGAAGAGCAAATCTGTTTCAGATTTGCAACACTGATCCATGCCTTCCTTATGATAGTTATAAGGATGCAAACAATGGTGTGGAATATTAGGGGGATAGGCAATGATGCTTTGTAAAATCCCAAAATTTTAATGAAATTAAAATTATTATGTTGGTAATTAATTAATGCCAAAAAATAAATAAATAAATAATAATAATTAATTAAAAGGAATTGGAGATTGAAAGGGTTCGATTGGGGTTCTCGGGTGAACAAAATTTGAGAACTTTAATTATGAAGGTAAGAAGAATTATTTAGTTTTAACTAGAGGGTTAAAGATGATTTAATGTTGTGAAAATTAAGAGATATTAATTAAAAACTTAGGTTGCTGGTATAGGGAGTTGGTGGAGTGCTGAAGTAAGGGATCGTGATTTAAATTATTAGAGGGCAGCAACTATAAAAGGGGGAGAATTTCGTTTGTTGGTTTGGTTTGGCATTCGAGCACTGAACTGAGATCAGAGAGAGATGAGGGGGTGATCTAGGGTCTGAAAAATCAGAATGGAGAAATTGTTTATCTGAGAGTTCAAATTGGAGCCGTTTGAGGGCTGTTCGAGAGAGATTGAAGAACTTCTGCAGTAGTGTTCAGAATCTATTCTGGAGCTGCGAAATTAGTATGTTGACTCAAATATCAGGCAAGGATTAGTTTAAGAGGCGATGTTTAGTTAAATTTATCAAAGGAAATACAGATTCAAGTAGATCTGATCAGGATCTGGTTTCTGCAGAGACTTGTTTAGGTTCTGTTCGTGAATTCAATTCAGGAGGCAAATTTCAGAGAATTCAGGAGGAATTAGGAGGTTCTGACTTGTGAATTAGTTTCTATCAGGTAAGTAGCACAATTGAATTTGTTTTAGTTTCTTTAATCCGAAATTTGAATCTGTCTTGAACATGAAATCAAATCAACCTCTGTTTTACTGATTTTGGCGTCTAGACCTGATCTAACATGCAATGTTACTCAATTAAAATTTCATAGCACGGTTGCTGGTTGATCATATGATTATTGAATTGCTAATCATGAGATAATAAAGGGAATTACATTTAGTGCATGTTAGAATGGGAAGTAGGTTGCTGGAGAAAGGTTTCAGTTGAAGAACAGGGTAGGGGCGCTGAGTCTATATTAATTGAGTAGATGAATTAATTAAATTCCAATATGTGTTAAATGTTAGTTTATGGAATTAGGATTATGTTAGTTTTGGTTTGAGAGATAATTATTAGATCAATATTGAAGTTCTTGAGCCAGCCGCACTTGATATTGCTAGACTTTAATAGAGCGCCCAGGTATGCTTAGGATCGCTGAGGAGTACAAAATCTGGATTTCAACAGTTCAAACCTCTGGTTGTTGTTCTAAAAGCCAATTTGGAGTGGTTTGAAGGATTAAGCTTAATCTGGAAGAGGTTTGATAGTGAATTTGTAATTAGTCTTATTTAAAACAATTTCATTGTCGCACTATATAGCAGCAAAGGGTGACCTGGCGCTGAGTATTTTCACTTGGCGCCAACCTGATTCGAGGTCAGCAGCAAGTCCATCCTTGTAGTTTTGTGCCGCTGTTTAGCAATAGTACTTCCACAGATGTAAAGGACCATAGTAGTACTTAGTTGGTTTAATTTAAGAGCTAGAAATATAAGACAAAGGATTAAAGAAATATAGGTTGGATTCATGGGAAAAGAACTGGGGGCTGGCTGCTGGCAAAGTTAACAGAGGTCAGTGCCAGCTTCTGTAGTGTTTTTTTTATGGAAGCTAAATATATGCTGTTTAGGGTCTAAGGTGGGGGGCTTCTTACAGGAATTAAAGATACGCAAATCTATTCACTTTGAATACTCATGAGGTGCTGGGAAAAACCTGGAAACTATGAGTTGGGTTGCTGAAACCAGGTGAGTTAACTGTCAACTTCTCCAGCACATACACTCTTACTTTATAAAAACTAAACTTGGGAAATCATAAAAGGTTATTTGGAGATAATCAAATAGCAGTTAGTGAATAATAGTTTGCTGGTCTGATATATTGAATGAGGTGTTTTAGCACTACTAGAACAGGTGTTCATATTATAAATGATATAGGTGTTAAGAGCATTTTTAATTTGAAGTAGGGTGTAAATGAAGGTCTTCTGATAGGTTCAGATCTTAGCTGGGTTTGGTCGGGAAAATGTTAGAGAAAATCAGCAGAAATTAAGATAATCTAGAAGAAGAAATTAATAAGTTGTTTTTAAATGAATTGGGAATACTAAGGGAAGACCTTAAGGACTTATGTTAATTAAGAGTGAACTAAGGTTAATCCTTATAAAAATTAAGGATAATTATACCAATAGAAATCTGCTATTTAAGCTTAATATGAGAAAAACCAATCGGAGTTATTTAGAGAGCTGAATTATGATCTTAGCATCCGGAATTGCCGGTTAAAACTAGAAACAACACTTTTACTAAAATCAGACTTTAAAAGGGATTTTATGGAAGACAATGGAAAGAGTTGGTAAAATAAATGTAATGGTTCTTTTTGGCTATTGGATGACATTCTGGACTTCTGGAAACTACAGGAACCAAACGAGGTCAATGCTAGGATAAAAAGGAGATGTTAGAAAGTAAATTTTTGAATTGAAAGAACTATAAAGCAATACATGCAAAACTCATTATTTAGACTGAATTGTACCTATATTTTGCTGATCTTTCGAATACCATTGAATCTTGATTATTGGTATTGGATTTCATCGTGGATTAAGTGGAATTGTCATGATTATGTAATTTTTACATTGCACTGGTTTTATGCGGATTCTATGGAAAGAGAATTTTAAATTGAATATGAATGATTGGTTTTCTGGTTTGGAATTTGTTTTCCTCCATGTACTTGGAGAGACGGTTGTGATGTCCATGTACTTGGGTAGTTGTGATACCTCCGTGTACTCGGGGATGCCCCATGTACTTGGGATGTTGATGCCCCGTGTACTCGGGATGATATGATTGAGATTGTGATGAGTTGTGCTTGCTGGATTTCACGGTTGGTTTTGGTTTTAGAGTCTAGTGGGCATAGCTCGATATGGATCCATGTTAGGAGCTAGTTAGTGGAAAGGATTGTTCTTTGCTAGTTGTAATACTTTGTTCACGCACGCGTTTCCACTGTGTACTCAGTGAGGCCTGATCGTGTACTCGGCTGGCTGCGGCTATCCCTCATTTTATCGTGTACTCGGACTGTGACTGGATTAGTACATGCCAACCCATCACTGTACTGGGTGGGTTCTCCCGCAATAAGACGATGATCGTGTACTCGGCATATCGCACCTAAGCCGGGAGGTGGCATAGTGAGCACTGCCATTACCTAGTTAAAGACGGTCTTATTTCATGAGTCCTGCAGTGACTTATCAACTGTTGATTTGATGTTACCTATATATTTGTTGAACTGGATTATTTCTGTATTTTATACTGATTGATTGGAATACTGTTGAATTACTCGGATTATTCGGAACTGAGGTGTTATCGCTACTGTTGCATGATTTACAACTATATCATATTTTAGAACTGATGAACTGTATTTGAGCATGCATGTGCTGCTTACTGGGATATTCGTATCTCATTCCTTTTGATTTGTTTTGTTTTCAGATTCTGGTAAGGACGGCACCAGCGGGTATATGCTTGGTTCATGTAAGTTAGCCTTGGGTTACCGTATTTTATTGATGAGATTGGGTTATAGTGCACTCTGATTATCCAGTTATTGATTTATTCATGTTTTCCTTCACTCTGATTTGCTATCCTGGGTTATATATTAACCTTCGGAGATAAGTTACGATTTTACCTACGTAACTTGGATCCGGGGCGTTACATGCTTCTCTTCAAAGCATTAGCACTATTAACAAACAACACAAGCTGGACATTCTAGTTGTTTTTGAACCAATGGTGGAGGCAACAAGATGTAGCAAAGTAGCAAGGAAAATCCAATTTCAATCTCACATGGTATGTGAGGAAGTTAATGAGAAAATATGAATCTTATGGAATAATTTGATTAATCTAAGGTTTGTTTCAGCAATGGATCAGCAGGTTACTGTAGACACCCCCAAATTGTACAGTAAAAATGATCAATAATCAGCAAAAATAATTATCTCCTTGGAAGCCAGCACAAAATTTGAGAAAATGAGTTTTTTCCTTGTATCCGACAACTCAGGTCGGATACAAGTGTCTTTCTTCGTATTCGATGGAATATGCCGGATACAAGCAGGCTCTAGTATATTCGGCATCATATGACGGATACATTAAGGCACTCGTGTATCCGACCTGATATCTCGGATACATAAGTTTTGCTTAAAATTAGGGTTTTCCGAGAGATTTCACTTTTTACCATCATGTCCTTCATTAAATGAGGGGAAATCTCGGAAATAGCCTTAGGGTTAAGGTTGGTGGGCTATAGACCTTATGTTGTGTCTACCACCTCACCAACCCTAACCCTAGCCTTTGCCTATAAATAGGAGGCTCCTCCTTAAGCAAATGGCCAACAATTCTTGCCAAGAACTTTTGTCAAGAAGACCTCCCAGTGAAGAGGGAAACCGCTGCGGAAGTGCTTCCAGAACCCAGGTAAGCCTCAAACCTCTTTTCAATTTTGTTTTTACATTTCTAGATCTAGATCTCTTCGTCTACCTTTCTGTAGAATAAGGCCTTGATGTGTGTATGAAAACCCTTCCCCGGCTCAAAGTATCTCAAGATTCCCCCTAGCCGTAAAACGTGAAGGCGGGATCTAGGAGAAACGAGACTAGGGATTGATCCTAGTGCTAGAACCTCTTTTGAATAAGCCTTTTGAATCTGTGAAGACCGTTCCATATTCAAAGTACCCCAAGATTATCTTGAAGAACCGTGTTTAACGGGGAGAGAGAACTAAGGAAAACGATAATGGAACATAACCCTAGGTTGTTCTAGAACCCTCTTTTTATTGATCTAAATGCATGCTATAAGCCTTGTGATTCTATGGAAACCCTTTCATATTCAAAGTACCCCAAGATTATCTTGAAGAACCATGTTTAACGGGGAGAGAGAACTAAGGGAAACGATAATGGAACGGAACCCTAGGTTGTTTTTAGAGCCCTATTTTGATTGATATGAATTCATGCTATCTTTACTATATTGTTGGAATGATTTTTACACCTACACATACATGGCACGTGATTTTGGCGGGATAGGCTCATATTTCGGATTTATTGCATTTATTGTGATAAATCTGAAATAAATAGCCCCAAGCAATTCTGGAATGTTTTCAAATGATTTTCAAAGGATTTTGATTAATCTTGCACGGATCACACACACTTTATCACTATTTGGAGTTGGTTTTCTTCAAAAATGGCTTAACTTGACAGCAACTGTACCCCGACTTCGGACACTCATAACTTCATCGTCCGGATGAATTTTGGAGTGATTCTAGAACCATAGGAAAGGTGAGGCTGTTTAGTTTTTGTCTACCAAATTTCATTAATTTCTATCAAGTGGATTTTGACACCTCTCTGTCGAAGTTGATAGGTCTGTTCTTATCTGAATACAGAACTTGTCACCTCGACTGAGCGCCATGTGTTCGTTTTAAGTCCGATTCGAGTGATTCTTGTTTCTGAGTGTTCCTATGGAAGTCTAGTTTTAAATCCAGTTGGTTTCATAATTGTTTGACTCTATTTGTGTTGTGAGCAATAGATTTACTCAGAGCTGTTCAACAGCACTTTTCTGGGTAAATCTGTGATCTTCGGGGCCTGTTCGGGAGACCACCCAAGGCACATCCGAATGAATTTTTGCATGAGGCTAGTTTCATTTGAAAGATGACCATACAGACTTCACTCACACAAAATTTCATAAATTTATATGGAGCCGATTTTTCTGAATGATTTGCCAAAGTTGCCTACTTGCCACTTTTAATTATCTCCAGCAGCAATTTTAAAGGAGGCATAACTCCTAGGATTTCAACCGGATTCACTTGAAATTTTGCATGAGTCTTTTATTTACCATAATCTTTCAAATGGATTTTGTTTGATTCAATTTAAAATTGGATTTGAATGATTTCAAGACAAATGGTTCTTACTTTTATCGAATCTTCCGGATTTGACTCAACTTGGTTTTGTGCAACTTTTACTTTGATTTCCATCTTTGGTGATATTCCAGAAATGATATTGACATAAGAGAGGATCTGGAATTCATTTGGATCTTTATGTGAAGATATCATACACTTGTCCTTTTTCAAGGTTTTTAATGATTTTTAGCAAGCTTTCTTACTTTTTTGCATGAACAAACACTTGGCAACCACCTTGTGTGGGTGAATGGGGGTGCCTAACACCTTCCCCCGTTCATAATTTAATCCCCTTACCCATCTCTGGATTTGATTTTCAAGAAGAGTTATTTTTACTCTAGAATTTGCCTTTTAGCTCCTTTTGTTTATTTTGAATGTTTTGGTGTCCATTCTCACCTCCAAAATCTGAATGGTGGCGACTCTCCCATTTTTACGTTGAGCCCGTGTGTTGACGGAGGGGAATCATCCCGGTGATTTTTCACATGTCTCACAACTGGTGACTCCGCTGGGGACTTGTGGATTTAAGCCATTTTGTGTATTTGTTCATGCTTTTCTCTAATTTTAAATGCTTGCTATTTTGCTTACTTTATTTGTGCATATTGTTATATTTCAAATGAGATTGGGATGCTTTGATATTTATATGGATCAAAAGCATGTACGTGTGGCTTGATGTTGGCCAGAAATGTGTCTAGAAGAAGCCTATTTGGAAACATGGTTTGGATGTGTTTTGTGATAACATGCTCTAATTTAAGTTATACCATGAAAAAAAAAAGTTTTTTGAAATCTGGAAATTTGGTGCAAATTTTGGGTATTCAAGCATGTTTCCCATGAATAATGTTTTTTTGTGCTTAATGGTTGTTTTATGCCATGCTTTTGATTTTGGGGTATAGGATGACATGATTTGAGCATGAAATCTGGAAATTCAGTAGCCATTATGACGGTTTTCAAGCATGTTTTCACCATCAAAACCCTTATTATACCATGTCAAGTAGTTGCTGAATTTTTAGGCATCAATTTGGGGTATGAGTGATACACTTTGAGCATGAAAGCAATAAAAAATAAATTTGGGAATTCAGTAGCCATTTCGGGGGTTTTCAAGCATGCTTTCTTGGACAAAAACACCTCTTGAACAATGCATATAGTTGCTGAATTTTTAAGCTTCAATTTGGGTAAAAATAATGCACCTTTGAGCATGAAAAAGAGCATGAAATCTGAGATTTAGGGAATGCTTTTGGGTTTCAAGCATGTTTAGCATGGTTTATTTGTTGTTGGCACAAAATGATAACATGCTTATATGCTACTTTTTGGGTATGTGATAATTGTGTGCATATTGAGTGGCTTGTACTACCTTGCTTGCTTGTGTTTTCGCTTTCAATATAATGTCATATGCCTTGGCTTGAAATTGTATGCATGGCTACGAAAAAGAGTGGCAAGGGGCTGGGATGTTATGAATGCACCTTGAATTTCAAATGCACTTGAGCACTTTAAACTATTTGCATAGCCTACCCATTACTTATAGGAAGTTGAACCATGAATGTGGGTAGCTTGGCGCACCGAGGTCGATACTTCAGAAAGCGAAAGTGAAAACATTCACCTTAGAATTTGAATCAATGATGTGATGACAATGGGATCTGTGATTCGATTCCGGGCATCACTAGACTTGAGTTCTAAGTTGCCAATTAAGCCAAAACCCAAAAACCATACGCTTGAAGGTGGAGAAACACGTTTTCAGCTAAAAGTACACAATTGCGTTTGGGGAATTGGGCGTAAATGTGGGAAGGCCGTTTGCATGTTTCACAGGCCAAGGTATAATACCATATTGAAGGTAACACAAGGTGGCAAGGTAAAGCCATGTATTCTTTTATCTTCATGTGAATTAAAAAGCCATGGTGTCCATGTGCTTGGGATTAAAATTTTCCCAAAAATGTATATAGCCTAAGGTTGGTGTAACCTATAGGATGAGTTTCCGACTCAATTTAATAGTCATCCTACCCACAGTCCATGTAAGAGGCAACCAAGTGTACAAAATCCAAGGATTGGTGCATAACTTTGGCGGGTACAAGTACCCTCATGAATTTGTGAATTTTGCAAGTAAAGTGTCAAAGCCCAATTTGGGGCAAGTTTTAAAGGCCAAGTCAAGGTGAACATCAAATGGGAATGAAAATAACATAATCTGGTGAAAAAATGAGTCAAAAAGGGCCATTTCGGCCTTAACCGACAACTCATGTCGGTTAAGAAGAATTTCATTTATATCCGGCATATATTACCGGTTACAAAGACCTATGCGTGTATCCGACTAATTGTATCGGATACAATAAGCCATAGCTTTAGCCGATATTTCATGCCGGATACATTCAAAAAATGTGCAAATGGGTTTTTCAGCCCGAAATTTCAGAATAAAATGCCTAAAACACTGTGGATAATCCTTAGGCACCCCAAAAAAAAGAACATAAAAATGTTCCAAAAAAAAAAGATAAAAATAAAATCAAATATTCTTTCAGGATTTAACCTAATTTTGAAATTCATGAAGGCAAACTAAGGTGTCATATTTTTTGATACTAATTCAATTCAAACAGGTTTCAATCAAGCTTTTGCACTTGAAAACTAAGAAAATTCAGCCAAAAAAAAAAAAAAAGAAACCTTTGGTTGGTTATTTTTATCAATCAAATCAAAATATTTGTGGGACACTTGGAATTCCTAGAATATTCCAAGAAACCTTTGGTTGGTTATTTTTATCAATCAAATCAAAACATTTGTGGGACACTTGAAAGCCCTAGAATATTCCAAGAAACCTTTGGTTGGTTATTTTTATCAATCAAATCAAAACATTTGTGGGACACTTGGAAGCCCTAGAATATTCCAAGAAACCTTTGGTTGGATATTTTTTCCAATCAAATCAAAACATTTGTGGGACAATTGGAAGCCCTAGAATATTCCAAGAAACCTTTGGTTGGATATGTTTTCCAGTCAAATCAAAACATTTGTGGGACACGTGGAAGCCCTAGAATATTCTAAGAAACCTTTGGTTGGTTATTTTTATCAATCAAATCAAAACATTTGTGGGACACTTGGAAGCCTTAGAATATTCCAAGAAACCTTTGGTTGGATATTTTTTCCAATCAAATCAAAACATTTGTGGGACACTTGGAAGCCCTAGAATATTCCAAGAAACCGTTGGTTGGTTATTTTTATCAATCGAATCAAAAAAATTTATGGGACATTTGGAAGCCCCAGAATATTCCAAAAACCTTTGTTTGGTCACGAGAACCATTCAAAATCAAAAAATTTATGGGACATTTGGAAGCCCCAGAATATTCCAAAAACCTTTGTTTGTTCACGAGAACCAATCAAAATCAAAATTTTGTGGGACACTTGGAAGCCCCAGAATATTCCAAGAAACCTTTGGTTGGTCTTTTTCGCACCAATCAATTGAACCTTTTTGGGCCATTTGAAAGCCTCTGAATTTCAAACATCAACCTATTTTGGGCTGTCTATAAGCCTCTGAATTATAGACACATATCCTTTGGGTCATTTGAAAGCCTCTGAATTTCAAACATCAACCTATTTTGGGCCGTCTTTAAGCCTCTGAATTATAGACACATATCCTTTGGGCTGTCTATAAGCCTCTGAATTATAGACATATATCCTTTGGGCCGTCTATAAGCCTCTGAATTATAGACATATATCCTTTGGGCCGTCTATAAGCCTTTGAATTATAGACATATATCCTTTGGGCCGTCCTTTGGGCCGTCTAAAAGCCTCTGAATTTTAGACACAACCTTTTTGGGCCATTTGAAAGCCTCTGAATTTCAAACATCAACCTATTTTGGGCTATCTATAAGCCTCTGAATTATAGACACATATCCTTTGGGCCGTCTATAAGCCTCTGAATTATAGACATATATCTTTTGGGCCGTCTATAAGCCTTTGAATTATAGACATATATCCTTTGGGCCGTCTAAAAGCCTCTGAATTTTAGACACAACCTTTTTGGGCCATTTGAAAGCCTCTGAATATCAAACATCAACCTGTAAAACCCCGAATTTCCCTTAAATAATAAATTAAATTAGTAAATAATATTACCCAGAGTTATGATTGATAGAAACATTTTAATATTGTAGGGGGTGATCAACTTAGCGGAGATCCAGAATTAGACGCAGATCTGACCGTCCGATCGTGAGATATCGAGGTATGTATTCTGATTGGGCAAGGTGTATAGAGGAGTTGCATGGGAGATGCATAGGATCAGGGGGTATAAATATGTATAAAGAATTAACCTAATTCTTATACATGTATTGTCGCGCGTATTGAAGAGCCGCAAGCGACGACTGTTCGAGCGACCAAGGGAAGAAGAAGGAGAAGAAGAAGGAAGGGCTGGGCATGCGTTCATCGTCCAGAGGTTTTCTCTGTGCAGGAGTTTAGCCATTGTGCAGAATAGAGGAGGAGGAAGCAGCGTATAGAGGTAGGTGACACCGTTTTGGTTTTAAATTCGGATTTATCTCTGTTTAATCGCAAACGCATGTTTCTATGGTATGTAAAGTTGTATTTAGTTAGCTAAGCATGTTATAAATACATTAGAATGAGTTTAGACGAGAAAAATCGTGATTTAGAACTGTTTCTGCTCGATTTGGTGAGACCGCCGACCTCAACTTTGCGAGGCGCTCATCGGCGATCTTAGGCGCTGGTTAAAGATTTGAGGACGCCGTGGACCGCGGGACGACGGACCGAGGACGCTCGAATTTGCACTACCGCCGACTGATGACCGCCCGGAGCGATCCTGAGCGATCCCAGGCGCTCTCAACAGAATTTCCAATTTTTCATAATTTCGAACCTAATTCAATTCTAAACTATTTTTAGACAATTTTAATGATTAATTAAGGTACTTTAAGACCAAAATAAACTACCTAAATCCCTGTTTTACAGAAAAACAAATTAGGGAGATATTTAGGACATTAGTTGCCAAGTTTTGAAGGAAAAGGAGAAATGTGATTTTTGAAAAGCCTAACTACCCTTTGATTATCTAAACACTTCTAAATGACATTATAAATCATAAGACATTATAAAGAGAATTCAGAATCCGAATGACTGAATAATGAAGTGAATGTACAGATATAACCATTATATGCCGCTAGGCACCAACCCTTATAGAATTATGATACTTTAGGGAATTTTGGAGTCTAGTGGGCATAGCTGGTTATGGATCCATAGTCGTAGCTAGATAGCTGAGGGATATGTCATTTGGGTTGAGTTACTCCTATATGCGACGCGCTTCCTTTGCAAGTTAGTTTGTCTGGGAAGGTCCTATGTCTGGAGGGACACCCCGGTGAGCCGCTGGTGATTCTCTGTACATGTGGATAGGCAACCACCTCCATGTATTGATTCTGGTGCTGCATGCTGGTGGTACATGCCAACTTTGATGGGTACGTGTGCAATAAGTCGGTGACTACGGCTCTTGTCTAAGCTGCGCTGCATGGGGCTTGAGTATCATTAGTAGCATCGCTCCTAAGTCGCACGGTGGTATAGCAATTGGTTGAGAATCATCTCAAAAGGTTTATCTATCTTTGTGAGTCCTACAATGATACTGAAAACACAACACTTGATATGATTATTCTTATTGTGCACGTGCGGGATGCATGTGATTGGGATATTGGTTGGATGTGACTGCTTAGTACATCCTGGCAATGCATGGATTATGCTATTGATTTGGCTATTGAGTTCTTATATTAAAACTTGCTGAAAATCATTTCTAGAACTGTTTATCAAACTGTTTTGTGTTCATGAATGGTATAAATGATTATGCGAGCCTGATTTATCGATGTAGCTTTATCGTGCATGAAATGTTACTTTGCTTATATTAACTGTTTAATCATACATGTGTTACCTACTGAGATATTCGTATCTCACCCTACTTCTATTCCATTTTTTCAGTTGATACGCGAGAGGGGGATCTCTTAGACTTCCAGGGAGAGATAGCCGAGTATTCGCCGGAGGATTATTATTATCCAGATCTCATCTGGGGTGGATTGATGTTATAGATTTAGCATTTTGATTGGTTTATTATCATTTATATGGATTGATGTATGAGAGAGAAATGAGAGAGAGAGATAGTGACCCGTTCATTTTACCAGACTTTGATACTATTGACTGATGGTCAAGCTTTATGCTTGTTTGAGGATTTTGATCTACACTTCCGCACATACTTGTTTCCGCAACTCTGATAGTTTAATATATGGATTGGATTTACTTTCTTTTGTCTGGTATGTTATTGATGTTGTAATTGATATGGGCCATTAACACCTCGGATTTGGTTGTTGAACTAAATTTGGGTTGTTACAGTAGCGAACCGGGTTCGGGTCGGGTGCCGGTTTGCACTGACCCGGGTTCAGGGCGTTACAGAGATGGTATCAGAGCAATGGTCCTAACCTTAGATTAGCCAGCTTTAGGGGAATGGGATTGTGAGTACGCTAGATAGTACCCTTAAATAGGAAATCTAAGTTAAGTGTTCGTTCTAAGGATTTTGTTGCAATCGGTACTGCTGAAGGTATGTTACTTATTCTTCTATTATATAATTAGCTATTGTGATATAGTTTGTTATTTGTGATTTAGAATTATCTTATTTGCATTGCATTATTATAGTAAAGTTATTAAGTGCAATTCAGAAGGAAATTGAAGATCTTGAGAAGCAGTTGATTCTGAGATAAACAGTAAGAGGAGTGTTTGAGGTTGGTAATAGAATCTTAATGGTTTAAATGTCTATATCAAAAGTTGGAAATTAATGATGGTTGATTAAGCATGTAAGGTGCACATGTATTTAAGGGATTGTGGGTAGCAAGTCATGCTCTTATCTTCTGAGTTATATTTGTACTTTATTTGTGGGATTGGATATTGAGGACAAGGAATTATAAGCGATTAAATTTCTGAGGTTATTGAGCATGGATTGTTAATTTGGAAAAGTAATGAAAACGTAGTGGTTTTGGAAGTTAAAGGATGAAAACCCAATCTAATCATCTTGAGTTGTTCAGGGATTTGATAGCTTTGAGCTTTGGGGATTTTTTTGAAGTTACATTATGTAGATTGGAGTTGTCTGGTGATTTGATTGCCTTAGACATTGGGGGTTTTGATGTGATATTGGGGATGGATTGGCTATGTAGACACCATGTGACGTTGGATTGTTATGCGGGTACGGTTATAGTTAGAGGGCCAGATCAGACCACTCATTGTTTCAAATGTGAGGGGTTGAAATTGCGGATTGGTCTGGTAGCATCTGTGATAGCAGAGGAGCTTAAGAGTGACACCCTTATCATCTCCGATGTACCTGTTGTACAGGATTTTGCGGATGTGTTTCCAGAGGATTTACCTGGATTACCACCTGCTAGAGGAGTAGAGTTCAGGATACAGTTGATGCCTGGTACGGCTCCAGTTTCGAAACCACCCTATAGGCTTGCGAAACCAGAACAGGAGGAACTTAAGAAACAGTTAGATGAGCTCCAGGAAAAAGGTTTCATTAGACCCAGTATGTCTCCGTGGGGCGCTCCAGTTCTATTTGTCCAGAAGAAGGATGGAAGCATGAGGATGTGTATTGATTATAGGCAACTGAATGAAGTCACAGTGAAGAACAAGTATCCGTTGCCTAGGATTGATGACCTATTTGACCAGTTAGGAGGAGCATCATGGTTCTCCAAGATAGACTTGAGGTCAGGATATCATCAGGTGAGAGTAGCAGAGGAGGACATAGAGAAGACAGCTTTTCGTACACGCTATGGGCATTATGAGTTCTTGGTTATGCCTTTTGGGTTGACCAATGCCCCAGCTGTTTTCATGGACCTCATGAACAGGATTTTTCATGCATACTTGGACAGTTTTGTGGTGGTGTTCATTGATGACATCCTAGTATATTCTAAGACCCGAGAAGCACATGTAGGGCATTTGAAGGCAGTATTGCACACTTTGAGAGACCACAAGTTGTATGGGAAATTTAGTAAATGTCAGTTTTGGCTAAGGCAAATTTCTTTCTTAGGTCATATTATCTCAGGAGAGGGTATATCTGTGGACCCTGAGAAGGTAAAGGCAGTGGCAGAATGGCCTAGGCTTACTACAGTGACAGAGGTCAGGAGTTTCCTTGGTATGGCAGGTTACTACAGGAGATTCATCGCTGGATTTTCGCGTATAGCTGCACCATTGTCTAATCTAACCAAGAAGGCAGTGAAATTCCAATGGGATGAGAAATGTGAGCAGAGTTTCCAGGAACTGAAGCAGAGATTGACTATTGCACCAGTTTTGATTGTGCCATCCATGGATGAGGCATTTGCAGTGTATTGTGATGCTTCTAGGATAGGCTTGGGGTGTGTACTGATGCAGCAAGGTAGAGTTATAGCGTATGCTTCGAGATTGTTGAGGCCGCATGAGAAGAACTACCCTACCCACGATTTAGAGCTTGCAGCCATAGTCTTTGCACTGAAGCTGTGGAGGCATTACCTTTATGGGGTAGAGTTTGAGATCTTTTCTGATCATAAGAGCTTGAGATATCTGTTTTCACAGAAAGACTTGAATATGAGGCAGCGAAGGTGGATGGATCTGCTAAAGGATTTCAAGTTTACTTTGCAATACCACCCTGGTAAGGCAAATGTAGTGGCGGATGCTTTGAGTAGAAAAAGTTCAGTTGAAGGTCAAATAGCTACTTTAGCAGCTTTCATGATGAGCCAGTGTAGATTGATTGATTCAGTCAGAGATTGGCAGGGAGAGTTTAGCATGCCACAGGATGGAGTAATTCGAGTTGCTCGTGTTCAGATTGAACCAGATTTGGTTCAGTTGATTCGGGAGAAACAATTGATTAACCCACAGTTGATCCAGACTAGGGAGATGATGAGTAGAGGATTTGAGGGAGCTGTAGATTTTGCGGATAGAGATGGGCTATTGAGATATAGAGGTCGTATTTGTGTTCCAGCTAATGAAGAAATTAAGGAGAAAATATTGACAGAGGGTCATAGATCGAAGTATGCAGTTCACCCAGGAAGTACGAAAATGTACAAGAACTAAAAGGAAATCTATTGGTGGTCAGGAATGAAGAGAGAGATTGCAGAGTATGTGGCAAAGTGTTTGATATGCCAGCAAGTGAAGGCCGAGCATCGGAAACCACCTGGTTTACTTCAGTCACTTCCTATTCCAGAGTGGAAGTGGGAGCATGTAACTATGGATTTTGTATCTGGATTACCACTGACAGCAAAGAAGGAAGATGCTATTTGGGTTGTAGTGGATAGATTGACTAAGTCCGCACATTTCTTGCCTATGAGCACTTCGCAGCCGTTGAAGTCTTTAGCTGAGTTATACGTCAAGGAGATAGTGAGACTTCATGGAGTGCCAGTTTCTATAGTGTCTGACAGAGATGCACGATTCACGGCACGCTTTTGGCTTGCATTTCAGGCAGCTTTGGGGACTAAGCTTAATTTCAGCACTAGTTATCATCCTCAGACAGATGGACAGTCTGAGCGTACCATTCAGACTTTAGAAGACATGTTGAGATACTGTGTTATGGATTGGGGAGGCAGTTGGAATCAGCACCTACCATTGGTGGAGTTTGCCTATAATAACAGCTATCAGGCGAGTATTCAGATGGCACCATTCGAGGCACTTTATGGCAGACCGTGTAGATCCCTAGTGTTCTGGGTGGAAGTTGGTGAAAGACAACTCATTGGGCCCCAGATTGTACAAGATAGCATTGAGAAGGTGAATCAGATTAGGCGAAACATGCTTACAGCCCAGAGTCGTCAGAAGAGTTATGCAGATACCAGAAGAAGAGATTTGCATTTTGAAGTTGGTGATTGGGTATTTCTGAAGATATCACCATCTCGTGGAATCAAGAGATTTGGAAAGAAAGGCAAATTGGCTCCAAGATATATAGGTCCGTTTGAGATTAAGGGTACAGTGGGACCATTAGCATACAGATTGGCTTTACCTACACAACTGGAAGGAGTTCATGACGTATTCCATGTTTCTATGTTGAGGAAGTACGTGCATGACCCTACTCATATCATTCAGCATGAACCGATAGTAGTGCGAGGGGACTTGACTTACGAGGAGCATCCAGTTGAGATTTTGGACAGGAAGGAACAGGTTCTTCGTACTAAAGTGATACCACTTGTGAAAGTACTTTGGCAAAATCACACGACTGAGGAAGCTACTTGGGAATTGGAATCAGAAATGCAGAGGAAGTATCCCAACTTATTTCCAGAACCGCAAGGTAAATTTCGAGGGCGAAATTTTCTTTAAGGAGGGGAGGATGTAAAACCCCGAATTTCCCTTAAATAATAAATTAAATTAGTAAATAATATTACCCAGAGTTATGATTGATAGAAACATTTTAATATTGTAGGGGTGATCAACTCAGTGGAGATCCAGAATTAGACGCAGATCTGACCGTCCGATCGTTAGATATCAAGGTATGTATTCTGATTGGGCAAGGTGTATAGAGGAGTTGCATGGGAGATGCATAGGATCAGGGGGTATAAATATGTATACAGAATTAACCTAATTCTTATACATGTATTGTCGCGCGTATTGAAGAGCCGCAAGCGAGGACTGTTCGAGCGACCAAGGGAAGAAGAAGGAGAAGAAGAAGGAAGGGTTGGGCATGCGTTCATCGTCCAGAGGTTTTCTCTGTGCAGGAGTTTAGCCATTGTGCAGAATAGAGGAGGAGGAAGCAGCGTATAGAGGTAGGTGACACCGTTTTGGTTTTAAATTCGGATTTATCTCTGTTTAATCGCAAACGCATGTTTCTATGATATGCAAAGTTGTATTTAGTTAGCTAAGCATGTTATAAATACATTAGAATGAGTTTAGACGAGAAAAATCGTGATTTAGAATTGTTTCTGCTCGATTTGGTGAGACCGCCGACCTCGACTGTGCGAGGCGCTCATCGGCGATCTTAGGCGCTGGTTAAAGATTTGAGGACGCCGTGGACCGCGGGACGACGGACCGAGGGTGCTCGAATTTGCACTACCGCCGACTGATGACCGCCCGGAGCGATCCTGAGCGATCCCAGGCGCTCTCAACAGAATTTCCAATTTTTCATAATTTCGAACCTAATTCAATTCTAAACTATTTTTAGACAATTTTAATGATTAATTAAGGTACTTTAAGACCAAAATAAACTACCTAAATCCCTGTTTTACAGAAAAACAAATTAGGGAGATATTTAGGACATTAGTTGCCAAGTTTTGAAGGAAAAGGAGAAATGTGATTTTTGAAAAGCCTAACTACCCTTTGATTATCTAAACACTTCTAAATGACATTATAAATCATAAGACATTATAAAGAGAATTCAGAATCCGAATGACTGAATAATGAAGTGAATGTACAGATATAACCATTATATGCCGCTAGGCACCAACCCTTATAGAATTATGATACTTTAGGGAATTTTGGAGTCTAGTGGGCATAGCTGGTTATGGATCCATAGTCGTAGCTAGATAGCTGAGGGATATGTCATTTGGGTTGAGTTACTCCTATATGCGACGCGCTTCCTTTGCAAGTTAGTTTGTCTGGGAAGGTCCTATGTCTGGAGGGACACCCCGGTGAGCCGCTGGTGATTCTCTGTACATGTGGATAGGCAACCACCTCCATGTATTGATTCTGGTGCTGCATGCTGGTGGTACATGCCAACTTTGATGGGTACGTGTGCAATAAGTCGGTGACTACGGCTCTTGTCTAAGCTGCGCTGCATGGGGCTTGAGTATCATTAGTAGCATCGCTCCTAAGTCGCACGGTGGTATAGCAATTGGTTGAGAATCATCTCAAAAGGTTTATCTATCTTTGTGAGTCCTACAATGACACTGAAAACACAACACTTGATATGATTATTCTTATTGTGCACGTGCGGGATGCATGTGATTGGGATATTGGTTGGATGTGACTGCTTAGTACATCCTGGCAATGCATGGATTATGCTATTGATTTGGCTATTGAGTTCTTATATTAAAACTTGCTGAAAATCATTTCTAGAACTGTTTATCAAACTGTTTTGTGTTCATGAATGGTATAAATGATTATGCGAGCCTGATTTATCGATGTAGCTTTATCGTGCATGAAATGTTACTTTGCTTATATTAACTGTTTAATCATGCATGTGTTACCTACTGAGATATTCGTATCTCACCCTACTTCTATTCCATTTTTTCAGTTGATACGCGAGAGGGGGATCTCTTAGACTTCCAGGGAGAGATAGCCGAGTATTCGCCGGAGGATTATTATTATCCAGATCTCATCTGGGGTGGATTGATGTTATAGATTTAGCATTTTGATTGGTTTATTATCATTTATATGGATTGATGTATGAGAGAGAAATGAGAGAGAGAGATAGTGACCCGTTCATTTTACCAGACTTTGATACTATTGACTGATGGTCAAGCTTTATGCTTGTTTGAGGATTTTGATCTACACTTCCGCACATACTTGTTTCCGCAACTCTGATAGTTTAATATATGGATTGGATTTACTTTCTTTTGTCTGGTATGTTATTGATGTTGTAATTGATATGGGCCAGTAACACCTCGGATTTGGTTGTTGAACTAAATTTGGGTTGTTACAGTAGCGAACCGGGTTCGGGTCGGGTGCCGGTTTGCACTGACCCGGGTTCGGGGCGTTACACAACCTATTTTGGGCCATCTATAAGCCTCTGAATTATAGACACATATCCTTTGGGCCGTCTAAAAGCCTCGGAATTTTAGACACAACCTTTTTGGGCCATATAAAAGCCTTTGAATTTTAGACAAATCATTTCCTTGGGCCGTCTAAAAGCCTCTGAATTTTAGACACAACTTTTGTGGGCCGTCTATAAGCCTCTGAATTATAGACGCGTATCCTTTGGGCCATCTAAAAGCCTCTGAATTTTAGACATTTCTCATTCTTTGGGACCTTTGGAAGCCCTAAAATATTCCAACAACTCTTTGGTTGGTCTTTTTCGTATCAATCATTTTCATACCTTGTGGGACATGTTGGAAGCCCTAAAATATTCCAACAATTCTTTTAGCTCAAGAAAAAAAAAAACCAAAACAAAAAAAAATCAAAACTCGTGTTCACCTAACTCACTTATCTACATTTATAGGTGTGTGACTAGGATTAAATTGGAGCTGACATGTTTCTTTTTCCTTTCCCAGGTACACATACTTGCAACCATTGCTCTCATAACCAGATCAAAAGCCCGCACCATGAATCCTGAAGAGAATCAAGCCACCGTCCCCGTTCAGGATTTTGCTTAACTGCAAGAGCAAGTGGCCGAACTGGCCAAAATGCTAGGAGACTTATTGATGGCTCAGGCCCAACAAGCCCAAGCCCAAAACCAAGCCTCTACTTTCCATCAAACACCGCCACCTCAAGCCTACATTCCACCTCCGGCTCAACCCATGCCTGAGCCCATTTCTGAACCTGCCCCTGAACCTATCTTGATCAGGGAAAACACTGTGGAATTTGAAAAGGAGATTGAAAAGGAAAAAGCCAGAGAGGAAATGGATAGGAAACTCCTGCATAAGATAAAGAGGATTCAGGAAGAACTTAAGGAGGTAAAGGGGGAAACAGTTATGGAGGTACCACCTTCGATGATCTGTGCATATACTCGGATGTATGCCTACCGGCAAAGTTCAAGTGCCCAGACTTTGATAAATATGATGGCACGGGCTGCCTAATGAGCCACTTGAAACTATACTGCGGGGCTTTGTGCCAGTTTGGACGGGATGATCGCATACTAATCCAACTCTTCCAGAGGAGTTTGACAGGATCGGCTTTGAGGTGGTTTGCCACAGTTGATCATGGGAAGATTAGAGGATGGAAGGACCTGGCAGACGCCTTCTTGGACCAATACAAATTTAACTCAGAGATCGTGCCAGACCGGTACGACATGATGCGGATGAGCAAGGGAAAAGAGGAATCTGTACGGCAATATGCCAAGAGATGGAGAGAGGCTGCCTCCCAAGTCAGGCCGCCTATGTTGGAACCCGAAATGATCTCAACGTTCGTGGGTACACTGGGGCAGCCCTTTTACAATCACCTGGTGGGTCAGATCACCACAAATTTTGCTGCCCTGGTACAAGTGGCTGACCAGATTGAGGATGGGATCAAATCTGGCAAGATAATTGATTATTCTGCCATGATCAGTCAACAAGACTCCACTCATAACAAGGGAAATGGTAATGGAAAGAAAAAATCTGAGGAAAGGAGAGAACCAGAAGTAAAATGGTGCAGCTTCCCATGGGACCCTTTCAAATCAATGCCCATCCCGTTCCTTTGCCGCCTATCCAAATCAATGTCCCTTCTGCACAGCCTGTGAAGGAGGAAACAGAAGTAAGGAAGAGAAGGGAGTTTTCAAAATTGCCTATGAGACCATCTGAACTTTTGCCTACCTTACTTTAAAAGGGTTACGTGACTTTGAGGTTACCAAATCCTCATGCAAGCAAGGGGAAGGGTTATGATCCATCTGCAATTTGTGAGTATCATATGAGTAGTCCAGGGCATACCACAGATCGTTGCTTGGCCCTAAAGCATGCAATTCAGGATTTGCTGGATAATAACTCTTTATCATTCAATTCAGTCACACCCACTCCTCCTCCCACTAGTAATAATGGGGCAAGCAGCTCAAATGCAATAAGGGCAATTTTCTCTGGAGAAAGAAGATTTGACCCTTCTCAACTTATTGCTCCTATAGGGTCAACTGTCTGGGTTTATTTTGAAACGGAAGAAGAGTAAGAAAACATGGTGGTTGGGAAAGAAATGGTGCAGATGACCATGCCTACATTGCATGAGCAATCAAGGCAAGATGGTGTAAAGATTGTTCTAGGGCAGAATATTCTACAAGAAGCCAGTAAACACAATGGGGCAGAGTCGATTGAGAAAAAAGGATGGCAGAGAAAGAATGGGGGTGTTTTCAAAAAAAATAATGAGGCAAAGGTTGAATTCATTTTGCCACACATTGATTGGGCAGTCATCCAAGTTCCAGATCAAGTAACGTCACTTCTTCCAAGGGCTGAGCATGATGTCCTAAATATGAAGGCAATGGCTGATCAAAGAATGGAATTCTTGCCTCAACCAGCAGAAGATGAACATTTTTGCAAAAATGGAAAAAAATCAACTTTTGTCTTTGAGAACAGGGGCAATTCTCGAATTCCCATGTTCTCTGAAAAGAAACCCCCATAAAAAGGATGCACATTTCCTGAGGACTCTAAGGAGCCTTGTTCTCAGGAAGTGATTTCAATAAAGGCTCTTTCAAAAAAAAAAAAAAAGAGAGTTTTCCTTTAAGATTTTTGTAAAAAAAAAAAAAAAAGATTTTCCCCTTTTACATTTTTCTTAAAAAAAAAAAAGTTTTCAACAAGGTCCTGTTTTACTTATGAGTTATATCTCCAATTGAATTTCATCAAGTTGAATGTGACTTCGACATTGGGCTCAATCTTGAGACCAAAATCGAAGAAAAAGACATTTTATATGACAATTCAAATCCTTTTAAGTGTCATGAGAAGAATATTCTGCAAAATTATGAAGTGACCAATTTTATGGCCTTTGGAACCAAAGATGACCCACAGTCTTCAACAGAAAAGATAGAAGAAGATTTGAAGTTTCTTCATTAGAATACAGAAAGGATCGCATCACTTGCTGATTCGTTCAAAGGGAAGTTGATAATATTGTTTGAATAAATTTTGGGGCTTTGTACTTGAAAATATGGAAGAAGATTTGACCTTTTCGTTGGAAATAGAATTGGGCATCATCTGATGGAAAGAATCCAAATTCATAAGATTGATCAAAAGGTGAAGAACTTGTTCATAACAGAGGTTCTATTTGAAAAGGCTTTTATCTTGACAGAAGTTGATTGAAAAAAAAGAGAAAAAAAAGGAAAGAAGGAAAAATCCTGAGCCAGTCATGTAGTGCAACTCTACCAAGTCTGAAAATTCAAACTTTTCTTAAAATGATAAGAGGCCTTTCTTTCTTGTATCCCCAAAATTTTGAAATCCCTAGTTAGACCCTTTGAGATTGATAAATTCGTCCAAGTAACCTAAACTGAGAATTGTAACCCCACACTGGGGCAAATTTATTAAGGCCAAAAAAAAAAAAAAGAAGGAATGAAGGGGCATTGTTGAAGTTCAAAAGGGATTTTGAAGATGTTTTATGAAAAGGGGGCAAAGAAATAAAAAAGGAAGAAAGAAGAAAAGGAGATCATCAAATGCTATATCTTCAAAATTGTGAAGAGAATAGAAAAAGAAGTTCAATACTAGGGAATAAGTTTTAAATGAAGAAATCAAAGTAGGGAAGAACTTCATTACTGGGGGCAATTTTGTATTCATTCCAAAGCAAAAAAAAAATGCCTTAAGAATTACAATTTCAGTTAACCCATTTGATCATCTGGTATTTGAGCCTTTTATTCCTTTTCTTTCTAAACAAACACCAAGCCTTCATTTCGTCCCATTCATAAGTCCTCTTTGATTAAGAAATTTTGAATTAAGGCAGTTTTGACTACATAGTTGCTGGTGATGAAGGATTAAAAAAAAAAGAAAAAAAGAAAAAATGGAGAAAATGTAGTGAAAACCCGGAAGGGCGCTACATGGCAAATAATCAGCTATCTACAAGAAAGAAATCGTCAGAGAGGAAGTCCAGAATTGGCATGGATCTAGGTGAAGTCCTCATGTTGGTGGTTATTTTGAGATACAGTCACTTTTCAAGTGATTGAGGAAAATTCTCTTTTCAAGACTGAAGCAACATAATCAGAACTATGATATGAATCATTTGTGAAAAAGTTGATGGCCATCAAAATTGCCATTAGGAAATTATTGCTGAAGTTGAAGTCATAAATTTTCATATCATGGATACAATGGAAAAACAATTGCTCTTCAATTGGATGAAGGAAAATGTCTTTCTAGACTGAGGCAAAATAGTCAGATTGAAAGAGTCGTCATATCTGGAGCATCAATTGACAAGCCGATGGTCAAGGAATGATTCTAAAGGTTCTGAAGGCTTATTTTGGTCTTTCTTCATTTTCTGAAATAATTTTCTCATTATTCAACTTGATTTTAATTCTTTTGGACTATATTCTAATAAGTGGTTGGATCATTTTTCAAAAAAAATATATATATAAAAACACAAAAAAGAAAAAAATATATATTTTTGGCCTATGATGAGCATCTCTGTCTTTTTATAAAAACATTGGTTTTGCAAACATTAGAGAATTCTGAGGCCACTAGTATAAAACCTATTTTTGTATTTGCATTCATTTATAAGGGTTTCTTTTTGCAAAGGTTAAAAAAAAAAGAGAAAAAGAAAAGAAAAAAAGGAAAAAAAAGAAAAAGGAAAAAAGAGAAAAAGAAAAAAAAGAGAAAAAGAAAAGAAAAAAATAAGAAGAAAAAAAGAGAAAAGAAAAAAAGAGCAAAAAGACATGTGCTGCAAAGTCTGCTATTTTCACAAAAAATCCCTATTTTGCCTTAAAATCCACTTCACAACCACGAGAGCTCAGTGGAATTTGGGACAACTTGGGGAAATGTGTTGGTCAAAAAAGGAAGATATCCACTCAATTTTTAACTTGGTTTGATAAAAAAAATCAGTTTTCAAAAAAAATCCTATTTTTGGGCTTAAAATCCACTTCATAGCCACGAGAGCTCAGCGGAATTTAAGTCCTCTTGAAGAAATGCCCCCCTTAAAGTTAGGGCTTTTTTGGCAAATCTCCACCCAAAAATTATTTTTTTACAAAAGTGATTTGAAACAAGCAAATCATGGTTAAGGGAGTGCAATTTGGGCTTGTCTAATCTTTGCAGCTCATTGCTTCGCAACTCCCGCAAAGAGGGGCAATTGTAGACACCCCAAATTGCACAGTAAAAATGATCAATAATCAGCAAAAATCATTATCTCCTTGGAAGCCAGCACAAAATTTGAGAAAATGAGTTTTTTCCTTGTATCCGACAACTCAGGTCGGACACAAGTGTCTTTCTTCGAATCCGATGGAATATGCCGGATACAAGCAGGCTCTAGTGTATCCGGCATCATATGACGGATACATTAAGGCACTTGTGTAACCGACCTGATATGTCCGATACATAAGTTTTGCTCAAAATTAGGGTTTTCCGAGAGATTTCACTTTTTACCATCATGTCCTTCATTAAATGAGGGGAAATCTCGGAAATAGCCTTAGGGTTAAGGTTGGTGGGCTATAGACCTTATGTTGTGTCTACCACCTCACCAACCCTAACCCTAGCCTTTGCCTATGTAACGCCCCAGATTCGAGTCACATAGAAAACCCGTAACTCGTATCCAGAGGTTACTATAATTAACAGGATCGCACTACCAGAGTGAGGAAAACATGAACTAAAATAATGCTAGGTAACAGAGTGCACTAAAATAATCCCAAAGTGGAACTCACATGACCCAATTTCACTACCTGCAATTTCCGGCTCTCCATACGTATCTGAAAAAAACAAACAGAAACAAAAGAGTGAGATACGAATATCTCAGCGAGTGACACATGCATGCCCAAATACAATTTACAATTTGTAAAATATGAATCGGATAACCACTCGGGCAAATAAGCGCGGCTTAGGTGAAACTGATAAGAGAAAACCCTAATGTTACCACAATCCATTAATATATATGTATGCCAAAAATCGAATATCAAAGAACTCCGACCATGGTCAATGTTATGCAATTATTTGATTGGTTGATCCACATGCCAGAGCTGCCTCCACACCTCCATGTACACAGTTCCGGCCCACTCAGGGTTTCGGATACTCTGAAATGACAGCCTACTCAGGGTTTCGTCATCCAGTGCCGGCCTACTCCGGGTATCGGCACTGACAACCAGGACTACTCAGGGTATCTGGCTGCTCTACACTGGTAGTGGCAACACTTCATGGCCATGCCATTTCCCCAATACAACAAAGGCATCACATTTCTAAGCTTAGATTCTGGATTCAGGATAAACTAAATCAAAACCGATAAATCGCCGATAAAACACCGCATTCAGTATGCACATCACAAGTTGTTCCAACCAGATCAGAAACTCACAAGTGTTCCAACCAGAACAGAAACTCACAAGTGTTCCAACCAGAACAAAAATTCACAAGTGTTCCAACCAGAACAGAAACTCACACCAGTGTTCCAACCAGAACATCAATCACAAGAAATCAAGTAAATAATTTTTGCAATTCAATTCAAAACTTGCCATCGAAACAGGGTTTAATAAATCTAATCAAGTACCGAGCAGTGTACAATTCAAGAG
This sequence comes from Buxus sempervirens, assembly GCA_947561395.2. Classification (NCBI taxonomy): domain Eukaryota; kingdom Viridiplantae; phylum Streptophyta; class Magnoliopsida; order Buxales; family Buxaceae; genus Buxus; species Buxus sempervirens. Next base: position 17,017,179 of record OX387190.1, on the reverse strand, counting down.
AACTAACATAAAGCCCCAGTGTTTTGATATCCCGAACATCCTCGAATTAGTTCCCAACATCTACTTCATAAGCCTTTACGAAACCTAGGATCTATCTTCAATGTTCTCATAAGCAAATTTTTATCTCTAATGTCGTAAACAAATATTTTGGTAGGTGGTCGAAGACCCTCTAGCATCCAAAGCCCCTTTGTTTTACTAAATTATGTGATTCGGCAAGAAAACGAACTGGGCGCTCACTTCCTGAAGTGGGCGCCAAGTAAGCGCCAAGTGAGCGGTGCTGGATTCATAAAAATAAGGTTGGCGCTCACTCGTGGATGAGTGGTCGCGTGAAGGGCGCGAGAATTTTAAGTGGGCGCGAGCTGAGCGCTGAGTGGGCACTAGCTCGGCGCTGGGTCAAACTTTCTGAGCGCCTACTTCCCGAAGTGGGCGCCAAGTGGGCGGTGACCCACTGCGATTTTCAGTTCTCTGTTAATCCAATAACTCCAACTCTGGCTGAATTTTTCCGGTCTGTAACTACTTATCTAGTCTCCCAATACTCCCAGGACACATTCAAACCTATTTTGGATTTAATCTAACATGATTTCCAATTATCCCCAATTCCACTGTACAAAACCCTCCGTAACTGTTTTTGCCCAGAAAACATCGAGAATACTTCAATCATAAACAATGCATTCATTCAACCAAATACACGAATAAACCCGAAAACTCGGTTGTAAAACAGTGCCACTCACCTGGTATTGGAGATCTTCTTCAAGCTTCCGGCCATCCTTGGGTGGATTTCATCTCGAGACCTAAGCTGCTTGGCCGCCGCCCTAATTTTCTCCAGAGCAACAACCTTTTCCCAAAATCCCCGAAAATTTTATATGAGTTACCTATTCATAGACACCGCCAGGATTAAACCTAATTCACCCTTCACCCTCGGAATCCCCTTTCTACCCCTCATTAGTGTAGGGCTTTCTCGGGTTTTACGTATTGACTAATTTTGTTTGACTTACTGCCGTATTTTAAGTTCGAATATGACTTACATATTAATATTCCACCTCATTCTCTTTGACAACTAATGATCCCATATTTCTAGCAAAAATCAATTTGATTTAACTTGTCCATAAATCCATATGTTCATAATCTTGCATATATTTTTATTTTTATCCACTAGTATTTGTTTATTTTTATTACTGTTATTGTTAATTTATTTTTTTTTCTACTCAAAACTGGGGTTTTACAGCCTATAAATAGAAGGCTCCTCCTTAAGCAAATGGCCAACAATTCTTGCCAAGAACTTTTGTCAAGAAGACCTCCCAATGAAGAGGGAAACCGCTGTGGAAGTGCTTCCAGAACCCAGGTAAGCTTCAAACCTCTTTTCAATTTTGTTTTTACATTTCTAGATCTAGATCTCTTCTTCTACCTTTCTGTAGAATAAGGCCTTGATGTGTGTATGAAAACCCTTCCCCGGCTCAAAGTATCTCAAGACTCCTCCTAACCGTAAAGCGTGAAGGCGGGATCTAGGAGAAACGAGACTGGGGATTTATCCTAGTGCTAGAAACTCTTTTGAATAAGCCTTTTGAATCTGTGAAGACCGTTCCATATTCAAAGTACCCCAAGATTATCTTGAAGAACCGTATTTAACGGGGAGAGAGAACTAAGAGAAACGATAATAGAACGGAACCCTAGGTTGTTCTAGAACCCTCTCTTTTATTGATCTAAATGCATGCTATAAGCCTTGTGATTCTATGGAAACCCTTTCATATTCAAAGTACCCCAAGATTATCTTGAAGAACCGTATTTAACGGAGAGAGAGAACTAAGGGAAACGATAATGGAACGGAACCCTAGGTTGTTTTTAGAACCCTATTTTGATTGATATGAATGCATGCTATCTTTGCTATGTTGTTGGAATGATTTTTACACCTACACATACATGGCACGTGATTTTGGCGGGATAGGCTCATATTTTGGATTTATTGCATTTATTGTGATAAATCTGAAATAAATAGCCCCAAGCAATTCTGGAATGTTTTCAAATGATTTTCAAAGGATTTTGATTAATCTTTCACGGATCACACACTTTATCACTAATTGGGGTTGGTTTTCTCCAAAAATGGCTTAACTTGACAGCAACTGTACCCCGACTTTGGACACTCATAACTTCGTCGTCCGGATGAATTTTGGAGTGATTCTAGAACCATGGGAAAGGTGAGGCGGTCTAGTTTTTGTCTACCAAATTTCATTAATTTCTATCAAGTGGAGTTTTGACACCTCTCTGTCGAAGTTGATAGGTCAGTTCTGATCTGAATACAGAACTTGTCACCTCGACTGAGCGCCATGTGTTCGTTTTAAGTCCGATTCGAGTGATTCTTGTTTCTGAGTGTTCCTATGGAAGTTTAGTTTTAAATCCAGTTGGTTTCATAATTGTTTGACTCTATTTGTATCGTGAGCAATAGATTTACTCAGAGCTGTTCAACAGCACTTTTCTGGGTAAATCTGTGATCTTCGGGGCCTGTTCGGGAGACCAGCCAAGGCACATCCGAATGAATTTTTGCATGAGGCTAGTTTCATTTGAAAGATGGCCATACAGACTTCACTCACACAAAATTTCATAAATTTATATGGAGCCGATTTTTCTGAATGATTTGCCAAAGTTGCCTACTTGCCACTTTTAATTATCTCCAGCAGCAATTTTAAAGGAGGCATAACTCCTAGGATTTCAACCGGATTCACTTGAAATTTTGCATGAGTCTTTTATTTACCATAATCTTTCAAATGGATTTTGTTTGATTCAATTTAAAATTGGATTTGAATGATTTCAAGACAAATGGTTCTTACTTTTATCGAATCTTCCGGATTTGACTCAACTTGGTTTTGTGCAACTTTTACTTTGATTTCCATCTTTGGTGATATTCCAGAAATGATATTGACATAAGAGAGGATCTGGAATTCATTTGGATCTTTATGTGAAGATATCATACACTTGTCCTTTTTCAAGGTTTTTAATGATTTTTAGCAAGCTTTCTTACTTTTTTGCATGAACAAACACTTGGCAACCACCTTGTGTGGGTGAATGGGGGTGCCTAACACCTTCCCCCGTTCATAATTTAATCCCCTTACCCATCTCTGGATTTGATTTTCAAGAAGAGTTATTTTTACTCTAGAATTTGCCTTTTAGCTCCTTTTGTTTATTTTGAATGTTTTGGTGTCCATTCTCACCTCCAAAATCTGAATGGTGACGACTCTCCCATTTTTACGTTGAGCCCGTGTGTTGACGGAGGGGAATCATCCCGGTGATTTTTCCTACGTCTCACAATTACAGTTAAGATAGAGGCAGGGATAGAACTGATTCACACTTTTGTCTATGTGAAGTGCTCTAGAGTTGATTGCAAGGAGTTATGACACTCTCTTTCTGACTTGGCAGTTGCTACTAATTGTCCTTGGTTGATATCTAGTGACTTTAATGTTACGTGTTCGACAGAGGAAATGCTGGATTTTTGTAGATTTGATAACGCTGCCTTTGAAGATTTCAACAATATGATATTATCTCTTGGGTTAATTAATGCAAGTTTTTGTGGAAACAGGTTTACTTGGTGTAACAATGTGGACGGTTTGGGTAGACATTGGGCATGGCTTGATCGAACTTTGATGAATGATAATGCACTTACTGATTTGCCTCTTGCTAAGGTAACTCATTTGGAGAGGATTAACTCAAACCATTGCCCCCTTCTTATCAATTTTGAAGCATTAACTATCCCTTGCAGATCAATGTTTAGATTTTTATCTGTGGACTGATCATGAGGAATTCATCCCTTTTGTGGAATCTATATGGAGGCAACGACAAGGTGGTAATCCATTCATTATTCTCCAACGAAAACTCAAATATCTCTGCAAGGCATTAAAACAATGGAATTGGGAGGCTTTTGGTAATCTCCAAGTTCAGATTAAGAACTCAGCAAAGAAGGTTGGCTTGATGGAAAGTCTATTGATGGATGACCCTTCACTAAATGATTGGCCTGCTCTAATGCAAGACAAAAAGTGGTATGAAAGGCTGCTCCTTCGTGAGGAAATGTTGCTTAGGGATAATTCAATAACGACATGGCTGGCAGTAGATGTAAAATCCTGAATTTTAATGTAATTAAAATTTCTGATTTTAGTAATTATAATAAGTGAGATGGTAACTTTTTGCAGACATTTATAATGACAAGGAGATTTGGGGTTTCAGATTTACAAAAGTTGGAAATAAGAGGTAAGTTAGTTATTTAATTTCTATTGGTTAAATTTATATGATTAGGTGATGTGGCAAGCATGCAAACGAGCTGTTTTAAGTGTGTTCATACAGGTAGTAGTTGGTGGAGTGGCAAACATGGAAACAAGGGAGTTTTAAAGTAGGATTTTGGCGGCAACTATATACGTGGTTAGTTAGTTATAGTCGTTGATTTCTAGTCGCTGAATCTAGAACTCTCTAGAGACTTACTTTAGGGTTTGAAGAGTGAAGTGGACGAATAGTTCTGGAAGAAGGAAGATTTGTTCAAAATTGAAGAAATCAGAGTAGAGCGAATTGGAATTCGATTGGAATTTAAGAGGCAGCTGTTTTGGCTTGATCAGATCTAAAGAAATTATTCAAATTAGAGAGAAACCAGGTGAGATCTGGTTCTATAAATTCAATTTCGTTTGAAACTAATCTCATTATGAATCAGAGATCAGATCTAGAAGGATCTGATCAATCTCAGTTGTTTTCTACAGTAAACAGTGAGATTGTAAAGGAAGGAATAAATCTAAGCTAAATTGGTGGATTTGTGCATTGTAGAAGTTTGAATCTGAGCTAAGTAGAGGTAAGTAGCACCCTTCAAACCCTGATTTACAGTTTAGTTTCATGCGATTGAGGCTTGATGATGATTTTGAGAGGAAAACTCTGTTTTGGAAGTTTATTCGGAGATGAATTAGAAATTGATGAAATTTTGTTTTAATTAAACCTATGAATGAGTAAATGTGTTATTAAATTGCTATAGATGATAGATGAAGTGATTAGGAGGATTAAATTTAGGTCAGAGGTCTTGATCTTCAAGTTACAGAAAAGAGATTTTTCGAGTTTCATGTTTCCAAGGATTGCTCAACCTGGGCGCCTAAGCACCGAGGCCAAGTGATCAATTGGTTAAAGTTTAACAAGGCTGCCTAGCACATCGCCTGAGCAATGTGCCAGGCGACCCATGCAATTTTTAATAATAAGGTCGCTCAACCCAGGTGCCTAAGCGCCCAGGCTAAGCAACCATTAAATAAACGAATTTTAATTGTTATAAAATTTGGTGGTTTTATTTATGGAATTATTTTTAATAAAATTTAAAGCGTGAAAAAATTAAAGTTGAGTAAATTAAGAGATATTTTCTTCTAGAAGTGATCTAAAATTTCATTTTAAAAATAAATTATGTATATGTTAAAAGAAAGAGTCTATTGAAGAGAATTGGTTGCTGATTTTGATTTCCTCCGTGCATTCGGGGATGCCCCATGTACTTGGATGATGATGTCTTTGTGTACTTAGGGATGCCTCGGGTACTCGGGATGAGATGATTATGTTTGAGATGAGTTTGTGCTTATTAGATATCGTACTTGGTTTTTTTTTTTGTATTTTCTAGTGTAGTTGGCATAGCTCGATGTGGATCCATTTAGGAGATAGATAGTGGGTAGTATTGTTCTTTGCTAGTGGTAATTCCTTGTTTGTGCACGTGTTTCCATCGTGTACTTGATGAGGCCTTCTTTGTACTGGTGGGCTGTAGCTTTCCCTCATTTTATCGTGTACTCGGACTGTGACTGGTTAGTACATGCCAATCCTTCGCTGTACTAGTTGGGTTCTCCCGCAATAAGACGATGATCATGTACTCAGCTTCGCACATAAACCGAGAGGTGGCATAGTGGACATTGATATTATTCTAGTTAAAGGTAGTCTTATTTCATGAGTCCTTCTATGACTCAATGATTTGAAATGAATATTACGGTTTTGGTTTACATGATTGGATTACTAATTATATTCGTATTTGAAATGGAAATTGTGAATGAATTATTCATCTTATTCGGATTAACTGTGTTATCGTTACCGTGATATGTTTTACAACTGAATCATGTTTTAGAACTGTATAACTATATTTAAGCATGCATGTACTACTTGCTGGGATATTCGTATCTCATTACGTTTTGTTTTGTTTTTCAAATTCTAGTGAGGACGATACTCTACGGGTAGATACTGCAGATGATTACCTTGAGTATAGGGAGGAGGACTACTACGTGGAGCAGTAGTAGTTTTATTGATTTTAGACTTTACAGTTTGGATTTTATTTGTACCATTGTGAGTAGTATATTGATTCATGAACTGGTTTCTTTTGGATTGGTGATTGGGATTATTAGACTCTGATATTGATGGTTTTATATGCGATCATATTATCTTCATAATTTCCTTTACCCTGGTATAGATTCTTTGGATTAACTAACACTCTGGACTCGAGTTACAGTTTCATTAAGTAACCCGAATCTGGGGCATTACAAAGATGGTATCAGAGTTAGATCCGGGTCCAGTAATCTGTGGCTGATGTGGGTCCTGGCGTTGCCCGTAGGAGGTGGTTGGATCGACGAGGGTGGGTCCATGAGGGGCTGGTAGGCTTCTAGGTGGCTACTGCACGGGGACGTGAAGCTCTGAAGGGGGGGGGGAGATTGTGATACCCCGATCTCACATTGGAAATGGATGAATACCCGATATGGTATAAGAGTCAGAAAGAACACTTAACCAAGTGAGGCGTCTTTTGAGGACAAAACTGTGCGGCTTAGGCCCAAAGCGGACAATACCTCCCTAGGTTGGGTCGTTACAGCAGAAGATAGGAACTCAAGTTTCTTTCATGCGTCTTTGAAGGAGAGGAGGACTAAGAATATTGATTCTATAATAGTAGATGGTGGCTTTGTTTTGAACATCAAAGATGACATCAATAAGGCTGTAGAACTTCATTTCCACAACATGTTGACAAGCTCCTCTCTGAGCAGGTACTGCCTGCCTCTGAGTTGCTGCTCAGCCCTGGGGTCTCTGTCCCACGGGTGTTCTCTAAGCTGGCTGCTGAAACTGTGGCCTCTGTGGTGCAGCGGGTGCAGGTGCCAGCAATAGTCCATCTGGCCATGTCACTGCCAACGGCTGATAGCTCTAAGGGAACCTGCAGTCATTAATTATGTGGCTTGCCCGACCACACCTATAGCAAGTACTCGGAGCTGCAACACATGGACCCGGTATGTGATACCTGCCACATCTGACTCATCCCTTCTGAGCTGGCCTGTACTGACCTCCAGAAGACTCTCCTCTAGTCCAATCTCTAGGCCTTTTGCCTCTACTAAGGAAACCTCGCTGCTCAACTGGCCTCATCTGCTGTCTAGCCCTGCTCTGACTGACTCTGGTCTCAAGGTCATTCTCAGCCCTGGTGGCTTGACGTATGATATCCTTAAGATCAGTGCACAAGAATACCGTCAGCATACTCCGAATCTCAGACTTCAGACCCCACTCAAAGTGCGACGTTAGTCTCCTCTCATCCTGAGTCATACGGGTGCAAAACGAGACAACACTGCAAATCTGGGCTCGTACTGCGCCACTGTCTGGCTCCCCCGGTGATTTCCATGAATTCCTGCTCCTTCTTAAGTTGGACCTCCTTAGAAAAGTACTGATCATAAAACACCTCCTGGAATCTATCCCATGTCATAAAAGTAGCCTGCGGTTCTTGCCTCTTCACAGCTCTCTACCAATGAGCTGCCTCACCCTCAAACAAAAATGCAGGTAACCTCACCTTCCTGTCCTCTAGACATCCCTGTAGACACCCCAAAATTGTACGATTTTTGATAAATCTTGAAGGAGAGAAATATTTTATTGGAATTTTCAATTCTTTGCATTGGGTTTGAGATCCTTAACCCATTTGAATCCAAAACTGCAAAGGAAAAGGCCCGAATTCAATCTTTTGTGCAAAGTCAAACTTTTTCCGGTTGAATTTTGTTGACTTTTGACCCCAGAAAATGAAATATTTTTTAAAGCAAGATTTCAAGATAATTTTTCCTGGTAATTAGGTTTTTAGCAATGTTATTGCATAAATGAATTTTTTGAGATTTTAAATTTTGACGAATACCTTGGTATTAACATGTTGAATCTTTTTACCGGACCTGAAAAATCAGAATTTTGCCTTGAACTGGAAAGTTGACTTTTTATTCACTTGGAATTTGGGTCTGGAACTATTTTTAATGGATTCAAATTGGGGGGGGGGGGGTGTTTGCTTATTTACATGTAATATCTTAAGTAAATGGAGATTAAAAAATACGAGGACATTTACTTAAACGATATTACATGTAAATAAGTATTGCCTGTGCAGGCAAAGGGTCAGTGCCATGCAGAAACTGTGTAGAGAAGCTTTTTTTTTTATCCGACATTATAATGTCGGATACAAGCCTTTTGCTGTGTATCCGAAATTTTATGTCGGATACAAAGGATTTTGCTTGTATCTGACCTGAGTTGTTAGATACAAGGATTTTGCTCAAAATTAGGGTTTTCCGAAAGTTTTCACTTTTTACCATCATATCCTTTGTTTAAGAAGTGGAAATCTCAGAAATAGCCTTAGGGTTAAGTGTGGGGATTCTAGACACATCCTTGTGTCTACCATTAGGGTTCCCCCTGACCCTAACCTTTGCCAATAAATAGGAGGCCCCTCCTCAAGCAAATGGCCAATAACTTTTGCCATGAATTTTTGCCATAAGTTGGAGATTGAAGAGCTCCGAGTGAAGAAGGGAACCGCTGCCGCACTACTTCCAGAAACCTAGGTAAGCCTAAAACCCTCTTTATTTTTCTGTTCTTACATTCTAGAGTTAGCTCTTTTCTTCTACCTTTCTGTAGAATAATGGCCTAATCTTTGTGTATGCAACCCCTTCCTCTACTCAAAGTACCTCGAGACTTCCTCTAGCCGTAAAACGTGAAGAGCGATCTAGGGGAAACGAGACTGAGGATTGATCCTTAGTATAGAACCCCCTTGATTGGCCTTTTGATTCTATGAAAACCGTTTCATACTCAAAGTACCCCAAGATTATCTCGAAGAACCGTAAAACGAGTAGAGAGAATTAAGGGAAACGAGAATGGAACCGAACCCTAGGTTTCTTAGAACCCCATTTGATTGATATGAATGCTATATGTTGTTATGTATGTGATTGAAGAGTTGATTTGTACACATGCACATATTGCACTCGTTTTGTCAGATTTGGCTTGTATTTTGGATCTATTGCATTCATTGCAATAGATTTAAAATAAATAGCCCCAAGCATTTCAGGGATATTTCTGATTGATTTCAAACGAGTTATCTCGAGTACTGAAGACCTCACGGTTTAACCTCTTGGTTTTGGGCATTTTTGCTCCACTTTAGGGTTTTTGGCATATTCTTTTCAATCGAAGAGAATGGTGAGCCAAACTTATGCCCTATTTCTTCCTAGAGTTTCTTCAACAATGTTTCAAGTGATTTTGATTTATATTGCATGGATCACACACACTTGATCACCATTTTGGATTGATTTTACTTAAAAAGGTCTAAACTAGACAGCAGCTGTACCCTAACTTCAGACACTCATAACTTCATCATACGGATGAATTTTGGAGTGATTCTAGAGACATGGGAGAGGTGAGGCTGTCTAGTTTATGTCTGTAAAATTTCATCAATTTTTATGGAGGGGATTTGTGACACCATTCAGTCGAAGTTGATAGGCCAGTTCAGGCCAGATTGTTGAACCTGTCACTTCAACTGAGCGCCATGTGTTCGTTTTAAGTCCGATTTGAGTGATTTTTCTTTCTGAGTTCTCCTTTGTGAGTCTACTTTCAAATCCAGTTAGTTTCATAATTTTTTGATTCCATTTGTGTCGTGGGTAACAGATTTACTCAGAACTGCTCAACAGCACATTTCTGGGTTAATCTGTGATCTTCGGGGCCTGTTTGGGAGGTCACCCAAGGCACACCCAGATGAATTTTTGTATGAGGATAGTTTCATTTGAAAGATGGCCCTACATACTTCATTCATGCCAAATTTCATGGATTTATATGGAGCCAATGTTTCTAAATAAATTTCCAAAGTTGCCCGCTTGTTACTTTTACTGATTTCGAACAGCAGATTTCAAAGGAGCATAACTCCTAGGGTTTTAACCGGATTTGATTGAAAATTTGCATGAGTCTTCTATTTATTATAATCTTTCAAATGAATTTTGTTTGATTCAATTTAAATTTGATTTGAATGATCGCAAGACAAATGGCTCTATTTTTTACCAAATTTTCTGGATTTGTCTCAACTTGGTTTTATTCAAGTTTTGCTTTGATTTCCATCTAATGGTGATATCCCAGAAGTGATACTGACATAAAAGAGGATCTGGAATTCATTGGATTTCTCATGTGGAGGTATCATACATGTGTTTAGTTCTTTTCAAGCCTTTTTGATTATTTTAGCAAGCTTTCTTATTTTGGAGCATGAACAACACTTGGCAACCACCTTGTGTGGGTGAATGGGAGTGCCTAACACCTTCCCCCGTTCATAATATAATGCCCTTAACCATCTCTGGATTTTATTTTCAAGTAGAGTTATTTTTACTCTAGTTTTTGCCTTTTTGCTCTTTTTGATGATTTTTGGTGTCCATTCACACCTTAAGATTAGATGGTGGCGACTCTCCCATTTTTGTTGAGCCCGTGTGATGACGGAGGGAATCATCTAGGTATTTTTCCATGTCTCACAATCCCATGGCCTCAAATATCAACTCAACCCGCATCAGCCATCTCTCTGCCTCCATCGGGTCTGGTCGTCCACTAAAAATAGGCGGATCCAACTTCCTGAACTGCTCTAAGTCTCGAGCTGTCTAAATCTCTCCCTCATGTCTAGGAGCATTCCTGTGTCCATCACCGCCATTCCCATTCAGGTTCTAACTCATCCTTTCCTCCCTCTCCTTGGCAAGAAGCTCTGCCAAGGTACCAACAGCAGCCCACACATCTCCTCCAGGTGGAGGTGGTGGCAATGGAGCGTCCTGCTGCTGCTCCCTAGCCTCAATTGTTTCATCCGTAGTATCAGCTCATGCGCGTCTTCCTCTACCAGCCATCTGCAAAATACAAATTCCATTTGTTAGAATCCAATACTTCTAGGGGTTCTATCTAGCGTATGCACAATCCCATCCCCCTAAGGCTGGCTATCTAAGGTTAGGAACATTGCTTTGATACCACCTCTGTAACGCCCCAAACCCGGGTCAATGCAAACCGGCACCTGACCCAAATCCGGTTCGTTACTATAACAACCCGAATCTAGCTCAAGAACCGAATTCGAGATGCTATTGAGCCCATATCAAATAATCATCAACAATTAACCAGACTGAAGAATTAAAATAATCCTTTTACTATTAATAATCAGAGTGCAAAATCATCAATGTGCAGAAGTGTAGTCAATCATCCTCATAAAAAGAAATAGATAAACCATCCAATCCAAGTAATCAAGTCTGTTAATAATCAAAGTGTCACTAAAGCTCTCAATCTCTCTAGTACATCAAAAACAAAATAAATAATAAAATCAAACTGTCAAAGTCTCAAAATTCATCTCTCCTCGACCTCAGATCAAGTCAGGATAATAATAATCCTCCGGTGAAAAAGCAGCTATCTCACTCTGATAATCCCCAATAGGATCCCTTTCTCGCGTATCAACTGAAAAATGAAATAAAGAAGTAGGGTGAGATATGAATATCTCAGTAGGTAACACATTCATGCTATAAACAGTTCATAAGTATTAAAGTAGATGTTCATGCACAAATAAGCAGTCTCGCGTAATCAGGCTCGTATAAACATTTATAACGATTATGGAATACAAAACAGCTTATAAAATAGTTTAAGTATTAGTGAACAGTATCATGTATATCAAAGATCATGATTCAAAAATCAACAACAGAATCCAATATAAAACCGGGATGTACTAAACAGTCACACTCAACCATAAGTACCATATACAATCTTCCAGCATGTTTCCAACAATAATATTAAGTGTACATGATTTCCATGTCAATGGAGGACTCACCAAGAAAAAGATACACCTTCTCAACCATATGCTATACCACCGTGAGGCTTAAGGGCAACACTACTAATGATACTCAAACCCGTGAACATCACCTTAGATAAGAGCTATAGTCATCGACTTATTGCACACGATTCAACCTAGTTGGCATGAACCACCAACATGCAGCACAGAAATTAATACATGGAGATGGTCGCTTATCCACATATACAGGAAATCACTAGCGGAGCACCGGGGTGTCCTTTCAGACATAGGACCCTCCAGAGCAACCCAACTTGCAAAGGAAGCGCGTTTGCACGAAGGAGTAACTCAACCCAAATGAAATATCCCTTAGTTATCTAGCCAAAACTATGGATCCATAACCAGCTATGCCCACTAGACACCAGAATCCCTAAGGACTATTATTTTTGTAAGTAATAGTGCCTAGCGGCATATAAAGGTTAATCTGTAATTTCTCTCAATATCGGGTTAACTAGGTTCGAAATCTGATCTGAAAATCCTTTATATAATACTCTGGTTGACAATATAAAGTTATATGTCTCATAGTTATTTATTCCAAATTTGCAAGTCTGTTGGTCATAAACTTAGGTTTTCTCATTAGTTACAAAACTCGGCAACTAATACCCTAAATACTTCCCTATTTTTGTTTTTCTATAAAACAGGTAATTGGTAGTTTATTTTGGTCTTAAAACATCTTAATTAATGATTAAAATTGGTTAAAAATAGTTTAGAATTGAATCTGGAATTAAATTTGCAAAATTCGGATTTTTTTGCACTGAGCGCTAAGGATCGCCTAGGATCGCTCAGGTCGTCTAGGTCAGCGGTAGTTCAAAAATGATCGCCAACCTCTCGTCAGTTAGCGTTCTTAGGCAGTCTAAGAATTTATACTATTGCCTAGGAGCGCTAAGGATCGCTGAGCACAGAGAGGTCAGCGCTAAGGATCGATTTTTCATGTTCTATTCAATACTAACATACATATAAGATCTCTATCATGCTAAATACATATAAATACAATACAAAAACATGCAACACGAATCAATTAACCTATGAACACAAAACAAATGTAAAATCGATGCTACCTACCTCTTGAACGTGCGTTCCTCCTCTTCTCTTCTGAACAGCAACACTCACACCTCTATACGATTGCAAAACAAGTATCAAAGTGAGAAGAACCCTGGTCTTCCTCTCTTCTTCTTCTTCTCTTCTTTGGTCGCTCTCGGTTGTTCTCTCTTGTGGCTAAAGGATACGAATACGATTAGAATACTCTTTGTCTTCTGTTAGGTTATTTCAACTTATTTATATACCTTCTATCCCATGCAATTCACGCACAGTAAACTCAATGCACATCGCCCAATCATATCATATCAATTTTAGAATATTAATCATACCTCGATATCTCACGATCAGATGGTCAGATCTGCACCCAACTTTGGATCTCCACTAATTACGATATCACCTACATCAATACATTATTTCCATCGATTAAAACCCTCAATATTATTAATTATTAATTTACTTTTATATTTAGGAAAATTCGAGGTCTTATAGCTCACAGGACTTAATGCATGGATCTGGGGTGGTTCCCCTGATCAAAGTTGGGTTGGCTTCCTAAATTAGGGCTAAGGTAGCCCTTGATCTAAGGTTTACTCAATTTGATGCAAAAAGGCGGGGGTTGCTGCCCCTGATGGACTCCTGGATTTTTAATTGATTTTATTCTTCTTATTTCATCATCCACATTCACATTCACAAGATCGGGGTTTATTCAGAAACGATAGGTGGGGAAGGATACCCAGTCCGAGACATCCGCCTACAAGGGTCTGAGCCAAGTATTAGACCCTCGCGTACCACGGTAAGAAAATAGTGGCGCTAAGGAATTCAGAAACCTAGGGAGATGGGTTTACCCTGCTTTCCCCGACAAGCCACGGGAGCGTGGGGCTAATACCATCCCAAAGTTAGTTCACAGGATTCAGAAGGGTGGCTGCTAGAGAGGTCTAGGTTTTGGTAGAGGAGAACATCATTCCACAAATCCATTTAGGTTGGATCATCCACGTAGTCTCCCTCGTGCGTGTCACCCCACACAGTTTATTAAAACTAGAAAAGAAATTCATTCATAGTGTGGTGGGTGCCCGTGTGTGCAGTTGGGCTGAATGCTGTGTCTAAACGAGTGAGTTTTGTCTGGATATTCGATTGGTAAAAGGTTCCTTGCTGTCTATTTATAGTGAAATGCAGAATTGGCATGCAATACGATGTTCCTGAAGAGTCCCCAGGTAAGTGGAAGGGACTCAGGGATCCCACTTAAACTCCAGTTACCTTAGGCAATTATCTCGTCCGTTTGACAAGAATCCCCAAAACAAGCAGTTGCATGTATTCTACCTTTCACTAAGGTAAGGCAGTAGGGTTTCCCTAAACCAATCTATATCCCCTAAGTTAAAACTTCCTAACCAGGTCCGACTGGGTCGAGAATTCCCCAGCGGAGTTGCCAGGCTGTGCGTGGTGAGATCGCACGGCTGGGTGCACGTGGTTCAGGGTGCGTGCCTCCTAAGGGTAAAACGGGAATTTGGGAGTCGTCACTGCCTGATAGGGTGCAGGCGGACACCGAGGTGCCTAGGTTTGTCTAATTTGCTGGTCTGTGGCTTTTTGAGATTCCGACTAAGTTCTCAGTTACGGTCCGGGGAAGGCCTAAGACATCCCAGTCCACCCCGTCGGTTGACGGGTCCCTCGGGTCTTCCTAGTTTTTGAGTCAACTCTAACTCACCCTTATTCCTAATCCAGTATGAATACTTTTGTTTAATTCTGGGTGAGGACCACCAAAGTGGTGTGGGTCCCTTTTTATTTGATTTTATCTTTATTTATTTAAATGATCTGAGTCGGATTGGGTGGGCCTCGTTGGAAGGCCCACGGATTCCCTTAGTGAGCAAAGATTAGCCCACATGTCCCCTGTTGGGCCTCAGTCTAAGCCTAAGAGGCCCTTTGGGCTTTGGTTAAGGTAGTTGATTTTATTTAAGTTTTAAATGAGAGATTAAATTAAATTTTATTCAAAGTGGGTCTGGATGACTTGTGGGCCCATTGGGTGGGCCTCACAATGGTAGCCAAACAATTTGATTTATCTTGCTTTCAGTTGTTTCCAAAATGGACTAGGCTTTGGGCTTGGGGCCCGTAGCTTAGGTTTGGGCTTAAAAGCCCAAAACTCAAAGGATTAGGGTTTTGGACCCTTTTTTACTTGGTGGACCCGATAGGCCTAGGCCTATTGTCTTGGCCAAGCCAACCCTAGACTAAGCCCGCATGCTTCAATTTGGGCTTTTGGTAGGCCTCAAAGGGTTTGGCCCATTTATTAACTTAATTATTTTATTTAAGTCCAAAGGTGATATTGGGCTTGGTGGGCCTCGTTAGAAGGCCCACATTGAATCAAATTGGGCTGGAAAAGCCCAAGGCCCATCTTGGGTTTCCGGTCGACCCGGAAACTCTAGTGGCTCGTATCGTTTGATTAAATCAAGCAAGAATGTGGGAAGGGATTAAAAATTGGAAAATCTGCATTTTTTTTGAAGTGTAGCCGCAATAGGGTGTTAGCTACAAATAAAACATAGTTGATCCGACCTGAGTTGTCGGATCAACCCAAAAAATCCTTTTCTTTAATATTTTCCGAATGGGTCTTGGTTTTGGGCTTCTCCTTCTTTTGAGCCAACTCCATCAAAGAAACAGGGACTTAAGTGTCCCTGTTTTGGTCTCTTTTTATTCTAAAAAATCAGCAACTATCATACATAAATAAGAATGTCAAAAGAATTCAAAAGAACATGCTCCATATCAAAGTGTGTGTGTATATTTGCTGTACATATATGGTGAAATAAATAACTACATGCATGTGAAAGCTAGATAATAAAATGAGCAAAGCATGACCTAACTATGCTTCTAATGAGTGGGCGTGCAAGCATGTATGGGAAGTGTACAAAGATAGATAAGGGGATTGGTTTCATGAAGACAAAACAGTAGCCGAAATGGGATGAAGCCATGACGAAGTGTACAAAACAGTGAAGAGAAAAGGGAGGGAAGCATGCTTATGGGGGATTTATATGCATGAATACTAAGTATACTAAGGGAAAAGAAGGACATGTAAGAAAGAAAAAATTTGAAAAAAGAAACGACAGCAAGCAATATCCAAGCATGTTCATATAAAATAAGAATCTGAAAAAAAAAGTAACCAATACTCATACGTACTCATGCTTCAATACAAATAAAAAAAGAGAAGTAGATAAGAGGTCAAAGCATGCATAGGAGGACATATCAAGGGTCCTAAATTAGTAGCAAGTGCAAGAGGATTTATTGTTAAAAAAAATACGAAATGGTGGAAGGAGGGGAGTAGGGCATGGCACATGAGAGTAGTATACTTATGCATGCTTAACACTCATAAGCATGAGGCCAAAGGCAAAAGATGCACCTATTATCTCTACCAATCAGAGGAAAATCTCCATAACAGTAGGTATGGAAAGCATGAATATCAAAATTTATATACAAAAATAAAGTCTAAACCTAAACAAACACTTACCATGCCATATAATATATTCAAGCAAGCATAAAGTTAAGATGTAAATCAAACAAAAGAAGGGATGAGAGGGTAGTTATAGGGGTACAAAGGAGTCAGAAATAAGGGGAACAGGCTCCCCTATTAAATGAAGAGAAAATGGCGGCAATATTAGAAGAGAATAGTAGCCTTAAGAAGCTTAAAATCAAGCCAAAAGACCCCTCGTCCTCTCTTCGGTTCGAATGAAACCTACCCTTTACCTTTAGGAGGTGACAACCCTTGAAGTGTTATGAAAAGAGAGTGAGAGGGACAGAAAAATACAAAGACCATGCATAACAGAAATAATACAATATGCATATAATCTCATACATTCCAAATCAGTCCATGTTTACATATGTGTAACAAAATAGCCTAAGGAGACTCACCTTGAGCTTAAAGACTTGTTTAAAATGTTCTAAACCTCCTTTTAGGCCAAGACAGCAGCTGGACAAGAGTTTTCCCCCTTCAAGAGCTCCTCCAAGTCTCCTCTTTGTGCTTGAAAATGAAGAAGAAGAGATGGAGAAGAGGTTGAGAATGGTCCTCTTTGTGCTTGAAAATGAAGAAGAAGAGATGCTGAAGAGGTTGAGAATGGTTTTAGTAGGGGTTGGGGCTTAGAAAAGATGGGAAGAAGGGAATGGGAAAGGAGTTCGAATAGAGTGAAAATGGCTAAGGGATCAAGGGAGCAACCAAAAAAAGGGAGGGGGGGGGGGGGGTGTGTCGTCTGTAGCCCCTTTTTATAAAAAAACTCCCCAGTGAACCTAAAAGGAAAAAAAAAAAAGAATGAACCAAAAGATAAAAAAGGGGATTCAAACTTTTTTCAAATCCGCATGGCTTCCATGTGCGGATATCTCATGTAATCTTATCTCTATCTAAAAAAGTGAAATAGCATTTGATTATTACATATAAAAAAACCTACTCTATTCCAATTTTGCCCCTCTTTATCCTTAGCTATTAAGTCATGCATTCTACACATGTGTTTATTCATTTTCATTTTCATTTTATTTTTTATTTAATTTAAATAAGATAATTAGATATTTTCAGGATATATTATTATTTTATTGTTAGATTTTTTATTTATTGTCCTTTCTTTATTCTTCGCCACGTGGGCAGTTTTTGAGATTTTGACCTGTCCACAACTGCTCCATTCGAACTCCAATTCCGACAAACTCAGTGGCGTTGGAATCAGGTCGGAATCCTCTATCCACTGAGCCTGAGTTTAGCAGCAAATATAGGTTTTTAGAAGAAGGCCGAAGTCGCGTCCGGAATCTCAATCTGCTCATATTTCCTTGATCTGGGCCCCAATTCCGGCAAACTCAGTTGTGTTGGGATCGTGTTGGCATTTTCTTTCCTTTGGGACAGAAATAGCAAACAATCTAGGTTTGAGCAGAAAGGCAATTTCTGCTCTCCTGGGACTTGCTCTACCCATAAATCCTTCATCCGGACTCCGATTCCAACAAACTCAATTGTGTTGGAATTGTGTCTGAAATCTCTATCCGCTAGGATAAAATTGAGCAGTTGATTCAGCTTTTTGCAGAAAAGGCAAAACTGCTCCCCGGGAGCTGGTTTTGCTCATAATTCTCTTTCTGGGACTCCGATTTCAGCAAACTCAATTGCGTCGGGATCGTGTCGAGATGCTATTTCTACTAGGACAAAATTGGGCAGCTGGTCTGGGATTTAGCAGAAAGTTGATTTCTGCTCCCCTTAGGTTTGACTGGTCTATAACTTCTTCATCCGAGCCTCAATTCTAGATTGCGTTAGAACCGTGCTGAAATTCTCTATCCATTGGGTAGAAGCATGGTGGTTGATTTGCACCAGATTAAAAAGTCAACTTTTACCCCCTTAGGGTTTGACTTTTCAGTTAGGGTTTTCATTTTCGGCACTTTTGGTGCGCAAAAATGAGGTGTTTACAGGTAGACACAAAAATGTGTCTAGATCCTTCCAATTCAAGCTTAAAGCATGAATTGGAAGGAATTTGACCAATTTTGGAGGTCAATTTGGAGAATTTAGTTTTCTTAGAGAGAGGTTCAAAGGTAAATAAAAGAAAGCTCGCGGGAACTTTCAAGTTGATTTAATTTGCTCATGATTGTAAACTTGGCTCGGTTACACATAAAACTCCTTACAACTGAAATATAATTTCGGTCATTAACAAATATATTTATAACCAAAATTTGAGTTCGGATCAAATTCAGTTACAGCCCATGTGCAATAGCTAATGTGGATAACTACCAAAGATTCCAAATTCCAGCTCATCAATCTAATGCAACATATAATTACGGCTAAACATGTATTTTTTATGACCGAAATAGCAATTCGGATACACAATAAAACTTAATGACCGGCAATACATTTCAGTTACACTTGATAACTTCATATTTGAAATTTAAATTCAATTAAACACAGATGAAATCTTTTGTGCATATATTCTTTCATTGATTTTTATAGTGAAGTTTGAGGTCTCTACAAAATCATGTTTGTAATGCCCCATATCCAAATTTATTCCTCATGAATAATCCAAACCCGAAGTGCTAGCTCTCTGGCCTGAAACCAAATAAAAATCCATAATTAATCAATGCTTTACATATCGGAGTACGCCAAATTTAAAACAACTTTCAAATATTTTAATAATAGCGGAAGACTTCAAAATAAACTCTCAATTATGTATACATTAATCTGAATATTAAAAGGCAACTAATAACTCTCAATTCACTCTTATAATGACAATCTCTAATTTAAAACTAATAATCAACCTAAACAATTAACCAACAATTATACAAGAATAATAACTCCACAAACTACAAGGCATTATTCTAAACCAACCACTATATGCTCAAGAATCCCCACTATTCGTCCTCTACAATCATATCTGAAAACAAAACATTAAAAACATGGGGTGAGATATAAAATCTTAGTAAGTAGCAACATGCATGAATAAAACAGTCCCATATTGCTATAAAATACTTTTCATGAGGTATAAGAATTCAACAATAAATCCGGTTAATCACAATCCATAAACAATAATCATTTAACGAATATTTTCCAAAACAAATCAAATCCAAACCATATAGTTAATCTCATCATTAGAATTAATCTAAACCAAACAATTGAGACATCACAGGACTCATGAAATATGACCACTTTGAAAGGTCAAGACCTAGTCCAACAAGTCCAGTCTAAGAACAAACTGCAACATATCCGGCCATATCATCACCCTCATCGAATATAAGAGACCTCACCCTCATGGTGGAAATGGAATTGTAGCAGCTCATCCCTTATCAAAGGCTTCTTCATCATGGAGGAAATGCATAAAGAAACTAGACTTAATTCTACAAAGATAGACAAACTTCACTACTAGCTAAACTATGGATTCATAATAAGCTACACCTACTAAGACAAAAGTCAAACAAAACCCAAACCATAACACATGAATAAGTCTTCATGACTAAAAACATAGGTGTAATGCCTTCATGGAAAAGAAATCAATAATCAAAGCCTTCATGGCAAGATATCAATATTCATGACCCTCATGGTCAATATCAATGTTAATAGTGTCCTCTTGGCAAATCACTCCCTCACAGAGATAAATTGATGTTTACTGCCTTCATGGCAAATATATACTCCATCATGAAGAAAATAATAAGTAAAACTATCTCCTTCATGGAGAAAACCAATATTACACATGACTATCAAAATCCGAGAAATAGGTTTAATCTACCCAAAACTATAGGAAAACATTTTCTTACTGTTCTAGAGCTTAAAACATTTTTAAAATATACTTTTACAAGTGTTGGAACTAGCCAATTGTCAAACAAATGAAGTTCAAAGTCAAATTCCCTCTTGGAACCAAAACAAAAGCTATTTTAGTAGACCCAAAATCTTTATAAAACTCCAAATTAATCATCGGCTAGTGCAAAAGTTCTTAAAATACTCTAATACAATTAGTACATGAGTTAGAACTCCATAAAAACAATTTTATAATAAAAGAACTAGGTAGATTTCAAAATACCATAAATCTGTCATGGGTGCTCAACATGGCACTCGAGCCATATCTCAGGCATCCTGGGTTTTTGGGTTTCTGTACATAGCGCTTAGGGTGGCGCTCGAACCATATCCCAGGTACTCGACTTAAATAAAAACGTTGAGTTTCGGGTTCTGAATTAAAAAAAAAAAAAATACACAGGTGGAGCACCAACAATGGCGCTCCAGCGGTGAAAAGTGGCCATTATGCCTAACCTGGCACTCGAGCGGTAGTTCAGGTGCCCGTTATTTTCTAGAAAATTCTGGGTTTTCCGAACTTTCGCGAATTCTTTGTTTTAAATCAAAATCTCACCAACTCCCCAAATCATTTCAACATCATGTAATATCATCCTTAAAACATGCTAGATTATTCCAAACACGATCAACAACAAATCCTTACAATCAAATCATGATTTCCATCTAAAAATCAAAGTAAACAGAATTCTAACGAGAAGAACATATAATTTTTCCATGCTTTAAATCTCATTCAAATCCTTCCAAAACATCACAAATATGTTTCTAAATTATCACAAATCTGAAGAATATAATATTTATTGTCTAAACAATAAACCATGCAAGTTTTTCCAAGAGAAGGGTTGCTACTTACCTTTAGAAAGCAAAATTCCATCTTTTCTATAATAACCCAATGCAGTCACGTTTTGTTAATTTCGCACCATGCTAGAGATCTCCAAGCACTATGTCCACCGTTCAGATTGAAGATCTAGATATCAGGAACACCTCTTCAAAAATTTAGCTTGATCCAACGATCCGTCGTCTCTAGATCGCGTTTTGATGGCAACTGGTCGAAGGATTTCTGCAACAGCTTCTTCTTCCTTAAAGTTTATCATGTTCTCTCCCTTTCTAGACTATATTTGCTCTCTATTTTCCTCCATCTTCTCCATGTCCAAAACCTTATTTTCTTTTTGTTCCAGCAGTAGAGATCAACTAAAAACCCTAATTTATTTTATCCTTTTCTTTTATATTTACACCCAAATAAGACTCCTTGTTTAATTAGAACCTTCTTATTAATCTTACTTTCCTATTTTTCCTCAACTGTCCTTCTAATTTCTTTCTCCTAAATCCCCTATAATTTAAACTTCTATTTTAATCAATTTTCGTGCTAATTTATATCCATATTTTTAAATATCACTAAATCACCCCAAAATCTCTCTTATTCCCAAATTGAAGGCCCCTAATTAATTTATAATTACAAATAGGTCCTTTCTTCACCTATTAGGCCATAAACATGTTATTTAAATCCAAACTAAACCCAAGTCAAGTCTTTATTTCAAAATATTTTCAAATTTATTTAATTATATTATTATATTAAAAAATTCAGGATATTACAATGTTACACTACAAATCAACATGTGCAAGTGAGAGAAGTAGATATCTTACTAAATAACAAGAATTCACAATAAGGTTCAAAAGAATTACAATAATCATCAATTGGAATATATAAATCAATTCATAACTTATAGCCAGAACAACTCGATTAATTTGATAAACCATTTATATTATATCATAAGACTAATTAAAGTAATGTCCAATCAGAACTATAGACATCGACCAAGACTACAACTATAGTATTTTTGACTGAGATTTACACACAACACATTTTGTATGAATCCCCTTCTACCGCGAAATACCAATCAATATCGCTCACATCCATACCATACAAAATTTAATCCATGCAACTAGTAGGTCACAACTATATTACATAAATACCATGCAGAATTTAATCAACGCAAATGGTTCCATCACATATATGCTAGGCAGAATTTATTCAATGCAATTGGTTCCACATCGCTACTTCAGTACGACTCCCTCTACTCCTATACAGAAGAGCCCTCACGCACTCAAGTTTTAATTATCTTTTTAAATATCCACACAATTATTCCATATTTAGAACCTACTAAGGATTTCATTGAGATCATATAATGAAATTCATTTTTCTACCTTACTACCCGGTAAAATGCTGACCCATATAGATAATCAAATCACGTAGGGCAAACCATATTTAACATGGGTGCAACATATACATATCAAAACTAGAAATTCCCAAGTGTATGTTAACCTATTCCAATATACATAGTTATCCAAAAATAGTAATATAATCATATCTATGAAATTTTAAACCATACAAGTAGAATTCTCAACAAATATTTAATACCAAGGGTAAACATCATTGTTTGAAACTTATTTACTTATATAATTGATAAAATCCATTTTATAATGATCAAATACAATTAAAGGAGTCACACAATCATCTAATGCATTCAAATAAAAAGTTTCCTATTTTGGACTAATTTTCCAAAGTTATTCTCATGCGCTCATGGCATTGGCAATTCCAAATTGCCTCTCAATTACAACCATTCTCTTTAATTTTATGAAAATTTGTCTCATTATTGAAATTAATTTATAACCCATGAAAGGCATGTGTAAACACTTTTCATTTATATTAAATTTTATTTCTAAAGCTTGACTAAAATGTAAATATTTATAGTAATATAAATGAATCATGCTTAGTAATTATTTATGTTTGTTACTAAATCTTAAGTTTTGTAACCACCATAACCCTAACTAACACTTAAATATTTTACTAAAATATAAACCACTTTCTAATTAATATATAAGTTTTGTACTAAAAATTAAATGTTTTACACTTAAAATAAAATATTATTAATTCTTGTCGACATAACATAACGTGATCAACAGGCATACTTTGTCTAGTTTTAGAGGTCAATCCAGAACTCCTATCAACCTGAACTAGTTTTTGTTAAATCTATTATATGTTAAATTTAATATTAAGCTATTAAACTAAAATTTAGAGTGATGTTTGCATAGTTTTGCAAATACCCCAAAACATCCCAAAATCATTTAAAACTAACGATTTAAAACAGAACCCAACAGAAACTAGAACGAATTCAGAATACCAATACATGTCTAATTCATACAATTAGCATCGTTTAAACTCAAAATAAGTGATAACCTACCTCTGTTGCAAATTCAAGAGCTACTGTTGCCTATAGGAATTAACGAAGGGTAACTCTACTTTCTTTTAGAATTTTACTCTCAACTCCCGGACTTGAATAAACCCAAAATAGCTCTCTTTCATGGTTGCTACAGAATAAAATAAAGGAGAAGCATGAAGGAGACAAGTTGACGAAGGGAGTAAGAGCAGAGAGAGTCGGTTCTCATTCCAGACTACTAATCTAAATCAATCCTTTAAGAAGAAGATTTAAAACACAATCCTATGGTTTGCATCTCCTCAATACCACCATGCACTAGCAACTATAACCAATCATAACACACCCTAAGCTAAAGCCCCCTATGGTCCTAATCTTAAACACCACACAATCATCCTCAAGACCTCTAAACCAATCGGATGAAGACAATTTATTAAAACCTGCATGAATTCAAATAAATTCACAATAAATTACGAAAACTAACAGAAAATAATCACAATTAACCCAAACACCAAATTTAAAGATTTTGGAATGTTACAATTAGTGTGTTGAACTTTAGACCGAAATTGGACTAAGCTGTGAGAGGGGGTGTGCATAACCTAGAAACTCCACTAGGGACTGATGGGCTGACCTTGTTGGATTGTGGTTAGACCACGATGACCCCACATAGAGAGCACGAGAAGGGCCCTCAACACCTTGCCACATCAATGCTGAGTCACCCCACCCTAGAAAGTGGTCCAACTAGGCCCATAATTAGGAACCTTGTTCGTCTGTAAGGGTAACCACCTCATGCACCATAGATTTGACTCAGAACAATTGGGTCAAGGCCATCGGGATGCTCATGTTGGCCCATAAAAGCTCACTTGTAATTTTCTTTTTCTCTGAATATCATTAAATTTATGGCCCTTGAAGGCTACCTTATATATAAAAAAGCTTGTAAAAATATAGGTACAATGATGACATGGCCATAAAGTAAGCAAAAGACATGACCAGACCCAAGTAAATGATAGATGACTGCAAGATGAACATGAATTAGCGACCTGTGACCTGGGACCTTGGGGGGGCGCGACCTGCGACTTGCGATCTACGTCGCCTTCCTGAGGCGCTGCAGCAGCACCACCTGCAGAGCCTCCTGCGCTCCTGTTGCCGGCTAGGCCTTGAACCCATGGCCGTCAACCTTCAGGGAGGTTCTTCCTCCATCCCTCCCGGCCTCCCTCGCTCATATGCCCATGTCGTCTCTGCTCTGCCTGCTGCTCTACAGGTAGAGGATGCTTCCATCCCCAGAAAACAGGTTTCCTCTTTCAAGGGACTTCCTGCAGTAATCTTCTCCGACTCAGACATTAATAAATCAGTGGACCCTTTCAAATTTGCTCTGGTTGCTAAGTTCATCAATGGGCGTCCATCTGTTGATGTGGTGAGGAAACATCTGGTCAAGGCTTGGGGTATTCAAGGGTCTCACCATGTTGGAGTTCTGGACTCAAAGCACCTCCTCTTCACATTCCATGTTGAAAGTGACTTCATCAAAGCATGGACTCGAGAAACTTACATCATTCAGGGCTTTGCTTTCAGACTCTTTGAATGGTCTTATAAGTTCAATCCGGCAAAGGAATCTTCACTTGCCCCGGTCTGGATATCTCTCCCCCAACTTCCTCTCAACTTGTTTCCACTCTCCTTCCTCTTCTCAATCGCTGGAGCTATTGGGAAACCCCTCACGGTAGACTCACCTACTCGGAACCTTACCAGGCCTAGCCTTGCAAGAGTATGTGTCTTACTTGACCTCCTGAAACCCATGCCTGATAAGATTTGGATTGGGATGGGTGGAGACTTTGGCAAATGGCAGACGATCCACTATGAAAACATTCCATCTTATTGCAGCCACTGCCTCCTTCGAGGTCACACTTCTTCTCTTTGCAAAGCAAAAGACATCCCTAGCAGTAAGGAGACCTCTCAGAAATTTGTGAAGAAAGGCTTATTCTCAGAACTCCCATCAATGGAAGGAACATTTGAACTTCTCCCTCAACCTCATGTCTCTGTAGAACCGCCTGGTTCTATTGCCGTTCAGCTGGGCACCTCTTCGGCACCAATGGAAATCTCTGGAACCCCATTTCATAGTTCTGATTTACCGGGCCTTTCCTCTGCAGCTCACCTACAAAGGACTTCTTCAAGCCTATGCGATGGCAAGAACATTGATTGTAATGTACGTAAGAAAGCTGCCTCCCCAGGAATCACCTACACAAATCAGCAAACTAACGCCACCTCACCTAGTGCCCACGAGATTGACAATCAGAATCATAGGAGGGACAAGGCAGAGATTCATAATGCAAATGGCCAGATTGTCTGTGACCTTTCACAATATGGTCTGCTGGAAACATCTGATCAAATTTATCAAGCAAAGATCTCTTCTTTTGCCCTTCTGGAGAGCTTAAATCCAAGTTCGTTAACTCCTGAAAAGGCTTTTGGGGATTGTTCTTTGGTATTAAGGGGCCTCTCTTTGCTGGTGCCGGTACCTCAAAAGATTGCTTATCTATCGAAGGAAGAGACTCAATCAAGTCTTGTTGGCGATTATAGTAGGCGGTCCTCTCGTATTGACACTGCCTTGAAAAGGTTTAAAGAAGTCCAAGCTGTCACAGAAGCTTCACATTCCAAGAAAAAGAAGAAATCCAAATCTCCAGGTGTCTCAACCAGATCAAAGATTAAGGCTTTGATTGATCAGTCCTCCTCATCTTTGTCTCAATGATACCGATCCTTTCTTGGAACATTAGGGGTGTGGGTAACAAGGAATCTCGTGCAATGCTTAAACATATCGTCAAAAAGAATCTAATTCTCTGCATGGCTCTTTTTGAACCCATGATTTCTGCTTCTCATGGTTTGAAAGTTGCTAAGATGTTACAGATGAACCACTAGGTTCCTAATGAAGATAAAGGTGGTAAAATATGGCTGCTGTGGGCAGAGGGCATTAAGGTGGACATCATCAGCTCTTCTTCTCAGGCCATAACTTCTCTCATCTCTCCCTCCTCAGGTCTGCCTTTCCATGCCTTCTATGCCTCATTCGTTTATGCTAAATGTGATTT
Organism: Buxus sempervirens; assembly: GCA_947561395.2. NCBI lineage: Eukaryota > Viridiplantae > Streptophyta > Magnoliopsida > Buxales > Buxaceae > Buxus > Buxus sempervirens. The sequence goes on along the minus strand of OX387190.1, from coordinate 16,990,503 downwards.
TTTGGAGAGAAGAGAGCTTTGGACTGACCTACTTGACTTCTCACCTATTGCGCACCGGCCTTGGATTGTGGGAGGAGACTTTAAGGTCATCACTAGCCTACACGAAAAGAAGGGAGGTCAACAAGTTAACACCAGAGGCATGCAGGAATTTCAAGACTTCATTCATAGAGGTGGGCTGCATGACAGTGGTTTTTCTGGAGTACCTTTTACTTGGTGCAATGAGCAACAAGGAAATCGTCGCATTTGGGCTCGTCTTGACAGATTCTTCATCAACCACCTCGGGCTTTCTCTCCTCCCAGCTGTGCGCACCTAAACCTGGCCTAGATCGCACACCGGGCGCACCTTTGGTGCGTGCCTCGGGTCATTCGGAATCGCCACTGCCTGAGAGTGCAGGCAGACACGGTTTTGCCCTAATCGGGTCTAAGTCTGGTCTGCGGCTTTTCAGAGTTCTAGCTAAGTCCTCGGTTACGATCCGGGGAAGTCCTAAAGACACCCCGGTCCGCCCCGTCGGTTTGACGGGTCCCTCGGGTCTCCCTGGTTTTTTTTGAGTCAAGTTCACCCTTCCTAGACCAGCATGCTGCTTATTGGGTCTGGTGGGGCCCTTTGGAGGTGTGGGTCCCTTTTTATTTGATTTTATCTTCTTACTTATTTAAGTGAAGTGGGTCAGACCCGGGTCCTGTTGGAAGACCCGTGGGTTGCCATGATTGGGCCTAGGGCCCAGCTGGGTTATTGGGTAACCCATTTGGTTATCTTATTTACTTACACATTCCATGGGCTTAGTGGGCCTGAATTTGGCCCATTAGCCAAGAGTTAAGTGACCTTGGACCTGTTTATTGAAAACGGGCCTGGTATGGGCCAGTCAAAAGTTGGCCCCACTAGTGGGCCAAAGGGATCTTAATGGGCCTATCTAGGCCCAAAGTCCAAAAATGGGCTTAATATAGCCCAAGTGGTTTAAGGGAGTGGTTCAAGCCGGCTTAGGCCGGCTCAGGTCCAACCGAACCAAGAAGTTACACTTTTTACATTATTTTCACATTTGCCCGTGTTTTCTCTACAGTCCAACCTGACCGTGAATTAATTACGGTCCTTTTTGTCCGTGAATCGAACACGGTCCAGGCTGGACCGGCCTGAGTTTACGGACGCAATTCAGTTTGTCCGTTTGCTGCCGATTTCAATTTGGATCAGTTCCGTGGCTTTTCTGGGTCTTCTGGTAACCTCCACCGGGCTTATGCTTTCCTTTCAGGTTCCACATTTCCTTCATTTGACTTATAAAGCCATTTCTTCTCTTTTCATGCTCTTTGTAATCTTGGGCTCACTTCTTCTCTTTTTTCTTCTTTCTCTTGGTCAATCACAGTTATTTTTCAGGATGGAAAGGGGAGATTACAGGGGTGGATCAATTCTAAAAGAAACCAGCCATTATAGCAAAGTGAGTTAGTTTTAAAGTGGCTATGTTAATTGGTAGTAGCCTCCTCTCTTTTAATGAAATAACCACTTTAATTTAGCCCTTTCATGGCCTTAAACAAGCAGCAAGATAGGTTAGAAATAGTGAGATAATAAAAAAATATATGAAGACATCAAAAATGATTATGTCATACTTTGTAAAATAAAGAAAATACTTACAATGAAGCTTTTTGTTCTTGTACTTTGTGGTATTTCGAAAAGTTGGGCAGCGCTTCCGCGTCCTCCGAGGAGTTCTAGATGGATTTCGGCAGGGGTTTGGTGAGTTGGTTATATTTACAAGATGAAAGAGGGAATTAGGACATGGTTTATGCAAGGTGAGGGGTATTTTAGGAATAAAATAAGTTTGGGCTAAGAGTAGGGTGGTGGCAACTGGGCAGGACTTGGCCGTGGGAAGCACCAGGAGGGAGAGGGGGTAGGCCAGAGAGGGATGGCTTGTTGAAATGGGGGGGGGGGGGGGGGGGAGGCCTCTCTATTTATAGGCAAAATTTTCGTGCCCGTATTTGAAGTACGGGCGTGCCTCGCCCGTAATTCAAATACGGGCGAAAAACGCACATTTGCAAATCTCGCGAATCAGCCGTACGAGACGCCTGTCCCACCGTACGGTGATGCGTGTTTTCTTCTGGAATCTTGCCCGTATTTGAAATACGGGCATGCCCTGCCCGTAATGAGAATACGGTCCAGCACGTTTTTAAAATGTTTGGATTTCAAACCTTTATTCAATTTGGTTTTTTGCAAGATTCTTATTCGATTTTTCGATTATTTTATTAAAAAAGCGAAATTCTCTTTATTAAAATATTATTAAACACATTTATTTTATTTATTTTATTGGTTTATTCCATTTTTGTTGCCTTTTTTGCCACATGGGCAGTTTTTCTGAAACTTCAACTGCTCATAACTTCTTCATCCGGTGTCCGATTTTAGCAAACTTAGTGTCGTTGGAACCGGCTCGGAATCACCTATACATTGGGATCAAATTTGGCAGTTGAATTGGGGGTGAGCAAAAAAGTCAACTTTTCGCTCCCCAAAAGTTTGACCAGCTCATATCTTTTTCATCTGGACTCTGATTCCAGCAAATTCAGTTGTGTTGGAACCGTGTTGAAATGATCTTTTCAATTATATAAAGTTTGATGGCCAAATTATCTTGAATCAAAAAGTCAATTTTTTTGACCCCCTCAGGGTTTGACTAAAAGTTTGACTTTTCATTTTTTGCTATTTTAGGGGTGCAAAAATCAAGTGTCTACAGCTGCCCCTCTTTGCTGGAGTCACCTTGGGGGATGAACGGCAAAGAAGAAAAAGAACCTTTTTTTTGCACCTTGCATTTCTGTTGACATGGTCGACGAGCTCAATCATTGAGTTTGTTTTTAGTGAAAGGGAAGTGTCAGATGTCTGGTATCACTTCCTGGTTTTGGAATCCCTATACCCTCTTTCGGGTTTGAATAGGGCAGTTTCTTTTTGAAAAATGAGATAAGATTGGTTTTGAGCTCATCAGCCTGTTTCGGCGTTGATGCAAGGCACTTAACAATGTTCTTGTCTTCTTGTTTGTTCCATTAAAGCTTTTAGTGACTTCAGTTTTTTTTTTTTTTTTTAGGATGGTAGGCTAAGGTTTGGGACTGGGAGTGCCGGTAGGAGGACGAGAGGAAGCTTTCGCACTGCTGTCCATCATCTTGGAGACCACACACCTACTCTAGCCTATGCTATTTACAAAAGTGAAAATCAAAATTTACAAAAAGGGGCGAATTGGCCCTTTATTGCTCTTCCTTGTTGCTTCTCCTTGCCAGGTTTTTTGTCTTGTCAAGGCATTAGAGCTTCTTTTCCATTCAAGAGTTACTCCACTGGGGATCTGGTGGGAGTATGATCTGTCTAGATGACTCTCTGGGGATTATTGTGATGTCCCTCTTTGATTTTGAAGTTTTGTTGGAGGGTCTAAAGATCTTGACGATCTTCTTTCTTCCGAACTCCGCTGGGGATGAAAGGGAAGAAGCCTCTGCTGGGGAATGAAGGAACAAAGTATCCTCCTTATGTTCATCTTGCATCTTTCTTCCTTCTTTGAACCTGTACAAGGAACAAAATGTCAGGTATGCAGGGTATCAAAATGGCTATTGATTAAGGCAATGAGCCCCTCTTCACGGGTTAGCAGCACAGATGGGGAAATTCCAAGAATAGTTAAGCAGAATAATTACGGAAAAACACAGATGTGGTAGTGTGTGTTTGTGCCTGCAATTATCACAAAAGTTAATCCTTAAGTTAGACATAGATTAGAGTGCTTGGTATTTTTAGCCTTGTCATCATAGGCCTTGGTGAAGCATTGACCCAAACACAATCTGCCAATTTGGGCCCTTCAGATCACTTGGTTGTCCCTGTTTAGTGCACTGTACATCCTATTTCTATTTTTTGCTGCATTTCCATTTCTAATCAAGGCATGACCAGCTTTTTTTTTTTTTTTTTGACCACGACTGACCCTTTTTGCACATAGCGCCCTTTTTGGGTTTCACCATGTCTGGTCCTTTCAGGGAGAATCCAATTCCGTCATTGCCAGAAAACGCAGATTTGACTGTTTTGTTCAAGATCATTCACTTTGGGATCCGAGAGGTCTTCAAGATAGGACGAAATGTAGGCTAGGCCGGGGTTTTGAAAGAAAGATAAGTGGCCCAAGAAGGCTGTGATTTTATAGGTCTGTACAGTGCTCCTTTTATTGTTGGGGCTTACATCCTGGCTTATTTCTTTGGTGTGGGGTTCGTATTTTCCACATCTTACTTTGTACTTGCTTTTCTTTTCTTCTTTTTCTTGATTTTCTTCGCAATTGCTCTCCTTTTTTTTTTTTTTTTTTTGAGTTAGGGCCAGGAATGCCCATTTTGATGTGAAGGAACACCTGTACTAGGTTTGAAAAGAAATTTTTAGGCCCAAAAGTATCTAACTAGGGGAGAACTTTTTGGGGTGCTTGAAAGGATTTACAGGTTTGGGGGAGAGTCAAAGATGGCCTCTCTTCATTTCCCAATTGGAACGATCTCAAGGATAATACAGTTTGACTGTATCTGCATTTATTGGCTCAGGAAAAATATTTCCGTCCATCTCTTGTAGGATCAGTGCTCCTCTGGACAGAACTTTGTGCACTATGAAAGGTCCTTCATAGTTTGGCTTGAATTTCCCTCTATTGTCTTCTTGGTGGGGGAATATCTTTTTCATAACAATGTTTCCCACCTTGAAGTGTCGTGGTATCATTTTCTTGTTGTAAGCTCGTGCTATTCTTTGCTAATAGAGTTGTCCATGGCACAAAGCTCTGATTCTTTTTTCATCAAGCAACTGCAACTGGTCAAACCTTGATTCTTCCCACTCAATGTCATCAACCTCTGCTTCCTTCCGGATTCTGAGTGAAGGGATCTGCACTTCCACGGGAAGGACTGCCTCCATTCCATATACAAGAGAGAAAGGAGTTGCTCCGGTTGAGACCCTGATTGAGGTTCGGTATGCATGCAAAGCATATGGCAGCTTCTCATGCCAGTCTCTGTAGGTGACTACCATCTTCTCCAATATCTTCTTCAGATTTTTGTTGGCAGCTTCTACTGCTCCATTCATCTTGGGTCTGTATGCTGTGGAATTTAAATGCCTGATCTTCAAATCTTCGCACATCTTGTCCATGTCCTTGTTATTCAAATTCTTGGCATTGTCTGTAATGAGTGCTTCAGGCACACCATTGTGACAGACAATATTATTTCTGATGAATTTCAATACATGGGACCCTTTGACATCTGCAAAGGACACGGCCTCTACCCACTTGGTAAAATAATCTATTGCAACCAAGATGAATCGGTGCCCATTTGATGCCTTCGGATGGATCTCTCCAATCATATCAATTCCCCAGATGGCGAAGGGCCAAGGAGAAGTCATTGAGTACAAAATGTTGGGTGGTGCATGAATGTTGTCAACATAAACTTGGCATAACCGGCACTTCCTTACATGGATATGGCAATCATGTTCCATAGTTAACCAGTAATAGCCCATTCTCAAAATTTTCCTGGCTAGCATGTGTCCATTCATATGTGCGCCACATTGTCCCCCATGGACTTCATCAACTAGCTGTTGTGCCTCTTCTTCTGTTACACATAGCAGCAGTGAATCATTATAGGACTTTTTGTATAGCTTGTCTCCACTGAGGAAGAACTGTCCTGCCAGTTTTTGAATCGTGCGCCTTTCAGATGCTGTGGCATTCTTTGGCAAAGTCCCGTCTCTCAAGTACCTCATTATGTCTGCATACCAGGGTACTCCTTTTGGTGTGCTCTTCTCAACATTAAAACAGTAGACAGGAGAACGCTGTACTTCTATCTCCAATGGTTGTACCCAAGTATCATCAGTGATGGTTGCCATAGATGCCAGTGTTGCCAGGGCATCTGCAAACTGATTCCTGTCTCGTGGCATATAGTCAAATGTCACGTTTTTGAACTGTCCTTCCAACTCCTTAATCAGTTCCTGATATGGCACCAACTTTGGATCCTTAGTCCGCCAATCCCCCATTACTTGGTAGATGATTAGACAGGAATCACCATAAACTTTTAACTCTTGGATATTCATTTCAATTGCGGCTCGCAAGCCTAACGCACATGCTTCGTATTCTGCCATGTTGTTAGTGCAATCGAACAAGAGTTTTGCTGCTATTGGATGATGGACTCCTTCTGGGGAAATGATTACTGCTCCAATCCCTTTCCCATTGATGTTGACGGCCCCATCAAAGAACATTTGCCATCCGGTTTCCTTTCCTGCTGACTCGACACACATAATTTCATCATCTGGCAGTCCGGTGAGAAGTGGTTGATAATCGGGCACAGGGTGTTCTGCCAGGTGATCTGCTACTGCCTGTCCCTTTATTGCCTTTCTCGTGGTGTAGACAATGTCATACTGAGATAAAATAACCTGCCACTTTGCTATCCTTCCAGTGGAGATTGGCTTTTCAAAAATGTACTTCAAGGGATTTGTATTCGAAATAAAAAAGACAGTATGACTGAGCAGATAATGCCGGAGCTTCTGAACTGCCCATACCAATGCGCCACAGGTTTTTTCAAGCAATGTATATCTTACTTCATAATTGGTAAATTTCTTGCTCAGATAATAAATTGCTTGCTCCTTTCTTCCTGTATTATCGTGCTGCCCTAGGACACATCCAGCCGCTGTTTCTGTAACTGAAAAGTACATGATCAGAGGTCGTCCGGGTACAGGGGGAACCAAAGTTGGCGGACTCATCAAATAGGCCTTGATTTTGTCAAACGCTTCTTGGCAATCTTCATTCCAGACCACTGGGTTATCCTTCTTTAGCAGTTTGAATATTGGTTCATACACGGGAGTCATCTGTGCTATGAACCGACTGATATACTGTAACCTGCCAAGGAAACCTCTTACTTCTTTCTCTGTGGATGGGGGAGGCATCTCCAGAATTGCCCTTACTTTGACAGGATCAACCTCAATTCCTCGTTTCCCAACGATGAATCCAAGTAGCTTCCCTGAGGTAACGCCGAATACACACTTATTCGGGTTCAGCCTGAGCTTGCATTCCCTGAGCCTGTCGAACACCTTTCCAAGGTTCACCAAATGACTTTCCTCTTCTTTTGACTTTGCAATCATATCATCCACGTATACTTCCATTTCCTTGTGCATCAAGTCGTGGAATAGCAAAGTCATCGCCCGCTGGTATGTGGCGCCTGCATTTTTCAATCCGAATGGCATCACTTTGTAGCAGTACGTGCCCCAGTGTGTGATAAAGGATGTCTTTTCCATGTCTTCAGGTGCCATCCTTATCTGATTGTACCCAGAGAATCCATCCATAAAGGAGAACATGGAATGAGTTGCAGTATTGTCAACCAGTATATCAATGTGTGGCAATGGGAAGTCATCCTTTGGGCTTGCCTTGTTCAGATCCCTGTAATCAACGCACATTCTGACCCTTCCATCCTTCTTGGGGACTGGCACAATGTTTGCTAACCATTCTAGGTAATCTGTAACTTTCAAGAACCCTGCTTTTAACTGCTTGGCAACTTCCTCCTTGATCTTCAGGGCCCATTCTGCTTTCATGCGTCTGAGTTTTTGCTTCACTGGTGTGGCCTCAGACTTTATAGGTAACCGGTGCACAACTAAATCTGTGTCTAACCCAGGCATATTCTCATATGACCATGCAAACACATCTGTGTAGGATTTTAGAAAATCAGTTATCTGTGTTTTCTGTAATAATGTCAGCTTTTTACCAACTTGAAGAATCCTTGGTTGTGCTGTGTCACCTATGTTGATAGGTTCAGTTTCCTCAATGTTAGCCTGGAGACCTTTTTCATGCCTGTCTAAGGCGAATTGAATTTCAGGTGGGGTCTCCCATGATTCATCATTATCCTCAAGTTCATAAGGATCACTGGGGATAATTTCTGAATCATCGGGTTGTGATGAGCAAGTGTCGTTACCTGATTCCTGCTCGACACTTTGGATTTCTTTTTGTTCTTTTTGTTTTTGTTTGATTTTGGCCGCCTGATTATCTATCTCGTGCTCCGAATTTTTCGGGTGTGCGTCGAGATTGATATTAAGGTTGCGATTTTGAGTTTGCTTACTCGCAGAATTATTCACAGAAGTAGAAAAATAATCAAAAGACTTCACGCATTTATTAAAAAGTGCAGCAATATCTACAGGGGGAATTTCAGAAGTGGAAGAAACTCCCTGTGGTAGTTCGGCTTTGCGAGTGGCAAGTGGCGTCGAACTCCAGTTCTGCAATGCGTGCTTGTCCTTGGTTACGGCGGTCACCGTATTTACTTTCCCAGTCTGTATCATGCTGATGTTGCTGTCAGAGGAGATGTAGATGGGGTCATCAGCTGTGCCCTTCTTTGGTTGATTCTGACTTGAATCTTCTGATGATATACTCATCCATACCCCGCGGCGGATGATAGTCCCTGGTACTCGAATAGTGACTTCGTTGGGTGGTTCCACCTTAGGCAATGCCTTGGTTACAGATTTTACTGATGATTCATCCCTCCTGCTGGAAGAATGTTCGTCAGGGGCCCAGTTACCATAAGTCTCATGATAAGCCAGCTCAGTAGGCAGTCCCAGTACTTGGGGCATATTCTGGAACATCTGAACCAGACCATCCCTTGTACTTGGGTGTATAATGCAGATAGGAGGTGGGGGAGACCTTTGCCTTAGAGTGGGTTTTCCTGAACTATCCTGGCTTTCCATCATGTAGATGTACTGAGCTGGCTCTTCTTCTTCAGCCTCAGTTGGCGGTGCCCCGACATCATCTGATGGATAGGCAAATGTTTCTTCTGGGATAGCTGGTTTTTCGGTGTCAACTGACTGCCAAGAGAACAAAGCAGACAGTTCTTCCATCATCCCACTGAGAGCCTCTGAGTTCTCTTCTGTAACTGTCTCCTGGGACAAGGGAGGTTCGTCCCATAACCTTTGCAGATAATTAGCTTCCACTTGCTCCGCTGGATCATTGAACTCATCGCCCCATCCCTGGAGGACTATGTTCTGAATGGCCTATGCAGCTTCCGTCTCCATATTGGTAAAGTGATGGTATAATTGGCCATGTACACAGATGGGCCAATTTGGGTCCCTTCCTTCTGCTCGTGCCCTCTTTCGCTCAGCTTTCCTGCCAAATAGCCTGGCATAGTCTTCAGGTTCAGGAACAAACCCTAGTCCAAAGCCCACAGATTTGTCACATGGCTGGATTGTAGACTTGATGCCTTGCTTGTATTTGCCTAAACCTTCTCCTACTCGGAGGCCCCAGTCGGCGCATTCAGCAGCACCGAACATGCTTTTTCTTTTTCTTCTGCGGGATAAGTCTGATTGCAGAGGAGTAGGAATGCTGTTTACTTGCACCATTTCAATGGCTTGGAAGTTCAAGGAGGTAGGCAGTTCATAATCAATCACGGGTACCCCTCCTTGTTCAAATTCTCTGTGATTTTCTGCATGCACCGTGATCAATTGATTTCCTGAGATGAATCGGATCATTCGATGTAGGGTGGACGGGACTGCCCCTGCTTGATGTAACCAAGGTCTTCCAATCAGCAAATTAAAGGAGGCATTGATGTCCATCAATTCAAAGGTGATGAAGAAGGCCCTTTCAGCAATTGTAACTTCCAGATTAACTTCCCCCAGGGAATCCTTCTTGGCATTGTCAAACCCGCGGACATTGTTGGAGCTAGGTTTGATTAGATTAGCGTTCAGCTGCAGACTGTGGAAGGTCCTGACTGGGCAGATATTCAGAGCTGACCGGTTATCGATCATGACCCGTCTCACTATTAAGTCGGAGCACCTTACAGTAATAAACAGAGGTTCCGTGTGATTATAACTTTCAGGTGGCAAGTCTGCTGAGGAAAAGGATATTGCTTCTGGCGTAGCACTTATAGACATTACTGTCTCTAGCTGCTCAGGGCTGATATCGTCAGGCACATGAGTATCACCCAGTATTTTCATAAGTACGTCCTTATGTTTGTCTGAATCCAATAAGAGACGCATAATGGATATCTGGGCTGGTGTCTTATTCAACTGCTGCACTAGATCATACTCTGAAGTGAAGGCACTATAGTGGAGTTTTTCAATCTCTTCTTCTGGGGCCTTCCCTTTCTTCTTATGGGTCTGTGGCAATTCAGTAGCCACATCCTTCCCTTTCTCTTTCCCTGTTTTTTCTTCACTAATCTCTTCCTCTGGTGCAGGTGGAGGGTTAGGGTTGATGTATCGATCGGAACGGGTGATCCGATCGACTTCTCTTTCAGTGGAAGTGATGGTGGAATCATGGTACATGGGTAGAAATTGGTAAGGTGGAGGCACAGCGGAGTAGGTTGGGTCAAGGTGAAGGTGGTGTAGGTTAAGGGTGGGTGGTTCTAGTAGGAAGTCCACAGGCTCATTGAATGGGTTCATCATGTCGAAGATGTTCAATGGGGGTGAATCTGGGACAGGTGGAGGGTAGAAAGGCTCTGGTTCAGGAAAGTTGAAATGCACCAGAGGGAACCCCATGAAGGTTTCTTCATTCTCTTCTCCATTAATTACGCATACTTGCTGCTTTACTATCTCTTCTTGGAGGCATATCCTGACAGTTTGCCCCGGTCGCCCAATCAACATAGAGGGGTCAAACTGTAGTTCACTGCCTTGATCACTGGTGATCTGATGTACTGTTCCACTGCCAGAAGCCTTATTATGGTCTGGGAGGGGGTTAGTGGCTGTACCAGTAGGAGGAGTAGGTGCTGCTGGTGCTGGGGGATCTACAGAGATCTTCTTGCTATCTATCAGATCCTGTATATCATGCCTTAAGTCCCAGCATCGATTAGTTGAATGCCCGGGAGCTCCAGAATGGTATTCACATCTTTCTGCCGCATTATAGTTTCGTGAATTTACCATTCGAGGATTTGGAGGCTTGATCTGTAAGTACCCCTTCTTTAGCAGTGTAGCCAATAGTTCTACAGGTGCATAAGGCAGCGGGGTAAAAACCCGCTTCATTCTTGCCTCTGTTTTTTCTCTGGTTCTTCTCATGGGTTGCCCCTGGCCTTCAGGCCTTTGAGAGATATAGTAAGGCTGTGTTGGCTGTACATAATTAACAGCCTGAGTTTCCTGACTTCTGCCACTTTGTCCTGTCGCAGCCCTTCTCTGTGTAGGGCCTTGGCCACTGCCATCTATCTTTCCAGCCCTGACCGCATCTTCAATTCTGTCTGCCGTCAGAATCAAGTCATTGAAATTGGAAGTACTTTGCCCCAGTAACAAGGAAAAGAATGGCTGTCCAAGTGATGCAATGAACAAGGAGGTCATCTCATGTTCAAGTAGTGGGGGTTGGACTAGGGTCGTCAATTATTTCCATCTTTTGGCATACTCTCGTACAGATTCCTGATTTTTCTTCGTCAGGTGCAATAACCTGAGGAAGAGGCATAGCTTGCGGAGGTGGAGGTGGTACTAACGGAGCTGGGTACACAGGGTATGGTGGTGGAATTTCTGCCTGTGGTGGAGCAATCGGTTGCTGCAGGGTCACCGGGGCAGCTGGGGGAGCCATCCTGAGTTCTCTTAGTTCTGCCATTAACTCTTGAATAATGGTACCCATACTGTCTATCCTCTGTTGCAGGTCAGTCACTGTCTGTGTCTGACTGGACTCTGCCTGAGTTTCCTGTCCTGGCGAGGTCTGTTCTCTTGGTTGCTCCATCTCAAGTTTGCTCCTGGATCTTAACAAGTAAGGGCTTCGAGAAGCAATTTTGGGACCTGGGAAGGGCAATTAGTGGATATTAGTGCAACTTACTTTAAAGGCATAATACATGGTTAATTCATTTGGATTGTTTTGAAAATGATAGGGACTCTTAAGCTTGATCTATTTTAACCGAACGGTTGGGAAAGAGAACCCGATTTAGACTGATCTGTTTTAGCCAAACGGCTGGGGGAGAGAACCCTAAGCTGATCTGTTTTAACCAAATGGTTGGGAAAGAGAACCCGGTTTAGACTGATCTGTTTTAGCCAAAAGGCTGGGGGAGAGAACCCTAAGCTGATATGTTTTAACCAAATGGTTGGGAAAGAGAACCCGGTTTAGATTGATCTGTTTTAGCCAAACGGCTGGGAAAGGGAACCTTAAGCTGATCTGTTTTAACCAAGCGGTTGGGAAAGAGAACCCGGTTTAGAAGGTTGGTTTGAGCTCAGTATCACGAGGTTGGACCATGTTAAGTCTCCGCAGGGGATGAGCTAAACAGCAACATCCAGGTGTACCTCAACCAATTTTTAGTTTAATCTCTGATGGTTTTAGCACCTGACTTCGGCTAGTAGTTCCCGGGCGTGTCTTAGCTAGTCGTTGGTTTAATTACCATTGACTTTGACGCCTCTCAACGGGGAAGGCTATGCTAGGACGATCTTCCACCAATTTTCTGGTTTAATTACCAGTGGCTTCAGTGCCCTAAGAGTTCGGCTAGGGATACCCGAGCGTACCTTAGTTGTTAGCTTAGTTGCTTGACCTTGGTGCCACACAACGGGGTATGCTATGCCAGGACGATACTCTGCCAATTTTCTGGTTTAATTACCAGTGGCTTCAGTGCCCTAAGAGTTCAGCTAGGGATACCTGAGCGTACCTTAGCTAGTCGTTGGCTTAATTACCTTTGACTTTGGCGCTCTTCAACGGGGTATGCTATGCCAGGACGATCTTCTGCCAATTTTCTGGTTTAATTACCAGTGGCATTAGTGCCCCATGGGCCGACCGTGTGATCTTTTTAAATCAGACGGGTGTGATCTGAGCTCAAGGGATAGGGTGTTCTTTATTCAGAACCCTGGGGTTTTAAAACTTAAGTTTGAAACTTGAAGGTTTGAGAGTTGACAAGGACGGGGTGTTCTTTACTCAGAACCCCTGGATTTTAAAGATTCTTTTGGCAAGTTCTTTATTCAGATTGCCTGAAAGTTTTAGAGTTGATGGTAAAAATGGGGTGTTCTTTATTTAGATCCCTTTAGTTTAAAGATTCAAACAATTTGGCGAGTTCCTTACTCAGATCGCCTGAAAATTTTGAATTGGGTGTTCTTTATTCAGAACCCTTTGCTTAAATTTGAAATTGTTAATTTCTGAAGATTTGAAAATTGGGTGTTCTTTATTCAGAACCCCTGGGCTTTAAAGAAAAAAAATTTTGGCGAGTTCCTTATTCAGATCGCCTAAATGGATTGGGGCCAGATTTCTTGAAAAAGGAATTGGGGGGGAATGTCTTAATTGACTTTATTAAATTTATCACCAAATTCTTCATGGAAAAAGAAGTACAATGCCAAAATTCAGAACAAGCAATTACATGATTAAAAAAACAAACAAACCCAGAGTTTAGCTAAGTTGGTCATCATCATAATGAGAGGACACGTCTCGCCTTTTCAAGGCGCGCAGAACTTTATTCCGCAGACGTCGGTCCTCTTTTGCGCGTCTGCGCATGGTGTCAAGCTGTTGCTGAAGGGCCTCATTGGCCTGCTTGTTTTTACGCTCAGAATCCACATATGCACGGTGGATTCGAGAATGAGATTCCCGCAATTCGGCCACCCTATCCCTGTATGTGTCAGGGGGCGGAACTGGGATATCGTCAGAGGTGACGATATGGAGAGGAGGTGGGCTGTCTAGGCCAGTTTCTCGAGCAATCCATTGTTCGTAATTACGAACATCGGATGCAGTGAAAATGTCCTCTTGGAGTATATGCACGTGTTGCCATTCCTTCATCAATTTTTTCTTCAATTCCCATGTAAGTGGGCCAGTTAATCCTCCCGCCTTATCCTTGATCGGTATTCCCTGAGACTTCCCAAACTGTCTCAGAATTCGAACCGGATAGTATGGCATGGCATGGGTTAAGCCTATCAAGGCTAGGAAATGTCTTTTCCTGAAAGCTATGACGGGAGTATATGTTTGGTCAAATGTGCCTCCCCATCTTATATCCGTTTCTCCTTTCAGTTGGAGAAAGTGGTCAAACCAGTCCTCTCTGGAGGGTAAGTCTGGTATAATCTCTCTTCGGGCCATCAATGTGACATTGTCACGGATGTACCCATAACGTGGGCTGATAGGTTCAGCAACCATCAGGTGATCTTGGAGCCAAATGTGTAGGAGAGGAGCGCATCCCTGAAACCTCCTAGTTCCGTTCTTGGTCATGGTCAAGGCATGATATAGCTGAGCAAGGATCAGTGGTGCAATTCAGAATTTCACTTGGAGTTGGTCTACAATTTCCATGAGGGCCAAATTAATGGTGTCTCCCCTAGTAGGAAAGAAAAGCTGTGACAGAACCATGAGGGTGAAGGTGTCCCACCAAACACGGGGTCTTTCCTGCTTCTTGTCCCTTATCTTTTCAGCAAGGAAGGTTTTAGAGACCCGCGTGAATGCTTGGTCACTTCCTAATGTCTGGAATTCTCCTCTTGGTAGGCCAAAGAAAGTACAGGCTTCATTCTTGTAGCTATCTTTGAAACTTGGCCTAGCTGGTTCTCCATGGTCACGGAATCGAAGGAATAGTTCGAATTCCTCAATTGTGGGAGTCAACTCATTAGTTCCAAACCTAAAAAGGGAAAGTTGGGGATCCCAGAAAGGTAGAGCTGCCTGAATCATGTCCCAATTAATGGGCACATTTAACAGGGACAGAGTTTGTCCCATATGGTATTTCTGTTCCCATTTAAGTTGCTCATCTCCTTGCAATTGCCTTGTCCAAGAACGGATCCAAGGGGTATCAAAGGCACACTTCTCTATCCTGGGGAAGCGAACTCTCTCAGTCGAGGATGAAGATGCCATGCCGACTATCTGATTGAAATTCTAAGTCAATTTAGGGTTTTCCACCAAAAACTCTAAATTAGTCTAAGGCATGCAACAGGATATGCAAAAATTAAATCAATGCCTAAGCAGTTTATGCAATCAAGAATCGAATCCAAGCATTATGGGGTTTTAAAGGTTATGTCCTTTAAATGTTTGGAAAATGCATTCAGGTCTTAGCCGGACTTTTCTTTCATCTGCTCTTTCATCTGCCCCAAGTGTCGAACTGAAAACAATATTTACAACTTGCCTTCGAGGGTGAAATAAATATGAAAATAGAATCACCTTTAGGATTGTTGAGAACCCAAAAGGAGGGTACAAATTTGCTACTTGACAGGTGGGCTGAAATCCTATCTCTAGGGTTTTTCTGCCCCTGTTCTGACCCATTTCTGTCTGATCTGGCCGGCTTTCGACTGAACCAAGACCGACTTGAATGCACGGATTAAATCGAGTTAATTTCTTCAAATTAGGGTTAAGACCAACACAGGTGGGGGTTAATGCCCCAGATTAATTTTACCCTTATTTGTTCATTCATGTTCATGCTCACATCAGGGTTTATCAGAAGTAATAGGTGGGGAAGGATACCCAGCCCAAGGCACCTGCCTTTAAGGGTCTGAGCCAAGTACTAGACCCTTCACGTACCATGGCAAGAAACCAATGGCGCTTGAAGAATCCAGAGACCTGGGGAGATGGGTTTACCCTGCTTTCCCCGGCAAGCCACGGGAGCGTAGGGCTAATACCATCCCAAAAGTAAGTTTCTCGATTGAAGAAGGGTGGCTGCTAGAGAGATCTAGTTTTTGGTTAAGAAGAGCATTCACATGTTGTAGACAGCATTCAGTTTGGATCATCCATGCAGATTCCCTCATGCATGTCACCCCATGCAGTTAAAAATTCATTCACGGTGTAGTGAAGTGCTTGTATGTGCAATGGGGTCAAGTGCTGTGTTTATTCGGGTGATTCTCGGATAATGGGCTGATTAAGGGTTCCTTAATGTCAATTTTATAGTGAGAATACAGAACAGTATGCAATACAATGTTTGGGTGGATCCCCAGGTAAGTGGAGGGTCACAGGGAACCGCTTAAATTCCAATTTCCTTAGGCAATTATCTCGTCCTTGTGACAGGATCCCCCAATATTATGTAATTGCATAAGTTCCATAAACCACTAAGGTTGGACAAGAAGTACTTCCTAAATCTGCCTATATCCACCTAGGTTGACTCATTTGATAACCAGGGTCCGACTGGGTTGAGGGTTTCCCCAGCAAAGTCGCCAAGCTGTGCGCACCTAAACCTGGCCTAGATCGTACACCAGGCGCACCTTTGGTGCGTGCCTCGGGTCATTCGGAGTCGCCACTGCCTGAGAGTGCAGGCAGACACGGTTTTGCCCTAATCGGGTCTAAGTCTGGTCTGCGGCTTTTCAGAGTTCTAGCTAAGTCGTCGGTTACGATCCGGGGAAGTCCTAAAGACACCCCGGTCCGCCCCGTCGGTTTGACGGGTCCTTCGGGTCTCCCTGGTTTTTTTTTTGAGTCAAGTTCACCCTTCCTAGACTAGCATGCTGCTTATTGGGTCTGGCGGGGCCCTTTGGAGGTGTGGGTCCCTTTTTATTTGATTTTATCTTCTTACTTATTTAAGTGAAGTGGGTCAGACCCGGGTCCTGTTGGAAGACCCGTGGGTTGCCATGATTGGGCCTAGGGCCCAGCTGGGTTATTGGGTAACCCATTTGGTTATCTTATTTACTTACACATTCCATGGGCTTAGTGGGCTTGAATTTGGCCCATTAGCCAAGAGTTAAGTGACCTTGGACCTGTTTATTGAAAACGGGCCTGGTATGGGCCAGTCAAAAGTGGGCCCCACTAGTGGGCCAAAGGGATCTTAATGGGCCTATCTAGGCCCAAAGTCCAAAAATGGGCTTAATATAGCCCAAGTGGTTTAAGGGAGTGGTTCAAGCCGGCTTAGGCCGGCTCAGGTCCAACCAAACCAAGAAGTTACACTTTTTACATTATTTTCACATTTGCCCGTGTTTTCTCTACGGTCCAACCTGACCGTGAATTAATTACGGTCCTTTTTGTTCGTGAATCGAACACGGTCCAGGCTGGACCGGCCTGAGTTTACGGACGCAATTCAGTTTGTCCGTTTGCTGCCGATTTCAATCTGGATCAGTTCCGTGGCTTTTCTGGGTCTTCTGGTAACCTCCACCGGGCTTCTGCTTTCCTTTCAGGTTCCACATTTCCTTCATTTGACTTATAAAGCCATTTCTTCTCTTTTCATGCTCTTTGTAATCTTGGGCTCACTTCTTCTCTTTTTTCTTCTTTCTCTTGGTCAATCACAGTTATTTTTCAGGATGGAAAGGGGAGATTACAGGGGTGGATCAATTCTAAAAGAAACCAGCCATTATAGCAAAGTGAATTAGTTTTAAAGTGGCTATGTTAATTGGTAGATAGCCTCCTCTCTTTTAATGAAATAACCACTTTAATTTAGCCCTTTCATGTCCTTAAACAAGCAGCAAGATAGGTTAGAAATAGTGAGATAATAAAAAAATATATGAAGACATCAAAAATGATTATGTCATACTTTGTAAAATAAAGAAAATACTTACAATGAAGCTTTTTGTTCTTGTACTTTGTGGTATTTCGAAAAGTTGGGCAGCGCTTCCGCGTCCTCCGAGGAATTCTAGATGGATTTCGGCAGGGGTTTGGTGAGTTGGTTATATTTACAAGATGAAAGAGGGAATTAGGACATGGTTTATGCAAGGTGAGGGGTATTTTAGGAATAAAATAAGTTTGGGCTAAGAGTAGGGTGGTGGAAACTGGGCAGGACTTGGCCGTGGGAAGCACCAGGAGGGAGAGGGGGTAGGCCAGAGAGGGATGGCTTGTTGAAATGGGGGGGGGGGGGAGGCCTCTCTATTTATAGGCAAAATTTTTGTGCCCGTATTTGAAGTACGGGCGTGCCTTGCCCATACTTGAAGTACGGGTGTGCCTCGCCCGTAATTCAAATACGGGCAAAAAAACGCACATTTGCAAATCTCGCGAATCAGCCGTACAGGACGCGTGTCCCGCCGTACGGTGACGCGTGTTTTCTTCGGGAATCTTGCCCGTATTTGAAATACGGGCATGCCCTGCCCGTAATGAGAATACGGTCCAGCACGTTTTTAAAATGTTTGGATTTCAAACCTTTATTCAATTTGGTTTTTTGCAAGATTCTTATTCGATTTTTCGATTATTTTATTAAAAAAGCGAGATTCTCTTTATTAAAATATTATTAAACACATTTATTTTATTTATTTTATTGGTTTATTCCATTTTTGCTGCCTTTTTTGCCACATGGGCAGTTTTTCTGAAACTTCAACTGCTCATAACTTCTTCATCCGGTGTCTGATTTTAGCAAACTTAGTGTGGTTGGAACCGGCTCGGAATCACCTATCCATTGGGATCAAATTTGGCAGTTGAATTGGGGTTGAGCAAAAAAGTCAACTTTTCGCTCCCCAAAAGTTTGACCAGCTCATATCTTTTTCATCTGGACTCTGATTCCAGCAAATTCAGTTGCGTTGGAACCGTGTCGAAATGCTCTTTTCAATGATAAAAAGTTTGATGGCCAAATTATCTTGAATCAAAAAGTCAATTTTTTTGACCCCCTCAGGGTTTGACTAAAAGTTTGACTTTTCATTTTTTGCTATTTTAGGGGTGCAAAAATCAGGTGTATACACCAGCCTTTAAGATTCACCATATCCCTAGGGTCTGCTCGGATCACAACCCCCTTTTGCTAACCAGCCCTCACAGGGCGCCGGCACCTAAAGCCTCTTTTAAATTTCTAAAGATGTGGACCTCTCATCCTCCTTTCCTGGTTACAGTGAAAAATGCCTAGGATATCCCTTTTGAAAGATCTCACCTTTTCACCTTCAGCAAAAAGCTCAAGCACCTAAAAGAAACTCTTAAAAGTTGGAACTGGAACACCTTTGGGGACGTTCACCGGAAACTTGATGCTCTTAAGGAGCAAGTTTGCTCTTTGGAAGAAGTAATGTTGAATGGGGTAAATGATCAATCAATGCATGCCTTAGCTGCAACTAAAAAGGAAGTAGCCGAATGTGTTTTACAGCAGGAATCCCTCTATTGTCAGAAATCCAGAATAAAGTGGCTCAAAGAGGGGGATCGCAACACAAGCTTAATTCACGTTGCTCTTCAAGTCAAAAGACAACATCATGAAGGGGTGACTGAATTTTTGGAAAATTCTCGTGACGAAGCGGTGAATTATTTTACTTCCCTCCTCTCATCTGAGGGTGTGTCTAGGACTACTGAAGCTCTCACCAACATTCCTCACTTGATCACCGATGAAGAAAATGACTCTCTCACATCTCCTCCATCATTGGATGAAATCAAACATGCAGTCTTTTCCTTATGCCCTGATAGCGCTCCTGGCCCGGATGGTTTTACAGGTTGGTTCTTTCAAAGTTGCTGGGAAGTCATCAAGGAAGATTTGTACAAAGCTACTTTGGAATTTTTCCATAGCAGTGTTCTCCCAATCTCCTTTTCTGCTACTCAGGTTGCCCATATTCCTAAGGTCAGTCACCCTTCCAATTTCTCTGACTTTCGCCCCATCAGTCTCTGCAATTTCTCATATAAGGTAATTGCTAAGATTTTGGCCTCAAGGTTATCCCCATTGCTTCAAAAAATTATTTCCCTAGAACAGAATGCTTTTGTCAAAGGCCGCTCCATCTTTGATAGCATTTCAATGGCTCATGAGCTCTGTCAGGATATCAACCGTAAACATGCCGGGGGAAACCTTGTCCTTAAGCTCGACATGACAAAAGCTTTTGACAGAATGGAATGGAGTTTCTTGCTGGAAGTGTGTAAGAGGTTCGGTTTTTCCAACAAATGGTGTTCTCTTATCCTTGCTTGTATTTCCAATGCCTGGTTCAGCATATTAATCAATGGCTCACCAAGTGGTTTCTTCAAATCCCCGAGAGGCCCGCGACAAGGAGACCCACTTTCACCCCTTTTATTTATTATCGCTGAAGAGGTGCTCAATAGAGGTATCTCTTACCTTCTTTCCTCTGGATCTATTGGCATTTACAATTTGGATCGCAATGGAATTGGTATTTCTCACCTCCTTTATGCAGATGACATTTTGATATTTACCAATGGTAAAAAATCCTCTATCAAAAAGTTGCTGGATTTCATTGCAATTTATGAATTAGCATCTGGTAAGCAAGTCAACAGTGCCAAGAGCTCTTTCTTTTCCCCTAAGCATCTGAGTCACGCACGCTTGGACATTCTTGCTACAGTTACTGGCTTTAATCAAAGCCCTTTTCCAACAAAATACTTGGGTGTGCCTTTGTTTGTTGGTCGAGCTTCCCTGGCTCTCTTTGAAGACCTCATCTCCAAAATCCAAAAGAAAATCAGTGGTTGGAAAGCAAAACTACTCTCAGCGGGAGCAAAGGCAACCTTACTTCAAAGTGTCCTCTCGAGCTCTCCCATTCACTCCATGGCCGCTATTCTTGTTCCAAAGATGGTTTTAAAGCATGTGGAATCCATCTTTTCCAACTTCTTTTGGGGTGAAAGTGCTGATTTTGGCCCTAAAAAACATTGGATGGCTTGGAAATCCATCTGCCTTCCCAAAGACGAGGGGGGCCTTGGCATCAGAGCACTTCAGGAAATGATGTCCAGCTTGCATATCAAGATGGGATGGAGACTTCTAACCGATCAGGGCATTTGGGCAAGGTTTATGCGAAGCAAATACTGCAGAAGAGTTCCATTTCAAGATGCTGACTCCAGACTGTGAGACACGGGAAAAATCACCGGAATGATCTCCCCTCCGTCAACACACGGGGCTCATCGTAAAAATGGGAGAGTCGCCACCATTCATGATTTCGGGTGTGAATGGACACCAAAATATTCAAAGATAATCAAAAATAACTAAATGAGCTAAAAGACAAATTCTAGAGTAAAAATAACCCTACTTGAAAGTCAAATCCAGAGATGGGTAAGAGGATTAGATTATGAACGGGGGAAGGTGTTAGGCACCCCCATTCACCCACACAAGGTGGTTGCCAAGTGTTTGTTCATGCAAAAAAAGAAATAAGAAAGCTTGCTTAAAATTATCAAAAACCTTGAAAAAGGAACAAGTGTATGATATATTCACACGAAGATCCAAATGGATTCCAGATCTTCTCTTATGTCAATATCATTTCTGAAATGTCATAAAAGGATAAAAATCCAAGCAAAAGAGTGCACAAAGCCAAGTTGAATCAAATCCGGAAAATTCGGTGAAAAGTAATGCCATTTGTCTTGAAATCATTCAAATCCAATTTTAAATTGAACCAAACCAAATCCATTTGAAAAATTATGGTAAATAATAGTCTCATGCAAAATTTCACCCCATTCCGATTAAAATCCTAGGAGTTATGCTCCTTTAAAGTTGCTGCTGGAGAAAATCAAAAGTGGCAAGTAGGCAAGTTCGGAAAATCACCTAGAAAAATCCACTCCATAAAAATCCATGAAATTTGGTGTGATTGAAGTCTGTATGGCCATCTTTCGAAAAAAAACTAGCCTCATACAAAAATTCACTCGGATGTGCCTTGGGTGGTCTCCCGAACCGGCCTCGAAGATCACAGATTTACCCAGAAAAGTGCCATTGAGCAGTTCTGAGTAAATCTGTTACCAATAATACAAATGGAGTCAAAAAATTATGAAACCAACCGGATTTGAAATTAGACTTATAAAGGAGTGCCCAAAAACAAAAATCACTCGAATCGGATTTAAAACGAACACATGGCGCTCCGTCGAAGTGACAAGTTCTGTATATGAACCTGAACTGTCCAATAAACTTCGACAGAGAGGTGTCAAAAATCCGTTTGATAAAAATTAATGACATTTGGTGGACATAAACTATACAGTCTCACCTTTCCCATGGTTCTAGAATCACTCCAAAATTCATCCGGACGATGAAGTTATGAGTGTCCGAAGTTGGGGTACAGTTGCTATCAAGTTAAGCCCTTTTTGGAGAAAAATAATTCAAAACTGTGACAAAGTATGTGCAATTCGTGTAAGATGAATACAAAACTTTTAAAAATCATTTCAAAACAATCCAGAATTGATTGAGGCCATTTATTTCAGATTTATCACAATAAATGCAATAAACCCGACATATGAGCCTATCCCGCCAAAATCATGTGCTATGTATGTGGAAGTGTGAAAACCATTCCAATAGCATAGCAAAGATATCAAGCATGTATATCAATAAAAATGGGGTTCTAAAAACAACCTAGGGTTCCGTTCCATTATCGTTTCCCTTAGTTCTCTCTCCCCGTTAAACACGGTTCTTCAAGATAATCTTGGGGTACTTTGAATATGAAACGGTTTTCAATCATTCAAAAGGCTTATGCAAGATAAGGTTCTAGTACTAGGGTCAATCCCCAGTCTCGTTTCTCCTAGATCCCGCCTTCACGTTTTACGGCTAGGGGGAGTCTTGAGATACTTTGAGCCAGGGAAGGGTTTTCATACACACAACAAGGCCTTATTCTACAGAAAGGTAGAAGAAGAGATCTAGATCTAGAAATGTAAAAGCAAAAATTAAAGAAGAGGTTTGAGGGTTACCTGGATTCTGGAAGCACTTCCGCAGCGGTTTCCCTCTTCTCTTGGAGCTCTTCTTGGCAGAGATTCTTGGCAAGAATTCAAGGTAAGAGTTAATGGCCATTTGCTTGAGGAGGAGCCTCCTATTTATAGGCAAAGGTTAGGGTTAGGGTTGGTGAGAATGGTAGACACAACATAATGTCTATAGCCCACCAACCTTAACCCTAAGGCTATTTCCGAGATTTCCCTTTATTTAATGAGGGACATGATGGTAAAAGATGAAATCTCTCGGAAAACCCTAATTTTGAGCAAAACTTATGTATCCGGCATATCAGGCCGAATACACAAGTACCCTAATGTATCCGGTATATGATGCTGGATACACTAGAGCCTACTTGTATCCGGTATGTTTCATCGGATACAAATAAGAACACTTGTATCCGGCCTAAGTTGCCGGATACAAGGAAAAAACTCATTTTCTCAAATTCTGTGCTGGCCTTCAAGGAGATAATGATTTTTAGTGATTATTGATCATTTTGATAGTGCAATTTGGGGTGTCTACATAGACACACTTCTTCTAAGGTCTGGAAAGCTATCATTCAAGTTAAGGATCACATCACTTCTAATATGGGATTTATTCTTGGTAGGGGAAATATAAGGTTCTGGAAGGACAACTGGTCTCCTTTTGGCATCCTTGAAGATTATGTTAATGCAGACCTCGTCAACAATCCAGATTTGAATGTTTCCGAATCTTTTGACTCCAATGGTTTTTGGATTAAGCACCAGATCCACCACTCACTCCCTCCTCATATCATTGAATTTCTTGAAGCATTTCGCTTTGGCTTTAGTGATATCGAGGACCAGATGGTTTGGTTGACATCCCCAAGTGGAGTTTGCAAGGTCAAAGACGCTTGGCAGCAGATCAGATTCAGGCAACAATCATCCTCCCTTTTCTCTAATTGCTGGAGGTCTTTTATTCCTTCAAAAGTCTGTGTTTTCCTTTGGAAAGTTATAAGAGGTGCTGTCCCTACTGACGAGAAGATTATGAGGCATGGAATCTAAATGTGCTCAAAATGCCATTGCTGCAGATTTCCTTCCCAAGAGTCCTTTAATCACCTCTTTGCTTTTGGAGAGATTGCTCAGGAGGTTTGGCATGCCTTGGGAAGCTGGTTCCACCTGCCAAATCACCCTCTCTACAGTGCATTGGAGCGTGTTAATTTCTGGTTTAACCAAACTAGGCAGCATGATCAATTCAGTATAATCTCTCAAATCGTTCCTCACTTCATTATTTGGGAGTTATGGAAGGCTCGCTGTAAATCTAGATATGAAAACATCACCATGGTTACGGATACTATTATGCTAAATGTTAAAAGATGGCTGTAGGATGTTTCTCCCCTCTCTAACCCAAAGGTTTCCTGCTCTTTTGAAAAGGCATTTTAGCTTGAACATCTCAACATTTCCATGCCTCTTATCAAAAGGAGAGATCACAAAATGGTTAGATGGCATAAACTTCGGGAGCACCCTTATGTTCTCAACACAGATGGCGCCTCAAAGGGGAACCCGGGTCTAAGCGGTGGCGGTGCCGCTATTAGGCCAGCCAATGGCGATTTCCTTGTTGCTTATTCAGCTTTCTATGGCCATGCCACTAACACTTGGGCCGAAATCCTTGCTCTAAGGGATGGTCTTAGACTGGTGGATAGTTTGGGCATTTAGGATTTATGCATCGAAAGTGACTCCAAGCTCTTGGTCGACAGCTACTACGGCAAGGGAGGCATCCCTTGGCATTAACAACTCGTGTGGAGAGAGATAACAGCTAGAATTTCCACCCACTCTAGAAACTTCAAGCATGTTTACAGAGAAGCCAACCTTGTGGTTGATTCTTTGGCGAATGAGGGCTGTTCCAGACAAAGTAACTGCACGTTTAACTCTGTCTCTACCCTTCCTCCAGCAGTTAAGGTTTCTCTCTTTGATGATAACACAAGATTGTATCAATTTCGGAATTAGCTTTGATGCCATGGTTGTTGGGGCTTGTCATTCTTTTTTGCTTATGTCAGTGATGTTCCATTTTGTTGTCCCTGTCACTGTCTTTTGCTGCTTTGATTCTCCTTGGGTTCAGGTTTTATGTCCCCCCCCCCCCCCCTGTTTTGTTGTATTCTGGGTTTTGCCATTAATCTACAGGTCAAGGTCTGCCTCAACCCTCCTCCTGCCGTTGGAATGCCACTAAGGCTTTTCCTGTCTTAGTGGGCTTTTCCAAAAAAAAAAAAAAAAAGCAAAAGACATGACCAAGGAAATTGCGCGGGGAGTATTAAGTTATGATATATTGATTCCTTTGGATTATCAATTATTTACCTATCAGCTTAAGCTTTTAAATCTATCGGTTATGAGATGGTTTCCTCCACTGCCTTTCATGGTACCATCCATGAAACGCACGGACAGCATGCTCGTGTCAATAGGGACCCCAAAACAGCATGCTCATGTTAGTAGGGGGCATAAGGTACCACCGGTTTCGAGCACTAGAGGAAATGCGTTCATTGGTTATTTACCATATAATTTTTATCTATTAATACTAGTTTTGCCATCCACATGCTTCACACATGGTCAGCCTCCAAACCAATATATTTATCAAGTTACTTAAACTTAACATCTTGGGAGAGTATGCGTTAACATCACTTAGCAAATTAAATTGTAATTGAAAATATAGTAAATTAAACATTCAAAACACAATTGCAAAAAAAGTTAATCAAATTTGGACAAGAATGAAGATAAGAAAGAAAAACATCAATTAATTCCCATTCAAGTATACCTAACCTGATTATGAAGTTTACTTGGTCATATATGGAATAATGTGAAGATAATGATAACTCTCATTTTAGGTAAGATATTTAATGACAACCCCCCACAAACTTGGTAGGGAAAAGGGAAAGCACATACACCGGTCTTTCAAATATCAATCCTTGAAATTATGACAGAGAAAATTAGAAAATATCATGATGAACTTAATTGGTTTTACAGAACCACCAAAACTCTACCACTTCCAAAACTAAAGACAATTACACACACACACTCTTTTGAGTGATTAGAGCTCCAGCAGTAGAACCACCCTCTTAGAATCCCAAAAGGGCAGAAATTCTAAGAAAAGATGAAGAGAAAAGAATATGGAAAGGAAGAGATTCTTCTTGGACAGCTGTGAGACATGGAAAAAAATCACCCGAAGATGATCATCCCTCCGCCAACACACGGGCTCAACGCAAAATTGGGAGAGTCGCCACCATTCAGAATTTCGGGGTGAGAATGGACACCAAAAGATTCAAAAATATGCAAAAATCGCCAAAAGACAAATTCTAGGGTAAAAATAATCCTGCTTGAAAATCAAATCCAGAGATGGGTAAGGGGATTAGATTATGAACGGGGGAAGGTGTTAGACACCCCCATTCACCCACACAAGGTGGTTGCCAAGTGTTTGTTCATGCTAAAAGAAAATAGGAAGCTTGCTAAAAAATATGAAAAGCCTTAAAAAAGGAACAAGTGTATAGGATCCAAATGGATTTTAGATCTTCTCCTATGTCAATATCATTTCTGAAATGTCATAAAAGGATAAAAAATCCAAGCAAAAGAATGTACAAAGCCAAGTTGAATCAAATCCGGAAAATTCGGTGAAAAGTAATGCCATTTGTCTTGAAATCACTCAAATCCAATTTTAAATCAAATCAAACCAAATCCATTTGAAAGATTATGGTAAATAATAGTCTCATGCAAAATTTCAAGTAATTCCGGGTGAAAACCTAGGAGTTATGCTCCTTGAAAGTTGCTGCTGGGGATATTTAAAAGTGATAAGTAGGCAACTTTGGAAAATCACCTAGAAACATCCACTCCATAAAAACCCACGAAATTTGGTGTGATTGAAGTCTGTATGACCATATTTTAAAAGAAACTAGCCTCATACAAAAACTCATTCGGATGTGCCCTGGGTGGTCTCCCGAACAGGCCCCGAAGATCACAGATTTACCCAGAAAAGTACTAATGAGTAGCTCTGAGTAAATCTGTTACCAATAATTCAAATGGAGTCAAAAAATTATGAAACCAACTGGATTTAAAAATAGACTCATAAAAGAGTGACCAGAAACAAAAATCACTCGAATCAGATTTAAAACAAACACATGGCGCTCCGTCGAAGTGACAAGTTCTGTATTTGAACCTGAACTGTCCAATCAACTTCGGCAGAGAGGTGTCAAAAATCTGTTTGATAGAAATTAATGAAATTTGGTGGACATAAACTAGACAGCCTCACCTTTCCCATGGTTCTGGATTCGCTCCAAAATTCATCCGGACGATGAAGTTATGAGCATCCGAAGTAAGGGTACAGGTGCTGTCCAGTTAGGCCCTTTTTGAGTAAAACCAATGCAAAATGTAACAAAGTGTGTGCAATTTGTGCAAGATAAACACAAAACCTTTAAAATTCATCCAAAGACATTCCAGAATCGATTGAGGCCATTTATTTCAGATTTATCACAATAAATGCAATAAACCCAAAATATGAGCCTATCCCGCCAAAATATTGCTATGTATGTGCAAGTGCAAAAAACCATACAATATCATTAGAACAACATAGCATGCATACATATTCATCAAAATAAGGTTCTAAAACAACCTAGGGTTGCGTTCCATTATCGTTTCCCTCTGTTCTCTCTCCCCGTTAAACACGGTTCTTCAAGATAATCAAGGGTACTTTGAATATGAAACGGTTTTCAATCATTCAAAAGGCTTTATGCTACATAGGTTCTAGTACTAGGGTCAATCTCCAGTCTCGTTTCTCCTAGATCCCGCCTCCACGTTTTACGGCTAGGGGGAGTCTCGAGATACTTTGAGCAGGGGAAGGGTTTTCACACACAAAGAAGGCCTTATTCTACAGAAAGGTAGAAGAAAAGATCTAGATCTAGGAATGTAAAAACAGAAAATAAAAGAAAAGTTTGAAGCTTACCTGGGTTCTGGATGCACTTCCGCAGCGGTTTCCCTCTTCTCTTGGAGTTCTTCTTGGCGAGAATTCAAAACAAGAGTTAATTGCCATTTGCTTGAGGAGGAGCCTCCTATTTATAGGCAAAGGATAGGGTTAGGGTTGGTGAGATTGGTAGACACAACTTAATGTCTAGAACCCACCAACCTTAACCTTAAGGTTGTTTCCGAGATTTCCCCTCATTTAATGAGGGATATGATGGTAAAAAGTGATTTCTCTCGGAAAACCCTAATTTTTGAGCAAAACTTATGTATCCGGCATATCAGGCCGGATACACAAGGGCTTTAATGTATCCGGCATATAATGCTGGATACACTAAGGCTTCCTTGTATCCGGCATTTTCCACCGGATACAAAAAGGAATACTTGTATCCGGCTTGAGTTGCCGGATACAAGGAAAAAAGCCTTTTTTCCAAATTTTAACACAGGCAATACTTATTTACATGTAATATCGTTTAAGTAAATGTCCTCGTATTTTTTAATCTCCATTTACTTAAGATTTTACATGTAAATAAGCAAACACCCCCCATTTGAATCCATTAAAAATAGTTCCAGACCCAAATTCTAAGTGAATAAAAAGTCAACTTTCCAGTTCTAGGCAAAATTCCGATTTTTCAGGTCTGGAAAAAAGGTTCAATATGTTAAAACGAAGGTATTCGCCAAGATTTAAAATCTCAAAAAATTCTTTTATGCAATAACATGGCTAAAAACCTGATTACCGGGAAAAATTATCTTGAAATCTGGCTTTAAAAAATATTTCATTTTCTGGGGTCAAAAGTCAACAAAATTCAACCGGAAAAAGTTTGACTTTGCACAAAAGATTGAATTCGGGCCTTTTCCATTTCCGTTTTGGATTCAAATGGGTTAAGTATCTCAAACCCAATGCAAGGAATTGAAAATTCCAATAAAATATTTCTCTCCTTCAAGATTTATCAAAAATCGTGCAATTTTGGGGTGTCTACAACAGCAAGGTAGAAGCTTGGACAGCAAGGATAATATTGAGGGAAAAGAAGATGGTGGGGAGAAAAGGAAGAAGATTGAGAAGGGAAGAAGGATATGAGCAAGGAGAAAATGAATGAAATAAATGAACCCTTAATTAAGACCCATCTTAAATATTCAACCCTTAATCAAGCTTAGCATTAGATTAGCTAAACCAAACAAGAGTTTAAGCCTGCATGATTGACACTTGTCATTGGTAGCTCATACAAGGAGACACTTTGCTAGCCATGCATTGGCATTTGTCGTTGCTAGCTAATGCCAAGAGACACTTTGCTAGCTATGATGCACACTTGTCATGCAAGCTTGTGTCAAGAGACACCTAGCCATGCATTAACATATGTCATGCAAGCTCATGCAAAGTGACACCTCATTTTTAATTAGATGTCATTTCAAGGCCCTTGCATGCAACACCTCATCATCCACTAACAACCAATGACCTCAAAACACATGGCCTCCACTAACACCAAACCAACACTTGCCACCTAACCCACTACTAACACAACTACAAGGCAACACTAAAACATAACATAAAAAGAGAAAAGATGAAGGGCATTAATGTAAAAAAAGAACAAGTAATGCTCTAATAGAGAAGGATAATCTCAGAAATTCAAATGTGAGACACTAGTTGGCTTGAATTCTCTTTTAGTAGAAGGTTATAGATTTTAAAGTGAAGAGGGGGTTTTCTAGCTGACATTTTGTTATAGTTTTGCTACCTATTATCACAGTTATAACCAATTGTATGAAATTGTATGTGATTTGGGCTTAAATTGGCCCTTGCTTTTAAAGTGGGAATGTTTCCACATAGAGCATCCCATGGTTAGTGTTCTTTTAAGTGGGCCTCACATAAAAAGCACTAACACTATGACACTACACATAGAAGCATCCCACTTAAAAAGCAAAGCTCTTCTTTGTTTCTAATTTGTTATTGTATTCCCCTAGCAGTGATTTAAAAGGACTTACCCTAGTATTGATATAAAAGGACTATGGTACAGTGTGTTTGACTACACCTAATTAAGTCATACTTCATCAATGTAATAGCCATCAATATTCGTCATGAGCATTTAATTAATTAATCTCACAAGCTTGACCCCTTTGGTGGTGTGCGGACTTGACCATGACTTTCAATATCATTGGTTAACAAAGTCATAGGCATTAAGATGACTAATATTTTCATAAATAGGACTAACAGGGTGCACATACAGTATGAAGAAAGCGAAAGGATGTAGATAAATGTTAAGGGAAGAGATGGAAGAGAACATTTTGAACCGTTTTACAATTGCTTAAGTCTTCATTGAATTAAGGTCGGTATGACTATTATACCCTTTTAGTAATAAAGCTTAAGACATTTTGAAGAAGTCGAATATAATAGTTATCATGCTTTTCAAGGGGAATTTCCCTTTATTTATAATATAGATTATTATCACAAATTCTAGGAGTTCACATCGTTTGTGATGTGAACATTAGGTGTCTCTTGTGGCTCTAATGATGTGGTGCCAGGAAGACACACATGTAATTGGTGACACGTTCTAAATATGATCTAAACTTCAACAAATACTATCTGCAGGAAAATTAACAAGTTAATGTGGCTAGTTACATCACTTCAAAAAAAAAAAAAAAAAGAAGAAGATATAGCCACACCTAATATAACGGCACTTATATAAAAGTGCCGTAATAAGTGCCTTAATGCGGCATTTCATCTGCAGAAGATAAAGTATTGAGGCATTTTTAAGAAATGTTGTTATAAAATGAGTTATTACAACATTTTATACAAAAATGCCGCTATAAATTAACTTATTACGGCATTTATAGAAAAATGCGGTTTTAAAATTTTTTTATTAATTAAAATACTTATTATGACATTTTAGAGAAATATGCCGCTATAAAATAATTTATTATGGCATTTTGTAGAGTTCTTGCTGTTAAAAATTTAAGTGGGTTTTCCTTGTTGAAAAAACCCTAGCTGTAAGATGCTCCACATGACAGTAACTCAATCAAATTGCATGGATAGTTGTAAAATACAGAAAACGATTTCATCCCATTTTTCATCATTGGTTTAGATAGCATCAACATTTCCTAGTAATCCTTTTCCATATGGCATCCCCAAAATGGCACATCTCTGACCACTTGGAGTCTAGCTAGACTAGACACTATGCTTATTTGGGTTGCCAAAGTGCTAATAAATTAGGCTAAACTTTGTCTATTTTAACTTTGGTTCTTAACATTTAAGAAGGCCTAGGATTGGCCCATTAACCTTGGGCCGAAGTTCACTAAATTATCTTGCCTTTGGCTTGGTTTGTGCTTGCAAAATATTAGCTAAATTCAAGAATGTTATTGCATATGAGCAATTTGGAATCTATAAAATTCATGAGTTGAAAGCTAAAAGGTAAAATTGAAGAACCTATACATCCAATATCTTTCATGATTAAATCATCATCATCATTGTCATCAAAAGCCAGCTCCCACCAAAAGTGGGGTTGGTGACATGAATCTTGTTTCTTCATCCCGTTCTATCAAAAACCATATCTTTCATTTATTTTCATTTTTTAAAGTATTGTTTTATTAATTCCATTTGTCTTTTTAAATCTCCATCTTGATCTCTTAGCACTTCAATATGCATCATCTCACATATTTTTACAAGTGCATCTCAATGTCTCCATTTTATATGTCCAAAGCATAATATTTAATTATAAATATATCTAATTAGTAAAGTATGTTGTGCACGTCTCCAATAAGGAGGCTTAAAGTGACTTAATGAAATCTAATCCTATTGGTGGAGGGATAGACAAATTATGAGTTTCAGTTATGATGGGATAAGTCTTGATTTAGTATAAATAGAAGCCTAGATCCCATCAATCTAGACCATCCAGTAAAATATACTAAATCAGAAACTTCCCATCTGTTTTCCTATTTTCTGTCTCCGTGACGTGCTCTCTCTTCTCTAGACATTGGGGTCTTTGAACGTATGAGTGCAAGCTTGGGATCTAGAAAGCTTCCGTAGATTTTCTTCATCAAACAACATTTATCCTACTGGCCAGAGGTATGTACAGTTGATTAAATTTCTTACAAAGTAATCTAACAAAAACCATCCAATCTTGATTTCAACTTATGAGAGAGTCAAAGTAAGCCGAGCACAAGCATGAACCAAGCTAGCTTATTTTGTCGGCATACCTAATCCTTATAAAAACTTTAAAAAACAAAAAAGGAAAAAATATGAGTAAACCCAATAGAGCTTTGAGTTGGCTCATCAATTATTAAACAGTAGAAATTGTATTATATAATCTCCTCATTTCTAGAAGAAAATGATAGTTCATGGCTAATTATTATTTAAATATAGTGAGAAATGAATAGGTCATATTTTTGACCCTTAACAACCACATGGGTTATGAAATTAAAGAAGAAAATTGACTCCCCTTTTACGTACCTAACCCGAATACCTTTTGTTGTAACCCCTCAAAAGTCCATATAAGCTTCCATCATCAAGTCCTTCCTGCAATAATGTAAGGTTGATATTTTGGTTAAAAGAATCAGAAATTTTTAAAAGAGCCAAAAGAGAAGGAAAATATCATACTTAGAAGATGATTTTGACAACACGCTTCTTCACATATACAATAAATCAACTCAAAGTTGGTAATGTTAAGATTAATTAAAATGCGATTTTCTCATGTGGGATAAAAAGTCTATCGTCAGCATCATCAAAATTAAAGCTAGTTCCCACCAAGTGGGATAAGCGACATGAATCTTGTCCCTCTATCCCATTTTGTCAAAAAATTATACTTTCAGTTAATTTATGTTTTTATAAATCTTGTTTTAATTACTACTCATTCAAGTCTTTACAGAAAACTCAAGAAACATTAAAAATGAACAATATTATATACCTGACAAATATAAGAAACATGCATACTTGGGATTTCGTAGATTAAGATGTTTATATAGATGGACAATCTGGAGGGTTCCCTAGGAGGCCATATCAACTGGAGCTCACGCTGGAAAATTTACTGGTCCAACGGTGAAGGCTGTGTACACGCCATTCACCATTGGACCAACAAATTGGACCAGTGAGGGGCTCCAGTTGATTTCAAGTCGTTCCTTAGAAAAAGGATGGCTTAGATATATAAGTCATATCATTCATCCATTGGCAAAATGATTTTATCATAATAACGAACACTGCTGTGGCTTAAGAGACTACCATTCCCTACACAAGAAAAAAGAAAAAAAGAAAAGAAGGAACAAAAGAAGAAGAAGAAGAAAGAGGATGAAAATATTGACCAAGTAAAAGAAAGGCCCGCTTGATCGTCAAGATGAGAAACATAGGCAACATAAATTAGGTAGGTGACCTAACCAAAATTCTTCTTACCCTTTTTCATCGGGAGTTCATTTCCTCTGTGATAAAAGCGTGTGATGTTTCCTTCAACACTAATTACGTGTGCAACTTGGTTTGATTTGGTCTAGGTCAAATCCAAAACCAAACTATGGTTCTTGATTGTTAACTAAAAATCAATATAAACCAAATTGAGAATTGACCTCTTCAAAGCGAAAACCAAACCAAATTTAAATTAAAAACCAAATTTAAATTACACACACACACACACACACACACACACATATATATATATATATATATATGTTCAATTTAATACAATATAAATTTATCAATCAGGTTTCAATTCTGGTCGGTTTAACTAAAACATTAACCTAAAATAGGGCTAACTTATTTTGGGGACCTGAAATTAAAAGCAACTCCTATCTATACTATTAATAAAGAGAAGAAGGGGGGAATATTCTTAGATTCTTTTTAGATTCTGGCCCCCTTTTTTCCCCACAAATCCCTCTAGAAAACAATAAAACCAATTTGTCATTTCCCAAACGTTAGGAATGTACTCCACGTTCAAACCCAAGCAAAACTGCAAGTTTCTTACCTATCCCCATATTTATTTCCACGTACAAACTAACTTCTTGATTATCTCCACTTTCAAATCATTTTATCATTGAAATGAAAAGTGGGCCTCACAAATTTGCGTGCGTACAGTCCCCTAATGCATTGAAACCCAACCCAAACATTCCTTTTTTTTTTTTGAAAGAAAAAAGACTGAAACAAAAAAGTTCCCAACCATAAACGACCAAAGTCGATCAGTTTACGATTATCAGGTTTGACTGATCAAGCTATTTGGTATCAAAGAAATTAAATGGACCGGGAAATCTATTGTTCCGAGTAAGATCTAAACCCAGGGGCGGCTCAAGGGGGCTTTAGGCAAGGTTATAAAAATGAGGCCTTTTAATTAAAAAAATTTAATATTAAACCATGAATTTATGTGTTGACTTTTTAGATGCAAAATTTCTAATTAAACTTTTGTATTCGAGTTTAGCCAATAAATCATTTTTGATAGATAAAATTGACAAACCGTTAAAGCGATTAGTGCCCCCTATTGGTACTTTTCCTCAATGCATGGATAACGAC
Organism: Buxus sempervirens; assembly: GCA_947561395.2. NCBI lineage: Eukaryota > Viridiplantae > Streptophyta > Magnoliopsida > Buxales > Buxaceae > Buxus > Buxus sempervirens. The sequence continues at coordinate 16,956,781 of OX387190.1, read as the reverse complement.
TCCTTCGCTTTTAACATTAAATGGTCGGAGACCTCTTCTGGTAAATTGGTAACATGCACTTGAATACTGGTCTAAAGGCAAACTCAATAACAATGTCACTTTTTGATTTCATAAGCAAATATGAAGAAAAGATGGGTGTGAGAAGATGAGTCTTTTATTTTTTACAAAGATAAAAACCCTAATCCCCCTTTTCCCTTTTTTAAAACTGAAAGAGAGAGAAAGTAATCGGTTTCTATAAAAATGAGAGAGAGAGAAAGCAATGGGGGGCTTTACTCCTTGGGCAATAGCCTTAGTGAGGGGTGGGATCCACCTAAATTTTTTTTGCCTTAGTGAGGGGGCCTTCATAGTTGGGGGGGCCTTAGGTGGTAGCCTGAGTGGCGTACCCCCTTTGAGCCGCCCCAGTCTAAACCCCAGTCAACCCGCTTCTCTCTTTACCGGAAAAACAGGTTGCCAGTTTCAGGTTGCATTATTAATTGGCGACAGACACAGGCTCTTCAACCTTTCTAGAAGAAGTCAGTAGAGGGGGACGGACCGTTTTTCACTTCTTTGGCAAAGGACTTCTTGACTTGATCATAAACTTGTCATCAACTAACTTGTTAGATCATGTGACCATGACTTTCCAAGAAGGAAAAAAGAAGTATTTTGAAGTGGAACCCACCAGTGGGTCACAATGATCTTGATCAGTGGAAAAATACGGAGTATTTCTATTAGCAGTCATCCTTCTCTTCTAGAAACACTTTCTTGGGGTTTTACTAGAAGAGACAGGAAGGAAAAGATCTCTCTCCTCTCTCTTTCTATCCTATCCTAACTCTTGTAGATTATTTTTTGGAAAAATTGGTTTTCGGTGGTACTTTGTAAATATAATTCAGATTCAGTCATCCAATTCTTTATAATATAACTTTTTTTTCAGATTAATATAAAACAAGTGTTATTTTATTGTCCATAAAAGCTTTATTCCAAAAATGCCATTGTAAATATTTTGTAGTCATGGTTTTGTTGCAAGCGTTTAAAGAAGTTTATAAGTCTTCTAAGATATTTTTAGAAGAATGCTTTTGTGAACCGTAAAATTATACTTGTTGTTAATTATTTTAAAAAATATCATCACTAATTTGTAATTAAGGAGAATTTGATGACTGAATCTGAATTACTTTAAAAAACCAACACTAAAAACCAATTTCCCCTTATTTTTCCTCATAATATAATATCCTGCATTTTCTCTAATAAAAATCGTATGGCTCCACAACAGTGGTAGCTAGCTTTGATTGGTCTTAATATTAATATATCTATATATATATATATATATTTGAACAAAAAGAATATATAGAGATTAATTAAATTTTTTATTTTGAAGAGACCAATCACAGTAGTGTGAAAGGTACAACCGTAGAAGCTTCATTGGAGACAAAACAATACCCTTTCAAGGTTTCAAAATAATACTCATCTCTCATTAGATTTTGTTGTTTATAGCATTTACTACTTTTTTCATCTAAGTGATTGTTAAAGGTTAATTTGAGCTGAATTATTTGTCACATTCTTATTAATTGAAAATTTTTTACCTTCACAAAATTATTTTTACAAAAAATAAATATAATATTTTCCTTGAAAATTTCTAAATTTTAACTTTAAGAAGCAAACAAATAAAAGGGAGTAAAACTTTCAAATTTTAAAAGGAAAAGGAGAAAATTCAAAAAGTTTTTGGTAAATGCAGAGTTTAATTTGACTGCAACTGTCCCTACAATTTGATTGAGATGCTACCATGTCTAGTAGCATCAAACGATTGCAAAGTTTTTGCTTTTGAAATGTAAAAATGCTTTTTTGTTTAATAAAAAACCTTGATCGTGAGATGTTCTACGTGACAGCATCTTAAGGAAATTGTGGGGACAAAATTGTAATAAAATGCAGAAGACATTTTCATAACTTAATTACCAAAACCATAACAATCACTTCCAAATGGAGGCTAGTATTATTCAAAACGTAATATTAGATCTCATCATAATAAGCTAGTTCCCACTGAAGTGGGGAAAATCTAATATTAGATATTTGTAATATTAATAAATCCAGCTTCTCCCCCACTCTGTCACCACTCGTCTTTCTCACCAACTCGGTCAAATTCCTACCAAAAAGATCGAGTCAGTTGGAACTCCGCCTCTTCTCCCTCCACATATAAACACTCTCCTCCCATCTTCTACTCCTTTCAATCCTCTCTCTTTCGCTCTCTCTCCTCTCCTTGTTTCTCTCAAGACAACAAGGCAGAAACATGGGACGTTCTCCTTGCTGTGAGAAAGCCCACACCAACAAAGGAGCATGGACAAAGGAAGAAGACCAGCGCCTCATCAACTACATCAAAGCTCATGGAGAGGGCTGTTGGAGATCTCTCCCCAAAGCTGCAGGTAGGAGGAAGAGAGAGAAAAGCTGATAAATCATATTTAAACAACAATTCGAATTGGGCTTGTTAATTTCCATCCATCTGGGGTCTCTCCTTTCTTCTTTTCTTCTGATTTTGCCTTTCTTTGTTGTATGTTGTTCTAGGCTTGCTTCGATGCGGCAAGAGTTGCAGGCTCAGATGGATTAACTACCTCAGGCCTGACTTAAAGAGAGGAAATTTCACAGATGAAGAAGATGAAGTCATCATCAAACTTCACAGCTTACTCGGAAACAAGTAAGAGAAACCAAACCCCTTTTGTCATCTCATCAATTCTAATAATTAATACCAACAAGTCTCCTCTCGAATTAGGGTTTAGAACTTTATATTACGAACTGAATTGCTTGTGACTCAGTCGATTAAGATTCTATTTTTGGATCATTATAAGCTCAATTAAGATTCTATCTCATTTGGGTATTCTTGCTTCTGATGACTCTCAGATGGTCTCTCATTGCTGGTCGCTTACCTGGAAGAACAGACAATGAGATCAAGAACTACTGGAACACCCATATCAAGCGGAAGCTCCTCGGCCGTGGTCTTGACCCACAAACTCACCGCCCCATCAACACCACCACAAACCCCAGCACCGCCACGGCCACCACCACCACCACCATCAAAGCCACCACGAAGTCTCATCTCGACTTCCGGAATTCACTTTCGCCTACAGTGCCTGAAGCAATGGTGATGGATAACAGTGTGGAATACACCAATAGAAGCGCCAATACTAAAATCAATTTTGTGAGTGATTTGGCTGACGAAGCAACCTGCAAGAGTGACACGACCGAGGAAGAAAAGCTACTTCAACCTAAACATCAACAGCTACAAGAAAAACACTACCCAGAACTCAATCTTGAGCTCTCAATAAGCCTCCCATTTCAATCTGATTCTTCCTCCACCACCACTGCTGAATCAAAGCAGCAACTGTTATCGTTTCAGGTTTTGGAAACCCCACCTCCAATTGTTTCTCAGGCCATCTGTTTGTGTTACCAATTGGGGTTCAAGGGCAACAAAGCTTGTAATTGCGAGTCCATGACAAGTATAACAGCGACAAATGGGATGTATAGATACTGCAGACCATTGGGCATATGAATAAGTCGAGATATAGTGTTTCTGTGGCTTTCTGTAACTTGTAATTCCTCCTCTCTTGCCGTCAAGAGAAGCTAGAAGAGCATATTTTTATTTTCCAGGCATCAAATGCTTCATTTTTTGTTTAGTTTTTATCTACTATGTTTTGATGCATTTAAAGGTTTAAATTGAAAAAAAACGTGAATTGCAAAGTAATGGCTTGAAAAAGAAGTACTTGTTACTGGTGAAATCAGATTTTTTATCATCATGGAAGAAAGTAATTAAGAAGTTTCTTGCATGTTTCAGTTGGGCTGGAAACAGCAGAATTCAAACATTAATCCACTAGAAAGAACAGTCCTGCGAATAGCACATCTTTCAATAACATGTTTTATCAGATTAATGCGTCAAAAATGATTAATTTTAAAGCTCCGATCTTTTGTTGGAAATGTGAGCAGATCGGATCAGTTTGGAGCCCATGTCAAGTGAAATATAACCCAATTACTGGAAATGCAAGAGGGCCTTAAAACCTTAGGATTCAAAGTGTTGATTCCTGTACGTTCAGCTTACACATGGTAAGTGTTGCCCTCATATAATAACTTGTTGATCAAATTCAAATGGTCCAGATTTATCTTTTGATATGTTTAACCTGGTCATTGATGGTGGGTTCTATATGGAAAGGTTGGATCCCTCTCCTATCGACCAACAAAAAATATTATGAACAAGAGAAAAAAGAAGGGAATTTATGAAATAGAGGATTGTGTGAGATTAAAGCTTTGTAAAAAGTTGAGTGCATATACGGCCAGTTTAATCTATTAAAGAAAATTCTTTTGAATATTATAGTATGAGAAGAGAATTTGATCTGTTGTTTTTGATAGGAAGACAGGAGTGATGAGTGAAAGAGAAGGGAACATGTGAGATGTTTTGGGTAGGTAACCAACCTCTACTAAATAAAGGAGTAAAAACAGTTTGTTTGTTGTTAGAGTCAGAAAGTGTCATGTGCAATCCGGCCAGCATGGTTTCCTGCATTAATGGACTTGGCCAGCCAAGCAACCGAGCATACAACAAGAAACCACATTACCAAAAAAAAAAAAAAAATACAACAAGAAACCAACAACAATATCACCTTCGTTTTCCAAACTATAAAACCAAGCAAATCTCAATCTGGTCGATCTCCATTAATTGTAATGTGGAAGATAAGAGAAGAGAAACAAGGAAGGATTCTGCCCATGTTCATGCACATTATTATGCTACACGCGAGTACAGATGGCTAGTGTCTTTTATACTCCAGAGCTTAATACATAGTTTGGGGGTAAGGAAATTATCCCAATATATATATTCTCCCCATGTAATCCGCACCTATCAAAAAAAGAGCTTCTTGATGATGATAGCTTAGAAATGAACGGTGGAGCTACATTTTAAAAGTCAACATGTCTTGTAGTGATTGGTGTTGTGGTACACATCAGCGACATATAGGTATAATAATTCATGCGGCCATAAAAAAAATTTCTATGAATAATTTGGAGGTTGTTTGGTATAACTTTTCAAAGAAGAAAAGTAACTTATCAAATCAATTAATCCAAGCAAAATGCCTTACCTGAATCAATTAACACGGAAAGATGAATCCTATCCCTCTATCCCAATCTATATATCAAAGATAACATGCATCTTTAGTTAGCCTATGAACATTCATATCCTATAAACTTTCATATCCAATATTCTAACATGCTCCATCTATGTTATTTGGGCTTTCGAGTTTTCCTTCCTAGATCTTTCAAGGACAATCCACTCCCTATAGACCCTCTATCTACACCCTTTATATGGACCCTTCACAGGAATATGCCATGTACTCCTTGAAGCATTTAAGAAAATTACATTTACATCATTCAAGGGGCACGTGACGAAATCCTGTGGAGGATCCACATAAGGGGTGTAGATAAAGGATCTACAGGATTTCAATTGTTCCAATGATAGATTCAGCAAGGATTTACAGTGGCTGCGAACCTAATATAATCATCCTTTTTCATTAAGATATTCAATTTTTATTGTTATATTCCAATAATTTGCTATAATATGAATGCAACTAAATGCATTAGTCATTGATAGATCAACCTCTGATTAGATTCTCTCTCCACGTGACCGACCATAATAGAAGATAACGGCGCCTTGCATGCCTTAATTAATTATACCTTAGCTACTTCATTCCTATTAAAAATTTCATTTCCCTCTTTTCTTATTGCACACATGGGACGTCTATAGTACATGAAAAACCTACTATATGTGAATGAATTAATCGCACCTTGGAAAAGATTAAGTGGCTGAAAACATGACATGTATCAATGAAATTTACTTTTGTCTAGCATTAGATATCATAAGTTCCAACAATGGTGCAGCATCATAAACTTTCTATTACTCTTTTCCATCACACCCATTTCATCTAATAACACAAAAAACAACACCAATTATATGGGAACAATTTAAAGAGGGATCAGCTCCACCAACCTAGTCATTAATTAATATTGGAGTCTGAGATGGAAAGAACATGAGGAGACGATACAAGAGCGGTGGTGGCTAGAGGTTGGTAGCTGGATGTGTCCCATAGACAACTACCTCTGCCTCCTCTAATGTCAATAAAATTAAATAAGAAATAAACTTTAATTTGCTGGCTTTTAGTAAGACCAGACAAGAACCCAACCCACCACGCTCTTACCTAACTTCAATGTTAAATTGTCTCTTTATCATTATGATCCATGCAGGCGAAAAAATCAGTTGAAAAGTGCCAATCCGTGTGTAACCCTTGAGAAAGTCTTAGCTCTCAACTGACCAATAGTGTCACTGTGCCGGACCTGGATTTATCCATTAAAATAAACCCAAATCCATGTGTGACCCTTGTAAGTCCAAAACAATGCTAATAACCAGACATAATAATTAAAATGCCATCTAAACATCAATACCCATTATAAACCTCAATTTCAAATCATATAAACCCTTTAAGAATTTAGAATTTTCCAAAAATTATTGAAAAGGGTAACTTTTCCTGGCTATTGCTAAAAACATGCCAAGAAAAGTCTTATGGGCAAAATAAAAACCTCCTTTTTAAGAGTATTTGCGAGATTTTGGGGGGGGGGGGGGGGGGGGGGGGGGGGGGGGGGGGGGGATGGGATGGGATGTTATATGCGCATGTTTTCTTCCCATTTTACCCCCCACGTCAACACATCAAAACACGTCTCTCTCCTCTCTCGGTCAGACGTTCGTACACACTCGTCTATTTGCACAATCGAACACTTGAGAGTGCCCCCGTTTGAAATCTCTTGCGATTTTCTGGCCATTGTCTCCGGTGACCACCGATCGAAGGTGAATAGAACGTTCGTCCGCCCTTGAGGAGCTCTTCGGCGACCCCCATTCGTCAACATGGTCTTATTGGCAACCACCCCATTCCGTTTGGCAACGTCCTCTCCGACCACCATTCGACGCTATCAGGCGACCACCATCCCATCGCAACTCCCATTGAAATAGGGTAAGCAATCTTCTACATTGGGGGTGTAAATTTCGGCATTTTGTCAAAAAAATCTGCCCTAAATTGGACAATCGGAAAGGGGAAGCTTTTTTCATTTGTGCATTTTGTGAGATTTGGATTTGATTTAGAGAATGTCATTATGTTTTTGCCTCTCCCATTTTTCAAGATGTACAATGTATGGATTTAGGTGGTATCTTGTTTTACAAATTTGTGTAACCTCTAATTAACGTGGATGGAAGCGAATGGTCTTCATTTTATAAATGTTTTATGGATGCTTCGGAAGTTTATATCAAAGAATAAAAATGTGATGCATCACTATTCCAATCTTCTTTTGTTGTTTGCTTCATTGTATTTGCAGCAATAATGTATTTTCTTTTCATTTCTTTAATGGATCTGTAGTCATTTTATGAGTTTGTTTTATTGTTTCAATTTGCTCCTATAGTGTAGATGTTGATGGCATGGAATATTAAGAAAAGAGAATCTAACATGGAGTTGTTTTCCTTATAAAACAATGACTGAAAAACATTTAGTCACTAGGAATTTCCATTCCATCTGTGAAAATTTTCCAACTCCAAAGAACAAGTTTCACCAAAATGTGTGAGCTCGTTATCATTTCTGGGAGATGAGATCTTCCTTACAAGTTACGTGAGCTAGTTGCCCCATTGTCCTTTTCCAATCATGCTTCTCATTCCTTCCAATTAACTTGCATCTCATTTATGCGTTATGAGGCTTGCATTAATGCTCATTCTAAAATTTGGTGAGAATGATGGGAGGTTTTATATTATGATTCCTGCTATTGGTTGTTTAACCATACATTTGGCAAAGTATCATTCCATGCTTGTGTTGTTAGAGTTCTTAAAATTTGTGTTATATTTCTCTCTTGTTGGTATGCTCAGTCAATGAGTCTATCATGTTCATAGATTCTTGTACATTGTTGTGAGACATGGAAAAGTCATCTTGGATGACCTCCGTTATCCTCATGCAGGGATCAAAAAGATATAGAGTCGCCACCATCCAAGTTAAGGTGTGAATGGACACCAAAGGGTTCATCTATGCCAAATAGAGCCAAAGTAGCTCTAATACAAGGAAAAAAATCCAGAGATCAGGTAAGGGGAATTAGTTATGAGCGGGGGAAGGTGTTAGGCACCCCCACTCATCCGTCTAAGACGGTTGCCACATGCTTGCTCATGTTAAGGATTGTTTGCTAATCAAAATAGACAAAGGATGCTTACAAGTAAGCAAAATGTAAGTGATTATTCTACATGAGTAGTCCAATGAGTTTAGACTCTCCTCATGGATATATCACTTTAGAACTTCATGAGTGAAGGAAAATCCAAGTAAAATTTGAAGCAATACCAATTCAAGGCAAATCTGGAAAAATCAGATTATGAGAACTTGAAAGCTTCGATTAACCACAAATCACTCAATTTAAATCCAAATCACATGAAACCAAAGCCATTAGAAAGCTGGTATGTAGTAGAGTATACAGTAAAAAATTCAGCTCAATCCGATTTAAAACGAGGGAGAAATGCTCTACTGAAATCTGCTGTTATAACTCAGAAAAAGTGGTGAGTAGACATTTTCAAAACCTTATTCGTGGAGTTTGGCTCCATAACAATCCATGAAAATTTGTATGGATGAAGTATGTGGTGCCACCTTTCCAAAGAGATAAGCCTCATACCAAACTCCATCCAGATGTGGCTTGTGTGCTCTCTTGAACAGGCCTAGACGACCACAGATTAGCTCTAGACTATACCAGCGAGTAGCTCTGAGTCAATCAAGCACACAAGTCACAAATCAGATCAAAATTGACTGAAACTAGTTGAAAATGAAAATAGACTTCTCAAGGAAAACTCAGAAACTGAAATCACTCAAAACGGATTAAAATTGAGAAAATGGTGCACAATCAAAGCGGCAAGTTCAGCAATCTGGACTGAACTGACTTGCCGACTTTGGACAGATGGTGTCAAAAATTGGCTTCATAAAAATGAATGAAAATTTCCAGATACAAAGTAGGCTTTCCCATCTATCACATGTCTTTGGAATCACTCAAAAATTCATCCAGAGGATGAAGTTATAAGCATTCCAAGACAGGCCACAGATGCTGCCCTATTTTGAAGATTTTTGAATAAAAGACCAAAATCGGTGTATGTGTGCATGTGGATTCGGCCAAAACTACATGAAATCATGAAAAACAACTCATGAAGTCCTAGAAATGCATTCTAAGGCCAGAGATCTCAGATTTTCCATATTGAGCATGGAGAATCCAAGATCTAGCCTATTTGATGCAAAACAGTGAAAAAATGTGTGATATTGGTAAAAACACATATCTAGGAGAAAATTAAAATCCATTGCTATTGAGAGCATGGATAATGTTGATTTCTCCAGATGCAAATAGCACAGATAATCAGCATATAGAAATAACATGCAAATCATTTAAAGTTGGTTCTAGCCTAAAGGATCCATTCCATCTTCCTTTTCCCAAGGCTCTCTCTTCATGTTTTACGGCTAGAGAGGATTCCCAGGTACTTTGGAAGAGGTTCGGGGCTTGCAAACAATAACCAAATGGCCTTACACTACAGAAAGGTAGAAGTTGGGATTTGAAAATGTAAAGAGGAAGCTAGAAATGTAAATAGAGTTCTACCTTTGATGGCTTGAGCACTTGAGTAGACAATCCAGTAGAGTTTCTCCTCTTCTTGCAGAGCTTCTAAGCTTCAAATTCCCAGCCATTTGCAAGAGGAAGACCCCTCTATTTATAGGCAAAACCAAGGGTAGAAAAGTCCCAAGGGTATGCCCAAAAATCTCTCTAGATTGTTCCAATTCAAGTTAAAGCCTTGAAATGTTGTAAATCTAGAAGTTTCAGAGGGTGAAATAGGGAGGTCAAGTCCCTGAGAGAGAGGTAATATGCGTAAATAAGGCTCAGAGATCGAATCATTTCGCAAATCCCCGAAATAACCAAAACCGCATACACAGTGCAGTTTTCATAGAACCGTCACTGTATGTGCGGTTTCTATAGAAATTCACCTCAACCGCTCATATAGGGCGGTTTCAATTCAGTTACGCTCGTCATGATTGCTGTCGACGTGGCTCAATGGCCGAAGCTTCTGGAAGCCACGTGGCAGCTCACGCGAGAAGTATTAACATCAACCGTGCTGTGTGTGTGGTCACAACTGCATACACAGGGCGGTTGAGACCAAAATAACAAAAACCACACATATACTGCGGTCAGCACATTTTTGGTTGGTTTTGAGCCTTAACTGCATAGGCCAGGCTTATTTACATGTAATATCGTTTAAGTAAATGTCCTCGTATTTTTTAATCTCCATTTACTTAAGATATTACATATAAATAAGCAAACACACCCCCCCCCCCCATTTGAATCCATTAAAAATATTTCCAGACCCAAATTCCAAGTGAATAAAAAGTCAACTTTCTAGTTCCAGGCTAAATTCCGGTTTTTCAGGTCCGGTAAAAAGATTCAACATGTTGATACAAAGGTATTTATCAAGATTAAAAATCTCAAAAAATTCATTTATGCAATAACATTGCTAAAAACCTGATTACCGGGAAAAATTATCTTCAAATCTTGCTTTAAAAAAGATTTCATTTTCTGGGGTCAAAAGTCAACAAAAATCAACTCGAAAAAGTTTGACTTTGCATAAAAGATTGAATTCGGGCCTTTTCCTTTGCGGCTTTGGATTCGAATGGGTTAAGGATCTCAAACCCAATGCTAAGAATTGAAAATTCCAATAAAATATTTCTCTCCTTCAAGATTTATCAAAAATCATGCACTTTTGGGGTGTCTACAACTGCCCCTCTTTGCTGGAGTTGTAACACAATGAACAGCAAAGAATAGACACAACTCAAAATTGCACGTTTGAAAGACATCTCATCAGTTAAACTTGCTTTGGTCAGACAAATGAATGATAAAAAACATGGATTTGAAGATAGCCAATGAAACCCCTGCTTGAAGTCTGATGGGGTGGTGTCTCTTCCTTATCTCAGATTTCTTGGAGCTCTCGTGGCTATGAAAAGAAATCTGAAACAAGAAAATTTTAAAAAGAAGGTGGAGTTAAAATTGACCTCTGCAAACTCAATTGCTTTTGATGTTTTTCACTTTACAGCTCAACAAAAGGAAGGAAATATTCCATTGAATTTTCCATGATTTGATTTTATTGACTTACTTGGGTGCCATGTGCTGCCCAAACCTGTGCTTGAATATTCTGCAATTTGCTTTTACTTTTTCATCTTTTTGCTCTCTCAATAATGATGTATGTGCCTTTGCTGCCCATAACCTGCTTTAATGCTTTTTAACTGCCCAAGTGTATGCTCTTTTCTTGATTGCTAGATTTTAGAATCATGATCTGTTGATCTAACCTCATACCCTTACTGCCCATGTTCTCTCTTTCATGCATTCTTACTACCAAACTGAATGCCATCTTCATGATTGAAAGATAAGGGCTCTTGTTTGGAGGCATTGCCCAATCTTTAGGATGATACGATTCCTTTCATTGAGGATTCAGAAGCAAAGGAAATTGAGCATGCCCCAGCCTTGATGCTTTGGAAATGCACTTATCTCACAGCAGAGATGAATTTATTTATCTGTTTTTTTTTTTTTTTTTTTTGTATTTTTTCTTCTTCTTCTTCTTTTTTTTTTTTTTTTGCCTTTATAAAAAGAAATCCTTATAAAAGAATGCAAAAGTGCATAAAAAAAATAGGTTTTATACTAGTGGCCTCAGAATTCTCTAATGCTTGCAAAACCAATGTTTTATGAAAAGACAGATGCTCATCATAGGCCAAAATATAATTTTTGCTTTTTTTGTTTTTTTTTTCTTTTGTTTTTGAAAAGAATGATCCAATCACTTATTAGCATATAGTCCAAAAGAATTAAAATCAAGTTGAATAATGAGAAGATTATTTCAAAAAATGAAGAAAGACCAAAATAAGCCTTCGGAACCTTTAGAATCATTCCCATGACCATCGGCTTGTCAATTGATGCTTCAGATATGACAGCTCTTTCAATCTGACCATTTTGCCCCGGTTTGGAAAGACCTTCAACTTGAAAAAGTTGTTTCTTGCATCCATGGTATGAAAACTCCCTCATATTTCATGACAATCATGGACTTCTCTTCTCATATGCCACCATTGGTTTTCTCCTTGCAGATGGTTGATCATTTGCCATGTAGCGCCCTTCCGGGTTTTCCCTACATTTTTTCCATTTTTTTTCTTTTTTTTTCTTTTTTTTTTTTTAATCCTTCATTACCATAAGCTAATGTAGTCATACTTGCCTTAATTCAAAATTTCTTAATCAAAGAGGACTTATGAATGGGACGAAATGTAGGCTTGGTTTTTGTTTAGGGAGAAAAGGGATAAAAGGCTCAAACACCATATGATCAAATGGGTTAACTGAGATTGTAATTCTTAAGGCATTTCTTTCCTTGGAATACAAAATTGCCTCCAGTGTTGAAGTTCTTCTTCCTTTAGAACTTTCACCCCGGTATTGAACTTCTTTTCTTCTCTTTGCAATTTTTATTGCCCCTTTCGGAAGACATTCTCCAAATATCCCATGGCATTTGATGATTTTTTTTTTCATCTTTCTTCTTCTTTTTTATTTTTTCATTTCTTTGCCCCTTTTCTGAAAACATCCTCAAAATTCATTTTGAAATTCAATAGTGCCCTATTCTTCTTTTTTTTCTTTCATTCTTCTTCTTTTATGCCTTAATAAATTTGCCCTAGTGTGGGGTTACAATTCCCAGTTTAGGTTATTTGGAAAAATTTATCAAGCTCAAAGGGTCTAACAAAGGATTTCAAAATTTTTGGGGATATAAGAAAGAAAGGGCTCTTATCATTTTAAGAAAAATTTGAATTTTCAGCCCTAGTAGAGTTGCACTACATGACTGGCTCAGGATTTTATATATATTTTTTTTCTCTTTTTTTTCTATTTTTTTTAATCACTCTAGACACCCCAAAATTGCACGATTTTTGATAAATCTTGAAGGAGAGAAATATTTTATTGGAATTTCCAATTCTTTGCATTGGGTTTGAGATACTTAACCCATTTGAATCCAAAACGGAAAAGGAAAATGCCCTAATTCAATCTTTTGTGCAAAGTCAAACTTTTTCCGGTTGAATTTTGTTGACTTTTGACCCCAGAAAATGAAATATTTTTAAAGCCCAGATTTCAAGATAATTTTTTCCCGGTAATCAGGTTTTTAGCCATGTTTATTGCATAAAAGATTTTTTGAGATTTAAATCTTGACGAATACCAGGGTTTTAACATATTGAACCTTTTTTCCAGACCTGAAAAATCGGAATTTTGCCTAGGAACTGGAAAGTTGACTTTTTATTCACTGGAATTTGGGTCTGGAACTATTTTTAATGGATTCAAATGGGGGGGGTGTTTGCTTATTTACATGTAATATCTTAAGTAAATGGAGATTAAAAAATACGAGGACATTTACTTAAACGATATTACATGTAAATAAGTATTGCCTGTGTTAAAATTCGAAAAAAAGGCTTCTTTCCTTGTATCCGGCAACTCAGGCCGGATACAAGTGTCCTTTGTATCCGGTGGACAATGCCGGATACAAGTAGACCTCAGTGTATCCGGCATCCTAGACCGGATACATTAAGGTATTTGTGTATCCGGCCTGACATGCCGGATACGCTAGTTTTGCTCAAAATTAGTGTTTTCCGAGAGCTTTTCACTTTTACCATCATATCCCTCATTAAATGAGGGGAAATCTCGGAAATAGCCTTAGGGTTAAGGTTGGTGGGCTATAGACATTATGTTGTGTCTACCATTCTCACCAACCCTAACCCTAACCTTTGCCTATAAATAGGAGACTCCTCCTTAAGCAAAAGGCACACAATTCTTGTTTTGAATTCTCGCAAAGAAGAACTCCAAGAGAAGAAGACAACCGCTGTGGAATCGCCTCCAGCTCTCAGGTAAGCCTCAACTTTTCTTTTTATTTTCTGTCTTTACATTCCTAGATCTAGATCTCTTCTTCTACCTTTCTGTAGTGTAAAGCCTTGTTTGTATGTGTGGAAATCCTTCCCCGGCTCAAAGTATCTCAAGACTCACCTAGCCGTAAAACGTGAAGGCGGATCTAGGAGAAACGAGACTGGGGATTGACCCTAGTGCTAGAACCTATGTAGCATAAGGCCTTTTTGATTGATTGTAAACCGTTCCATATTCAAAGTACCCTTGATTATCTTAAAGAGAACAGAGGGAAACGATAATGGAACGGAACCCTAGGCTATGCTAGAACCTATTTTGTTGAATCTATATGCATGTTGTATTGATCTTGTTTGGGTTTTTACACTTGCACATACATATCACTATTTTGGCGGGATAGGTTCATATTTGGGGTTTATTGCATTTATTGTGATAAAACTCAAATAAATGGCCTCAGTCAAATTCTGGAGTGTTTTTAAATGCTTTTCAAAGGTTTTGGATTCATCTCACACGAATCACACACTTTTTGTCAATTTTCGGATTTGGTTTTCTTCAAAAGTGGCTTAGCTTGACAGCACCTGTACCCTTACTTCGGATGCCCATAACTTCATCATCCGGATGAATTTTGGGGTGATTCCAGAACCATGGGAAAGGTGAGGCTGTCTAGTTTATGTCCACCAAATTTCATGAATTTCTATCTAGCCGATTTTTGACACCTCTCTGTCGAAGTTAAGTGGACAATTCAGGTCCAAGTACAGAACTTGTCACTTCGACGGACCGCCATGTGTTCGTTTTAAGTCCGATTCGAGTGATTTTTGTTTCTAAGTACTCCTTTATGAGTCTATTTTCAAATCCAGTTGGTTTCATAATTTTTGGATTCCATTTGAATTATTGGTAGCCGATTTACTCAGAACTGCTCATTTGCATTTTTCTGGGTAAATCTGTGATCTTCGGGGCCTGTTCGGGAGACCACCCAAGGCACGTCCGAAGGGATTTTTGTATGAGGCTAGTTTCTCGGGAAATATGGCCATACAGACTTCAATCACACCAAATTTCACGGATTTATATGCAGTGGATTTTTCTAGACAATTTTCCAAAGTTGCCCACTTACCACTTTTGAAAATCCCCAACAGCAACTTCAAAGGAGCATAACTCCTAGATTGTTCATCGGAATGAAGTAAAATTTTGCATGAGACTCTTATTTACCCTAATCTTTCAAATGGATTTGGTTTGATTCAATTCAGAATTGGATTTGAATGATTTTAAGGCAAATGGCGTCCTTTTTACCAAAATTCCCGGATTTGCCTCAACTTGGTTTTGGCCACTTTTACTTTGATTTCCATCTTTTGAAATACTCCAGAAGTCATATTGACATAAGTGAGGATCTAAAATCCATTTAGATCTTCATGTGAAAATATCATACATTGTTCCTTTTTCAAGGCTTTTTCATTATTTTTAGCAAGCTTCTTATTTTCTTTTTAGCATGAACATACACTTGGCAACCACTTCGTGTGGATGAATGGGGGTGCCTAACACCTTCCCCCGTTCATAATCTAATCCCCTTACCCATCTCTGGATTTGATTTTCAAGTAGGGTTATTTTTATCCTAGAATGTTTCTTTTGGAAATTTTTGCTTATTTGTGAACTCTTTGGTGTCCATTCTCACCCCAAAATCATGAATGGTGGCGACTCTCCCAATTTTTGCGTTGAGCCCGTGTGTTGACGGAGGGATGATCACACCGGTGATTTTTTTCCCATGTCTCACAATCACCACTACCTGTCGAGATAAAATTTCGACCATAAAACATCCTTCTCACCGGATCAGCCTCTTGAATCAAGCCTCATTTTCATTAGACTTTGTAGCTGATTCGTAATTCATATCTCAACAAAGAAATCCAATCTTTCCATATTTTCCAATGCAGAGTGCAAACTTGGATTCATCTTCAGAGTCAAAAATGCAAAAACTTTTTCTTTCAATATCTTCTCCTTTGGCTTCTCCTTGACGAGCAAATGATGCAATCTTCTCTGAATCCATACGAAATAAATTTCCGTACTTGCTGCTTTCAAGTGAAAACTACGGGTCATCTTTGATTCCAAAGTCCATAAGATTGGTCATTTCAAAATTTTGCAAAATATTCTTCTCATGACACTTAAAAAGATTTAAATTTTCATTTAGAGTGTCGTTTTCTTCGATTTTGGTCTCGAAATTGAGCCCAATGTCAAAGTTATATTCAACTTCAAGAAATTTAATGGGAGATATGACTCATAAGTAAAAAAGGACCTTGTTGAAAACCTTTTTTTTTTCTATAAAAATGCTCAAGGGAAAAATCTTCTTTTTTTTTTTTTTTTTTTTCCAAGAGCCTTTATTGAAATCACTTCCTGAGAACAAGGCTCCTTAGGATCCTCAGGAAATGTGCATTCTTTTTATGAGGGTTTCTTTTCAGAGAACGTGGGAATTCGAAAATTGCCCCTGTTCTTAAAGGCAAAAGTTGATTTTTCTCCATTTTTGCAAAAATTTCCATCTTCTGTTAGTTGAGGCAAGAATTCCTTTCTTTGATCAGCAATTGTCTTCATATTTAGGGCATCATGCTCAGCCCTTGGAAGAAGTGACGTTACTTGATCTGGAACTTGAAGGACTGCCCAATCAATGAAAGGCATCTTTCTTTCTGCTTCTTCTTTTTCCTCATTCTCTGCCATTGCAAAGAATGCCTCGGCTCCTTCTGTGAAATCTTGTTGCTCTCGTGGGAGTGGCTCAGGCTCACCCGCGGCTTTGGGCAAAGAAGGTGGTTTGGAGGCATTGATTTAGGCCATGAAGGATGCGACTCGAACTAGAGCGGAGTCAATGTCCTCAGCAATCTTGCCATTTATTTTCCTTCAAGGAATGACACTGATCTGTTCCTCTACCTCTTCTTTGTCAAAATAGACCTTAACGGACGTCCCTATAAGCGCAATCAGCTGCGAGGGATCAAAAGTCCTAAGTCCAGAAGAGATGGCCCCCACGAAATTGGAGGGGCCCGCCCCATTGTGCTGGGGTAGAGGATTCTGACCAATGTCAGTCTCGGAGGGAGAGGGAGCAACCGTGTTAAACTGCAGGGTCTTCTGATCGATCAAATCTTGGATGGCATGTTTTAAAGGCCAACACTTGTCTGTAGGGTGTCCTGGTGCACCCATATGGTAATCACAAGTGGTGGAGGGATCAAAATTCTTTCCCTTTGAAGCATTAGGATATGGTTCTTTCAGAGTAAGATACCATGCGTTTAACAGGGTTGGCAAAAGCTGGGATGGAGTCACGGGAAGAGGGGAAAAGACCCTGTTCCTTCTGGACGCCATCCAAGCGTGTCTCTCCTCTTTCGAAAAGACCTTCCTTTGGTAAGGCATTGCTTGCTGAGGAACATTGACATTGAGAGGGTTTTGATAGGTGGCTTGAGGTGGCTGGACTAGCCTTGTTGGAGGAGCAGAAATGTTGATGTGGAGGGGTTTCTTTGCAGATTGGAACTGTACCATATTCACATCCCCTTCTTTCATTCCTCCATTCCTTCTTGCTCCATTCCCCTTTTTCTGAGCAAAGGAGGCAGATGCATCTGATTGGCCGGTTGCGGTAGAGTAGTCGATGATTCTCCCTGATTTTACTCCATCTTCAATCCGATCGGCCACTTGCACTAAGGCGGCGAAACTGGTGCTAGTCTGACCCACTAGATGATTGTAAAATGGCTGCCCCAGTGTGCTGATAAAGGTGGAGGTCATTTCAGGCTCCATCATTGGCGGCCTTACTTGGGAGGCAGCTTCTCTCCACCTCTTGGCATACTGCCTAACTACCTCTTCCCTTCCTTTGCTCATCTTCATCATATTGTACCGATCTGGCACGATGTCTGAGTTAAAGCGGTATTGAGCTAGAAAGGCATCGGCCAGATCTTTCCACCTCCCAATCTTGCCATGGTCTACAGTCGCAAACCACCTCAAGGCTGCCCTAGTCAGGCTCCTCTGGAATAGTTGGATCAAAATGCCGTCATCCCGGCCAAATTGGCACAATGCCCCACAGTAGAGCTTCAGATGGCTCATTGGGCAGCCAGTGCCATCGTATTTGTCAAAATCCGGGCACTTAAACTTGGTCGGTAGGCATACGTCGGGGTAGAGGCAAAGATCATCAAAATTTGTGCCTCCGAACGTGTTAACCCCCTTGACTTCCCTCAGTTCCTCCTGGAGTGATTCCAGCCTCTCGAAAAATTTCTTCTCCGTTTCCATTCTCAGTCTTTCCTTCTCCTTCTCCTTCTCCTTCTCTTTCTCTTTCTCAGATTCATACTCCTCTTCCCTGATCAAGATAGGCTCAAAGATAGGTTGGTGGAATTCAGGTTGAGGTGGAATGGGTTGTGCTGGTGGTGGAGGTTGGATAGGTTGAGCTGGTGGTGATGCATTGTGGGAAGAAGAGGCTTGGTGAACCTGAGCCTGAGCTTGTGCCTACTGCGCCTGCATCTGGGCTTGGGCTGCTTGGTTAGCCAGTAGATTCTCCAGTAGTTTGGTCATCCCAGCCACTTGCTCCTGCAGTTGAGCAAAGGCTTCAGCAGACACAGTAGATTGTTCTTCAATAGGGTTCATGGTGGCAGATCTTAGTCTCTGAGAGCGCTTGGGAGCAATGGTTGCAGGTAGGAGCCGAAGACCCTTTGGAATAAAAGAAAAGAAACACAATTAGTGCATATTTCAAGTTAAACTCACACACTTTCAAGAATGCATGTATGCATGTTTGGGTGAACATGAGTTTGAATTACAATTTTTTCTTTTGTTTTCTTATTTTAAAACTTTTTCTTATTTTTTTTTGTTTTTGTTTTTGTTTTGGTCGAAATTGACTTTGTGAGGAGAAGTGGTTGGTACAAATGACCATCCAAAAGAATATAGAATTTAAGGGCTTCCAAAAGGTCCCTAAGAATGAGGAATGTCTAAAATTCAGAGGCTTTTAAACAGCCCAAGATATGAGTTCTGAAATTTAAAGGCTTTCAGAAGTCCTATTATTTTTCTAAATTCAGGCTTTAGAAGGCTTATGAGGTGTCTAAAATTCAGAGGCTTTTAGACGGCCCAAGAGATAAATTCTGAAATTTCAGGCTTTCAGAAGTCCTATGAGTTAAGGAATTACGCAAGCTTCCTTAGGCCTACGAATTGGTTTGTACGAAAAAGACCGACCAATGCTGGAATATTCTAGGGCTTCCAACGTCCCACAAAAATGAGATGCCTAAGGTAAAAGCCCTTAGACAAATCACAACTTGGAATTACGCAAGCTTCCAAGGGCTTATGCTTTGGTTGGTATGAAAAAGACCTACCAATGTTGGAATATTTTAGGGCTTCCAACATATCCCCCAAAAAGGATGAAATGCCTAAAATAATGCTTTTGGGCAAATCAAGGCTTGGAATTACGCAAGCTTCTAAGGCTTGATTTCATTAGCTTGATTACTTGCCCAAACTCACTGTTCACCATTGGGTGGCTTCTGGACTGCCCCAAATTGGGCATTTGACACATTAAATGCTTGAAAAGATGCATTTATTCAATGTGACTTGTATAATTGATAAAAAATATACAACACGTATGTACAGAAAAAAGCCTTCTCATGTCTTTAACAGAAGCCAAGAAAATAAATACAAATTTGCCTTCAAGGGAAAGAAATGATTACAACTTCGCCTTCTTAGGCTTGAAAACCAAGATGAAATTCTTAAACTAAAATCAGAAAAAGGAAGCCTTCTGTAGCAGCATCTCTTGGATGTCATTTTCCTTCCATCTTCCTACAAAAATAGGATTATCAGCATTCATACAAAGGAGGGCATACGTTCCCACCAAAATTGGACACCCAATGCATGGAATTTGGACTTTGGGTTGCCTCCTATGGGCATTTGGGTAGAATGACCTCTAAGAAGAGTAAAAACACTCTCTAAGGGCTACACCAATCCTAGGATAACAGCAACTTTCTGGGAAAAACAAAATCCCAACAAATGGACATCATGACCATTACTTTACATGGTATGAAGGCAATCATAAAAACTGAAATTGAAATTACCTTGTTGCCTCATGTTTACCTTCAAAATGGTATCTATATCATACCTTGGATCACCTAAGCCATGCAAAATGGCCTTCCTTCATTACAAACCCTTTTCCCCCATCGCATTTGGTTTACTTTAGTCAAAAATGTGTTTCTCCACCTTCAAGCGTAGGGGTTTTGGGTTTTGGATTATTGGCAACTTAGAGCTCAAGCCTAGTGTATGACCAGAATTCTAGATCCACCATGTCATCACATCATTGGCTCAACGCTTCTAAGGTGAATGTTTTCACTTTCGCTTTCCGAAGTAACGACCTCGTTGCACCAAGCTATACACATTCTTGTTCAACTTCCTATAGGTGATAGGTAGGCTGTGTAAAAAAATAGAAAAGGTGCACAAGTGCATTTGAAAAAGTGGATCACATTCATCACAACGTCCCACCCTTGCAACTCTTTTTCGTAGCCATGCAAGCATAATCAAAATCACCAAGGCATGATATAGAAATCATATATGAGATAATTAAGCACAAGTATTGTGCACGCGTGGGAAACGCGGCACGGGAGAGTTTGGAATCGCCACCGCCTGATGGGGTGCAGGCGGACACCTGGGTGCCTAATCTTGTCTATTAAGGCTCTTGGGTCTGCGGCTTAAGATTCTAAGGTTGGTTCTCGGTTGTGGGCTGGGGAAGTCCGTAGACACCCCAATCCACCCCGTCGGATGACGGGTCCCCGTGGGTTCCCTAACTTGAGTCAGCTTCCTTACTTTGGTTCTCACCCGATTCCTAATCCTGCATGAATTTTTGTTAGGTCTTGGTGGGACCACTTGAGTGGTACGGGTCCCTTTAGTTGATTTTATCTTTGCTTATCTTCAGCTTTCTGAGTCTGATTGGGTGGGCCCCGTTGGAAGGCCCAACCGGTGTCCTGGATGGGCTTGAGTTGGCCCGTGTGCCCTTGGTGGGCCTCTTTCTAACCCTAGGAGGCCTTGTGGGCTTGGGTTAGTGTATGGATTTTACATTAGGTTTCAAGTTTGAATATTAAGTGGTTTTCATGCAAGTGGTGGGTCGGATTGGTTTGTGGGGCCCCTTAGGTGGGCCCGCATGGTGGCCAAGTAGTTCTATGTTATCTTATTTAGTTTTGCCAAAGTGGACTGGTCACTGGGCTTGGGGCCCGTGATCCAGGTTTTGGGCTTGAAAGCCCAGTTCCTTGGAGCTTAGGGCTTGCGCCATAACTCGGTTCGGTTGGCGGGCTTTAGCGGGCCCGACAGGCCCTAACCCATGGTCTCGACCAAACCACATAATTTATACATTCATTCACATCAAGGTTCGGGCGGGCCGCATTCGGTTCGGCCCATCCGATTAGATAGGTTCATTTTACTTAGGTTGTTTAATTAACATGCTTTGGTGTTCATTGGGCTTGGTGGGCCCCGTTGGAAGGCCCACTATTGTACCAAGTTGGACCGGCTGGTCCGAGTCCTGTAGACACCCCAAAATTGCACGATTTTTGATAAATCTTGAAGGAGAGAAATATTTAATTGGAATTTTCAATTCTTTGCATTGGGTTTGAGATACTTAACCCATTTGACTCCAAAGCCGTAAAGGAAAAGACCCAAATTCTATCTTTTGTGCAAAGTCAAACTTTTTCCAGTTGAGTTTTGTTGACTTTTGACCCCAGAAAATGAAATATTTTTTAAAGTAAGATTTCAAGATAATTTTTCCCGGTAATCAGGTTTTAGCAATGTTATTGCATAAATGAATTTTTTGAGATTTTAAATCTTGACGAATACCATGGTTTTAACATATTGAACCTTTTTTCCAGACCTGAAAAATCGGAATTTTGCCTAGAACTGGAAAGATGACTTTTTATTCACTTGGAATTTGGGTCTGGAACTATTTTTAATGGATTCAAATGGGGGGGGGGGGGGTTTGCTTATTTACATGTAATATCTTAAGTAAATGGAGATTAAAAAATACGAGGACATTTACTTAAACGATATTACATGTAAATAAGTATTGCCTGTGTTAAAATTCGAAAAAAAGGCTTTTTTCCTTGTATCCGGCAACTCAGGCCGGATACAAGTGTCCTTCTTTGTATCCGGTGGAAAATGCCGGATACAAGTAGACCTCAGTGTATCCGGCATCATAGACCGGATACATTAAGGTACTTGTGTATCCGGCCTGACATGCCGGATACACTAGTTTTGCTCAAAATTAGGGTTTTCCGAGAGAAATCACTTTTTACCATCATATCCCTCATTAAATGAGGGTAAATCTCGGAAACAGCCCTAGGGTTAAGGTTGGTGGGCTCTAGACATTAAGTTGTGTCTACCATCAACCCTAGCCTTTGCCTATAAATAGGAGGCTCCTCCTCAAGCAAATGGCAATCAACTCTTGTTTTGAATTCTCGCCAAGAAGAACTCCAAGAGAAGAAGAAAACCGCTGTGGGATCGCATCCAAAACCCAGGTAAGCCTCAAACTTTTCTTTTATTCTCTGTCTTTACATTCCTAGATCTAGATCTATTATTCTACCTTTCTGTAGAATAAGGCCTTCTTTGTATGTGAAAACCCTTCCCCGGGTCAAAGTATCTCGAGACTCCCCCTAGCCGTAAAACGTGGAGGCGGGATCTAGGAGAAACGAGACCGGGGATTGACCCTAGCATTAGAACCTATGTAGCATAAAGCCTTTGATTGATTGTAAACCGTTTCATATTCAAAGTACCCTTGATTATCTTGAAGAACCGTGTTTAACGGGGAAAGAGAACAGAGGGAAACGATAATGGAACGGAACCCTAGGCTGTTCTTAGAACCTTATTTTGATGAATATGTATGCATGCTATTGATCTTGTTCGGGTTTTCACACTTGCACATACATATCACTATTTTGGCAGGATAGGCTCATTTTTGGGTTTATTGCATTTATTGTGATAAATCTAAAATAAATGGCCTCAATCAATTCTGGAATTTCTTTAGATGATTTTTAAAGTATTTGTGTTCATCTTGCACGGATCACACATTTTTATCACTTTTCGAATTTGGTTTTCTTCAAAAAATGGCTTAGCTTGACAGCAACTGTACCCTTACTTCGGACGCTCATAACTTCATCGTCCGGATGAATTTTGGAGCGATTCCAGAACCATGGGAAAGGTGAAGCTGTCTAGTTTATGTCCACCAAATTTCATAAATTTCTATCGAACTGAGTTTTGACACCTCTCTGTCGAAGTTGATTGGACAGCTCAGGTTCGAATACAGAACTTGTCACTTCGACGGAGCGCCATGTGTTCGCTTTAAGTCCGATTCGAATGATTTTTGTTTTTGGGCACTACTTTATGAGTATATTTTCAAATCCAGTTGGTTTCATAATTTTTTGACTCCATTTGAATTATTGGTAGCCGATTTACTCAGAACTGCTCAATGTCATTTTTCTGGGTAAATCTGTGATCTTCGGGGCCTGTTCGGGAGACCACCCAAGGCACATCCGAAGGGATTTTTGTATGAGGCTAGTTTCTTTTGAAAGATGGCCATACATACTTCAATCACACCAATTTTCGTGGGTTTTTATGGAGTGGACTTTTCTATGCAATTTCCCAAAGTTGCCCACTTATGACTTTTTGATTATCCCCAACAACAACTTTAAAGGAGCGTAACTCCTAGGATTTTTATCGGAATGAAGTGAAATTTTGCATGAGACCCTTATTTACTATAATCTTTGAAATGGATTTGGTTTGATTTGATTTAAAATTGTATTTGAATGATTTCAAGACAAATGGCATTACTTTTCACCGAATTTTCCAGATTTGATTCAACTTGGTTTTTGAATAACTTGTGCTTTGATTTATATCTTTTTGAGATATCCCAGAAATGATATTGACATAAGAGAGGATCTAGAATCCATTTAGATCTTCGTGTGAAAATATCATACATTGGTCATTTTTCAAGGTTTTCTATGATTTTAGCAAGCTTTCTTATTTTTGCATGAACATACACTTGGCTACCACTTCGTGTGGATGAATGGGGGTGCCTAACACCTTCCCCCGTTCATAATCTAATCCCCTTACCCATCTCTGGATTTGATTTTCAAGTAGGGTTATTTTTATCCTAGAATGTTTCTTTTCTCTTTTTTTGCTTATTTTCGATTTTTTGGTGTCCATTCACACCCTATAATTCTGAATGGTGGCGACTCTCCCATTTTTGCGTTGAGCCCGTGTGTTGACGGAGGGATGATCATCTTCGGGTGAATTTTTCCATGTCTCACAACTGGCGACTCTGCTGGGGACTTGTGGATTTAGGCTTTTTTTTTGTATATTCATGCTTTTTCTTTACTTTTTGAATGCTTGCTATTTTGTTTACTTTATTTGTGTATATTCTTGTATTTCAAATCAGATTAGGATGCTTTTGAATTTTATATGGATCAAGTCATATATGTTTTGCTTGATGTTGCCTAAAGATTGATTTAGGAGAAGCTTATCTTGAAGCATGATTTTGATGCATTTGGTGATAACATGCTCTAATTTGGATTTTGAATACCATAGTTTGAACATGAGAATTAGAAGCATGAAATCTAGGAGTTCAGAATTTTTTGGTATTCAAACATGATTCCCATAAAGCATGCTTTTTTGTGCTTAAAAATTTTTTTTGTTATGCCCATGCCTTTGATTTGGGGTATAGGGGGATTTGATTTGAGCATGAAAACCAAGAGCATGAAATCTGGAATTTTAGTGCACATTGTAGATTTTTTTAGCATGTTCAGCAATATACCATGTCAAGTAGTTGCTAAACTTTTAGGCATTAATTTGGGGTATAAGGGAGGCACTTTTGAGCATGAAAATTCTGGAAATTTCAGTGCATATTTGGGGGTTTTCAAGCATGTTTAAATCATCAAAACCTTTCTTGTATCATGTCAAGTAGTGCTAAAATTTTAGGCTCCAATTTGGGTAGAAATGGTACACTTTGAGCATGAAAAAGAGCATGAAAATCTGGAATTTTAGGGAATGCTTTTGGGTTTCAAGCATACTTCCATGGTTTAATTATTGTTTGCACAAATAACATGTTTGTATACCACTTTTTGGGCATGTAATATTTTTGTGCATATTTGGTGCTTTGGTGCTCTTGCTTGCTTGTATTTAGCTTCATTATTTTGTCATATGTACCTTGGCTTGAAATTGAATGCATGGCTACGAAAAAGAGTGGCAAGGGGCTGGGACGTTGTGAATGTTACCTTAATTTCAAATACACTTTGCACAACCTACCCTTTTACCTATAGGAAGTTGAACCATGAATGTGGGTAGCTTGGCGCACCGAGGTCGTGACTTCGGAAAGCGAAAGTGAAAACATTCACCTTAGAATTTGAGTCAATGATGTGATGACAATGGGATCTGTGATTCGATTCCGGGCATCACTAGACTTGAGTTCTAAGTTGCAAATTAAGCCAAAACCCAAAAATCATACGCTTGAAGGTGGAGAAACACGTTTTCAGATAAAAGCACACAATTGCGTTTGGGGAATTGGGTGTAAATGTGGGAAGGCCGTTTGCATGTTTTACAGGCCAAGGTATAATGTGAATACCATATTGAATGAAGGTAATACAAGGTGGCAAGGTAAAGCCATGTTCTTTCCTGAATTTGGGGAATTTTGCAAGTATGATGTCCAAGCCCAATTTGGGGCAAGTTTTGAAGGTCAAGATAATGTGAACATCAAGTGGGAATTAAAAAAAAACCTAATCTGGTGAAAAAATGAGTCAAAAATGGCCATTTCAGCATTAACCGACAACTCAAGCCGGTTAAGAAGAACTTTGTTCATATCCGGTATATATCACCAGATACAAAGGCTTATACATGTATCCGGTCATTGTGGCCGGATACAGTAAGACATGTCCTTATCCGGCCATTAATACCGGATACATGCAGAAAGTGAATAAATTGGCTTTTTCAGGCCGAATTTTCAGAATAAAATGCCTAAACACTGTGGATAATCCTTAAGCACCCTAAAGAAAATATAAAAATGTCAAAAAAAAAATAAAAAATAAAAATAAATAAAAAATATATATTCCTTTAAGATTAAACCTAAGGTTGAAACTCAAAGAACAAGCTAAGGTGTCATATTTTTTTATACCAATTCAATTCAAACATGTGTCAATCAAGCTTTGGAACATGAAAATCTTCCAAATTTCAAAAAATAAAAACCTTGGTTGGTCTCCTTTTTACCAATCAAGTCCAAAAAAAAGTGGGACCTCTGGAAGCCCTAGAATATTCCATGAACCCTTGATTGGTCTCCTTTTTACCAATCAAATCAAATCAAAAATTGGGACCTTTGGAAGCCCTAGAATATTCCATAAAAACCCTTGGTTGGTCTCCTTTTTACCAATCAAGTCCAAAAAAGTGGGACCTCTGGAAGCCCTAGAATATTCCATGAAACCCTTGGTTGGTCTTTTTCGTACCAATCAAATCAAATTTTTTTTGGGACCCTTGGAAGCCCTAGAATATTCCAACACAAAAACAAAACAAAAAAAAACAACAAAAAAAACACAAAAAAAACAAACAAAAAAAAATAATAAAATAAAATATTCTTTCAGGATTTAACCTAATTTTGAAAATCAAAGAGGGAACCAAGGTGTCATATTTTTTGATACCAATTCAACTCAAACATATTTCAATCAAGCTTTTGCATTTGAAAACTGAGAAAATTCAGAAGAGAGAAACCTTTGGATGGTTATTTTTATCAATCAAAGTCAATTTTTTTTGGGACCTTTGGAAGCCTCAGAATATTCCAAGAACCTTTGTTTGGTCACGAGTACCACTCAAAGTCAAATCTTTTTAGGACATTTGGAAGCCTCAGAATATTCCAAGAACCTTTGTTTGGTCACGAGAACTACTCAAAGTCAATTTTTTTTAGGACCTTTGGAAGCCTCAGAATATTCTAAAAACCTTTGTTTGGTCACGAGTACCACTCAAAGTCAAATCTTTTTAGGACATTTGCAAGCCTCAGAATATTCCAAGAACCTTTTTTTGATCACGAGAACCACTCAAAGTCAATTTTTTTAGGACCTTTGGAAGCCTAAGAATATTCCAAAAACCTTTGTTTGGTCACGAGAACCACTCAAAGTCAATTTTTTTTAGGACCTTTGGAAGCCTCAGAATATTCCAAAAACCTTTGTTTGGTCACGAATACCACTCAAAGTCAAATCTTTTTAGGACATTTGGAAGCCTCAGAATATTCCAAAAACCTTTGTTTGGTCACGAGAACCACTCAAAGTGAATTTTTTTTAGGACCTTTGGAAGCCTCAGAATATTCCAAGAACCTTTGTTTGGTCACGAGTACAACTCAAAGTCAAATCTTTTTAGGACATTTGGAAGCCTCAGAATATTCCAAGAACCTTTGTTTGGTCATGAGAACCACTCAAAGTCAATTTTTTTTAGGACCTTTGGAAGCCTCAGAATATTCCAAAAACCTTTGTTTGGTCACGAGTACCACTCAAAGTCAAATCTTTTTAGGACCTTTGGAAGCCTCAGAATATTCCAAAAACCTTTGTTTGGTCACGAGTACCACTCAAAGTCAAATCTTTTTAGGACATTTGGAAGCCTCAGAATATTCCAAGCAAAAAATAAATAAATAAATAAATAAAATAAAAAAATAAAAAAAAAAACAAAAAAAATCTGGACTGGTGTTCACCTGAGCTACTTGTCTACATTTATAGGGGTGGGTTTCAAATTAAATGGAAGCTGACTTGTGTCTTTGTTTTTCTTACCCAGGTACATTTATTTGCAACCATTGCTCCCGTGACCAGATCTAAAGCAAGATCAATGAATACTGAAGAGAACCAAGCCCAAGCCACCGTACCCGCTCAAGATTTTGCTCAGCTGCAGGAGCAAGTGGCCGGTCTGGCCAAGATGCTGGGAGACTTACTGGCGGCTCAGGCCCAGGCCCAAAATCAAGCCTCTACTTCCCATCAGGCACCACCACCTCAGGCCTACATGCCGCCTCCGGCTCAACCCATACCGGAGCCTATTTCTGAACCAGTCCCTAAACCCATTCTGATCAGGGAAACTACAGCAGAATCTGAGAAAGAGCTGGAAAAGGAAAAGGCCAGAGATGAGATGGAAAAGAAGATGCTGCTCAGGATAGAAAGGATCCAGGCAAAGCTGAAGGAATTGAAGGGGGGAAACAGCCATGGAGGCACCACCTTCGAAGATCTGTGCATGTATCCTGACGTGTGTCTACCGGCCAAGTTCAGGTGCCCGGACTTCGACAAATTTGATGGCACGGGCTGCCCATTGAGCCACTTAAAATTGTACAGCGGGGCCCTATGCCAATTTGGCCGGGATGACGGCATATTAATCCAACTCTTTCAGAGGAGTTTGACCGGGTCAGCTCTCAGGTGGTTCGCTACAGTGGACCATGGAAGAATCAGGAGGTGGAAGGACTTGGCTGATGCATTCCTGGATCAGTACAAGTTTAACTCTAAGATCGTGCCAGACCGGTACGACATGATAAGGATGAGCAAGGGGAAAGATGAGCCGGTACGGCGGTACGGCAGTACGCCAAGAGGTGGAGAGAGGCCGCCTCCCAGGTCAGGCCACCTATGCAAGAACCGGAGATGATCTCCACATTCATGGGCACACTGGGGCAGCCTTTCTACAACCATTTGGTGGGTCAGATTACCACCAACTTTGCAGCCCTGGTGCAGGTGGCGGACCGGATCGAAGAGGGGGTAAGGTCAGGAAGGCTTATTGACTACTCTACTCTGACTGGGCAGTCTGATTCCTCTGCCTCCATGGCCCAGAAGAAGGGGGCCGGATTCAAGAAGAACGGGGCCCGAAAAGAAGGGGAGGTGAACCTGGTCCAGGCTCCTCCAGCCAAGAAACCACTTCATGTGAACATCTCGGCACCCCAACAGGCCCAGCAGTCTTACCAGACCCCACACAATGTCAACTTCTCTCCCTCCATGCCAGCTAACCCAAGGAGGACTTTTTCCAAGGAAGAGAGGGAGGCCTGGTTCGCAGCAAGAAAGAACCGAGTCTTTACTCCCCTTCCGGTATCTCTTTCCCAATTATTGCCAACCCTGCTGAAAGGGGAATATGTGACCTTGATGGAACCAAGCCCGAATGCCACTAAGGGGAGGAATTTTGATCCGGCAGTCACCTGTGACTTCCACATGGGTGCACCGGGGCATTCTACAGATGCTTGTTGGGTGTTGAAGCACGCGGTCCAGGACTTGTTGGACCAGAAGGCCTTGGTTTTTAACACTGCTGCACCCGCACCGTTCGGGAATAATATTGGGCAGAACCCTCTGCCTTACCACAATGGGGCAGGCCCATCCAACTCCATCACGGCCATATCCACCACGAGAAGGGCCTTTGACCCATCTCAGCTTATAGCACCCGTGGGGACCACAGTCCAGGTCCATTTCTTCCAAGAGGAGGAGGAAGAGGAGATCAACATGGTCTCCCAAAAAAATAATAATCCTGCTGCTGAGGACATAAGCTCCTCTTTAAACCGGGTCTCCTTTCTCATGACCCAGATGAATACTGCAAGGCCTCCATTGGTCTTCAATTGCAGTCCACCCACTTATTCACCATCCAAGCCGTCCAAGGCTCCACTGGTCATTAACCTTGACCCCACCACTGCTTCCATCACTTCTTCTGTCCCCCCAAATTCCAAACTTCAACCCTTGGTTGTAAATGTTCAGCCAGCCCATACTATCCCTAAACCGGCCCATACATCCCGGTCCAAACTCTAGCCATTAGTGGTTAATATCCCAAAACTAGCCTATTCTGAGGCCGCTGTACCATGGAATTACAGCGAGGCAATCACGGCTACGGTTCCAGTGGTTAGAAACCAGAACCTGGAGGATGTGAACCTCATGACGAGGTCGGGGAGATGCGCAGGGGGTGAGGAGAAAGAAAAGGAGACAGAAGCAGAAAAAGAAAAAAAGAAAATAAAAAAAGAAAATAGAAAGGAAAGGCAAAAATAGGAGAAGACACCCCCCAGGGTGCAGAAAATGAGGCAGCAGACCTCATAAAAATCATAAAAAAGTGAATTCAATCTTGTGGATCAGTTGAACAAGGTCCCGGCCCAGATTTCAATACTGGGCCTTTTGCTGAATTCCGAAAAGCACAGGGATGCATTGTTAAGGGTGCTATAGAGTGCACATGTATCCCAGACAATTGATCCAGACCAGCTTGGCAAAATGGTTGGTCAAATCTTATCACATAATGTGATAAGTTTCTCTGAAGGTGAGATCAGCCCAGGTGGGTGTTATCATGTAGACCCTTTGCACATCACAGTGCTTTGTAAGGGCTGCATGATTGCATGGGTTTTAATTGACAACGGGTCGGCGTTAAACGTTTGCCCGTTAATCACTTTTACCAAGCTTGGTCTGGACCAGTCAAGGATCAAGCAGAATGGGAGGATAGTGAGGGCTTTTGATAGCTCCAAGACCCACTCCCTAGGGGAGATTGAACTGCCGGTCACAATTGGGCTGAATATCTTTAACATCACATTTGAGGTGATGGATATACCCGCAGCCTTCAATCTGCTCCTAGGAAGGCCGTGGATACATTCGGCTATGGCAATACCATCCACGCTCCACCAAAGGGTGAAATATGTAAGAGGGCAAAGGGTGATAATAGTCCTAGCCGAAAACTTGGTGCCGCCCATAGTGTCACCTGATGTACCCTTAATCAATGTGGACTTGACTGTCGACAAGATTGCATTCCACTCATTTCAATTTGAAACGGTTAATTACATACCTGGGGGTGTGAGAAAAAAGAAAAGAAATAGACTACTGCAGAAGAAATGGTCAAAAAAGTGACGGAGAAATACCACTTTCACCCAGGGAAAGGCCTGGGGATCAATCTGCAGGGGATGGTGGAGCCAATCACGGCTAAGAAACTGATCCCCAAGGTAGGGTTGGGCTTCAAGCCCAGAGGCTGGAGAAGAATGAAACATGAAGAAGGTGAGGTCAGAAGCAAAGGAAAACTCCCTCATTTAAGGGAAAGTTTCCCAAAACCCTCATATATAATCCAACTGTCTCCTCCTATGGACCAATCCAAGCCTCCTTACCGAAACATTAACCCATTTCAAAAGCCTTTTGTTTCGGCCCTACAACCCTATAACCCATTTCCAATACTGGGAGCAGCAGATGGGCCTGGGCCACAGCCCGAGCAGCAGGTGGACTTTTCTGAAGAAGTGGGGGCTTTCTTCGCCATGACTGAAGGCGAAAAAATTGGTAGTGACAACGAGCTACCTTTCATTGATTGGGCCACAGTGAAGATTCCGGATGAGGTCATATCTGGACTGGGCCCCGTAGCAGAAAAGGGCAGTACCCACCCGGTGACGATGGCATCGGACGCGGGGCTTGAGGAGCAGGCTTTCCCTATTTCCCCTGCTCCCCAAAATTTTGTAATGAACAATTGGGAGGAAACTCCCCTTACCTTAGAAGCAGCGTTTGTTCGGCAAACTAACGCGGCTCCCAAAAAAAACTCCAATAGTGGAATGCCATTTCCCTGAAGGTTCTAATGGGCCTTCGTCTTCAGGGGAATTATGTTTAGAAGGCCCACAAAAAACTCAAAAAGATTTTTCCATTTTTTCTAGGAAATTTAATTTTTTCAAAAAGGTCCAAACCACTTATGAACCATATAATCAGACCGAATTGGACCAGGTTGAATATGACTTCGACCTTGAGCTCGACTTTGATCTCATGGAGGTCGAAGAAGAGACCGAGGTCGAAGAAGAAGACATTCCAAAAGAAATTGAATACCAATTGGAACGTCATGAAAAGGGGGTCCAACCTAATATTGACGAGACCATATCCATAAATCTTGGGATCGAAGAGGACCCAAAAATAGTGAAAATCGGGTCATGCTTGTCTAATGTGCAGCAAAATGAAATGTCACGGTTCTTGGTAGATTACAAGGATGTGTTCGCTTGGTCGTATCGGGATATGCCGGGGTTGGACACGGACATGGTGGTGCACAAGTTGCCAATTTTGCCAGGGGTTAAGCCAATCAAGCAGAAGCTGAGAAGATTGAAACCTGAGTGGACTCTGAAGGTCAAGGACGAAGTGGTCAAGCAGTTTCAAGCCGGATTTCTGGCAGTCTCAACGTACCCAGACTGGCTCGCAAACATAGTGCCGGTACCTAAGAAGGACGGGAAGGTCTGAATGTGCGTGGACTATAGAGACTTGAATAAGGCAAGCCCAAAGGATGATTTTCCGCTTCCACACATCGACATTCTGG
Organism: Buxus sempervirens; assembly: GCA_947561395.2. Lineage (NCBI taxonomy): Eukaryota > Viridiplantae > Streptophyta > Magnoliopsida > Buxales > Buxaceae > Buxus > Buxus sempervirens. The sequence continues at coordinate 16,924,576 of OX387190.1, read as the reverse complement.
TCGATAATACGACATAGCCTATTTTCCTTCATGGATGGTCTCTCGGGGTACAATCAGATCAAGATGGCTAAGGAGGATCAAGAGAAAACATCATTTATCACACCTTGGGGCACATTCCACTATACAGTCATGCCGTTTGGGCTTAAAAACGCTGGGGCAACATACCAGCGGGCCATGACAGCACTATTTCATGACATGATCCACAAAGAGATGGAGGTCTACGTGGACGATATGATTGCCAAATCAAGCAAAGAGGAGGACCACTTGATCAATCTGAAGAAAGTGTTTGATCGGCTCAGGAAGTACAGTCTACGGCTTAACCCGGCTAAGTGCGTCTTTGAGGCTACATCAGGGAAGTTACTGGGATTTATTGTGAGCTGAAGAGGAATTGAAATTGACCCTGCTAAAGCCAAGGCCATAATTGAAATGCCAGCACCCAAAACCGAGAAGGAGATTCGTGGTTTTCTCGGGAGGATTCAATACATAAGCCGGTTCATAGCGCAGCTCACTGCTATCTGTGAACCAATTTTCAAGCTTCTGAGGAAGGATAACCCGACGGTTTGGAATGAGGATTACCAGCAGGCCTTCGATACGATCAAGGAATATTTACTGAACCCACATGTGCTAGTGCCACCAACTCCAGGAAGACCACTGATCCTGTACTTGTCAGTGTTGGAAACATCGATGGGATGCGTCTTGGGGCAGCATGATGAGATTGGTAGAAAAGAAAGGGCCATTTACTATCTAAGTAAAAAATTCACGGAATATGAAGCCAAGTATTCATCATTGGAGAAGACTTGCTGTGCTCTAGTGTGGGCCACTCAGAGGCTAAGGCATTACTTCCTTAGTCACTCCACACTATTGATATCCCGGATGGACCCGCTGAAGTATTTATTTGAGAAACCGGCACTGACTGGCAGAACGGCAAAGTGGCAACTGCTACTGTCCGAGTTTGACCTCACATACATCACCCAGAAGGCGATCAAGGGTCAAGCCATAGCTGATCACCTGGCTGCACATCCTCTGCCAGAATATCAACCCTTGAAGACCAACTTTCCCGATGAGGCAATCCTATACACTGAGGAGGACAGTGAGAGTTCTTGGCAGATGTTCTTTGATGGGGCCGCCAACATGAATGGGAACGGAATAGGGGCAGTCTTGGTTAAACCAGATGGCTCACATATCCCAATTGCAGTAAAGCTGAGATTCGAGTGCACCAATAACATAGCAGAATATGAAGCATGCATAATTGGATTACAAGCAGCCATGGACCATGGAGTAGAGGAACTTGACGTATACGGGGATTCGAGTCTTATCATCTTCCAAACAACTGGTGAGTGGAAAACCAAGGATCACAAATTGATCCCCTATCACTAGTACTTGGAAGAAATAAGCACAAATTTCATTCGAATTTCCTTCAACTATATGCCAAGGGCCAAGAATCAGTTTGCGGATGCTCTAGCAACATTAGCTTCAATGGTCAGCATACCCGAAGGAGTAGACATCAGACCGTTGGAAATTGAGGTTAGAGATGAACCGGCTTACTGTCTCGTTTTAGAGAGAGCACCAGAAGAAGAAGCACCGTGGTTTCAAGATATCAAAAATTTCTTGGACAATCGGAGTCTGCCAGAAAATGCCACTGCTACTGAGAAGAGGACAATACAGAGATTGGCTGGTCAATTTCTGCTAAGTGGTGGACATGTGTACAAGAGGTCACATAACGACATTCTGCTCAGATGTGTAGCCAAGGCTGAATCGGAAAGGCTGATTGAGACCGTACATGGAGGAGTTTGTGGGCCCCACATGAGTGGGTACATGTCGGCAAAGAAGATCTTGAGGTTGGGATATTACTGGACGACCATGGAGCATGATTGCTGTATACATGTCAGGAGGTGTCATCAATGTCAAATCTATGCAGATAATAAGAATGCACCCCCAGGTGAGTTGCACAACATGACATCACCATGGCCCTTCTCTATGTGGGGCATAGATGTCGTTGGCATGATCTCCCCTAAGGCATCGAATGGGCACAGATTCATCCTGGTGGCGATTGATTACTTCACTAAATGGGTGGAAGCAGCATCATATGCGAACATCACAAGCAACCATGTTATTAAATTTTTTAAGCACAATATCATTTGTCGCTATGGACTGCCAAATGCCAAAGTATCAGACAATGCTTCAAATATTAAGAACAAGGACATGAAGAAAATGTGTGAGCAGTTTCAGATCACCCACCATAAGTCAGCTCCATACAGGCCAAAGATGAATGGGGCAGTGGAAGCAGCAAACAAGAACATAAAGAAAATCATTCAGAAGATGGTAGTGAGCTACAAGGATTGGCATGAAATGCTGCCACTTGTTCTACATGCCTACAGATTCTCGATCCGGACCTCAACCGGGGCAACCCCGTATGCCCTAGTATATGGGATGGAAGCAGTCTTGCCAGTGGAAGTAGAAATCCCATCACTCCGAGTGCTCATGGAAGCAGAACTAGAAGATGCCGAATGGGTACAGTCAAGACATGATCAACTTAACCTGATAGAAGAGAAGCGATTGAAAGCACTATGTCATGGCCAGTTGTACCAAAGGAGAATGGCCCAGGCCTACAATAAGAAAGTGAGGCCCAGAACTTTCCAAGAAGAAAACCTAGTTCTAAAGAAAATCTTACCATTTTTGGAAGAGCCTCGTGGTAAGTTCAAGCCCAATTGGGAAGGGCCTTATGTCGTCAAGAAGGTCCTATCAGGGGGTGCACTCATCTTAGCAGAAATGGATGGGTCAGATTTTCCTAAGTCAATTAACTCTGATGCAGTAAAAAGGTATTTTCCTTGAGTGAATATTTCTAGGAAATGATCCGAGGCCATTTTTCTTTATTTCCTTCAAAATTTGAATCCCTAGTCTAGCCAAGTTGAGCCGGTTCGTTTCTTTGATAAACCTAAACCGGATTTACAGTCTTATATTGGGGCAAAACAAATTGGGGCAAAGCCAATTGGGGCAAAGTAAGGAAAAAAGAGAGAAAAGCAATGAAAATGGCAAATGAAAGCCAAGTGTGAAAAAAGATACAAAAAAGGCAATTTGGGGGAAAAGGGTTAAATTCATCATGACTGTAAGTCCGGTTGACCTATTTCCACATTTGAAAATGTTTGGGCCTTTAATACCCTTTCTTTCATAAACCAAACCTAGCCTTTGTTTCGTCCCAATTTTAAGCCCTCGGTGATCTTAGTTTATTCATTCAAATGTTAGAGTAAGATTGGTGATGACGGAATACAGAAGCTGGCCCTAGTGAAAACCGTAACTGGCGCTAGGGGCAATATTGGCAAGGAAAAAAAAAAGAACAAAAAAAATATAAAGGAAAAATCAGTGGTTGAGTTGATCATGGAAACCCAAGCTTGAAGAAAAATCAGCACAAGTACTGAAACTGAGCAGATTGGGTAATACGGTCAATTCTGGAAAAAAGGGCATTTGGGGATGACTCTAAAGGTCCTAAAATGGACGGTTCTGATCCCTCATTATTTTTGGACTACCCTTTTCATTATTTAACCTGGTTTAGTTCCTTTAATTATATGTGATTAAGTGTATGGACCAAATTTCAAAAAAACAAAAAATATATAAAAAGGAAAAATTATACTTTGGCCAATGATGAGAAATCAAATACTTTTCATAAAACCTTTGTTTTTACAAGCATCTGAGCATTCTGAGGCCAATAATATAAAATTTTTATTTTGAATTGAATACTTTGACTTTTCACTATTGGAGTTCAATTTCGTACAAAGGTATGAAAGAAAAAAAATGTGCAGGAAATAAAGCTAGTCTCTGTCTCCTAGCCGCTCCTCAAGCTCTCGAATCCGGGTTGCCTGAGCTGCAATAACTCCAGAAGCCCCCTCTGCAGCGGGATCACTCAAGAAGGAAATGACCTCATCTGAAAGAGTCAGCCTAATCCTCATGCTCCTAAGGCTGGCTAAAGCATCCTGATGCTTCTGCCGCAGTGCTCGGACTTCAAGACAACGGGCCTGCCTATTTTCCTCAAGTTGCTTCTCCATAGCCAGACGGCGAGATACCTGCTCTGCAAGTTGCCTTTTCATGTCAAGGCCCCGTATCCTAAGCTCCTGGGCCTCTCGTACCCATATCTGCTGAAGTCACTTGTGGGAAGCTCTCTCAGACTCTAAAATATCCTCATAAGTAGGAGCCAAGACTGCAGGAGGATCTTCGGGTACTGGTGCCTGACTCTGTATCTGCTCCTTGATCCAGAAGAGATAATCTTTCACATGGGCTTCTGAGAAGACGGGGCCACGCATGAAGCGAACATAGGACCACTCCCTCATCAACCAGGCATTCAGCTTCATGGTATCTGGAGAAAGGGGCCCAAGATGATCCTCATACCCACTTGGGATGATAATCCCCTGGATTGCTCTGAACTGACGAAGAACCCGCAAAGGAAGGTAAAGCACCGCATGTCTCAGGCCAGCCAAAACCAGAAAGTTGCGATCTCGGAAGCTGATCACAGTCTCTGCATTGGGCTGATAAGTACCAGGCGACCTCACTTGATCATCCTGGAAGAAAGTAAACCAGCCCTATTTACCTCCTGGAGTGTTAGGACACCCCCGGTTGCTCATCAAGATGGGAACCTTCAAGCTTGGGAAGAAATGTCAATTGATCTCCTCAATCTGACTCAAGTGGTCAAGTAACCAAAGCTGCAAAGGAGAAGGGATATTTCAATATATTGTAAAAAAAAAAAGCAAAAATAAAAAAAAAAGGAAAAAGAAAAAAAGAATAAAAGGAAAAAAAAAGAGAAAAAGAAAAAGGAAAAAAAAAAGAAAAAAAAGGAAAAGAAAAAAAGAAGAAAGAGAAGAAGAAAAAAAAAAAAGAAGAGGATCATCTCTGTTGAGGGAAAAATACTACTTCAAGCAATCAAAACCGGGGCATGCTCAGTGCCTTTCCCTCTGGGTTTTCATTGAAATAAATTACAGCATCTGGAAGAAGCAGTCAGGCCTTAGTCTTCGGATTTGAAAGAAAAAAAGAAGAAGCTTTGAAGCAGTTGCATGTTTCCTCCTTTAAACAAAGGTTTCCAATTCTGAAGAAGGATTTTACTGGAGCAGTAAGAAGGCATGAATGAGAGGTCATGGGTTGTAAGGGTATGAGGTTAGATTAACAAATCATGATTTTCAAATCCATCAATCAAGAAGAGGCATTCACTTGGGCAGTTGAAAAGAATGAAGGCAGGCTATGGGCAGCAATGGCACATACAACCTTATTGAGAGAGCAAGAAGATGAAGAAGCAAAAGCAAGTTGCAGAATATTCAAGCACAGGTTTGGGCATCAAATGGCACCCAGGTAAATCAAATAAGAAAATCAATCAGGAAAATTCAATAAAATATTTCCTTCCTTATTGTTGAAAAACATCAAAAGCAATTGAGTTTGCAGAGGTCAATTTTAAATCCACATTATTTTCAAAATTTGCTTGTCTCAGATTTCTTTTTATAGCCACGAGAGCTCAAAGAAATCTGAGATAAGGAAGAGACGCCACCCCGTCAGACTATACACAGCAGGGGTTTTATTGGCTATCTTCAAATCCATGTCTTTTATCACTCATTTATTTGACCAAAGCAAGTTCAATTAATGAGGTGTCTTTCAAACGTGCAATTTTGAGTTGTGTCTATTATTTGCTGTTCATTGTACTAAAACTCCAGCAAAGAGAGGCAGTTGTAGACACCCCAAAATTGCACGATTTTTGATAAATCTTGAAGGAGAGAAATATTTAATTGGAATTTTCAATTCTTTGCATTGGGTTTGAGATACTTAACCCATTTGAATCCAAAGCCGTAAAGGAAAAGACCCAAATTCTATCTTTTGTGCAAAGTCAAACTTTTTCCGGTTGAATTTTGTTGACTTTTGACCCCAGAAAATGAAATATTTTTTAAAGTAAGATTTCAAGATAATTTTTCCCGGTAATCAGGTTTTTAGCAATGTTATTGCATAAATGAATTTTTTTAGATTTTAAATCTTGACGAATACCATGGTTTTAACATATTGAACCTTTTTTCCAGACCTGAAAAATCGGAATTTTGCCTAGAACTGGAAAGTTGACTTTTTATTCACTTGGAATTTGGGTCTGGAACTATTTTTAATGGATTCAAATGGGGGGGGGGGGGTTTGCTTATTTACATGTAATATCTTAAGTAAATGGAGATTAAAAAATACGAGGACATTTACTTAAACGATATTACATGTAAATAAGTATTGCCTGTGTTAAAATTCGAAAAAAAGGCTTTTTTCCTTGTATCCGGCAACTCAAGCCGGATACAAGTGTCCTTCTTTGTATCCGGTGGAAAATGCCGGATACAAGTAGACCTCAGTGTATCCGGCATCATAGACCGGATACATTAAGGTACTTGTGTATCCGGCCTGACATGCCGGATACACTAGTTTTGCTCAAAATTAGGGTTTTCCGAGAGAAATCACTTTTTACCATCATATCCCTCATTAAATGAGGGGAAATCTCGGAAACAGCCCTAGGATTAAGGTTGGTGGGCTCTAGACATTAAGTTGTGTCTACCATCAACCCTAGCCTTTGCCTATAAATAGGAGGCTCCTCCTCAAGCAAATGGCAATCAACTCTTGTTTTGAATTCTCGCCAAGAAGAACTACAAGAGAAGAAGAAAACCGCTGCGGGATCGCATCCAGAACCCAGGTAAGCCTCAAACTTTTCTTTTATTTTCTGTCTTTACATTCCTAGATCTAGATCCATTCTTCTACCTTTCTGTAGAATAAGGCCTTCTTTGTGTGTGAAAACCCTTCCCCGGCTCAAAGTATCTCGAGACTCCCCCTAGCCGTAAAACGTGGAGGCGGGATCTAGCAGAAACGAGACCGGCGATTGACCCTAGCATTAGAACCTATGTAGCATAAAGCCTTTGATTGAATGTAAACAGTTTCATATTCAAAGTACCCTTGATTATCTTGAAGAACCGTGTTTAACGGGGAGAGAGAACAGAGGGAAACGATAATGGAACGGAACCCTAGGCTGTTCTTAGAACCTTATTTTGATGAATATGTATGCATGTTATTGATCTTGTTTGGTTTTTCACACTTGCACATACATATCACTATTTTGGCGGGATAGGCTCATTTTTAGGTTTATTGCATTATTGTGATAAATCTAAAATAAATGGCCTCAATCAATTCTGGAATTTCTTTGGATGATTTTTAAAGTATTTGTGTTCATCTTGCACGGATCACACATTTTTATCACTTTTCGGATTTGGTTTTCTTCAAAAAATGGCTTAGCTTGACAGCAACTGTACCCTTACTTCGGACGCTCATAACTTCATCGTCCGGATGAATTTTGGAGCGATTCTAGAACAATGGGAAAGGTGACGCTGTCTAGTTTATGTCCACCAAATTTCATAAATTTCTATCAAACGGATTTTTGACACTTCTCTGTCGAAGTTGATTGGACAGTTCAGGTTCGAATACAAAACTTGTCACTTCGACGGAGCGCCATGTGTTCGTTTTAAGTCCGATTCGAATGATTTTTGTTTTTGGGCACTACTTTATGAGTATATTTTCAAATCCAGTTGGTTTCATAATTTTTTGACTCCATTTGAATTATTGGTAGCCGATTTACTCAGAACTGCTCAATGTCATTTTTCTGGGTAAATCTGTGATCCTCGGGGCCTGTTCGGGAGACCACCCAAGGCACATCCGAAGAGATTTTTGTATGAGGCTAGTTTCTTTTGAAAGATGGCCATACATACTTCAATCACACCAATTTTCGTGGGTTTTTATGGAGTGGACTTTTCTATGAAATTTCCCAAAGTTGCCCACTTATCACTTTTTGATTATCCCCAACAACAACTTTAAAGGAGCGTAACTCCTAGGATTTTTATCGGAATGAAGTGAAATTTTGCATGAGACCCTTATTTACTATAATCTTTCAAATGGATTTGGTTTGATTTGATTTAAAATTGTATTTGAATGATTTCAAGACAAATGGCATTACTTTTCACCGAATTTTCCAGATTTGATTCAACTTGGTTTTTGAATAACTTGTGCTTTGATTTATATCTTTTTGAGATATCCCAGAAATGATATTGACATAAGAGAGGATCTAGAATCCATTTAGATCTTCATGTGAAAATATCATACATTGGTCCTTTTTCAAGGTTTTCTATGATTTTAGCAAGCTTTCTTATTTTTGCATGAACATACACTTGGCTACCACTTCGTGTGGATGAATGGGGGTTCCTAACACCTTCCCCCGTTCATAATCTAATCCCCTTACCAATCTCTGGATTTGATTTTCAAGTAGGGTTATTTTTATCCTAGAATGTTTCTTTTGTCTCTTTTTTTGCTTATTTTTTATTTTTTGGTGTCCATTCACACCCTATAATTCTGAATGGTGGCGACTCTCCCATTTTTGCGTTGAGCCCGTGTGTTGACGGAGGGATGATCATCTTCGGGTGTTTTTTCCATATCTCACAAGTCCCAAGTTGGGTTTCCGGATGGACCGGAAACCCTACTGGTTCAGTGGTTTTAATGCAAATCATCCTAAAATTCAGCAAGGGATCAATAATGCACAAAAAACATGCTGCTGTGTGTATCCGGCAACTCAGGCCGGATATACAAGGTCTGCAGGTGATCCGGCCAGGGTGGCCGGATACACAGGGCTCAGGGGTTATCCGGCCTTGATGACCGGATATGCTAAGGCCCTAGGTGATCCGGCCTGAGTTGCCGGATCACCCTTGAATGGCCTTTTTGGGCTTTGGCCTTTCGGGATTGGTTCCAGGGGGTTCCCAGGGGTCTTTTAAGAGTCTTGTGGGCCCCCGGATGGGCCCACGTAGGTTCAGGTTTTGAGGGAAGCCATATTATGCTTCTCCTTCTTGGGTGTTTCAACACGGCCAATGGAGGGGACTTGCTTGGCATGGAGGCCATGGGGAAGAGGGGAAGTAGGAGCATGCAGGGGGTGGGTTGTGGCAGCAGAGAGTCGACCGGCATGTTATTAAAAAAAATCAGCAAGAAAAGAATCATAACACAACCTAATATGAGGCATGATCTTTTAAGAGGAGCATGCATGGTACACTTAAACGTGGAACAATAATACATGGCAGTTAGCATGCTTCATGCGACTTCCTTCAATCGACCTACATTTAACTACTTATCCTCACAGCCCTAGAAAGATCTAAAGAAGGGGAGAGAGAGGGGCTTATCATGGGGATACAATGGACGAAAATTTAGAGGGAACATGCTCCCTTTTAACGGGCTAAACCACTGCTGAAGATTCAACCCCAAAATAGTAGCTAAAAATCTAACAAAACAAGTGTAACAACTGGACTCCCATGCTCCCCTAAAAACCCAACGTGAGCCTTTACTTATGATAGCATTCATGCCATAAAAAAGGAAACAAAAGCATGCTTAAACAAGGTAGGAACGTGGCCCCCATGCAAAAGAAGGAACCATACAGAAATATTTTTAGAAAATCCTAGATTTAATATATGTTGAATACAATATGCTAGGGAACAATACCTGAGGGTTCTTGACCTTCTGAGAAAAGTGGAGACACCTCCTTTGGCTTGAACAGCAGCTGGAGCGACCACAGCACTTCAGTTCCTCTTGCTTCAACAAGAATGGAGAGGAGAAGAAGGAGATGAGGGTGGCTTGGGGTGGTAAGGGGAGGTGATGGAAGGCTAATAGGGTTAGAAGGGGTGGGATTTGAAGGGGGTAGGTGAGAGAAGAGAGCAAGGAAAAAGAAGAAAATGGAAGCCAACCCCGGATATGAGCTGCTGTTGGCTATTTATAGGCAATTTAATGTATCCGGTAACTCAGGCCGGATACACTAAGGCCTCTTCGTATCCGGACTTCAAGTCCGGATACACTGGCTTCCCTTTGTATCCAGCAACTCAGGCCGGATACATGACTTAATCATTTCAAAATTTAATGCCGCCGCGAATCTGTCGGCCAAGTGGCGCGAATTTCGCGCGAATATCTTTATGTATCCGGCCATGAAGGGGAGCTAGTGTATCCGGTATATGTGACCGGATACAAATAAAAAATTTACGGATTTGCCCCTCGACTTGACCGATTCGACCGATTTGACCCTTTTGGATATCTACGGATCGCCCGTACGAAATTTTTATATTTAAGATTTAGTCCCTGAGATATTTTGCTGCGTTGGCTGCCACGTGTGCCGTTCCTGCGCCACGTGTGCAGTTTTCGGCTTTTGCTGCTCGGAAACTTCGACAGATCATATCTTCTTCACCCGAACTCCGATTCGAGCAAACTCAATTGTGTTAAACTCGTATCGGAGTCCTCTATTTAATGACATGGGGCTAAGCACTTGGCACGGATTCCAAGAAAAAGTAAACTTTTGGCCTTCCTTTAAGTTTGACTGCCTTTAGAACCTTCATCCGGACTCCGATTCCTGCAAACCCAGTTGCGCTGGAACCATGTCGGGATTCTCTATCCATTGTACTAAAGTAAGGTATTTGGCTCAGAAATCAAGGAAAAGTCAACTCTTGGCTTTTCCTTAAGTTGGACCGCCCGCAGCACCTTTATCCGGACTCCAATTCCTGAAAACCCAGTTGCACTGGAACCGTGTCGGGATTCTCTATCCATTGAGCTAAAGTAAGGTATTTGGCACGGAATTCGAGGAAAAGTCAACTCTTGGCTTTTCCTTAAGTTTGACCGCCCGCAGAACCTTCATCCGGACTCTGATTCCTGCAAACCCAGTTGCGTTGGAACCGTGTCGAGATTCTTTATCCAATGGGATAGATCAAGGTGGCCAAATTTTATCTGATTAAAAGGTCAACTTTGCACCCCTCAGGGTTTAACTTTTCGGCCGGGTTTTTACATTTCTGGCTTTTCGGGAGAGCAAAAATGAGGTGCTTACAGCTGCCCCTCTTTGCCAGAGTCACCTTGCGGATGAACGGCAAAGAGAAAAAGAATCTCGTTTTTGCGCCTGGCATTTCCGTCGACATAGTCGACGAGCTCAATCCTTTGAAGTTTTTTACCTTGAGAGGGAAGCGGCCAAATCATGTGGCGTCACTCCCTGGCTTCAGAGTTTCCTTACCCTTTTCTTTCGGGTTTTTGTAGGGCAACTCTTCAGCCTTTGATTTAAGTTTGAAAGAGGTTAGATTGGACTTAAGCTCGCCAACCTGTTTGGGCGTTGGTGCCAGATACTTGACAATATTCTTTCCTTCTTGTTTGTTCCATTAAAGCTTTTAGGTGACTTCAAACTTTTGATCCCTTTTGTGTCTTTTACTTGAAGCTTATCTTTCTTTTGACGGCCAGGGGTTGGGTTAGGGTGTGGACCAGATGAAGAGAAGATGGAGGAAGAGTGGAGGAGGAGCTGCTGCTGGTGAGGAGGTGCTTCCAGCGCTGTCCAGTGCCTCAGAGGAGCTCACACACCTGATCTAATCTATTTACAAAAGTGTGAAATCAAAATTACAACAGAGGCCATCTTGCCCGATGATATCTTCATTTATGCTCATTCTTCTTCATGTCTTCTTGTCCCTTCTTTGGTAGTGCCGGCTTGTTCTCTTGGAGAGGCTCCCTAGCTTGGTGTGACTGTTGCTGGGGATTGGGAAGGAATCTTTTCCTCGTTGCCTCTCATTTTGATTCAATCCTTGCCATTGGCAAGCGTGGGAGTCCCCCTGGGAAGGATGCTCCACTAGGGATAAGTGGGGATTCCTCACACTGCCATTTTCCTTTATAAGGCGTTTTCCTTTTGCCTGGGCTTGAGTTCTTCATGCTTGTTCAAGCCTTTGTCGAGTGCGAGAGACTCTACTAAGGATTGAAGTTGGCTTGCTTTGTCCCTTTCTTGCTCTCCTTCGCAAGGCCGGCCTCTTCAGACTGGGCGAGGCTTGAGAAGTTTTCATTGTCAGGCATCACTCGCTTGAGAGGACTCTACTGGGGATTCCAGACAGTTATCCTGCTCCTTCTGATGAAAGGATTTCACTGGGGATTTTTGGAGAAGACGTCCGTCATCCCACTTTTGCTGTACCTATGAAGTCATGAAAGGAACAAGAAGGTCAGTCTTGGACTAGCTGGGGATTAATGCAAAGCATTCTTATTTTCTTCGCTCTGAGCCTTTTGCCCATTGCAACTAGAAATGGCCTCTGCCAAGGTTGAGAGACTATCGACTCAGGTTAGTAGCCCAATGCGGAGCCTCAAAGAGTTAAGCAGAACAATTATAGAGAAGCCAGGTGTGTCAGTGTGTGCTTGTGTTTGCAATATCAAAGAAATTTTCCATGGTTAGACGGGACTTGGAGTGCTTGATATTTTCAGTAGCATCGTCATCACAGGCCACTGTGAAGCCTTTAACTCAGGCGCAACCTGCCGGTCTGAACCTCTCAGATCTGTGCAATTTTCTCTGTTTACTGTCTGCCACTATCATTGCTCTCCTCTGCATCTTGCTCTGCTCAATCCAGATGTGACCAGTTTTTTTTTTTTTTGGGCTAACCACACAACGCCCTTTTTTCGGGTCTTCACTGTGTCTAGCCTTTCTAGGAAGCTCTGTATTCCGTCATTGCTGACGAATGCCGACATAACTGTTTGCCCTGACCATTCTTTTCGGGATCCGAGAGGTCTTAGAGATAGGACGAAACGTAGGCTTGGTCTTGGTTATGAAAGAAAGGATAAACGGCTCTAAAAGCTTTAATTTTGGGTTTGCAAAGTGTGCTACTTTTATTGTTGGTGGGACTTACATCCTGGCTTATTTGTATCTCTATATTTTTGTTGGGTAAACATTTCCCCATTCTTGTGTTTCTTTCTTTTTCTTTTCTTTTTCTATTGCACTTTCTCTTCTTTTTGAGGTTTTTTCTGGGCAAGAGTGCCCTGTTTCTTTTTGCTTTGCCAGGAATGCCCGGGTTTGGTGTGTAGAACACTTGCAACGGGTTGAAAGAATTTTAAGGCTCAAAATTGTTTAACTAGGGGAGAAATTAAGGTATTTGGAAGGATTTTACAGTCTAAAGGAGAGTCAAGAATGGCCTCTCTTCATTTCCCAATCAGAATGATCTTAAGCATAGTACAGTTTGACGGCGTCCGCATTTATCGGCTCAGGAAAAATTGCCCCGTCCATTTCTTGCAGGATAAGTGCTCCTCGGGACAGAACCTTGTGGACTACGAATGGCCCTTCGTAGTTTGGCTTGAATTTCCCACGGTTGTCTTCTTGATGGGGAAAGATTCTCTTCAGTACTAGGTCTCCCACTTTGAACTGTCGTGGCTTCACTTTCTTGTTGTAGGCTCGCGCCACTCTCTGTTGATAGAGCTAGCCATGGCACAAAGCCTTGATCCTCTTTTCATCTAACAATTGCCACTGGTCAAATCTGGATTCTTCCCATTCGACGTCACTGATTTCAGCTTCCTTCAGAATTCTGAGTGACGGAATCTGTGCTTCCACGGGGAGGACTGCTTCCATTCCATATACCAGGGAGAACGGGGTTGCCCCGGTCGATGTCCTAATCGACGTCCGATAAGCGTGCAGTGCATAGGGCAGCTTCTCATGCCAATCTCTGTAAGTGACTACCATTTTCTCAAGTATCTTCTTCAGATTCTTGTTGGCAGCCTCTACTGCCCCGTTCATCTTGGGCCGGTATGCCGTGGAGTTCAGATGTCTGATCTTCAGATCTTCACACATCTTTTCCATGTCCTTATTATTCAGATTCTTTGCATTGTCAGTGATGATCGCTTCTGGAACTCCGTAGCGACAGACTATATTGTTTTTGATAAACTTGAGCACATGAGATTTCTTCACATTCACGAAGGACATGGCCTCTACCCACTTGGTAAAATAGTCAATTTCCACTAAGATGAACCGATGCCCGTTCGAAGCCATTGGATGAACCTGGCCTATCATGTCAATTCCCCAGATGGCGAATGGCCAAGGTGATGTCATGGAGTACAGAGTGTTTGGCGGCGCATGGATGTTGTCGGCATAGATCTGGCATAACTGGCATTTTCTGACATGAGCGTAGCAGTCTGCCTCCATGGTCATCCAGTAATAGCCCACCCTCAGGATCTTCCTTGCTAGCATATGCCCATTCATGTGTGCGCCGCACAACCCTCCATGGACTTCCTCGATTAATCTCTGCACCTCGGCTTCTCTGACACATAGCAGTAGGGAGTCATTGTATGACTTCTTGTACAGCCTGCCCCCACTGTAGAAGTACTGTCCAGCCAACCTTTGTATAGTTCGCTTCTCTGCAGCTGAGGCACCTTCTGGCAGGATTCTGTTTCTTATATACCTTTCGATGTCTGCGTACCAAGGCTCTTCTTCGGGCGTGCTTTTCTCGACACTGAAGCAGTAAACAGGGTAGCGCCGAATTTCTATCTCCAATGGTTGCACCCAAGCATCATTCGTGATGGTGGCCATTGATGCCAGTGTAGCTAGTGCATTTGCAAATCGGTTCCCATCTCGTGGCATGTAGTCGAATGTCACGCTTTCAAATTCCTCTTCTAATTCCTTGACCAGCTCTTGGTATGGCACTAATTTCACATCTCTGGTCTTCCAGTCTCCCATCACTTGATAGATGATAAGACTCGAATCACCAAATACTTTTAGCTCTTGTATATGCATCTCGATTGCTGCTCGCAAGCCTAACACACACGCTTCATACTCGGATATGTCGCTAGTGCAATCAAACAGGAGTTTCGCTGCCATCGGGTGATGAACACCATCTGGGGAGATTAGCACTGCTCCGATCCCCTTTCCATTTACATTCACTGCCCCGTCAAAGAACATTTGCCACTTGGTTTCTTCTGTAACATCTGCAGACTCTGTACACATCACATCCTCGTCCGGGAAGTGAGTCAGAAGTGGCTGGTAGTCCGGTAGTGGATGCTCTGCCAAGTGATCTGCCACGGCTTGCCCTTTTATTGCCTTCCTAGTTGTGTAGACAATGTCATACTCAGATAGAAGGACTTGCCACCTGGCAACCTTACCAGTGGAGATCGGCTTCTCAAAGACATATTTTAACAGATCCAGGTTGGAGATCAGTAAGACTTTGTGACTAAGCAAATAATGCCGAAGTTTCTGAGCTGCCCAAACTAGGGCACAACACGTCTTTTCTAGCATTGTGTATCTGACTTCGATGTCGGTAAACTTCTTGCTCAGGTAGTAGATTGCTTGTTCTTTCCGCCCTTTCTCATCGTGCTGTCCTAACACACATCCTACAGCCATCTCAAAGACTGTCAGATACATAATCAAGGGTCGTCCTGGGACAGGTGGGACCAACGTCGGTGGACTCATCAGATAGGCCTTGATCTTATCAAATGCTACCTGACAGTCATCATTCCAAACCACAGGGTTGTCTTTCTTTAGCAGCTTGAATATAGGCTCGCACACAGGAGTCATCTGTGCAATGAACCTACTGATATACTGCAATCTGCCCAAGAATCCTCTCACTTCCTTTTCTGTCGACGGAGGAGGCATCTCCAGAATTGCCTTTGCTTTGACAGGATCAACCTCTATGCCCCGTTTGCCCACTATGAATCCGAGCAACTTTCCTAAAGTAACTCCAAATACGCACTTGTTTGGGTTGAGTCGGAGCTTGTGTTCTCTGAGCCTGTCGAACATCTTTCCAAGATTCACCAAGTGGTCTTCTTCTTCCTTGGATTTTGCTATCATGTCATCCACATACACTTCCATCTCCCTGTGTATCATATCGTGGAACAACAGAGTCATTGCACGCTGATATGTAGCGCCTGCATTCTTCAGTCCAAACGGCATCACGCGGTAGCAGTAGGTGCCCCAGTGCGTGATAAAGGATGTTTTCTCCATGTCCTCAGGTGCCATCCTTATCTGGTTGTAACCAGAGAAGCCGTCCATGAAAGAGAACATTGAATGCGTTGCTGTGTTGTCTACCAGTACATCAATGTGCGGCAATGGAAAGTCGTCCTTCGGACTTGCTCTATTCAGGTCTCTATAGTCAACACACATCCTGACTTTCCCATATTTTTTGGGAACTGGCACAATGTTGGCTAACCACTCTGGATAGTGAGTTACTTGCAGGAATCCGGCATCAAACTGCTTGGTGACCTCTTCCTTGATCTTCAGGGCCCATTCCGGCTTCGTGCGCCTGAGCTTCTGTTTCACAGGTACGGCCTCAGGCTTTGTTGGTAACCGATGCATAACCAAGTCCGTGTCTAACTCGGGCATATCCTCGTATGACCATGAAAATACGTCAGAATAAGATTTAAGAAAATCAAACATCTGTCTTCTCAATAATGGTGATAGCTTTTTACCGATTTGGAGGATCCTTGGTTGTGCTACTTCACCTATGTCAATTGACTCTGTTTCCTCAATGTTAGCCTGGGGACCCTTTTCATGCCTTTCCAATGCAAGCTGGAATTCAAGCAGGGTCTCCCATGATTCATCGTCGTCCTCATGCTCGAAAGGCTCACAGGGGACGATGTTTGAATCTTGTTGCTACGATGGGCGAGTGCCCCAATCTGACTTGTCGAGTTCTTGCTCGTTTTCAGGATTGGACACTGGCTCATGCATCTCATTTATTGCTGTTGCCATCTGGACTGGCTTTTCTTTTTGTTTTTCCTGTTCACTTATGGCAATCTTATTACCTATCCCGTGCCCCAGACCTTCCGGGTGTGCGTCGGGATTGATACTAAGATCGCGATGCTCAAGTTGTTCATTTTTGTTATTTTCTTTTTCAAACAAATGCAAGTAGTAAGAAGAGTTCAAGTATTCATTAAAAATATGAGCAGTAGCTACAACAGAAACTTCAGAGGTGATAGAAACCCCCTTTGGGATAGCAGCTTTGCTGATGGCAAAAGGTGTGGCGCTCCAGTTCTTGAGTGGTGCCCGATCTCCCTTGTTGATGACTATTGCCGCTTTCGATTCTTCAGCTAGTACCATGTTGTCGCTATTGTCAGAAGATAGGCAAATCGGATCATGTACTGCGCCTCCCACTGGTTTGTTCTGGCTTCTCTCTGACTGGGGGCCAGATTTTGATGATATCCTCATCCATGCTCCACTGATGGGGATGGCCCACGGTATCTCGTCCCTGGGTGGCGCATACGCGATGGTGACTTCGTTGGCCGGGTCAACTCTGGGGGGTGCGAACATTATGAGTATTCCAGTTGGTATCCCAGGCACCGTAGAAGAGTAAGCTGGTGGTGCCCATTTGCCGTAAGCTGCATGGTATACCTCTTCCGGTACCGGCCCTAGCACTTGGGGCATGCTGTGGAACATGCGGTTCAGACCATCGCGAGTTCCAGGGTGCGGGATATAGGGGCGTGGAGGAGGCGACCTTGGCCTGTGGGTTGGTGCTCCTGAGCTGTCTCGCCCTTCCATCATACAGACATACATGATTGGCCCTTCTTCTTTGGATTCTTCCAGGGGAGCAGGTGGCGGCACTTCCCTCACACTTGCAGAGTTGATCGGGATCCCATCAGGGATGAACTGCTCATCTGGTGGGGCGAAGCCATGGTGACTTCGTCAACTGAATCCAGGGCGACCAGTGCTGGCAGGCCCTCTGGCGACCCCTCAGGAGCTGACGGGTCTACTCCCACTATGTCTCCAATCATGTCCATAGATGGTGGCTCTTCCCAGAGTATCTGAGCTAGGCCTTGCAGGTAGTCTTCTTCTGCAGCAGGGGTTTCCAAAAACTCATCTCCCCATCCCTGGGGGACTATGTTCTCGATAGCCTGGGCCGCTTCATGCTCCATGTTAGCGAAGCGGTGGTACAAGTTCTCGTGTGTGCATATGGGCCAGTGGGGGTCTCTTCCTTCAGTTCTTGCCCTTTTTCTTTCGGTGCGGTTCCCAAGGAGTCGGGAGTAGTCTTCCGGCTGTGGCCTAAACCCCAGTCCAAACCCAGTAGTCTGCTCATAAGGTTGGATGGCTGCCTTAATTCCCTGCTTATACTTGCCCAATCCATCGCCGGCTCTGAGACCCCAGTCTGCACAATCACCAGCGCTGAACATGTACTTTCTCCTCTTTTTCAAGAGTCGTCGCCCCCTTTCAGATTCAGGGATACGGTTCACCTGCACCATCTCCACCGCTTGGAAATTGAGTGTGGTGGGCAACTCATAATCCACATAAGGTACCCCGATCCTTTCGAACTCTCGGTGATCCTCAGCATGTACTGTTATAAGTTCGTTACCTGACACGAACCGGACCATTCTGTGCAGTGTGGAAGATACTGCTCCTGCCTGATGCAGCCACGGCCTCCCAATCAGAAAGTTGAATGAGGCGTTGATATCCATGAGTTTGAACTCCATGGTAAAGGGCCTATCGGCGATCATGATTACCAAAGTGACCTCTCCCAGTGAGTCCCTTTGGGCATTGTCAAAGCCTCTGACATTGTGCCCACTTGGTTTGAACATTGAAGGATCTAATTGTAAACTGTGAAACATCCTCATCGGGCATATGTTCAGCGCCGACCCATTGTCAATCATTGCACGTTTCACAATGAGATCTGCACACTTTATGGTTACATAGAGTGGCTCGGTGTGATTGTACCCTTCGGATGGCAGGTCTGCTGCAGAAAAGGAGATAGCCTGGGGTGCCATGATCACTGACACCATTGCCCCTAGCTGCTCAGGATCAATGCTTGCTGGTACGTGTGTGTCTCCCAGGACCTTCATCAACACTGCCCTGTGAGTTTTCTGAATCAATCAGAAGTCTCATTATGGATATCTGGGCGGGTACTTTGTTCAACTGCTGGAGGAGATCGTATTCGGGAGTGTAGATGCTGTGGGGCAAATCTGTGACCTCCTCTTCTGTGGCCCTTCCCTTTCTCTTGAGGGCCGGTGGCAATTCTGTAACCACGTCCTTCCCTTTTTCTTTCCTTTTCGCTTCCGCTTCTGCTCCCTCCTCTGGTGCGGGTGGGGGTCAGTGTTTATGTATCGACCGGATCGGGTGATCCAATCGATTTCTGCTTCAATGGTGGTTGCGGAGGTTGCTTGATGGTGGAAAGATTGGGTGGGGTAAGGTGGGGGTGCGGCCTTGTACGAAGGTGGCTCCAGGTTGAGTTTTGAAAGATTCAGTGTGGGTGGTTCGAACGAAAGGTGGAAGGGGTCTTGTGGAGGTGAGTCCATGATGTCATGGATGTTGAGGGCGGAGGGGTGGGGTAGAAAAACCCTTGGTCTGTGTGTGGGTGGAAATGCACCAGAGGGAGATCAATAGGGAAGTCACTGCCATCTTCTTCAATGACGTTTACTGTCCTGCTTTCTTCGGCTGATGTATCTTCTGAGCCCGTATTAGGGGACTCGTCCGAACTCTCATACGGATCTAGCAGGGTAGCAAGTTCAGGAGTGGATGGTGGTTCCTCTTCTTCCGTGGCATAAGGGGGGACAAACCACTCCGACGTGTCGTGGGAAGAGGATTCTGAACTCGGCTCCGCTGATAGGGGATCGGTGAGGGATTGCAGGTCCGGCTCTGAAGTCGCAGACATATACTCAGGTGGCCATCCAGTAGACATCTGGGGGGTACCCTTGAACTGCCCAATGACGTGTCTGTGTCCGGTGGCCCATTTCGGAACCAGGGTCCCTCGGAACTACCGATTCCTTCTCTGCGTGGAGGGGATGGGGAGTCACTGATCCATCCGCATTGCACTGGGTTCCATGGCCCCGTGACCTCCTCACTACTCTGCGGTTCATCCTCTATAACACAGACGTAGACGCCTGTATCCTCCTCAATTGTAATTGCTGTAGGGGGTTTCTGCTCGAAGCTGCACCTTCACTGTCTACCCTGGCCGGCCAATAAGTGCAGAGGGGTCGAACTGCCTGGTGCCCTGATCACTGCTCACCTGATTCGCCGTTCTACTAGTGGAGGCTTTTGAGTGATCTGGGAGCGGATTGGTGGTTACGCCGGCTGCAGGAGTCTGGGCAGGTGGTGCTGGAGGGTCGACCGTGATGAGTTTACTATCAATAAGGTCCTGGATGTCGTGCCTCAAATCCCAGCACCGATTGGTATGGTGCCCCGGAGCGCCGGAGTGGTACTCGCATCGCTCAGCTGCATTATAGCTCCTGGCATTGACCAAGCGAGGATTCGGAGGCTTGACTTGCACGTACCCTTTCTTCAGCAAAGTAGGTAGCAGTTCTGCCGGCGCATATGGGAGTAGGGTAAAAACCCGTTTCATCCTGGCCTCCATTTCTTCTCTCGTCCTTCTTACCCCTTGGTAAGCAGCCTGTGCGGTCCCTTGAGGTGCCACGGCTTCTGGTCTTTGGGAGAAATGATGGGGTTGTGCAGGGTGTACATAGTTGACCGCCTGCTGTTCTTGTCTCCTGGGCTCTTGCCCTTGGTTTCTGCTACCTAGTCCTGTTACTGGCCTTCTCGGTGCGGCGCTCTGCCCACTGCCATCTATCTTTCCAGCCCTCACTGCGTCTTCAATCCGATCCGTAGTCAAGATCAGGTCATTGAAGTTCGACGTACTCTGTCTCAGTAGCAGAGTGAAGAAAGGTTGGCCCAATGATGCGATAAACAATGACGTCATCTCTTGTTCTAGCAACGGCGGCTGTACTAATGCTGCCAATTCGTTCCAACGTTTGGCATATTCTCTCACTGACTCCTGGCTCTTCTTGGCCAGCCTCTGCAATTCTGCCCTCGTATGCACAATCTGACTATTCAGGTGGTACTGCTGGATGAAGACTGCTGCCAGGTCATTCCATGTCTTGATCTTAGTCTTGTCTAGACTCAAGAACCAAGAGTAAGCGGCCTCGGCTAGTGACTTCTGGAAGAACTGCACCATAATCCGCTCTTCCTTGGCATACTGGCACATGTCACCAGAATAGGATCTCAGATGGTTCAGGGGGCACCCGATGCCGTCGAACTAGTGCAACTCAGGGCATTTGAACTTAGCCGGGAGTTGGGTATCTGAAAAGAAACAGAGGCTTTCCAGAGTAGCCTCACTCTGCACCGTGCTAGGTTGGAGCTGCTTGAGCTGCTCCTTCAGGGCGGCCATCTCTGTTCTGTTCTCCTCCCTAACTGCTGTCAGTTTCTCCTCAAACTGTACTTCCTGGGTTCTGTACCAGTCCTCATCACCCTGTCCCAGATGGATAGGCAGAAACTGATCCTGTTGTGCCATGTGAAATGGCGCTGCCGGTGGTGGTGGTGGTGGTGGTGGTGCTAAGGGAGGGGGATTTACTGGGCGTGGCGGTGGCACCACTTCCGCTTGTGGCGGGAACTGTGGCTGCGGCTGCTGGGCAACTGGTGCCACTGGCGGGGCCTGCCTCAACTCTCGCAGCTCTGTCATTAGTTCTTGGATGATGGAGCTCATGCTATCCATTTTCTGCTGCATCTCATTAACCACTTGGGCATGACTGGACTCTGCCGGATGCTGCCCTGGCGGCTTCTGTTCCCCTTGCTGTTCCATGTCGAGCCTTCTCCTCGATCTTAACAGGTACGGGCTTCTGAAAGCAATTTTTGGTACCTGAGGGGACAATTCGCAGGCATTAGGGTAGTTTTACACAAATTGCTTTACACAATTTTATCTGATTGAATTTATTCATTTATTTATTATTATTATTTTTTGTTTTATGATATGATTTGACTAACTGATCTATTTTAGCTACCCTAAGGCAACAAGGGAAGAGAACCTGAATTCTGAATCAACTGATCTACTTTAGCTACCCTTAGGTAACCGGGAAAGAGAACCCTAATGAATTTGAAAACTGATCTATTTTAGCTACCCGTGGGTAACAAGGGAAGAGAACCTTGAATTAATTTTGAAGATTGATCTATTTTGGTTGTCCTAAGACGACCGGGGAAGAGAACCCTAAGGAACTTTGCAAACTGATCTATTTTAGTCGCTCGGAAGTGACTGGGACAGAGAACCCTAATAACCGGATCTATTTTAGCTACCTGCAGGTAACTGGGGGAGAGAACCCTAACGAATCATGATGACTGATCTATTTTGGCTGTCCTGAGACGACCGGGGAAGAGAACCCTAATTGCCGAATCTATTTTAGCTACCCGTCGGTAACTGGGAGAGAGAACCCAAAGAATTTTGAAACCTAATCTATTTTAGTCGCCCGGAGGCGACTGGGAGAGAGAACCCTAATGAATGAATCTATTTTAGTCGCCCGCAGGCAACTGGGAAAGGGAACCCTATCTTTTTGAAAGCTGATCTATTTTAGTCGCTCGAAAGCGACTGGGAAAGAGAACCCCGGTTGAACTAATCTATTTTAGCTGTTTAGGCAAGGAAAGAGAACCTTCAATTCAAGGGGCTTTGTTTGAGCTCAGAATCACAGGGTTGGACCAATGCAGGGTCTCCGCAGGGGGTGAGCTGAAAATCAGCACCCAGGCGTACCTCGGCCGATCTCCAGTTCATTCACTGGCGGCGTCGGCGCCAAGCTTCGGCTAGTAGTTCCCGGGCGTGCCTTAGCTAGTTGTTGGTTTAATTACCATTGACTTCGGTGCCTCACAAGGGGAAGGCTATACCAGGACGCTCATCCACCAAACGGTTCAATCACCGGCGGCTTCAGTGCCCCAAAGGTTTCGGCTAGTAGTTCCCGGGCGTGCCTTAGCTAGTCGTTGGTTTAATTACCATTGACTTCAGCGCCTCACAAGGGGAAGGCTATACCAGGACGCTCATCCACCAAACGGTTCAATCACCGGCGGCTTCAGTGCCCCAAAGGTTTTGGCTAGTAGTTCCCGGGCGTGCCTTAGCTAGTCGTTGGTTTAATTACCATTGACTTCAGCGCCTCACAAGGGGAAGGCTATACCAGGACGCTCATCCACCAAACGGTTCAATCACCGACGGCTTCAGTGCCCCAAAGGTTTCGGCTAGTAGTTCCCGGGCATGCCTTAGCTAGTCGTTGGTTTAATTACCATTGACTTCGGCGCCTCACAAGGGGAAGGCTATACCAGGACGCTCATCCACCAAACGGTTCAATCACCGGCGGCTTCAGTGCCCCAAAGGTTTTACCGAATGATCTTGGAAAGATACAGACGGGTGTGATCTGAGCTCAAGGTCTTGGGTGTTTTTAAACACTTTCTGGGTTTTGCGATCTCCATGGGGGAGATGCAATCAAAGGAAATTAGGTGGTCGCCGCGACCAGGAGCACTGCAATTATCTGAAGAGAGGTGGTCTGTCGGAGATCGAGTTGCCCTATTGGAGGGAATTAATTCTTTCATTTCTTGTTCTTGTTTTGTTAAGTTTGAACAACATAGCATAGTGGAAATAAATTCATGCTTTAATCCAAAGGTGCCGCCATGGCACAAAGTATATCATCATTCATAACAAATACAACAAAGCCAAAGTCTAGCTAGGTTGGTCATCATCATAGTGGGAGGACACGTCTTGCCTCCTCAAGGCTCGCAGAAGTTTGTTCCGCAGACGTCGGTTCTCCTCAGCGCGCTTGCGCACTAATTCCATTTCATGTTGCAAGGCCGTATTGGCCTGCCTACTCTCCCGTTCCGAATCCACATAAGCTGAATGGATACGGGAGTGGTTCTCCTGCAGTTCGGCCACCCTGTCCCTATATGTGTTAGGGGGCGGAACTGGAATGTCGCTTGAAGTGACAGGCTGTAAAGGTGGGGGGCCGTCGTGGCCAAATTCGCGAGCTATCCACTGCTCGTAATCTTGAAAGTGCAATTCGGTGAAGACGTCTTCCCGATACACGCACACCGTCTTCCACTCTGTCAACAGTTGGGTCCTTAGTCCTTTAGTGAGTGGACCAATCAAACTGCTCATGTCGTCCTTGACTGGGATTTCCTACGGTTTCCCAAACTGTCTCAGAACCCGAATCGGATAGTATGGCACGGCATGGGTAAGGCCTATCAAGGCAAGTCCCTCTCTTTTCTTGAAAGCAATGATGGGGGTGTAGGGGATGTTGTATGTATCCCCCCATCTAATGTCTGCTTCTCCCTTCAGGTGGAGAAAGTGGTTAAACCAATCCTCACGAGCAGGTAGGTCTAGTTTGATCTCTCTTTGAGCCAACCAATGGATGTTGTCACCGGTAGCCTTGTAATATGCACTGACAGGTGATGACACCATCAGGTGGTCTTGCAGCCAAATGTGGAGAAAGGGAGCGCACCCTTGAAACCTCCGAGTTCCATTTTTTGACAAAGTCAGGGAATGGAACAGTTGAGCTAGGATCAGCGGCATGATTCGGTATCCTGCCCTGAGTTGATCCACAATTTCCATGAGGGCCAAATTAATGGTGTCTCCCCCAGTTGGAAAGAAGATTTGTCACAGAACCATAAGGGTGAAGGTGTCAAACCAAGCCCGGGGTCTTTCCTGCTTTTTGTTTCTCATTTTCTTAGCTAGGAATGTTTTAGAGACCCGAGTAAATGATTTGTCACCTCCTAAGGTCTGAAATTCTCCCCTTGAGAGGTCAAAGAAAACGCAAGCTTCATTCTTGTAACTTTCTTTGAGACTTGGGCTAGCGGGTTCTCCTAAGTCACGAAATCGGAGGAACAGGTCAAGTTCCTCAATTGTGGGAGTCAACTCGTTGACCCCGAATCGAAACACTGAAAGCTGGGGATCCCAGAAAAGCAGGGCTGCTTGGATCATATCCCAGTTAATCGGCACATTTAACAAGGACAAAGTCTGTCCCATGTGGTATTTGTGCTCCCATTCAATCTGCTCACTCCCTTGGAGCTGCCTTGTCCAAGAACGGATTCAGGGGGTATCCCAGGCGCACTTCTCTATCCTAGGGAAACGGGTTCTCTCAGATGAGGATGAGGATGCCATGCCAACTATCCGATTGAAATTCCGAATCAATTTAAGGTTCCACACCAAGACTCTAAGTCAGTTCTATAATATGCATAATTTCATGCAACAAGATGCACCACTAGCAGTTCTAATATGCTTCACCAAATAAAGCAAAAACAAAACGGTGCGGAATTTAACTCAGGCACACATGGTGTGTGGTCCTAGGGGCTGGTGCTCATGAAGGCGCGACTCCTAGACTTACTTGTGTAGAGGAGCACATTCAAGTCCCGATCAGTCTTTCTGTCTTTCATCTGCTTTCGGTGTCGGACCATAGCGAAATTACAACTTGCCATCGAGGGCGGAGGTTTACAAAATATTTACAAAGCTGTAAAGAATTCATCCTTAAGGCTGTTGGGAGTCAAAAGGACGAGTACAGATTGCTTTTAATGCGGGTGGGCTAAAAATCCCTAGATCTAGGGTTTAGTGCCCATGCTCTGATCTGGCATGCTTTCATCTGTCTGTCTGATCTGGCCGGCTTTCGTCTGCTCTAAAAGACCAATCTGGACTTAAAGTGCTCCCAGCGGACTCTAATGGGTTGGGGGCCCATAGCATACAGGACTCCATGCATGGATCTGGGGTGGTTCCCCTGATCAAAAATTAGGTGAGCTTCCAAAACTAGGGCCGAGGTAACCCAGCATCTAGAGTTTACTTAATTTTGATGTAAAAAGCGGGGGTTGCTGCCCCTAATGGACTCTGGATTTTATTCCAATTTTATTCATCATTGACATCCTACTCACCCTCTCATGCTCAACGCAAGGCTTATTCAGAAACGTTAGGTGGGGAAGGATACCTTGCCCGAGACATAAGCCTACAAGGGTCTAGACCAGTACTGGATCCTCGGTGCCATGGCAAGAAACCAGTGGTGCTAATGGACTCCAGTAAACTAGGGGGATGGTTTTACCCTGCTTTCCCCGGCAAGCCACGGGAGCGTAGGTGCTAATACCATCCCAAAGATCAGTTCATAGTAAGAAGAAGGGTAGGCTGCTAGAGAGGTCTAAGTTTTGGTAAAGAAGTAGCAGTATCCGATTCACTCATCTATCAAAGGTCGGATCATTCACGCATCCTCCCTCGTGCGTGTCACCCCACGCAGTTCCATCACATCCATGCGGAAATTTCAAATTTAAATCTACGCAATCATCCATCCACGGTGTGGTGGTGTGCCCGTGTGTGCAGTTGGGCTGTGTGCTGTGCCTATACGGGTGAGTTTTGTTTGGATTTAGGTGATAAAGGAATCCCTGCTGCCTCGTACAGTAAGGTGCAGAATTGGCACATTTTACGATGTCCTGGGAGAATCCCCAGGTAAGTGGAGGGTCACAGGGAACCACTTAAATTCCACTTGCCTTAGGCAATTATCGCGTCCTTGTGACAGGACTCCCCAGAACATGTATCTACGTGTATTCTGTACCTTGCTAAGCGGGGTAGCAAGAGTTCCTAGCACATCGCCTAAGTCCCTCTTGAGCTAACTTGGTCCTAAGTAGGGTCCTACTGGGCTGAGTGGGTCCCCAGCAGAGTCGCCAGGCTGTGCGCGTGTGGGAAATGCGGCACGGGAGAGTTCGGAGTCGCCACCGCCTGATGGGGTGCAGGCGGACACCTGGGTGCCTAATCATGTCTATTAAGGCTCTTGGGTCTGCGGCTTGAGATTCTAAGGTTGGTTCTCGGTTGTGGGCTGGGGAAGTCCGTAGACACCCCAATCCACCCCATCGGATGACGGGTCCCGTGGGTTCCCTAACTTGAGTCAGCTTCCTTACTTTGGTTCTCACCCGATTCCTAGTCCCACATGCATTTTTGTTAGGTCTTGGTGGGACCACCTGAGTGGTGTGGGTCCCTTTAGTTGATTTTATCTTTGCTTATCTTCGGCTTTCTGAGTCTGATTGGGTGGGCCCCGTTGGAAGGCCCAACCGGTGTCCTGGATGGGCTTGAGTTGGCCCGTGTGCCCTTGGTGGGCCTCTGTCTAACCCTAGGAGGCCCTGTGGGCTTGGGTTAGTGTATGGATTTTACATTGGGTTTCAAGTTTGAATATTAAGTGGTTTTCATGCAAGTGGTGGGCCGGATTGGTTTGTGGGGCCCCTTAGGTGGGCCCGCATGGTGGCCAAGTAGTTCTATGTTATCTTATTTAGTTTTGCCAAAGTGGGCTGGTCACTGGGCTTGGGGCCCGTGATCCAGGTTTTGGGCTTGAAAGCCCAGTTCCTTGGAGCTTAGGGCTTGCGCCCTAACTCGGTTCGGTTGGCGGGCCCGACAGGCCCTAGCCCATGGTCTCGGCCAAACCACATAATTTATACATTCATTCACATCAAGGTTCGGGCGGGCCGCATTCGGTTTGGCCCATCCGATTAGATAGGTTCATTTTACTTAGGTTGTTTAATTAACATGCTTTGGTGTTCATTGGGCTTGGTGGGCCCCGTTGGAAGGCCCACTATTGTACCAAGTTGGACCGGCTGGTCCGAGTCCCAAGTTGGGTTTCCGGATGGACCGGAAACCCTACTGGTTCAGTGGTTTTAATGCAAATCATCCTAAAATTCAGCAAGGGATCAATAATGCACCAAAAACATGCTGTTGCGTGTATCCGGCAACTCAGGCTGGATATACAAGGTCTGCAGGTGATCCGGCCAGGGTGTCCGGATACACAGGGCTCAGGGGTTATCCGGCCTTGATGACCGGATATGCTAAGGCCCTCGGTGATCCGGCCTGAGTTGCCGGATCACCCTGGAATGGCCTTTTTGGGCTTTGGCCTTTCGAGATTGGTTCCAGGGGGTTCCCAGGGGTCTTTTAAGAGTCTTGTGGGCCCCCGGATGGGCCCACGTAGGTTCAGGTTTTGAGGGAAGCCATATTATGCTTCTCCTTCTTGGGTGTTTCAACACAGCCAATGGAGGGGACTTGCTTGGCATGGAGGCCATGGGGAAGAGGGGAAGTAGGAGCATGCAGGGTGTGGGTTGTGGCAACAGAGGGTCGACCGGCATGTTATTAAAAAAAATCAGCAAGACAAGAATCATAACACAACCTAATATGAGGCATGATCTTTTAAGAGGAGCATGCATGGTACACTTAAACATGGAACAATAATACATGGCAGTTAGCATGCTTCATGCGACTTCCTTCAATCGACCTACATTTAACTACTTATCCTCACAGCCCTAGAAAGATCTAAAGAAGGGGAGAGAGAGGGGCTTATCATGGGGATACAATGGACGAAAATTTAGAGGGAACATGCTCCCTTTTAACGGGCTAAACCACTGCTGAAGATGCAACCCCAAAACAGTAGCTAAAAATCTAACAAAACAAGTGTAACAACTGGACTCCCATGCTCCCCTAAAAACCCAACGTGAGCCTTTACTTATGATAGCATTCATGCCATAAAAAAAGGAAACAAAAGCATGCTTAAACAAGGTAGGAACGTGGCCCCCATGCAAAAGAAGGAACCATACAGAAATATTTTTAGAAAATCCTAGATTTAATATATGTTGAATACAATATGCTAGGGAACAATACCTGAGGGTTCTTGACCTTCTGAGCAAAGTGGAGACACCTCCTTTGGCTTGAACAGCAGCTAGAGCTCCTCCTTTGGCCACCACAGCACTTCAGTTCCTCTTGCTTCAACAAGAATGGAGAGGAGAAGAAGGAGATGAGGGTGGCTTGGGGTGGTAAGGGGAGGTGATGGAAGGCTAATAGGGTTAGAAGGGGTGGGATTTGAAGGGGGTAGGTGAGAGAAGAGAGCAAGGAAAAAGAAGAAAATGGAAGCCAACCCCGGATATGAGCTGCTGTTGGCTATTTATAGGCAATTTAATGTATCCGGCAACTCAGGCCGGATACACTAAGGCCTCTTCGTATCCGGACTTCAAGTCCGGATACACTGGCTTCCCTTTGTATCCGACAACTCAGGCCGGATACATGACTTAATCATTTCAAAATTTAATGCCGCCGCGAATCCGTCGGCCATGTGGCACGAATTTCGCGCGAATATCTTTATGTATCCGGCCATGAAGGGGAGCTAGTGTATCCGGTATATGTGACCGGATACAAATAAAAAATTTACGGATTTGCCCCTCGACTTGACCGATTCGACCGATTTGACCCTTTTGGATATCTACGGATCGCCCGTACGAAATTTTTATATTTTATGATTTAGTCCCTGAGATATTTTGCTGCGTTGGCTGCCACGTGTGCCGTTCCTGCGCCACGTGTGCAGTTTCCGGCTTTTGCTACTCGGAAACTTCGACAGATCATATCTCCTTCACTCGAACTCTGATTCGAGCAAACTCAATTGTGTTAAACTCATATCGGAGTCCTCTATTTAATGACATGGGGCTAAGCACTTGGCACGGATTCCGAGAAAAAGTCAACCTTTGGCCTTCCCTTAAGTTTGACTGCCTTTAGAACCTTCATCCGGACTCCGATTCCTGCAAACCCAGTTGCACTGGAACCGTGTCGGGATTCTCTATCCATTGTACTAAAGTAAGGTATTTGGCCCGGAAATCGAGGAAAAGTCAACTCTTGGCTTTTCCTTAAGTTGGACCGCCCGCAGCACCTTTATCCGGACTCCGATTCCTGCAAACCCAGTTGCGCTGGAACCGTGTCAGGATTCTGTATCCATTGGGCTAAAGTAAGGTATTTGGCACGGAATTCGAGGAAAAGTCAACTCTTGGCTTTTCCTTAAGTTTGACCGCCCGCAGAACCTTCATCCGGACTCTGATTCCTGCAAACCCAGTTGCGTTGGAACCGTGTCGAGATTCTTTATCCAATGGGATAGATCAAGGTGGCCAAATTTTATTTGATTAAAAGGTCAACTTTGCACCCCTCAGGGTTTAACTTTTCGGCCGCGTTTTTACATTTCTGGCTTTTCGGGAGCGTAAAAATGAGGTGCTTACAAGTATATCAAGGCAATTTTAAAACACCTAGCATGCTCAATCTAAACATTTATTTACACAAAACATCATACAAGCATGGGAGCATGGTATCATGTTATACAAAAAAGCAATCAATCATGGTGAGCGTACTTAACATATTCAAAACATATCTCAAAAAATTTCAGATCTCATGTTCATGACATTTAATCACAAATCAAAGCATGCTATCATGGAAACATAGTGATCTAGCATGGTAAGACTAATTAGGCCTTCCTAAGCATGGTTCTAAACACAACCAAGCATACATCACATACCCTATTCTCATGGGTCTCATATTCTCTAAAATAGAAGCACAAAAATCAAACATACTTATTACAAACAAACAAACAGCAAACAATCAATAAAGTCAATCAAAGCATGATCAAGCAGTCAAAACATGGCTCAATTCCACTAGTCCCCAGGGGAGTCGCCAGTTGTGAGACATGAAAAAGTCATCTTGGATGACCTCCGTTATCCTCACGCGGGGATCAAAAAGATATAGAGTCGCCACCATCCAAGTTAAGGTGTGAATGGACACCAAAGGGTTCATCTATGCCAAATAGAGCCAAAGTAGCTCTAATACAAGGAAAAAATCCAGAGCTGAGGTAAGGGGAATTAGTTATGAGCGGGGGAAGGTGTTGGGCACCCCCACTCATCCGTCTAAGACGGTTTCCACATGCTTGCTCATGCTAAGGATTGTTTGCTAATCAAAATAGACAAAGGATGCTTAAAAGTAAGCAAAATGTAAGTGATTATTCCATATGAGTAGTCCAATGAGTTTAGACTCTCCTCATGGATATATCGCTTTAGAACTTCATGAGTGAAGTAAAATCCAAGTAAAATTTGAAGCAAAACCAATTCAAGGCAAATCTGGAAAAATCAGATTATAAGAACTTGAAAGCTTCGATTGACCACAAATCACTCAATTTAAATTCAAATCACATGAAACCAAAGCCATTAGAAAGCTGGTATGTAGTAGAGTATACAGTAAAAAATTCAGCTGAATCCGATTTAAAACGAGGGAGAAATGCTCTACTGAAATCTGCTGTTATAACTCAGAAAAAGTGGTGAGTAGGCATTTTCAAAACCTTATTCGTGGAGTTTGGCTCCATAAAAATCCATGAAAATTTACATGGACGAAGTATGTGGTGCCACCATTCCAAAAAGATAAGCCTCACACCAAACTCCATCTAGATGTGGCTTGTGTGCTCTCTTGAACAGGCCTAGAAGACCACAGATTAGCTCTGGATTATACCAGCGAGTAGCTCTGAGTCAATATAGCACACAAGTCACAAATCAGATCAAAATCAGCTGAAACCAGTTGGAAATGAAAATATACTTCTCAAGGAAAACTCAGAAACTGAAATCACTCAAAACGGATTAAAATTGAGTAAATGGTGCACAATCAAAGCGGCAAGTTCAGCAATCTGGACTGAACTGACTTGTCGACTTTGGACAGATGGTGTCAAAAATTGGCTTTATAAAAATGAATGAAAATTTCCAGATACAAAGTAGGCTTTCCCATCTATCACATGTCTTTGGAATCACTCAAAAATTCATCCGAAGGATGAAGTTATAAGCATTCCAAGACAGGCCACAGATGCTGCCCTGTTTTGAAGATTTTTGAATAAAAGACCAAAATAGGTGTATGTGAGCATGTGGATTCGGCCAAAACTACATGAAATCATGAAAAACAACTCACAAAGTCCTAGAAATTCATTCTAAGGCCAGAGATCTCAGATTTTCCATATTGAGCATGGAGAATCCAAGATCTAGCCTATTTGATGCAAAACAGTGAAAAAATGTGTGATATTGGTAAAAACACATATCTAGGAGAAAATTAAAATCCATTGCTATTGAGAGCATGGATCATGTTGATTTCTCCAGATTGAAATAGCACAGATAATCAGCATATAGAAATAACATGCAAATCATTCAAGGTTGGTTCTAGCCTAAAGGATCCATTCCATCTTCCTTTTCCCAAGGCTCTCTCTTCATGTTTTATGGCTAGAGAGAATTCCCAGTTACTTTGGAAGAGGTTTGGGCCTTGCAAACAATCACCAAATGGCCTTACACTACAGAAAGGTAGAAGTTGGGAGTTGAAAATGTAAAGAGGAAGCTAGATATGTAAATAGAGTTCTACCTTTGATGGCTTGAGCACTTGAGTAGACAATCTAGCAGAGTTTCTCCTCTTCTTGCAGAGATTCTTAACTTCAAATTCCCAGCCATTTGAGAGGAGGACCCCTCTATTTATAGGCAAAGCCAAGGGTAGAAAAGTCCCAAGGGTATGCCCAAAAATCTCTCTAGATTGTTCCAATTCAAGTTAAAGCCTTGAATTGTTGTAAATCTAGAAGTTTCGGAGGGTGAAATAGGGAGTTCAAGTCCACGAGAGAGAGGCAATATGCGTAAATAAGGCTCAGAGATCAAGCCATTTCGCAAATCCCCGAAATAACCAAAACCGCATGTAACACCCCGGAACCAGGTCGACCCATATCGGGTGTATATTGGCTCGTGGGCGTTAGCTTAGGGCCCAAAGTAATGAAAACTAACTTCAGAACTAACCAGACACACAAAAATAACATCCTAAAATTTTTTCGAAAAAACGGCTATATAACGCCTGTACATACGAGTATGGGCTAAGCCCTCAAACCACAAAAATCACCTGATAAACACAGTTTATATATCCATTCAAAAAAAAAAACTAAACCATTCGGATATACACCAAAATAAGCTTACTAAGATCACACCCTCTCACTCTCTCATTTACAACATATACAATACCCAAAAATAAGATCTACAACTATCAAAAAAATTTGCCTTCTATGGGTCTAGCCGGGGTAGAAATAGTCCTTTGGCCTATATTCAGGATAATCCTCTACTTCGGCTCTATTACGCGTCTCACCCGCTGGATCTGAAAACAAAACCGATAAAAACAAAAACTCGCGTGAGACAATTGTCTCAGTAAGTAGCATTATGCATGCTAGAAGCAGTTTTATGCAATTTCAAATATAAATAACATGCTCGATTATAACACGATCAAATCTCATCAGTTTCATGCTGAAAATAATTCAAACACAAAGAAGCAGTTCATTTTCAATTAAATCAATATTTCAGTATTCAGGATCATACTATTAAACAAATAAAAAGCAGATCAATCCAATTTACGAGATGATCACCCTTTACCCTCTAACCAAGATTCAAGGTCTAGCGGAGTGCTTCTCTACGCTTCCTGACAAATCAAAATAAGCAGAGTGCCCTCTACGCGACCTAACGAATCCAGGTTAACGAAGTGCCTCTCAATGCTGCCCGATGAAGCACGGCTAAGCGGAGTGCCCCTCAACGCTGCCTATTTATACCAAGTGGAATTCCCTTCCACTTCCCAAATCATATGAAGATCAATTCTATACAAATAAAATAAACTCATACAAATCAATTACTGATAAACCAATTTCACAGTTCTGAGCTTCTAGGGTGAATTTAGGTTCACGATCCACAATACCTCAAAGCACGTGGTGAACTTAGTTCACGATCCCCATAACTCATATTTGTGGTGGATGGTTCACGATCCCCCTATTAGGGTGAACAAAAATCCACGATCCACAAATATCTAGGGTTGTGGTGGATGAAAGTTCACGATTCCCCGCTAGGGTGAACACCAGTTCACGATCCCCAGCCGAGGTGAATGGCAATCCCAGTCCACAGAACATTCAACCATAGGCCCTCGGCCCTTTTCGAACTAAAAGGAAGCCTCAGCTTCAATTTTTCCAATTACATAAATCACCATCGATTAAGACTAATGTTATAGAATTCACAGCACACATTTTAACTCTTGACATCACTGCCATCAACACATTTTCTTTCAAATACCCAACATTGGTTGCCAAAACAATAGTGAACAGTAATTATCCGATTACTAATAGTAATTCCTAACAGTAATTTACCAACGGTGATTACTAACAGTGATTTACCAACAATGATTACTAACAGTAAGTTACTAATTAATTAACCCAATACTAACTAATAGTAATTACTTTCCTAGTTACTAACAACAATTAATCTAAGCATCTTCTTGCAACCAATTACTAACAGTTATTAACAGCAATGGAGTTACTAATTCCTAATAGCAATTAACCAATGAAATTACCAATTCCTAACAGCAATTTCCAACAGAAATTCCTAACAGCAATTCCTAACAGAAATTTCCAACAGCAATGGAGTTACCAATCCCTAACAGAAATGAGGCTACCAATTCCTAACAGTAATTTATAACAGAAATTTCCAACAGCAATGAAGTTACCCATTACCAACTGTCCTACAATGAGTTACTAACAGTTGTTTACCAACAATAATTTACTAACAATAATTTACTCATTACCAACAGTCCTACACCGATGGAGTTACCAATTCCTAACAGAAATTACTTTCCTAATCAATTCTTACACCAACAACAACTAATTACCCCAACAGCAACTAATTACTAACAATTACTTTACTAATTACACCAACAGCAACTACCTTAGGTATTTTCCTACAATCAGTTGCTAACAGATTTGAATAACAAATATTATCAATTAATGCTTCACAAATCAAAGGGCATACAAGAGAGGACCTGAGCTCTCTATAAGGAAACAAGATACTCTGACAGGGGAAAAATAAGTAAACAGCCAACACAAGCCAAACTGTATAACCTTTGCATAACTCAAATTTTTTGATTTATATAACCAGATTCGACTCATGCTCAACCCCTATCAAAAAACAACAGCAATAAATTAACATAACCTCATACTCAACCAACTAAAACCATTATCATGCTCAAACCACAGCAATCGAGTTCTCAACCAGGGAAACTCCCTACGCCTAGCGACTGATGCATTTGGTTGCTCAGACCAAACGACCCAAATACCTTTAGCAAATAAACAAAAATTTACAATTGTAACTTAGGTGTAAAATAAAATCTAAATCTATACTTTAAAGCAAATCGAAATCAGCTGATGGTGTTAATTTGGAGTTGCTGCCAAATTTACCTTTGGTGTAAAATCTAATTAAATATTAGCACCAACTAAAATACACCTGATATGGCAACCTTCGATTGAACTTTTCTTTTGCAACACAGAAATACCAACAGAAATTAGAAATCCCTCGAAACCCCAACAATAAGCGATTAAGCAACCAGAAAATCATCGAAACCCCAACAGAAATAGACCAAGACAGAAATCCATCGAAACCCCAACAGAAATAGACCAAGACAGAAATCAATCGAAACCCCAACGGAATCGATCAACTCATGCTCAATCGACCAATAGTAATCAACCCAATTTCGAAATCAACCAACAGAAATTGATAGACAAACAGAAATAATCTGAAAAACAATAACAATCAATCAAATAGAGGAAAACATGCTACTTACCTGGTTTTGCAGAATCCACGCCCAATCTCCCTCTTTTCCTCTTATTTTCTTCTTCCCCACGTTTTCCCCTTTTCTTTTTCTTCTTCTCCTTCTCTTCTTCTTCTTCTCCCCTTTGTCTACTCCTCACGAATGACCACCTCTTCCTCCTCCAATCTCTTCCACGTTTCCTTCTTTCCTTCTCCCTCAACAACGACCAACCCCCTTGCTGCTCCTCTTCTCCACGATCTCCCTTCCCTAAGTTTTTTTTTCAAACCCTTGACGAACAACCTCGACGAGCAACCCCCCAAATGAACGATTCTTCCACTTTTTTTTTCTTTCTCCTCCCTTTTCCTTCTTCCACGATTCCTCCCTTCTTTCTCAAACCCTAACGCCCAAAGACATAAACCCCAAATGAAAAAAATGAGATTTGCTCTTTGTTGTTTTTTTTTTTTTAAACTTGAACCATGAACCATTGATCAATTGGTCCGGTTCAATTAAACTTGAACCAAACCCCATTAAACCACTAAAGTAATCAACCCATTTGAACCATTGGTTAAATTTAAATTTTTGTTGATTCCTCTATTTGTTCTTATTCAATATTTTGAAATCTTAATTACAATTTCTAAAAATTCCGGGTCTTACACCGCATACACAATGCGTTTCCACAGAACCGTCACTGTATGTGCGGTTTCTATAGAAATTCACCTCAACTGCACATATAGGGCGGTTTCAATTCAGTTACGCTCGTCATGATTGCTGTCGACGTGGCTCAACGGCCAAAGCTTCTGGAAGCCACGTGGCAGCTCACGCGAGAAGCATGAACATCAACCGTGCTGTGTGTGCGGTCGCAACCGCATACACAGGGCGGTTGAGACCAAAATAACAAAAACCACACATATACTGCGGTCAGCACATTTTTGGTTGGTTTTGAGCCTTAACTGTATAGGCCAGGCTTATTTACATGTAATATTGTTTAAGTAAATGTCCTCGTATTTTTTAATCTCCATTTACTTAAGATACTACATGTAAATAAGCAAACACCCCCCCCCCATATGAATCCATTAAAAATATTTCCAGACTTAAATTCCAAGTGAATAAAAAGTCAACTTTCCAATTCAAGGCTAAATTCCGGTTTTTCAGGTCCGGTAAAAAGATTCAACATGTTGATACAAAGGTATTTATCAAGTTTAAAAATCTCAAAAAATTCATTTATGCAATAACATTGCTAAAAACCTGATTACCGGAAAAAATTATCTTCAAATCTTGCTTTAAAAAAGATTTGATTTTCTGGGGTCAAAAGTCAACAAAATTCAACCCGAAAAAGTTTGACTTTGCATAAAAGATTGAATTTGGGCCTTTTCCTTTGCGGCTTTGGATTCGAATGGGTTAAGGATCTCAAACCCAATGCTAAGAATTGAAAATTCCAATAAAATATTTCTCTCCTTCAAGATTTATAAAAAATCATGCAATTGTGGGGTGTCTACAATTGTTTAGGCTTGATTTATCTATTTTCTTTCTCTTGCTATTCATATATTGATTTTTCATGTGATTGGTTAATCAAATGTCGTGCATCACCTTAAGTCATTAATTTCATGTGCTATTAGTTTTTGTGATTTCGGGTGTCTTGAATTATTTAGTTTATTTTATATGCAATTTTAGGTTGGCGTTGTTTCAGCATTTTGTGTATATTTTAAGATCACTTAATTTTATTTCAACACTTTGTGAATTTTGTTTCATATTTACCCATTCCATGTTTTCTTGGATTATTTTTCTTGAAAAAGATCAAATAGTTTTATTTTTATTATCATGTAGTTTTATTCTCTAAAAAGAAATTTTAAAAAATGGAAAAAGTGAGCCAAAATCCATTATTCAAGCCTTCTGGTGGGTCTAATCCAATGTAAACCCAAGGTGGGCCTGACCCAAACTTAAACTTCAAAGCCCAAAAATACATGTCCAATCAAATACAAGGAACTCGCATTTGGCGGGATGACCTGAGGTGTTTACGGACTTCCCCGCTTCATAATTAGGTCACTTACCCACATCTCTGGACCAAACCATTATTTTTTTTAGACCGGGTGACCACCTACACCAAAGCCCAATAGGTGGTGGCGACTCCCAAAACCCAAGCCCACGAGCCACCGATGTGACCTGCGAAGGGGGGTGCACACACCCGTTCTTGGGAATCTTGTGCATAAGCATCTCGAAGTGCATCCCAGACGTGTTTGGAGGTTTCAAGACCAACAAAAAGTCCAAGTGCTTCTTCTGACAGGGTACAATGACTTAAAGAGATACAAGTTGGTCCATAGGGGATACAAGCACTGACTTAAAGGGATACATGCACAATCTTTGGGGATACCAACGTAATCCTAGGGGGATACAATTAGGGTCTTAGAGGGATACAAGCTACTACTTAGGGGGATTGTAGACACCCCAAATTGTACTACAAAATGAGAAAATAATTGAAAACATGTAATTGGGGCTTAAAACAGGTCAAAAATGCATAAAATCTGATCAAGCATGCATTGCCAGTATTAAATCTGCGGGGTGGTCGTGCCCGAAATTGTTATACGGGCATGCCGCACCCGTATTGAAAATACGAGCACCATTTGCCCGCAATATATATACGAGCATGATGTTTTTGTGCGAATTTTATCCTTTTTCGATTTCTGAGCCTTATCTTCAGTCTAATATATCTTTAAATGAGCGAATTATCTCTTTTATTCATTCGAAATATCTTTTTTGGCCATGGATGGGCATTATCCATATTTTTAACCCAATCTGGGGGGATCCTGGTATATCCCTCTGGACCAGCCATACCCCTGGGTTTGCCTATAAATAGAGGTGAGATCCTTAAGTAAAAGGCCACGAAAATTTGAAGTCTAAGAAGCTCCAAGTGAAGAGAGGAATCCCTACTGCTCTGCTTGCTCAATCCAGGTAAGTCCCTTTTCCCTTTTTATTTTCTGTCTTCAATTCTAGAAGTAATAGGATCTTCTCCATTGCTGTAGAATAAGGCCTTCTTTTATTCTGTTTTCCTAAACTTGTCTCTAAGTACCTCAAGAATCCTCTCTAGCCGTAAAACGTGAAGAGAGAGCTAGGGGAAAGGGGAACAGGTGGATCCCTAGAATAGAACCCCATATCTGTTTTCTCCTTTTTCATAGAATAAGGCCTTTGATTGTGTTTGTATACCCAAACCTATCTCTAAGTACCTCAAGAATCCTCTCTAGCCGTAAAATGTGAAGAGAGAGCTAGGGGAAAAGAGAACAGGTAGATCCGTAGGGTAGACCCCCATGTGCTCTTATCTGTGAGATGTGGCTGTTTTGAATATCCTGATCATGTTTTAATGGTTTTTATGTTGAATCTGAATGAATCATATAAATCCATGATGTTTATAGCATGAGATCTCCAACTTTTTTATAAAATTTGGATTTTTCACATATTTGCACCTACAGCACTGTTTTCGTGATTTTTGTAATATTAGGCTAAGATCCTAGATCTATCATGATCTATAGGGTAGATCTGGATTCAGAAGCCTGAAAGTAATTTCTAGGGTTTCATGATGTGGTTTTTGAGTCCTTTTTCAATTTTGAGAAAAGACCCTACGATCTGAGTTCTCCCCTTTTGATGTTCTTCATCAACATGGGTATTTTTGGTTTTGATTTATTGATCTAACGTGAAATATGGGCTATATCTATGTCCTGGAATGTTCAAGTTCAATTTTGCAATATTTTATAAAAATCATAGTTTTCTAGATTTCTAGAACTTAACTTGAAGCCAGATTTTTTAAGTTTTCACTTTAGATTGGTTTTATTTGATTTTATCTCAATTTTATTTTAATCATGAAACCCTAGGAATGGTATGATCATATTTTAAAGTTCTGAATCAATTAAGCTATTCATATGAAAAAACCATACACTTTTGTCTTTTTTATGATTTTTCATAATTTTTGTAGCAAGCCCTTTTTCCTTTATTTTAATATGAACAATGCCTGGCAACCACCTTGTGTGGATGAATAGGGATGCCTAACACCTTCCCCTGTTCATAACCTAATCCCCTTACCCATCTCTGGTTGTTTTTTTTAATAGGGTTATTTTTTCCCTAAATTTGCCTTTTTGTGCTTATTTGATATTTTGGTGTCCATTCACACCTAAAAAGAATGGTGGCGACTCTGTGTTTTTAACCAATCCCGTGTGATGATTAGGAAGTCATTGAATTTATTTTTTCCATGTCTCACAACTGGCGACTCTGCTGGGGACTTGAGGATTTCAGCTTTTTGGGGTTTGTTCATGTTATTGATGTTTTGGTTTTGCTTGCTATTTTGTGTTTTTAACATGTTTGACTTGTTTTATTGTTTTACTTGCTATTTGGTGTTCTTAAGCATGCTTGGTATGTTTTAAATCTTATTTATTGCTTAAGAGTTCATGGGGGTAGAAACATGCTTAATTTTGATTTATAGGATTGTTTCTAGAAACATGCGTAGGGGAGGTTCGTTTTGTTAAACCATGCTGATTTCTTGTTGTTTTTTTATAATAGCATGTTTTAATTTTCAGCATGATCTTCATGATGTGTTTTTGGGTTGTATAACATGATCATATGTTTGCATGATTGGGTGATTCTTGTGAGCATGTTTAGGTGCTATAGGATTGTTTTGTGTATTTGTTTACTTTAAATATGCTTTCCTATTATGCCTTGGTTTGTATATGCATGGCTACGAAAAGAGTGGCAAGGGTTTGGGACGTTGTGAATGCACCCAATTTTTACAATGCACTGTGCACATTTTATTTTTTACACAGCCTACCCATAACCTATAGGAAGTTGAACCCGAATGTGTGTAGCTTGGCACAATGAGGTCGATACTTCGGAAAGCGAAAGTGAAAACATTCACCATAGAACTTTGGACCAATGATGTGATGATAACATGGATCTGTGATTCGATTCTGGTCATCACTAGGCTTGAGTGCTAAGCTGCCATTAAGCCAAAACCCAAAGCCCCTACGCTTGAAGGTGGAGATACACATTTTTGGCTAAAGTACACAATTACGTGGGGATATGGGTTTGTAATTAAGGGAATGCCGTTTTCATGGTTCACAAGCCAAGGCATAATACGGATGCCATATTGAAGGTAAATAAGGTAACCTTAATTTTTGCATTATTTTCATGTCATAGGGGTGTCATGGTGTCCATCGGTTTGGGATAAAACTGGTCCCAAATAGGCGTGTATCCTAAAATTGGTGTAGCCCATAAGAAGAGTTTTAACTCTGTTCAGAATTAATCCTACCCAATGTTCATACAAGAGGCAACCAAAGGGTACCAAATTCTTGAATATGGTATCAAATTTGGAGGGAACATGTGCCCTCATAAATATGTATTTTTGCAAATAAGTCTAAGTCCACTTTGGGACAGTTTAGAAGCCTAGCAAGGGTGAACTGTATGTTTGGATGAGCAATCAAAGTGATCAAATCATGTAAAAACTAAAAAAACAGAAAAGAGCTCCGTAAACCACATTTATTACACGGGCTGGGCTCGCCCGTGTTAACTATACGGTCGCGGCTTGCTCGTAATTTAAATGCGGGCAAGGCCGGACCGTACTGTATATGCGGTTTTCACGGAAAATTCAATTTTAAACAATTTTTCCCACTAAATCATGTTCCTTTAACCTTTAAATGATGATAAAGGGAAATGAGTTTGAATAAAATGCTTCAAAAAAAATAAAAAATGTGAAAAAAAAAATCTTTTGGGCCTCTGAAAGCCTTTGAATTTTAGACTTTTACTCAAAAATCTTTTGGGCCTCTGAAAGCCTTTGAATTTTAGACTTTTACTCAAAAATCTTTTGGGCCTCTGAAAGCCTTTGAATTTCATATCTTTTTCCTGGGCCTCTGAAAGCCTTTGAATTTCAGATCTTTTTCCTGGGCCTCTGAAAGCCTTTGAATTTCAGATCTTTTTCCTTGGGCCTCTGAAAGCCTTTGAATTTCAGACCTTTTTCAAAAATACCCTGGGCCTCTGAAAGCCTTTGAATTTCAGACCTTTTTAAAAAATATCCCTGGGCCTCTGAAAGCCTTTGAATTTCAGATCAAGAGCTTGCACCATGAATCCCATTGAGAATGAAGTTGATGCTCCTCATCCAGATGTAGCCCTGCTTCAGGAGCAGGTGGTAGGACTAGCCCGAATGCTAGAGAACATACTATCAATGCAGGCCCAACAAGTGCAAGTCCAGAACCAAGCATCCACTTCCAACCCAGCACCTCCACCCCAAATCAATATTCCACCTCTGGTTCAACCTATTCCTGAACCCATTTATGAACCCACCCTTGAACCTATACTGATCAGGGATGAGATAGTGGAATCGGAAAAAGCAAAGGAAAAGGAAAAAATGAGGGAAGAAATGGAAAAGAAATTCATGCACAGACTGGAGATGATCTAAGATGAACTGAGGGAGGTTAAAGGGGTGAACAACTTTGGGGGCACCAATTTTGAAGACTTGTGCCTATACCCTAACGTGAACCTACCGGCCAAGTTCAAGTGCCCAGACCTGGACAAATATGATGGCACTGGCTGCCCCATGAGTCATCTGAAGTTGTACTGCGGTGCCCTATGCCAGTTCGGGCGGGATGAAGGCATACTGATTCAGTTCTTTCAAAGGAGCTTGACTGGAATGGCTTTGAGGTGGTTTGCCACCTTAGACCATGGAAAGATTAGAAGATGGAAGGACCTAGCAGATGCCTTCTTAGCTCAGTACGGGTTTATTTCAAAGATCGTGCCAGACAGGTACAATGTAATGAGAATGAGCAAAAGCAAGGATGAATCTGTAAGGCAGTATGCCAACAGATGGAGGGAGACAGCCTCTAGGGTTAGGCCACCTATGCTAGAGCAAGAGATGATTTCCACCTTCATCAGTACATTGGGCCAACCATTCTATAGCCATTTGGTTGGTTAGACCACCACTAATTTCGCGGCCTTCGTACAAGTGGCCGACTGAATCGAAGATGGGATCAGGTCAAGTAAAATAATTGATCATTCTGCTATGGTCAGTCAACAGGACTCCAATCTAAAGAAGGGGAATGGCATGAAAAATAATGGGAATAGGAAGGATGGGGAAATAAACATGGTACAGCAACCATCAAGCCCTAACAAGCCCATACAAATCAATATACCCACTCCTTTTCCTACTCCATCTGCTCCATCTACCCAGGCCCCTATGAGGGTTAATGTTCCAGCAGCACCCTTAAACCAAAAGAGGGTTTTTACCAAGGAAGAAAGGGATGCCTATTTTGCAGCAAGGAAAAATAGGGTTTTCACCCCTATTCCAATGTCTCCGTCTCAATTACTACCTACTTTATTGCAAGTAGGATATATCACCTTAAGAGAACCCAATCCGAATGCGTCTAAGGGGAGAAATTTTGACCCCTCCACCACTTGTGATTTCCACATGGGTGAACCTGGGCACCCTACTAACAAGTGTTGGTCGTTGAAACACA
The DNA here is from genome assembly GCA_947561395.2 of Buxus sempervirens. NCBI lineage: Eukaryota > Viridiplantae > Streptophyta > Magnoliopsida > Buxales > Buxaceae > Buxus > Buxus sempervirens. The sequence continues at coordinate 16,882,170 of OX387190.1, read as the reverse complement.
CCATTCAGGATTTTCTTGACCAGAATACCCTGTCTTTCAATACAGGGGCTCCCAATCCTCCCATAACAGACATTAGCCAAAACCCTCTACCTCAACATCATGGGGCAGGCCCATCTAATGTCATAGGGGTCAATTCTTCTGATGAAATAACCTTTGACCCATCCCAGTTAATTGCTCCAATAGGGACGACGGTCAAAATTTATTTTGACAGAAGAAATAGCGATAAAGAGGTAAATGTGATTTCAAAGGGAAATGATCGTGCTGCTGAGAGCATTAGCTCTGCTTTGGACCGGGCCTCCTCCCTCATGGCCCAATTAAATATTGCAAAGCCACCTGTAAAACCCCGATTTTTCACCTAATAAATAAATAAATAATAAATAAAAGAAAATATGAGTTAAGTCCTAGTTAAAATAAAAAGTGAAGATTTAGAGGATAATTAATTCAAATAAGTTCTAAGTTGAAGATAAAGAAAGAATTTTAATGAAATTAGCCTAAAAGAATAAAAAGGGTATTTTGGTAATTTTCAGAAAAGGGTAATTAGTAAATAGATCATCAAATAATAATTAGAATTAGAAAATAGAAGAAAATAAATTATTTTGACAAGTTAGAAATTAAAAAAAATTAATAAAAGCCTAAAAGTGGGAAAAAGGGTAATTAAGAGATTTCACATCTTAATTTGGAGAAAATAAGGTTGTAAGTGATAAAAATGTTTAATTAAATATTTTGCACGAAAATAGGTTATTTTCATGAGTTTAGATAATAAGAAACTTAATTAGTATTGTTTAAGTGGAAAATAGAAGGTGGAGAAAAAGTAGGAATTAAATTAGAAGGATTAGACATTAATTAGACCATGGTTGGGTTAGCCCAAATTAAATTAGCCAATTAGGGTTTGTTTAGGATTTCTAAAGCCTAGTATAAATAGGAGATTAAGGTTAGACAAGAGGAAATTTTCGTGGGTTTCTTATGGAGAGAAAAGAGGGAGAGAAAGGAAGGAGGTCTCTAATGGAGGTGTCTGACCAGCCACCATCAAAATGCAATCGGGGAAAATCCGTACGGTGGATCGCCTTCAAATTTTGAGGTTTTGTTCGTGACTGATAAAACTACATTGTGAACGGTGGAGATTTGAATTGGAAGAGTCTAGCTTGGTACGGTTGGGAGCAACATTCTGGTCCAGAATTAGAAGGTGCAATGGAAGAAGGATTTAGCGTATAAGGCAAGTAGTAACCCTTGGAAAACGTGAGGAATTGCATGATTTTGATTTCTGTGATTTCATATGGATTGAATGGATTAGTCGAAACAGTATTTACATGGAATCAAATTGTTTATATTTTAGAGTTTTGTGTTCTTGAAGAATTTGCTAAAGTAAGGAAGAAACTTGGTTTGATCATGAAATAAATTATAGGATTGTGTTTAATTAATAAGAATTGATCTAGAAGGCTTTAGGAATGTTTTAGAATGTTATTAGATTAATTTAGACCAAAGAAACATATGGCAAAGGCATAAAAATCAGAACTTTAGAAATCTGGAAAATTCTGTTAAAAATTGCACGAGCGCCTAGGATCGCCTAGGATCGCCCAGCACAGTAGAGGTAGGCGCTCTAAGTAAAATTTGTAGATTTTGGGGATTTTGTAATTCGAATGAATACCCAATAATTCTTATGATTAGTTAAGCATGTTAGCATCTTTATAAGGACCTAATTAAGGTATAAAAATTATAAAATTAATTTGGAAAGATTAAGCAATAAATTGAAGGTTATAATGAAAGGATTGTTTATAAAAGAGTCGAAGGGTATGGATATTGCTAGAAATAATACTACTGAAATTTATAGCTTGTAAACATCTTTTAAACTTCATTCTAGGTCTGTAGAACATGCTGGAAAAATAAAATACAGAAAATTCAAATATAAACTAGCTTAGGTGCTAAGGTAGGAAATTGGATTCTAACAAAAGGGATTAATAAAGAAAACTCTAAGTAAGATTGGATTTACTTTATTTTGAGCTTTAAATAGGAATATTGGCTACTGGAATTGCATAAACTCAGATTTTATCGAATTTATGATACTTGAGTTTTATTTTGAATATAATTGGAAGAATTGTATATGTTATTCTGAAAATGCCTATAATTGGATTTGTTATGATTGAATCATGGATTTCACATGGAATGGAATACTTTGGTATGGATTGGTATGTGGTATGATATTGTTCTCTTTAATTTTACGGTTGGGTGATACGGCTTCTGTGGTAGAGTTGATACTATCTTTTACGGCAGAGATGGGTAATCCTCTGTGTAGAGATGTGTAATCCTTTACGGGTAAAAGTGTGTATGCCTCCTACATTAGCGTGTCCTCCCATATGTGGTTTTATCGTGGTTTGTGTCAGTGGGCTTAGCTGTATATGGATCCATAGTTTTGGCTGGTTAGCTAAGTGGTATTTAGTTTGGGTTGATTTACTCCTATATTGCGAGCGCGCTTCCCTTTGCAAGTTAGTTTGCTCTGGGAGGGTCTTATGTCTGGAGGGACACCCCGGTGAGCCGCTGGTGATTCCCTGTACATGTGGATAAGCGACCACACTCCATGTATTGATTCTGGTGCTGCATGCTGGTGGTACGTCCAACTCTGCGGGGTTCGTGCACAATAAGTCGGTGACTACGGCTCTTGCCTAAGCTGCGCTGCATGGGGCTTGAGTATCATCAAGTAGCACTGCCCCTAAGCCGCACGGTGGAACAGCATTTAGTCGAGTGTCATCTCAAATACTTATCATCTTTGTGAGTCCTGCAATGGCACGTGTTTTGTCGCTTTTGTCGGTTTTACCCCGTTAACATCAAGCTACTGGTATTTATACATGATCGTCTGTTTTATCGCTTTATTTGGAATTGCCATGAATAACTTGGATTTCTCGTCTTATCGTTGATTAATCGAATACCTCATGACTATTTGCTTATATTGGACTGTTTCAAATTGCATGCACCTGCTACTTGCTGAGATGTAAATCTCACTCCGTTTTCCCCTATATTTTTCAGGTTGCTTGGAGAGATCGCGAAGATGGGGTTTTAATTTGATGGGTAGAATTATAATCGGTATTAATGTCACATGTTGATTAGATAAACTTAATTGTAAATTGAATTGAATATATATAATTAAAGAATTGTTTATTTTATTTGGCCACCATAACTCTGATGTAATTGATTTATAAATTTAAAAATTATTGTGAATCTTGGTATGTATCTGACCCCAGCTTCGTGGTAACATCTCGAGTTTGATTGTTGAATCGGACTTGGGTTGTTACAGTAGCGAACCGGGTTCGGGTTGGGTGCTGGTTTGCACTGACCCGGGTTCGGGGCGTTACACCACCTCTGGTAATCAATTGCAATCCATCCACCCATTCTTCACCCACTCTATCAAAATAGCCATTGGTCATAAACTGTGACCATCTCAATGCATCAGTCACTTCTGCAACCCTTCAACCAAAACAACTTCCACCATTGGTTGTAGATGTTCCTCCTACTCAGACTTCCAAATCCAGGACCAAGCTTCCTCCCCTTGTGATAAATGTTCCAAAGCCTTCTTACTATGAATCAGCTGTACCATGGAACTACAGAGAAGACTACACCACCACATTTCCTGCAGTTGAGGGAGAAAGCAAGAAAGAAGTAAACCTCATGATGAGGTCGGGAAAATGCACAGGTGAGGAAGAGAAACAGAAATAAAATGGGAAGGAAGAAGCTGAGAAAGAAAAAAATAAGGGAAAGACCAAGGTAGGGGAAGATGCCCCTCAGGTAATTGACAGTGAGGCTGCTGACCTCATTAAAATCATAAGAAAGAGTGAGTTCAATGTTGTTAAGCAGTTGAACAAAGTCCCTGCCCAGATCTCAATTCTGGGATTATTGTTAAATTCTGAAAAATATAGGGACTCCTTGTTAAGGGTACTTCAGGGGGCACATGTGCCTAAAAACATTGAACCAGACCAACTAGGCCAGATGGTGGGGCCGATTTTATCCCATAATGTAATAACTTTTTCTGAAACAGAGATCAGCCCATCAGGGTACCATCATGTGGATCCTTTGCACATAGCTGTGCTCAGTAAGGGCTGCATGATAGCCCGGGTTTTAATTGATAATGGGTCAGCTCTGAATGTCTGCCCGTTAATAACATTTGTTAAGCTCGGTCTGGAGCAAAATAAAATCAAACAGAAGAATCATAAGAGCCTTTGACAGCTCTAAAACACACTCCCTAGGGGAGGTTGAACTGCCGGTCACTATTGGACCGTATATTTTTAACATCACATTTGAGGTGATGGATATACCTACAGCCTTCAACCTACTCCTAGGAAGGCCGTCGATTCATACAGCTAGGATCATACCATCTACCCTCCACCAAAGAGTCAAATATATTAGAGGGCAAAAGGTGATTACTGTCCTATCTGAAAACTTGGTTCCTCCCATGTAGTCCCCTGATGTACCCTACATAAACATGGAAATGACTGCTGAAAAGATGACATTTCTCTTTCCAGTTTGAAACTATCAATTTTATACCTGGGGGTATTAGGAAAAGGAAAGTTGACTTGTGCTAAAAAGATGGTCAAGAAAGTACTGGGAAAGTACAATTTCCACCCGGGAAAAGGTCTGAGGGTTAACCTACAAGGAAGGATAGAACCAGTAAAGGTTAAGAAGATGGTCCATAGAGCAGGATTGAGGTCCAAGCCAAGGAATTGGAGAAGACAGAAGGAGTTAGAAGACATGAAATTCCCTCACATCAGGGAAACTTTTCCTAAACTTTCTCATATGATTCAACTGTCTCCACCCCAGGATCAGTCCAAACCCCCATACTATAACATCAACCCATTCCAGAAACCCAAGTCCCCAACCTTGCAACCATATGTTCTGCCTTTACCTCCACAAGCATTAGGTGAACCTGGACTGCGGTCAGAACAGGAGCAGGATTTTTCTGAGGACGTTGGAGCCTTCTTTGCCATAACGGAAGGCAACCAGGAAGATGGAGCAAATGAGCTACCCTTCATTGACTAGGCTGCAGTAGAAGTTCCATTTGGGACAAGCCCTACAGAAGAAGCAGGCGATGCAACCCACCCAGTACTGGTGATTTCGGATGCCGACCCTGAGCTTGAGGAGCAGGCTTGTACCCCTGCCCCAGATTCTTTTGTTTTGAACAATTGGGAGGAAACTCCCCTTACTTTTGAAGCCGCTTGTTTGGCAAACATATATGGCTTCCAAAAAAAAACTCCATTAGTGGAATGCCCTTTTCCTAAAGGTTTTAATGAGCCTTCGTCTTCAGGAAAAGATTTTGTAGAAGGCTCTCAAAAAACAACAAAAGATTTTTCAATTTTTTCTAGAAAAATTAAGTTTTTCAAAAAGGTCCAAACCACTTATGAACCATATAAGCAAACGGAATTGGATCGGGTTGAGTATGACTTCGACCTCGAGCTCGACTTTGACCTAATGGGGGTTGAGGAAGAGACCGAGGTCGAAGAAGACGACCCTCCAAAAGAAATCACATATCAATTGGAGCGTCATGAAAAGGGGGTCCAACCCAATATTGAAGAGACCATATCAATAAACGTAGGGACCGAAGATGACCCAAAAATAGTGAAGATTGGGGTATGCCTATCTGAGGTACAGCGGGATGAAATGATACGGTTCTTGGCTGATTATGAAGATGTATTTGCATGGTCGTATAGCGCTTCATTGGAAGGCTCTTAATATTATGTAATTAGAGGAAAAATTGTTACAGCAGGCTATCTTTTTGAGACTAGTTTTTTTTATCCTTTGGAGTCCTCTTAGGGTCTTATTAGGGCTATTTATTTTGTTAGTCCACTGCCTCGTGGACTACTATATGCTGTATTTGATGGAATGCTCTCATTATTCAGTTTTAATGGAATGCTCTCATTATCTAAAGGAAAAAAAAGTATTTGATATTTTATCTTTTATTCCATTTTTATGCTAAGTTGTTTACTGTACTCTTGATCTGTCACCTTGATATGAAGTTCTTTTTCATGTCTGTCACAAGTTTAAACTAGTTGATTGATCTTAATGTCTTTTTTCTTATCTGAGATGGGTGATTTATATTTGTTCTTATTGGAATCCTTTCTTTGTTTGTTGCATTGGGCTTTCTTTCTAGTGTAAATAAACATGTGATTTTCCTCTGCAGGATTTAGATTCCGAGTTTGAGGTACATGATCTGTTAGATCCATCATCATCCTGAGCTGTTGTGGGCAGAATTTCTCTTTCCTTTTCTGTTGAGGTGTGAAGTTATAGAAATTTTTTTTATTGATTGGTTGAGATTGATGTAAGTATTTGTAGTCGTAAAAAAGTAACATTGATACTTAGACATGTTGGCAGGATCCAGTTGATACAGAAAAACGTTTTGCACGCTGCATCTTATCGATAGTGGTATGTATGTACTAAGTCATAATTCATCATTTTCATAGATAATTTTATCGCATTTACGCATAGCCTCATTAGTGCCTCAGGATATATGGTGTATGCCTTAGGTGTGTGCGTGAGGACGTTTTCAAAATGTTGAGCTGTTAAATGTGTTTTATAGCTTTGTGCATCTGTTTTTTTATAAAGATTGCTAGTAATATGGAATGAAATCCTTTTAAATTGGACTTGTACTTTCTTTGATACTAGGTATTCCTTTAGTTGTGAGAAATATTAAAATGAAATCCATGTTCCAACTTCCAAGTGTGGCTTGTGTGCTATGTTACATGGACTCGGGTATGCGTGTCGGGTGCGGGTATGTGTCCCAGGTGTCTTAGTTTCCCCACATTGTAGTTGTCCACTCCTGTCACACTAATCTTTATGGTTCACCGTATCATAATGTGGTTTAAATTTTTTGTCTAATGAAGAGTATGCCGTGGCTAGATTGACTTGATTATGAAAGTTGGCATTACATTGTTCACTGCGTAGCTGAAGTTATAACTGTGTAGATGGTCACAGGTTCGGTAGAATGTGGAATGGCCTAGACAATTTGTAACAGATATGTCAGGGAAGCAATTATGGTGCTATTTCCATTTTGGAGGGGAAATTGTTATATACGAAGAGACCAGTTCCTTGTCATACATAGGGGTAGGATAGATGCATTAATGATCAATGACAGTACAAAATATGAGGACTTTATGAATGATGGATGTGCATTATTTAGTTTATCCCCAGTGGGAGTGACTCTGTAAAACCCCGAATTTTCAGTAAATAAATAAATAAAAATTTAATACGAATATTTGGAGTGTCAATGAATTTGTCAAAATAAATTGGGGATTTAATATAAAGGAATGATTTGGGGTACTTATAATTCGTTCGGGATGTATAACGGACTAATAATGACAAAGAGAATAAACTTGGAAATTTCGGAAGAAATTGAATGGGTAGATGTGAAAATATTAAGAGAAGGGTATTTTGGTCAATTCACATTAATTATCGGTAAATAATTAAATACATTAATTAAAATTGTTATTAGACTTGAGAAATAATAATAGATTTAAGTTGGGGTTTAGATTGTTTATTAACAATGATATTTAAAGCTTAGTAATTGGAATAATGGCATATTGGTAATTATGTTTGATTTTAAGCCTGAAGTCGAGGAGATGAGAATTTTATTAAAGGATATTAATTATAATTATAGATGATCACACGGATAGAGAAGATCCGAAGTTTGGCGCAGATCTGACCGATGGATGGTGAGATATCGGTGGATTAAAGGTCCTTATTAAATTTGATTGGTGGATAAGTAACGAACCCGACAGTAGTGCGATACGTGGTATCAGAGGAGAATAAAATAGGGTTTTTATATTTATTTGGGGTTGATCGTAAGGGAGTTTTAGTTTTTGGGTTCTGGCGGCTGAAGAGAGAAAAACGAACAAAAGAGAGAGAGAGAGAGAGATTGAGAGGAGAAGAAGAAGAAGGAGGGAGAGAACGTATCTCTGGTTTCTCATCATTCCTGGAGTGTCTCTTGCCTGTGAAGAGGAGAGGAAGTCGCTGGTTGGAAGAAGAAAGGATCTTGAGCGAACAGAGGTAGGCAGCACCGTTTACTCGTTCGTTTTGGTTTCCTGCGGTTTATTCGATTCGAGTTGCATGATCTTTTATGTTGTAAATATATGAATATTGTCTGATATTAATTTTATATGAATGTTATAAGCGATTAGAACACAAAAATATGATTTTTAGAAACTCCGTTCGTCGTTTTGGTTAAAGTGCCGATCGTGCCTGCACTTGGCGCTCCTCAGCGCTATTCGGCGTTAGTTGGAATATTTAGAGCGCCCGTGATCGCCGACTAACAGTCGCTCGGCGCTCGCTTTATTTAAAATGAAATGCGTTATCGCCGATGAGCGCCGCCCTACTCAGCGATCGTAGGCGATCAATCTAAAACACAAAATTAACGCTTGTAATGATTACAAGCCTAAAATCCAAATATTTCTATATACTCTAATGAATTAAAACCCAAACTTAAATATTTCCATCTTACTTTATTGAATTAAACTAAACTCTAAATACTTTCATATGCCTTTTTGACCCTCACCAAACTTTAAATAACTTGAAAAACTTAACCTAAACCTAATTAGATTGTATAGGTAATCTACTCTTCTACTAAATCTAAAGTGTAATAACTTTTGATAAATGAACCAAATCTTAATTAAGTCCTAATGCTTTGAAACGACCCAAATATATATTATTAAACAATTAAATTTTTATATTAATGTAATTTATACATTATTATAACCGCACTCTTGCGTACTTGATATGCATCCAAATTCTGGTGTAATTAAATGTCTGTCTAACACTAAATCAGGATGTCACGCTAAACTTATTTAAATGTACTGAACAAAATATTATAATTAATAACTGAGAAACTGTTTAGAACCAGACTTTGAATTATCAACTAAACATGAACCTAATATGATATAAATAATAATGGAATTGAGAATTATTTGTGCATTGGCTTGGTGGCCAGTTTTATTGATAACCTGCTTGGTGGCAGAGATGTATTGTATATTACCTGCTTGGTGGAAGAGATTATAACCTACTTAGTGGCAGAGATAACCCGCTTGGTGGCGGAGACCCTAACCCGCTTGGTGGCGGAGACCCTAACCTGCTTGGTGGCAGAGATTACCCGCTTGGTGGCGGAGACCCTAACCCGTTTGGTGACGGAGACCCAACCTGCTTGGCGGCAGAGATAACCCGTTTGGTGACGGAGACCCTAACCCGCTTGGTGGCAAAGACCCTAACCCGCTTGGTGGCGGAGACCCTAACCCGCTTGGTGGCGGAGACCCAACCCGCTTGGTGGCGGAGACATTACCCGCTTGGTGGCGGAGATACCCACTTGGTGGCGGAGACATTACCTCCTGCGGGAGAGATTCATTACCTCCTGTGGGGCAGATGTATTTCCAATGGATTGCATCCTACAGGAGAGATACCTCATGTGGAGGAGATGTGATTATGCGTGATTGCATCCCACATGGAGGATGGGTGTGTGAGTTACCACTGAAAGGTGAGGAAGCTATCTCCTACGGTAGAGGTAGATGCTAGGTGTTCACATCCTGCGGTAGAGTTATGCTGTCTCCTGCAGGGGGTACCTGTAGTCTTAGAGATGTGTATTCTCCTACGGAGCTTGTGTGGATACTACGTGTTTGCGTTCTATGGTAGAGATAGGCTACTACCTAAAGGTTGGCTTTTATTACTGATATGATGTTTGATTCTCAGGTTGATGGATTGTTTATTTAAAAAGGAAATATTGAAATGTTATAACTGAATAGAATTGCTATGAGTTAATGAGAACTGTTAAAATGGAATATTATGGAATCATGAATAAAATGTGGAACTGCTCTTAAGAAGACACTAAAGAAAATAAACCAGGAACCATGGGAATGTGAAATATAATACATTGTCCTTTAAATTGAACGGAAATGCACAGGATTAACTGCTTTTATTTCGGGCACTGAGTAAATGTTTGTTTTATATTGAGATTATTCGTTTATCTTATTGACCGTAATTAGTCATCTATTTTACCGAGCATGAAACCACTATTATTTTCTTTATGTATAAACTGTTTCCTCATGCATGTGTTACCTACTGAGATATTCATATCTCACCGCTACTTTATATTCTATTTTTTAGGTCATCTTGGAGAGGACGCACGGGTTAGACAGATAGTGGGTTGAAGCCTAGAAATTCCATATGAAAAGAGTAGGATGATTTTATATAGTTGTATTTATTTTATTGGAATCATAATAGATGATTTGGTTGGATATTAAGAGTTAGTTAATTTGTAGTTGCCTTCATTTGAGTAATTGATGTAATAGGGAGATTCAGTTTATAATAAATGATTTAAGCTTCCTAGTACTCTGATAAATCTTTGTTCTTTATTTCCTTATATTTGAACTGATTGTAATGTACCACAAGTTAGCCTTGATCCGAGTCAAAATGAGAAAAAAAAATGACCCGGATTCGGGGCGTTACAGACTCTAAAGTACTCGCTTATGTTTGACAAGAGCAAACTACTTGTGCTCACCAACCAAGTAGGGCTATCAAAATTGATGAGTGGCAATGAGAGGGCTGCCAACGTATATCAACTAATCAGCGATGACCCATCACTGGATGATCCATTTTTGACAAGGTGATTCATATAACACTACAATATATCAATTTAGCGTTTTTTTTTGTGAATTTAGCATAATAGAAATAATTAATTTTTAGGAGGAACTCCACGAGAAGTCAACAATTTCCACCTCAAGGTGACGTGAGTGCTGTTGCAAATGGGGATTCCACAATTGATTGCACCGCACACAATATAGCTCCACTTGTATCAAGCTTATGGCGGTCGGAAATCGTTGCTGAGGGCCAGACGTTTGTGAGTCCTGATGCCTTGAGGCAATCAATCTATAAGCATGCCCTTGCTCACAGATTTAGATATGTATTCAAGAAAAATAGTCCTGGGTATATGAGTGTTAGATGTTCCATTAGGGACTGCACTTCGAAATTTAATGCGAGTCACGTAAAAAGAGACTAACATGATGATGGTGATGATGTTTGTAGATACACACAAACACTCAGCACAAGACGATGTATCAATTAAGTCTAAGGTGAGATCAAAGTGTTTGGCGGGTGTACTTGAGAAGAGAATTAGGGACTCCCCAAATTACGCCCTAGGTCAAATTTGCAAGGATTTCCATAATGATCATGCAATGAGGTTAACATACCATCAATGTTGTAAGACCCTGAATTTTTACTAATTAATAAAATAAATATATTATTAATATTATTGAGGTCTTTAATTGATAGAAATAATTTATTACTGTAGGTGATATCGTCATTAGTGGAGATCAGGAGTTTGGTGCAGATCGGACCGTCTAATCGTGAGATATCGAGGTATGATTAATATTTTAAAGTCGATGTGATATGATTAGGCGATGTGTGTGGAGTTTAATGCATGTGAGTTGTGTGGGATACGAGGGTATATAAATAAGTCACAAAACCTAATGATATACGTTTGGAATACCTAAACGTATTTTCTCTTGTATTCGCTAGCCACATGACCAAGAGCGACTGAGAACGACTAGAGAAGAAGGAGAAGAGAAGAGGAAGAAAAGGAGAGAGTTTCTGGTTGGATTATTCGTGCTTGGAAGTGTCTTCGTGTTGGTGATATTGTTGGTTAGAGGAAGAAGAGGAGGAATGCACGAACAGAGGTAGGCAGCACTGTTTTCACAATCGTTTTTGTGTTCTTGACTTGTTTAATCTCTATGCATGTTTTTATGTTGTAGAAATATGTATTTAGCTTGATATCAATCTTATAAGTATGTTAGAATCACTTTGAACTTGAAAAATCGGGTTTCGATACACTGTTTTGACGTTTTTGGTAAACCGCTGAGCTTACTGTGCTCAGCGCTCCTAGGCGCTGTTCGGTGCTCGTACAAAATTTTAGGACGCCGTCGGACGCTAACTAATTTATCGTCGGCGCTCATTTTTAAACTACCACTGGCCTAGACTGCCTGAGCATTCCTAGGTGATCTTGAGCGCTCAGTGCAGAAAAATCCAATTTTTGCAAATTTAATCCTTGATTCAATTCTAAACCATTTTTAATCAATAATTAAGATGTTTTAAGACCAAAATAAATTACAAAATATCTGTTTTACAGAAAAATAAAAATAGGGAAGTATCTAGAGTATTAGTTGCCAAGTTTTGCAATTAATGAGAAAATCACAGTTTTATGATAAATAGACTTATAAATTTGGAATAAATAACTAAGAGACATGCAAACTTATATTGACAACCAGATTATTATACAAAGGATTTCCAGATCAAAATTTCAAACCCAGTTAACCTAGTGTTGAGAGAAATTACAGATTTAACCTTTATATGCCGCTAGGCACTATTATTTACAGAAATATTATTCCTTAGGGATTTTTGGTGTCTAGTGGGCATAGCTGGTTATGGATCCATAGTTTTGGCTAAATAGCTAAGGGATATTTCATTTGTGTTGAGTTACTCCCTTGTGCGAACGCGCTTCCTTTGCAAGTTGGGTTGCTCTGGAGGGTCTTATGTCTGGAGGGACACCCCGGTGCTCTGCTGGTGATTCCCTGTATATGTGGATAAGCGACCATCTCTATGTATTGATTTCAATGCTGCATGCTGGTGGTTCATGTCAACTCGGTTGAGTCGTGTGCAATAAGTCGATGACTACGGCTCTTATCTAAGGAGATGTCTCAGGTTTGAGTATCATTAGTAGCGTTACCCTTAACCCGCATGGTGGTATAGCATATGGTTGAGAGTCATCTCAAAGGTGTATCTTTTCTTTGTGAGTCCTACAATGATACTGAGATCACAAACACTTACTTTGATACTGTTCACATGCTGGAGGCATGTATTTGATACTATGGTTGGGTGTGACTTTTTAGGACATCCCAGTTTTATATTGGATTCTGTTTTTGATTTCTGAATCATGATCTTTGATATACATGATACTGTTCACTGATACTTAAACTGTTTTATATGTTTTTTTGTATTCCATGATCGTTATGAATGTTTATACGAGCTTGTTTACTTGAGACTGCTTATTCATGCATGAACTTCTATTTTTGTATATATGAACTGTTTATAGAATGCATGTGTTACCTACTAAGATATTCGTATCTCGCCCTACTTCTCATTTTATTTTTCAGCTGATACGCAAGAGGGGGATCCTAGTGGGGATTTCCAGAGTGAGCTTGTTGATTTATCGCCGGAGGAGTTCTATTATCCTGACTTGATTTGATGTCGAGGAGAGATGACTTTATAAGACTTTGACAGTGATTTTTAATTATTTGGTTTTGATGTATCTGAGAGATTAAGAGTTTTTAGTAACCCTTTGATACCAGACTTGATTGATGATTTGGATTGGATAGTTTCATTTATTTCCATGATTATGATGATGTTATGCTACACTTCTACGCATTGATGTTTCCACACTCTGACAGTTAGTGATAAACGGATTATTTAATTTTTCAATCTGGTTTATTATGATGATTGTTTTGATATGGGCCCAGTAGCATCTTGAATTCGGTTGTTGAGCTGGATTCGAGTTGTTACAGTAGCGAACCGGATTCGGGTGAGGTGTCGGTTTGCATTGACCCGGGTTTGGGGCGTTACAAATGTTGGAGTAAGGAGAAGGCAAAGAAGAAGATAGATGGGAATGTAGAATATTCATACAAGCTTATACCTTGGATGTGTCAATGATTGATGCAAACAAACCCAAGGACATTGGCCAATTGGACAGCTACAGAAGAAGGGAAATGCAAACAGTTATTCATTGCATACGGATGTTCATTGAGAGGATTTTCAGTTGGATGTCATCCCCTACCTTTCATTGATGGCTCACACCTTAGTGGCCATACCAAGGAACTCTTTTGTCTGCCATTGCACTCAATGCCAATGATGGCATGTTTCCAATTGCATTCGCAATTGTTTCCTCCAAGAATAATGATGATTGGTTATAGTTCTTGATCGACTTTTTTGTGCTATAAGTGGTAGACATGACGTTGTGATTATAAGTGATAGGAATCCGGCAATCTTTAATGCTTTGAGTAATACCTTTGGTGTTCAAAACCATTCATATTGTTTCCGACACTTGAAGGAAAATTTCAACAAATTCATCAATTCATTTCATCTGGGCAGAAAGAAAAAAGAAGCTTTGGGGATATTGGATTCAGTTGCCTATGCACTCTGGGCAGCAGATTATGAGGAGGCAATGGATAAGATGAAATTATTTTCCGTAAAGATGTATGATTGGGTGAAGGCCAATGGTCTTGAGCATTGGTCAAATGCTTTATTTCCTAAGAGGCGTTGGGACAAGTTGAATTCGAACTTAGCAGAGTCTTTAAATGCTTGGATGGTGGAGGAACGTAAATTTCACGTATTACATTTTATATATGCACATCGGGTTAAATTGACAGAGATGTTAGTGTAGAAGAAGGACGAGATTTCCACGTGGAAGACTCCCGTTTGTGGTCACATTGAAGATAAAATCCAAGCAAATTTAGCTTAGGCTCTTGGTTATGGTGTATTGCGATGTTCAGATTCTGAATATGAAGTTAGAACTGGTGATGATGATTTTTATGTCAATCTACATAAATACGAGTGTACCTGCAAACGGTGGCAGATGACTTGCATACCATGTGCACATACATGTGCTGTTTTGCAAATGAAGAACCTCAGTCTCTACGACTACGTCGAAGAATGCTACCACACCAGCATGCAGGAGCGGATATATGTTGAGTTGATGCATCCAACTCCATCTCATGACATGCCCAACATAAAATACGATCCTGTTCAGTTTGTTGTTGATTCAAGCGATACACCACAAATGACATTGCCACCTAAGACCTCTAGATGCCTTGGCCACCCAAGGTAGAAGCGGATTGAGTCTCAATTCCAAGAAAAGAGGCCAATTCATTGTTCTCGTTGCAATGGGGCTGTAGACACCCCCAAAATTGCACGATTTTTGATAAATCTTGAAGGAAGGAAATATTTTATTGAAAATTTTAATTCTTAGCATTGGATTTGAGATCCTTAACCCATTTGAATCCAAAACCACAAGGGAAAAGGCCCGAATTCAATCTTTTACGCAAAGTCAAACTTTTCCAGTTGAATTTTGTTGACTTTTGACCCAAAAAATGAAATATTTTTAAGACCAGATTTCAAGATAATTTTTCCCGGTAATCAGCTTTTTAGCAATGTTAATGCATAAGTGAATTTTTTGAGCCTTTAAATCTTGACAAATACCTTAGTATTAACATGTTGAATTTTTTTACTGAACCTAAACAATCAGAATTTAGCCTTGAACTAGAAAGTTGTCTTTTTATTCACTTAGAATTTGAGTCTGGAGCTATTTTTAATGGATTCAAATGGGGAGTGTTTGCTTATTTACATGTAATATCCTAAGTAAATGGAGATTAAAAATACAAGGACATTTACTTAAATGATATTACATGTAAATAAGTATTGTCTGTGCAAGTAAGGGTCAAGGCCAACCAAAAGTGTGCTGCCCACATATAAAGTGCTGATTTTCTCAATTTTGTTCTGTTCGCATATAGAGTGCGGTTTTCAAGGTTTTGGTCTTGCCCGCATATATAGTGCGGACTAGACAAAACCGCATTGTGTATACGGATGCGTTCATTTTGCGCCATTTCGCAAAGGCTCGGGATCTAAGCCTTATTTACCCCTTTTACCTCTCCCTGGAAGACTTGATCTCCCCTATTTACCCTCTGAAACTTATAGATTTACTCCAACTCATGCCTTAAAATTGAGTTGGAAGAATCTAGAAAGAAAATTTTGCCTACCCTTGTGACCTTCTATACCCTTGACTTTTCCTATAACTAGAAGGTCTCTCCTCAAGAAAATGGCTGAGAATTGAAGCTTGAAGAGCTCCAGGAGAAGAACGGAACCCCTGCCTCTTTGCTTTCTCAAACCACCAAGGTGAGTCTCTGCTCCTCTCTTTTTTTCTTTAATCTTAGAGTAGTCTCTCCTTCTGCCTTTTTGTAGTGTAAGGACTGGTTATTTTTTAAACCCCAAACTTCATTCAAAGTACCTCAAGCACCCTCTCTAGCTGTAAAACGTAAAGAGAGAGCTAAGGGAAATGAGTGTTGGAATGGAACCCTATGCATAGAACCTCTTTTAAAGGATATACTTGCATATTCATGCTTATTTATGTATGCTTGTTATTATTGTAAGTTTTGATTTCAAAAGCTAGAGAGAATACAAGGATCCATGCTGTAAACACTCCAAAATTGCACAATTTTTGATAAACCTTGAAGGAGAGAAATATTTTATTTTAATTTTCAATTCTTAGCATTGGGTTTGAGATCCTTAACCCATTTGAATCCAAAACCATAAAGGAAAAGGCTCAAATTCAATCTTTTGTGCAAAGTCAAACTTTTTCCGGTTGAATTTTGTTGACTTTTGACCCCAAAAAATGAAATATTTTTTAAGACAAGATTTCAAGATAATTTTTCCCGGTAATTAGGTTTTTAGCAATGTTATTGCATAAATGAATTTTTTGAGCCTTTAAATCTTGACAAATACCTTGGTATTAACAAGTTGAATCTTTTTACCGGACCTGAAAAACCGGAATTTTTCCTTAAACTGGAAAGTTTACTTTTTATTCACTTAGAATTTGGGTCTGGAACTATTTTTAATGGATTCAAATTGGGGGGGGGGGGTGTTTGCTTATTTACATGTAATATCTTAAGTAAATGGAGATTAAAAAATATGAGGACATTTAATTAAATGATATTACATATAAATAAGTATTGTCTGTGCAGGTAAGGGTCAGTGCCATGCAAAAACTGTGCAGAGAGTCATTTTTGCCCTAAACCGAAATTAAAGTTCGGATAAAAGCATTTTTCTTTGTATCCGAATTATAGTTCGGATAAAAGCATTTTTCTTCATATTCAAAATTATATTTCAGATAAAAGCATTTTTCTTTGTATCCGAAATTATATTTTGGATACAAGCCTTTTTCTTTGTATCTGAAATATTATTTCGATACAAAGATTTTTTTTCGTATTCAACCTGAGTTGTCAGATACAAGTGTTTTGTTCAAAATTGGAATATCCTGCAAGTTGTCACTTATTTACTTCTATACCTCTGTCTGAGAAGTGGGAATTCCCAAATTTAGCCTCCAAGATTAGCCAAATGTCTTTGAACTAATGCTTTAGGCTTAAGTTGGAAGGTTCTAGACATACTTTTGTGTCTACCCTTCGGACTTCATTACCCTTAAGTTTGCTTATAAATAGAGGGCTTCTCCTCAAGCAAATGGCCAGAAAATTGGAGATTGAAGAGCTCCAAGTGAAGAAGGGAACCCTTGCCTCTATGCTTTCAAAAATCCAGGTAAGCCTCCAACCCTTTTCTTTTCTACTTTTTTAGGGTTAGTCTTTTCTTCTACATTTCTGTAGTGTAAAGCCTGTGTGTATATGAAACCCCAAACCCATCTCCAAGTACTTCAAGACTCTCTCTAGCCATAAAACATGAAGAGGAGCTAGGGAAACGAGAATGGGAATGGAACCCTAGGTATAAAACCCCTTTTGAATGATATACATTGAGATTCATATGTTCTTGTTAATCTTGTGAGTTTGATTTCATTTTCTGGAGAGAATACCAAGATCCATGCTCTTTATAGCAGTGGATTTCTATTCTCCCCTAAAAATTTGATTTTTTACACAAACACACATCTCACTCGTTTTGGTGCAATATAGGCTTATATTTTGGATCTATCATATTCATTATGAAAGATCTGAGATCAATGGCCGTAGATCAATCCCTTAGAATTCCTTGAACTGATTTCAAGTAATCTCATCTTTGAGAGAAGACTTTCATGGTCTAATCTCTCTAGTTGGGGTTTTTGTCTCAATACGGGTATATTCGGTTCATTCTCTTCAATCAATGAGATTTATGAACCGGATCCTCACCCTAAATCTTTCTTGAGTATTTTCTAATTGTTTTTAGAAGATTTCAAGTAATCTCATCTTTGAGGGGAGACTTTCATGGTCTAATCTCTCTAGTTGGGGTTTTTGTCTCAAGACGGGTGTATTCGGTTCATTCTCTTCAATCAATGAGATTTATGAACCGGATCCTCACCCTAAATCTTTCTTGAATATTTTCTAATTGTCTTTAGAAGATTTTAATTCATATCCATTTAATCAAGTGCACATACTCACAGTTTAAGCTAGGTTTTGCTCTAGGTTTTCAAAATGGATTATCTTTAGGTTAAACTCTTTAGGTTAAACTCTTCATATTTGATTTAGTTGGATTTTACCCAAATTTTCTTCTCATTTTTATCTGATTATTGAGTCTAGGAAGAGATGTATTAATAAGGGGAGCCCAAATTCAATTGGGTGGTACACATGAAAAATCTCACATGTCTTGGTCCTTTTCTTCAAACACTTTTTGTGCATTTTATTAACAAGCCTTTTTCAAGCATGAGCAATACTTGGCAACCACCTTCTGTGGATGAATAAGGGTGCCTAACACCTTCCCTTATTCATAATCTAATCCTCTTACTCATCTCTGGTTATTATTTGAAAGTAGAATTATTTTTACTCTAGTTTTGCCTTTTGTATTTTTATTTGATGATTTTGGTGTCCATTCACACCTAAAAATTGAACGGTGGCGACTCCTCCTTTTTCTCAATCCCATGTGATGATAGGAAGTCATTAAATTGATTTTCCATGTCTCACAACTAGCGACTCCGTTGGGGATATGTGGATTTAAGCCTTGTTTAAGTGTTTGTTCACGTTTATTTGTTTTTATCTTTAGTGCTTGTTGTTTTGTGTATATTGGGTATATTTCATGTGTTTCAAAGCTGATTTTATGTGATTAAAGAACCATGAGGATAGGGCATGTATGTAGTGCCCCAGATCCTGGTCTGCCCTATCACAGCACCGACCCGTCCCCGAGACCTACTTATGGGCCCAATAGAACCTGATAAACACAACTTCCTGGGCAATTACAATATAACCATCAGAGTGCATAAGCTAAAGAAGCATGGAATAAAAATTTTCCATCTAACAAAAGATCATCCATATAATAAACTCCAAAAGATATGATATCTCGATACAAAAAGGCAACTAAGATGCTCACTAACTCTCTTTCTTATGTACAATCATATACAAAAGATATCCCCCAAGAGTATAAACCCGAAAAGATTATTTACATCACATTTACAACTCCCCAAGACAAAATATAACATCACAAAGAGAAATCCTACTATGGGTAGTAATAGTAGTACTCTAGCCTATACTCAAGCTCACCCTCAATATCTACCCCAGCACATGACTCACCAAGAGGATCTGAAAGCAAATCCGGTAAAACAAAGCACGCGTGAGATAGAAAGTCCCAGTAAGCAGCAAACATGCATGCATAGAAACAGTTTACGCAATTTTATAATATCATGACAATATTCGCAATATAAAGTACCGAATATAAAACAAAACAATTCAATCAGATATAAAGTGTAATTTCAAGTCAAATATCTCAATCGAATCACACATGAAATCAGTTCCATAAAAACAATCAAATACTGCAAGCATGACTTAGCAGGACTCGTGGATTAGTGTGTCTATAAATTGAGATAACCACCCTTAGCTGATTTGCCACCTCACTACTTGAAGGTCGAAGCCGCGCACGATCATCACCCAAGTGGAGCACCCACACATGGGCTGGCATGCTGCAGCTCAATCTATCCCACAAGAAGGCCTCACCAATCCCACACGGTGGTACGCAAATGTGGCTCGAGGTGTTACCTTGACAAGCATCACTAATACACTAACTAGTCTAAACATGGATCCATAACCATCTCTATGCCCACTGGACTCAATACAACTCACGATAAACCAATAAAACCGTTTTAGTAAAACCAATCTCATAAAAGTACCACGTGTTTGAAGTACAAAACCATACCAAGTGAACCACATGTTCAGCTTCCTTTAAACCCCTAGGCTTCACTGCCTCTCGGGTCACCATGGGCACTCAGCCCCTTTGCATATCCACAAGAAGCCTCAGCTTCATCGTTCAAATCATAGAAGAGTTCTCAACCTCTCTTTCATAAATCCAAATCAATCAAAACGAGTATCGTAAAATCCTCAAAATACATTTTGGATGAGTGAGATAGTCTTAGGATTCCCAAATAAGTCACCATACCAAAAATCAGTGGATTCCGAGACAAAAAGTTTTGGACCTCGAAAATATTCCAAGTCTGGTTAAAAACGTTGACTTTTCGGTGTATAACTTTTCTAGACAAATCTACAAGGAATTTTAGGCTCAAATTCTGGTTGTAGTCTATTGGAGAGTAAAAAAATCTTCTAGAATTTTCTGGGCTTCTGAATCACTCATTTGGGTGTCAAACTCAAAAAGTGGTCTTTTATGAAAATCGGGAAAACTGGAAATTTAGGCATGAACTGGAAAGTTGACATTTTATTAGTTGGGAATTGGGCCTTGGGAGTATTTTTATTAGTTCCAAATGGGGGGGGGGGGGGGGGTAAAACCTTATTTACATGTAAAGATTTAAGTAAATGGAGCAATAATGGAGCAATAAATACACTGTCTTTCACGTAAATAAGGGTTTGGGTTGTTTGGGAAAGGGTTGGAGAAGAGAGGGATGGTAAACTGTAAAACCCCGAATTTTCCTTAAACAATATAACAAATTAATAAATAATATCTTTGGGAGTTATAATTGATGGAAATAATTTATTGACGTAGGTGAGCGTGATATCAGTGGAGATCAAGCGTTGGACGCAGATCTGACCGTCTGATCGAGAGATATCGAGGTATGATTAATATTTAAACTTGATGTGATATGATTGGGCGATGTGCATGGAATTTTATGTAAGTGAGTTGCGTGGAATAGGAGGTATATAACTACGTTAAATTAACCTAGTGGAATACGGAGGGTATTCTAAACATATTGTATTCGCTCAGCCGCAAGAGAGAGACCGAGAGCGACTGTGCGACCGGAAGAGAAGAAGAAGGAGGAGGAGGAAGAGAGGACTCGTGTCTTGTGCTCTTCATCATCCAGAGCATTGCCAGGTATCAGTGAAGAAGAGTAAACGCTGTGGGTTATAGGAGAACGCACGATCAAGGTAGGTGACACCGTTTTCTATTCGTTTTTGGTATTCACGATTGAGTAATCTCCATTGCATATTTTTATATGATATACTCATGTATTTAGTTTGATAACAATATTATATGTATGTTAGAATAATCTTGGACGTGAAAAATCAAGTTTTTAAACTGTTTCTGATCGTTTTTGAGTGACCACCGACCTTACTGTACTCGGCGATCCTCAGCGCTCTTAGGCGCTAGTACAAAATTTGAGACCACCCGAGACTGCTAGACGACTTATCGTTGGCGACCTAAATTGAACTACCGCCTACCTTAGACCGCTAGAATGATCCTAGGCGATCCTGGGAGCTTTGTACAGAAAATGCAGAATTTCGTATTTTCAAACCCTAATTCAATTCCAAACCATTTTTAGTCAATTTTAATCATTAATTAAGATGTTTTAAGACCAAAATAATTTATCAAATTTCCTATTTTATAGAAAAATAAATTAAGGAGATATTTAGGACCCTAGTTGCCAAACTTTTTATGAATCTGTAAAATCTAGTATTTGGAAAACTTGACCTATTATTTGATTACCAGAACATCTCTAAATTACACTATAAACCAGAAAATTACATAATGAGAATTCAGATCATAAGTTCAACTCAGTTAACCCAAATATTGAAGGAAATGTCAGAGTTACCCTTTATATGCCACTAGGCACCAACCCTTATAGAATTATTAGACTTTAGGGATTTGTGGAGTCTAGTGGGCATAACTGGTTATGGATCCATAGTTGTGGCTAGATAGGTAAGGGATATTTCATTTAGGTTAAGTTTCTCCCTTGTACGAGCCCACTTCCTTTGTAAGTTGGTTTGTTTGGGAAGGTCCTATGTCTGGAGGGACACCCCAGTGAGTCGCTGGTGATTCCCTGTACATGTGGATAAGCGACCATCTCCATGTATTGATTCTGGTGGTACATGCCAACTCTGATGGGTACGTGTGCAATAAGTCAGTGACTATGGCTTTTGTCTAAGCTGCGCTACATGGGGCTTGAGTATCATTAGTAGCACTGCTCCTAAGCCGCATGGTGGTATAGCGTTTGGTTGAGAGTCATCTCAAAAGGTTTATTTATCTTTGTGAGTCCTACAATGACACCAGAATCACAAACACATGTTGTTACTACTGTAAACATGCTGGAGGCATGTATTTGGTATATTAGTTGGATGTGACTGTTTAGTTCATCCTAGTAATGTATGGATTATGCTATTGATTTATGATATTGGATTCCTTTCATCGAACTTGCTGAAATTTATATTTAGAACTGTTTATTATACTGTTTTATATTCATGATCGATACGAATGGTTATACGAGCCTGTTTAGTCGAGATTGCTTAATTGTGCATGAACTGTTATCTTTATGTATATGAACTGTTTAAACATGCATGTGTTACCGATTGGGATATTCGTATCTCACCCTACCTTTATCTCATTTTTCAGCTGATACACGAGAGGGGGATCATAGTAGTGATTTCCAGGGAGAGCTAGCTGATTATTCGCCGGAGGAGTATTGTTATCCGAATTTGGTCTGAGGTTGTGGATTGATATGGATTTAGTTATTTTGATCAGATTATTATTCATTTTGGTTTGATGTATTAGAAAGATGAGAGATTAGTGGCCCTTTTATTTTACCAGACTTTAATATTGATTTTGATGGTTAATTATATTTTAGTTTCTTGAGGATATTAGACTATACTTCCGCACATACATGTTCCGCACTCTGATAGTTAATTAATGAATGGATCATTTATTTCTTAGTCTGGTATATTCTTGATGTTTATTTGATATGGGCCAGTAACATCTCGTATTTGGTTGATGAATTGAATTTGGGTTGTTATAGTAGTGAACCGGGTTCGGGTCAGATGTTGGTTTTGCATTGACCCGGGTTCGGGGCGTTATAGAGATGGTATCAGAGCAAATGGTCCTAACCTTAGATAGCCAGCCTTAGGGGAATGGGATTGTGAGTACGCTAGATAGGACCCCTAGAATTATTGAATTCTAACAAGTGAAATTATATTTTGCAGATGGCTGGTAGAGGGAGACGTGCTCGAGCTGATACTGTAGAGAGAGCTGAGGTTGAGGATTAGCAGCAAGATGTTCCATTACCTCCACCACCTCCAGGGGGAGACGTGTGGGCAGTTGTTAGTAGCTTGGCAGAGCTTCTTGCCAAGGAAAGGGAGGAGAGATTGAGCCAGCATGGAAATGGTGGAAATGGCAGAAATGGTCATGGGGATGCGCCTATACATAAGAGAGAGATACAAACGGCCAGAGATCTAGAGCAGTTCAGGAAGTTGGATCCACCTATTTTCAGTAGACACCCAGATCTGATGGAGGGAGAGAGATGGCTGATGCGAGTTGAGTGGATTTTTGAGGCCATGAAATACCCGATGGACAAGAAAGTGAGACTGGCAGCTTTTCTGTTTGAGGGTGAAGCAGTTCACTGGTGGACAGCTAGGAAGAGGTAGGACCCACAGGCTACTTATATGACTTGGGATAGATTCCGAGAGGTATTCTATGACCAGTATTTTTCTGAGGAGGTCCGACTTAAGAAGGAACGGGAATTCATGGAGATTACCCAGGGGAGCCAGACAATGGCCCAGTATGAGGCTAGATTTGCAGCCTTATTTTGTTTTGCACCCCATATGACACAGGATGAGAGGAGGCTGACTTCACATTTCGAGCGGGGTCTAAAGCCTGAGATTAAGAGCATGTTGACGGTACTCCTATGCACAGAACTGAAGGACGTTGTACGTCGAGCCACCAGGGCTGAGAGTGATATAGAGACCAGAGTGAGCCAGAGCAGGTCTAGACCACCTATGAGGCCGGCAGATTAGAGAGGTTTCCTTAGTGGGAACAAGAGGCCCAGAGACTGGACTAGGGCAGAGTCTCCAAGAGGTCAGATGTATAGACCAGCTTAGAGGGGATGTGCCAGTTGTGGCAGGTATCATGTACCTGGTCTGTGTGTCGCAGCTCAGGGCACTTGTTACAGATGTGGAAAGGCGGGTCATAGGATCAATGACTGTCGTTTCTCTCCGAGCTATCAGTCATTAGCAGTGCCATGACCAGCTTTACCACAGTCAGAGACTGCGCCTGCTTTCCCACAGAGGCCATAGTTCCAATAGCCAGCTCAGAGAGCGCCAGTAGGACAGAGGTCTCAGGGCAGGGGATCAGTTCAAAGAGGAGGTCAAAGGCAGGCAGTACTTGCTCAGCAGCCGCAGCCAGGTAGGGTGTATGCAGTGGAGGCACATGAGGAGGAGCGTGAGCCTGAGCATGTGGAGGAGATCGAGGCTGACCATGAGGCACCTGAACTAATCGGAGGTATTATTTTCATTTGTGGTAGATCAACATGTGTTTTGTTTGATTCTGGTGCTTTACATTCATTTATATCGCCTGTTTGTGCATGAGGGATTGGATTGTCACCCGCTGAATTGGATATTGCATTATCTGTACACACACCTTTAGGAGAGTCTACTAGAGTGGAATATATTTATAGAGACTGTATGATTAGATTGGGAAGACTAGAGTTGTCTGGTGATTTAATTGCCTTAGATATTGGAGGATTCGATGTAATATTGGGGATGGATTGGTTATGTAGACATCATGTGACTTTGACTTTGGATTGCTATGCGGGGATTGTGATAGTTAGAGGGCCAGATCAAACCACTCATTGTTTCAAATGTGAGGGGTTGTGTGAGACATGGAAAAATCACCTAAATGATTCCCTCCGTCATCACACGGGCTCAACAAAAATGGGAGAGTCGCCACCATTCAACTTTAAGGCGTGAATGGACACCAAAAATCATCAAAATAAGCAAAAAGGCAAAAACTAGAGTAAAAATAACCCTACTTGAAAATAAAATCCAGAGATGGGTAAGGGGATTAGATTATGAATGGGGGAAGGTGTTAGGCACCCCCACTCACCCACACAAGGTGGTTGCCAAGTGTTGTTCATGCTCAAAAAATAAGAAAGCTTGCTAAAATAATCAAAAACCTTGAAAAAGGATTAAACAAATGTAAGATACTTTCACATGAGAAATCCAATGAATTCCAGATCCTATTTTATGTCAGTATCACTTCTGAGATATTACCATTAGATGGAAATCTAGACAAAACTTGAACAAAACCAAGTTGAGACAAATCCGGAAAATTCGGTAAAAGCTAAAGCCATTTGTCTTGAAATCATTCAAATCTAATTTAAATTGAATCCAACCAAATACATTTGAAAGATTATGATAAATAGAAGACTCATGCAAAGTTTCAATTAAATCCGGTTAAAACCCTAGGAGTTATGCTCCTTTGAAATCTGCTGTTGGAAATCAGTAAAAGTAACAAGCAGGCAACTTTGGAAATTAACTTAGGAAAATTGGCTCCATTTAAATCCATGAAATTTGGCATGAATTAATTATGTAGGGACATCTTTCAAATGAAATCAGTCTCATACAAAAATTCATCCGGATGTGCCTTGGGTGACCTCCCGAACAGGCCCCCAAGATCACAAATTAGCCCAGAAATGTGCTGCTAAGCAGTTCTGAGTAAATCAGTCACCCACGACACAAATGGAATAAAAAAATTATGAAACTAACTGGATTTGAAATTAGACTTCTGAAGGAAAACACAAAAACAAAAATCACACAAATCGGACTTAAAACGAACACATGGTGCTCATTCGAAGTGATAGGTTCAGCAATCGGACCTGAACTGTCCTGTCAACTTCGACTGAATGGTATCAAACATCCCCTTCATAAAAATTGATGAACTTTTACAGACATAAACTAGACAGCCTCACCTTTCCCATGGCTTTGGAATCACTCCAAAATTCATCCGGATGATGAAGTTATGAGTGTCCAAAGTTAGGGTACAGCTGCTGTCCAGTTTAGACCTTTTTAAGTAAAATCAATCCAAAACGATGATCAAGTGTGTGTGATCCATGC
This sequence comes from Buxus sempervirens, assembly GCA_947561395.2. Taxonomy (NCBI): domain Eukaryota; kingdom Viridiplantae; phylum Streptophyta; class Magnoliopsida; order Buxales; family Buxaceae; genus Buxus; species Buxus sempervirens. The sequence continues at coordinate 16,856,104 of OX387190.1, read as the reverse complement.
AATATGAATCAAAATAATTTGAAAGTGTTGAAGAACCTCTAGGAAGACATAAGGCACAAGTTTGGCTCAGCATTCTCTTCAATTGACGAGAATATGCCAAAAACCCTAAAATTTGAGCAAAAATGCCCAAAACCGAGAGGTTAGACCTAGAAATCTTCAATAATCAAAGAGAACTTGCTTGAAATCATTGAGATATGTCCCAGAACTGCTTAGGGCCATTTATTTCAAATCTATCACAATGAATGCAATAGATCCAAAATACAAGCCGATCCCGACAAAAACGGGTGCTATGTGTGTATGTGTAAAAACCATTTCTTCAATCACAACATAACAACATATAGCATTCATATATATCAAATGGGGTTCTAAAAACCTACAGTTCCGTTCCATTCTCTTTTCCCTTAGTTCTCTCTCCCCGTTTTACAGTTCTTCGAGATAGGCTTGGGGTACTTTGAGTATGAAACGGTTTTCATAGAATCAAAAGGCTATTCAAATGGGTTCTATGACTAAGGATCAATCCCCAGTCTCATTTCCCCTAGATCCCTCTTCACGTTTTTTGGCTAGAGGGAGTCTCGAGGTACTTCGAGTAGAGGAAGGGGTTGCATACACAAAGAGTATGTTGTTATTCTACAGAAAGATAGAAGAAAAGAGCTAACCCTAGAATGTACAAAAAAATAAAGAGGATTTTAGGCTTACCTGGGTTTCTGGAAGCAGTGCGGCAGTGGTTCCCTTCTTCACTCAGAGCTCTTCAATCTCCAACTTATGGCAAAAATTCTTGACAAAAGTTATTGGCCATTTGCTTGAGGAGAAGCCTCCTATTTATAGGCAAAGGTTAGGGTTAGGGTTTGCATGATGCTAGACACAAAATGATGTCTAGAGTCCCCCACACTTAACCCTAAGGCTATTTCCAAGATTTCCACTTCATAAGGATGTGTAAAACAGTAAAAAGTGAAAAACTCTTGGATTTACTCAATTTTGAGCAAAAAAGCTTGTATCCGACAAATCAGTTCGGTTACAAGCAAATATATTTGTATCCGATACATGTCGTCAGATACACTAATATCTGCTTGTATCCGACGACTTGTGTCGGATATAAAAAAATGTGCTTGTATCCGACTTGAGTTGTCGGATACAAGAAAAAAATGCTTAAATCTGAAATTTTGTGCTGGTTACAAAGGAAAGAATAATTTTTGCCAATTATTCATCATTTTCACTGTGCAATTTGGGGTGTCTACAACTGCCCTCTTTGCGGGAGTTGCAAAGCAATGAGCTGCAAAGATTAGACAAGCCCAAATTGCACTTCCTCAACCATGATTTGCTTGGTTCAATTTAATTTTGCAAAATAATTTTGGCTGAAGATTTGCCAAAAAGCCCTAACTTTAAGGGGGCATTTATCAAAGATGTCTTAAATTCCATTGAGCTCTCGTGGCTAGGAAGTGGATTTTAAGCCCAAAATAGGTTTTTGAAAAACTGATTTTTTATCAAACCAAGTTCAGAAATTTTGACTGAATATTTCCAACACACATTTCTCTCTTCTTCTTTTTTCTCTTTCCCCTTTTTTTTCCTTTTTTTTCTTTTTTTTCTTTTTATTTTCTTTTTCTCTTTTTCTTTTTCTTTTTCTCTTTTTTTTCTATTTTTCATTTCTTTTTCTCCTCTGTTTTTTTTTTCTTTTTAGTGTATCCAATACAGATGATCGGATATGCAACTTTGTATATGTATCTGACATAAGTTGTCGGCTACATATACCCTTTTATACCCGCGCGAGACCGCGACTCTTTTCATTTCCTTTTCTTCTCCGACAGACTATATCGGTCATTGTCTTCTCCTTTTCTCTGTCTGCGACACCCGCTTCCTTCTCCGGAGATTTCATTTAACTCTGACGACTTCCACCGACTCCGGCGATTGCTATTAACTTCGGCAACTCCTTGTATTTCCGGCGATTGGTATTCACTGAGCCCTAGTTCATTGTTCACACTACCATCTTCATTAATTCCAGGCGATCCTTCGACAGCAACTCCACTATCCGACGCCCTCGTGCAAGCTTCAAGAATTTTCTGAGTTTCAATCCCTGCTCCTGCTCCACCATTTTCCTTCTTCAGTTTCCAATCCAACAGTGGCAGTAAGCATCCATTTTCATTCGATGATCCCTGTTTCACTCGCAATTTCAAGTAAGTGATCTTACTTTGCTTGAAATTTTATCCAAGCAGGAACTAATAGCAATTGTTTTGTTGGTAATTATTTGCATAACTTGGGATTCGATTTTCTGATTGCATGTTTTGTATGCTTCTCATGCTTTGGTTCCCTGGATTGCTGATATCATGCTAGTTTTTTCTTTTTTCTATAACTGGCTTTGATCTCCCAATTTTGATCCAATTTGCTGCAATTCTTTAAGATTGTCCTGCTGGTGATATTTCCCCACTGAAATTGTTGATTGCATGCTTTTTCCTTTGCTTCTGCATTGCCGGTGGTGAATGCTCATGGCATGATTTTCAGATTTTGTCAAGGATTTTGATGAATTATTGATGGTGGACTGCTCACTTTTAATTTTATCACCATACCCTACTGTGAATTTTTTTCCAATTCATCTTGACTTCCCAACATGTCTTGCCAATTCTTAATTTGAATTTCTGCAGCTCTGTCTGCAACTCCTGTTTTTGATCCTTTGGCCCTTGATTTTCTCATTTTGCTTTTATTGTGCCTTCATGAATATATCCTGAAATCACAACAAATTAATAAGGATTAAATCTTGCAGGTATTCTTAGGATTAGAAAATATTAGAAGTGAGAACACCTAGGGGTTGAAATCTAAATTTCTGATAAATCTTTGAACATTAAACAGAAACTTAAAATACTGCCCTGTTGTCTATAGATGGCTAGGAGTCGTTCCTGAGTTCGAGAGGAGGTTGATCCAGCTGATCAACCTTCTTCTCGAGCCAGGGTTGAGTCCGATCAGAGCGCTACCCTGTCCGATCCACTAGATGATTCCAGAGAGAGCTCTGGAGAGGGCTCTGCTAAGGTAGGCTTCCCAATTTTCTTTTCCCTCCTTCTATTCTCTTTCTACACAAACCTTCACATTTCTCTTTTGAATTTTAGCCCATTGTTGCTCCTGCTCGAGGTCGGGGCAGAGGCCGAGAGAGAGGTCGAGGTAGAGTTGGAGAGAGGGGCCGAGGCTGAGCCAGAGAGAGGGGCCGAGGCCAAGCCGGAGCTTCAGGCCAGGAGGGCATTGCTTCAGGCTTTCGTCTAGGGATCTCGGTGGAGTTGAGAGCGTTTGTTTATGATATAGAGCTTCTCAGTGGCTTGGATCACCACCCTTCCATGTGCATCCGTGTCGACGTTCCTTTTCTGTATCCTCCTTCCCATCTACGAGGTAGTTGGGGGAGGTTTAGTGAGTTGGTGTAGACGCTTTCTCTGGCCCTCAAGCGCGAGTTCGGTAGGTGCCGCCTGGATTATTTTCTCAGTATCCCCGCATTTCGAGCTGACCGCCCCCTTATCTTTGCCATGAAGAAGCGGTACTTCCCGGAGACGCAATCCTTTCATCTGCCGGACATGGAGCTTGGGATCCGCCCTTCCGATTTTGTTATGATCATCGGCATTCCTCTGGTGGAGCGGACTATCATGTTGGACCGGCCTTCAGCTGCAGACATTGGCCTCCTCCTGGGATACGAGGATTTGCCTAACGGTGCTTGGGACGGGCGAAGCGGCCGTATCTCCGTTAGCTCACTGCGAGAGAGCCTCACTCGGCACTTTAATGGGAGCCATGCGACCATTACTGGGGAGGATGCAGCTTTTGCACCTATATTCTGGAATGTATTCTTGTTGATGCTTGGGAGTTGCTTCTTCCAGGAGGACACAACCAGTGTTAGTCCTCTCTTTTTGGATGCTCTGAGAGATCTTCGCCAGACCAGGAAGTTAGCCTGGGGCCGGCTTATATATGGGACTATCTTGGCTGGATTATGCCGAGTGGTTTGAGGCTTGGCCGCTCCGAGGGGCGATGGTGTTAGTTGCCATCTTCTGGCAGATCCTGCAAGTACTGGGTTCATCTGCTTTGTCTTACCCACCAAAACTTTATCTTCTTTATCCTTGCCCAATTTTCTCTTTTGCCAGGTATTTTTGTATACCTGCATGACTTACTTCTACCTGTCCCCCATGCCTGGTGTTGCGGAGTTCCCTGTTGCCCTACGGTGGTCTGCCCTGGTCAGAGATGCAGATAGGAGTCAGCCCTGTACTACTCGGGTTCACTTGGATCGTGCCCGTCGATCTGATGTAAAATTCTTCGCCCCTTTCTCTTTTGTCTCTTTACCTGTACCTTGTTTGTATCTGACAACATTTTTTATTCTTTCCAGTTCCTACTGGCACGCTTTGATGATGTGGATATCGGGGTCGCCCGTGAGATGATAGTACAAGACGCTTTTGAGCGAGACCTCCGATGCCAGCCTTACCAGTCCTTCCTTGGGAGGCTTGGTAGGGTGATGTATCTAGGAGAGTGCCTGTACTATCAGCATACAGGCGTGTCTCGTATCCCAGTTCCTCCTCCTCCTGTGGGTTCCGACACGCTCCTGCCTAGGTTTGAAATTGATCAGTTTGATCAGTATCAGGATGCGGAGGGGCTTGTAATAGCTGGGGATTACGACGAGTGGATTAGGAGGGTGTCCATTGGGTGCCTGATGGATCGACCCACTCATGCTGGGGTGACAGAGATTGGTGGGATCTACATCCGGGTCCATGACGACACTGTAAGTTTTACGATCCTCATTTTTTATCTTATTTCCTTTAATTTAGTATTTGTGACTCTAATCCATTCTTGTTGCCAGGTAGAGGAGTTGAATGCTCTTCGGGATCAGTTTCAGAGTCAGCGGGCCGCAGTCGATGATATGATCGTGGAGCATGATGTGGTTGTGGCCCAGAGAGATGCCCGGATTAGAGAGCTGGAGGCTTTGGTTGCTGAGCTTAGGGCCAGACAGGTATCTAGTTCTCCATTTTTTCCATTTCCATGTTTTTTTGCTGTTCTGATATGAAATTTTTGACTTTTGCAGGATCCAATCCCGGATCACGGTGTTGCCTTCGAGCCAGATCTTCCTGTTCCTGATCCATCTCTGGTTCGGATTGCTGACCCCAAGGACGCCCCAACTGCTGACCTGGTTATATTTCTTGTTCCTGCTGCTGCAGCTGATCCTGCGGATCCTGCCAGCGCCTTATCTCCTGTGGTGACTCCTTCTCCTGCTCCTGACATCCCTGGTAAGTTTTCTTTAGTTTCACCTCTTTGGTTCATTTGGTATTTCAATTTCTGACTTTATTTCCATTAACCCAGCTATATCTGTTCCTGATCCTCCTCCTGCTTCTGCTGAGACTTCTGGAGCTGCGGGTGTGGAGACTACTGTGGCTGAGGACCCAGTTGAGCCCGAGGCGGCTATCATGCCAGCCGAGCCTGTTCCTGCCGAGCCGGAGGCTTCTTCTTCTGATTCTGTTCCCACGGGCCCGTATCCTGACAATTCGGCCTACTGCTTGGAGTATTAGATTCAGTTCATTGTGGGTTGGATGCCTCGCCACGTCGCCGCGCATATCATTTCCCATGTTTTTAGTCGTTGACCATCTCTAGGTAGAGGCCACAGAGGAGCACGGGGTATAGGATACGGGGATGATCCTAGACAGGAGCAGTAGATTAGGATTTTTATATATCATCTTTGTACAAATGAGACTTATATATATATGAAATTTTTTTTTTATTCATTCTCTCTTGCTCTGCTATCTTTTTCTTTTCATTTTTAAGCAATTTAAACTTGTATATAGGTGAAACAGGTGAAAAATTCGAATTTTTCTTCCTTCTTTTTTTTTTTTTTTTTTTGCTTTTTTCTTTGTATCCGACATATCAGATCGGATACATTAACATCTTTTTGTATCCAACGTGACATGGCGGATACGAACAATCTCTTTTGTATGCGACATTTTTCGTCGAATAAGAATAGGACCTTTTGTATCCGACCTGATATGTCGGATACATTAAAACATGCTATAAAAGCAATTGGCCTCGGGATTTGAGTCATTTTTACGAGTTTTTGAGTTTAGAAAACCCCCTTTTCGCCTCTTTCCTCCTCCCATTGATTCTTAGTACGCTCCAATCATCCCTAATGGCTTCCGGATCATCTTCTGCCCCATTATTGTTTGTCCACGTAGCCTCCCCTGCAAAACAACTTTTTAGAGCAAAACCCCCTAATCTCACTAGGTACAACCCTGTAGATTCATTCTACACTAGGTGGGTCAACTCCATGACCCTTGATGAAGAGATTAGATGGGACTCTATTCACCTAGGTCACACCTTGCTCATCCCTTCCATCCCGTTCAAGTGGGAAATTATTGAGGCCATGATTGGGCATTGGGTTCCTGATTTGAACCTTTTTTCATTTTGGAGACAAGGAGATGACCCCAACCATTGAAGAGGTTGAAACCATCTTGGGTTTGAGGTTTGCAGAGAAAGTAGTGAATGCACCTCTTAAGCCTAGCTACAAGAAAGAGGTTTCCACCTTTTTGGGCATATAGAAGAAGGATTTAGGGGATTCTGACACCCTTTTGACTTTATCTAAGTCTTTTTTGACCGAGAAGCTCTTGAGGGGGAAAGACAAGGAAGCTAGGTTCAATGCCCTGACCCTGGTAGTGGTCAATCAACTACTTTTCCCACAGGATGATGATGAAGTTGACTTGGCCTTGATCGCAGTTGTCTATCAGGTTAGGGAGCAGGAAAGGTTGGCCCCTATGATTTTGGCGGGGATGTACCAGGCATTGTCTGACTGCTACTACAGAAAGAAGAAGCTCTTCCTGTCATGTGCCCCTATCCTGCAAGTAAAATTCCTTCTTGCCTTCTTTTTTTTTCTTTTTCTTTTGCTTTTGCTTTTTCCTTTACAATATATAGAACTATTTCTCCTTTTCTGCAGCTTTGGTTACTTGACCACCTGAGTCAAGTTGAGGAGATCAATCGGCACTTCTTTCCAAGCCTGAAAGTTTCGGTTTTGATGAGCAACCGGGGGTGTCCTGACATTCCAGGGGGCAAACAGGGTTGGTTCTCTTTCTTGGATGCACTCCAGGATGATCAGGTGAGGTGGCCTGGTACTTATCAACCCAATGCAGAGACCATGATCAGCTTTAGAGACAGCAACTTTTTGGTTCTAGCAGGCCTGAGATATGCTGTGCTCTACCTCCCTTTGCGAGTTCTACGACAGTTCAGAGCGACCCAGGGGATTATAATCCCAAGTGGATATGAGGACCACCTTGGGCCACTTTCACCCACCACCATGAAGCTGAACGCTTGGTTGATGAGGGAGTGGTCCTATGTTCGTTTCATTCAAGGCCGAGTCTTCTCAGAGTCTCATGCGAAGGACTACCTCTTCTGGATCAAGGAGCAGATTCAGAGTCAGGCTCCAGTGTAGACACCCCAAAATTGTGCTGGAAAAATAATGAATAATTGGCAAAAATCATTCTTTCCTTTGAAACCAGCACAAAAATTCAGATTTAAGCATTTTTTATTGTATCTGACATGAGTCATCGAATACAAGAGGACCTTTTTATATCCGACAGAAGTTGTCGGATACAAGCAGGTATTAATGTACCGACGACATATGTCGGATACATATATGTGCTATTGTATCCGACCTGATATGTCGGATACAAGCTTTTTGCTCAAAATTAGGGTTTTCTGAGAGTTTTCACTTTTTTACCATCATATACTTCATTAAAGGAGTGGAAATCTCGGAAATAGCCTTAGGGTTTAAGTTGGTGGACTCTAGACATCATTTTGCGTCTACCATCATGCAAACCCTAACTTTAGCCTTTGCCTATAAATAGGAGGCTCCTCCTTAAGCAAATGGCCAATAAGTTGGAGATTGAAGAGCTCCGAGTGAAGAAGGGAACCGCTGCCGCACTGTTTCCAGAACCCAGGTAAGCCTAACCCCCTCTTTATTTTTCTATCTTACATTCTAGGTTTAGTTCTTTTCTTCTACCTTTCTGTAGAATAAGGCCTATTCTGTGTGTATGCAAACCCTTCCTCTACTCAAAGTACCTCAAGGCTCCCCCTAGCAGTAAAATGTGAAGACGGGATCTAGGGGAAACGAGACTGAGGATTGATCCTTAGTGCTAGAACCTTGTTGAATGGCATTTTGATTCTATGAAAACCGTTTCATATTCAAAGTATCCCAAGATTATCTCGAAGAACCGTTAAACGGGGAGAGAGAACTAAGGGAAACGAGAATGGAATGGAACCCTAGGTTGTTGTAGAACCCCATTTTATTGATATGAATGCATGCTATATGTTGTTATGTTATTGAAGAGTGGATTTTTACACATACACACATAGCACCCGTTTTTGTCGGAATCGGCTTATTTTCCGGATTTATTGCATTCATTGTGATAAATCTGAAACGAATAGCCCCAAGCAATTCTGGAATATATTTCAATGATTTTCGAATTGATTTCAATCAAGTTTATCTTGAGTATTGAAGACCTCTAGGTCTAACCTTTCGGTTTTGGGCATTTTTGCTCACTTTTGGGGGTTTTGGCATATTCTTTCCAATTGGAGAGAATGGTGAGCCAAGCTTGTGCCCTATTTCTTCCTAGAGGTTCTCCAATACTTTTTCAAGTGGTTTTGATTTATATTTCTCGGATTCCACACACCTTATCACTGTTTTGAGTTGATTTTCTTCATAAAGGCTGAAACTGGACAGCAGCTGTACCCCAACTTCGGACACTCGTAACTTCATTGTTCGGATGAATTTTGGAGTGATTCCAAAGCCATGGGAAAGGTGAGGCTGTCTAGTTTATGCCTGAAAATTTTCATCAATTTATATGGAGTGGATTTTTGACACCACTCAGTCGAAGTTGGTAGGTCAGTTCATGCCAGATTACGGAACCTGTCACTTCGACTGAGCGCCATGTGTTCGTTTTAAGTCCGATTCAAGTGATTTTGGTTTCTGTGTTTTCCTTTGGAAGTTTAATTTCAAATACAGTTTGTTTCATAATTTTTTGACTCCATTTGTGTCGTGGGTAACAGATTTACTCAGAACTGCTCAACAGCACTTTTCTGAGTTAATCTGTGATCCTCGGGGCCTGTTTGTGAGGTCACCCAAGGCACATCTGGATGAATTTTTATATGAAGCTAGTTTCATTTGAAAGATGGCTCTATAACCTTAATTCATACCAAATTTCAGGGATTTATATGGAGCCAATTGTTCTAAATGAATTTCCAAAGTTGCCCACTTATCACTTTTAACTCCAGCAACAGATTTCAAAGGAGCATAACTCCTAGGATTTTAACCGGATCTGATTGAAAATTTGCATGAGTATTATATTTATCATAATCTTTCAAATAGATTTGGTTTGATTCAATTTAAATTGGATTTGAATGATTTCAAGACAAATGGCACTATCCTTTACCGAATTTTCCGGATTTGACTCAACTTGGTTTTGTGCAATTTTTGCTTTGATTTCCATCTATTGGTGATATTCCAGAAGTGATATTGACATAAAAGAGGATCTTGAATTCATTTGGATTTCTCATGTGAAGATATCACACATTTGTTTAATCCTTTTTCAAGGTTTTTTGATTATTTTAGCAAGTTTTCTTATTTTTTAACATGAACAACACTTGGCAACCACCTTGTGTGGGTGAATGGGGGTGCCTAACACCTTCCCCCATTCATAATCTAATCCCCTTACCCATCTCTGGATTTTATTTTCAAGTAGAGTTATTTTTACTCTAGATTTGCCTTTTTGCTCTTTTTGAATCTTTCAGTCTCCATTCACACCCAAAATTGAATGGTGGTGACTCTTCCATATCTGTTAGCCCGTGTGATGATGGAGGGAATCATCTCGGTGATTTTTTCATGTCCCACAACTGGCGACTCTACTGGGGACTTGTGGATATAAGCCATATTGTGTATTTGTTCATGCTTTTTCTTTACTTTTGAAGGCTTGCTATTTTGCCTACTTTACTTATGCATATTGAATCTCAAATCTGATTTGTATGATTAGAAAACTCACATGGATAAAAGCATGGGTATGTCTTGGAATGTGTTTAAGGGAAAACCCATCTTGTAATAGGACTTTGCTATATTTTGTGAGAGCATGTGTTATTTTGGGTTTCAATGCCATGAGTTGAACATGAAAAAATTTTAAAACCTGAAATCTGGAAATTTAGTGTAACTTTTGGGGTATTCAAACATGATTCCCATGAATAATGCTTTCTAGTGCTTAAATGTTTTTTTGTGGCATGCCTTTGCTTTGGGGTATGGGATGATATGATTTGAGCATGAAAGCAAGGAGCAAAAAAAAAATCTGGAAATTCAGTAGCCATTTTGGGGGTTTTCAAGCATGTTTTCCCCAACAAAACACCTCTTGTACAATGCATCTAGTTGTTGTATTTTTAGGCTTACATTTGGGCATGAATAAGGCACTTTGAGCATGAAAATGAGAACCATAAAACCCAGAATTCAGTAGAGGTTTTGAGAGGTTTTCAAGCATGTTTTCCCCGGTTAAAAGCTTCTTGTACAATACATATAGTTGCTATATTTTTAGGCTTCCATTCGGGCATGAATAAGGCACTTTGAGCATGAGAAAAAAGGCATGAAATCTGGAAATTTAGGTAATGCTTTTGGGGTTTCAAGCATGCTTTCCATGTTTTAATTGTTGTTTGTACAATGTGATAACATGTTTGGGTGCCACTTTTGTGTATATGATGGTCATGAGCATGTTTGGGTGTTTGTTATCTTATGCTTGTGTTTTCAATTCCAATATGATTTTCATATTTGCCTTGGCTTGAAATTGTATGCGTGGCAAGAGGCTGAGACGTTATGAATGCACCTTAATTTTAAATGCACTTGAGCACTTTAAACACTTTGCACAGCCAACCCATTACCTATAGGAAGTTGAACCCGAATGTGTGTAGTTTCACGCACCGAGGTCTTTACTTCGGAAAGCGAAAGTGAAAACATTTACCTTAGAATTTGAGTCAATGATGTGATGACAATGGGATCTGTGATTCAATTCCGGGCATCACTAGACTTGAGTTCTAAGTTGCTAATTAAGCCAAAACCCAAAAACCATATGCTTGAAGGTGGAGAAACACATTTTCAGCTAAAGTACACAATTGCGTTTGGGGAATTGGGTGTAAATGTGGGAAGGCCATTGCATGTTTCACAGGCCAAGGTATAATATGAATACCATATTGAAGGAAACACAAGGTGGCAAGGTAAAGCCATGTTTTTTTTTTATTATCTTCATGTAAACTATTAACCATGGTGTCCATATGGTTGGGATGAAATTTTTGCTAAAAATGTTTGTAGCCTAAGGTTGATGTAACCCATAGGAAGAGTCTCTAACTCTGCTTAGAAGTTATCCTACCCAAAGTCCATGTAGGAGGCAACCCAGTGTACAAGATCCATGAATTGGTGTCTAACTGTCAAAGGGGCATGTACCCTCATGAGTGGTCATGTATTTTGCAAAGATAGTGTCAAAGTCCAATTGAGGACTATTTTTGAAGGCCCAGTCAAGGTGAACATCAAGTGGGAATGAAAATAACATGATCTGGTGAAAGAATGAGTCAAAAAGGGTCATTTCGGCATTAACCGACAACTCAGGTCGATTAAACATCATTTTACCCTTATCCGACATATTTCATTGATTACAAAAGCTTATGCATGTATCCGATTATTTATATCGGATACAATAAAACATTGCCTTGGCCGACATATCATATCGGATACATTCAGAAAATGTACAAATTGGTTTTTCATCCCAAATTTTTAGAATAAAATGCCTAAAACACTGTAGATAATCCTTAGGCACCCCAAAGAGAATATAAAAATGTTTCAAAAATAAAAAAATAAAAAAAAATTTTTAGAATTTAACCTAATTTTGAAACTCAAATCTACCCTTGTCACAAGCTTAAGGAAGATACATAAAAAGGGAACCAAGGTGTCATATTTCTTGATACCAACTCACCTCAAACATGTTTCAATCAAACTTTTGAACTTGAAAACTGAGAAAATTCACCAAATTCCAAGAAACCTTTGATTGGTTATTTTTTCCAATCAAATCAAAACATTTGTGGGACAATTGGAAGCCCTAGAATATTCCAAGAAACCTTTGATTAGTTATTTTTTCCAATCAAATCAAAACATTTGTGGGACACTTGGAAGCCCTAGAATATTCCAAGAAACCTTTGGTTGGTTATTTTTTCCAATCAAATCAAAACATTTGTGGGACACTTGGAAGCCCTAGAATATTCAAAGAAACCTTTGATTGGTTATTCTTTCCAATCAAATCAAAACATTTGTGGGACACTTGGAAGCCCTAGAATATTCCAAGAAACCTTTGGTTGGTTATTTTTTCCAATCAAATCAAAACATTTGTGGGACACTTGGAAGCCCTAGAATATTCCAAGAAACCTTTGGTTGGTTATTTTTTCCAATCAAATCAAAACATTTGTGGGACACTTGGAAGCCCTAGAATATTCCAACAATCAAAAATAAAAAAAAACAAAAAAAGCAAAATAAAAAATAAAAAAACAGGTAAATCCAGACTTGTGTTCACCTAACCTACTTATCAACATTTATAGGTGTGGCTAGGATTAAATGGGAGCTAACTTGTTTATTTGCTTTTCCTTCCCCAGGTACGCTTACTTGCAATCATTGCTCCCGTGACCAGATCCAAAGCTCGAGCAATGAATACTGAAGAGAACTAAGCCCAAGCTACTGTCCCTGCTCAGGACTTTGCTCAGCTGCAAGAGCAGGTAATCGGACTAGCCAAAATGCTGGGAGATTTACTGGCGGCTCAGGCCCAGGCCCAAAACCAAGCCTCTACTTCCCATCAAACACCGCCACCTCAAGCCTACATTCCACCTCCGGTTCAACCCATACCTGAACCCATTTCTGAGCCAGTCCCTGAACCTATTCTGATCAGGAAAAACACTGTGGAGTATGAGAAGGAAATGGAAAAAGAAAAAGCCAGGGAGGAGATGGAAAAGAAACTCCTACACAAGATAGAGAGGATCCAGGAAGAACTCAAGGAGGTGAAGGGGGGAAACAGCTACGGAGGAACCACCTTTGATAACTTATGCATATACCCAGATGAATGCCTACAGGCCAAGTTCAAGTGCCCAGACTTCGACAAATATGATGGCACGGGCTGCCCGATGAGCCACTTGAAACTATACTGCGGGGCTTTGTGCCAGTTTGGCCGAGATGACGGCATACTGATCCAACTCTTTCAGAGGAGTTTGACAGGATCAGCTCTAAGGTGGTTTGCCACGGTGGACCATGGAAGGATCAGAAGATGGAAGGACCTAGCCGACGCTTTTTTAGACCAGTACAAGTTCAACTCGGAGATCGTGCCAGACTGGTACGGCATGATGAGAATGAGCAAGGGAAAAGAGGAGTCTGTAAGGCACTATGCCAAGAGGTGGAGAGAGGCCGCCTCCCAGGTCAGGCCACCGATGTTGGAGCCTGAGATGATCTCAACCTTTGTAAGCACACTGGGCCAACCCTTCTTTAATCATCTGGTGGGTAAGATTACCACCAATTTTGCAACCCTGGTGCAGGTGGCAGACGGGATCGAGGAAGGGGTCAGGTTAGGAAAACTTATTGACTACTCTACTTTGACAGGGCAATATGATTCCTTCGCTTCCCTAGCATAGAAGAAAGGGACTGGGTTTAAGAAGAACGGGGCTAGAAAAGAAGGAGAAGTAAACCTGGTATAGGATCCTCCCTCCAAGAGACCGCTCCATGTGAACATCTCTGCACCCCAACAGGCCCAGCAGTCATATCAGACTCCTCTCAATGTCATTTTCTCCCCCTCTGTGCCTACAAATCAGAGGAGGGCTTTTACTAAGGAAGAGAGGGAGGCCTGGATAGCAACAAGGAGGAGCAGAGTCTTTACGCCTCTCCCTATGTCTCTTTCCCAACTGTTACCAACCCTACTGAAAGAGAGTATGTGACCTTGAAGGAGCCTAGCCCGAATGCCACAAAGGGAAGGAATTTCGATCCGGCAGTCACTTGTGACTTCCACATGGGTGCACCAGGGCACTCTACAGATACTTGGTAGGTTCTAAAGCATGCGGTCCAGGATTTGTTAGATCAGAAGGCCCTGGTTTTTAATACTGCTGCACCCGCCCCGTCGGGAAATGATATCGGGCAAAACCCTCTGCCGTACCTATAAGCACCTTATTTTTGCACCCCTGAAAATGCTGAAAATAAAAACCCTGCACGGAAAGTCAAACCTTGAGGGGACAAATGTTGACTTTTTGATCAATTAATAATTGGCCACCTTGCTCTATCTCAGTGGATAGAGAATTCCGACACGATTCCAATGCAACTGAGTTTGCAGGAATCGGAGTCCGGATGAGGGTTCTACAGGCTAGTCAAACTTAAGGGGAGCCAAAAGTTGACTTTCTGTTAAACCCCGATCCAGGTGCTTACCCCCATGCCACTGGATAGAGGGTTCCGATACGATTCTAACGCAACTGAGTTTGCCTGGATCGGAGCCCGGATGAAGAAAATATGAGCTGTCAAAGTTTCCGAGCAGCAAAACTGGAAAACTGCACACGTGGCAAGTGGCGGAGGAAAATATCTCGGGGATCAAATCCGTAAATATCAAAACATTCAAAAGATCCCAGGGACCAATTTGAAAATGTCTGAAAATATCTAAATAAAATAATATTTTCTCAAAATATCCCAGGGACTATATCTTAATTTTCAGATTTTTTAGACAAGTCCGCGGCGGCATTAATTGCTTCTCAATGATTGTGTCGCTCACACCGAGTGATAGCTACTCGGCACCAACCCGGCGGATACCCCGAATTTCCTCTATAAATACAGCAGCCTCTGTCTTACAAGGGGTTCAACTCTTTTTCCGGAGGCTTCTTTCCTGGTTTGGCTCTTCCTTCGTCGGTTCCTTGGTCGCCGGCGACAACCTCATCGTTCCCTTCCTTGCTTGGTTCCAGTTACGGAATCCAGCTTCCTTTGCCACTCCTTGCTTCCCCAACTACCCCACATCACTCGAAGCCTTTCCACCCTTGGCCTCTCCCTTCCTCGACAAACCCGAAGGAGACTTGCTGTTGGTGCAAGAAGAAGGAGGCTCCGGCAGCTGCTCATGCACTCCAAGGAGGCCTCACGCGTACCCTATAAAGGCTCGAACCCAAGGTGAGCTCTCCTGGTTCATTTGCTCAATATATAGAAATTGGGGCTTCCCATTCTTTTCTAGCATCTTGTTTACTGTTATGGCTTGTATGATTCGAAGGGGGAGCCTGTTCCCCCATGATCTCTTCATCTGTTGTATCCCGATATAAGCCCCCCCTCTTCCCTTCGTTGGTCATTTTCGTTTTGGTTTTCGGATTTGGATGTTTTCAGTGAACTTTGGAGTCGTGATTTGAAATAGCCTAAATTAACTTCGAGTTGTGTTTAAGTGTCTCTTGGGAGTTTAGAGAATACCAGGGAGGTGTTACAGAGACTGGAAATCAAGCCAGTCTCTGAGTTTTCAGAAAAATAGAGGTTCGGGTTTCGTCAAAGGTATGCGTTGAGCTCGCGCGAGCTTGAGCTGAGCTCGCGCTAAGCTTGCGCGAAGTAATTTCGTGTTCGCCGAGCTCGCACCGAGCGCACGCGCGCGTCCTTTTTTGCTGTTCTTAGTTCGGCCGAGCTTGCGCTAACCTCGCGCCGAGCGCCTGAGGTCAACGCACCTCCCTTTTAAGGCCGGTTTACTTGTATTTTTGAAAACCCAAAAATACCCTCATACCGTATCGTGGGGGGCTTCACCCCCCAACCCTGTTGTTCGCCGTGCGCCCAACTCGTTCCTTGGCGCGGGGTATGTGATTTTTGTATATTTTGTGATTTGTGATTTCTTGTATATTCTGTGATTTTACTAGTTATGGGTGATATTTTCAAATAGAACCAAATGAAACAATAGGGTTTCCGGGTCAACATGGGACTTAGACCACCCGGTCTAACTTGATTTCCAGTGGGCCTTCCAATGGGGCCCACCCAGCCCGAACCATTCAATTGTGCCTAAATAAGATAATTAAAAAGAATTGAGTGGGCCAAACCCACTAGAGGCCCACCACAGCCCAACTTGGGGCATGCATGTTTAATTTAAGATTGTGGTTTGGCCGAGACCAAGGGCGGGGCCTGTCGGACCCACCAAGTCCACTCACTAAATGAAATTAGGGTTTCTAAACCCTAACTCAGGAAGACTTGGGCTGTCGAGCCCAAGCCCGGGTAAAGGGCCCCAAGCCCAAGGCCTGGCCCATTTGTAAGCACATCATTTTTGCACCCCTGGAAGTGCCGAAAATGCAAATCCTAGAGAGAAAGTCAAACCCTGAAGGGATGAAAATTGAATTTTTGATCAAGTGATAATTGGCCACCTTGCTTTGTCTCAATGGATAGAGAATCCCAATACGGTTCCAACGCAACCGAGTTTGCTGGAATCGTAGTTCTGGAGATCAAAACCAAGGACTCTCCCTCTTACCTCCGAAGTGGCGGTCCAAACAGAAACCTTCTTTCCTCTACCCCCGAAGTGGCGGTTAAAAGGAATCTTCCCTTACCTCTGAAGTGGCGGTTAAAAAGGAGAATAAATAAAAGAAAATCATTACAGTTAATCTGCACAGACATGCATTATATTTCATTTTAATATGCATTCTTTATACTAACTTGTCTATTTGCACCCCACGGTACGAAGATTGCGTATCGCAGCCCCTACCTCCTGCATTCAAGAAGATGATTACAGATGGATCCTGCTGAAGGACTTGAGCAAGCGCCACCTCTCCCGCCTCACGGGCAAGAGGACTTGGAAGGCCACCCTATGATCGCTGGCCTTAATCAGCAGATGGCCAACATAACCACCATGATGACTGCCATGATGCAGCACGGGAAGTAGCAGGTATCTCAGCCCAGGTGCAAGTGGATGTGCAAATGCTAAAAGAACATATGCGGAATGTGAACCAAGGTCCTATGCCGAAGGAAACCTCATTGGACAGACTAGGATTCTTCCCTAATCTGCAACTTCCGCCAAAGTTCAGGTGCCCAGACTTTGTGTAGTTCGATGGAAGTGGGTGCCCATTGTCTCACCTCAGGGCATACTATGGGGACATGTGTCAATACGCCTACGATGAGAGAATCATGATCCAGTTCTTTCAGCGCTCATTGGTAGGCTCAGCTCAGAAATGGTTCGCCAGTCTAGACAGGAACCAAATCAGGACTTGGGACGACCTAGCTAGTACATTCCTTGAACACTTCAAGTTCAACACGGAGGTCTTACCCACTCGGATGGAGTTGCAAAAAATGACCAAGAAGAGCACTGAATCCATTTGAGAATATGCAAAGAGATGGCGAGAAATGGCCGGAATGGTGCAACCACCCATGTTGGAGAAGGAGATGGTGATACTATTCATCTCAACGCTGGGGCAACCATACTACACTTTGCTACTGGGGCAGTTTGCTGCAAGTTTTGCAGACTTGGTTGTTGTGGCAGACAAAATAGAGGATGGAGTCAAGTCTGGCAGGGTGGCAGGCTTTGCGACCGAGCAGAGAAGGACCCCTGTCACTGGAAGGGGCATGGATAGAAAGAGAGAGGACGAGGTCGTCAACTACATCCAGCAGAATAGGCCTTTCCACTTTTCGGCACCCGACAGGAGAGAGAATCAGAACGGTGGCCAGGGGGGCAATCCGCAGGTTGGCTGAGGTGGACCAAAGAGGAATTCCAAGAAAGATTGAACAGGGTGTTCACACCCCTACCTTATCCATTGTCAGAATTGCTACCAACCCTACTGAAGAAGGGGTATTTAAAGAAGAAGCAGCCAACGCAACAGCCAGCCAATAGCCGCTCCTACAACCCCAATGAGTATTGCGACTACCACATGGGAGCCCTGGGACATCATACCAATCGCTGCTGGGAACTGAAGCACGATGTCCAAGATTTGATTGATAACAAGCGAATCTCGGTAGATCCCCCGGTATCAACTCCTCCCGCGGCCATTACCACGAATCCTCTCCCTAACCACAATCAAGCGTCTTCGAGTGGCACCAGCTGAACAAGTTGGTAAGACTGCAAGGCAGAGAGCAATCCCGAAATCCAAAATCTTCAAGTCTGCCATGACCAGGATAAGTTGAACTTTGCTTTTTGCACCAAGTATGTAAAACCCCGATTTTTCACCTAATAAATAAATAAATAATAAATAAAAGAAAATATGAGTTAAGTCCTAGTTAAAATAAAAAGTGAAGATTTAGAGGATAATTAATTCAAATAAGTTCTAAGTTGAAGATAAAGAAAGAATTTTAATGAAATTAGCCTAAAAGAATAAAAAGGGTATTTTGGAAATTTCCAGAAAAGGGTAATTAGTAAATAGATCATCAAATAATAATTAGAATTAGAAAATAGAAGAAATCAAATTATTTTGACAAGTTAGAAATTAAAAGAAATTAATAAAAGCCTAAAATAGGAAAAAAGGGTAATTAGGAGATTTCACGTCTTAATTTGGAGAAAATAAGGTTTTAAGTGATAGAAATGTTTAATTAAATATTTTGCACGAAATTAGATTATTTTCATGAGTTTAGATAATAAGAAACTTAATTAGTATTATTTAAGTTGAAAATAGAAGGTGGAGAAAAAGTAGGAATTAAATTAGAAGGATTAGACATTAACTAGACCATGGTTGGGTTAGCCCAAATTAAATTAGCCAATTAGGGTTTGTTTAGGATTTCTAAAGCCTAGTATAAATAGGAGATTAAGGTTAGACAAGAGGAAATTTTCGTGGGTTTCTTATGGAGAGAAAAGAGGGAGAGAAAGGAAGGAGGTCTCTAATGGAGGTGTCTGACCAGCCACCATCAAAACGCGATCGGGGAAAATCCGTACGGTGGATCGCCTTCAAATTTTGAGGTTTTGTTCGTGACTGATAAAACTACATTGTGAACGGTGAAGATTTGAATTGGAAGAGTCTAGCTTGGTACGGTTGGGAGCAACATTCTGGTCCAGAATTAGAAGGTGCAATGGAGGAAGGATTTAGCGTATAAGGCAAGTAGTAACACTTGGAAAACGTGAGGAACTGCATGATTTCGTTTTCTATGATTTCATATGGATTAAATGGATTAGTCGAAACAGTATTTACATGGAATCAAAATTGTTATATTTTAGTATTTGGTGTTCTTGAAGGATTTGTTAGAATAATGGAGAAAACTTGGTTTTACTATGAAATAAATTTTAGGATGGTATTTAATTTATAAGGATTAATCTAGAAGGCTCTAGGTATGTTTCAGAAAGTTTGTAGATTAATTTAGACCAAGAAAACATAAAGCAAAAGCATGAAAATCCGAAATTGGAAGATCTGGAAAATTCTGTTTTATTTTGCACGAGCGCCTAGGATCGCCCAGCCCTGTAGAGGTGGGCGCTCTATGCAGAATTTGTAGATTTTGGGGATTTTGTAATTCGAATAAATACTCAATAATTCCTACGAGTAGTTAAGCATGTTAGCATCTTTATAAGGACCTAATTAAGCTATAAAAAGTATAAAATTAATTGGGAAAGTTTAAGCAATAAATAGAAGGTTATAATGAAAGGATTGTTTATAAAAGAGTCAAAGGGTATGGATATTGCTAAAAATAATACTACTGAAATTTATAGCTTATAAACATCTTTTAAACTTCATTCTAGGTCTGTAGAACATGCTGGAAAAATAAAATACAGAAAATTCAAATAGAAACTAGCTTAGGTGCTAAGGTAGGAAATTGGATTCTAATAAAGGGATTAAGAAGGAAAAGATCAAGCATGATTTGATTTACTTTTATTTGAGCTTTATATAAGAATATTGGCTACTGGAATTGCTTAAACTCAGATTTTATCGGATTTATGATACTTGAGTTTTATTTTGAATATAATTGGAAGAATTGCATATGTTATTCTGAAAATGCCTATAATTGGATTTGTTATGATTGAATCATGGATTTCACATGGAATGGAATACTTTGGTATGGATTGGTATGTGGTATGATGTTGTTCTCTTTAATTTTACGGTTGGGTGATACGGCTTCTGTGGTAGAGTTGATACTATCTTTTACGGCAGAGATGGGTAATCCTCTGTGTAGAGATGTGTAATCCTTTACGGGTAAAAGTGTGTATGCCTCCTACATTAGCGTGTCCTCCCGTATGTGGTTTTATCGTGGTTTGTGTCAGTGGGCTTAGCTGTATATGGATCCATAGTTTTGGCTGGTTAGCTAAGTGGTATTTAGTTTGGATTGATTTACTCCTATATTGCGAGCGCGCTTCCCTTTGCAAGTTAGTTTGCTCTGGGAGGGTCCTATGTTTGGAGGGACACCCCGGTGAGCCGCTGGTGATTCCTTGTACATGTGGATAAGCGACCACACTCCATGTATTGATTCTGGTGCTGCATGCTGGTGGTACGTCCAACTCTGCGGGGTTCGTGCGCAATAAGTCGGTGACTACGGCTCTTGCCTAAGCTGCGCTGCATGGGGCTTGAGTATCATCAAGTAGCACTGCCCCTAAGTCGCACAGTGGAACAGCATTTAGTCGAGTGTCATCTCAAATACTTATCATCTTTGTGAGTCCTGCAATGGCACGTGTTTTATCGCTTTTGTCGGTTTTACCTCGTTAACATCAAGGGACTGGTATTTATACATGATCATATGTTTCATCGCCATAATTGTAATTGTCATGAATAACTTGGATTTCTCGTTCTTATCGTTGATTAATCGAATACCTCATGACTATTGCTTACATTGGACTGTTTCAAATTGCATGCACCTGCTACTTGTTGAGATGTAAATCTCACTCCGTTTTCCCCTAATTGCGAAGATGGGGTTTTAATTTGATGGGTAGAATTATAATTGATATTAATGTCACATGTTGATTAGATAAACTTAATTGTAAATTGAATTGAATATATTGATTAAGGAATTGTTTATTTTATTTGGCCACCATAACTCTGATGTAATTGATTTATAAATTTTAAAATTATTGTGAATCTTGGTATGTATCTGACCCCAGCTTCGTGGTAACATCTCGAGTTTGATTGTTGAATCGGACTTGGGTTGTTACAGTAGCGAACCGGGTTCGGGTTGGGTGCTGGTTTGCACTGACCTGGGTTCGGGGCGTTACAAAGTATCCCTAGTAAGTGTATTTGTTTTATAAATATTTTAAATGTTTTTTACTTTCATGCAAGCTTTTGAAAAAAACCCTTTTGAAAAACACAAGAAAGAAAAGAAAATACCTTTGGAAAAAGTGCAAGTGTTGGTCGATGATGACATTGCTCTGAGACTACACCCTTTTTGGCAATGACCACGATCATGGAAAGAATGCTAAGTTGCTCAAAGGTGTCTTCAGCTGAGTGCAGCATACTGTCCCATGAGAACCTTGACTGAGCTAAAGGCAATTCCTTCCTGATCCAGACCATAATTTTCTACCTTTGCAATAGGGTGGAGCGACGCTTGAGAGAAAAAAGGAAAGAAAGTACAAGAACCAGTTAAGGGCCGAGGCCAGCTTTAACATCATGTCTCTAAGAAAGGATAAGAGGCCATCCTTCATGAATCCTGAATTTCAAAATCCGCTAATCAAAACACTTTGAGCTTGATTGTATCATTCAAATACCCGTGTTGTGTCTAGCCACCCCACATTGGGGCAAAGCTACAAAAGAAAATAAAAAGGATAAATAGATTCTCGAATGAATTTGCATGAGTATTTCGAGTTGTCACAACTTCTGCGAAAGGATGAAAGGCCATCCTTGCTTTATTTCCGCAACTTTCAAAGTCGTATCTTTAGTTAAACCATTTAAGCCTAATTTTCTTTCTTCTAACCCAATGAGTCATGAGCCCAAAAATTTGGTGCTGGGTAAGAGGAGAGAAAACAATGAATGAGCAAGAACAAAGAAGAGGAAAAGAAAGCAGAAAACACACCGGGACTAGCTAATCAAGGCAAAAACTCAAGATGATCCCAGAGCAAAGGACAAAAAAATCAAAAAAACGATAGAGCAAAAGCAAAAGGAAAAGGCG
Organism: Buxus sempervirens; assembly: GCA_947561395.2. NCBI lineage: Eukaryota > Viridiplantae > Streptophyta > Magnoliopsida > Buxales > Buxaceae > Buxus > Buxus sempervirens. Next base: position 16,834,080 of record OX387190.1, on the reverse strand, counting down.
AAGGCCACAAATGGCCTCAAAAAGGAAAATGGAAGAAAGCAAAAAGGAAATGGCAAAGTCCAAGCAGCCAAGAAAAGGGTAGAACATGACTCGACCCATTTACAAAGAAACTTTGAGCCATATTCCCTTTCTTTCATGAACCAAAAAACCTCAGCCTTCGTTTCGTCCCATCAAAAAGTCCTTTCTGATTGCAGAAAATGTGATAATGGAATTCATGCAAGTAAATGATGAAGGACCATAAGAAAGAAGAATGAGCTCTGGCAAGATACAAAGTAAAACCTGAAAATGAAAAGATAAGAATTTGAGCCTTATATCCCTTCGTTTCTTAGATTTAAAACCAAGCCGATGCTTCGTCCTAATATAAAGACCTCTCTGATCTATGAGACATGATGTACAAGTCGGCCAAAACCCGTAAACCGGGACTGGCACTAACCCAAGGGAAAAGAAAAAGGGAAAAAAACCTGCAGTTGCAAAATCCTGAAACCACCCTGAAAAGTTGGGTCAAGGTGAGAGAAAACCAAAACTGGGAAAGGGAGAACATCCCTTGAGATGCCCTTCAATTTTCTAAACCTCTGCAAAGCCCCCCGATGGCGCAAGTCAGGACTTTCATGGGAAATGCATGTCAAACGCACCGTCCCAAGACACGTTGGGTTAACGAGACAATTCACCATGGTCGCTGGTCTCGCCTCTCTTTTAAAATCACTTGTACAAATTTCAAAAAATAAAAACTTTTGAAAAATACTTCGTTTCAGTCATATGCACTTAAGTCATAAGTGCCTGCAATTTGAATTTTAGATACCTCACAGCTCTGCGAGAATTTTGCAGACCCAGGCAAGGCAAAGGGATCAGAAGAAGTCCAGAAGCACCTTAAAGCCGAAAGCAGAAGAAAGGCAAGTTAGAGTAAAGCCAATGCAGTAATACACTGACAAGGAAATGGCGAAGACTTCCTTTCCTTTCCCCAACGGGGTTTTCGAGAAACCTAAGGCGGCATGTCAAGACCATGCCCAGTCTGAAGAAGCGAGTATTGGCAAATAAGAGACAGATGCAAGAAGGCAAAATGGTAAGGGGTCCCACCAATCCCCAGTGGAGTTATCTCAAACTGGGAAGCCCCTACCTCGCAAGAAAAGGGAACTGGTAGAAGCACCCTCCCCCGGAAAAGCAGAAAGAGAAAGAGACCCTCATGAAGAAGAAGGCAAAAAGAAGAAATCTTCGGGCAGGATAGCCCCATTTGTAAATTTTTTATTTCCCACTTTTGTAAATAGAATAAGACAGGTGTGTGAGCTCTCTTGAGGAACTGGGCAGCGCTGAGAGCACCTCCTCGCCAAGAGCATCTCCTCCTTCTTCGTTCCTTCCGGTCCCTAATCCAAACCTTAAAAAAAAAAAAACTGTCATCAAAGGTCCCAAGTCTAAAAATCTGAAATCTGAAATCAAATCCCAAATCTGAAAATCTGAGAACACCTAAAGCTTTAATGGAACAAACAAGAGAAAAAGAAAATTGTTGAGTGCCTTGCATCAATGTCGAAACGGGTTGGTGAGCTTAAGTCCAATCCCATCCTCTTAATTTGAATTAAAATCAGGAGTTGCTTCAAGAAGCCCGAAGTAAGTGAGAAAACTTCGAAAACTTAGTGGAACCCATTTCGTGTTTCTGCTGCTTTGAAAATGAAAAGGACTAAGCTCATCAATCATGTCGACAGAAATGCAAGGCGCAAAAACGAGGTTATTCTTTTTCTTTGCCGTTAATCCTCAAGGTGACTCCGGCAAAGAGGGACTGCTGTAAGCACCTCATTTTTGCACCCCCGGAAGTGCTGGAAATTCAAATCCTAGACAGAAAGTCAAACCCTGAGGGGACGAAAATTGACTTTTTGATCAAGTGATAATTGGCCACCTTGCTTTATCTCAATGGATAGAGAATCCCAACACAGTTCCAACGCAACCAAGTTTGCTGGAATCGGAGTCCAGCTAAAGGTTCTGCAGGCCGGTCAAACTTGAGAGGGAGCTGAAAGTTGACTTTTTGTTGAACCCCGGGCCAGGTGCTTAGCCCTATGTCTTTGGATAGAGGGCTCCGATACGGTTCTAACGCAATTGAGTTTGCTCAAATCGGAGTCCGGATGAAGGAGATATGAGCTGTCAAAGTTCCCGAGCAGCAAAAACCGGAAACTGAACACGTGGCAGCAAACGCAGCAAAATATCCGAGGGTGCAATCCTTAAATATCCAAAAATTGTCAAATATCGCAGGGACTAAACCAAAATTCACAGGGGACAATCCGCAGATATCCAAAAGTGTCGAATCGGTCGAATCGGTCAAGTCGAGGGGCAAATCTGTAATTTCTTCGATTTGTATTCAACCAAATATGTCGAATACACATAATTTTATGAATATCCGACACTAATCATTGGATACAAAGAGATCCACCCGCGAGATTCGCGCCGATTCCCCAACAAATTCGCGGTGGCATTTAATTTTCGAAATTATTATGTCTTGTATCCGACATTTTATGTCGGATACAAAGGAAGCTTAGTGTATTCGACATTAAATGCCGGATACAAAGGAAGTGTAGTGTATCCGACATTAAATGCCGGATACAAAGAGTTTGCTATAAAAAGGCAACAGCAGCCCCATTTCAGGGGTTGGCTTTTTTTGGCCCTTTTCCACTTCTTCTTCCCCACTACCCCTGGTATGAAACCACCCACTCTCACCCCTCTTTGCTTCCTTTAACCCCCAAGCACCTCACCTTGCTCCTCCTACCCTTCTTTCCCTTCTTCTTCTCCCTTTTCTCACAACCAAGAGGAGGAAGAGCTGCTGTTGAAGGCACTTGTAGGAGTTCCAGCACTTTGGTTTGCCTCAAGAGGGGTCTACACACCACAAGAAGGGTTTGAAACCCCAAGGTATGGCTTCTTGTTAAGTTTCCTTACATATATATATAAATGGAGGTTTTCTAAGCATGTTGATGAGCATGATTTTTCTCCCTTGCTGTAAGTCTGTTCAAGTGTTTATATGGCATGTATCATGTTCTCATTGCCACCACATTTGAAACCCCAAGGTAAGATGGGCATCACGTTTGGCTCCGCGGGAGGAGGAGAGGTGACTTTTCACCTTTTCTTCTAGTCATTTTAGCTACTGTTTTGAACTTTTTTTATGGTGGGGAGCATGTTCCCCCTTGCATGATGCTCCCATGTATCCCTACATAATCTCCCTTCTACTCCCTTCTTCCATTAGTTTTATTCCCTTATTTATGAATGTCTAAAATGTCTAGGTTTAGGCCTCGTTGGATGTGTTTTGGTAGTTGCATGTTCTCCTTAAAGTCTTGCTTGGATGTCTTTCTTTGCTGCTGCCGGATTTGCTATGCACATTAGGGTCTAGTGAGCGTTTCTTTCTTGCTGCTCTTACCCGTTTGGTCAAGTTCCCTTGTATGCAAGTTGCTGTTTTCCATCACCAAAAATCAGTTCCTGTGATCATGCTTTACGTGCATGCCTGTATCTCTCGGCACCAGAGAAGCACTCATGAGCCTCCTTTGTCGGCTGCCATGCCATGTACCAACAGTAGGTGTCTTCATGATATCTTGCATGTCATGTTTGTTTTGGGTATCTTCTGAATGCTTGCACGAAGTCGTTACCCAAGGATCATGTTAGACCCCTTTAATTGCTTTATCATCTCTCTTTAGTAGGAGTTCATGTGCATATATTGCTGATTCACATGCATGATATAGGAAAACTGGTGTGGTGATCTCTTAAGACCCAAGCATGCTTTAACCTCTCAATTGATTGTATATCTTTTTACCAAGGGTGAATTCGCTGTTCGGTGTATGGGGAAACCAAAACAGGGACACATCAGTCCCTGTTTCAATGACATGCTTGATCCTAAGTGAGGAGGCAGCATCATGCTTTCTCCCCTCCTTTCCTTGCTGCAAGAAGCTCCAAGAGAGCCATGAATGGGGTGTTTCCCCTTTCCCTGACCAATGTGGGCCCTCACAGAGGCCCACGCCACTCCTAGAACATCCTAGAAGGCCTAAGATCCCAAGCCCAAAGCAAGAATCCGAAAAACCAAGCTTTTAAGTTGATCCGACAACTCAGGTCGGATCAACATGGTTTCCTTTATATCCGACGATCATGGTCGGATACCCATAGCTGTGTTTGTAGCCGACAACTAAGGTCGGCTACACGGCTGAAATGCCAATTTTGCTATTTTGAGATCTTTTGCAATTTTTGTGATTTGTTGACCAATCCAGATGAACAAGAAGGGTTTTTGAGTCAACCGAAGACGGGCCATGGACCGACCCGGTCCAATTCGATTTCCAGTGGGCCTTCCAACGGGGCCCACCAAGCCTGACAAACTTATTTTGCTAAATAAAGATAAACCAAGTCAATGGAGTGGGCCAAACTCATTGAGGCCCACCGAAGCCCATTTTGGAAGTAGGATGCTTAGATTTAGGCATGGTTTGGCCGAGACCACGGGTAGGGCCTGTCGGGCCCACTAAGCCCATTGAACCCAACAAAGATTAGGGCACCCCAAGCCTTAACTCAGGAAGTCTTGGGCTTTCAAGCCCAAGCCCAAGTAAAGGGCCCCAAGCCCAAGGCGTGGCCCATTTTGGCACAAATTAAGCAAGATAAACTTAAATCATTTGGCAACCAACTGTGTGGCCCACTCAAGGGCCCACAAAGCATTCCTGGCCCACTTTGCATGAAAATCACTTAATTTCCAACTTGAACATCAAATAAAATCAAATTCACTTGAACCAAAGCCCAAAGGGCCTCTTAGGCTAGACTGAGGCCCACCAGGGAACACGTAGGCTTAGCCAAGCCCACCAAAGGATTCGCAGGCCTTCCAAAGGGGCTTGCCCGATCAAACTCAGATCACTTTAAGCTAAGAAGATAAAATCAAGTAAAGGGACCCACACCACTTTGGCGGTCCCGCCAAACTTAAACCAAATGTGCATGCTGGAATAGGAATCAGGTGAGTGAGAGACCAAAGTTGACTCAAACCAGGGAAACCTATGGGACCCGTCATTTGACGGGGTGGACTGGGGTGTCTACGGACTTCCCCAGACCGTAACCGAGAACTTACTTAGAATCTCTAAGCCGCAGACCAGTCTAATAGAAAATCTAGGCACCCAGGTGTTCGCCTGCACCCCATCAAGCAGTGGCGACTCCAATTTCCCATTTTTACCCAGTGCGACACACCGAAGTCAGGCACGCACAATACCACAATGGGGCAGGCCCATCCAACTCCATCACTGCCATATCTGCCAGGAGAAGGGCCTTTGACCCATCTCAACTTATAGCACCCGTGGGGACCTCGGTCAAGGTCCATTTTTTCCAAGAGAAAGAAGAAGAGGAGGTCAATGTTGTCTCCCAGAAAAATGATCATGCTGCTGAGGACATTAGCTCCTCTCTGAACCGGGTCTCTGCTCTTATGGCCCAAATAAGCATTTCAAGGCCTCCTTTTGTCTTCAATTACAGTCCACCCACTTGTTCACCAGCCAAGACATCAAAAGTCCACTGGTCATCAACCTTGACCCCACCACTACATCTATCACCTCTTCTGTTCCCACAAAATCCAAGCTCCAGCCCTTGGTTCTAAATGTTCGGCCATCCTACAATATCCCTAAACCGGCCCATACATCCTGGTCCAACTCCAGCCGTTAGTGGTTAATTTCCCTAAACTGGCCTATTCTGAGGCAGCTGTACCATGGAATTACAGCGAGGGGGTCACGGCTACGGTTCCGGTGGTCAGAAACCAGAACCAGGAAGAGGTAAACCTCATGACGAGGTCAGGGAAATATGTGGAAGGAGCAGAAAAAGAAAAAGAAATAGAAGTCGAGAGAGAGAGAAAAGAAACAGAAGAAAAAAGAAAATTAAAAGGAAAACAAAAGTAGGAGAAGACACCCCCCAGGGTGCAAAAAATGAGGCACCAAACCTCATAAAAATAATTAAGAAAAGCGAATTCAATCTTGTGGATCAGCTAAACAAAGTCCTGGCCCAAATTTCAATACTAGGCCTTTTGCAAAATTTTGAAAAGCACAGGGATGCATTACTAAGGGTGCTACAAAGTGCACATGTATCCCAGACTATCGATCCGGACCAACTAGGCAAAATGGTTGGTCAAATCTTGTCACACAATGTGATAAGTTTCTCCGAATGTGAGATAAGCCCAGGTGGGTGTTACCATGTTGACCCTTTGCACATCATAGTGCTTTGTAAGGGCAGCATGATCGCACAGGTTTTAATTGACAATGGGTCAGCATTAAATGTCTACCCATTAATCACTTTTGCCAAGCTTGGTCTAGATCAGTCGAAGATCAAGCAAAATGGGAGGATTGTAAGGGCTTTCGATAGCTCTAAGACACACTCCCTAGGGGAGATTGAACTGCTGGTCACAATTGGACCGAATATTTTCAACATCACATTTGAAGTGATGGATATTCTAGCAGCCTTCAATTTGCTCCTAGGGAGGCCATGGATACATTCGGCTAGGGCAATACCATCCACGCTCCACCAAAGGGTGAAATACATAAGAGGGCAAAGGGTGATAACTGTCCTAGGTGAGAACTTGGTGCCTCCCATTGTGTCACCTGATGTACCCTTGATAAATGTGGATTTAACTGTCGACAAGATTGCGTTCCACTCGTTTCAATTTGAGACGGTCAATTTCATACCTGGGGGGTGTGAGAAAACAGAAAGGAAATGGACAACTGCAGAGGAAATGGTAAGGAAAGTGATGGAAAAATACCACTTTCACTTGGGGAAAGGCCTGGGAATAAATTTACAAAGAATGTTGGAGCCAATCAAGGCAAAAAAGCTGGTTCCTAAATTAGGGTTGGCGTAAAACCCCGAATTTTCCTTAAAGAATAAATTAAATTAATAAATGATATTAATGAGAGTTATAATTGATAGAAATAATTTATTTTTGTAGAGGATGATCTAATTAGTGGAGATCTAGAATTGGACACAAATTTGATTGTCCGATCATGAGATATTGAGGTATGTATTCTGATTGGGCGTGTGTATGGAATTTGGTTTATGTGAGATACATGGGATCGGAGAGTATAAGTATTAGTTTAATAACCTAAATCATATATGCTTGTATTTCGTTTGTCTTCGACAGCCACAAGCGACAAACCCGACTGAAGGAGAAGAAGAAGAAGAGGAAGAGGAAAGGTCTGGTTTTGAGTTCTTCATCGTCCAGAGTGTTGCTGGGTGATAGAGAATCGTTGTTGAGAGAAGAGAGGAAGAGGAACGTTCGTTCAAGAGGTAGGTGACACCGTTTACCTTCGTTTTTGTATTTACATGTGATTAATCGACAAAAGCATGTTTTTATGATATATATAATGATGTATATATGTTGATAATCATGTTATATATATGTTAGAATGAGTTTAGACGAGAAAAATCATGATTTGGAACTGATTATGATCGTTTTCGAACAACCGCCGACCTCGACTGTTCTCGGCGATCATCGGCGATCTTAGGCGCTCGTTATAAATTTCAGACCGCCGTAGACCGCTTGAAGACGTATCGTTGGTGTTCGATTTTGAACTACCGCCGACCACAGACCGCGGGGGCGATCCTTAGCGATCCTAGGCGCTCTGTTCAGATTTTGCAAATTTTCATAATTTCACACCCTGATTCAATTGCAAACTATTTTTAGACAATTTTAATGATGAAATAAGATGTTTTAAGACCAAAATAAACTATCTAATTCCCTGTTTTATAGAAAAATAAATTAGGGAGGTATTTAGGACATTAGTTGCCAAACTTTGAAAGAAATGGAGAAACCTAGTTTTTGGAAAACCTAACTTGTATTTAATTACTAGAACATCTTCTAAATGACACTATAAACCAAAAAACTATATATAGAGAAGTCAGAACTCAGATGACCGAATATTGAAGTAATTGATAGATTTAACCTTTATATGCTGCTAGGCACCAACCCTTATAGAAATATTATATTTTGGGGAATTTTGGAGTCTAGTGGGCATAGCTGGTTATGGATCCATAGTTGTAGCTAGATAGCTGAGGGATATGTGATTTGGGTTGAGTTACTCCTATATGCGATGCGCTTCCTTTGCAAGTTAGTTTGTCTGGGAAGGTCCTATGTCTGGAGGGACACCCCGGTGAGCCGCTGGTGATTCCCTGTACATGTGGATAAGCAACCATCTCCATGTATTGATTTTGGTGCTACATGCTGGTGGTACATGCCAACTCTGATGGGTACGTGTGTAATAAGTCAGTGACTATGGCTCTTGTCTAAGCTGTGCTGCATGGGACTTGAGTATCATTAGTAGCATTGCTCCTAAGTCGCACGGTGGTATAACAATTGGTTGAGAATCATCTCAAAAGGTTTATCTATCTTTGTGAGTCCTACAATGACACTAAAATCACAATACTTGATATTATTATTGAATACATGCTGCAGGCATGTGATTGGGATATTGATCGGATGTTACTGCTTAATGCATCCTAGCAAAGTGTGAATCATGTTATTGATCTTGATATTGGATTCTTATATTAAAACTTGCTGAAATTCATTTCTAGAACTGTGTATCAAACTTTTTTGTATTCATGAATGATATGAATGATTATACGAGCCTGATTAGTCGATATTGCTTAATCGTGCATGAACTGTTACTTTACTTATATGAACTGTTTAATCATGCATGTGTTACCTACTGGGATATTCGTATCTCACCCTACTTTTATTTCATTTTTCAGCTGATACGCGAGAGGGGGATCTTAGTGATTTCCAGGGAGAGATAGCTGAGTATACACCGGAGGATTACTATTATCCGGATCTTGTTTGAGGTGGATGAATGACATAGACTTAGCACTTTTGATTAGATTATTATTATTCATTGGGATTTGATGTATTAGAGAGATGAGAGAGAGATAGTAACCAGTTTATTTTATCAGACTTTGATATTAATGATTGATGATCAAACTATATGTTAATTGAGGATTTTAAACTCCACTTCCGCACATACTTGTTTCCGCAACTTTGATAGTATAATAAGTTGAATGGATTTTAATTATTTGGTCTGGCATATTATTGATGATGTATTTGATATGGGCCAGTAACACCTCGGATTTGGTTGTTGAACTAAATGCGGGTTGTTACAGTAGCAAACCGGGTTCGGGTCGGGTGCCGGTTTGCACTGACCCGGGTTCGGGGCGTTACAGAGATGGTATCAGAGCAATGGTCCTAACCTTAGATTAGCCAGCTGTAGGGGAATGGGATTGTGAGTATGCTAGATAGAACCCCTAGAATTATTGGATTCTAACAAGTGAATTTGTATTTTGCAGATGGCTGGTAGAGGAAGACGTGCTAGAGCTGATCCTATTGAGGAGGAGCACCAGGATGTTCCGTTACCTCCACCACCTCCAGGGGGTGACATATGGACTGTTGTTAGTAGCTCGGCAGAGCCTCTTGCCAACGAGAGGGAGGAGAGACTGAGCCAGCATGGCAATGGTGGAAATGGTGGCAATGGTCACGGAGATGAGCCTGTACATGAGAGGGCCATACATACAGCCAAGGATCTTGAGCAGTTCAGGAAATTAGATCCACCTATCTTCAGTGGACGTCCAGATCCTATGGAAGCTGAGAGATGGCTGATGCGAGTCGAGTGGATTTTTGAGGCTATGGGATGCCCGATGGATCAGAGAGTGCGCTTGGCAGCATTCTTGTTTGAGGGAGAGGCAGTTCACTGGTGGACAGCCAGGAAGAGGCAGGATCCACAGGCTACGTACATGACATGGGACAGATTCCGAGAGGTCTTCTATGACCAGTACTTTTCTGAGGAAGTCTGGCTCAAGAAGGAGCGGGAATTCATGGAGATTACTCTGGGAAGCCAGACAGTGGCTCAGTACGAGGCTAGATTTGCAGCCTTGTCCCAATTTGCACCGCACATGACACAGGATGAGAGGAGGCTGACTTCACACTTTGAGCGAGGTCTGAAGCCTGAGATTAAGAGTATGCTGACAGTACTCTTGTGCACCGAACTGAAGAATGTGGTACGTAGAGCCACCAGAGCTGAGAGTGACTTAGAGGCTAGAGTGAGCCAGAGCAGAGCTAGACCACCCATGAGGCCGGCAGATCATAGAGGTTTCCTTGGTGGAAACAAGAGACCGAGAGACTAGACTAGGGCGGAGCCTGCATGAGGATAGTATAGGCCAGCTCCAAAGATATGTGCCAGTTGTGGTAGATACCATGTACCTGGACCGTGTGTCGCAGCACTGGGCACCTGTTACAGATGCGGAAAGGCAGGTCACAGAATCACAGATTGTCGGTTCTCACCTAGTTATCAGCCGTTAGCAGTGCCACGACCAGCATTACCATAGCCAGAGACCGCGCCTGCTTTCCCACAGAGGCCACAGTTTCAGCAACCAGCTCAGAGAGCACCGGTTGGGCAGAAGCCCCAGGGCAGGGGACCAGTTAAGAGAGGAGGCCAGAGGCAGGCAGTACCTGCTCAGCAGCCGTAGCCAGTGAGAGTATATGCAGTGGATGCACATGAGGAGCGTGAGCCCAATCGTATGGAGGATATCGAGGTTGATCACGAGGCACCTGAGCTGATTGGAGGTATTCTTTTCATCTGTGGTAGATCAGCATGTGTTCTGTTTGATTCTAGTGCTTCCCATTCATTTATATCACCTGCTTGTGCACGACGGATTGGTTTGTGACCCACTGAATTGGATATTGCATTGTCTGTGCACACACCTTTGGAAGAGTCTACTAGAGTGGAGTATATGTATAGAGACTGCATGATTAGATTGGGTAGATTGGAGTTGTTTGGCGATTTGATTGCCTTAGACATTGGAGGTTTTGATGTGATATTGGAGATGGATTGGCTATGTAGACACCATGTGACATTGGATTGCTATGCGGGGACAGTGATAGTTAGAGGACCGGATCAAACCACTCATTGTTTCAAATGTGAGGGGTTGAAGGCACGGATTGGTCTGGTAGCATCTGTGATAGCAGGGGAGCTTAGGAGTGACAACCTTGTCATCTTCGATGTACCTGTAGTACAGGAGTTTGCGGATGTGTTTCCAGAGGATTTACCTGGATTACCACATGCTAGAGGAGTAGAGTTCAGGATCCAGTTGATGCCTGGTACGGCTCCAGTTTCGAAGCCACCCTATAGGCTTGCGAAACCAGAATAGGAGGAACTTAAGAAGCAGTTAGATGAGCTTCAGGAAAAAGGTTTCATCAGACCAAGTATATCGCCATGGGGCGCACCAGTTCTATTTATGCAGAAGAAGGATGGTAGTATGAGGATGTGCATTGATTATAGGCAACTGAATCAAGTGACAGTGAAGAACAAGTATCCGTTGCCTAGGATTGATGACCTGTTTGACTAGTTAGGAAGAGAATCTTGGTTTTCCAAGATAGACTTGAGCTCAGGATATCATCAGTTGAGAGTGGTAGAGGAGGACATAGAGAAGACAGCTTTTCGTACACGCTATGGGCATTATGAGTTCTTGGTTATGCCTTTTGGGTTGACCAATACCCCAGTTGTTTTCATGGACCTCATGAATAGGATTGTTCATTCATACTTGGATAGCTTTGTAGTGGTGTTCATTGATGACATCCTAGTATACTCTAAGACCCGTGAAGCACATATAGGGCATTTGAAGTCAGTGTTGCACACTTTGAGAGACCATGGATTGTATGGGAAATTCAGCAAGTGTCAGTTTTGGCTAAGGCAGATTTCTTTCTTAGGTCATGTTATCTCAGGAGAGGGTATATCTGTGGACCCTGAGAAGGTTAAGGCAGTGGCAGAATGGCCTAGACTTACTACAGTGACAGAGGTCAGGAGTTTCCTTGGTATGGCAGGTTACTATAGGAGATTCATCGCAGGATTTTCATGTATAGCTGCACCTTTGTCTAATCTAACCAAGAAGGCAGTGAAGTTCCAATGGGGTGAGAAATGTGAGCAGAGTTTCCAGGAATTGAAGCAGAGATTGACTACTGCACCAGTTTTGATTGTGCCATCCATGGATGAGGCATTTGCAGTATATTGTGATGCTTCTAGGATAGGTTTGGGATGTGTATTGATGCAATAGGGTAGAGTTATAGCGTATGCTTCGAGATTGTTGAGGCTGCATGAGAAGAACTACCCTACCCACGATCTAAAGCTAGCAGCCATAGTCTTTGCACTGAAGCTATGGAGGCATTACCTTTATGGGGTAGAGTTTGAGATCTTTTCTGATCATAAGAGCTTGAGATATCTGTTTTCATAGAGAGACTTGAATATGAGGCAGCGAAGGTGGATGGATTTGATAAAGGATTTGAAGTTCACTTTGCAATACCACCCTGGTAAAGCGAACGTAGTGGTGGATGCTTTGAATAGAGAAAGTGCAGTTGATGATCAGGTAGCTACTTTAGCAGCTTTCATGATGAGCCAGTGTAGATTGGTTGATTCAGTCAGAGATTGGCAGGGAGAGTTTAGCATGCCACAGGATGGAGTGATCCGAGTTGCTCGTGTTCAGATTGAGCCAGATTTGGTTCAGTTGATTCAGGAAAAACAATTGATTGACCCACAGTTGATTCAGACTAGGAAGATGATGAGTAGAGGATCTGAGGCAGCTGTAGACTTTTCAGATAGAGATGGGCTATTGAGATATAGAGGCCGTATTTGTGTTCCAGTTGATGAGGAGATTAAGGAGAAAATATTGACAGAGGGTCATAGATCGAGGTATGCAGTTCACCCAGGAAGTACGAAGATGTACAAGAATTTGAAAGAAATCTATTGGTGATCAGGAATGAAGAGAGAGATTGCAGAGTATGTGGCAAAGTATTTGATATGCCAGCAAGTGAATGCTGAACATCGGAAACCACCTGGTTTACTTCAGTCACTTCCTATTCCAGAATGGAAGTGGGAACATGTGACTATGGATTTTGTATCTGGGTTACCATTGACAGCAAAGAAAGAAGATGCTATTTGGGTTGTCGTGGATAGACTGACTAAGTCAGCACATTTCTTGCCTATGAGCACTACGCAGCAGTTGAAGTCTTTAGCTAAGTTATATGTTAAGGAGATAGTGAGACGCCATGGAGTACCAGTTTCTATAGTGTCTGACAGAGATGCATGATTCATGGCACGCTTTTGGCTTGCATTTCAGGCAGCTTTAGGAACTAAGCCTAATTTCAGCACTAGCTATCATCCTCAGACAGATGGACAGTCTGAGCGTACCATTCAGACGTTGGAAGACATGCTGAGATGTTGTGTTATGGATTAGGGAGGCAGTTGGAATCAGCACCTACCACTGGTGGATTTCTCCTATAATAATAGCTATCAGGCGAGTATTCAGATGGCACCATTTGAGGCACTTTATGGCAGACCGTGTAGATCCCCAGTGTGCTGGGTGGAAGTTGGAGAAAGACAACTTATTGGGCCGCAGATTGTACAGGATAGCATTGAAAAGGTGAATCAGATTAGGCAGAATATGCTTATAGCCCAGAGTCGTCAGAAGAGCTATGCAGATACCAGAAGAAGAGACTTGCATTTTGAAGTTGGTGATTTGGTATTTCTGAAGATATCACCATCTCATGGGATTAAGAGATTTGGAAAGAAAGGCAAGTTGGCTCCAAGATATATAGGTCCGTTTGAGATTAAGGGTACAGTGGGACCAGTAGCATACAGATTGGCTTTGCCTACACAGCTGGAAGGAGTTCATGACATGTTCCAGGTTTCTATGTTGATGTAACGCCCCGGATCCGTGTTGTTCAATAAAGTTATAACACGTCTCACGGAGGTTATGCAAGGATCGCTTATTAATTATGATCGCTGGATAATCATCTAGCTATAACCTGACAGAGTGCACAATATCATTTATCCAAAATTGTAACATTTAAAACTGAACTAGAATCATATGGTTCAACCCCAATTAACTTTAACACATCTCAATTTTTCAAAGTTCTCAAATTCAGAACAAGATAACCTACAAGTCTAAGGAAGGTAATAGTAATCCTCCTCCCTACAAGCCTCAGCAGGATCTACCCCAGTAATCGCCTCACCACGAGTATCTGAAAAACAAACAAAACAAAACAACGGAGTGAGATAGGAATATCTCAGCGAGTAGCACATGCATGCAGAAATAGTTGACCACAATTTAAAACTATGCATCGACAAACACTCAATACGGTTAAACAACCAACATCAATTCCCAAGTTCAAATCAAAACTTGTTCTAATCAAACAAATCACATCTCAGTTAAGTACGGCAACACATCGATTGGTCAATGTCATGACTATTGTTTAGTTGATAAATTAAACATGCCAAGTAGACACTCCACACCTCCATGTACACAGTTCCGGCCTACTCAGGGTTTCGGAACTCTGAAATGACGGCCTACTCAGGGTTTCGTCATCCAATGCAGGCCTACTCCCCGGGTTTCTGCATTGACAACCAGGCCTACTCAGGGTTTCTGGCTGCTCTACACCGGTCGTGGCAACACACAAGGCCATGCAATTCCAACAACCAACAATAACATCACATTACTAAGCTTAAACATCTGGATCCAGGACAAGCTAGACCAAAACAGTAAAACATCGTATAATCACAATTCCAATAGCAAAGTAAAACCATTCATTCCACATCATGTAAAACCCATCACAGTTCATCACCTGTCCCTCTGGACCAAGCAGTACCTCAAGTACTTTCAGCATTTTCTCATTTCCGTAACACATGCCATTTGGAAACAAAACTCAATTCATTCATACCAAGGAAATCTTTACAATACATTTAAAGTTTCAAAACAAATGAAACCAGAATAGAATAACTCCTCAATCAAAACAGTGTATAAAACAGAGTAAATGTAACTGGTAACTCTTAGTGGTTTGGTATCCGGCACAACACTCATAAATAACCTAAACTCAACTTGGAAGCTTATAAGAAGTTCACTAAATTTTCCTCTAATATTTTCATAGGCAAAGTAGATCCCAAAGTTCCCAAACAAGTGAATAGTGAAGTGGTTTAACCCTTAAGACACCCAATTACTCTTGGTTAAATCAAAATTACCATGTCAGTAAGTATAATAGGGTAAGCGCTCATTTCCTGAAGTGGGCGCCAGGTGAACGTCGGTCGGCGGTAAGAAAAACAAGGTAAAATGTACCTTGCGCTCACTCGACGCTAAGTGAGTGCGAGATAGGCACGAGCTGAGCGCCAGGTTCGCGGATACCCCCTGCGATTTTCAGTTCTTTGTAAATTCGAGATCTATAACTCTGGCTGGTTTGTTTCGGTCTGTTATTGCTCCAATACCCTCCTAGTACTCCCAGAAGACTTCCCAATCACTTTTGGATTTAATCTAAATACATTTAATTTCAAGGTAAATTTCGGTCTCCGACTCTGTTTCATGTCATTCCAGAAAACTAAAAAACTCAGAGATCATATAAAATACAACCATGCATCAGAATAATCTCACGAAAACATAAAACACAAAACCCCAGTTGTAAATCAGTGCTACTCACCTCGAATGCGCTTATTCCAGAATCGTAAAACCTCGGCCGATCACTACTCCGGCCACGCACGCGAATGAAAAATCTCTCCAAACAAAACTTCTCGAGCAGAGAGAAATAACCCACTGAACTTCAACTCCGAAATCCTTCCCTTAGCCCTTGCGATGCTTGTTCTTCACGAGCAGAGCCCTAATCGCCACTCCAGCTGAAATCGCTCAGTTCTCCTGATATTTAGACTAACGAAAATGTTTCCGTAAGTATGGTACGCGTATTCTCATAAACCCCAACCCTACTTTCCCTTTTTAGTATACTTACCCTGATACATACGCCGCTCGATCCCTCTCCCATTTCCTTGATCCCATGCACGCTGGCCCACTGAAAAATCCTACATGTTCCGGCCACTTAGGTTAACAAGTGCCCAAGCTATATATGTATTTTTAATACTAATAATAATATAATTTTCCAGAAAAATGGCTATATAACGCCTGTACATGCGAGTATGGGCTAAGCCCTCAAACCACAAAAATCACCTGATAAACACAGTTTATATATCAAAATAAATAACTAAATAAATAAATAACTCACCAAAAATCAGGGTCTTACAGTTGAGGAAGTACGTGCATGACCCTACTCATATCATTTAGCATGAGCCGATAGTAGTGCGAGGGGACTTGACTTATGAGGAGCATCCAGTTGAGATTTTCGACAGGAATGAGCAAGTTCTTCGTACTAAGGTGATTCCACTTGTGAAAGTACTTTGGCAGAATCACACAACTGAGGAAGCTACTTGGGAATTGGAATCGGAAATGCAGAGAAAGTATCCCAACCTATTTCCAGAACCACAAGGTAAATTTCGAGGACGAACTTTTTCTTTTATGAGGGGAGGATGTAAAACCCTGAATTTTCCTTAAATAATAAATTAAACTAATAAATGATATTAGTGAGAGTTATAATTGATAGAAATAATTTATTTTTGTAGGGGATGATCTAATTAGTGGAGATCTAGAATTGGACGCAGATCTGACCGTCCGATCATGAGATATCGAGGTATGTATTCTGATTGGGCGTGTGTATGGAATTTGGTGTATGTGAGATACATGGGATTCGAGAGTATAAGTATTAGTTTAATAACCTAAATCATATACGATCGTATTTCGTTTGTCTTCAACAACCGCATGCGACAAACCCGACTGAAGGAGAAGAAGAAGAAGAGGAGGAGGAAAGGTCTGGTTTTGAGTTCTTCATCGTCCAAAGTGTTGCTGGGTGATAGAGAATCATTGTTGAGAGAAGAGAGGAAGAGGAACGTTCGTTCAAGAGGTAGGTGACACCGTTTTCCTTCGTTTTTGTATTTACATGTGATTAATCGACAAAAGCATGTTTTTATGATATATAATGATGTATATATGTTGATAATCATGTTATATATATGTTAGAATGAGTTTAGACGAGAAAAATCATGATTTAGAACTAATTATGATCGTTTTTGAACAACCGCCGACCTCGATTGTTCTCGGCGATCATCGGCGATCTTAGGCGCTCGTTATAAATTTCAGACCGCCGTAGACCGCTTGAAGACGTATCGTTGATGTTCGATTTTGAACTACCGCCGACCGTAGACCGCGGGGGCGATCCTTAGCGATCCTAGGCGCTCTGTTCAGATTTTGCAGATTTTCATAATTTCACACCCTGATTCAATTCCAAACTTTGAAAGAAATGGAGAAACCTAGTTTTTGGAAAACCTAACTTGTATTTAATTACTAGAACATCTTCTAAATGACACTATAAACCAAAAAACTATATATAGAGAATTCAGAACTCAGATGACCGAATATTGAAGTAATTGACAGATTTAACCTTTATATGCCGCTAGGCACCAACCCTTATAGAAATATTATATTTTAGGGAATTTTGGAGTCTAGTGGGCATAGCTGGTTATGGATCCATAGTTGTAGCTAGATAGCTGAGGGATATGTGATTTGGGTTGAGTTACTCCTATATGCGATGCGCTTCCTTTGCAAGTTAGTTTGTCTGGGAAGGTCCTATGTCTGGAGGGACACCCCGGTGAGCCGCTGGTGTTTCCCTGTACATGTGGATAAGCAACCATCTCCATGTATTGATTCTGGTGCTGCATGCTGGTGGTACATGCCAACTCTGATGGGTACGTGTGCAATGAGTCAGTGACTACGGCTCTTGTATAAGCTGTGCTGCATGGGACTTGAGTATCATTAGTAGCATTGCTCCTAAGTCGCACGGTGGTATAGCAATTGGTTGAGAATCATCTCAAAAGGTTTATCTATCTTTGTGAGTCCTACCATGACACTGAAATCACAATACTTGATATTATTATTGAATACATGCTGGAGGCATGTGATTGGGATATTGATCGGATGTTACTGCTTATTGCATCCTAGCAAAGTGTGAATCATGTTATTGATCTTGATATTGGATTCTTATATTAAAACTTGCTTAAATTCATTTCTAGAACTATTTATCAAACTGTTTTGTATTTATGAATGATATGAATGATTATACGAGCCTGATTAGTCGATATTGCTTAATCGTGCATGAACTGTTACTTTACTTATATGAACTGTTTAATCATGCATGTGTTACCTACTGGGATATTCGTATCTCACCCTACTTTTATTTCATTTTTCAGCTGATACGCGAGAGGGGGATCTTAGTGATTTCCAGGGAGGGATAGCTGAGTATACACCGGAGGATTACTATTATCCGGATCTTGTTTGAGGTGGATGAATGACATAGACTTAGCACTTTTGATTAGATTATTATTATTCATTTGGATTTGATGTATTAGAGAGATGAGAGAGAGATAGTAACCAGTTTATTTTACCAGACTTTTATATTAATGATTGATGATCAAACTATATGTTAATTGAGGATTTTAAACTCCACTTCCACACATACTTGTTTCCGCAACTCTGATAGTATAATAAGTTGAATGGATTTTAATTATTTTGTCTGGTATATTATTGATGATGTATTTGATATGGGCCAGTAACACCTCGGATTTGGTTGTTGAACTAAATGAAGGTTGTTATAGTAGCGAACCGGGTTCGGGTCGGGTGCCGGTTTGCACTGACCCGGGTTCAGGGCGTTACAGTTGGGATTTAAGCCCCGAGGTTGGAGGAGGATGAAGCATGAAAACGAAGAGAAAAGAAGCAGAGGAAAAATCCTTCATCTAAGGGAAAATTTTCCGAAACCCTCTTGCATCATCCAACTGTCTCCCCCCATGGACCAGTCCAAACCCCTTTACCGAAATCTCAATCCTTACCAAAGGCCTTCTATTCCAACCCTGCAACCTTATAACCCATCTCCTATACTGGAAATAGTGGGCGGGCCTGAGCCACATCCAGAGCAGCAGGCAGACTTCTCCGAAGAGGTTAGGGCTTTCTTCGCCATGACTAAGGGCGATGAGACAGAAGTAGCTGAGGACTTGCCATTCATTGATTGAACAGTGGTAAAGATTCCAGATAAGGTCATATCTGGACTGGGCCCCATAGCAAAAAAGGGCAGTACCCACCCGGTGATGATGGCATTGGATTCTGGGTTTGAGGAGCAGGCTTTCACAATTTCCCCTGCTCCCGAAAATTGTGTATTAAACAATTGGAAGGAAACTCCCCTTACCTTTGAAGCAGCGTTTGTTTGGCAAACTGACGTGATTTCCAAAAAAAAACTCCAATAGTGGAATGCGATTTCCCTGAAGGTCCTAATGAGCCTTCGTCTTCAGGGGAATTATGTTTAGAAGGCTCACAAAAAAACCAAAAAAATTTTTTTACTTTTTCTAGAAAGTTTAATTTTTTCAAAAAGGTCCAAACCTCTTATGAACCATATAAGCAAACCGAATTAGACCAGGTTGAATATGACTTCGACCTTGAGCTCGACGTTGACCTCATGGGAATCGAAGAAGAGACCGAGGTCGAAGAAGAAGACGTTCCAAAAGAAATTGAATATCAATTGGAACGTCATGAAAAGGGGGTCCAACCTAATATTGAGGAGACCATTTAAATAAATCTTGGGACCGAATATGACCCAAAAATAGTGAAAATCGGGGCATGCCTGTCTAATGTGCAGCGTGGTGAAATGACACGGTTCTTGGCAGATTATAAGGATGTGTTCGCTTGGTCGTATCGGGACATGTTGGGGTTGGACACTGACATGGTGGTGCACAAGTTGCCAATTTTGCCTGGGGTCAAGCCAATTAAGCAGAAGCTGAGAAGATTGAAACCTAAATGGACCTTGAAGGTCAAGGACGAAGTGGTCAAACAATTTCAGGCAGGGTTTTTGGCTGTCTCCACATACCCTGAGTGACTCTCAAACATAATGTCGGTACCAAAGAAAGGAGGTCAGAATGCGTGTAGACTATAGAGACCTGAACAAGGCAAGCCCAAAGGATGATTTTCCACTTCCACATTTCGACATTCTGGTCGATAATACTACAGTACATAGCCTATTCTCGTTCATGGACGGCTTCTCTGGATACAATCAGATTAAGATGGCTAAGGAAGATCAAGAAAAAACAGCGTTCATCATACCTTGGGGCACCTTCCACTATACAGTCATGCCGTTTGGGCTTAAGAACGCTGGGGCAATATACCAGCGGGCCATGACAACACTTTTCCATGACATGATCCATAAGGAGATGGAGGTCTATGTGGATGATATGATTGCCAAATCATGCGAAGAAGAGGACCACTTGATCAATCTAAAGAAGGTGTTTGATCGACTCAGGAAGCACAGTCTATGGCTCAACCCGGCTAAATGCATCTTTGGGGCTACATCAGGGAAGTTGCTGGGATTTATAGTAAGCAGGAGAGGAATTGAAATTGACTCGGCTAAAGCCAAGGCCATAATTGAAATTCCATCACCCAGAACAGAGAAGGAGGTTAGGGGCTTTCTTGGAAGAATTCAATATATAAACCGGTTCATAGCACAGCTCACACCTATCTGTGAACCTATTTTCAAGTTTCTAAGGAAAGATAACCCGACGGTCTAGAATAACGATTGCTAATAGGCCTTTGATACAATAAAGAAGTATTTGCTGAACCCACCTGTGCTAGTGCCACCAACTCCAGGAAGACCGTTGATCCTGTACTTGTCAGTATTAGAAACGTCAATGGGATGTGTCTTGGGGCAGCATGATGAGACTGGTAGAAAAGAAAGGGCAATTTACTATCTGAGTAAAAAATTCACGGAATATGAAGCCAAATACTCACCATTGGAAAATACTTGTTGTGCTTTAGTGTGGGCAACTCAGAGACTAAGGCATTACTTCCTTAGTCACTCCACATTATTGATATCCCGGATGGACCCTCTGAAGTATTTGTTTGAGAAACCGGCACCAACTGGCAGAATGACAAAGTGGCAGTTACCACTATCCGAGTTTGACCTCACGTACATCACTCAGAAGGCGATTAAGGGTCAAGCCATTGCTGATCACCTGGCTGCACATCATTTGCCAGAATACCAACCTTTGAAGACCAACTTTCCTGATGAGGCAATTCTGTTTACTGAAGAAGAGGAAAGTGAAAGTTCTTGACAGATGTTCTTCGATGGGGCCGCCAATATGAATGGAAATGGAATAGGGGCAATCTTGGTCAAACCAGATGGTTCACACATCCCGATCGCAGTAAAGCTGAGATTCCAGTGCACCAATAATATTTCAGAGTATGAAGCATGCATAATTGGGTTGCAAGCCGCCATGGACGATGAAGTGGAAGAACTTGACGTATACGGAGATTCAAGTCTTATCATCTTCCAAAGAACTGGTGAATGGAAAACCAAGGATCACAAACTGATCCCCTATCACCAGTATTTGGAAGAAATAAGCACAACTTTTACTCGAATTTCCTTCAACTATATGCCAAGGGCCAAGAATCAGTTCGCGAATGCGCTAGCAACATTGGCTTCAATGGTCAGCATGCCAGAAGGGGTAGACATCAAACCACTGGAAATTGAGGTCAGAGATGAACCAGCTTATTGTCTTGTTCTAGAATGAACATCGGAAGAGGACACACCATGGTTTAAAGATATCAAAAATTTCTTGAATGATCGAAGTTTGCCAAAAAATGCCAATTCTACTGAGAAAAGGACAATACAGAGATTAGCCGGTCAATTCCTACTAAGTGGAGGACATTTGTACAAGAGATCACATAATGACATTCTACTCAGATGTGTTGCCAAGGCTGAGTCAAAAAGGTTAATTGAGACGGTACATGGAGGAGTCTGTGGACCCCATATGAACGGACACATGCTTGTAAAGAAGATCCTGAGATTGGGATATTATTGTTCGACAATGGAGCACGATTGCTGTATACATGTCAAGAGGTGTCATCAATGTCAGATATATGCAGATAACAAGCATGCACCCCCAAGTGAATTGCACAACATGACATCCCCATGGCCCTTTTCCATGTGTGGCATAGATGTCATTGGCATGATTTCCCTTAGGGCATCAAACGAGCACAGATTTATCCTGGTAGTAATTGATTATTTCACTAAGTGGGTAGAAGCAGCCTCATATGCGAATATCATAAGCAACCATGTTATTAAATTTTTGAAGCACAATATTATTTGTCGCTATGGACTGCCAAGTGCCATAGTATCAGACAACGCTTCAAATATTAAGAACAAGGACATGAAGAAGATGTGTGAGCAGTTTCAGATTACCCATCACAAGTCTGCTCCGTACAGGCCAAAGATGAATGGGGCAGTAGAAGCAGCAAATAAGAATATAAAGAAAATCATTCAGAAGATGGTAGTAAGTTACAAAGATTGGCACAAAATGCTACCACTTGCTCTACATGCCTATAGAACCTCAATCCAGAGTTCAACTGGGGCAACCCCGTATTCCCTGGTCTATGGGATGGAAGCAGTTATGCCAGTGGAAGTAGAAATCCCATCACTAAGAGTGCTCATGGAAGCTGAATTGGAAGAAACTGAATGGATACAGTTAAGAAGTGATCAACTCAACCTGATAGAAGAGAAGCGATTGAAAGCGCTTTGTCATGGCCAATTGTACCAGAGGAGAATGGCCCGGGCCTACAATAAGAAGGTGAAGCCCAGAACTTTCCAAGAAGGAAACTTGGTGCTAAAGAATATTTTACCATTTTTGGAAGATCCTCGTGGTAAGTTCAAGCTGAATTGGGAAGGGCCGTATTGTGCGCACCTGAAAAAACTGTCGCACTGGTAGAAAACGGGAAATCGGAGTCGCCACCGCCTGAGGGGGTGCAGGCGGACACCTGGGTGCCTAAGTTAGTCTAATTGGTTGGTCTGCGGCGTGAGATTCTAAGTAAGGTCTCATTTGTGGTTTAGGGAAGTCCGTAGACACCCCGATCCACCCTGTCGGTTGACAGGTCCCAAAGAGCTTCCTAGGTTTGAGTCAGCTGTCTATTTTGGTTCTCACCCGGTTCCTAATCCAGCATTCATTTTTGTTAGGTCTTAGTGGGACCACCTGAGTGGTGTGGGTCCCTTTAGTTGATTTTATCTTTTCTTAACTTAAGTGATCTAGGTCTGTTTGGGTGGGCCCCGTTGGAAGGCCCACGGTGTCCTTGTTGGGCTTGAGCTGGCCCGTGTGCCCTTGGTGGGCCTCTGTCTAACCCTAGGAGGCCCTGTGGGCTTTGGATAATGAGTTGGTTTTTTCATTAAGGTTCAAGTTTGAAGCTTAAGCGGTTTTCATGCAAGTGGTGGACCGGATTGGTTTGTGGGCCCCTTAGGTGGGCCCACATGGTGGCCAAGTGATTTTGCTTTTTATCTTTTTAGTTTGCCATAATGGGCCGGTCACTGGGCTTGGGGCCCATGGTCCAGGCTTTGGGCTTTGAGAGCCCAGTTCCTTGGAATTTAGGGCTTGCACCCTAACTCGGTTCGGTTGGCGGGCTTTGGGCGGGCCCGACAGGCCCTAGCCCTTGGTCTCGGCCAGACCACACAATTTATGCATTCATTCACATCAAGGTGCGGGTGGGCCGCATTGGGTTTGGCCCATCCGATTAGGTCGGTTGATTTCACTTAATCTTGCTTAGTTGCATGCCTTAGTGTTTATTGGGCTTGGTAGGCCCCGTTGGAAAGCCCACTAGTGAGCCAAGTTGGACCGTGGTCCAGGTCCCATGTTGGGTTTCCGGGCGACCCGGAAACACCCTATTGGTTTGCTTGGTTTATTAAAAAATCATCGCAAAATTCGGCCAAGAGCACAAAGTCACGAATATGGCAATTTTATCATGTATCCGGCCTTAGTTGCCGGATACACACCAGCTTTAGGTGATCCGGCCTGAGTTGCTGGATCACCACAGAATTGCATTCTTTGGGGTTTTGCCAGTTGGGATGCATCTGTGGGCTTCTTGGGGTCTTTCTAGGGCTGTGTAGGCCCTTGCAAAGGCCCACCAGGGTGCTAGAGTTGTGGAGTCTCCAGCTCTTGGTCTCTTTTGGGTGGTTTCTACAGCAAGTAAAGGAGGGGGGAGGCATGGGAAGTTGCCTCCTCCATTTTGGATCATATATGCCAATAAACAGGGACCAAGGTGTCCATGTTTGGTCTCTTAGATTCCACCAACAACAAGCATAATTGATCAATAAAAAACCTACGGTTAAGAACCTAAAACATGATCCAACAAATGACCAATACATGTATACTCATACTTTATCCAAGGGGATAGAAACTCATGCATGCATTCAAACAAGTAAGACCCAAGTAAGATACCATTCGGTTTATTCCTAAAGTAGGGAACTCATGCATGCACCCAAGACAATCAAGCAACCAAGACATGACATTTAAATATAAATAAAAAGTGAACAATAAAGCATGTATATGTGTATGCATTGGCTGTGAACATGAACTCAAATAAATATTTACATGCCTATATAAACCTGATCATGCTTCTAATGGTTGGGTATGTGAACCTATGCATGGAATAGGTAAGGAAAGATGGGGTTAATTCCCTATAAGTAAAAACAGAAACCTAAATGAAGTAGAAAGTGACAAATATTGCATGGGACAGCAAGATAAGAGAGGGAAAGGAGCACGGTGGAAGTGTACTAATGAGTAAAAAGAAAAGGGCAACAATATGGCAAGCTTTAGAGATCTTGATGCATGAATATACTTGATGTACATGAATGTGTGACTTCATCCATTATGCATGCTCTAAATATTTATAAATGATTAGTGAATGACATGCATGCTTAAAATCTCGGTTGAACTATGCACAAATAAATTGAATAATAGAAACAAAATTCAGCATGCACTCCACACACAATTCATAGCAAAATATGTTTCCCTAAATCATCCATCTAACTTAAAGAAAAGTCTTAAGAAGGGGTAAGTGGGGGTTACACCTGGGATACATGGGATTAAAGAATAAGAGAGGGAACATGCTCCCCCATATAAATAATAGCAATAAACAAATAAAGAAAAGAAAACATATGCTGAAAAATGACACTTAAAGGATCATGAGTAGCCCCTTTCTCTCCTTTCCGATTGAACACAAGCCCTCCCCTTACCATGGGAGTTAATATATAAAAATAAAATGAACCAACAAATCCTAACATGAGAGAACAGTAGGCATATGGCATAAAAAAGAATGGAAATGCTCATATTTCATTTATTTTTAAGTATGTTTAACAAATGGTGCCAAGGAACTCACCTAGGGCTTCAGAACTTTCTTTGAATTGTGCTAACCTCCTCTTGAAGCCAAGGCACGGCTGGAGCAGCTCTTGAGCAGCACTTCCTCTTCTCCAAAATGCACTCCAAAGATCTCCTTTAGTGTTTAGAAGGAAGAGAGAAGTCTAGAGAAGTGATTAGAAGAGATTTTTGTAGGGTTTCAAGGCTTGAGATGGGGTTGGAGTGGGTTTTAGGATCATTTGGATAGGGTGGGGTTGCTGGAGAAAAGGGAGAGAGGTTGGAGAGAATGGGTTGGAAGAGATGTGGGAGAGATGGAGGGAGAGGTGGGGTGTTGTTCGAATGGGAGAGAGATGGGAGAGATGGAGTTAGGAGAAGTGTGAGAGATGGAGGGATGACATGTGTCATGGAGAGAGGGGTTGGGAGATGAGGGGTTGTGTTAGAAGATGGAGGGTTGGGTTAATAGAGATGGTTAGTGGGGTGTTGGGAGATGGAGGGTTGACATGTGTGATGGAGAGAGGGGTTGGGAGATGAGGGGTTGTGTTGGGAGATGGAAGGTTGGATTAATGGAGATGGTTAGTGGGGTGTTGGGAGATGGAGGGTTGGGTTAATGGAGATGGTTAGTGGGGTGTTGGGAGATGGAGGGTTGAGTTAATGGAGATGGTTAGTGGGGTGTTGGGAGATGGAGGGTTGAGTTAATGGAGATGGTTAGTGGGGTGTTGGGAGATGGAGGGTTGAGTTAATGGAAATGGTTAGTGGGGTGTTGGGAGATGAAGAGGTGTGTTGGGAGATGGAGAGAGGGACATGTGGCATCCAATGTGGAGCTCCCCTTGTGCACACGTGGCATCCAATGTGGAGCACCCCTTATGCACACGTGGCGTCCCACATGGCATTGCTAAAATTCCAGTAATACCCTTAGCTTTGACTGTTCATATCTTCTTCATCCGGACTCCGATTTGAGCAAACTCAATTGCGTTGGAATCGTATCGAAGTCCTCTATCCATTGGTATTGGGCTAAACACCTGGCTCGGGGTTCGGCAAAAAGTCAACCTTCGACTCATTCTCAAGTTTGACCGGCTCGAAGTCCCTCATCCGGACTCCGATTCCAGCAAACTTAGTTGCATTAGAACCGTATCGAGATTCTTTATTCACTGACATGGAGCAAGATGGTCAATTCTCTCCTGATCAAAAATTCAAATTTTCCCCCTTAGGGTTTGACTTTCTATCTAGGGTTTGCATTCCCGGCACTTCCGGGAGCGCAAAAATGAGGTGCTTACACGTATGTTGTCAAGAAGGTCCTGTCAGGGGGTGCACTCATCTTGACAGAAATGGATGAGACAGATTTTCCTGAGCCAATTAACTCTGATGCAGTAAAAAGGTATTTTCCTTGATTGAACATTTCTAGGAAATGATCCGAGGCCATCTTTCTTTATTTCCTTCAAAATTTTAATCCCTAGTCTAGTCAAGTTGAGCCGGTTCATTTCTTTGATAAACCTAAACCGGACTTACAGTCTTATACTAGGGCAAAACAAATTGGGGCAAGGCCAATTGGGGCAAAAATAAAAGAAAAAAGAAAAAAAGAGAGAAAAAGTAAAGAAAAATGGCAAATGAAAGCCAAGTGTGAAGGATACATTTTGGGGAAATTGGGCAAAATTCATCATAACTGTAAGTCCGGTTGACCTATTTCCACATTTGGAAAATTTTGAGCCTTTAATACCTTTTCTTTCATAAACCGAGCCTAGCCTTTGTTTTGTCCTATTTCTAAGCCCTCGGTGATCTTAGTATGTTCATTCAAATTTCAGAGTAAGATTGGTGATGACGGAATGCAAAAGCCGGCCCTAGTGAAAACCGTAACTGGCGCTAGGGGTAATATTGGCAAGAAGAAAAGAAAGAAAAAAAAAAGAAAGAAAAAATCAGAGGTTGAGTTGATCATGAAGATCTAAGCTTGAAGTAAAATCAACATGAATATTGAGACTAAGCAGATTGAGAATAATAGGGTCAGTTTTGGAAGGAAAAGTCATTTGGGGGTGACTCTAAAGGTCTTAAGATAGACAGATTTGATCCCTCCTTATTGTTTGGATCACCCTTTTTATTATTTAACCTGGCTTTAATTCCTTTAACTATGGGTGATTAAGTATATGGAACAAATTTCGAAAAAAATAATAAAATAATAAAAAGAAAAAAACTATACTTTGGCCAGTGATGAGAAATCAAATACTTTTTTATAAAACCTTTGTTTTTACAAGCATCTGAGCATTCTGGGGCCAATAGTATAAAAACTTATTTTTGAATAAAATCCTTTGTATTTCCACTATTGGAGTTTGCTTTCGTACAAAGGTATGAAAAAAGAAAAAAAAAACTAAATGTGCAGGGAAGAAGGCTAGCCTCTGTCCCCTAGCCACTCCTCAAGCTCCCGAATCCGAGCTGCCTGAGCTGCGATAACCCTAGTAGCCCCCTCTGCAGCAGGATCACTCAAGAAGGAAATGACCTCATCAGAAAGAGTTTGTTTAATCCACGTGCTCCTAAGGCTGGCTAAAGCATCCTGGTACTTCTGTCGTATCATCCGGACCTCAAAGCTGCAAGCCTGCCCCTGCTCCTCCAATTTCTCCTCCATAGCTGCATGGCAAGATATCTGCTCCTCAAGCTGTCTCTCCAGATAAGAACCCAGTATCCTAAGCTCCTGGGGCTCTCGTACCCATATCTGCTGAAGTCGCTTGTGAGAGTCTCTCTCAATCTCCAGGAGGTCCTCATAAGTAGGAGCCAAAACTGCGGGAGGATCCTCGAGCACTAGGGCTTGACTTTGAATCTACTCCTTGATCCAGAAGAGGTAGTCCTTCACATGGGACTCTGAGAAAACTGGGCTCTGCATGAAACGAACATAAGACCACTCCCTTATCAACCAAGCATTCAGCTTCCTGGTAGTTGGTGAAAGTGGCCCAAGATGATCCTCGTATCCACTTGGGATTATAATCCCTTGGGTCGTTCTGAACTGCCGAAGAACCCGTAAAGGGAGGTAAAGCACAGCATGACTCAAGCCAGCCAGAACCAAAACGTTTCTGTCTCTGAAATTGATCACTGTCTCCGCATTGGGTTGATAAGTACCAGGCCACCTCACCTAATCATCCTGAAGAGTAGCCAGAAAAGCAAACCAACCCTGTTTGCCTCCTGGGATATCAGGGCACCCTCGGTTGCTCATCAAGATTGGAACCTTCAGGCTTAGAAAGAAGTGTCGATTGATCTCCTCAATTTGACTCGGGTGGTCAAGTAACCAAAGCTGCAGAAAAGGAGAGATATTTCAATATATTGTGCAAAAAAAAAGAGAAAAAGAGAAAAAGAAAAGAAAAAAGAGAAAAAAAGAGAAAAAGAAAAGAAAATTGTGAAAAAAAAAAGAAAAGAAAAGAAAAAGAGAAAAAAGAAGAAAAAGAAAAGAAAAAGAAAAAAAAGAGAAAAAAAAAAGAAAAAAGAGGAAGAAATGTGTGCTACAAAATCTGCTGTTTTCACAAAAAAACCCTATTTTTGGGCTTAAAATCCACTTCCTAGCCATGATAGCTCAGTGGAATTTAGGACAACTTGGGGCAATGTGTTGATTAAAAGGAAAATATTCATTCAATTTTTAACTTGGTTTGATGAAAAAAGCAGTTTTCAAAAATCTTATTTTGGGCTTAAAATCCACTTCATAGCCACGAGAGCTCAGTGGAATTTAAGACATCTTGAAGAAATGCCCCCCCCCTAAAGTTCGGGCTTTTTGGCAAATCTTCACCAAAAATTATTTTGCAAAATTAATTTGAACCAAGCAAATCATGGTCAAGAGAGCGCAATTTGGGCTTGTCTATTATTTGCAGCTCATTGCTCTGCAATTCACACAAAGAGGGGGCAGTTGTAGACACCGCAAAATTGCGCTGGAAAAATAATGAACAATTCACAAAAATCATTCTTTCCTTTGAAACCAGCACAAAAATTCAGATTTAATCATTTTTTATTGTATCCGACATGAGTCATCGGATACAGGAGGACCTTTTTATATCCGATAGAAGTTGTCGGATACAAGCAGGTATTAATGTATCCGACGACATATGTCGGATACATATATGTGCTCTTGTATCCGACCTGATATGTCGGATACAAACTTTTTGCTCAAAATTAGGGTTTTCCGAGAGTTTTTAGCTTTTACCATCATATCCTTCATTAAAGGAGTGGAAATCTTAGAAATAGCCTTAGGGTTTAGGTTGGTGGACTCTAGACATCATTTTGTGTCTACCATCATGCAAACCCTAACCCTAGCCTTTGCCTATAAATAGGAGGCTCCTCCTTAAGCAAATGGCCAATAAGTTAGAGATTGAAGAGCTCCGACTGAAGAAGGGAACCGCTGCCGCACTGCTTCCAGAACCCAGGTAAGCCTAAACCCCTCTTTATTTTTCTGCCTTACATCCTAGGTTTAGTTCTTTTCTTCTACCTTTCCTTTGAATAAGGCCTATTTTGTGTGTATGCAAACCCTTCCTCTACTCAAAGTACCTCAAGACTCCCCCTAGCCGTAAAATGTGAAGGCGGGATCTAAGGGAAACAAGACTAAGGATTGATCCTTAGTGCTAGAACCTTGTTGAATGGCCTTTTAATTCTATAAAAACCATTTCATACTCAAAGTACCCCAAGATTATCTAGAAGAACCGTTAAACGGGGAGAGAGAACTAAGGGAAACGAGAATGGAACGGAACCCTAGGTTGTTGTACAACCCCATTTGATTGATATGAATGCATGCTATATGTTGTTATGTTATTGAAGAGTGGATTTTTACACATACACACATAGCACCCGTTTTTGTCGGAATCGACTTATATTCCAGATTTATTGCATTCATTGTGATAGATCTGAAACGAATAGCCCCAAGCAATTCTGGAATATATTTTAATGATTTTCAAATTGATTTCAATCAAGCTTATCTTGAGTATTGAAGACCTCTAGGTCTAACCTCTCAGTTTTGGGCATTTTTGCTCACTTTTGGGGTTTTTGGCATATTCTTTCCAATCGGAGAGAATGGTGAGCCAAGCTTATGCCATATATCTTCCTAGAGGTTATCCAACACTTTTTCAAGTGGTTTTGATTTATATTGCTTGGATTCCACACACCTTATCACTGTTTTGAGTTGATTTTCTTCATAAAGGTTGAAACTGGACAGCAGCTGTACCCCAACTCTAGACACTTGTAACTTCATCGTCCGGATGAATTTTGGAGTGATTCCAAAGCCATGGGAAAGGTGAGTCTGTCTAATTTATGCCTGAAAGTTTTCATCAATTTATATGGAGTGGATTTTTGACACCACTCAGTCGAAATTGATAGGTCAGTTCAGGCTAGATTACGGAACCTATCACTTCGACTGAGTGCCATGTGTTCGTTTTAAGTCCGATTCGAGTGATTTTTGTTTCTGTGTTTTCCTTTGGAAGTTTAATTTCAAATCCAGTTTGTTTCATAATTTTTTGATTCCATTTGTATCGTGAGTAACAGATTTACTCAGAACTGCTCAACAGCACTTTTCTGAGTTAATCTGTGATCCTCGGGGCCTGTTCGTGAGGTCACCCAAGGTACATCCGGATGAATTTTTATATGAAGCTAGTTTCATTTGAAAGATGGCTCTACATGCTTAATTCATGCCAAATTTCACGGATTTATATGGAGCCAATTTTTCTAAATGAATTTCCAAAGTTGCCCACTTATCACTTTTAACCATCTCCAGCAGCAGATTTCAAAGGAGCATAACTCTTAGGATTTTAACTGGATCTGATTGAACTTTTGCATGAGTATTCTATTTATCAAAATCATTCAAATAGATTTGGTTTGATTCAATTTAAATTGGATTTGAATGATTTCAAGACAAATGTCACTATTCTTTACCGAATTTTATCGATTTGACTCAACTTGGTTTTGTGCAATTTTTGCTTTGATTTCCATCTATTGATGATATTCCAGAAGTGATATTGACATAAAAGAGGATCTGGAATTCATTTGGATTTCTCATGTGAAGGTATCACACATTTGTTTAATCCTTTTTCAAGGTTTTTTGATTATTTTAGCAAGCTTTCTTATTTTTTAACATGAACAACACTTGGCAACCACCTTGTGTGGGTGAATGGGGGTGCTTAATGTAAGTACCTCATTTTTGCGCTCCCAGAAGAGCCAGAAATGCAAACCTTAGACAGAAAGTCAAACCCTGAGGGGTCGAAAATTGACTTTTTTGATCAAGTGAAAATTGGCCATCTTGCTTTATCTCAATGGATAGAGAATCCCGACACGAGTCCAACGCAACTGAGTTTGCTGGAATCGGAGTCCGGATGAAGGTTCTGCAGGCTGGTCAAACTTGAGGGTGAGCCGAAGGTTGACTTTTTGTCGAACCCCGTGCCAGGTGCTTAGCCCTATGTCATTGGATAGAGATGCGGGTGTGCGCACCTAAAACCTGACTTAGATCCTAGATCGCACACCGGGCGCACATTTCGGTGCGTGCCTCGGGACATTCGGAGTCGCCACTGCCTGAGAGTGCAGGCAGACACGGTTTTGCCCTAACCGGGTCTAAGTCTGGTCTGCAGCTTATTAGAGATCTAGCTAAGTCCTCAGTTACGGTTCGGGGAAGTCCTAAAGACACCCCGGTCCGCCCCATCGGTCTGACGGGTCCCTCGGGTCTCCCTGGTTTTTGAGTCAAGTTCACCCTTCCTAGACCAGCATGCTGCCTTATTAGGTCTGGCGGAGCCCTCTGGAGGTGTGGGTCCCTTTTAGCTTGATTTTATCTTTTTATTTATCTAAATGGGTCGGAATCGGGTCCCGTTGGAAGACCCGTGGGTTGCCAAGGTTGGGCCTTGGGCCCAGTTGGGTTATTGGGTAACCCATTTGGTTATTTTATTAAGTTTTATTTATTTACAATTTTAATTTGGGCTTAGTGGGCTTGGAATGGGCCCATTAGCCAAAGGTTAAGTGGCCCGAGCCTGTTTATTGAAAACAGGCCTGGTATGGGCCAGTCTAAGATGGACCCCACAAGTGGGCCCAGGGTGGTCTTGGTGGGCCCATCTGGGCCCACGGTCCAATGATGGGCTTAAGATAGCCCAAATTGCTTAAGAGATTGGATCAGGCCAATTTAGGTTCAACCGGGCCGGAAAATTATGTTTTTTAGGTTACTTTTACATTTGCCCGTATTTGCTATACGGTCCGCCCTTGCCCGTGAACGAAATCCGGTTAGCCTTGCCCGTGGAGCAAACACGGTCCCGCCCGGACCGCTCTGAGTTTACGGGCACAGCCAGTTTCGCATTTTTGCAGCCGATTCTTTTCCGGATCTGTTCCGTGGCCTTCTCAGGTGTTCTGGTAATGTCAGTTGGTTTTCTCAGCTCCTCCAAATGCTATATTGCCTTCATTTGGCCTAAAAAGGCCATTTTTCTCCTTCCTTTTGTTCTTCTTGAAGCAACTAGACCCCCTCTTGATTGTTAGAAACCAAGTTCAATAATGGGAAAAGGGGAGTTTACAGGGGAAGGTTTAAGGAGGACAAACTCCTCTTGAATTTGCAAGCATCATTAACTAAAATACTATATTTTATTTTTATTGTTCTATGAGTCCATCCTTTATGGAATATTGCTCATTTTCATAGGGGATTCCATCAAAACAAAACAAATTGATTAGTAAGCAGGTAATAAGATAAAAAGGAATCCAAAATCATTCAAATGAAGGAATTCACATGTATATTAAAAGAAAAGAACCATTAAGGTCATTACCACACTATTACTCCTGGATTTGTTGATGTCTGGATTCTCCGAGAAATCCGGCAGCGCTTCCGCGTCTCCTTGGATTTTCTAGATTGGTTTTGAAAGGGTTTGGTTAGGTTCTTCAATCCAAGAAGGTGAAAGGCCAAAATTTAGGCAAGGTTTTGGGTGTTTGGGCATGGTTTTGGGATATAGGGGCAATTTGGGCATTAAAAAGGTTTAGGGTAGTGGAGTGATGGCATGATGGCAGGGTTCGGCCGTGGGTAGCTTCAGGAGGGCAGGGGTTATGGCCAGGGGAGAGGGCTTGTTTCAAATGGGGGGGGGGGGGTGGCCCTCTATTTATATGCAAAAAAGTGTCGGAACCGTACTTGAAGTGCGGTTTGGTCACAACCGTACTTGAAGTGCGGTTGTGACAAAATTGCACTAAAAAACCAAAAACCGCACTTTAAGTGCGGTTGGCATTCAACACGTGCAAATCTGCGCGAATCTGCCAGCTGTCGCCGTACAGGACACGCTTCCACCTTCTAGAAGATCAAAACCGTATTTGAAGCACGGTTCAGACTAAACCGTACTTCAAATGCGGTTTCGCACGTTTTTTAAATGCCGGATCTGAAATCTTTTATTCAACTTGATTTAATTAAAGATTTTTATCCGATTTTCTTAATATTTTATTAAAAAATCTAAGATTATATTATTAAAATATTAAGATACTTTTTATTTAAATGTTAAAATATTAAGATATGTTTTATTAAATTTTTTTATTGATTTTGTTAATTCATTTTGCTTTTTTGCTGCTATTCTGCCTAACGGGCAGTTTTCTTGAAACTTCAACTGCCCATACCTTTTTCATCTGGTGTCCGATTTCAGCAAACTTAGTGTCGTTGGAATCAGCTCGGAACCAGCCATCTATTGAGATCAAGTTTGGCAGTTGGATCGGGGCCGAGCAAAAAGTCAACTTTTGCTTTCTAAAAGTTTGACCGGGCCATATTTTTCTCACTCGGACTCTGATTCCAGCAAACTCAGTTGCGTTGGAATCGTGTCGAAATGCTCTTTTCAATGAGATGAAGTTTGATGGCCAAATTTAC
Source organism: Buxus sempervirens (assembly GCA_947561395.2). Classification (NCBI taxonomy): domain Eukaryota; kingdom Viridiplantae; phylum Streptophyta; class Magnoliopsida; order Buxales; family Buxaceae; genus Buxus; species Buxus sempervirens. Next base: position 16,800,186 of record OX387190.1, on the reverse strand, counting down.
TTGAATCAAAAGTCAATTTTTTGACCCCCTCAGGGTTTGACTGAAAGTTTGACTTTTCATTTTTTGCCATTTTAGGGGTGCAAAAATCAGGTGTCTACAGCGGGTCCAATGCAATTGAGTTTTCCCAAATCAGAGTCCGGATGAAGGAGATATGAGCTGTCGAAGTTTCCGAGCAGCAAAACCCAGAAAGTTGCACACGTGGCAAAAAGCCGCATATGTGGCGAGTGGCGGAAGAAAATATCTCGAGGAACTCACACTGGAGCAGAGGGAAAAGACCTTGCGAAGGAAAATGACAGCGTAAGGAACCCCATTTATCCCCAGCGGAGCACCCTTCCCAAGGGAACTCCCACGCTTGTCAAAAACAAGGCCCAATCCAAGAGAAAGGGCAATGAGGAAAATATCCCGACTAATCCCCAATGGTGGTCACTCCAAACCAGGAGACCGTTACCTCACCTCGGGAAGGCAAGCCAACCATGAAACACGCTGCAGAAGAAAGAAGCAGCGAGGCATGAAGAAGAACAAGCAAAGATGAAGATCTCATTGGGCAGGATGGCCCTATTGTAATTTTTGATTTCACACTTTTGTAAATAGAATAGAGCAGGTGTGTGAGCTCCCTTGAGGCACTGGACAGTGCTAGAAGCACCTCCTCACCAGCAGCAGCACCTCTTTCTCTCCTCTTCCTCCCTTCGTTCCTCGTCCTTTCCATCCTAAACCAACCCTTGGCCATAAAATCCTTAAAAAAAAAAAAAAGTACAAGCAAGCCTCAAGTAAAAGACACAAAATGGATCAGAAATCTGAAGTCACTTAAAAGCTTTAATGGAACAAACAAGAAGAAAAGAATATTGTCAAGTGTCTGGCATCAACGTCGAAATAGGTTGGCAAGCTCAAGTCCAATCAAATCTTTTTCAAACCTAAATCAAACGCAGAAGAGTTGCCCTTCAAAAACCCGAAGAGTAGAGGGTAAGGAAACTCCGAAGCCAGGAAGTGACTCCACATCATTTGGATGCTTCCCTTTTTAATAAAAACTTTAAAGGACTAAGCTCGTCGACCATGTCGACAGAATTGCCTGGCGCAAAAATAAGATTCTTTTTTCTCTTTGCCGTTCATCCGCAAGGTAACTCCGGCAAAGAGGGGCTGCTGTAAGCATCTCATTTTTGCGCTTCCAGAAGAGCCGGAAATGCAAACCCTAGATAGAAAGTCAAACCCTGAAGGGTCGAAAATTGACTTTTTGATCATGTGAAAATTGGCCACCTTGCTTTTATCTCAATGGATAGAGAATCCTGACACGAGTCCAACGCAACTGAGTTCGTTGGAATTGGAGTCCGGATGAAGGTTCTGCAGCCTGGTCAAACTTGAGGGTGAGCCGAGGGTTGACTTTTTGTCGAACCCCGTGCCAGGTGCTTAGCCCTATGTCATTGGATAGAGGGCTCCGATGCGGGTCCAACGCAATTGAGTTTGCCCAAATTGGAGTCCGAATGAAGGAGATATGAGCTGTCGAAGTTTCCGAACAGCAAAACCCAGAAAGCTGCACATGTGGCAAAAAGCCGCACACGTGGCGAGTGGCGGAAGAAAATATCTCAAGGGACAATCCGTAAATATCCAAACATGCAAAATATCCCAGGGTTTAAAGCAAAATTTCGCAGGGACCAAATCTGTGAATATCTAAGAGTATCGGATGAATCTGCGAATATCCAGGGGCAAATCTGTAATTTTTTTATTTGTATCCGATCAAATATGTCGGATACACATACCTCAGTGTATAACCGACACTATTCATCAAATACAAGGAGATTTTCTAGCGAGATTCGCACCGATTCCCCGACAATTTCGCGGCGGCATTAAATTTCACAAATTATGTTGTTTTGTATCCGATATTTTATATCGGATACACATAGAGGTTAGTGTAACCGGCCTTGGAGGTCGGATACACATGGCCTCTAGTGTATCCGGCTTCGAAGTCCGGATACATTAAGCTGGGCTATAAAAGCCCAGCAGCCACCCCTTGCTTGGGGTTGGCTTCTTTTGTTGGTTTCAAGCTTCCTTCCCCCACCTGTTCTGATCCGGATCCCTCTCTTCTCAACCCTCTTTGCTTCCCCTACCTCTCCACATCCTCTCAAGACCATTTTGCCGAAGCCTTCTTCTTCCCTTCCACTTCCTTGTTGAAACAAGAAGGAGAGAGTTGCTGGTGGAGCAAGGTGTAAGCATCAGAGGACCTTCCAGCAACATTTTGGCCTCAAGGAGGAAGCTCCACCTCGTAAAAAAGTCTAAGAACCCCTAGGTAAGGTTCTTCATCCCATTATATTCAACATATATTAAAGCTGGATTTCTTTTCTACTGTTTTTTTATTTTCTCCTCTCTTGGCATGAGCACTTCCATGGTGGCTCAACCATGCATTTACCACCTTTTTCATGGCATGAATGCCACCACAAGTAAGAAGCCCACGTAGGCTCTTAGGGAAGCATGTGAGTCTTTTCTTTTACACCATTTTCAGTGTCCTTTAGTTGCTGTCCATGGGGTCATCTGGAGCATTCATTTAGAAGGAGTATGTTCCTTGATTTTCGTCCAATGTACCCCTATAACAGCCCCCCCCCCCCCCCCCCCCCCCCCATGTCCCTTCTTATTTCTTCTCTTTTTCTCACTTTTTCTTGTGATTTTGCTGGGTATTTTGCTGCTGGTCGCACCCTTGTCATTTGCTGTTTTCATGAGTAGATGTATGCTCTCTATTCCCTTGCATTATCATACTCTTATGTTGTGTGATGAGCATGACCCCACCCCCCCCCCCCCCTTCAACTAGCAGATTTGTGTGATCAAGCATGAGTTTTTTTTCTTTCTTTGGTGATGATAGATCATTGTTGCTCCTTGTTTTTTTTACATATAGAGCATATGGTGGGCCATTGTCATGTGCCATTTATCTTGACCCAGGTGAGTTGCTGCTAGGGACAGCAGCAAACCTTCACTATTTGCTGCTGTCCCAGCAGATTTGGAAGCCTGTGACCAAGCCCCGCCTATCAGCCCCTACATGCATGCTTCCCTCCCCATTACATCCATGTGTTTCTAGCCCCGTTTATACGTTAAACCCCCACTTATTTAATGCTGTGCCTTGCCTAAAGCATTTCTCTTTTTAGTAGCATCTCTTGATAATGGTATGCATGAGGTGCCTTTCCTTTTTATTGAGCATTGTGAATGTGTGCCCCATTTCAACTTGCTGTTCAAGTGCTTAATAAGCATAATTCCTCACCCCACTTACTTGCTGCCATGGCCCATATGAACATGCTCCCACCGCCTCCCATGGCCCCTTCAATGATGTTCATGTAGGTTGTTGCTGGGAACAGCAGCAGGCCTTGGTACCACTGCTGTTCCCAGCAGATTTGTGCACCCCCATGCTCCCTTTACCCTGGGTACTTTGCTGTTTTTTTTAAGTGTCCAAGCATGCCTCCCATCACCCCCTAACCCCCTGTAACTTGTTGTTCTTAGAGTGATAGCATGCCTCTCTCACCCCCGTGCAATGATCCCTTCAAGTTGCTGCTGCGAACAGCAGTAGGCTTTGGTTCTACTGCTATTCCCAGCAGGGTTACCAACACAGCAGCACCCCCAGGGTCACTCCCTTGCTTGAAAGTGCCATCTCGTGTAGGGTAAATGCATGTTTAGGTTCAGGTTAATCCTCTTCTTATTGTCGTGCATGTGGCCTCCATTTTAGTGCTCTCCTTCGCATCTGTTGTTGCGGTAGCTATTATGCATGCTTTCCCCCCCATCTCAGGCAAACTTGGAATTGTTAGGTGCCCTAATAAAAACCACCTTTTGCCCTTATGTGTTTGTTGTTTGTATGCATATGGATATGATCCCTCATCTCCGCACCTTTGCGGATCCTAGCGTGCCTGACCCAACCCTCACCCCATGCACAACCTTTTATTGAACCATGCATGTTTGTGTTAGTGCAAGATGGTACGATAGGCCTTGCTGTTGGGCCTTTAATTGTTCTTTGTTTAGTGAAGCTAGGCCACCAAAGTAGGGGCACCAATACCCCTACACCTTGCTGGAATTGCTAGAGAGAAATGAGAGGGGCAGCAGCCCCCATGCCCTCTTCTCATCTCTCATTTTGTGGAGAAACCCAAGGTAAACCACATGGGATGCCTCCTCCCAAACCTGAACCGATGTGAGCCCTCCCAGAGGCCCACATGACTTGTATAAACCTCCTGGGAGCCCACAAGAGCCACCCCAATTGCCTAAACCCCGAAAAGAGCAGTTTTGAGGTGATCCGGCAACTCAGGCCGGATCACCTACAACTTGTGCGTATCCGGCAGCTAAGGTCGGATACATGACAAAAAATGTCAATTTTTTTTGTTCTTTATTCCTTGTCGAATTTTCATGATATTTTCAACAAAACCAAGTGAACCAACAAGGTTTCCAAGTCACCCGGAAACCCCACATGGGACCTGGACCACCGGTCCAATTTGGTACACTAGTGGGCCTTCCAATGGGGCCCACCAAGCCCGATAAACCCAAAAGCATGCAAATAAACAAGCTAAGCAAAAATCGATTGATTGAACCGGGCGGGCCAAACCCAATGCGGCCCACCCGAACCTTGTTGTGTGGAATGAGTATTTGAATTGTATGGTTTGGCCGAGACCCAGGGCTAGGGCCCGCCAAGCCCATTAACCGAATCGAGCAAGGGTGCAAATCCTAAACTTCAAAGAACTGGGCTTTCAAGCCCAAAGTTGGACTATGGGCCCCAAGCCTAGTGTCCAACTCACCTTGGCCAATTTAAATAAGATAATTTCGAAAATACCTTGGCAACCATCATGGGGGTCCACCCAGGGGCCCGCAAACCAATGCAGACCCACTTGTTGCATGAAAATCACATAAATCTCCAACTTGAAGAAACTAAGTAAAATTAATTCACTAAACCTAAACCCAAAGGGCCTCCTAGGACTAGACAGAGGCCCACCAAGGGTACATGGGCTTGACCAAGTCCACCAAGGACATCGTGGGCCTTCCAACGGGGCCCACCTAGTCATACTCCGATCACCTAAAATTAAGCAAGATAAAATCAATTAAAGGGACCCACACCACTCAGGTGGTCCCGACAGACTTAACCAAGTTGCATATCGAATTAGGAATCGGGTGAGAAACCAAAGCAAGCTGACTCAAACCAGGGAACCCACGGGACCCGTCATCCGACGGTGTGGTCTGGGGTGTCTACGGACTTCCCCAGACCACAACTGAGACCCTTCTCAGAATCTCAAGCCGCAAACCAGCCCTATAAACTAACTCAGGCACCCAGGTGTCCGCTTGCACCCCATCAGGTGGTGGCGACTCCGAATTTTCCCGTGCGGCGTTTCCGACACACGCACAGCTTGGCGACTCCACTGGGGACATCTCAGCCCAGTAGGACCCTAGTTAGATTGAGTCAGCGTAAGAGGGATTAGTTGGTTTAGGGTTCTTACTACCTCGTTTAGTAAAATACAAAATACGCGTAATTACGCGTTCTGGGGAGTCCTGTCAAAAGGACGTGATAATTGCCTAAGGCAAGTGGATTTAAGCGGTCCCCTGTGACCCTCCATTTACCTGGGGACTCTCCTGGAACCTAATATTGCATACCAATTCTGCACCTTACTATACAAGACAGTAACAATCCCTTTATCAATAAAATCCAAACAAAACTCACCCGTATAGACACAGCATGCAGCCTAACTGCACACACGGGCACGCCATCACACCGTGGATGGATTTAATTTCCCACTTTTCTGTGATAAACTGCGTGGGGTGACACGCACGAAGGAGGCTGCGTGGATGATCCGACCTCGAATTAATGAGTGAATCGGATATTGCATCTTCTTTACCAAAACTTAGACCTCTCTAGCAGCCTACCCTTCTGATTCCTATAAACTGATCTTTGGGATGGTATTAGCACCTACGCTCTCGTGGCTTGCCGGGGAAAGCAGGGTAAACCCATCCCCCCAGTTTTCTGGAGTCCATTAGCACCACTGATTTCTTGCCGTGGCACGCGAGGATCCAATACTAGTCCAAACCCTTGTAGGCTTATGTCTCAGGCTGGGTATCCTTCCCCACCTAACGTTTCTAAGTAAACTATGCGTTGAGCATGGGAGGGTGAGTATGTTGTGAATGATGAATATAAGAGGAGTAAAATCGGAATAAAATCCAGAGTCCATTAGGGGCAGCAACCCCCGCTTTTTGCATCAAATTGAGTAAACCCTAGATCATGGGCGACCTCAGCCCTAATTTAGGAAGCTCACCTAATTTTGATCAGGGGAACCACCCCAGATCCATGCCTTGAGTCCTGTAAGCCACGGGTCTAGATTCATTATAGTCTGCGGGGAGCACTTTAAGTCTAGATTGGTCTTCTAGAGCAGATGAAAGCCAGCCAGATCAAACAAACAGATGAAAGCCTGCCAGATCAGAACATGGGCACTAAACCCTAGATCTAGGAATTTTTGGCCTACCCGCTTTGGAAGGAATTTGTATCTATCCTTTTGGCTCCCAACAGGCTTAAGGATGAATTCTTTGCAATTTTTGTAAATATTGTAAACCTTCGCCCTGGATGGTAAGTTATATTTTTTGCTGTGGTTTGACACCGGAAGCAGATGGAAGAACAGATGAGATACAGAAGACCGATCAAGACTTGAACGAGCTCCTCTACACAAGTATATCTAGGAGTCACGCCTTCATGGGCGCCCACCCTTAGGACCACACACCATGTGTGCCTGGGTTTAAGTTCTGCATTGTTTTAGTTTTTTGCTTTATTCTGTGAAGCATGTTAAAACTGTTAGTGATTAGTCCTCTTGCTTGAAAATATGCATGTTTCAGAACTAATTAAGAGTCTTGGTGTGGAACCCTAAAATTGATTTGGAATTTCGATCGGATAGTTGGCATGGCATCCTCATCCTCATCTAAGAGGACTCGTTTCCCTAGGATAGAACAGTGTGCCTGGGATACCCCTTGGATCCGTTTTTGGACAAGGCAGCTTCAAGGGAGTGAGCAGATTGAATGGGAGCACAAATACCATATGGGACAGACTTCATCCTTGTTAAACGTGCCGATTAACTGGGACATGATCCAAGCCGCTTTGCTTTTCTAGGATCCCCAGTTATCAGTGTTTCGATTCGGGATCAATGAGTTGACTCCCACAATTGAGGAACTTGACCTGTTCCTCCGATTTCGCGACTTAGGAGAACCCGCTAGGCCAAGTCTCAAAGAAAGCTACAAGAATGAAGCTTGCGTTTTCTTTGGCCTCTCTAGGGGAGAATTCCAGACCCTAGGAGGTGACAAAGCATTCACTAGGGTCTCCAAAACATTCCTTGCTGAAAAGATAAGAAACAAAAAGCAGAAAAGACCCCGGGCTTGGTTTGACACCTTCACCCTTGTGGTTCTGTCACAAATCTTTTTTCCCACTGGGGGAGACACCATAAATTTGGCCCTCATGGAAATTGTGGATCAACTCAGGGCAGGTTACTGAATCATGTCACTGATCCAAGCTCAACTGTTCAATTCCCTGACTTTGTCCAAAAACGGAACCCGGAGGTTTCAAGGGTGCGCTCCCCTTCTCCACATTTAGCTGCAAGACCACTTGATGGTATCAACACCTGTCAGTGCATATTACAGGGTAACCAGCGATAACATCATATGGTTGGTGAAAGAGTAGAGGACTACTCTACAGGTCCACGATCTACAACAATTAAGAACTTAACAAAGCGGAAACAACACACAGAGATTATACGAGGAAACCTGAATCCAGATCCAGGAAAAACCTCGAGTCTATATGAGGCGACTAACCCTTAGAATCTCCACTATTGAATGAAAGTCAATTACAAAGGAAGACACACTTAACCTTTACAATTGAACTCACTCAACAGCAATCCACAGCTCGAATCCACGAACTGTAGCACAACTTGAATCCACAAGCTGCAAGTGACAATCTATCCAGATCCACAGCTCGAATCCACGAACTGCAACACAACTTGAATCCACAAGTTGCAAGTAACGATCAATCCAGATCCACAGCTCGAATCCACGAACTGCAACACAACTTGAATCCACAAGCTGCAATTCACGATCAATCCAGATCGTGACAATCACCTCAGAGTCCACTGAGATGATCCAATGCAATAGGAATCCACCTATGCATCAAACAAGGTCGATCACCAATCCAGGAGATCTTACGATCAAGTGAAGTTCTGAACTGAAGAAGAATCCTCAATCTTCAATTCCAGGTGATCTCTCTCAGATCTTCCCCTCACTCGATCACCGACTCTCTAAAGATCAATTGAATGAATCTCAAACACCTCAAGATCCAAAACAAATTAATCAAAAGAAAAAAAGCCTTTTCAAAAAGGATACAGCTCGTCTATTTAAAGAAGAAATCTCAGATCGCATCGAGCGTTGGTGGCGTTGTGGCGCGATCGGGGTAGACGGCTGGAAGCGAACTCAAATCCCGCTCAAATCCAAAAGACTCAGTTAAGGGCGCGCTACCAGCGCGCTGCTAGCAAGAGGGAACGCGGCATGTGCACAGCTGATTTGTAGACTCTTCAATCTTGCTTTGCGCTACCAGCGGAGTGTCGGCGTCACCTTACGACGTAGGTGCGCGTGTTTTACTTTCAAAGTGCTTTCTCACTTATGCGCTGCCAGCGGAGTGGCAGCGGCGTTGTTCCTCGCAAGTGCCTTTACGAAATGTTCTTTGTTTAGAAATCTTTACATTTCCTTGAGCTACCAGCGGCATGGTAGCTGTGTGGCAGCCTCACTTTCCTCTTTACTAAATTCATAGAATTTATATTTTGATTCTGCACATCTCAAAGATTATTAGAGGATATAATTTGTCAAACATTTGCCATATAAGGAGTGTGAGTTTTCACACTTACAATCTCCCCCTTGGCAAATACCTGACAACAAACTTAAAACCAGTTCTTAATATTAAATTCAGATATTGATTTCCATTTAAGCATTCAATTCACACTGATAAAGGGAGAACACAGAATTTCATTCATTTCAAAAAATATATAGAGTTCAGAAGAAATATACAGTATTTAGAAAATATATACATTCACTCCCCCTTAAACCAAAAATCTCCCCCGTAAACCTACTTTCAGATAACCCAAAAACCAACAGAACAAACAAACACCAAAACTTGATATAACAACCAGCAACCATCAATCAGCAACCAGCATCAACCAACAACTACCAGCAACATCATCAAAATGACTCCCCCTTTCTGGAAGGAGGTTTCGGATCCCAAGTTCTGGAGTAATGCCGATATGCATCTTGGGACCAGGAGTGCAACCAACATAGCTTGTGATCCATCTCCAGTTGAGTTCTTCGAATGCTGCTCAGAAAATGATCAGCTTCGTTTTGCATTCGTTGCTGAGCCGCAACATCCCTTTGCACCTCGCCACAAGCAAAATCAACATCTTTGGCAAGCTTCTCCAGCTTCTCTTGGGTCTCTGATTTGAACATGCTCATCATGAGCATGTGAGCCCTTACTTCAGAATTGAAAGCCTCCTGGGAGGCTTGCATGGAGTTCAACTTGTCCAGGATGGCTAGAGCATCAGAACTGGACAAAGAGGAGGGAGAAGAGGAAGGCTCGGAAGAAGAAGCCAACCGAAATGGATTGGCCCTTTTGCTTCTTGTAAGGGTGAAGGCATCAATTGGAGGTTTAGGATGAAGAATCATTTCAACAGGATCAGGGAGGACCCCCTGGTGAATGCACCAGAAAGAGATGAAAATCCCAAAGGGAAGAGCAGCAGTCTTGGATTTTAAATTCCGAGACTGAAGGATTTGGTTGAAGATGATGGATGGAAGACAGACACTGTCTCTGTTCCAGAGAGCATGAAGAAGTCTTGCTCTAGAGTGAGAAATCTCAGAATGATGATCTGAGGGAACCAGAGAAGCACAAATAAACAGATTCAAGATCCGGAGAAGATCTTGAAGAGAACCATGAGGAAGATAGTTGGGCTTATTTTTTATGGAGGTGGGAGCACCCTGAACAATAAGAGAAGGAATGATTGACTCCATGGGAGGATCAGAGTGAGAATCAAAGAAGTCAAAGGACGGAGAATCAACAAGGGGCAGTTCGAGAAGAGAAGAGATAAGATCTTTTGAGAAGTCGAAAGAGATGCCCCTGACATAGGCTTTGACAAAGCCTTGATTGGCAAGATGAAGATGATGGAGGTTCGAATAGAATTCTCGAACCAGGTCAGGATATGCAAAACCACTTATCAAAGCTAATTTCTCCCAACCATTGTCTGAAAACAATGAGAAGAGAGGAGATTCAGAAAAGGAATCAAGCTTAATGGCCCTTTCCAAAAGGAGTGGCCTGTGCTTGAAGAACTCATTAAAATCAGACAAACCATTTCCAATGAATGGTTCAGAGGAATGAGAAGGGGAAGGAGGTCGCACCGGTGGAGAAGAGACAACCGGAGAGGTTCTTACTAGTGGAGAAAAGGTGGAAGGAGAATCAGTCCTAGACTTCTTCTTGGGAGGCATGATGAAAATACAGGGAAAAAATAGAAGAGAGAAAAGAACACAAACAAAGCTCAACAAAGCCCTAATGGCAGAACAATCTACCAAACCCTAACTAAGAAGAACGAGAGAAGAACACTGTAATAGGAAGAAGAGAATGAAGTAACAAGACGAAGACAGTAAAAAAATTTTACCTGAACAGTGGACAAGGTGATGGAAGGTAGGCACGAAGGCAAAGAATGACCACGACGCGAGGAGCGAGGAGAACCGTAGGTAAGAAAAAAAACAGAGGTAAAAAAAAATGAAACAGATTTCATCTTTTTATAGACAAAAAGAACACACTGCCAGCGTGCATTCGGCGACGCTTAACAGGGCAGGTACCAAAGCATGAAGAAAGGAGAAGGCAACCGGCACGCTTCTAGCGACGTAGAAGGTGCACATGCACAAACAAGAAAAAACACACTCACAAGGCAAAAATTTATAAAAAGAGTTTGAACTATTCTTCATGAAAAACTCATACCTCTAAACACAAAGCTAAGATTTTAACTAAACTAAAAATCATCCAGATAATCAACTTTTATTCAATCTAAGAAGTACTTATCACAAAACTGATCTTGAAGAACCTATCAAGGTTAATTCAGATGTGACACATTTCATATCTATGACCAAAATTTCCTTCATGGTTTCTCATACTATAAATTTTCTTCAAGATATTGAGCACACACGCATATTAATGAAACATTGCTTGTGCAGTGTGTGAAATATTTTTGACTTTTACACTTTATGCATATGGAAGGCTATTTTAGTGTAATTATACTTGGAAAGTATAGACATACCCCAAACATCATTTTGGTGGCTTTCGTACATCAGAGATAGGTAGCCTTTTCTGATCTCTTTTTCTTTTCTTTCTGTAGAAGGCATTGACCCTTAAAAAACCTGAGTTTACAGTTCATTCGAAGAATATACCTTCTTTCTCTTTTTCTTTTTGAGAATTTCAGTGGCTTTCACTCTAATCTCTAAGGCAGCCATTTCCAAAACTTTTCTTTTCATAAAGGTGATAGCCTATAGATCCCAAGCTTCAACACACAATAAACTTCAATAAACAAAGGTGTTTAAGACAAAAGTGATAGTTGAGAACACAACATTTCTGTTAATATGCATAGACTCAAGCTTCCTGAAATAAGATTTTAGTATCAAGAATACATAAATTCATTTTGAACAGACATGTAAATCATTTTACATCTAAATTAACTCAAAACAGAACCTGATTTTCAGTTTTGAGAGCATACTCCTAGGGATTTCCTAAGAGTTTAAAATCTGTTCTGATCTAAAGGTTTAGTGAAAATATCAGCTAACTGTTTTTCATTAGATATATATTCAATCATAACAGTTTTGTCTTCAATTAACTCTTTTATAAAGTGATGCTTGATGTCTATATGTTTAGTCCTTGAGTGTTGAACAGGATTTTTGGAAATATTTATGGCACTTTGATTGTCACAGAAGAGAATCATTTGGTCCTGATCTAAACCATAATCAGATAGCATTTGTTTCATCCAAATTAGTTGAGTACAACTGCTTCCTGCAGCAATGTACTCTGCTTCAGCTGTACTCAGTGAAACTGAGTTTTGATTTTTGCTTAACCAAGCAATGAGGTTATTACCCATATAAAAGCAACCACCAGAGGTGCTTTTTCTATCATCCATACACCCAGCCCAATCAGCATCAGTGTATCCAGTAAGATATGGGTTTGTTTCTTTGGAGAACCAAATTCCCAGATCAACAGTTCCATTTACATACTTTATAATCCTTTTCACAGCATTTAGATGAGATTCTTTAGGATTAGCCTGATATCTTGCACAAACTCCAACACTAAAACTTATATCAGGTCTACTTGCTGTTAAGTACAGAAGACTTCCAATCATCCCTCTGTACAAGGTAGGGTCTATATCCTTCCCAGATTCATCTTTTCCAAGCTTTAAGCTAGTACTCATAGGAGTCCTAGCATGTTTTGCATGAATTAAACTGAATCTCTTGACTAGATTTCTAGCATATTTTGCTTGAGAGAAAAAAATCCCTTGTTGAGATTGATAAATCTGAAGTCCTAAGAAAAAATTCATTTCACCCATCATACTTATCTCAAATTCACTCTTCATTAAGTCTCCAAAGGAGTGAGCATGATTTTCAGAAGTAGATCCAAACACTATGTCGTCAACATAGATTTGAGCAATCAAAATATGCTTGGACTCTCTTTGAATAAAGAGAGTTTTATCCACATTTCCTCTCATAAATCCAGATTCAAGTAAGAAAGAGGTGAGTCTCTCATACCAAGCTCGAGGAGCTTGTTTGAGTCCATACAAGGCCTTGTTCAGCTTATAAACATGTTTAGGATGATTTGAGTCCTCAAATCCTTTAGGTTGCTCTACATAAACCTCTTCATTCAGATATCCATTCATTTTCTTAACCCCATTTCAGAACCTAAATCAGTATTTTTTTCCTGCCAAATCAAAACCTATCATCAAAACCTAAATTAAAACTCTCATGCCAAATAAAAACCTAAATTATAACTCTCAGCACAAAGACCATCAAAGGATAGGAATTGCAGCTTTGTCAAAATTCTATACCCCATATAATCTAACTAATTTATAGGCCAACACCCAATTCCTCAACTTAAGCTAAAGTCCCTTCCCACACCTGTTCAGATAACCAGCAGTTTTCATCCTAAGTTATATCAACAAAACGTTAATCCAAGGCAAGCTTAAGATCAAACAGCTACCAAAATACAATTTAAATTTTCTTATGCCAAATCAAAGCCTAAAGTTAGAACCTAACAAATTTGAACAATAACAAGTTTGAAAAATAACAAATCTAAACCGAACATTCATAGAAAGCATAATATAACAAGTCTGAATTCTGAACATAAACCCGAGATGTCGAACAAACCCCAAATCGGATTCAAATCATACTCCACAATCTACTAATAAATAATCTTATCAAAATTTAATATCTCTATTAGGAACTAATATAATCGGAATGGGGAAAAGTAGTTGAACAGCCAAAACGAGTCAAATTAACCAAACCCAACATGAACTTAATCCCAACTACCTTCAGCAAGCAACTTTTGATTGAAATTTCATATCAATACACTTCATGTCAAAACACAGTCAGTTTGATTTCTCAACCCAACAACTTCAGCAACCGCCCCAAACACTTTCAGCAACCAAACAATCCCCAAACACCCAATAAAATAGACAGTTTCAACGTGTAAGTGTGAAAACTCACACTCCTTATAGGGCAAATGTTTGACAAATTATATCTTCTAATAATCTTCAAGATGTGCAGAATGAAAATATAAGTTCTGTAAATTTAATAAAAAGGAAGGTAATGCTGCCACACAGCTACCACGCCGCTGGTAGCTCAAGGAAATGTAAGGTTTTCTAAATAAAGAACATTTCGTAAAGGCACTTGCGAGGAACAACGCCGCTACCACTCCGCTGGCAGCGCATAAGTGAAATAGTGCTTTGAAAGTAAAGTACGCGCACCTGCATCGTAAGGCGACGCCGACACGCCGCTGGTAGCGCAGAGCAAGATTGAAGAATCTAAAAATCAGCTGTGCACATGCCACGTTCCCTCCCGCTAGCAGCGCACTGGCAGCGCGCCCTTAACTGAGTCTATTTGGATTTAAGTGGGACTTGAGTTCGCTTCCAGCCGTCTACCCCGATCGCAAGGCGACACCACCAGCACTCGATGCGATCTGAGTTTTCTTCTTTAAATAGACGAGCTGTATTTTTTTTGGAATGACTTTTTCTTTTGATCAATTCGATTTGGATCTTGACGTGTTCGAGATTCAATCAATTCATCTTTAGAGAGTCGGTGATCGAGTGAGGGGGAGATCTGAGAGAGATCTCTTGGAATTGAAGTTTGAGGATTCTTCTTCATTTCGGAACTTCACATGATCGTATGATCTCCTGGATTGGTGATCGAGCTTGTTGGATGCATAGGTGGATTCCTATTGCATTGGATCATCTCAGTGGACTCTGAGGTGATTGTCACGATCTGGATTGATCGTGAATTGCAGCTTGTGGATTCAAGTTGTGTTACAGTTCGTGGATTCGAGCTGTGGATCTAGATTGATCGTGAATTGCAGCTTGTGGATTCAAGTTGTGTTACAGTTCGTGGATTCGAGCTGTGGATCTAGATAGATCGTGAATTGCAGCTTGTGGATTCAAGTTGTGTTACAGTTCGTGGATTCGAGCTGTGGATCTAGATTGATCGTGAATTGCAGCTTGTGGATTCAAGTTGTGTTACAGTTCATGGATTCGAGCTGTGGATCTGGATAGATCGTGAATTACAGCTTGTGGATTCAAGTTGTGTTACAGTTCGTGGATTCGAGCTGTGGATTGCTGTTGAGTGAGTTCAATTGTAAAGGTTAAGTGTGTTTTCCTTTGTAATTGATTTTCATTTAATAGTGAAGATTCTAAGGGTTAGTCGCCTCATATAGACTCGAGGTTTTTCCTGGATCTGGATTTAGGTTTCCTCGTATAATTTCTGTGTGTATGTTTCCGCATTGTTAAGATCATAATTGTTGTAGATCGAGGACCTGTAGAGTAGTCTCCTACTCTTTCAATTGGTATCGGAGCCTATTCACTTTGAATTGTTATACAAAGTGTGATCTAGATCTATAGCATGGACTTTGTAAAATAATGAGGATCTGCCTCTAGACCTCCATTATTCGAAGGTAACAATTATTCTTACTGGAAATTAAGGATGAGAGCTTACCTGAAATCTATCGATGAGCGTGTCTGGCTCTCGGTATGTAATGGTTATCATCCACCAGAAATCACAATAGAAGGAGGTGTTGTGATGCCTAAACCTCATGATCAGTGGAGTAAAGCTGAATCTGATCTATGTGGATGGAACAACAAGGCAATGAATGCCTTATTTTGTGCTGTAAGTGTTGAGGAATTTAGGAGAATTTCCTCATGTGAAGTAGGTAAGGAAGCTTGGGACATTCTTGAGGTCACTCATGAAGGAACCTTAGCTGTCAAGCTGTCTAGACTTCAAAGACTTACAACATCTTTCGAAACTCTATACATGAAAGATGATGAGTCCTTTGATGAATTTTATGCTAGACTTTCGGATATTGTTAATTCGAGCTTTAACCTTGGAGAAAAGATCTCTACATCCAAGGTTGTTAGAAAGATCTTGAGATCTTTGCCTGAAAAATTCAGACCAAAAGTTACTGCCATTCAAGAGGCAAAAGATGTGGATACCATGAGAATTGAAGATCTTGTAGGATCTTTACAGACTTATAAGCTAGATCTGAATATTCCTAAAAGGAGTAAAGGAATAGCTCTAAAATCTGTAATTAATGAAGAATCAGATAATTCTGAAGTAGATCTGGATGAATTAGTTCTCTTAGCTAAAAAGTTCAAGAGAATGTTTAAAAAAAGACAATCTAATCCTTTACTATCCATGGACAGATCTAATAGAAGATCTGATAAGAAAATTTCTGATCTAAGAAATGAGAAGAAATTTTCTCAGAACGATGAAGTTCAATGCTATAAATATAGAGGATTTGGACATGTTGCTTCTGATTGTCCCTCAAAGGATAAAAAGAAAAAGACAAATTATCAGGTTACTTGGGATGACAGTAATACTGATAATTCTTCACAATCAGATGAGGATATTTCTGCTAATTTTACTGCTTTCAATTATTTTTACTCATCTTCTTCTGGTAGTTAAATCTTTGACATTGCAGGAGATAATAAAGAGAGTTTATCAGATGATGAAGAAGAATTACAAGAAGCCTACAATCAGCTATATAAGGAATTCAATAGAGCTTAGAAGAAAGTCAAGAAACTGAGTAAAAAATTGAAGGAGTCAGAAATAGAGAAAAATAAAGCTTTTGCAGAAATAGATTCAATAAACAAGAAGTTACTTGAAAGACATGTCAAAGAAAATTTTCTGGTAACTTCTTTGACTGAAAAAACTGAAAAATTAAAAGAAAAGGAAGCTCAGATTTCTGCACTTCAAGGTAAAGTTATTGAACTTGAGAAATTGTCAAATTCAATTAAATCTAATGCTTCAAATTTTTCTGCGGGAAATCATCAAATTGATGAGGAATCAACTTCAAAGGAAGTTCCTGAAAGCTCAAATTCTGCTGAAAAGAGAATGATTGTAAGTAATCAAAATAAGGAATTTTCACAGAAACTTTCTGCTGGAGAAGTAAGCTCAACAGGTAAATCTGAAAAATCTGAAAAATCTAAATCTGTACAGTTTAGAAATACTGTCAAATCTGGAAATTTTGATTCTTCTGAAAATAGGTTCATACCTGTGTGCCATCATTGTAATAAAAAAGGTCATATAAGACCAAAGTGTCATGTTTTGCATGGTTTTCCCAAGGGATATTTTGACAGTAAGAGGAATGTAAATCAAAGTCAGTCCTTGGATTTACATAACAGATTTGATTCCTTGTTAAAATTGACTGAATCATTAAATGAGGAAGTTACAAATCTGTCAAAGAAACTTCCTTCAAAATCCCAAGTTGTTGATAAAGGTACTTCTCAGAAAACACATGAAAAACAGATTTGGGTTAGAAAAGACTGCTTAGTTGCAAATGTGGTTCATATAGCTTTGAAAGTTCATGATGTCAACATGTGGTACTTGTAGACACCCCAAAATTGCACTATTTTTGATAAATCTTGAAGGAGAGAAATATTTTATTGGAATTTTCAATTCTTTGCATTGGGTTTGAGATACTTAACCCATTTGAATCCAAAACGGAAAAGGAAAAGGCCCGAATTCAATCTTTTGTGCAAAGTCAAACTTTTTCCGGTTGAATTTTGTTGACTTTTGACCCCAGAAAATGAAATATTTTTTAAAGCCGGATTTCAAGATAATTTTTCCCGGTAATCAGGTTTTTAGCCATGTTATTGCATAAAAGAATTTTTTGAGATTTTAAATCTTGGCGAATACCTTGGTTTTAACATATTGAACCTTTTTTCCAGACCTGAAAAATCGGAATTTTGCCTAGAACTGGAAAGTTGACTTTTTATTCACTTGGAATTTGGGTCTGGAACTATTTTTAATGGATTCAAATGGGGGGGTGTTTGCTTATTTACATGTAATATCTTAAGTAAATGGAGATTAAAAAATACGAGGACATTTACTTAAACGATATTACATGTAAATAAGTATTGCCTGTGTTAAAATTTGGAAAAAAGGTTTTTTTCCTTGTATCCGGCAACTTAGGCCGGATACAAGTACATTTCTTTGTATCCGGTGATCAATACCGGATACAAGCAGTGCTGAATGTATCCGGTATTGTATACCGGATACCTTAAGGACCTTGTGTATCCGGCCTGATATACCGGATACGCAAGTTTTGCTCAAATTTAGGGTTTTCCGAGAGCTTTTCACTTTTACCATCATACCCCTCATTAAATGAGGGGAAATCTCGGAAATAGCCTTAGGGTTAAGGTTGGTGGGCTATAGACATTATGTTGTGTCTACCATTCTCACCAACCCTAACCCTAGCCTTGCCTCCTCCTTGAGCAAAGGCACACAACTCTTGTTTTGAATTCTCGCAAAGAAGAACTCCAAGAGAAGAAGAAAACCGCTGTGGAATTGCCTCCAGCACTCAGGTAAGCCTCAACTTTTCTTTTTATTTTCTGTCTTTACATTCCTAGATCTAGATCTATTCTTCTACCTTTCTGTAGTGTAAAGCCTTGTTTGTATGGGTGGAAATCCTTCCCCGGCTCAAAGTATCTCAAGACTCCCCTAGCCGTAAAACGTGAAGGCGGATCTAGGAGAAACGAGACTGGGGATTGACCCTAGTGCTAGAACCTATGTAGCATAAGGCCTTTTTGATTGATTGTAAACCGTTCCATATTCAAAGTACCCTTGATTATCTTAAAGAGAACAGAGGGAAACGATAATGGAACGGAACCCTAGGCTATGCTAGAACCTATTTTATTGAATCTATATGCATGTGTATGGATCTTGCTTGGGTTATCACTTTGCACACATATTACACTATTTTGGCGGGATAGGCTCACATTTGGGGTTTATTGCATTTATTGTGATAAATCTCAAATAAATGGCCTCAATCAATTCTGGAGTGTTTTTTTAATGTTTTTCAAAGGTTTTGGATTCATCTCACACGAATCACACACTTTTTGTCAATTTTCGGATTTGGTTTTCTTCAAAAGTGGCTTAGCTTGACAGCACCTGTACTCTTACTTCGGACGTCCGTAACTTCATCACCCGGATGAATTTTGGGGCGATTCCAGAACCATGGGAAAGGTGAGGCTGTGTAGTTTATGTCCACCAAATTTCATGAATTTCTATCTAGCCGATTTTTGACACTTCTCTGTCGAAGTTAAGTGGACAGTTCAGGTCCAAGTACAGAACTTGTCACTTCGATGGACCGTCATGTGTTCGTTTTAAGTCCGATTCGAGTGATTTTTATTTCTGGGTACTCCTTTATGAGTCTATTTTCAAATCCAGTTAGTTTCATAATTTTTAGATTCCATTTGAATTATTGGTAGCCGATTTACTCAGAACTGCTCATTTGCATTTTTCTGGGTAAATCTGTGATCTTCGGGGCCTGTTCGGGAGACCACCCAAGGCACGTCCGAAGGGATTTTTGTATGAGGCTAGTTTCTCTAGAAAGATGGCCATACAGACTTCAATCACACCACATTTCACGGATTTCTATGTAGTGGATTTTTCTAGACAATTTTCCAAAGTTGCCCACTTACCACTTTTAAAAATCCCCAACAGCAACTTCAAAGGAGCATAACTCCTAGATTGTTCATCGGAATGAAGTAAAATTTTGCATGAGACTCTTATTTACCCTAATCTTTCAAATGGATTTGGTTTGGTTCAATTCAGAATTGGATTTGAATGATTTTAAGGCAAATGCCTTACTTTTTACCAAAATTCCCGGATTTGCCTCAACTTGGTCTTGGCCACTTTTACTTTGATTTCCATCTTTTGAAATACTCCAGAAGTGATATTGACATAAGAGAGGATCTAAAATCCATTTAGATCTTCATGTGAAAATATCATACATTGTTCCTTTTTCAAGGCTTTTTCATGATTTTTAGCAAGCTTCTTATTTTCTTTTTAGCATTAACATACACTTGGCAACCACTTCGTGTGGATGAATGGGGGTGCCTAACACCTTCCCCCGTTCATAATCTAATCCCCTTACCCATCTCTGGATTTTATTTTCAAGTAGGGTTATTCTTACCCTAGAATTTGTCTTTAAAAACCCACATTGTTATATGACTTTTGCTATATTATGTGTTAGCATGGGTTTTGGGGTTAGAATGCCATGAAAAATATACAATGTTGGAAATCTGGAAATTTCAGGTTTGTCTTGGGTATTCAAGCATGTTTCCCATGAATAAAGTTTTTTTGTGCTTAATGTGTGCTTTATGCCATGCTTGGGATTTTGGGGTATAAGGGATGCACTTTTGAGCATGAAAAATCTGGAAATTTTAATGTATTTTGGGGAGATCTCAAGCATATTTTACCTCATTGTAACACTTTTGAACCATGTCAAGTAGTGCTAAAATTTTAGGCTCCAATTTGGGTAGAAATGGTACACTTTGAGCATGAAAAAGAGCATGAAATCTGGAATTTTAGGAATGCTTTTGGGATTTCAAGCATGCTTCCATGGTTTAATTGTTGTTTGTATAAATAACATGTTTTGTATACCACTTTTTGGGCATGTAATATTTTTGTGCATATTCGGTGCTTGCTTGCTTGTATTTAACTTAATTATCTTTGTCATTTGTACCTTGGCTTGAAATTGAATGCATGGCTACGGAAAAGAGTGGCAAGGGGCTGGGACGTTGTGAATGTTACCACAATTTAAAATTGCACTTGAGCACTTGAAACAATTTGCACAGCCTACCCTTTACCTATTAGGAAGTTGAACCATGAATGTGTGTAGCTTGGCGCACCGAGGTCGTGACTTTGGAAAGCGAAAGTGAAAACATTTACCTTAGAATTTGGGTCAATGATGTGATGACAATGGGATCTGTGATTCGATTCCGGGCATCACTAGACTTGAGTTCTAAGTTGCCAATTAAGCCAAAACCCAAAAACCATACGCTTGAAGGTGGAGAAACACGTTTTCGGCTAAAAGCACACAATTGCGTTTGGGGAATTGGGTGTAAATGTGGGAAGGCCGTTTGCATGTTTTACAGGCCAAGGTATAATGTGAATACCATATGGAATGAAGGTAATACAAGGGGGCGAGGTAAAGCCATGTTCTTTTCCTAAGTTTAGGGAATTTTGCAAGTATGATGTCGAAGCGCAATTTGGGGCAAGTTTTGAAGGTCAAGTTAAGGTGAACATCAATTGAGAATGAAAGAAAATCAAATCTGAAAAAAAAATGAGTCAAAAAGGGCCATTTCGGCAATAACCGGTAACTCAGGCCGGTTAATAACAGTTCTGTTCATATCCGGTATATATATCCGGATACAAAGGCATATGCATCTATCCGGTTAGGATGACCGGATACAATAAGGCATATTCTTATCCGGTATAGTATACCGGATACATTCAAAAAATGCACAAATTGGCTTGTCAGCCCAAATTTTCAGAATAAAATGCCTAAAACACTATGTATAACCCTTAGGCACCCCAAAGAAAATATTAAAATGTCAAAAAATAAAAAATAAAAAATAAAAATAAAAAATATTCTTGTAGGATTAAACCTAAGGTTGAATCTCAAAGAATGAAAGAATGAGCTAAGGTGTTATATTTTTTGACATCAATTCAATTCAAACATGTGTCAATCAAGCTTCAGAACTTGAAAATCTTCTAAAATGCATCAAATTTCAAAAAAATAAAACCCTTGATTGGTCTCCTTTTTACCAATCAAATCAAGTCAAAAAAAATGGGACCTCTGGAAGCCCTAGAATATTCCATGAACCCTTGATTGGTCTCCTTTTTACCAATCAAATCAAATCAAAAAAGTGGGACCTCTGGAAGCCCTAGAATATTCCATGAACCCTTGATTGGTCTCATTTTTACCAATCAAATCAAATCAAAAAAGTGGAACCTCTGGAAGCCCTAGAATATTCCATGAACCCTTGATTGGTCTCCTTTTTACCAATCAAGTCAAAAAAAATGGGACCTCTGGAAGCCTTAGAATATTCCATGAACCCTTGATTGGTCTCCTTTTTACCAATCAAATCAAATCAAAAAAGTGGGACCTCTGGAAGCCCTAGAATATTCCATGAACCCTTGATTGGTCTCCTTTTTACCAATCAAGTAAAAAAAAATGGAACCTCTGGAAGCCTTAGAATATTCCATGAACCCTTGATTGGTCTCCTTTTTACCAATCAAATCAAATCAAAAATTAGGACCTTTGGAAGCCCTAAAATATTCCATAAAAAAATCCTTGGTTGGTCTCCTTTTTACCAATCAATTAAAAAAAAAAAAGTGGGACCTCTGGAAGCCCTAGAATATTCCATGAACCCTTGGTTGGTCTTCTTTTTACCAATCAAGTCAAAAAAAATGGGACCTTTGGAAGCCCTAGAATATTCCATAAAAACCTTGGTTGGTTATTTTTATCAATCAAATCAAAAATTGTGGGACCTTTGGAAGCCCTAGAATATTCCAAGAAACCTTGGTTGGTTATTTTTATCAATCAAATCAAAAATTTATTAGGACATTTGGAAGCCTCAGAATATTCCAAAAACCTTTGTTTGGTCACGAGAACCATTCAAAGTCAAAAAACTTTTGGGCCATTTGAAAGCCTCTGAATTTCAAACATCAACTTTTTTTGGGCCGTCTATAAGCCTCTGAATTATAGACACATATCCTTTGGGCCGTCTAAAAGCCTCTAAATTTTAGACACAACCTTTTTGGGCCATTTGAAAGCCTCTGAATTTCAAACATCAACCTTTTTGGGCCGTCTAAAAGCCTTTGAATTTTAGACACAACCTTTTTGGGCCATTTGAAAGCCTCTGAATTTCAAACATCAACCTATTTTGGGCCGTCTATAAGCCTCTGAATTATAGACACATATCCTTTGGGCCGTCTAAAAGCCTCTGAATTTTAGACACAACCTTTTTGGGCCATCTAAAAGCCTCTGAATTTTAGACACAACCTTTTTGGGCCGTCTATAAGCCTCTGAATTATAGACATATATCCTTTGGGCCATCTAAAAGCCTCTGAATTTTAGACACAATCCTTTGGGCCGTCTAAAAGCCTCTGAATTTTAGACACAACTTTTTTGGGCCGTCTATAAGCCTCTGAATTATAGACACGTATCCTTTGGGCCGTCTAAAAGCCTCTAAATTTTAGACATTTCTCATTCTTTGGGACCTTTGGAAGCCCTAAAATATTCCAACAATCAAAAAAATAAAACAAAAAATGGAAAAATATAGAAAAAAAAACAAATAAATCCGGACTTGTGTTCACCTAACCCACTTATCTACATTTATAGGTGTGTGATTCAGATTAAATGGGAGCTGACATGTTTCTTTGCTTTTTCAACCCAGGTACACTTATTTGCAATCATTGCTCCCATGACCAGATCCAAAGGCAGAGCTATGAACACTGAAGAGAACCAAGCCCAAGCCACCATACCCGCTCAAGACTTTGCTCAGCTGCAGGAGCAAGTGGCTGGTCTGGCCAAGATGCTGGGAGACCTACTGGCGGCTCAGGCCCAACAGGCCCAGGCCCAAAACCAAGCATCGACTTCCCATCAAGCACCACCACCTCAGGTCTACATTCCGCCTCCGGCTCAACCCATGCCTGAGCCCATTTCTGAACCAGTCCCTGAACCCATTCTGATCAGGGAAAATACAGCAGAATCCGAGAAAGAACTGGAGAAGGAAAAAGCCAGGGAAGAAACTGAAAGGAAAATGCTGGTCAAGATAGAAAGGATCCAGGAAGAACTGAAAGAAGTGAAAGGGGGAAATAGCTATGGAGGCACCACTTTCGAAGATCTGTGCGTGTATCCTGACGTATGTCTACCGGCCAAGTTCAAGTGCCCGGACTTCGACAAGTTCGACGGCACAGGCTGCCCTATGAGCCATTTGAAACTATATTGCGGGGCTTTGTGCCAGTTTGGCCGGGATGACGGCATATTGATCCAACTCTTTCAGAGGAGTTTGACAGGATCGGCTCTTAGGTGGTTCGCCACAGTTGATCATGGGAAGATTAGAGGATGGAAGAATCTGGCAGACACCTTCTTAGACCAATACAAATTTAACTCGGAGATCGTGCCAGACCGGTACGACATTATGAGGATGAGCAAGGGAAAGGAAGAATCTATAAGGCAATATGCCAAGAGGTGGAGAGAGTCTGCATCCCAAGTCAGGCCGCCTATGCTGGAACCTGAAATGATCTCAACATTCATGGGTACGCTGGGGCAGCCTTTTACAACCATCTGTTGGGTCAGATCACCACCAATTTTGCTGCCCTGGTACAAGTGGCCGACCGGATTGAGGATGGGATCAAATCTGGCAAGATAATTGATTATTCCACCATGATTAGTCAACAAGACTCCACTCATAACAAGGAAAATGGAAATGGAAAGAAAAAATCTGAGGAAAGGAGAGAAGCAGAAGTGAATATGGTGCAGCTTCCCAAGGGACCCTTTCAAGCCAATGCCCATCCAGTTCCTTTTCTGCCTATCCAAATTAATGTCCCTTCGGCACAGCCTGTGAAGGAGGAAACAAAAGTAAGGAAGAGAAGGGAGTTTTCAAAACTGCCTATGAGACCATCTGAACTTTTGCCTACCCTACTTCAAAAGGGTTATGTGACTTTGAGGTTGCCAAATCCTCATGCAAGCAAGGGGAAGGGTTATGATCCATCTGCAATTTGTGAGTATCATATGAGCACTCCAGGGCATACCACAGATCGTTGCTTGGCCCTAAAGCATGCAATTCAGGATTTGCTGGATAATAACTCTTTATCATTCAATTCAGTCACACCCACTCCTCCTCCCACCAGCAGCAATGGGGCAAGCAGCTCAAATGCAATAGGGTCAATTTTTTCAGGAAAAAGAAGATTTGACCCTTCTCAACTTATTGCTTCGGTTGGTACCACAGTCCAGGTTTATTTTGAAAAAGAAGATGAAGGGGGCCATGTGGAGAAAGAGACTCACACAGGAGCAGATTTTAAGCCGAAGGTGAAAGAAAATGAAATGACAGGTGAAAGGGCAAAGGAGGTGCAAACAATTCCATTTGAGCAGTTTGAGCAGACAAATGGCATAGCACTGGATGTTGAACAAGAATTCAGTATGGACAAATTGGATTGTCTGAAGGGTATGGAACCACTCTTCATACAAGAAGGAAATGAAGCAGAAGCAATTGAAAAGGGAGAATCCCAGGAAAAGAAAGAAGAAGAATCAAAAGAAAAGATTGAGGCCAGGTTTAAGCTGCCATTGATTGACTGGGCTGCTATCCAGATTCCGTATCAAGGAATGTCACTTCTTTCAGAAACTGAGCACAATACCCCAGAGAAGGGGATCATCCCAAATCATGAAAAGAGAAACTTACCTCACTCAGCAGCAGAAAGAAATTTTCTGAAAAAGAAAGAAAAGCTAGCTTTTGCCTTTGAGAACAGGGGCAATTTTCAAATTCCCTTGTTCTCTGAAAAGAAACCCCCTTAAGAAGAATGCACATTTCCTGAGGATCCTAAGGGGCCTTGTTCTCAGGAAGTGATTTCAATAAAGGCTCTTTCAAAAAAAAAACAAAAAAAAAGAAGAGAGTTTTCCTTTAAGATTTTTGTTATAAAAAATAAAAAAAAAAGATTTTCCCCTTTAACATTTTTCTAAAAAAAAAAAAAAGGTTTTCAACAAGGTCCTGTTTTACTTATGAGTCATATCTTTCATTGAATTTCATTAAGTTGAATATGACTTCGACATTGGGCTCAATTTTGAGACCGAAATCGAGGAAAAAGACATTTTATATGAAAATTCAAATCTTTTTAAGTGTCATGAGAAGAATATTTCTGCAAAATTTTGAAGTGACCAATCTTATGGACTTTAGAACCAAGAATGACTCGAAGTTCTCACTTGAAAGCGGCAAGTACAAAGATTTATTTCATAAAAATACAGAGAGGATCGCATCACTTGCTCATCAAGGAGAAGCAGATGGAGAAGAAACTGAAAGATGAAATTTTTTCATTTGAAGATGACTCCTAGTTGGCACTCTCCATCGGAAAATATGGAAAGATTTGGATTGCGATTTAAGAGGCTGATCCGATGAGAAGGATGTTTTATGGTTGAAATTTTATCTTCCCAGGTGGCGGTGAAAAAAAAAAAGAAAAAAAAGAAAAAGAAAAATCCTGAGCCAGTCATGTAGTACAACTCTGTCAAGTCTGAAAATTCAAACTTTTCTTAAAATGATAAGAGGCCTTTCTTTCTAATATCCCCAAAATTTTTGAAATCCCTAGTTAGACTCTTTGAGCTTGATAAATTTTCCAAGTAACCTAAACTGAGAATTGCAACCCCACACTGGGGCAAATTTATTAAGGCATAAAAAAGAAAAGAATGAAGGGACAAGAGAAGGGGGGCATTATTGAAGTTCAAAAGGGATTTTGAAGATATTTTCAGAAAATGGGGCAAAGAAATGTAAAAAAAAGAGGGAAGAAAGAAGAAAAACAAATCATCAAATGCTATATCTTCAAAATTGTGAAGGGAAGAATGAGAATAGAAGTTCAATAATGGGAAACAAGTTTTAAATGAAGAAATCAAAGTGGGTGAAGAACTTCATTACTGGGGGCAATTTTGTATTCAGTCCAAGGGAAGAAATGCCTTAAAAATTGCAATTTCAGTTAACCCATTAGATCATATGGTATTGGAGCCTTTTATTCCTTTTCTTTCTAAACAAACACCAAGCCTTCATTTCGTCCCATCCATAAGTCCTCTTTGATTAAGAAATTTTGAATTAAGGCAGTTTTAACTACATAGCTGCTGGTGATGAAGGATTAAAAAAAAAAAAGGAGAAAAATGGAGAAAATGTAGTGAAAACCTAGAAGGGCGCTACATGGCAAATAATCAGCTATCTACAAGAAGGAAATTGTCAGAGAGAAAAGTCCAGAATTGGCATAGATCCAGGTGAAATCCTCAAGTTGGTGGTTATTTTTCACTCTTCAAGTGATTGAGGAAAGTCTTCTTTTCAAGATTGAAGCAAACATAATCAGAGCTATGGTATAAAGCATTTGTGAACAAGTTGATGGCCATCAAAATTGCCATTAGGAAATTATTGCTGAAGTTGAAATCATAAATTCTCATATCATGGATACAATGGAGAAACAATTGCTCTTCAATTGGATGAAGGAAAATGGCTTTCTAGACTGGGGCAAAATAGTCAGATTAAAAGAGTCGGCATATCTGGAGCATCAATTGACAAGCCGATGGTCATGGGAATGATTCTAAAGGTTCCGAAGGCTTCTTTTGGTCTTTCTTCATTTTCTGAAATAATCTTCTCATTATTCAACTTGATTTTAATTCTTTTGGCCTATATGCTAATAAGTGATTGGATCATTTTTCAAAAAAAAAAAAAAAAAGCAAAAAAAAATATATTTTTGGCCTATGATGAGCATCTATGTCTTTTCATAAAAACATTGGTTTTGCAAGCATTAGAGAATTCTGAGGCCACTAGTATAAAACCTATTTTTCTATTTGCATTCCTTTATAAGGGTTTCTTTTTGCAAAGGTAAAAAAAAAAAAAAAAGAAGAAGAAAGAGAAAAAGAAAAAAAGAAAAGAAAAAAAAAGGAAAAAAGAGGATCATCTCTGCTGAGGGGCAAATACTACTTCAAGCAATCAAAACCGGGGCATGCTCAGCGCCTTTCCTTCTGGGTTTTCATTGAAATAAATTATAGCATCTGGAGGAAGCAGTCAGGCCTCAGTCTTCGGATTTGAAAAAGAAAAAAAGCTTCCAAGCAGTTGCATGTTTTCCCCTTTAAACAAAGGTTTCCAATTCTGAAGAAGGATTTTACTGGAGCAGTAAGAAGGCATGAATGAGAGGTCATGGGTTGTAAGGGCATGAGGTTAGATCAACATATCATAATTTTCAAATCCATCAATCAAGAAGAGGCATTCACTTGGGCAGTTGAAAAGAATGAAGGAAGGCTATGGGCAGCAATGGCTCATACATCCTTATTGAGAGAGCAAGAAGATGAAAAAGCAAAAGCAAGTTGCAGAATATTCAAGTACAGGTTTGGGCATCAAATGGCACCCAGGTAAATCAAATAAGAAAATCAATCAGGAAAATTCAATAAAATATTTCCTTCCTTATTGTTGAAAAACATCAAAAGCAATTGAGTTTCCAGAGGTCAAGTTTAAATCCACATTCTTTTTAAAATTTGCTTGTCTCAGATTTCTTTTCATAACCACGAGAGCTCAAAGAAATCTGAGATAAGGAAGAGACGCCACCCCGTCAGACTATACACAGCAGGGGTTTCATTGGCTATCTTCAAATCCATGTTTTTTATCACTCATTTGTTTGACCAAAGCAAGTTCAATTAATGAGGTGTCTTTCAAACGTGCAATTTTGAGTTGTGTCTATTCTTTGCTGTTCATTGTACTACAACTCCAGCAAAGAGGGGCAGCTGTAGACACCCCAAAATTACACTATTTTTGATAAATCTTGAAGGAGAGAAATATTTTATTGGAATTTTCAATTCTTTGCATTGGGTTTGAGATACTTAACCCATTTGAATCCAAAACGGAAAAGGAAAAGGCCCGAATTCAATCTTTTGTGCAAAGTCAAACTTTTTCCGGTTGAATTTTGTTGACTTTTGACCCCAGAAAATGAAATATTTTTTAAAGCCGGATTTCAAGATAATTTTTCCCGGTAATCAGGTTTTTAGCCATGTTATTGCATAAAAGAATTTTTTGAGATTTTAAATCTTGGCGAATACCTTGGTTTTAACATATTGAACCTTTTTTCCAGACCTGAAAAATCGGAATTTTGCCTAGAACTGGAAAGTTGACTTTTTATTCACTTGGAATTTGGGTCTGGAACTATTTTTAATGGATTCAAATGGGGGGGTGTTTGCTTATTTACATGTAATATCTTAAGTAAATGGAGATTAAAAAATACGAGGACATTTACTTAAACGATATTACATGTAAATAAGTATTGCCTGTGTTAAAATTTGGAAAAAAGGCTTTTTTCCTTGTATCCGGCAACTTAGGCCGGATACAAGTACATTTCTTTGTATCCGGTGATCAATACCGGATACAAGCAGTGCTGAATGTATCCGGTATTGTATACCGGATACCTTAAGGACCTTGTGTATCCGGCCTGATATACCGGATACGCAAGTTTTGCTCAAATTTAGGGTTTTCCGAGAGCTTTTCACTTTTACCATCATACCCCTCATTAAATGAGGGGAAATCTCGGAAATAGCCTTAGGGTTAAGGTTGGTGGGCTATAGACATTATGTTGTGTCTACCATTCTCACCAACCCTAACCCTAGCCTTGCCTCCTCCTTGAGCAAAGGCACACAACTCTTGTTTTGAATTCTCGCAAAGAAGAACTCCAAGAGAAGAAGAAAACCGCTGTGGAATCGCCTCCAGCACTCAGGTAAGCCTCAACTTTTCTTTTTATTTTCTGTCTTTACATTCCTAGATCTAGATCTATTCTTCTACCTTTCTGTAGTGTAAAGCCTTGTTTGTATGGGTGGAAATCCTTCCCCGGCTCAAAGTATCTCAAGACTCCCCTAGCCGTAAAACGTGAAGGCGGATCTAGGAAAAACGAGACTGGGGATTGACCCTAGTGCTAGAACCTATGTAGCATAAGGCCTTTTTGATTGATTGTAAACCGTTCCATATTCAAAGTACCCTTGATTATCTTAAAGAGAACAGAGGGAAACGATAATGGAACGGAACCCTAGGCTATGCTAGAACCTATTTTATTGAATCTATATGCATGTGTATGGATCTTGCTTGGGTTTTCACTTTGCACACATATTACACTATTTTGGCGGGATAGGCTCACATTTGGGGTTTATTGCATTTATTGTGATAAATCTCAAATAAATGGCCTCAATCAATTCTGGAGTGTTTTTTTAATGTTTTTCAAAGGTTTTGGATTCATCTCACACGAATCACACACTTTTTGTCAATTTTCGGATTTGGTTTTCTTCAAAAGTGGCTTAGCTTGACAGCACCTGTACCCTTACTTCGGACGTCAGTAACTTCATCACCCAGATGAATTTTGGGGCGATTCCAGAACCATGGGAAAGGTGAGGCTGTATAGTTTATGTCCACCAAATTTCATGAATTTCTATCTAGCCGATTTTTGACACTTCTCTGTCGAAGTTAAGTGGACAGTTCAGGTCCAAGTACAGAACTTGTCACTTCGACGGACCGCCATGTGTTCGTTTTAAGTCCGATTCGAGTGATTTTTATTTCTGGGTACTCCTTTATGAGTCTATTTTCAAATCCAGTTAGTTTCATAATTTTTGGATTCCATTTGAATTATTGGTAGCCGATTTACTCAGAACTGCTCATTTGCATTTTTCTAGGTAAATCTGTGATCTTTGGGGCCTGTTCGGGAGACCACCCAAGGCACGTCCGAAGGGATTTTTGTATGAGGCTAGTTTCTCTGGAAAGATGGCCATACAGACTTCAATCACACCAAATTTCACGGATTTCTATGTAGTGGAGTTTTCTAGACAATTTTCCAAAGTTGCTCACTTACCACTTTTAAAAATCCCCAACAGCAACTTCAAAGGAGCATAACTCCTAGATTGTTCATCGGAATGAAGTAAAATTTTGCATGAGACTCTTATTTACCCTAATCTTTCAAATGGATTTGGTTTGGTTCAATTCAGAATTGGATTTGAATGATTTTAAGGCAAATGCCTTACTTTTTACCAAAATTCCCGGATTTGCCTCAACTTGGTCTTGGCCACTTTTACTTTGATTTCCATCTTTTGAAATACTCCAGAAGTGATATTGACATAAGAGAGGATCTAAAATCCATTTAGATCTTCATGTGAAAATATCATACATTGTTCCTTTTTCAAGGCTTTTTTCATGATTTTTAGCAAGCTTCTTATTTTCTTTTTAGCATTAACATACACTTGGCAACCACTTCGTGTGGATGAATGGGGGTGCCTAACACCTTCCCCCATTCATAATCTAATCCCCTTACCCATCTCTGGATTTTATTTTCAAGTAGGGTTATTTTTACCCTAGAATTTGTCTTTTGGCTATTTTTGCTCATTTTTAAACTTTTGGTGTCCATTCTCACCCCAAAATAATGAATGGTGGCGACTCTCCCAATTTTTGCGTTGAGCCCGTGTGTTGACGGAGGGAAGATCATTCCGGTGATTTTTTCCCATGTCTCACAGTACTTGGATAGTGGTTGTTCAAGACATATGTGTGGACATAAGTCTATGTTTAGTACCTTTGAAGAATATTTTGGTGGAAGTGTAACATTTGGTGATGGAAGCACTTCTCAAGTCAAAGGTAAAGGAGCAGTAACTGGTCCTAATGGAGTTTGTCTAAAAAATGTGTTATTTGTATCTGGTTTGAAAACAAACTTAATTAGTATTAGCCAGTTATGTGATTCAAGATTGTTTGTCAACTTTACCAGAAAAGAATGTAAAATGTTGGATAATTCTGGTAGAACTGTTCTTATAGGTGTAAGAACAAGTGACAATTGTTATGGAATCATTGGAAACAATGAAAGCTCTTTAAAATCTTCTATATGCAATAAAATTGATTTGTGGCATAGAAGACTTGGTCACATTAACTATAGAGATTTGTCAAAAATCTCTAAGTCTGAATTGGTTAGAGGAATTCCCAAGTTTGGGAACAATAAAAAGATAGGAATGTGTGGTCCTTGCAATCAAGGAAAGCAAATCAAAGCCACACACAAGAAAATCAACATTGTAGGAACCTCTAGACCATTAGAACTGATTCATATGGACTTGATGGGACCTACAAAGACTGAAAGTCTTGGAGGAAAGAGGTATATCTTTGTTGCTATAGATGACTACAGTAGATACACCTGGGTAAATTTTCTAAGAGAAAAGTTTGAATGTTTTGATTGCTTTAAACAATTGTGCTGTCAAATTCAAGTTGAAAAGAACTTGCAAATAGGGAGGATTGTTAGAATAAGATCTGATCATGGGACAGAATTTGAAAATCAGATGTTTTCCAAGTTTTGTGAAGAACAAGGAATTAAACATGAATTTTCTGCTCCTAAGACCCCACAACAAAATGGAGTTGTGGAAAGGAAGAATAGAGTTTTGCAAGAAATGGCTAGAACCATGATGATAGCCAAGAAAGTGTCAACAAAATTCTGGGCTAAAGCAATAAATACTGCCTGTTATATAAGTAACAGAGTATATGTCAGATCTGGGTGGAAACAAACTCCTTATGAAATTTGGAAAGGAAAACAGCCAAACTTGAAATATTTTAAAGTTTTTGGAAGTAAATGTTATATCCTAAGGGACTGAGAATATCTAGGAAAATTTGATTCTAGAAGTGATGAAGGAATTTTTCTAGGATATTCCTCTTCAAGTAGAGCATACAAAGTTTTTAACTTGCAAAAATCTGTTGTAATGGAGTCTATTAATGTGTTAATAGATAATGAAGGAATTGACTGTGAATTTTTGCAGGTTGTAGATAAAGAGGATGAAATCAGAGATGCTTCCTCAAGCAATGAAGTTGTTCCTCTAACAAAAACTCTCAAAGACCACCCAACTGAGCAAATTGTTGGAAATATTTCAGATGGAGTAAGAACAAGACATCAATTACATAATGAGGTAAGATTTTCTTCTTATTTATCTCAATTTGAGCCAAAATCTTATAAAGATGCCTTGTTGGATGACTCTTGGTTAAATGCTATGCATGAAGAACTAAACCAATTTACTAGAAATAATGTATGGGAATTGGTTGAAAGACCCTCTAATCTGAATGTGATAGGAACTAAATGGATTTTTAAGAACAAATCTGATGAGAATGGGGTTGTAACCAGAAATAAAGCTAGGCTTGTTGCTCAGGGATACACCCAAGTAGAAGAAATAGATTTTGATGAAACCTTTGCTCCTGTAGCTAGGTTAGAGTCAATCAGATTGCTTTTGTCTATTGCATGCTATTTGAAGTTTAAACTGTTTCAAATGGATGTCAAAAGTGCATTCTTAAATGGATATCTGAATGAAGAGGTTTATGTAGAGCAACCTAAAGGATTTGAGGACTCAAATTATCCTAAACATGTTTATAAGCTGAACAAGGCCTTGTATGGACTCAAACAAGCTCCTAGAGCTTGGTATGAGAGACTCACCTCTTTCTTACTTGAATCTGGATTTATGAGAGGAAATGTGGATAAAACTCTCTTTATTCAAAGAGAGTCCAAGCATATTTTGATTGCTCAAATCTATGTTGATGATATAGTGTTTGGATCTACTTCTGAAACTCATGCTCATTCCTTTGGAGACTTAATGAAGAGTGAATTTGAGATGAGTATGATGGGTGAACTGAATTTTTTCTTAGGACTTCAGATTTATCAATCTCAACAAGGGATTTTTTTCTCTCAAGCAAAATATGCAAGAAATCTAGTCTAGAGATTCAGTTTAATTCATGCAAAACATGCTAGGACTCCTATGAGTACTAGCTTAAAGCTTGGAAAAGATGAATCTGGGAAGGATATAGACCCTACCTTGTACAAAAGGATGATTGGAAGTCTTCTGTACTTAACAGCAAGTAGACCTGATATAAGTTTTAGTGTTAGAGTTTGTGCAAGATATCAGGCTAATCCTAAAGAATCTCATCTAAATGCTGTGAAAAGGATTATAAAGTATGTAAATGGAACTGTTGATCTGGGAATTTGGTTCTCCAAAGAAACAAACCCATATCTTACTGGATACACTGATGCTGATTGGGCTGGGTGTATGGATGATAGAAAAATCACCTCTGGTGGTTGCTTTTATATGGGTAATAACCTCATTGCTTGGTTAAGCAAAAAGCAAAACTCAGTTTCACTGAGTACAGCTGAAGCAGAGTACATTGCTGCAGGAAGGAGTTGTACTCAACTAATTTGGATGAAACAAATGCTATCTGATTATGGTTTAGATCAAGATCAAATGATTCTCTTCTATGACAATCAAAGTGCCATAAATATTTCCAAAAATCCTGTTCAACACTCAAGGACTAAACATATAGACATCAGGCATCACTTTATAAGAGAGTTAATTGAAGACAAAACTGTTATGATTGAATATATATCTACTGAAAAACAGTTGGCTGATATTTTCACTAAACCTTTAGATCAGAACAGATTTGAAACTCTTAGGAAATCCCTAGGAGTATGCTCTCAAAACTGAAAATCAGGTTCTGTTTTGAGTTAATTTAGATGTAAAATGATTTACATGTCTGTTCAAAATGAATTTATGTGTTCTTGATACTAAAATCTTAATTCAGGAAGCTTGAGTCTATGCATATTGACAGAAATGTCTTGTACTCAACTATCAATTTTGTCTTAAACACCTTTGTGTATTGAAGTTTATTGTGTGTTGAAGCTTGGGATCTATAGGCTATCACCTTTATGAAAAGAAAAGTTTTGGCAATGGTTGCCATAGAGATTAGAGTGAAAGCCACTGTAATTCTCAAAAAGAAAAAGAGAAAGAAGGTATATTCTTGGAATGAACTGTAAACTTAGGTTTTTTAAGGGTCAATGCCTTCTATAAAAAGAAAAGAAAAAGAGATCAGAAAAGGCTACCTATCTCTGATGTGCGAAAGCCACCAAAATGAAGTTTGGGGTATGTCTATACTTTCCAACTATGATTACACTAAAATAGCCTTCCATATGTATAAAGTGTAAAAGTCAAAAATGTATTTCACACACTACACAAGCATTGATTCATTAATATGCATGTGTGCTCAATATCTTGAAGAAAATTTATAGTATGAGAAACCATGAAGGAAATTTTGGCCATAGATATGAAATGTATCACATCTGAATTAACCTTGATAGGTTCTTCAAGATCAGTTTTGTGATAATTACTTCTTGGATTGAATAAAAGTTGATTATCTGGATGATTTTTAGTTTAGTTAAAATCTTAGCTTTGTGTTTAAATGTATGAATTTTTCCTGAAGAATAGTTCAAATTCTTTTTATAAATTTTTGCCTTGTGATTGTATTTTTTCTTGATTGTGCATGTGCACCTTCTACGTCGCTAGAAGCGTGCTGGTAGCCCTCTCCCTTCTTTCGTGCTTTGGCACCTGCCCTGTTAAGCGTCGCTGGATGCACGCTGGCAGCGAGATCTTTTTGTCTATAAAAAGGGGAAATCTGTTTCACTTTTTACCTCTGTTTTTTCTTTTTGTCTTTGTCTGCGATTCACCTCGCTCCTCGCGTCGTGGTAATCAGTTGCCTTCGGTCTTCACCTTGTCCACTGTTCAGGTAAAAATTTTTTTACTGTCTTTGTCTTTCTTCTTCATTTTTTTCCAGTTGCAGTGTTCTTCTCTCGTTTTTCTGAGTTAGGGTTTGATAGATTATTTTGCCATTAGGGCTTTGTCGTGCTTTGCTTGTGTTCTTCTCTCTCTTCTATTTTGTTTTCCTGTATTTTCATCATGCCTCCCAAGAAAAAGTCTAGGACTGATTCTCCTTCCACATCTTCTCCACCAGTGAGAACCTCTCCGGTTGTCTCTTCTCCACCGGTGAGACCCCCATCCCCTTCACCTTCATCTGAACCATTCATTGGAAATGGTTTGTCTGATTATAATGAATTCTTCAAGCACAGGCCACTCCTCTTGGAAAGGGCCATTAAGCTTGACTCCTTCTCTGACTCTCCGCTCTTCTCCTTGTTTTCGGACAATGGATGGAAGAAATTTGCTCTGATAAGTGGTTTTGCTTATCAAGACCTGGTTCGAGAGTTCTATTCGAACCTCCACCATCTTCATCTTGCAAATCAAGGCTTCGTCAAAGCCTATGTCCGGGGAATCTCTTTCGACTTCTCGAAAGATCTTATCCCCTCTCTTCTGGAACTGCCCATTGCTGAATCTCTCTCTTTTGACTTTCTAGCCTCTCACTCTAATCCTCCCATGGAGTCAATAATTTCTTCTCTTATTGTTCAGGGTGCTCCCACCTCCATAAAAAATAAGTCCAACTATCTTCCTCATGGCTCTCTCCAAGATCTTCTCAGGATCTTGAATCTGTTCATTTGTGCTTCTCTTGTTCCCTCAGATCATCATTCTGAGATTTCTCACTCTCGAGCAAGACTCCTTCATGCTCTATGGAATAGAGACAGTGTCTGTCTCCCTTCCATCATCTTCAATCAGATCATTCAGTCTCGGAATTTAAAATCCAAGACTTCTGCTCTTCCCTTTGGGATTTTCATCACTTACTTGTGCATTCACCAGGGGATCCTACCTGATCCTGTTGAATTGATCCTTCACCCCAAACCTCCCATTGATGCCTCCACCCTTACCAGAAGCAAAAGAGCTAATCCTTTTCGGTTGGCTTCTTCGGAGCCTTCTTCTTCTCAATCCTCCTTGTCCAATTCTGATGCTATGGCAATCATGGACAAGTTGAATTCCATGCAAGCCTCCCAGGAGGCTTTCAATTCTAAAGTAAGGGCTCACATGCTCATGATGAGCATGTTCAATTCCGAGACCCAAGAGAAGCTGGATAAGCTCGCAAAGGATGTAGATTTTGCATGTGGCGAGGTGCAAAGGGATGTTGCTGCGCAGCAACGCATGCAAAATGAAGCTGATCCTTTTCTGAGTAGCATTCGCAAAACCCAGTTGGAAATGGATCACAAGTTGTGTTGGCTGCACTCCCGTTCCCAAGATGCGTACAGGCATTATTCAAGAACTTGGGAACCAAAACCTCCTCCCAGAAAGGGGGAGTCTCATTGATGATGCTGCTGCTGGTTGATGACCCTTTTCGTTTTGTTTGTTCTGTTGTTTTTTGTGTTTTCTGGAAGATGGTTTAAGGGGGAGTGAATGTATATATCTTCTGAACAATGTATATTTTTTTTGAAATGAATGAAATTCTGAGTTCTCCCTTATCATTGTGATTTGACTGCTTAAATGGAAATCAATATCTGAATTTGATATTAAGCACTGTTTTAAGTTTGTTGTCAGGCATTTGCCAAGGGGGAGATTGTAAGTGTGAAAACTCACACTCCTTATATGGTAAATGTTTGACAAATTATATCTTCTAATAATCTTCAAGATGTGCAGAATCAAAATATAAGTTCTGTGAATTTAATAAAGAGGAAGGTAATGCTGCCACACAGCTACCACGCCGCTAGTAGCTTAAGGAAATGTAAGGTTTTCTAAATAAAGAACATTTCATAAAGGCACTTGCGACGAACAACGCCGCTACCACTCCGCTGGCAGTGCATAAGTGAAACAGTGCTTTGAAAGTAAAGTACTCGCGCCTGCGTCGTAAGGCGACGCCGACACGCCGCTGGTAGCGCAGAGCAAGATTGAAGAATCTAAAAATCAGCTGTGCACATGCCACGTTCCCTCCCGCTAACAGCGCGCTGGCAGCGCGCCCTTAACTGAGTCTATTTGGATTTAAGCGGGACTTGAGTTTGCTTCCAGCCGTCTACCCCGATCGCAAGGCGACACCACCAGCGCTCGATGCGATCTGAGTTTTCTTCTTTAAATAGACGAGCTGTATTTTTTTTGGAATGACTTTTTCTTTTGATCAATTCGATTTGGATCTTGAGGTGTTCGAGATTCAATCAATTCATCTTTAGAGAGTCAGTGATCGAGTGAGGGGGAGATCTGAGAGAGATCTCCTGGAATTGAAGTTTGAGGATTCTTCTTCATTTCGGAACTTCACATGATCGTATGATCTCCTGGATTGGTGATCGAGCTTGTTGGATGAATAGGTGGATTCCTATTGCATTGGATCATCTCAGTGGACTCTGAGGTGATTGTCACGATCTGGATTGATCGTGAATTGCAGCTTGTGGATTCAAGTTGTGTTACAGTTCGTGGATTCAAGCTGTGGATCTGGATTGATCGTGAATTGCAGTTTGTGGATTCAAATTGTGTTACAGTTCGTGGATTCGAGCTGTGGATCTGGATAGATCGTGAATTGCAGCTTGTGGATTCAAGTTGTGTTACAGTTCGTGGATTCGAGCTGTGGATTGCTGTTGAGTGAGTTAAATTTTAAAGGTTAAGTGTGTTTTCCTTTGTAATTGATTTTCATTTAATAGTGGAGATTCTAAGGGTTAGTCGCCTCATATAGACTCGAGGTTTTTCCTGGATCTGGATTCAGGTTTCCTCGTATAATTTCTGTGTGTATGTTTCCGCATTGTTAAGATCATAATTGTTGTAGATCGAGGACCTGTAGAGTAGTCTCCTACTCTTTCACAACGATTTGGTTGTATTCAATGAAACCAAAGGAACCATGCAGACAGTCACACGACTGAAGCCAAAAGAAACCAAACAGAAACCCAATACGAACTCAACAGTAAGCTATCGAAATCAAAACGAATTGATCGAAATCAAATAATCATTGATCGAACAACAGAAATCGCAAATAGTAGCCGATTAAACAGAAAAAATGCTACTTGATTTCGCTAAAATCTACGCCCAATTGCCCAAACCCTCGTTTTCTCCTTCTCCTTTCTCCTCGACATTTTTCCCTTTTCCTTCTTCTTCTTCTCTTCCTCTCCTCCACTCGTTTTCTTCCTTTCCTTCGCTCGATATCTTCTCTTTTCTCTCCTCCTCTTCTGCGGCCAAACCCCCAACGAACGCCCCTTGCTTCCCTTCTTCTCCTTCTTCCTCTCCCTCTTTTCTTCTTCCTCTTCTTCCTTCGTCTCCTTTCCTCTTCTTCTTCGTATTTTATTTTTTTTCTCCTGTGAATCCTCCTCACGAACGAACCAAAACCCCCTTTACTTCTTCCACGATTCTTCCCCTTCTTTCTCAAACCCTAACGCCCAAAGACATAAACCCCAAATGAAAAACGTGAATTGCTTTGGGTTTTTTTTTTTAAACCATTGAACCAATTGAACCAATTCAATTAAATAACCCAAACCCCATTGAACCCCTAAACTAATCAAACCCTTTAAACCACCAACTTAAATAAACCACTTCAATTTATATAATACTTTTAAATGAACCGATCCCATTTGAACCAAGCCAACTAATTAAGTCTTCTAAATTTTTATTTAATTACCTTCATTAAATCCTTTAATCTCCATTTAATTTTAATTAAAATTCTTAAATATCCAGGATCTTACATTCTACCCTCCTACAAAAGAATTTCGTCTTCGAAATTCACATCATAAAGTTATAGACATTGCTAGTTACTTCAGCATCATACTAAGATTTCATTAAAACT
The DNA here is from genome assembly GCA_947561395.2 of Buxus sempervirens. Classification (NCBI taxonomy): domain Eukaryota; kingdom Viridiplantae; phylum Streptophyta; class Magnoliopsida; order Buxales; family Buxaceae; genus Buxus; species Buxus sempervirens. The sequence continues at coordinate 16,761,412 of OX387190.1, read as the reverse complement.
AAATATATCTTCAACTCTTGTAATTAGAATATCTCAAACTTTACCCCAATAAGACAATGCCACCACAATTTAAATGTATCCACTATAATTACTATCTCAAGATCATAATTAAGTAATTCCTCTTTCCATAATTTGATAATCATGAAGCACAAGTTGTTACTCTTCGTTGCTACGTCAACACACAGTCCAAACTTACGCAGAAAGCCTCTTACTAAATATTGAAATTCTCCTTACCAGAAACACAACCAAAACTAAAGCCATAGACAATTGTTGCCTCGACTTCCGAAAATCATTCTCACATCTATCATCACATAAATTCCATTACTTCCTTTGTTAAAATTGATAGGAAAATTTCAATCTGCAATGCCTCAAAATTTTTTTTATAAATCCATGATGTCTACCAACACTAAACTCCATGCCATCCCTTACCTTCACATCAAATGAAATTATCAAACTAATACAGTATTCTACTCCTCCCTCTAAAACAATGGATAGGCGACTTTGGAATATTCACTGTGGTTGGCTTATAGAAATAATTTATGGTCACAAAGTATTTTGAAAGTCAACTTATTCCTAGAATTTCCTCAAATTTCCCGAAATTTAAACATAGCAACAACAATATATACTCGAATAAGGAAGGCATTAACCAATACACCCAATAAATGCAGGAATAGTAAAAGAACATAATGTTCCAAAAGTAAAAACACAAACAATATATTGATCACAATTATAAGTGATACCTCTCCTATTGGAATACATAACAACAAAACAAATCCCAATAAGGTGGTATCAAACCAACACGCACAGTACAAACAAAAGATTTCAAAAGAAGGTGTGCTCCAAATCATAGAGATAGATACCCCTTCTGGTGGGATACGTACCAGCAAAATGATATCCCTTTTGGTGGGGTATGCACTAACAAGATAAGCTATAATAAAGAATATACCAAATTAACACACATCACACATGCGGAATAATTTAAAAATAAGATGCTCCCAAAATCATAAAGGTAGCTAATAGATAGTCCACATCTGAAAATAATATTTCCTACTAAAACCGGGGTGTCTGGCTCAGACTTGAGGCCCTTAAACTTCTTCCTAATTGAACTTTATAATAATATACACCCACATAACATACACACTACTTCACAATTACTCATATTCTTGGTTAATATATTTATTACACAACCCCACTTGCAAAAGGTTATTACTTAGGTAAATATTTGGCATTGGCCGATGCCTCACACTACCCCCAGTACAACCAAGTGCAATTGGCTTATGACACATCAATCACATAAGATAGTAATAAAAATAATTACTTAATCATCATAAGGAAAAACTTTTAAAACAACTTGAAGGTAGTAAACTGGGTGACTCATCAAGGAACGCACCTGTAACTCACAAACAACTGGCCTTGTCTAATTATGGTATCACGATAATAATTTAATTCCCATTCCAAACAGCAACATCCAACAGATGATACGACATATAACACAAAAGCGTACATTATGTAACACAGGTCACTCAAGACCAACTCACCCCATCATGGAATGCAACACTATGAAAACTCCATGACTTCAAAGGATCTCTCAAGTAAAATTCCAGAAAACAGAACAACGTACTTTTTTTTTTCCAAAACTGAGTTCTGAAATTAAACAACGTTCAAGGAAACATTCATGAATTATTCCACGAATACGAATCCACCCAAATCCTTAAATTAAATAATGTTGAGCAAAAGCAAATAATATCAACTATAATTTCAGAGGTTAACCATCCCATTCGGAACCAAACTAACACGTAAACCTTCAGTTATGCATACATCCAAAACAAACTTCCAAAAGTAGAGAAAATAGGAGGTCCATCTAGCGCACACTCATTCCCCAAACCACCCTAAGGCTTCTAATTCCTAGGTTGGATCAAAATTTTGCTCCGATACCATTTGAACCAACCCAACTAATTAAGTGTTCTAAAATTTTATTTAATTAACTTCATTAAATCCTTTAATCTCCATTTAATTTTAATTAAAATTCTTAAATATCCAGGATCTTACATTAGGTGCCCTAATAAAAACAACCTTTTGCCCTTATGTGTTTGCTGTTTGTATGCATATGGATATGATCCCTCATCTCCGCACCTTTGCTAATCCTAGCATGCCTGACCCAACCCCCACCCCATGCACAACCTTTTATTGAACCATGCATGTTTGTGTTAGTGCAAGATGGTACGATAGGCCTTGCTGTTGGGCCTTTAATTGTTCTTTGTTTAGTGAAGCTAGGCCACCAAAGTAGGGGCACCAAGACCCCTACACCTTGCTGGAATTGCTGGAGAGAAATGAGAGGGGCAGCAGCCCCCAGGCCCTCTTCTCATCTCTCATTTTGTGGAGAAACCCAAGGTAAACCACATGGGATGCCTCCCCCCAAACCTGAACCGATTTGGGCCCTCCCAGAGGCCCACATGACTTGTATAAACCTCCTGGGAGGCCCACAAGAGCCACCCCAATTGCCTAAACCTCGAAAAGAGCAGTTTTGAGGTGCTCCGGCAACTCAAGCCGGATCACCTACAACTTGTGCATATCCGGCAGCTAAGGCCAGATACATGACAAAAAATGTCAATTTTTTGTGTTCTTTATTCCTTGTCGAATTTTTATGATATTTTCAACAAAACCAAGTGAACCAACAGGGTTTCTGGGTCACCTGGAAACCCCACATGGGACCTAGACCACCGGTCCAATTTGGTACACTAGTGGGCCTTCCAATGGGGCCCACCAAGCCTGATAAACCCAAAAGCATGCAAATAAACAAGCTAAGCAAAAATCGATTGATCGAACCAGGCGGGCCAAACCCAATGCGGCCCACCTGAACTTTGTTGTGTGGAATGAGTATTTGAATTGTATGGTTTGGCCAAGACCCAGGGCTAGGGCCTATCGGGCCCGCCAAGCCCATTAACCGAACCGAGCAAGGGTGCAAACCCTAAACTTCAAAGAACTGGGCTTTCAAGCCCAAAGTTGGACTACGGGCCCCAAGCCCAGTGTCCAACTCACCTTGGCCAATTTAAATAAGATAGTTTCGAAAATACCTTGGCAACCATCATGGGGGCCCACCCATGGGCCCGCAAACCGATGCAGACCCACTTGTTACATGAAAATCACATAAATCTCCAACTTGAAGAAACTAAGTAAAATTAATTCACTAAATCTAAACCCAAAGGGCCTCCTAGGACTAGATAGAGGCCCACCAAGGGTACATGGGCTTGACCAAGTCCACCAAGGACACCGTGGGCCTTCCAACGGGGCCTACCCAGTCAGACTCCGATCACCTAAAATTAAGCAAGATAAAATCAATTAAAGGTACCCACACCATTCAGGTGGTCCCAACAGACTTAACCAAGTTGCATATCGGATTAGGAATCCGGTGAGAAACCAAAGCAAATTGACTCAAACTTGGGAACCCACGGGACCCGTCATCCGACGGGGTGGTCTGGGGTGTCTACGGACTTCCCCAAACTACAACCGAGACCCTTCTTAGAATCTCAAGCTGCAGACCAACCCTATAGACTAACTCAGGCACCCAGGTGTCCGCCTGCACCCCAATAGGCAGTGGTGACTCCGAATTTTCCCGTGCGGCGTTTCCGACGCGAGCACACCTAACACCTTCCCCCGTTCATAATCTAATCCCCTTACCCATCTCTGGATTTTATTTTCAAGTAGAGTTATTTTTACTCTAGATTTGCCTTTTTGAATCTTTCGGTGTCTATTCACACCCAAAATTGAATGGTGGCGACTCTCCCATATCTGTTGAGCCCGTGTGATGACGGAGGGAATCATCTTGGTGATTTTTCCATGTCTCACACCCAGTACCCAAGGATCCTCCTGCAATTTTGGCTCCCACTTATGAAGACATCTTGGAATCTGAAAGAGCATCTCATAAGCAACCTCAGCAGATATGGGTACGAGAGGCCCAGGAGCTTAGAATACGAGGCCTTGATCTGGAGAGGCAACTTGAGGAGCAAGTATCCCGCCGTCTTGCTATGGAGAAGCAACTTGAGGAGCAGAGGCAGGCTCGTTGCTCTGAAGTCCGAGTGCTACGGCAGAAGCACCAAGATGCTCTAGCCAACCTTAGAGGCATGAGGATTAGGCAGTCACTTTTAGATGAGGTCATATCCTTTTTGAGCGATCCGGATGCAGAGGGGGCTTCTGGAGTTATTGCAGCTCAGGCAGCTCGGATTCGGAAGCTTGAGGAGCGGCTAGGGGATAGAGACTAGCCTCTCTTTTTTCTGCACTTTTAGATTTTTTTTTCATACCTTTGTATCAAAGCAAACTCCAATAGTGGAAAGACAAAGGATTTTATTCAAAAATAAGTTTTTATACTATTGGCCTTAGAATTCAAAAATAAGTTTTTATATAATTTTTGCTTTTTTTATTTTATTATTTTTTGAATTTTTGTCCAAAACACTTAATCACACACAATTAAAGGAATTGAAATCAAGTTAAATAATGAAAGGGGTAGTCCAAATAATAAGGAGAGATCAGATTTGTCTATCTTAGGACCTTTAGAGTCATCCCCAAATGCTTTTTCTTCCAAAACTGACCCCATTGTTCTCAATCTGCTCAGTTTCAATATTCATGCTGATTTAACTTCAAGCTTAGATCTCCATGATCAACTCAACCTCTGATTTTTTTTCTTTTTTTTTCTTTTCTTTCTTTTTGCCAATGTTGCCCCTAGCGCTAGTTACGATTTTCACTAGGGCCGACTTTTGCATTCCGTCATCACCAATCTTACTCTGAAATTTGAATGAACATACTAAGATCACCAAGGGCTTAAAAATAGGACGAAACAAAGGCTAGGCTTGGTTTATGAAAGAAAAGGTATTAAAGGCTCAAAAATTTTCAAATGTGGAAATAGGTCGACCGGACTTACAGTCATGATGAATTTTGCCCCATTTCCCCAAAATGTATTCTTTTCGTCTCTTTTCACACTTGGCTTTCATTTGCTATTTTTCTTTGCTTTTTCGCTATTTTTTCTTTTTTCTTTATTTTTGCCCCAATTGGCCTTGCCCCAATTTGTTTTGCCCCAGTATAAGACTGTAAATCCAGTTTAGGTTTATCAAAGAAACGAACCAGCTCGACTTGGCTAGACTAGGGATTAAAATTTGAGGGAAATAAAGAAAAATGGCCTCGGATCATTTCCTAGTAATATTCAATCAAGGAAAATACCTTTTTACCGCATCAGAGTTAATTGGCTCAGGAAAATCTGTCCCGTCCATTTCTGTCAAGATGAGTGCACCCCCTAACAAGACCTTTTTGACGACATAAGGCCCTTCCCAATTTGGCTTGAACTTCTCCCGAGGATCTTCCAAAAATGGTAAGATTTTCTTTAGCACCAAGTGTAACGCCCCGAACTCGGGTCAGTGCAAACCGGCACCCGACCCGAACCCGGTTCGCTGCTGTAACAACCCACATTTAGTTCAACAACCAAATCCGAGGTGTTACTGGCCCATATCAAATACATCATCAATAATATACCAAACCAAAGATTTAAAATCCATTCAACTTATTCTACTATCAGAGTTGCGGAAACAAGTATGTGCGAAAGTGGAGTTTAAAATCCTCAAATAACATATAGTTTGAGCATCAATCATTAATATCAAAGTCTGGTAAAATAAACTGGTTACTATCTCTCTCTCATCTCTCTAATACATCAAATCCAAATGAATAATAATAATCTAATCAAAAGTGCTAAGTCTATGTTATTCATCCACCTCAAACAAGATCCGGATAATAGTAATCCTCCGGTGTATACTCAGCTATCTCTCCCTGGAAATCACTAAGATCCCCCTCTCGCGTATCAACTGAAAAATGAAATAAAAGTAGGGTGAGATACGAATATCCCAGTAGGTAACACATGCATGATTAAACAGTTCATATAAGTAAAGTAACAGTTCATGCACGATTAAGCAATATCGACTAATCAGGCTCGTATAATCATTCATATCATTCATGAATACAAAACAGTTTGATAAACAGTTCTAGAAATGAATTTCAGCAAGTTTTAATATAAGAATCCAATAATTCTAGATCAATAACATGATTCACACTTTGCTAGGATGCACTAAGCAGTAACATCTGATCAATATCCCAATCACATGCCTCCAGCATGTATTCAATAATAATATCAAATATTGTGATTTCAGTGTCATTGTAGAACTCACAAAGATAGATAAACCTTTTGAGATGATTTTCAACCAATTGCTATACCACCGTGCGACTTAGGAGCAATGCTACTAATGATACTCAAGTCCCATGCAGCGCAGCTTAGACAAGAGCCGTAGTCACTGACTTATTGCACACGTACCCATCAGAGTTGGCATGTACCACCAGCATGCAGCACCAGAATCAATACATGGAGATGGTCGCTTATCCACATGTACAGGGAATCACCAGGGGCTCACCGGGGTGTCCCTCCAGACATAGGACCTTCCCAGACAAACTAACTTGCAAAGGAAGCGCGTCGCATATAGGAGTAACTCAACCCAAATGACATATCCCTCAGCTATCTAGCTACAACTATGGATCCATAACCAGCTATGGCTACTAGACTCCAAAATTCCCTAAAATATAATATTTCTATAAGGGTTGGTGCCTAGCGGCATATAAAGGTTAAATCTGTCAATTACTTCAATATTCGGTCATCTGAGTTCTGAATTCTCTATATACAGTTTTCTGGTTTATAGTGTCATTTAGAAGATGTTCTAGTAATTAAATACAAGTTAGGTTTTCGAAAAACTAGGTTTCTCCATTTCTTTCAATGTTTGGCAACTAATGTCCTAAATACCTCCCTAATTTATTTTTCTGTAAAACAGGGAATTAGATAGTTTATTTTGGTCTTAAAACATCTTATTTAATCATTAAAATTGTCTAAAAATAGTTTGGAATTGAATCAGGGTGTGAAATTATGAAAATCTGCAAAATTTGAACAGAGCGCCTAGGATCGCTCAGGATCGCCCCCGCGGTCTATGGTCGGCGGTAGTTCAAAATCGAATGCCGATGATACGTCTTCAAGCGGTCTACGGCGGTCTAAAATTTATAACGAGCGCCTAAGATCGCCGATGATCGCCGAGAACAGTCGAGGTCGCCGGTCGTTCGAAAACGATCAGAATCAGTTCCAAATCATGATTTTCTCGTCTAAACTCATTCTAACATATATAACATGATTATCAACATATATACATCATTATATATCATAAAAACATGCTTTTGTCGATTAATCACATGTAAATACAAAAACGAAGGTAAACGGTGTCACCTACCTTTTGAACAAACGTTCCTCTTCCTTTCTTCTCTCAACAACGATTCTCTATCACCCAGCAACACTCTGGACGATGAAGAACTCAAAACTAGACCTTTCCTCCTCTTCTTCTTCTTCTCCTTCAGTCGGGTTTGTCGCTTGCGGCTGTCGAAGACAAACGAAATACGAGCGTATATGATTTAGGTTATTAAACTAATACTTATACTCTCCGATCCCATGTATCTCACATACACCAAATTCCATACACACGCCCAATCAGAATACATACCTCGATATCTCATGATCGGACGGTCAGATCTGCGTCCAATTCTAGATCTCCACTAATTAGATCATCCCCTACAAAAATAAATTATTTCTATCAATTATAACTCTCACTAATAACATTTATTAATTTAATTTATTATTTAAGGAAAATTCGGGGTTTTACACCAAGTTTCCTTCTTGGAAAGTTTTGGGCTTCACCTTCTTATTGTAGGCCCGGACCATTCTCCTCTGGTACAATTGGCCATGACAAAGCGCCTTCAAATGCTTCTCTTGTATCAGGTTGAGTTGATCATGTCTTGACTGTATCCATTTGGCTTCTTCCAATTCAGCTTCCATGAGCACTCTAAGTGATGGGATTTCTACTTCCACTGGCAAAACTGCTTCCATCCCATAGACCAGGGAATACGGGGTTGCCCCAGTTGAAGTCTGGATTGAGGTTCTATAGGCATGTAGAGCAAGTGGTAGCATTTTGTGCCAATCTTTGTAACTTACTACCATCTTCTGAATGATTTTATTTATATTCTTGTTTGCTGCTTCTACTGCCCCATTCATCTTTGGCCTGTACGGAGCAGAATTGTGATGGGTAATCTGATACTGCTCACACATCTTCTTCATGTCCTTGTTCTTAATATTTGAAGCGTTGTCTGATACTATGGCACTTGGCAGTCCATAGCGAGAAATGATATTGTTCTTAAAAAATTTAAGAACATGGCTACTTGTGATATTTACATATGAAGCCGCTTCTACCCACTTAGTGAAATAATCGATTGCTACCAGGATAAATCTGTACCCGTTCGATGCCTTTGGGAAAATCATGCCGATGACATCTATGCCCCACATAGAGAAGGGCAATGGTGATGTCATGTTGTGCAACTCACTTGGGGGTGCGTGCTTGTTATCTGCATATATCTAACATTGATGACACCTCCTGACATGTATACAGCAATCATGTTCCATCGTCGACCAATAGTATCCCAATCTCAGAATCTTCTTTGTAAGCATGTGTCCGTTCATATGGGGTCCACAAACTCCTCCATGTACAGTCTCAATCAATCTTTCCAACTCAGCCTTAGTAACACACCTGAGCAGAATGTCATTATGTGATCTCTTGTACAAATTTCCACCACTTAGTAGGAATTAACCGGCTAATCTCTGTATCGTAATTTTCTCAGTAGAAGTGGTATTTTCTGGCAAAATCCGATTGTTCAAGAAATTTTTGATGTCTTGAAACCATGGTGCTTCCTCTTCTGGTGCTCCCTCTAGAATAAGACAATAAGCCGGTTCATCTCTAACTTGAATTTCCAGTGGTTTAATATCTACCCCTTCTGGCATGCTGACCATTGAAGCCAATGTTGCTAGAGCATCCGCGAACTGATTCTTGGCCCTTGGCATATAGTTGAAGGAAATTCAAGTAAAATTTGTGCTTATTTCTTCCAAATACTGGTGATAGGGGATCAATTTGTGATCCTTGGTTTTCCATTCTCGTTGTTTGGAAGATGATAAGACTCGAATCTCCATATACGTTAAGTTCCTCCATTTCATGATCTGTTGCGGCTTGCAACCCAATTATGCATGCTTCATACTCTGCGATATTATTGGTACACTGGAATCTCAACTTCACTGCGATTGGGATGTGTGAACCATCTGGTTTGACCAAGACTGCCCCTATTCCATTTCCATTCATGTTGGTGGCCCCATCGAAAAACATCTGCCAAAAGCTTTCACTTTCCTCTTCTTCAGTAAACAGAATTGCCTCATCAGGAAAGTTCGTCTTCAGAGGTTGGTATTCTGGCAAAGGATGTGCAGCCAGGTGATAAGCAATGGCTTGACCCTTAATCGCCTTCTGAGTGATGTACGTGAGGTCAAACTCGCATAGTAACAGCTGCCACTTTGCCCTTCTGCTAGTTAGTGCTGGTTTCTCAAATAAGTACTTCAGAGTGCAACATGTCTTTTCCAACGGTGAGTACTTGAGTAGCCCACACTAGAGTGCAACATGTCTTTTCCAACGGTGAGTACTTGGCTTCATATTCTGTGAATTTTTTACTCTGATAGTAAATTGCCCTTTCCTTTCTACCAGTCTCATCATGTTGCCCCAAGACACATCCCATCAATGTTTCCAACACTGTAAAGTACAGAATCAGTGGTCTTCTTGGAGTTGGTGGCACTAGCACATGTGGATTCAGCAAATATTTCTTTATTGTATCAAAGGCCTACTGGCAATCATCATTCCAAACCGTCGGGTTATTCTTTCTCAAAAGCTTGAAAATCGGTTCACAGATAGCAATGAGCTATGCTATGAACCGGCTTATATATTGAATCCTTCCAAGAAAACCACGAACCTTCTTCTCTGTTCTGGGTGATGGCATTTCAATTATGGCTTTGGCTTTAGTCAGGTCGATCCCAATTCCTCTCCTACTCACTATGAACCCCAGCAATTTTCCTAATGTAGCCCCAAAGATGCATTTAACCAAGTTGAGCCGTAGACTGTACTTCCTGAGTCAATCAAACACCTTCTTCAGATTGATCAAATGGTCCTCTTCTTTGCATGATTTGGCAATCATATCGTCCACATAGACCTCCATCTCTTTGTGGATCATGTCATGGAATAGTGATGTCATGGCCCGCTGGTATGTTGCCCCGGTATTCTTGAACCCAAATGGCATGACAGTATAGTAGAAGGTGCCCCAGGGTGTGATGAATACTGTTTTCTCTTGATCTTCCTTAGCCATCTTGATCTGATTGTAACCAGAGAAGCCGTCCATAAATGAGAACAGGCTATGTATAGCAGTGTTGTCTACCAAGATGTCGATGTGTGGAAGCGGAAAATCATCCTTTGGGCTTGCCTTGTTCAGATCTCTGTAGTCCACGCACATCTTGACTTTTCCGTCCTTCTTTGGTATTGGCACTATGTTTGCAAGCCACTCGGGGTAGGTGGAAACTGCCAAAAATCCTGCTTGAAATTGTTTGACCACTTCGTCCTTGACCTTCAAGGTCCATTCAGGTTTCAATCTTCTTAGCTTTTGCTGAATTGGCTTGACTCCTGGCAAAATTGGTAACTTGTGCACCACCATGTCAGTGTCCAACCCCGGCATATCCCGATACGATCAAGCGAACACATCCTTGTAGTCAGCCAAAAACTGTGACATTCCATTTTGTTGCACCTCAGATAGGCATGCCCCAATCTTCACTATTTTTGGGTCATCATCAGTCCCCAGATTTATTGAGATGGTCTCCTCAATATTAGGTTGGACCCCATTTTCATGACGTTCCAATTTATATTCAATTTCTTTTGGAACGTCTTCTTCTTTGACCTCGGTCTCTTCTTCGATCCCCATGAGATCAAAGTCGAGCTTAAGGTCAAAGTCATATTGAACTTGATCTAACTCCGTTTGCTTGTATGGTTCATAAATAGTTTGGACTTTTTTGAAAAAATTAAATTTTCTAGAAAAATAGAAAAATCTTTTTGGGTTTTTTGTGAGCCTTCTAAACATAATTCCCCTTAAGATGAAGGCTCATTAGGACCTTTAGAGAAATGGCATTCCACTAATGGAGTTTTTTTTTTGGAAGCCGCGTCTGTTTGCCAAACGAACGCTGCTTCAAAGGTAAGGGGAGTTTCCTCCCAATTATTTAAAAAAAGATTTTCGGGAGCAAGGGAAATTGTGCAAGCCTGCTCCTCAAGCCCAAAATCCGATGCCATCATCACCGGATGAGTTGTACTGCCCTTTTCTGCTACGGGGCCCAATCCAGATATGATCTCCTCTAGAATCGTTACTGCTGCCCAATCAATGAACGGTAGCTCCTTATCACAACCAGTCCTTTCGCGTTCAATCATGGCGAAGAAAGCCTCGACATCTTCGGAGAAGTCTGTCTGCTGCTCTAACTGTGGCCCAGGCCCACCCACTGTTTCAAGTGTAGGAGATGGGTTATAGGGTTGCAGGGTTGGAACATAAGGCTTTTGGAATGGGTTGATATTACGGTACAGGGGTTTGGATTGATCCATAGGAGGAGATAGTTGGATCGTATAGGAGGGTTTAAGAAAATTTTCCCTTAAATGAGGGAATTTTCCTATGCTTCTCTTCTCTACTCCTTCCTGCTTCATCCTTCTCCATCCTCGGGGTTTAAATCCCAACCCCACTTTAGGGACCAGTTTCTTTGCCCTGATTGGCTCTAACATCCCCTGTAAATTAATTCCCAGGCCTTTCCCCAGGTGGAAGTGATATTTTTCCATCACTCTCTTCACCATTTTCTCAGCAGTAGTCCCTTTCTCTTCTTTTTTCTCACACCCCCAGGTATGAAATTGACTGTTTCAAATTGAAATGAGTAGAACGCAATCTTGTCCACAGTTAAATCTACATTGATGAAGGGTACGTCAGGTGACACAATGGGAAGTACCAAATTCTCAGCTAGGACAGTTATCACCCTTTGTCCTCTTATGTACTTCATTCTTTGGTGGAGCGTGGATGGTATTGCCCTAGCCGAATGTATCTATGGCCTCCCTAGGAGCAGATTGAAGGCTGCGGGGATATCCATTACTTCAAATGTGATGTTGAAGATATTTGGTCCAATTGTGACTGGCGGTTCAATCTCCCCTAGGGAGTGTCTTAGAGCTATTAAAAACCCTAACAATCCTCCCATTCTGCTTGATCTTCGACTGATCCAGACCAAGTTTGGCAAAAGTGATTAATGGGCAGACATTTAATGCAGACCCATTGTCAATTAAAACCCATGCCACCATACTGCCCTTACAAAGCACTGTGATGTGCAAAGGGTCAACATGGTAGCACCCACCTGGGCTTATCTCACCTTCGAAGAAACTTATCACATTGTGTGACAAGATTTGACCAACCATTTTGCTTAGTTGGTCCGGATCAATAGTCTAGGACACATGTGCACTCTGAAGCACCCTTAATAATGCGTCCCTGTGCTTTTCTGAATTCAGCAAAAGGCCCAGAATTGAAATCTGGGCCGGGGCTTTATTCAACTGATCGAAAAGATTGAATTCACTTTTTATTTTTATTTTTATGAGGTCTGCTACCTCATTTCCTGCATCCTGGGGGATGTCTTCTCCTACTTTGGTTTTTCCTTTCAATTTTCTTTTTTCTTCTATTTCTTTTTTTCTCTCTCTCCATTTCTGTTTCTTTTTCTTTTTCTACTCCTTCCACACATTTCCATGACCTCGTTATGAGGTTTACCTCCTCCTGGTTCTGGTTCCTGACCACTGGAACCGTAGCCGTGACCCCCTCGCTGTAATTCCATGGTACAGCTGCCTCAGAATAGGCCAGTTTAGGGACATTAATCACCAACGGCTGGAGTTTGGACCAGGATGTATGGGCCGGTTTATGAACATTGTGGACTGGTGGAACATTTACAACCAAGAGCTGGAGCTTGGATCTTGTTGGAACAGAAGAAGTGATGGAAGCAGTGGTGGGGTCAAGGTTGATGACCAATGGAGCTTTTGATGTTTGGGATGGAGAACAAGTGGGTGGACTGCAATTGAAGACCAAAGGAGGCCTTGAAATGTTTATTTGGGCCATAATAGAGGAGACCCGATTTAGAGAGGAGCTAATATCCTCAGCAGCCCCATCATTTTTCCTGGAGATAACATTGGCCTCCTCTTCTTCTTTCTCTTGGAAGAAATGGACCTTGACCGAGGTCCCAACAGGAGCTATCAGTTGAGATGGGTCAAAGTCCTTTCTCATGGCGGATATGGCAGTGATGGAGTTAGATGGGCCTGCCCCATTGTGGTAAGGCAGCGGGTTTTGTCCAATATCATTTCCTAACAGGGCAGGCGTAGCATTATTGAAGACCAGGGCCTTCTGATCCAACAGATCCTGGACCGCATGCTTCAGAACCCAGCAAGTATCTGTAGAGTGCCCCGGTGCACCCATGTGAAAGTCACAAGTGACTGCTGGATCGAAATTCCTCCCTTTCAAGGCATTCAGGCTGGGCTCCTTCAAGGTCACATACTCCCCTTTCAGCAAGGTTGGCAACAGTTGGGAAAAAGATACAGGGAGAGGAGTAAAAACTCTGCTCCTCCTTGCTGCTATCTAGGCATCCCTCTCTTCCTTAGTAAAAGTCCTCCTTGGGTTTGCAGGCACGGAGGGGGAGAAATTGACATTGAGCGGGGTCTGGTATGACTACTGGGCCTGTTGGGGTGCAGAAATATTGACATGGAGCGGTTTCTTGGAGGGAGGAGCCTGTACCAGGTTTACTTCACCTTCTTTTCTTGCCCCTTTCTTCTTGAACTTGGTTCCCTTCTTCTGTGCTAGGGAAGTGGATGAATCTGATTGCCCAGCCAAAGCAGAGTAATCAATAAGTTTTCCCAACCTGACCCCTTCCTCAATCCTGTCAGCCACCTGTACCAGGGCTGCAAAATTAGTGGTGATTTGACCCACCAAATGGTTATAGAAGGGTTGCCCTAACGTGCTTACGAACGTTGAGATCATCTCAGGCTCTAGCATAGGTGGCCTGACTTGGGAGGTAGCCTCTCTCCACCTCTTGGCATATTGTCGCACAGTCTCCTCTTTTCCCTTGCTCATCCTCATCATGTCGTATCGGTCTGGCATGATCTCCGAGTTGAACTTGTACTGGTCCAGAAAAGCGTCGGCCAAGTCCTTCCACCTTTTGATCCTTCCATGGTCCACCATGGTAAACCACCTAAAAGCCACTCCAGTCAAACTCCTCTGGAAGAGTTGGATCAGAATGCCGTCATACCAGCCAAATTGGCATAGGGCCCCGCAGTATAGTTTCAAGTGGCTCATTGGGCAGCCCGTGCCATCATATTTATCGAAGTCCGGGCACTTGAACTTTGCCGGTAGGCATGCATCCGGGTATATGCACAGGTCGTCGAAGGTGGTACCTCCGTAGCTGTTTCCCCCCTTCACTTCCTTGAGTTCTTCCTAGATCCTCTCTATCTTGTGCAGTAATTTCCTTTCCATTTCCTCCATAACTTTTTCTTTTTCCATCTCTTTCTCATACTCCACAGTGTTTTCCCTGATCAAAATAGGCTCAGGGACAGGTTCAGAAATGGGCTCAGGTATGGGTTGAGCCGGAGGTGGAATGTAGGCTTGAGGTGGTGGTGTTTGATGGGAAGTAGAGGCTTGGTTTTGGGCCTGGGCCTATTGGGCCTGAGCCGCCAGTAAGTCTCCCAGCATCTTGGCTAGTCCGGTTACCTACTCTTGCAGCTGAGCACAGTCCTTAGCAGGGACAGTAGCTTGGGCTTGGTTCTCTTCAGTATTCATTGCTCGAGCTTTGGATCTGGTCACGGGAGCAATGATTGCAAGTAAGTGTACCTGGAGGAGGAAAAGCAAAGACACATGTCAACTCCCATTTAATCCGAGTCACACCTATAAATGTAGATAAGTGGGTTAGGTGAACACAAGTTTGGATTTATTTGTGTTGTTTTTTTTATTATTTTATTTTATTTTATTTTTTGATTGTTGGAACATTCTAGGGCTTCCAAGTGTCCCACAACTTTTTTATTTTATTAGATGAAATGACAAACCAAAGGTTTTTTGGAATATTCTAGGGCTTCCACATATCCCACCAATTTTTGATTTGATTGGAGAAAATGACCAACCAAAGGTTTTTTTTTTGGAATATTATAGGGATTCCAAGTATCCCAAAAATTTTTGATTTGATTGGAGAAAATGACCAACCAAAGGTTTTTCTGGAATATTCTAGGGCTTCCAAGTGTCCCACAAATTTTTTATTTGATTGGAGAAAATGACCAACCAAAGGTTTTTTTGGAATATTCTAGGGCTTCCAAGTGTCCCACAAAGTTTTAATTTGATTGGATAAAATGACCAACCAAAGGTTTTTTGGAATATTCTAGGGCTTCCAAGTGTCCCACAAAATTTTGATTTGATTGGAGAAAATGACCAACCAAAGGAATTTTGGAATATTCTAGGGCTTCCAAGTGTCCCACAAATTTTTGATTTGATTGGATAAAATGACCAACCAAAGGAATTTTGGAATATTCTAGGGCTTCCAAGTGTCCCAAAAATTTTTAATTTGATTGGATAAAATGACCAACCAAAGGTTTTTTGGAATATTCTAGGGCTTCCAAGTGTCCCACAAATTTTTGATTTGATTGGAGAAACTGACCAACCAAAGGTTTTTTTGGAATATTCTAGGGATTCCAAGTGTCCCACAAATTTTTAATTTGATTGGATAAAATGAACAACCAAAGGTTTTTTGGAATATTCTAGGGCTTCCAAGTGTCCCACAAAGTTTTGCGTTGATTGGAGAAAATGACCAACCAAAGGTTTTTTTGGAAAATTAGAGGGCTTCCAAGTGTCCCACAAATTTTTTATTTGATTGGATAAAATGACCAACTAAAGGTTTTTTAGAATATTCTAGGGCTTCCAAGTGTCCCACAAATTTTTGATTTGATTGGGGAAAATTACCAAACAAAGGAATTTTTGAATATTCTTGGGCTTCTAAGTGTCCCACAAAATTTTGATTTGATTGGCTAAAATGACCAACCAAAGGTTTTTTTTTCTTGCTGAATTTCCTCAGTTTTCAAGTTCAAAAGTTTGATAGAAACATATTTGAAGTGAATTAGTATCAAGAAATATGATACCTCAGTTTCCCTTAATGAATCTTGAGGGTAAAATGCAGATTTGTGCTTCAAAATTAGGTTAAATCCTTAGTGAGAATTTTTTTTTGTTTTTTTTTAACACTTGAATTATCTTTTCATATCCTCTTTGGGTGCCCACAGATTATTTACAGTGTTTTAGTCATTTTATTCTAAAAGAATTGGGCTGAAAAATCAATTTGCCAATTTTCGGGCTGTATCCGATATGATATGTCGTCTAAGGATATGTGTTATTGTATCCAATAAAAAAGATCGGATACATGCATATATCCTTTTTGCCGATGAGTTATGTCGGATAAGAATAAAATTCTGTTTAACCGACCTGAGTTGTCGGTTAATGCCGAAATGGCTATTTTTGACTCATTTTTTCACCAGAGCATGTTATTTTCATTCCCACTTGATGTTCACCTTGACTTGGCCTTCAAAAAAAATAGTCTCCAATTGGACTTTGACACCATATTTGCAAAATATATGACCATTCATGAGGGTACATGCCCTTTGACAGTTAGACACCAATTCATGGATCTTGTACACTTGGTTGCCTCCTACATGGACTTTGGGTAGGATGACTTTTAAATTGAGTTGGAAACTCATCCTATAGGTTACACCAACCTTAGGCTATAGACACATTTGGGAAAAAATTTCATCCCAAGCATATAGACACCATGGCTTTTAATTTACAAGAAGATAAATAAAAAACATGGCTTTACCTTACCACCTTGGCTTACCTTCAATATGGTACTTATATTATACCTTGGCCTATGAAACATGCAAACGGCCTTCCCACATTTACACCCAATTCCCCAAACGTAATGGTGTACTTTAACTGAAAACGTGTTTCTCCACCTTCAAGCGTATGGTTTTTGGGTATTGGCTAAATTGGCAACTTAGAACTCAAGTTTAATGATGCCTGGAATCGTATCACAGATCCCATTGTCATCACATCATTGACTCAAATTCTAAGGTAAATGTTTTCACTTTTGCTTTCCGAAGTATCGACCTCGGTGCGCCAAGCTACACACATTTTGGTTCAACTTCCTATAGGTAATAGGTAGGCTGTGCAAAGTATTTAAAGTGCTCAAGTGCATTTAAAATTGAGGTGCATTCATAACGTCCCAGCCCCTTGCCACTCTTTTCGTAGCTATGCATACAATTTCAAGCCAAGGTATATACAATGAAACACCCCGAACCTGGGTCTATGCAAAACAAGCACCAAACCCGAATCCGAAGTGATACTGGGACCAAAGCTACTAATTACCAAACATTTAAATTCAACAAATTCCATTAATTATCAGAGTGCGGAAAATTAAAACATTAATTTCATCAATATGCTTGGCTAACTATAACCATCAAACTAACTCATCAATATAAATTTATAAATCTGGTAAATGGGTTTTCTAACAGACTTTCTCTCATATTCAATTAAATCATAAACTATCTATCAAGTTACATCTATATCAACCTCTAATAGAAAGATCTAAACTAAATAAGAAAGATCCTCAGCTCAGTAATCTGCAACTTCCCCTCGAGTCAACCCTAAGGACGCTCTCACGTGGAACAGCTGAAAAATAAGATAAGGAAGTAGGGTGAGATACAAATATCTCAGTAGGTAACACATTCATGCTAGAAACAGTTTATATATATATCAAAGTAATCATTCATGCACGATAAAACAATCGGGTAGTCACGGTCGATAATAAGAACGAGTAATCACCATACGAAACCAACATTTATTAAGTGCTTGAGATAAAGAGAGTTTATTATGTAACCTTCGTTTCAATTAGAAAGGCAACGTATTATAAATCTCATCTAAAGGATTTTCTAATTCACTGCAAGTATTGTTTTCCTACAATAATTCTATAATTAATTCATGGCTCATTTATATTCTATTTTAGAGTCAATCAAATCAAGTCACAGCTAAACCGTTTAATCAAACTCTTCTGATTCAAATGTAGATCATGTCATTCATAATTAATAGTAAATCTCAATCTGATAACAACATTCTCACATGTAGGATGCAATCACGTAGTAACCACATCTACCCTACATGAGGTCTCTCCCGCAGGAGTCATCACATCTCACCCGCAGGTGGTCACATCTCACCCGCAGGTGGTAATCACATATATCTCCCTTGTGGGATGCAATCACATTGTGATTACATCTCCCCTACAAGAGGTCACATCTCTCCCGCAAGAGGTCACATATCTCCCCTGTGGGATGCAATCCAATCAGGATCATATCTCCCCCAACAGGAAGTCTCATCTCTCCCGCAGGAGGTCACATATCTCCCATGTGGGATGCAATCCAATCAGAATCACATCTCCCCCAACAGAAGGTCTCATTTCACCCGTAGGTGGTCACATATCTCCCCTGTGGGATGCAATCCAATCAGGATCACATCTCCCCCAACAGGAGGTCTCATCTCACCAGCAGGTGGTCACATATACATCTCCCTTGTGGGATGCAATCACATCATGAATACATCTCCCCCACAAGAGGTCTCTTCCGCAGGAGTTACACATCTCACCCGCAGGTGGTCTCATATCTCATCCGCTGATGGTATAATCTCTTATAGCCATCATGGCATTCAGTCCATAGTCCAATTATATTTTGAGAAGAAAATTACCTATATAGAATCCTTGTAATCATTTCAAGTGAATTTGATCCTCTTTAAACCCCAAATTGTACTAAATCATAGAACAAGGTGGTTAAATATCTAATATGAACTTTTTAGTGTAATTAGACTTCAGAGACACCTTAAGAATAATCTTAGAGAAGTGTTACAAATGGTGGAAATCAAATATCCTATTTTATAATGATTTGGGACTAAGAATGTCATAAAGTTCTCAAAATACATTTTGGGTGAGTGGAATAGTCTTAGGATCCCTAATAAGGTCACCATACCAAAAATCAATCGATTCTGAAATAAAAAGTTTCGGACCCCAAAAATATTCGAAGTCTAGTTAAAAACGTTGACTTTTTGGTATATAATTTTTCTAGACAAATCTACAAGGAGTTTCGGGCTCAAGTTTTGGTTGTAGTCTATTGAAGGGTAAACATATCTCCTAGAATTTTATGGGCTCCTGAATCACTCATCTGGGTATCAAACCCAAAACGGGCTTTCTGATAAAAACCGAGAAAACTGGAAATTTAGGCATGAGCTGGAAAGTTGACTTTTTATTGGTTGGGAATTGGACCTTGGAAGTATTTTTATTGGTTCCAAATGGGGGGTAAAACCTTATTTACATGTAAAGACTTAAGTAAATTAAGCAATAAATACACAAGACATTTACTTAAATGTCTTTCAGGTAAATAAAGGTGCTGTGTAGGAGGCTCAGATTATTTGGAAAAGGGTTGGAGAAGAAAAGGGGATGAAAAACTGTCGAAATTGCATTTTTTTGTTAGAGCGCCTAGGATCGCCTAGGCGGTCAAAGGTCAGCGGTAGTTAGTCTTTGATCGCCGACGATACGTCTTCAAGCGATCTTCGGCGGTCTCAAATTTTACACTAGCGCTGAGGATCGCCGAGCGCAGAGAGGTAGGCGGTCTCCCAAAAATGAACATAAAAAATTTAAAAATCTGATTTTTCATGTCCAGGATGATTCTAACATAATTATATGATTGATATCAAGCTAAATACATATATATACAACACTAAAACATGCAACACAATCGATTAACCTCCATAACACAACGAAACGAAAATCGGTGCTACCTACCTCTGTTCGTGCGTTTCACTCTTTCTCCTCCGAACAACGACTAACACAGATGCCAAGCAATGCTCAGGAGATGAAAACTCAAGCCTTTCTCTCTCTTCCTTCTTCTTCTTCTTCTTCTTCTCTTCTTCTTTCGGTCGTTCCCAGTCACTCTTTGGTCTTCCGGCTGTTGAATACCAAACGAATACACAAAGTATTCCCAGCGTCTTTGTTAGGGCTAATACCATACTTATTTATATATATGATTACACGCAACACACTTGCATCAAACACAACGCACTCGCCCAATCAAAATACAACTATTTTAAAATTTTAATCTTACCGCGATGACTCACGATCAAATGGTCTAATCTACGCCAAACTCCTGATCCCCACTAATTATAATATCACCTACAATAAGATATTATTTCCTTCCATAATAATCCTCAAAAATATTAATTATTATTTTATTTTAATATTTGAGAAAATTCGGGGTTTTACATACAATCATCATATTGGAAGCAAAATACAAACCAACAAGATAGTAAAACCTAACTATGCACATAATTATTACATACCCAAAAGGCTTCACACAAGCATGTTATCATATTGTATGAACAACAATTAAACCATGCCAAACATGCTTGAAACCCAAAAGCATTCCCTAAATTTCCAGATTTCATGCTCTTTTTTCATGCTCAAAGTGTATCATTTATACCCCAAATTAAAAGCCTAAAAATACAGCACCTAACAATATGGTACAAGAAGTGTTTTGTTAGGGGAAACATGCTTGAAAACTCCCAAATGACACTAAATTTCCAGATTTTTTATTCTTCATTTTTGTGCTCAAGTTACATTGTTTTATGCCCAAATCAAAGCCTAAAAATACGGCACCTAATAATATGGTACAAGAAGTGTTTTGTTAGGGGAAACATGCTTGAAAACTCCCAAAACTACACTAAATTTCCAGATTTTGTATTCTTCATTTTTGTGCCAAGTTACATTGTTTTATGCCCAAATTAAAGCCTAAAATTACGGCACCTAATAATATGGTACAATAAGTGTTTTGTTAGGGGAAACATGCTTGAAAACTCCCAAATGACACTAAATTTCCAGATTTTGTATTCTTCATTTTTGTGCTCAAGTTACATTGTTTTATGCTCAAATCAAAGCCTAAAAATACAACACATTATAATATCGGTTTTATGCCCAAATCAAAGCCTAAAACCAGTTGATGCCTGGTACGGCTCCAGTTTCGAAGCCACCCTATCGGCTTTCGAAACCAGAACAAGAGGAACTGAAGAAGTAGCTTGATGAGCTTCAGGAGACGTATTCATCAAGCCGAGTGTGTCGCCATGGGGCACATCAGTTCTGTTCGTGCAAAAGAAGGATGGCAGTATGCGGATGTGTATTGACTATAGGCAGCTAAATCAGGTTACTGTGAAGAACAAGTATCCACTGCCTAGGATTGATGACCTGTTTGACCAGTTAGGAGGTGCATCTTGGTTCTCCAAGATAGATTTTAGGTCGGGCTACCATCAGTTGATAGTGGCAGAGGAGGACATAGAGAAGACGGCTTTCCATACACGCTATGGGCATTATGAGTTCTTGGTTATGCCTTTTGGGCTGACCAATGCCCCAGCTGTCTTCATGGACCTCATGAACAGGATTTTTCATGCATACTTGAACAGTTTTGTAGTGGTGTTCATTGATGACATCTTGGTATATTCTAAGACCCAATAGGCACATGTTGGGCATTTGAAGGCAGTATTGCACACCTTGAAAGACCACGAGCTGTATGGGAAATTCAGCAAGTGTCGATTTTGGCTGAGACAGATTTCCTTCTTAGGTCATATTATCTCAGGTGAGGGTATATCTGTGGATCCTGAGAAGGTGAAGGCAGTGGTAGAATGGCCTAGACTCACTAAAGTGACAAAGGTCAAGAGTTTCCTTGGTATGATAGGGTACTATAGGAGATTCATCGCAGGATTTTCTTGTCTAGCTGCACCTTTGTCTAACCTAACCAAGAAGGCAGTGAAATTCCAGTGGGATGAGAAGTGTGAGTAGAGTTTCCAGGAATTGAAGAAGAGGTTGACTACTACCCCAGTTTTGATTGTGCCATCCATGGACGAAGTATTTGCAGTATATTGTGATGCTTCTAGGATTGGCTTGGGATGTGTTTTAATGAAGCAAGGCAGAGTTGTAGCGTATGTTTCGAGATTGTTGAGGCCGCATTAGAAGAACTACCCTACTCACGATTTGGAGTTGGCAGCCATAGTTTTTGCATTGAAGCTATGGAGGCATTATCTTTATGGGGTAGAGTTTGAGATATTCTTTGATCATAAGAGCTTGAGATATCTGTTTTCACAGAGAGACATGAATATGCGGCAACGTTGGTCGATGGATCTACTTAAGGTTTTCAAGTTTACATTGCAATACCACCCTGGTAAAGCAAACGTAGTGGGCGATGCTTTGAGCAGAAAAAGTGCAGTTGAGGATCAGGTAGCCACTTTAGCAGCTTTTATGATGAGCCAGTGTAGATTGGTGGATTCAGTCAGAGATTGGCAGGGAGAGTTTAGCATGCCACAAGATGGAATGATCAAGGTTGCCCGTTTTCAGATTGAGCCAGATTTGGTTCAGTTGATTCAGACCAGGAAGATGATGAGTAGAGAATCTGAGGCAGCTGCAGATTTTTCAGATAGAGATGGGCTATTGAGATTTAGAGCAATCTATTGGTGGTCAAGAATGAAGAGGGAGATTGCAGAGTATGTGGCTAAGTGTTTAACATGTCAGCAAGTGAAGGCTGAACATCGGAAGCCACCTGGTTTACTTCAGTCACTTCCTATTCCAGAATGGTAGTGGGAACATGTGACCATGGATTTTGTATCTAGGTTACCATTGATAGCAAAGAAGGAAGATGCTATTTGGGTTGTTGTGGATAGACTGACTAAGTCAGCACATTTCTTGCCTATCAACACTACACAGCAGTTGAAGTCTTTAGCTGAGCTATATGTCAAGGAGATAGTGAGACTTCATGGAGTGCCAGTTTCCATAGTGTCTGACAGAGATGCACGATTCACGTCGCGCTTTTGGCTTGCATTTCAGGCAGCCTTGGGCACGAAGCTTAGTTTCAGCACCAGCTATCATCCTCAAATAGATGGACAGTCTGAGCATACCATTCAGACGTCGGAAGATATGCTAAGAAGTTGCGTTATGGATTAGGGAGGCAGTTGGAATCTGCACCTTCCATTGGTGGAGTTTGCCTATAATAATAGCTATCAGACGAGTATTCAAATGACACCATTTGAGGCGCTTTATGGCAGAGCGTGTAGATCCCCAGTGTGCTGGGTGGAAGTTGGAGAAAGACAACTTATTGGGCCGCAGATTATACATGATAGTACTGAGAAGATAAATCAGATTAAGCAGAATATGCTTATAGCCCAGAGTCGTCAGAAGAGCTATGCAGACACTAGAAGGAGAGATTTGCATTTCAAAGTTGGAGATTTTGTATTTTTGAAGATATCTCCATCTTGTGGGATTAAGAGATTTGGAAAAAAAGGCAAGTTGGCTCCAAGATATATAGGTCCATTTGAGATTAAGAGTACAGTGGGACCAGTGGCATACAAATTGGCTTTGCCTGCACAGCTGGAAGGAGTTCATGATGTATTCCATGTTTCTATGTTGAGGAAGTACGTGCATGACCCTACTCATATCATTCAGCATGAACCACTGGTAGTGCGAGGGGACTTGACATATGAGGAACATCCAGTTGAGATTTTAGACAGGAAGGAGCCAGTTCTTCGTACGAAAGTGATTCCACTTGTGAAAGTGCTTTAGCAGAACCACACAGTTGAGGAGGCCACTTAGGAGTTGGAGTCAGAGATGCAGAGGAAGTATCCTTACCTATTTTCAGAATCGCAAGGTAAATTTCGAGGACGAAATTTTTCTTTGAGGAGGGGAGGATGTAAAATCCCGAATTTTCCTTAAACAATATAATAAATTAATAAATAATATCTTTGTGAGTTATAATTGATGGAAATAATTTATTGACATAGGTGAGCGTGATATCAGTGGAGATCAAGCGTTAGACGCAGATTCGACCGTCTGATCGAGATATATCAAAGTATGATTAATATTTAAACTTGATGTGATATGATTGGGCGATGTGCATGGAGTTTTATGTAAGTGAGTTGCGTGGAATAGGAGGTATATAACTACGTTAAATTAACCTAGTGGAATACGGAGGGTATTCTAATCGTATTGTATTCGCTCAGCAGCAAGAGAGAGACCGAGAGCGACTGTGCGACCAGAAGAGAAGAAGAAGGAGGAGGAAGAGAGGACTCGTGTCTTGTGCTCTTCATCATCCAGAGCATTGTCGGGTATAAGTGAAGAAGAGTAAACGCTGCGGGTTATAGGAGAACGCATGATCAAGGTAGGTGACACCGTTTTCTGTTTGTTTTTGGTATTCACGATTGATTAATCTCCATTGCATGTTTTTATATGATATACTCATGTATTTAGTTTGATAACAATATTATATGTATGTTAGAATAATCTTGGACGTGAAAAATCAAGTTTTTAAACTGTTTCTGATCGGTTTTTAGTGACCGCCGACCTTACTGTACTCGGCGATCCTCAGCGCTCTTAGGTGCTAGTACAAAATTTGAGACCGCTACACGACTTATCGTCAGTGACCTAAATTGAACTAACGCCTACCTTAGATCGTCAAAGCGATCCTAGGCGATCCTGGGCGCTCTGTGCAGAAAATGCAGAATTTCGTATTTTCAAATCCTGATTCAATTCCAGACCATTTTTAGTCAATTTTAATCATTAATTAAGATATTTTAAGACCAAAATAATTTATTAAATTTCCTGTTTTACAGGAAAATAAATTAGGGAGATATTTAGGACCCTAGTTGCCAAACTTTGTATGAAACTGTGAAATCTAGTATTTGGAAAACTTGACCTATTATTTGATTACCAGAACATCTCTAAATTACACTATAAACCAAAAAATTACTGTAATGCCCTGAACTTGGGTCAGTGCAAACCGGCACCCGACCCGAACCCGGTTCGCAACTTTGACAACCCGAATTCAATTCAACAACCAAATCCAAGGTGTCACTGGCCCATATCAAATAATCATCAAGAATATACCAGACTAAAGAATTTAAAAATCCATTCAATTAAGTAACTATCAGAGTGCGGAAACAATTATGTGTGGAAGTGTAGTCTTAAATCCTCAAATAAACATTAAAGTTAATCATCAATCATTAATGTCAAAGTCTGGTAAATTAAAATGGTTACTATCTCTCTCATCTCTCTAGTACATCAAATCCAAATGAATAATAGTCTATCAAATATGACTAAGTCTAAACAATCCTCCACCTCAAACAAGATCCGGATAAAAGTAATCCTCCAGTGAATACTCAGCTACCTCTCCCTAGAAATCACTAAGATCCCCCTCTCGCGTATCAGCTGAAAAATAAAAATAAAATGAAAGTAGGGTGAGATACGAATATCCCAGTAGGTAACACATGCATGATTAAATAGTTAATATAAGTAAAGTAACAGTTCATGCACGATGAAGCAATATCGACTAATCAGGCTCGTATAATCATTCGTGAATACAAAACAGTATGATAAACAGTTCTAAAGATGAATTTCAGCAAGTTCTATTATAAGAATCCAATATCAAAATCAATGACATAATTCATACATTGCTAGGATGCACTAAACAGTCACATCCGATCAATATCTCAATCACATGCCTCCAGTATGTATACAATAATAATAACAAGTGTTTGTGATTTCAGTGTCATTGTAGGATTCACAAAGATAGATAAACCTTTTGAGATGATTCTCAACCAATTGCTATACCACCATGTGGCTTATGAGCAATGTTACTAATGATACTCAACTCCCATATAGCGCAGCTTAAACAAAAGCCGTAGTCACTGACTTATTGCACACGTACCCATCAGAGTTCGCATGTACCACCAGCATGCAGCACCAGAATCAATACATGGAGATGGTCGCTTATCCACATGTACAGGGAATCACCAGCGGCTCACCGGGGTGTCCCTCCAGACATAGGACCTTCCCAGACAAACTAACTTGCAAAGGAAGCGCGTCGCATATAGGAGTAACTCAACCCAAATGACATATCCCTCAGCTATCTAGCAACAACTATGGATCCATAACCAGCTATGCCCACTAGACTCCAAAATTCCCTAAAATATAATATTTCTATAAGGGTTGGTGCCTAGCGGCATATAAAGGTTAAATCTGTCAATTACTTCAATATTTGGTCATCTGAGTTCTGAATTCTCTTTATAAAGTTTTCTAGTTTATAGTGTCATTTAGAGTTGTTTTGATAATCAAATAATAGTTAAGTTTTCCAAAAATTAGATTTCTCAATTACTTTCAAAGTTTGGCAACTAATGTCCTAAGTATCTTTCTAATTTATTTTTCTATAAAACAGGGTATTAGATAATTTATTTTGGTCTTAAAACATCTTATTTAATCATTAAAATTGTCTAAAAATAGTTTGGAATTGAATCAGGGTTTGAAATTTCGAAAATCTGCAAAATCTAAACAGAGCACCTAGGATCGCTCAGGATTGCTCCGGCGGTCTGTGGTCGGCGGTAGTTCAAATCAGAATGCCGACGATACGTCTTCCAGCAGTCTTCGGCGGTCTAATATTTTTAACTAGCGCCGAGGATCACCGAGTACAGTCGAGGTCGGCAGTCATACAAAAACAAATAGAAACAGTTCTAAATCGTGATTTTTCTCGTCTAACCTCATTCTATCATACATAAAACATTGATACTAAACTAAATACATCAATGGATTATATAAAAACATATTCTTGTGATTAAACGAACGTAAAATACCAAAAACGAATGTAAACAGTGTCACCTACCTCTTTTCCACGATTGTTTCTCCTTCTCTCTCTGAACAATGATTCACACAGGCGCGAGGTACTCCCTAGGTGATGAAAACACAAAACCCACACCCTTCCTTCTTCCTCTTCTTCTTCTTCTCCTTCGGTCACTCGGTTTGTTGCTTGCGGCTGAAGTTGACGAGCGAAATACAAACGAATATGTTTTTAGGTTATTAAACTAATATATATACCTCTTGATCCTATGTATCTCACGTACAACTTTCCTATACACACTGCTCAATCAGAACACATACCTCGATATCTCATGATCGGACGGTCAGATCTGCGTCTAATTCTGGATCTCCACTAATTAGATCATCCCCTGCAATAATAAAATATTTCCATCAATTATAACTCTCAAGAATATTATTTATTAATTTATATTATTAAGGAAAATTCGAGGTTATACAATTACATAATGAGAATTCAGATCATAAGCTCAACTCAGTTAACCCAAATATTGAAGGAAATGTCAGAGTTATCCTTTATATGCCGCTAGGCACCAACCCTTATAGAATCATTAAACTTTAGGGATTTGTGAAGTCTAGTGGGCATAGCTGGTTATGGATCCATAGTTGTGGCTAGATAGCTAAGGGATATTTCATTTGGGTTAAGTTTCTCCCTTGTGCGAGCGCGCTTCCTTTGCAAGGTTGTTTGTTTGGGAAGGTCCTATGTTTGGAGGGACACCCCGATGAGCCACTGGTGATTCCCTTTACATGTGGATAAGCGACCATCTCCATGTATTGATTCTGGTGGTACATGCTGGTGATACATGCCAACTCTGATGGATACGTATGCAATAAGTCAGTGACTACGACTCTTGTCTAAGCTGCGCTGCATGGGGCTTGAGTATCATTAGTAGCACTGCTCCTAAGCCGCACGGTGGTATAGCGTTTGGTCGAGAGTCATCTCAAAAGTTTTATCTATCTTTGTAAGTCCTACAATGACACTAAAATCACAAACACATGTTGTTACTATTGTAAACATGCTGGAGGCATGTATTTGGTATATTGGTTGGATGTGACTGTTTAGTGCATCCTAGTAATGTATGGATTATGCTATTGATTTATGATATTGGATTCCTATCATGGAACTTGCTGAATTTTATATTTAGAACTGTTTATTATACTATTTTGTATTCATGATCGATACGAATGGTTATACGAGCCTGTTTAGTCGAGATTGCTTAATCATGCATGAACTGTTATCTTTATGTATATGAACTGTTTAAACATGCATGTGTTATCTACTGGGATATTCGTATCTCACCCTACCTTTATCTCATTTTTCAGCTTATACGCGAGAAGGGGATCATAGTAGTGATTTCCAGGGAGAGCTAGCTAATTATTCGCTCGAGGAGTACTGTTATCCAAATTTGGTCTAAGGTTGTGGATTTATATGGATTTCGTTATTTTGATCAGATTATTATTCATTTTGGTTTGATGTATTAGAGAGATAAGAGATTAGTAACCCTTTTATTTTACCAGACTTTAATATTGATTTTGATGGTTAATTATATCTTAGTTTCTTGAGGATATTAGACTATACTTCTGCACATACATGTTCCGCACTCTGATAGTTAATTAATGAATGGATCATTTATTTCTTAGTCTAATATATTCTTGATGTTTATTTGATATGGGCCAGTAACATCTCGGATGTCTTTTGATGAACTGAATTCGAGTTGTTACAGTAGCGAACCGGGTTCGGATCGGATGTTGGTTTTGCATTGACCCGGGTTTGGGGCGTTACAAAAACTGTCAACACATGTTCCACGATTAACTCTTGGATTAATCGCCCAGGGGCGATTAGCCCCAACGTTCGAGCATTGAAGATGGACGTTAACGCATCCTTTGTGGACGTTCGCACGTTCAAGTTATGGATTAATCACCTAGGCTAATCCTGATTCGGGATTAGGATAACAAAGACTGGTTTTTAGGGGTTTTGGTTCAGGATTAATCGCCAATTTCCAAGATTAATCGCCAGGTTAGGTTTTCAAACCTTTTTGGCTATTTTCAACACAAAACTCTTGCAACTCATTCCTAACCTTTCCAAAACCAAATGGGATGATCATACATCATCCCAACATACTTAAAAACACTTTCTAAAACAGGAATCCATCCCAAATCCATAAGAACACAAATCTAATACATGAAACCTCATTTGAAACACAAAATCAAACACTAATCTGAAATATGATCAATGTGAATGGAAATCCATGACAAATCAATAGAAAACTAAACAAGATTATCATACAACCAAAACCCTACGAATTTCTGAAATAAAAACTATCATGCAAGAACATTTCATCAAATAAACCAAACCCTAGAGAGAGAATACGAATTTTGGTAATACATTTTGTTTTGAAGGGTTTGCTACTTACTTGTGAAATGGAGAAGCACAACTTCTCTCCTAGCTCTCCTCTTCTTCTCCATCTTCTTGAAGCTTTGAAGCAAGTTCCCACAACTCTCTCTCTTGTTCTATACGACCAAGACAAGAGGAAGTGTTCTCAAAACACTTAGAATAAAAAGTAGGGCATCCTTTATATGCCCAAGCTTTTGGTCTTTCAAATCTACCCGTAAACAAAGCTTTTATTCAACTAAAACCCTAGGGTGTACTTAAGGCATACCAGGGGGTACCTTAGTGTTATTTGAGGGAGGTACCTTGGTATTAAATGGGGAAGGAGGTACCTTAGTGTTAAGTGGGGGTACCTTGGTGTTTCAAGGGGGGTTTGCCTTAGCCACTTCAAGGGGTATGTTTTAAGGATGCTTGGGAGGTGTACCTTAGTTAACACAAGAGATACCTTAGTTATATGAGGGGGGTACTTTAGTTATTTGAGGAGGTACCTTGATGTTTCAAGGGATGTACCTTAGTCATTCTTAGGGGTAAACTTTAGATAAGCTTAGGGGGGCGTACCTTAGTTATATTGAGGAGGGGTACTTAGCTATAGAAGGGGTGTACCTTAGTTATATGAGGGGAGTACCTTTAAGTGATACAAGGAGAGTGTACCCTAGGTAATATAAGGGGTGTATCTTAGGTGTAAAACCCTGGATTTTCCTAAAAGTAAAATAAATAATTAAGGAATAAATTATAGAGGAAATACTAAGAAAGATAATGGTAGGAGAATTAAAGGGAAATATAAAGGTTAAAATAGGAATTTAAAGAGGAAGGGTAATTTGGTCATTTCAATTTGTTAAATTCATGAAAGAAAATAAGATAATTAGTTATTAAGTCAACAAATTCAACTAGACAAAATCTTAGCTTAGTTAGATGTAAAATAATGAAATTAAGGCTTAAAGGGTGGAAAAAGGGCCTAATGGTAATTATACTATTTAGGGTCCAAATTATAGGTAATTTGAGAGAATAATAAAAGTCTTAGTTCAATTTCAAATTAGGAATAAGATTAAGCACGAAAATTAATTAGGAGATCCTTTAAAAGAGAGTTAAAGGAGTTAAATTAAGGAGAAGGGTAGAAGATGGAATACACTAAGTATATTAAAATAAGCTAAACCTAATTAGAGTTAGACTAGTAGGGAGGCTATAAAAGAGAGGTTTAAAGAGTGTTTTAGGTTTTGAAAATAAGTTAGAAGTAGAGGGAAATTCGTGCATAAGTGATAGGAGCCAAAATAGAAGAAGAGAAGAGAGAAAAGAAAGGAGGAATTAGAAAGAAGAGAAGTTGCAGAGATGGCTGATTAGCCAACTTCGAATGGCGAGCTAGGAATATCCAACCGTTGGAATAGGCTGAAAGTTTGGGGTTTTGTTCTACTCATGGAAGACTTCAAACTGAACGGTAGAGATCTACATTGGAGAAGTCTAGAAGGGTGCAGTCGAGCGTCAAAAACAGGCACAGACGAAATTTCTAAAAAAATCTGGGTTCATCATAAAGTAAGTAGTAAACCCTTGAAACTGAAGGAACTGCATGTTTTCTCGTGATTTTGATGTTTGATCGTATTGCTTTTGAAGTTAGATTTCATGGGAAAAGCTTATTTGTTTATAAAGAATTGTTTGGTGATTTATTTTTCTTTTGGAAATCAAGAAAAGGTTGATCATAGTGAGTTTAAACTTAAAAAGAAACTCATAGATAAGTAGAAAGGTGATGGGATTAGTTTAGGGTTGTCCCATAACTAATTTAGGATGGAAATTAGATGTTTAGAATCAAAACAAGTAAATAGTATCTATAGAAAGTTCTAAAATTTCCGTAAATTGAAGAAAAACAGTGTTATAGTTGGAGCGCTTGATACACCGCTTGAGCGTTTCTTCAGGCGATAGGCCTTTAAAAAATAACAGAACCTGAAAACCTAACCGCTAGAGAAGTCGCCCGAGCGACCCTTTGAGCGACCAACTGTCAGAAATTCCAAATCTTGGGATTCGTGCCCATATTCAAATTTTAATGATTTTTCTTGGAATTTTAATGTTGTAACACTTGTAAATAGAATAATTTGAGACGTAGGAAGTGACAGAATTAATTTTGGATAAAAGGATAATTATTTGGGACAATGAATGTTATAAGAATCAAAGAAGACTAGTTAAGGTAAATTCATGCACTCAGACCATTTCCATTAGGAATCTATGTATGAAACCTAGTCTAACAAGTCATCATAGACCTAAATTAACTTCTGGAAAGAATCAATAACGTAATCCAAAGGTTTTAGAGATTTAGGGTATTAGTTGGTAAACAAGGATTTAAAAGTAGGGATTTTAGGATGAACCGAAGTGTAGGAATTGGAGTAAACTTTGTAAGAAATAAAGAATAACCTGAATATTGAATTAGAAAGATAAACTAAGTATGCTCACACTAACACAACTCAAATCTGAACCTTTTATTTTGAATTTGTGTATACTCTCGTACTTTTCTTATTGAATGACTTGGAACTCTGTTTAAGAACTGTTCAAAGGTTATTTTGAATATCTTTTGGTTGGACACTGTGGTTTTGGAAATTATTGCTGGTCACAACACTTCGGACATGGATGTGATTATTGGTACGAGGTTTATCACTGAATACTGTATTTTTGAGTTATTCAAGGTTTTGATTGTGATTTGTGTCTAGTGGGCAATGCTTAGTATGGATCCATAGCTTAGCTAGGAAGTGAAAGGGAATTGGCTAGTAAGTTATTTTTGTTTGGAACTCCCCAGTATGCAGTCCGTCGTACTAGCAGGTGTGGGCGACTGTAGACACCCCAAAATTGCACGATTTTTGGTAAATCTTGAAGGAGAGAAATATTTTATTGGAATTTTCAATTCTTTGCATTGGGTTTGAGATCCTTAACCCATTTAAATCCAAAACCGCAAAGGAAAAGGCCCGAATTCAATCTTTTGTGTAAAGTCAAACTTTTTCCGGTTGAATTTTGTTGACTTTTGACCCCAGAAAATGAAATATTTTTTAAAGCAAGATTTCAAGATAATTTTTCTCAATAATCAAGTTTTTAGCAATGTTATTGCATAAATGAATTTTTTGAGATTTTAAATCTTGACGAATACCTTGGTATTAACATGTTGAATCTTTTTACCGAACCTGAAAAACCATAATTTTGCCTTGAACTGAAAAGTTGACTTGTTATTCATTTGGAATTTGGGTCTGGAACTATTTTTAATGGATTCAAATGGGGGGTGTTTGCTTATTTACATTTAATATCTTAAGTAAATGGAGATTAAAAAATACGAGTACATTTACTTAAACGATATTACATGTAAATAAGTATTGCCCGTGCAAGCAAGGGTCAGTACCATGCAGAAGCTGTGCAGAGAAGCTTTTGTTTTGTATCCGACATTATATGTCGGATACAAGCCTTTTTCTTTGTATCCGACATTATATGTCGGATACAAGCCTTTTGCTTTGTATACAAAGGATTTTGCTTGTATCCGACCTGAGTTGTCGGATACAAGTATTTTGTTGCAGAAATTGGAAAATTTTGAAAGTTTGCACTTTTTACTGTCTTATCCCTGTCTAAGAGGTGAGAATTCTCGAAAATAGCCTTAGGGTTAAGTGGAGGGATTCTAGACACATCCTTGTGTCTACCATTAGGGTTCCCCTTTGCCTTAGTCTTTGCTTATAAATAGGAGGCCCCTCCTCGAGCAAATGGCCAAGAGTTGGAGATTGAAGAGCTCCAAGTGAAGAAGGAAACCTTTGCCTCATTGCTCCAAGAAACCGAGGTAAGCCTTAACCTTCTTTTACTTTTATGTTCTTAAATTCTAGAATTAGTCTCTCCTTCCTTTCTGTAGAATAATGGCCTGCTTGTGTTTGAAGCCCCATTCCCTACTCAAAGTACCTCAAGACTATCTCTAGCCGTAAAACGTGAAGAGAAATCTAGGAGAAACGAGAATGGGGATGAAACCTTTGTTCTAGAACCCTTTTATTGGTCTACTGTTGTGTGAAACCCCATTCCCTACTCAAAGTACCCCCAAGATTATTTCTAGCCGTAAAAGGTGAAGAGAGAACTAAGAGAAACGAGAACGGGAATGGAACCTTAGTGATTAGAACCCCCATTTGATTGATATGTTTTGAATGTTATATGTTGTTGTAGACACCCCAAATTGCACTACAAAATGAGAAAATAATGAAAACATTAATTGGGATTTGAAACAGGTCAAAAAGTATAAAATCTGGCCAAACTGGTCATAACCGTATTTTGTTTACGGTCTAGTCATACCTGCAGTTGATATATGGTCACGGCGTGCCCATATTAATAATACGGGCAGGGCGTGACCGTAATATATATACGGGCACGGGGGTCTTTGTGCGAATTTTACCTTTTTGATTTTTGAGCCTTATCTGCACCCAAATATCTCTCTTGGATAAGCGAATTCTCTTATTTATCTGTTCGAATTATCTCATTTATCCTTGTTGATAAAGGATTGGCATTATCTTGTGTTTAACTCAAACTGAAACTCTATCATGCCAAACCTTGGACCAACCATACCCCTAGGTTTGCCTATAAATAGAGGGCCTTTCCTCAAGCAAAAGGCCACGAAAATTTGAAGTCTAAGAAGCTCTAAGAAAAGAGAGGAACCCCTGCTGCTCTGCTTGCTCAATCCAAGTAAATCCAGTTTCCCTTTTATTTTCTGTCTTCAATTCTAGAAGTAATAGGATCTTCTCTATTGCTTTAGAATAAGGCCATCTTTTGTACTTGTATTCCTAAACCTGCCTCTAAGTACCTCAAGAGTCTCTCTAGCCGTAAAACGTGAAGAGAGAGCTAGGGGAAAAGAGAACAGGTGGATCCCTAGAATAGAACCCCATATCTGTTTTTCTCTTTTTTATAGAATAAGGCCTTTGATTGTGTTTGTATACCCAAACCTATCTCCAAGTACCTCAAGAATCCGTTTTAGCCGTAAAACGTGAAGAGAGAGCTAGGGGAAAAGAGAACAGGTGGATCCGTAGGGTAGACCCCCATGTGCTCAAATCTGTGAGATATGGCTGCTTCGAATATCCTGATCATGTTTTAATGGTTTTTATGATGAATCTGAATGAATCACATGAATACATGATGTTTATAGCATGAGATCCCCACTTTTTTTATAAAATTTGGATTTTCCATATATTTGCACCTACAGCACTGTTTTCGTGATTTTTGTGGTTTTAGGCTAAGATCTTGGATTTATCATGATCAATATGATAGATCTGGATCCAGAAGCCTGAAAGTAAATTCTAGGGTTTCATGAAGTTGTTTTTAAATCGTTTTTCATTATTGAGAGAAGACCATGCGGTCTAAATTCTCCCCTTTTGATGTTCTTCATCAATGTGGGTATTTTTGGTTTTTATTTCTTGATTTAATGTGAAATTTGGGCTATATCTATGACCTGGACTATTCAAGTTCAATTTTGAAATATTTTATAAAAATCATATTTTTCTAGATTTCTAGAATTTAGCTTGAAGCCAGATTTTTGGATTTTTCACTTTAAATTGATTTTATTTGATTTTATCTCAATTTTATTTTAATCATGAAACCCTAGGAATGGTATGATCATATTTGAAAGTTCTGGATCAATCAGACTATTCGTATGAAAAAACCATATATTTTGTCTTTTTGTGATTTTTCCTGAATTTTATAGCAAGCCTTTTTTCTTTGAAAAACATGAACAATACCTGGCAACCACCTTGTGTGGATGAATAGGGGTGCCTAACACCTTCCACTGTTCATAACCTAATCCCCTTACCTATCTCTGGTTGTTGTTTTTAGGAGGGTTATTTTTACCCTAAATTTGCCTTTTGTGCTTATTTAATATTTTGGTGTCCATTCACACCTAAATTGAATGGTGGCGACTCTTTGTTTTATTTAATCCCGTGTGATGATAGAGGAAGTCATTGGAATTTTGATTTTTTCCCGTGTCTCACAACTGGTGACTCCGCTGGGGATTATGAGGATTTAAGCCTTTTTGTGTTTTAGTTCATGTTTTTGATATTTTTGGATTTGCTTGCTATTTTTTGTTCTTAAGCATGTTGGGTATGTTTTAAATCTGAATTATTGCTTAAGAATTCATGGGGGTAGAAACATGCTTAATTTTGATTTATAGAA
The DNA here is from genome assembly GCA_947561395.2 of Buxus sempervirens. Classification (NCBI taxonomy): domain Eukaryota; kingdom Viridiplantae; phylum Streptophyta; class Magnoliopsida; order Buxales; family Buxaceae; genus Buxus; species Buxus sempervirens. The sequence continues at coordinate 16,726,097 of OX387190.1, read as the reverse complement.
TTGTTTCTACAAACATGCATAGGGGAGGTTCGTTTTGCTGAACCATCTTTATTTCTTGCTATATTTTTATAATAGCATGTTTTAATTTTCAGCATGATCTCCATGATGATTTTTTGGTGTATAACATGATCATATATTTGCATGATTAGATGATTTTTTATGAGCATGATTTAGGTGCTATAGGGACTGCTTTGTGTATTTGTTTACTTTATATATGCTTTCCTATTATGCCTTGGTTTGTGTATGCATGGCTGTGAAAAGAGTGGCAAGGGTTTGGGACGTTGTGAATGCACCCAATTTTTACAATGCACAGTGCACATTTTATTTTTTTACACAGCCTACCTATAACCTATAGGAAGTTGAACCTGAATGTGTGTAGCTTGGCGCATCGAGGTCGATACTTCGGAAAGCGAAAGTGAAAACATTCACCTTAGAACTTTGGGCTAATGATGTGATGATAACGTGGATCTGTGATTCTGGTCATCACTAGGCTTGAGTGCTAAGTTGCCATTAAGCCAAAACCCAAAACCCCTACGCTTGAAGGTGGAGTTACACGTTTTTGGCTAAAGTACACAATTACGTGGGGATATGGGTTTGTAAATTGTGGGAAGGCTGTTTGCATGGCTTACAAACCAGGGTATAATGTGGATGCCATATTGAAGGTAAACAAGGTAACAAGGTAATCCTATTGTTTTACATTATTTTCATGTCATAGGGGTGTCATGGTGCCCATTGGTTCGGGATAAAATTGGTCCCAAAATAGGCATGTTTTCTAAAATTGGTGCAGCCCATAGGAAGAGTTTCTAACTCTGTTTAGAATCAATCCTACCCAAGGTTCATGCAAGAGTCAACAAAAAGGGTACCAAATTCTTAAAAATGGTGTCAATTGGGAGGGTACATGTACCCTCCTAAACATGTGTTTTAGCAAAAAGGTCAAAGTCCACTTTGGGACAGCTTAGAAGCCCTGCACTGGGTGAACCGTATGTTTGGATGAGCAATTAAAGTGATCAAACCATGTAAAAACTGGGAAAACCTAAAAGAGTTCCGTAAAACCGCATTTAGTACACGGCCTGGGCTCGCCCGTATTGGTTATACGGGCTGGGCTCGCCCGTGTTTTCCATACGATCACGGCTTACTCATAATTTGAATACGGGCAGGGCTGGACCGTACTGTGTATGCGGTCTTAACGAAAAATTCAATTTTAATCAGTTTTTCCCACTAAATCGTGTTCCTTTAACCTTTAAATAATGATAAAGGGAAATTAGTTTGAATAAAATGCTTCAAAAAAAAAACAAAATAAATAAATAAATAATGTGAGAGAAAATCCTTTGGGCCTCTGAAAACCTTTGAATTTCAGACTTTTTCTCAAAACTCCTTGGGCCTCTGAAAGCCTTTGAATTTCAGACTTTTTCTCAAAACTCCTTGGGCCTCTGAAAGCCTTTGAATTTCACACTTTTCCTCAAAAATCCCTGGGCCTCTGAAAGCCTTTGAATTTCAGACTTTTCCTCAAAACTCCCTGGGTCTCTGAAAGCCTTTGAATTTCAGATCTTTTCCTTTGGGCCTCTGAAAGCCTTTGAATTTCAAAAAATCCTTGGGCCTCTGAAAGCCTTTGAATTTCAGACTTTTTCTCAAAAAATCCCTAGGCCTCTGAAAGCCTTCGAATTTCAGACTTTTTCAAAAAAATCTTTGGGCCGTCTAAAAGCCTCTGAATTTTAGACACAACCTTTTGGGCCATCTAAAAGCCTCTGAATTTTAGACAAATCATTTCTTTGGGCCGTCTATAAGCCTCTGAATTATAGACACATATCCTCTGGGCCTCTAAAAGCCTTTGAATTTCAGACTTTTTCAAAAAAATCTTGGGCCGTCTATAAGCCTCTGAATTATAGACACATATCCTTTGGGCCATCTAAAAGCCTCTGAATTTTAGACAATCATTTTTTTGGGCCGTCTATAAGCCACTGAATTATAGACACATATCCTTTGGGCCGTCTAAAAGCCTCTGAATTTTAGACAATCATTTCTTTGGGCCGTCTAAAAGCCTCTGAATTTTAGACAAATCATTTTTTTTGGGCCGTCTAAAAGCCTCTGAATTTTAGACAATCATTTCTTTGGGCCGTCTAAAAGCCTCTGAATTTTAGACAAATCATTTTTTTTGGGCCTTCTAAAAGCCTCTGAATTTTACACAATCATTTCTTTGGGCCGTCTAAAAGCCTCTGAATTTTAGACAATCATTTCTTTGGGCCGTCTAAAAGCCTCTGGATTTTAGACAAATCATTTCTTTGGGCCGTCTATAAGCCTCTGAATTATAGACACATATCCTTTGGGCCTCTGAAAGCCTTTGAATTTCAGACTTTTTTCAAAAATATCATTGGGCCTCTGAAAGCCTTTGAATTTCAGACTTTTTCCAAAAATTTCTTTGGGCCTCTGAAAGCCTTTGAATTTCAGATCCTTTTCTTTTTGTGGGACCTGTTGGAAGCCCTAGAATATTCCAACAATTCAATTCAAAAAAAAAAAAAAAAAGAGAAGCAAATAAAGAAAAAAATCCAAACTCGTGTTCACCCAGCTTGCACATAGGCATTCCTAGGCATGTGAATGAGATTAATTGGGCACTGATTTTTTTTCTTTATTTTTTACCAGGTATTAATACACTTGCAATCATAGCTCTTGTAACCAGATCAAGAACTCGCGCCATGAATCCCATTGAGGCTGAAGTTGATGCTCCTCTTCCAGATATAGCCCTGCTTCAGGAGCAGGTGGCAGGACTAGCCCGAATGCTAGAGAACATACTGTCGGTGCAGGCCCAACAAGTGCGAGCTCAAAATCAAGCATCCACTTCCAACCCAGCACCTCCACCCCAGATCAATATTCCACCTCCGGTTCAACCTATTCCTGAACCCATCTATGAACCCACCCCTGAACCTATACTAATTAGGGATGAGACAGGGGAGTCAGACAAAGCTAAAGAAAGGATGAGGGATGAGATAGAAAAAAAGTTCATGCATAGGCTGGAGATGATTCAAGATGAACTGAGGGAGGTGAAAGGGGTGAATAACTTTGGAGGCACCAATTTTGAAGATTTGTGTCTATACCCCAATGTATGCTTACCGGCCAAATTCAAGTGTCCGGATTTCGATAAATATGATGGCATTAGCTGCCCAATGAGCCATTTGAAGTTATACTGCGGGGCTTTATGTCAGTTTGGCCGAGATGACGGCATACTAATTCAGCTCTTCCAGAGGAGTTTAACTGGAACTGCTTTGAGGTGGTTTGCCACCTTAGACCATGGAAGGATCAGAAGATGGAAAGACTTAGCAGATTCCTTTTTGGCACAATATAGGTTCAACTCTGAGATTATACCAGATAGGTATGACATGATGAGGATGGCGAAGAAAAATGATGAGACCATAAGGCAATATGCTAAAAGGTGGAGGGAGTTGGCTGCACAAGTCAAGCCACCTATGCTGGAGCCAGAAATGATCTCCACTTTCATCAGCACACTAGGGCAACCGTTTTACAGTCACTTGGTGGGTCAAACTACCACCAACTTTGCTGCCCTAGTGCAAGTGGCAGACAGAATTGAAGATGGGATCAAGTCTAGGAAAATAGCTGATTACTCTGCAGTGTTGAACCAGGAAGCTTCCACCACTCTCTCTACACAGAAAAAGGAGAATGGTAATGAAAGAATAAAGAATGAAGAAAAGAGAGAAGCAGAAGTGAATATGGTACAACTTCCCAGGGAACCCTTTCAAATCAATGCCCATCCACCTCCTATCAAGCCAACCCATCAATTTCCTTTGCTGCCTATTCAAATTAATGTCCCTTCTGCCCAGCCTGTGAAGGAGGAAACAGAAGCAAGGAAGATAAGGGAATTTTCCAAACTGCCTATGAGACAATTTGAACTTTTGCCTACCTTATTTCAGAAGGGTTATGTGGCTTTGAAGTTGCCAAATCCTCATGCAAGTAAGGGGAAGGGTTATGATTCATCTGCAATCTGTGATTGTCATATGAGCACTCCAGGGCATACCACAGATCGTTGCTTGGCCCTAAAGCATGCAATTTAGGATTTACTGGATAATAACTCCTTATCATTCAATTCAGTTACACCCATCCCACCTACCGATAACAATGGGGCAGGCAACTCAAATGCAATAGGGGCAATTTTCTCTGGAGAAAGAAGATTTGACCCTTCTCAGCTTACCACTCCTATTGGTCCAACAGTCAGGGTTTATCTTTAAAGAAATGCTCCTGGTTATGAGCAGGAAGGCTTGCCTTACTCAGCAAGAGAAAGAAATTATCTGAAAAAGGGAGAAAAGTCGATTTTTGCCTTTGAGAACAGGGGTAGTTTTCGAACTCCCACGTTCTTTGAAAAGAAACCCCTATAAAAAGAATGCACATTTCCTGAGGATCCTAAGGAGCCTTGTTCTCAGGAAGTGATTTCAATAAAGGCTCTTCAAAAAAAAAATGATTTTCCCTTTAACATTTTTCTAGAAAAAAGAAAAATTTTTTTTCTACAAGGTCCCTTTTACTCATGAGTTATATCTCCCATTGAATTTCATTGAGTTGAATATGACTTTGACATTGGGCTCAATTTTGAGACCAAAATTGAAGAAAAAGACATTTTATATGAAAATTCAAATCTTTTTAAGTGTCATGAGAAAAATATTTTCAAAATTATGAAATGACCAATTTTATGGCCTTTGGAACCAAAGATGACCCACAGTCTTCAACAGAAAAGATAGAAGAAGATTTGAAGTTCCTTCATTAAAATACAGAAAGGATCGCACCACTTGCTGATTTGTTCAAAGGGAAGTTGAGAATATTGTTTGAAAAAATTTTGGGGCTTTGCACTTGAAAATATGGGAGAAGATTTGACATTTTCGTTGGAAATAGAATTGGGCATCATCCAAATTCAAAAGATTTATCAAAAGGTGAAGAACTTGTTCATAACAGAGGTTCTATTTGAAGATGCTTTTATCTTGATAGAAGGTGATTAAGAAAAAAAAAAGAAGAAAAAATCCTGAGCCAGTCATGTAGTGCAACTCTACCAAGTCTAAAATTCAAATTTTTCTTAAAATGATAAGAGGCCTTTCTTTCTTATATCCCCAAAAATTTTGAAATCCCTAGTTAGACCCTTTGAACTTGATACATTTTTTCAAGTAACCTAAACTGAGAATTGTAACCCCACACTGGGGCAAATTTATTAAGGCATAAAAAAAAGGGAATGAAGGGACAATTATTGAAGTTCAAAAGGGATTTTGAATATGTTTTCAGAAAATGGGGCAAAGAAATGAAGAAAAAAAGAAAAAAAAAGTAAAAAAAGGAAGAAAAAAAGATAATCAAATGCTATTTAGAGAATGTCTTCAAAATTGTGAAGAAAAGAATGGAAAAAAGAAGTTCAATAATGGAGAATAAGTTTCAAATGAAGAAATCAAATTGAGGGAAGAACTTCATTATTGGGGGCAATTTTGTATTCATTCCAAGGGAAGAAATGCCTTAAAAATTACAATTTCAGTTAACGCATTTGATCATAGGGTATTTGAGCCTTTTATTCCTTTTCTTTCTAAACAAACACCAAGCCTTCATTTCGTCCCATTCATAAGTCCTCTTTGATTAAGATATTTTGAATTAAGGCAGTTTTGACTACATGGTTGTTGGTGACGAAAGATAAAAAAAAAAGAGAAAGAAAAAGAAAAAAAAGAAAGAAAAAGAAAAAGGAAAAAATGGAGAAAATGTAGTGAAAACCCGAAAGGGTGCTACATGGCAAATAATCAGCTATCTACAAGAAGGAAATCATCAGAGAGGAAAGTCCAGAATTGGTATAGATCCAGGTGAAGTCCTCATGTTGGTGGTTATTTTGAGATACAGTCACTCTTCAAGTGATTGAGGAAAATTCTCTTTTCAAGACTGAAGCAACATAATCAGAACTATGATATGAATCATCTATGAACAAGTTGATGGCCATCAAAATTGCCATTAGGAAATTATTGCTGAAGTTGAAGTCATAAATTCTCATATCATGGATACAATGGAGAAACAATTGTTCTTCAATTGGATGAAGGAAAATGTCTTTCTAGACTGGGGCAAAATAGTCAGATTAAAAGAGTTGTCATATTTGGAGCATCAATTGACAAGCCGATGGTCATGGGAATGATTCTAAAGGTTCCGAAGGCTTATTTTGGTCTTTCTTCATTTTTTGAAATAATCTTCTCATTATTCAACTTGATTTTAATTCTTTTGGACTATATGCTAATAAGTGATTGGATCAATTTTCAAAAAAAAATCAAAACACAAAAAAAGGCAAAAACCATATTTTTGGCCTATGATGAAAATCTATATCTTTTCATAAAACATTGGTTTTGCAAGCATTAGAGAATTCTGAGGCCACTAGTATAAAACCTATTTTCTTATTTTTGCATTTGTATTCTTTTATTAGGGTTTCTTTTTGGCAAAGGTTAAAAAAAAAAAAAGAGAGAAAAAAAGAGAAAAAGAAAAAAAGAAAAAAAAAGAAAAAAAGAAAAAAAAGAGAAAAAGGAAAAAATAGAATCATCTCTACTGAGGGGCAAATACTTCTTCAAACAATCAAAACCGGGGCATGCTCAGTGTCTTTCCTTCTGGGTTTTCATTGGAATGAATTCCAACATCTGGAAGAAGCAATCAAGCTTTAGTCTTCGAATTTGAAAGAAAAAAAAGGCTTCTAAGCAATGGCATGTTTTCTTCATTAAACAAGGGTTCCCAATTCTTCAATCATGAAGAAGGATTTTACTGGGGCAGCAAGAAGGCATGAAAGACAGATCATGGGTTGTAAAGGCATGAGGTTATATCAACAGATCATGATCCATCAATCAAGATGAGGGCATTCACTTGGACAATTGAAAAGCATGAAGACAGGTTATGGGCAGTAAGGGCACATACATCGTTATTGAGAGAGCAAGAAGATGAAGAAGCAAAAGCAAGTTGTAGAATATTCTAGCACAGGTTCGGGCATCAAATGGCACCCAGGTATATCAAATAAGAAAATCAATCAGGAAAATTCAAAAGGTGAAAAACATCAAAATCAATTGAGTTTGCAGTGGTCAATTTTAAATCCACAATCTTTTCAAAATTTGCTTGTCTCAGATTTCTTTTCATAGCCACGAGAGCTCCAAGAAATCTGAGATAAGGAAGAGACGCCACTCCATCAGACTTCAAGCAGGGGTTTCATTGGCTATCTTCGAATCCATGTTTTTATCATTTCTTTGTTTGACCAAAGCAAGTTGAATTAATGAGATGTCTTTCAAATGTGCAATTTTGAGTTGTATCTATTCTTTACTGTTCATTGTGCTACAACTGCAGGCCACCAAGAAAAATTGTCCTTTTCATCATTTTCTCCACACTTTTCAGGAGATTAATGTTTATATTAGTTATAAGTTGCAAGGATTGCCACCTTACCCACTTTTGTTTAAAAATTTTGTCTCAAATCTCACTTCATAACCACGAGTGCTCAGTGAGAGGAGAGAGGAGGATTTGCCCCTTAAGCTGAGAGACTTTTAGCAAATCTTCCACAATGAATTCTTTTTACCAAAATCATCCACTTAATCCTTGTAAAATGCAATTAGTTAGACAAAGATCTCAAAAAGTGCAATTGGTAGGTCTTTTTGCTCTCTGCTTGTAATTAGTTCCAATTACCAGCAAAGAGGGGGCAGCTGTAGACACCCCAAATTGCACTACAAAATGAGAAAATAATGAAAACATTAATTGGGATTTGAAACAGGTCAAAAAAGTATAAAATCTGGCCAAACTGGTCATAACCGTATTTTGTTTACGGTCTAGTCATACCTGCAGTTGATATACGGTCACGGCGTGCCCGTATTAATAATACGGGCAGGGCGCGACCGTAATATATATACGGGCACAGGGGTCTTTGTGCGAATTTTACCTTTTTGATTTTTGAGCCTTATCTGCACCCAAATATCTCTCTTGGATAAGCGAATTATCTTATTTATCTGTTTGAATTATCTCATTTATCCTTGTTGATAAAGGATTGGCATTATCTTGTGTTTAACTCAAACTGAAACTCTATCATGCCAAACCTTGGACCAACTATACCCCTGGGTTTGCCTATAAATAGAGGGCCTTTCCTCAAGCAAAAGGCCACGAAAATTTGAAGTCTAAGAAGCTCTAAGAAAAGAGAGGAACCCCTGCTGCGCTGCTTGCTCAATCGAAGTAAATCCCGTTTCCCTTTTATTTTCTGTCTTCAATTCTAGAAGTAATAGGATCTTCTCTATTGCTTTAGAATAAGGCCATCTTTTGTACTTGTATTCCTAAACCTGCGTCTAAGTACCTCAAGAGTCTCTCTAGCCGTAAAACGTGAAGAGAGAGCTAGGGGAAAAGAGAACAGGTGGATCCCTAGAATAGAACCCCATATCTGTTTTTCTCTTTTTTATAGAATAAGGCCTTTGATTGTGTTTGTATACCCAAACCTATCTCCAAGTACCTCAAGAATCCGTTTTAGCCGTAAAACGTGAAGAGAGAGCTAGGGGAAAAGAGAACAGGTGGATCCGTAGGGTAGACCCCCATGTGCTCAAATCTGTGAGATATGGCTGCTTCGAATATCCTGATCATGTTTTAATGGTTTTTATGATGAATCTGAATGAATCACATGAATACATGATGTTTATAGCATGAGATCCCCACTTTTTTTATAAAATTTGGATTTTCCATATATTTGCACCTACAGCACTGTTTTCGTGATTTTTGTGGTTTTAGGCTAAGATCTTGGATTTATCATGATCAATATGATAGATCTGGATCCAGAAGCCTGAAAGTAAATTCTAGGGTTTCATGAAGTTGTTTTTAAATTGTTTTTCATTATTGAGAGAAGACCATGCGGTCTAAATTCTCCCCTTTTGATGTTCTTCATCAATGTGGGTATTTTTGGTTTTTATTTCTTGATTTAATGTGAAATTTGGGCTATATCTATGACCTGGACTATTCAAGTTCAATTTTGAAATATTTTATAAAAATCATATTTTTCTAGATTTCTAGAATTTAGCTTGAAGCCAGATTTTTGGATTTTTCACTTTAAATTGATTTTATTTGATTTTATCTCAATTTTATTTTAATCATGAAACCCTAGGAATGGTATGATCATATTTGAAAGTTCTGGATCAATCAGACTATTCGTATGAAAAAACCATATATTTTGTCTTTTTGTGATTTTTCCTGAATTTTATAGCAAGCCTTTTTTCTTTGAAAAACATGAACAATACCTGGCAACCACCTTGTGTGGATGAATAGGGGTGCCTAACACCTTCCACTGTTCATAACCTAATCCCCTTACCTATCTCTGGTTGTTTTTTTTAGGAGGGTTATTTTTACCCTAAATTTGCCTTTTGTGCTTATTTAATATTTTGGTGTCCATTCACACCTAAATTGAATGGTGGCGACTCTTTGTTTTATTTAATCCCGTGTGATGATAGAGGAAGTCATTGGAATTTTGATTTTTTCCCGTGTCTCACAGTTGTGATGTGTTGATTAATTTAAAGAGATGATTTTTACACATGCACACATCGCACTCGTTTTATCGAAATAGGTTTGTGTTTTGGATCTATCGTATTCATTATGATAGATCTGAAATGAACGGCCCCAAACATTTCTTGTACATTTATGAATGGTTTTCAAATGAATACAAGCAAGTTTTTTTCTTGGATATAAAAGACCCCTCAGTCTAATCTCTCTGTTTTGGGCATTTTTGCTCAATTTTGGGGGTTTTGGTATATTCTCACCAATCAAAGAGAATGGTGAGCCAAATTCGTGCCCTATTTCCTTCTAGAGGTTTTTCAATACTTTTTCAAATGATTTTGGTTTGGATTGCACGGATTACACACACTTGATCACTGTTTTGGGTTGATTTTACTTAAAAATGTCAAAACTGGACAGAATCTGTACCCTAACTTCAGACACTCATAACTTCATCCTCCGAATGAGTTTTGGAGTGATTCCAAAGACATGTGAATGGTGAGACTGTCTAGTTCTTGTCTGTAAAATTTCAGCCATTTTGATGCAGTAGATTTTTGACACCATTCGATCAAAATCGACATGTCAGTTCAGGCCAAATTGTTGAACCTGTCACTTTGAATGAGCACCATCTGCTCGTTTTAAGTCCGATTTAAGTGATTTTAAGTTATGTGTTTTCCTTTATCAGTATACTTTCAAATCCAATTGGTTTCAAAAATTTTTGCTTTCATTTGTGTCTTGTGTGTCTAATTTACTCAGAACTGCTCAAAAGCAGAATTTTGGGCTGATCTGTGATCCTCTGGGCATGTTTGGAGGAACACACAAGTCACATCCGAATAAAGTTTTGTGTGAGGCTTAGTTCTTTCAAAAAATAGAACCACATACTTCATTCTTGCAAATTTTCAAAGATTTATATGGAGCCAATCTTCACAAATAGGTTTTCAAAGTTGCTCACTTGCCACTTTTATGAACTCATAACAGTGAATTTCAAACAAGCATAACTCTTAGTATTTTAATCGGATCTACTTGAAAATTTTCCTGAGTCTTTTATTTATCATAATCTTTCAAATAGATTTGGTTTGATTCAATTTAAATTTGATTTGAACTATTTATAGTCAAATGGCTCCATCTTTTACCAAATTTTTTGGATTTGCCTTAACTTGCTTATATTTGATTTGAAATTATTGGTGATGTCCTAGAAGTGATACTTCCATAAAAGAGGATCTGGAATTCATTGGAATTCTCATGTGGAGGGATCATACATGTCTTTGATTCTTTTCAAGCCTTTTTGATTATTTTAATTTGCAAGCTTTCTTTGTTTTGAGCATGAACAATACTTGGCAACCATCTTGTGTGGGTGAATGAGGGTGCTTAACACCTTCCCTCGTTCATAATCTAATCCCCTTACCCAACTCTGGATTTTATTTTTAAGTAGAGTTATTTTTACTCTAGTTTTGCCTTTGTGCTTATTTGAAGATTTTGGTGTCCATTCACACCTAAAAAGAATGGTGGCGACTCTTCCCTTTTTTCGAATCCCGTGTGATGACCGAAAAGTCATGAGATTGATTTTTTCCATGTCTTACAACTGGCGACTCTGTTGGGGACTTGTGGATTTAAGCCATGTGTAAGCACCTCATTTTTGCGCTCCCGAAAGAGCCGAAAATGCAAACCCTGAATAGAAAGTCAAACCCTAAGGGGTTGAAATTTGACCTTTTGATCAAGTGATAATTGGCCGCCTTGATCTATCTCAGTGGATAGGGAATCCCGACACGAGTCCAACGCAACTGAGTTTGCAGGAATCGGAGTCTGGATGAGGGTTCTGTGGGCCGGTCAAACTTGAGGGAGAGCCGAAAGTTGACTTTTCCTCGAAACCCGTGCCAAGTGTTTAGCCCTATGTCATTAAATAGAGGGCTCCGATACGATTTCAACGCAATTGAGTTTGCTCAAATCGGAGTTCGGATGAAGGAGATATGAGCTGTCGAAGTTTCCGAGCAACAAGACCAGGAACTGCACACGTGGCAGCCAACGCAGCAAAATATCTCAGGGACTAAATCTTAAATATAAAAATTTCGTACGGGCAATCCGTAGATATCAAAAAGTGTCAAATCGGTCGAATCGGTCAAGTCGAAGGGCAAATCCGTAATTTCTCGATTTTTATCCGGTCAAATATACCGGATACACTAGCTACCCTTCATGACCGGACTTGAAGACCGGATACAAGAAGATTTTCGCGCGAGATCCACGCCGATCGCCCGACAAATTCGCGGCGGCATTTAATTTTCAAATGATTATGTTTTGTATCCGTACTTGGAGACCTGATACAAAGGAGCCCTAGTGTATCCGGCCATGAAGGCCGGATAAGGGAAGGTCTTAGTGTATCCGGCCTGAGTTGCCGGATACATTAAGTTTTCTATAAATAGCAAACAGCAGCCTGATTTCCGGGGTTGGCCTCATTTTTGCTGTTTCCACCCTTTCTCCCTCAGACCACCTGCTCCGAAAATCTTTCCCTTTGGCCTCCTTTGACTCCCCAAACCCTCCAAACATTATCCCAAGGCTCTCCTCCCCCCTCTTCCCTTCTTCTTCATCATCTTCACCCCACCAAGAAAGAGAGCACTTGCTGTTTGGGCTTGAAGGAGGAGCTCCAGCACCTAGTTTGCTTCCAAGGGAACCTCCACACCACTCAAGGGTTCCTAAAAACCCCAAGGTAAGGCTCCATATCTCCATTTGCTTCACATATATAAAAATGAGTATCTTTTAAGCATGTTGCCATATTTCCTGTCCAAGCATGTTTTCCATGGCTTGTTTTGGTTATTTTGTTAGTGTGGGGGGAGCATGTTCCCCTCTTATGATCTTCTAATGTATCCCCATTTTAATCCCCCTTCTCATCCTTTCTTTGCTTTTTTTTGTGGTTTTGATGGTTATTTAGTATGCATGCTATTTTGGTTCATTACCATGAAACATGCATAAATAGTATGATAAGTCTTCGCGTGCTCGAAGGGCCATGAGCCCTCCTCCTGTTTTTAGTATTAGTTTGATGACTTGAGGGTACATGCATGCTCCCCTACCCTATGATTCCCTACTATAAAACCCCCAAGTGAGACCGAGAGAAGAGGTGATTCCTCATCTCCCGAACCACTGTGGGCTCACACAGGAGCCCACACGACCTCTGGAACATCCCAAGAGGCTTAAAAATCCAACCCCAGTGCCAAAATCCCAAAAAAAGGCTTCTGTGTGTTGATCCGGCAACTCAGGCCGGATCAACATAAGCCTGTGTGTAGCCGGCAATAGATGCCGGATACACAGAGACCCATGTGTAACCGGCATCTCAGGCCGGCTACACTGCCAGAATGTTGTTTTTACCATTTTTGTGATTTTGTGCAATATTTTGAATTGTTTGATCAAATCCGGGCGAACCAGTAGGGTTTCCGGATGACCCGGGAACCCAAAATGGGCCATGGACCGACCCGGTCCAAATTGATTCCGGTGGGCCTTCCAACGGGGCCCACCAAGCCCAACCAACCCACTTGTGCCTAAATAAGATAAATGAGAGATTTGAGTGGGCCAGACCATTTGAGGCCCACCCAAGCCCTATTTGGGCCATGCATGCTTAAAGTAGATTGTGCTTTGGCCGAGACCACGGGCAGGGCCTGTCGGGCCCACTAAGCCCATTAAACCAAGGTTAGGGTGTCAAAACCCTAATTCAAGAAGTCTTGGGCTTTCAGGCCCAAGCCCAGGTAAAGGGCCCCAAGCCCAATGCTTGGCCCGTTTTGGCAAAGGTTAATCAAAGATAACTCAAACCACTTGGCAACAATTATGTGGCCCACTCAAGGGCCCATAAACAGTCCCAGCTCACTTATGTATAAAACTCACTTAAATAAATCAAACTGGAATTTAAATAAAATCAATTTACTCAAACCAAAGCCCAAAGGGCCTCTCAGGTTTAGACTGAGGCCCACCAAGGGACATGTGGGCTCAACCAAGCCCACCAAGGAATCCGCGGGCCTTCCAACGGGGCCCGCCCAATCAGACTCACACCACTTTAAGCTAAGAAAGATAAAACCAAGTAAAGGGACCCACACCACTTTGGCGGTCCCGCCAGACTTAATCAAAACTCATGCTGGGATAGGAATCGGGTGAGTGAGAGACCAGAATTGACTCAAACCAGGGAAACTTATGGGACCCGTCACTTGACGGGGTGGACTGGGGTGTCTACGGACTTCCCCAGACCGCAACCGAGAACATACCTAGAATCTCAAGCCGCAGACCAAACCTTAGTAGAAGAACTTAGGCACCCAGATGTCTGCCTGCACCCCATCAGGCAGTGGCGACTCCAAACAAATCCCGAGCCACGCATCGTTCCGCGTGCGCCTCGTCGTGCGACCGAAATCGGGTGCGCACACCATGATCGGTGTATTTGTTCATGCTTTTTCTTTATTTTGGAATGCTTGCTGTTTTGTGTATTTTATTTGAGCATGTTGATGTATTTTAGAACTGATTTGTATGATTAGAAGTTCATAAGGATAAGGGCATGAATGTGTTGCTGGTTATGTCTAGAATCATGTTTAGGGCCTTTATCTTGTCACACATGCTTACTTGTTGTATTTTTTATGATAACATGCTTGGCTTTGGGCATTTAATGTTATGTCTTGAGGATGAAAATGATAAGCATGAATTCAAGGAATTTAGAAGGTATTTTTGGGGGTTTTCAAGCATTGTTTTCCCTAATTAAATGCTTCTTGTATAATATGTTTAGTTGCTGTATTTTTAGGCTTTGATTTGGGGTATGAATAATGCATTTAGAGCATCAAAATGAAGACCATGAAACCTAGGAATTCAGTAGGTATTTTGGGGGTTTTCAAGCATGTTTTCCTTAGTTAAATGCTTCTTGTACAATATTTTTAGTGGCTGTATTTTTAAGCCTTGATTTGGGGTATGAATGATGCACTTTGAGCATGAAAATGAAGAGCATGAAATCTGGGAATTTAGTGGATGTTTTGAATTTTTCAAGTATGCTTTTCATGATTAATTGTTGCTTGTACAATGTGGTAACATGCTTGGGTATTACTTTTGTGTATATGATAGTCATGAGCATGTTTAGGTGTTTTACTATCTTGCTTGCTTGTGTTTTTACTTTCAATATAATGTCATATTGCTTTGGTTTGAAATTGTATGCATGGCTGTGAAAAAGAGTGGCAAGGGGCTGGGACGTTGTGAATGTACCTTAAATTTCAAATTCACTTGAGCACTTTAAACTTTTTGAACAGCCTAGCCATTACCTATAGGAAGTTGAACCTGAATGTGTGTAGCTTGGCGCAACGAGGTCGATACTTCGGAAAGCGAAAATGAAAACATTTACCTTAGAATTTGAGTCAATGATGTGATGACAATGGGATCTGTGATTCGATTTCGGGCATCACTAGACTTGAGATCTAAGTTACCAATTAAGCTAAAACCCAAAAACACTTGAAGGTGGAAAAACACTTTTTCAGCTAAAGTAAACAATTATGTTTGGGGATTTGGGTGTAATTGAGGGAATGTCGTTTGCATGTTTCACCAGCCAATGTATAATATGAATACCATATTGAAGGTAACATAAGGTGGCAAGGTAAAATCATTTTTTTAATTATCTTCATGTCATGTAAATTAAAAGTCATGGTATCCATGTGCTTGAGATGAAATTTTTCCCAAAATTGTTTGTAGCCTAAGGTTGGTGTAACCTATAGGAAGAGTCTTTAACTCTACTTAGAAGTTGTCCTACCCAAAGTCCATGTAGGAGGCAACCAAAAGAACAAAGTTCATGAGTATGGTGTCCAATGTTTGAGGGAGCATGTACCCTCATGAATATTCATGCATTTTTGCAAGTATGATGTCAAAGTCCAATTGGAGACTGTGTTTAGAGGCCAAGTCAAGGTGAACATTAAGTGGGAATAAAGATAACATAATCTAGTGAAAAAATCAGTCAAAAAGGGCTAATTCGGCATTTACCGACAACTCAGGTCGATTAACCAATGTGGATTGCTTATCCAACATTTATCATCGGTAAAAATGCTTTATGTGTGTATCCGATTATTTATATCGGATACAATAAAACATATCCTTAGCCGACTTGATATATCGGATACAGTCCGGAAATGCATAAATTTATTTTTTATCCCAATCTTTTGAGAATAAAAGGCCTAAAACACTGTAAATAATCTATGAGCACCTCAATGGGAGTATGGAAAAATAATTTAAGTGTCTAAATGATCCATCAAAGGATTTAACTTAATATTGGAACTCAAATCTATCCTTTCCCTCAAGATACACTAAAGGGGGGGCCAAGGTGTCATATTTTTTTATACCAATTCACCTCAAACAAGTTTTAATCAAACTTTTGAACTTGAAAACAGAAGAAATTTTGCAAATCAAATCAAACCTTTGTGGGACATTTGGAAGCCCTAAAATATTCCAAAAAACCTTTGGTTGGTCTTTTTCCTACCAATCAATTCAAATTTCTGTAGGACACTTGGAAGCCCTAAAATATTCCAAAAAACCTTTGGTTGGTCTTTTTTGTACCAATCAATTCAAATTTCTGTGGGACACTTGGAAGCCCTAAAATATTCCAAAAAACCTTTGGTTGGTCTTTTTTCGTACCAATCAATTCAAATTTCTGTGGGACACTTGGAAGCCCTAAAATATTCCAAAAAAAACCTTTGGTTGGTCTTTTTCGTACCAATCAATTCAAACTTTTGTGGGACCTTTGAAAGCCCTAAAATATTCCAACAACTCTCTGGATGGTCTTTTTCGTACCAACCAATTCACAGGCCTCTAGAAGCCTAAGTAATTCTAGAAACCTTTGCTTGGGCTATCTAAAAGCCTCTGAATTTTAGACAAATCAGTTTTTTGGGCCGTCTAAAAGCCTCTTAATTTTAGACACAACCTTTTTGGGCCATCTAAAAGCCTCTTAATTTTAAACAAATCATTTCTTTGGGCCATCTATAAGCCTTTAAATTATAAACACATATCCTTTGGGCCGTCTAAAAGCCTCTGAATTTTAGACAAATCATTTCTTCAGGCCATCTTTAAGCCTCTAAATTATAGACACATATCCTTCGGGCTGTCTCAAAGCCTCTGAATTTTAGACACAACCTTTTTGGGCCATTTGAAAGCCTCTGGATTTCAAACATCAATATCTTTGGGCTGTCTATAAGCCTCTAAATTATAGACACATATCCTTGGGCCATTTGAAAGCCTCTGAATTTCAAACATCAATCTCTTTGGACCGTCTATAAGCCTCTGAATTATAGACACATATCTTTGGGCCGTTTGAAAGCCTCTGAATTTCAAACATCAATCTCTTTGGACCGTTTATAAGCCTCTGAATTATAGACACATATCTTTGGGCCATTTGAAAGCCTCTGAATTTCAAACATCAATATCTTTGGGCCATTTGAAAGCCTTTGAATTTCAAACATCATATCCTTTGGGCCGTCTGAAAGCCTCTAAATTTCATACATTTCTCATTCTTTGGGACCTTTTGGAAGCCTTTAAATTCCAAACATTCTTTTGGATGGTCATGTGTACCAACCACTTTTCTACACGAGGTCAATTTCAACCAAAACAAAGAAAAGAAAAAATATAAAAAAAATAAGAAAAGCAAAAACAAAACAGAAAATTGTAATTCAAACTCATGTTCACCCAAGCATGCATACATACATCAATAAATTGTGTGAGTTTGAGTGGATTGTGTTTCTTTTTTTCTTCTTTTACCAGGTTTCTCTTTGTGGCAATCATTACTACGCACCGAAGTCCATACTTGCTAAGATCCAAAGCTGCCAGAATGAATCCGGAGAACCAATCCATTGTATCTGCTCAAGACTTTCATCAGCTTCAAGAACAGGTAGCCGGGATGTCTAAGCTGTTGGAAACATTGTTTTATAACCAGGTCCAAGCTCAAAACCAAGCTTCTTCATTTCAACAAGCACTACCGCGAGAACCTCAAATACCAATTCCACCGCAGCCACAACCTCAACCTGAATTTCACCAACCAATTCCTGAGCCTATACTGATCAGGGAGGAGGAAACTGAATTTGAAAAGGAAAAAGAAAAGGAAAAAATGAGGGAGGAGATGGAAAAGAAGTTCATGAATAAGCTGGAGAGAATACAAAACGAGTTGAAGGAAGTGAAAGGGTTGAATGCATTTGGAGGCACAAAATTTGAAGACCTGTGCCTATACCCCGATGTAAGTTTACCGGCCAAATTTAAATGCCCAGATTTTGATAAATATAATGGCACAAGCTGCCCAATGAGCCATTTGAAGTTATACTGCGGGGCTTTATGCTAGTTTGGCTGGGATGACGGCATACTGATTCAGCTCTTCTAGAGGAGCTTAACTAAGCTGCTTTGAGGTGGTTTGCCACCTTGGATCATGGAAGGATAAGAAGGTGGAAGGACTTGGCAAATGCCTTCTTGGCACAATACAGGTTCAACTCTAAGATTATACCAGATAGGTATGACATGATGAGGATGACGAAGAGAAATGATGAGACCATAAGGCAATATGCTAAGAGGTGGTAGGAGACTGCCTCCCAAGTCAGACCACCCATGGGAGAACCAGAAATGATTTCAACTTTCATCATGACATTGGGGCAGCCCTTCTACAATCACCTTGTGGGTCAGACCACCACCAATTTTGCTGCCCTAATGCAAGTGGCAAACAAAATTGAAGATGGGATCAGGTCTGGAAAAATAGCTAATTATTCTGCTGTGTTGAACCAGGAAGCTTCTACCACTTTCTCTACACAGAAAAAGTAGAATGGTAATGGAAGAAGAAAGAATGAAGAAAGAAGGGAAGCAGAAGTAAACATGGTGCAGTCACTTGGAAAACCGCTTCAAATCAATGTCCATCCACCTCCTATCAAGCCAACCCATCAAGTTCCTTTACTACCTATCCAAATTAATGTCCCCTCCAAATAGCTCGCCAAAGAGGAGAATGAAGTAAGGAAAAGAAGGGAATTCTCAAAATTGCCCATGAAGCCATCCGAATTACTCCTTACCTTACTTCAGAAGGGTTATGTGACTTTGAAGTTGCCAAATCCGCATGTAAGCAAGGGGAAGAATTATGATTCATTTGCAATCTGTGAGTATCATATGAGTACTTCAGGGCATAACACTGATCGTTGCTTGGCCCTAAAACATGCAATCCAAGCTTTGTTGGATAATAACTCATTATCATTCAACTCAGTCACACCCATCCCATCTACTAATAACAATGGGGCAAGTAGCTCAAATGCATTAGGGGCAATTTTGTCAGGAAAAAAAAGATTTGACCCTTCTCAACTTATTGCTCTGTTTGGTACCATAGTCCAGGTTTATTTTGAAAAAGAAGATGAATGAGGCCATGTGGAGAAGGAGAATCACACAGGGGCAGATTTTAATATCAAGGAAAGGAAGGAAGAGGAAGAAGAAAAGCTAAAATTGGAAGGAAATGAAATGATGGGTGAAAAGGCAAAAAGGTGGCAGACAGAAGCATCAAAGCAGTGTAAGCTACATGAACAAGCCGATGAAAATGAGACAAAGGTGAAAGAAGGATGCCAGGAAAAGAAGGAAGTGGCAATGAAAGAAGAGAATGAAGCCAAGGTTGAACCTCCCTTCATTGATTGGGAAACTATCCAAATTCCCGATAATGTGATGATACCTCATTTAAGAACAAAGGAGATCATCCCAAATCATGAAAAGAGAAACTTGCCTCACTCAGCAGGAGAAAGAAATTTTCTGAAAAAGAAAGAAAAGTCAGCTTTTGTCTTTGAGAACAGGGGCAATTTTCGAATTCCCACATTCTCTGAAAAAAAACCCCCATAAGGAGAATGCACGTTTCCTGAGGATCTTAAGGAGCCTTGTTCTCAGGAAGTGATTTTAATAAAGGCTCTTTCAAAAAAAAAAAAGAGTTTTCCTTTAAGATTTTCTGTAGAAAAAAAAAAGATTTTCCCCTTTAACATTTTTCTAAAAAAAAAAAAAAGGTTTCAACAAGGTCCTGTTTTACTTATAAGTCATCTCCTATTGAATTTCATTAAGTTGAATATGACTTCAACATTGGGCTCAATTTTGAGACCAAAATCGAAGAAAAAGACATGTTATATGAAAATTCAAATCTTTTTTAAGTGTCATGAGACGAATATTTTGCAAAATTATGAAATGACCAATTTTATGGCCTATGGAACCAAAGATGATCCACAGCCTTCAGCAGAAAAGATAGAAGAAGATTTGAAGTTTCTTCATTAAAATACAGAAAGGATCACACCACTTGCTGATTCGTTCAAAGGGAAGTTGATAATATTGTTTGAAGAAATTTTCGGGCTTTGTACTTGAAAATATGGGAGAAGATTTGACCTTTTCGTTGGAAATTGAATTGGGCATCATTTGATGGAAAGAATCCAAATCCATAAGATTGTTCAAAAGGTGAAGAACTTATTCATAACAGAAGTTCTATTTGAAGAGGCTTTCACGTTGATAGAAGGTGATTAAGGAAAAAAAAGAAGAAAGAAAAATCCTGAGCCAGTCATGTAGTGCAACTCTACCAAGTCTAAAAATTCAAACTTTTCTTAAAAGGATAAGAGGCCTTTATTTCTTATATCCCCAAAATTTTTGAAATCCCTAGTTAGACCCTTTGAGCTTGATAAATTTTTCCAAGTAACCTAAACTAAGAATTGTAACCCCACACTATGGCAAATTTATTAAGGCAAAAAAAAAAAAAAAAAAGAATGAAGGGACAAATTTTTTTTTTTAAAAAAAAAAAAAAGAAGAGGGGCATTATTGAAGTTCAAAAAGGGATTTTAAAGATTTTTTCAGATAAAGGGGGCAAAGAAAAGAAAAGAAAAAAAAGAAGAAAGAAGAAAAAGAGATCATCAAATGTTAGGGGATATTTGGAGAATGTCTTCAAAAGGGATAAATAACAATGGTGAAGGGAAGAATGAGAAAAGAAATTTAATACTGGGGAATAAGTTTCAAATGAAGAAATCAAAGTAAGGGAAGAACTTCATTACTGGGGGCAATTTTGTATTCATTCCAAAAAAAAAAAAATGCCTTAAGAATTGCAATTTCAATTAACCTATTTGATCAATATGGTATTTGAGCATTTTATTCCTTTTCTTTCTAAACAAACACCAAACCTTCGTTTCGTCCCATTCATAAGTCCTCTTTGATTAAGAAATTTTGAATTAAGGCAGTTTTGACTATATAGTTGTTGATGATGAAGGATCAAAAACAAAAAAGAAAAAAAAAAGAAAGAAAATGGAGAAAATGTAGTGAAAACCCAGAAGGGAGCCATGTGGCAAATAATCAGCTATCTACAAGAAGAAAATCATCAGAGAGGAAAGTCCAGAATTGGCATAGATCCAGGTGAAGTGCTCATGTTGGTGGTTATTTTGAGATACATCCACTCTTCAAGTGATTGAGGAAATTCTCTTTTCAAGACTGAAGCAACATAATCAGAACCATGGTATGAAGCATCTATGACCAAGTTGATAGCCATCAAAATTGCCATTAGGAAATTGTTGCTGAAGTTGAAAATGGTCATGGGAACGATTCTAAAGGTTCCGAAGGCTTATTTTGGTCTTTCGTCATTTTCTAAAATAATCTTCTCATTATTCAACTTGATTTTAATTCTTTTGCACTATATGCTAATAATTGATTGGATCATTTTTCAAAAACAAAAAAAGCACAAAAAAGCAAAAATATATATTTTTGGCCTATGATGAGCATCTATGTCTTTTCATATAAACATTGATTTTGCAAGCATTAGAGAATTCTGAGGCCACTAGTATAAAACCTATTTTTGTATTTGCATTCTTTTATTAGGGTCTCTTTTTGTAAAGGTTTAAAAAAAAAGAAAAAAAGAAGAAAAAAAATAAGAAAGAGAAAACGAAGAAAAAAAGGAAAAAAAGAAGAAAAAAGGAAAAAAGAGGATCATCTCTGCTGAGGGGCAAATACTTCTTCAAGCAATCCAAACCGGGGCATTCTCAACGTCTTTCCCTCTGGGTTTTCATTGAAATAAATTACAGCATCTGGAAGAAGCAGTCAAGCCTTAGTCTTCGGATTTGAAAGAAAAAAAGAACCTTCGAAGCAGTTGCATGTTTTCTCCTTTAAACAAGGGTTTCCAATTCTGAAGAAGGATTTTACTGGGGCAGTAAGAAGGCATGAAGGAGAGATCTTGGGTAGTAAGGGCATGAGATTAAATCAACGGATCATGATTCTCAAATCCATCAATCAATAAGGATTTTACTTGGGCAGTTGAAAAGCATAAAGGCAAATTATGGACAGCAACAGCACGTACATCATTATTGAGAGAGCAAGAAGATGAAGAAGCAAAAGCAAGTTGCAGAATATTCAAGCACAGGTTTGGGCATCAAATGGCACCCAGGTATGTCAAATAAAAAAAATCAATCAAGAAAATTCAATAAAATATTTCATTCTTTATTGTTGAACTGTAAAGTGAAAAACATCAAAAGCAATTGAGTTTGCAGAGGTCAATTTTAAATCCACATTCTTTTCAAAATTTTCTTGTCTCCGATTTCTTTTCATAAACACGAGAGCTCAAAGAAATCTGAGATAAGGAAGAGATGCCACCCCGTCAGACTTCAAACAGGGGTTTCATTGGCTATCTTCAAATCCATGTTTTTTTATCACTCATTTATTTGACCAAAGCAAGTTCAATTAATGAGATGTCTTTCAAATGTGCAATTTTGTGTAACATCCTGTCTGGTAGCTATGAAGGTGTAGAGCTCACATGGAAAGCTACAGGCATGGATGTGCATATGGTTGGGATCCCACAACGCTCGGGGATGCTATAAGTAGTCTTAAGACCCCCAAATTAGTAAGAGGCCTTTTAAGGAGCAACACGGGACTAAATCCCCTGGGGACACCAAAGTTAAGCGTGCTCGGGTGAGAGCACTCTTAGGATGGGTGACCCCCTTGGAAGTTTTCTCGTGATGTCCCTTAAGAACAAATCCGTGAGGGCCCTTTGGGCCCAGAGTGGACAATATCTTGCTGGTTATGGGTCTGGGGTGTTAATGATATGTAACATCCTGTCTGGTAGCTGTGAAGGTGTAGAGCTCACATGGAAAGCTACAGGCATGGATGTGCATATGGTTGGGATCCCACAACGCTCGGGGATGTTATAAGTAGTCTTAAGACCCCCAAATTAGTAAGAGGCCTTTTAAGGAACAACACGGGACTAAATCCCCTGGGGACCCCAAAGTTAAGCGTGCTCGGGTGAGAGCACTCTTAGGATGGGTGACCCCCTGGGAAGTTTTCTCGTGATGTCCCTTAAGAACAAATCCGTGAGGGCCCAAATCCGTGAGGGCCCTTTGGGCCCAGAGCGGACAATATCTTGCTGGTTATGGGTCTGGAGTGTTACATTTTGAGTTATGTCTGTTCTTTGCTGTTCATTGTGCGACAACTCCAGAAAAGAGGGGCAGTTGTAGACACCCCAAAATTGCACGATTTTTGATAAATCTTGAAGGAGAGAAATATTTTATTAGAATTTTCAATTCTTTGAATTGGGTTTGAGATACTTAACCCATTTGAATCCAAAACCACAAAGGAAAAGACCCGAATTCAATCTTTTATGCAAAGTCAAACTTTTTTCGGTTGAATTTTGTTGACTTTTGACCCCAGAAAATGAAATATTTTTTAAAGCAAGATTTTAAGATAATTTTTCCCGGTAATCAGGTTCTTAGCAATGTTATTGTATAAATGAATTTTTTGAGATTTTAAATCTTGACGAATACCTTGGTATTAACATGTTGAATCTTTTTACTGGACCTGAAAAACTGGAATTTTGCCTTGAACTGAAAAGTTGACTTTTATTCACTTCAAATTTGGGTCTGGAACTATTTTTAATGGATTCAAATGGGGGGGTGTTTGCTTATTTACATGTAATATCTTAAGTAAATGTCTCTAAATGGAGACATTTACTTAAACGATATTACATGTAAATAAGTATTGCCTGTGCAGGCAAGGGTCAGTGCCATGCAGAAGCTGGGCAGAGAAGCTTTTGTTTTGTATCCGACACTATATGTTGGATACAAGCCTTTTGCTTTGTATCCGAAATTTTATGTCAGATACAAAGTATTTTGCTTGTATCCGACCTGAGTTGTCGGATACAAGTATTTTGCTGCAGAAATTGGAAAATTCCGAAAGTTTGCACTTTTTACTGTCTTATCCCTATCTAAGAGGAGAGAATTCTTGAAAATAGCCTTAGGGTTAAGTGGACGTATTCTAGACACATCCTTGTGTCTACCACTAGGATTCCCCATTGCCCTAGTCTTTGCCTATAAATAGGAGGCCCTCCTCAAGCAAATGGCCAAGAGTTGGAGATTGAAGAGCTCCAAGTGAAGAAGGGAACCTCTGCCTCATTGCTCTCAGAAACCCAGGTAAGCCTTAACCTTCTTTTACTTTTATGTTCTTAAATTGTAGAATTAGTCTCTCCTTCTTCCTTTCTGTAAAATAATGGCCTGCTTGTGTCTGTAGCCCCATTCCCTACTCAAAGAACCTCAAGACTATCTCTAGCCGTAAACCGTGAAGAGAAAGCTAGGGGAAACGAGAATGGGGATGGAACCTTAGTTCTAGGACCTTCTTAATGGCCTACTATTGTGTGAAACCCCATTCCCTACTCAAAGTACCCCAAGATTATTTCTAGTAGTAAAAGGTGAAGAGAGAACTAGGGGAAACGAGAACGGGAATGGAACCTTAGTGATTAGAACCCCCATTTGATTGATATGTTTCGAATGTTATATGTTGTAATGTGTTGATTAATTTAAAGAGATGATTTTTACACATGCACACATCGCACTCGTTTTATCGAAATAGGCTTGTGTTTTGGATCTATCGTATTCATTATGATAGATCAGAAATGAATGGCCCCAAATATTTCTTGGAAATTTCTGAATGGTTTTCAAATGAATGCAAGCAAGATTTTTTCTTGGATATAGAAGACCCCTCGGTCTAATCTCTCTGTTTTAGGCATTTTTGCTCCATTTTGGGGGTTTTGGTATATTCTCTCCAATCAAAGAGAATGGTGAGCCAAATTCGTGCCCTATTTCCTTCTGGAGGTTTTTCAATACTTTTTCAAATTATTTTGGTTTGGATTGCATGAATTACACACACTTGATCACTGTTTTGGGTTGATTTTACTTAAAAATGTTAAAACTGGACGGCATCTATACCCTAACTTTGGACACTCATAACTTCATCATCCAAATGAATTTTGGAGTGATTCTAAAGACATGTGAAAGGTGAGACTGTCTAGTTCTTGTCTGTAAAATTTCAGCCATTTTGATGGAGTGGATTTTTGACACCATTCGATCAAAGTCAACAAGTCAGTTCAGGCCAGATTGCTGAACCTGTCACTTTGAATGAGCACCATCTGCTCATTTTAAGTCCGATTTAAGTGATTTTGATTTATGTGTTTTCCTTTATGAGTATACTTTCAAATCCAATTGGTTTCAAAAAATTTTGCTTTCATTTGTGTCTTGTGTGTCTAATTTACTCAGAACTGCTCAACAGCTGAATTTTGGGCTGATCTGTGATCCTCTGGGCATGTTCGGAGGATCACACAAGTCACATCTGAATGAAGTTTTGTGTGAGGCTTATTTTATTCGAAAGATGGCACCACATACTTCATTCTTGCAAACTTTCAAAGATTTATATAGAGCCAATCTTCACAAATAGGTTTTCAAAGTTGCCCACTTGCCACTTTTATGAACTTATAACAGTGAATTTCAAACAAGCATAACTCTTAGTATTTTAATCGGATCTATTTGAAAATTTTCCTGAGTCTTTTATTTATCATAATCTTTCAAATGGATTTAGTTTGATTTAATTTAAATTTGATTTGAATGATTTATGGTCAAATGGCTCCATCTTTTACCGAATTTTCCGAATTTGCCTTAACTTGCTTACATTTGATTTGAAATTATTGGCGATGTCCTAGAAGTGATACTTCCATAAAAGAGGATCTGGAATTTATTGGACTTCTCATGTGGAGGGATCATACATGTCTTTGATTCTTTTCAAGCCTTTTTGATTATTTTAATTAGCAAGCTTTCTTTGTTTTGAGCATGAACAATACTTGGCAACCACCTTGTGTGGGAGAATGGGGGTGCCTAACACCTTCCCCCGTTGATAATCTAATCCCCTTACCCATCTCTGGATTTTATTTTTAAGTAGAGTTATTTTTACTCTAGTTTTGCCTTTGTGCTTATTTGATGATTTTGGTGTCCATTCACACCTAAAAAGAATAGTGGCGGCTCTTCCCTTTTTTTTAATCCCGTGTGATGACCGGAAAGTCAAAAGATTGATTTTTTCCATGTCTCACAGCCTCGTAGGCAACAATCCTAGACCGCTGCAGGTGCGGCCTGGTCTTAGCCCTGCTTTTGGTAAACAATTTTATTTTGTTATTCAGGTTACCATCTGCATGCTTCAATGAGACATCGACTTTCATGAGTTTTATATTAGTCATGTTGGTAGATTACTTGTGACTCGCACATTAGAGCTATGATTTGGCCGTGCTTAAGGATCACCTTTGACTTGCACATGCACTGATATTAAACGTTTTGTCGTGGGTCCATTAATCTTTGATCGGATTGGTATGGCCTCCGCGGAAGCGGTACCCTTTTATGGGATTTTATTTGGATAGTGGATTGTACTAGCCAACTCATTCGTGGGTGGTCCGCTTAATGGTTGACGAAGAAGATGGTAGTGTCTGCAGGTGCGGGCTCCATCTATCATGTAAGTCGTGATGTGGTGAACTATGGGGGCAAGAATATTCTTATTAAGTGGTTTCAGTTCACGAGTCCTATTATGTCACACATGTTTGTTTTGGATTGGTACATTGTTAAAGATATATTATTGTATTATTGTGGTTTTGGTTTTATTGTTCACCTCATGACTAGTATTGTAAAATTATGGATTGTTTTACATCATGCACATTGCTACTTGTTGAGATTTATTCTCATTCCAGTTTCTCCCCATTTTTCAGGTACTCTTGGCAAGGACGTCAAATTTTGGGAAAATTGTAGATGGGTAGTTTATATAGTTGTAGGTTGTTCATGGAGTTGAAATCCTTGTATATCATAGTTGTTAATTACTAAAGAGAATTTAAATTCAAGTTTCCGCATTTACTCTAATTATACAGTTAGAAAAAGTTTTAAATTATCCAGATTCTTTAGTTGCTTTGTTTATTTACCATAACACCTTGGGTTTGGGAATAGACCTGGAACCAGGGCGTTACATTAGGTATATTGGAGGTACTTTAGTTATATAAAAGGGGGGTACCTTAGCTATATAAGGGGGTGTACCTTAGGTAAATCAACAGGTACTTTAAATAAAACGGTGGGGTACCTTAGTTATAATAAAGGGGTACCTTAGTCAAAACAAGTGAGGTACCTTAGACAATATAAGGGGGTACCTTAGGTATAATTAGGGGGTACTTTAGGTATTCAGATGAGGTATCTTAGGTAAAACAGTGGGGTACCTTAGTTATTCAAGTAGGGTACCTTAGGCAATATGAGTGAGTACCTTAGGTATAATTAGGGGGTATGTAAGTGTGAAAACTCACACTTCCTTTATGGCAAATGTTTGACAAATTATGTCTTCTAATAATCTTCAAGATGTGCAGAATAAATAATGAAAATTCAGTGAATTTAGTAAAGAAGAAGAAGACGATGCTGCCACACAGCTACCACACCGCTGGTAGCTCAAGGAAATGAAAGATTGTCTAAATAAAGCATCTCTTGTAAAGGCACTTGCGCGGAACAACGCCGCTGCCACTCCGCTGGCAACGCATAAGTGAAACAGTGCTTTGAAAGTAAGGCACGTGCACTAGCGTCGTAGGGCGACGCCAACACGCCGCTGGTAGCGCAGAGCGAGATTGAAGATTCTAATGATCAGCTGTGCACATGCCGCGTTCCCTCCCGCTAGCAGCGCGCCCTTAACTGATTCAACTTGTTCTGAGCGGGACTTGAGTTTGCTTCCAGCCGTCTACCCCGATCGCACCACGACGCCACCAACGCTCGACGCGATCTGAGTTTTCTCCTTTAAATAGACGTGCTGTAATTTTTAGTAGAGACTTTTTTCTTTGGATCAATTTGATTTCTGATCTTGAGGTGTTCGAGATTCGATCAATTCTTCTTTAGAGAGTCGGTGATCGAGTGAGGGGGAGATCTGAGATAGATCGCCTGGAATTGAAGGTTAAGGATTCTTCTTCAATTCGGAACTTCACCTGATCGTGTGATCGCCTGGATTGGTGATCGACTTTGTTTGATGCATAGGTGGATTCCTACTGCATTGGATCGTCTCAGTGGACTCTGAGGTGATTGTTGCGATCTGGATTGATCGTGTTCTGCAGCTTGTGGATTCAAGCTGTGTTGCAGTTCGTGGATTCGAACTGTGGATCACTGTTGAGTGATTGTTTGCGATCTGGATTGATCATGTTCTACAGCTTGTGGATTCAAGCTGTGTTGCAGTTCGTGGATTCGAGCTGTGAATTGCTGTTGAGTGAATTCAATTGTAAAGGTTAAGTGTGTGCTCCTTTGTAATTGTCTTTTCATTCAATAGTGGAAATTCAATGGGTTAGTCGCCTCATATAGACTCGAGGTTTTTCCTGGATCTGGATTTAGGTTTCCTTGTATAATTCTCTGTGTGTATGTTTCTACATTGTTAAATTCTTAATTGTTGTAGATCGTGGACCTATAGAGTAGTCCTCTACTCTTTCAATTGGTATCAGAGCCTATTCACTTTGAATTGCTATACAAAGTGTGATCTAGATCTATAGCATGGACTTTGGAAAAGAAGGAGGATCTGCCTCTCGACCTCCATTATTTCAAGGTAACAATTATTCTTACTGGAAAGCAAGAATGAGAGCTTACCTGAAATCTATCGATGAGCGTGTCTGGCTCTCGGTATGTAATGGTTATCATCCACCTGAGATCACAACAGAAGGAGGTGTTGTGATTCCTAAACCTCATGATCAGTGGACTAAAGCTGAATCTGATCTATGTGGATGGAACAACAAGGCAATGAATGCCTTATTTTGTGCTGTAAGTGTTGAGGAATTCAGGAGAATTTCCTCATGTGAAGTCGGTAAGGAAGCTTGGGACATTCTTGAGGTCACTCATGAAGGAACCTCAGCTGTCAAGCTGTCTAGACTTCAAAGACTTACTACATCTTTCGAAACTTTATACATGAAAGATGATGAGTCTTTTGATGAATTTTATGCTAAACTCTCAGATATTGTTAATTCGAGTTTTAATCTTGGAGAAAAGATCTCTACATCTAAGGTTGTTAGAAAAATCTTGAGATCTTTGCCTGAAAAATTCAGACCAAAAGTTACTGCCATTCAAGAGGCAAAAGATGTAGATACCATGAGAATTGAAGATCTGGTAGGATCTCTACAGACTTATGAGCTAGATCTGAATATTCCTAAAAGGAGTAAAGGAATAGCTCTAAAATCTGTAAATACTGAAGAATCAGATAATTCTGAGGTAGATATGGATGAATTAGTTCTCTTAGCTAAAAAGTTTAAGAGAATGTTTAGAAAGAGACAATCTAATCCTTTATCATCCATGGACAGATCTAATAGGAGATCTGATAAGAAAATGTCTGATCTAAGAAAGGAGAAGAAATTTTCTCAGAATGATGAAGTTCAATGTTACAAATGTAGAGGATTTGGACATGTTGCCTCTGATTGTCCCTTAAAGGACAAAAAGAAAAAGACAAATTATCAGGTTACTTGGGATGACAGTAATATTGATAATTCTTCACAATCAGATGAGGATATTTCTGCTAATTTTACTGCTTTCAATTCCTTTTACTCATCTTCTTCTGGTAGTTCAATCTCTAGAATTGCAGGAGATAATAAAGAAACTTTATCAGATGATGAAGAAGAATTACAAGAAGCCTACCATCAGCTTTACAAGGAATTCAATAGAGCTCAGAAGAAAGTCAAGAAACTGAGTAAAAAATTGAAGGAATCAGAAACAGAGAAAAATAAAGCTCTTGCAGAAATAGATTCAATAAACAAGAAGTTACTTGAAAGACATGCCAAAGAAAATTCTCTGGTAACTTCTTTGACTGAAAAAACTAAAAAATTAAAAGAAAAGGAAGCTCAGATTTCTGCACTTCAAGGTAAAGTGATTGAACTTGAGAAAGTTTCAAATTCAATTAAATCTAATGCTTCAAATTCTTCTGCAGGAAATCATCAAATTGATGAGAAATCAACTTCAAAGGAAGTTCCTGAAAGCTCAAATTCTGTTGAAAAGAGAATGAGTGTAAGTAATCAAAATAAGGAATCTTCACAGAAAAATTCTGCTGGAGAAGTAAGACCAACAGGTAAATCTTCAACATCTGAGAAATCTAAATTTGTACAATTTAGAAATACTGTCAAATCTGGAAATGTTGATTCTTCTGAACATAGGTTCATACCTGTGTGCCATCACTGCAATAAAAAGGGTCATATAAGACCAAAGTGTTATGTTTTGCATGGCTTTCCTGAGGGATATTTTGACAATAAGAGGAAAGTAAATCAAAGTCAGTCCCTGGATTTACATAACAGATTTGATTCCCTGTTAAAATTGACTGAAACATTAAATAAGGAAGTCACAAATCTGTCAAAGAAACTTCCTTCAAAATCTCAAGTTGTTGATGAAGGTACTTCTCAGAAAACTCCTAAAAAACAGATTTGGGTTAGAAAAGATTCCTTAGTTGCAAATGTGGTTCATATAGCTTTGAAAGCTCATGATGTCAACATGTGGTATTTGGATAGTGGTTGTTCAAGACATATGTGTGGACATAAGTCTATGTTTAGTACCTTTGAAGAATATTTTGGTGGAAGTGTAACATTTGGTGATGGAAGCACTTCTCAAGTCAAAGGTAGAGGAACAGTAACTGGTCCTAATGGAGTTTGTTTGAAAAATGTTTTATTTGTCTCTGGTTTGAAGGCAAACTTAATCAGTATTAGCCAGTTATGTGATTCAAGATTGTTTGTCAATTTTACTAGAAAAGAATGTAAAATTCTGGATAATTCTGGTAGAACTGTTCTTATAGGTGTAAGAACAAGTGACAATTGTTATGGAATCATTGGAAACAATGAAAAATCTTTAAAATCTTATGTATGCAATGAAATTGATTTGTGGCATAGAAGACTTGGTCACATTAACTATAGAGATTTGTCAAAAATCTCTAAGTCTGAATTGGTTAGAGGAATTCCCAAGTTTGGGAACAATAAAAAGAAAGGAATGCGTGGTCCTTGCAATCAAGGAAAGCAAATCAAAGCCAAACACAAGAAAACCGACACTGTAGGAACCTCTAGACCATTAGAACTGATTCATATGGACTTGATGGGACCTACAAAGACTGAAAGTCTTGGAGGAAAGAGGTATATCTTTGTTGCTGTAGATGACTACAGTAGATACACCTGGGTAAATTTTCTAAGAGAAAAATCTGAATGTTTTGATTGCTTTAAAAAATTGTGCTGTCAAATTCAAGTTGAAAAGAACTTGCAAATAGGGAGGATTGTTAGAATAAGATCTGATCATGGGACAGAATTTGAAAATCAGATGTTTTCCAAATTCTGTGAAGAACAAGGAATTAAACATGAATTTTCTGCTCCTAAGACTCCACAGCAAAATGGAGTTGTGGAAAGGAAAAACAGAGTTTTGCAAGAGATGGCTAGAACCATGATGATAGCCAAGAAAGTGTCAACAAAATTTTGGGCTGAAGCAATAAATACTGCCTGTTATATAAGTAACAGAGTATATGTCAGATATGGGTGGAAACAAACTCCTTATGAAATTTGGAAAGGAAAACAGCCAAACTTGAAATATTTTAGAGTCTTTGGAAGTAAATGCTATATCTTAAGGGACAGAGAAAATCTAGGAAAATTTGATTCTAGAAGTGATGAAGGAATTTTTCTAGGATATTCTTCTTCAAGTAGAGCATATAGAGTTTTTAACTTGCAAAAATCTGTTGTAATGGAGTCTATTAATGTGTTAATAGATGATGAAGGAATTGACTGAATTTTTACAGGTTGTAGATGAAGAGGATGAAGTCATAGATGCTTCCTCAAGCAATGAAATTATTCCTCTGACAAAAAATATCAAAGATCACCCAACTGAGCAAATTGTTGGAAATATTTCAGATGGAGTAAGAACAAGACATCAATTACATAATGAGGTAAGATTTTCTTCTTATCTATCTCAATTTGAGCCAAAATCTTATAAAGATGCCTTGTTGGATGAATCCTGGTTAAATGCTATGCATGAAGAACTAAACCAATTTACTAGAAATAATGTATGGGAATTGGTTGAAAGACCCTCTGATTTGAATGTGATAGGAACCAAATGGATTTTTAAGAACAAATCTGACGAGAATGGGATAGTAACCAGAATTAAAGCTAGGCTTGTTGCTCAGGGATACACCCAAGTAGAAGGAATAGATTTTGATGAAACCTTTTCTCCTGTAGCTAAGTTAGAATCAATCAGATTACTTTTGTCTATTGAATGCTATTTGAAGTTTAAACTGTTTCAAATGGATGTTAAGAGTGCATTCTTGAATGGATATCTGAATGAAGAGGTCTATGTAGAGCAACCTAAAGGATTTGAGGACACAAATCATCCTAAATATGTTTATAAGCTGAACAAAGCCTTGTATGGACTCAAACAAGCTCCTAGAGCTTGGTATGAGAGACTCACCTCTTTTTTACTTGAATCTGGTTTTATGAGAGGAAATGTGGATAAAACTCTCTTTATTCAAAGAGAGTCCAAACATATTTTGATTGCTCAATTCTATGTTGATGACATAGTGTTTGGATCCACTTCTGAAAATCATGCTCACTCCTTTGGAGACTTAATGAAAAGTGAATTTGAGATGAGTATGATGGGTGAACTGAACTTTTTCTTAGGACTTCAGATTTATCAATCTCAACAAGGGATTTTTTTCTCTCAAGCAAAATATGCTAGAAATCTAGTCAAGAGATTCAGTTTAACTCATGCAAAACATGCTAGGACTCCTATGAGTACTAGCTTAAAGCTTGGAAAAGATGAATCTGGGAAGGATATAGACCCAACATTGTACAGAGGAATGATTGGAAGTCTTTTGTACTTAACAGCAAGTAGACCTGATATAAGTTTTAGTGTTGGAGTCTGTGCAAGATATCAGGCTAATCCTAAAGAATCTCATCTAAATGCTGTGAAAAGGATCATAAAGTATGTTAATGGAACTGTTGATCTGGGAATTTGGTTCTCCAAAGAAACAAACCCATATCTTACTGGATACACTGATGCTGATTGGGCTGGGTGTATGGATGATAGAAAAAGCACCTCTGGTGGTTGCTTTTATATGGGTAATAACCTCATTGCTTGGTTAAGCAAAAAGCAAAACTCAGTTTCACTGAGTACAGCTGAAGCAGAGTACATTGCTGCAGGAAGCAGTTGTACTCAACTAATTTGGATGAAACAAATGCTATCTGATTATGGTTTAGATCAGGACCAAATGATTCTCTTCTGTGACAATCAAAGTGCCATAAACATTTCCAAAAACCCTGTTCAACACTCAAGGACTAAACATATAGACATCAGGCATCACTTTATAAGAGAGTTAATTGAAGACAAAACTGTTATGATTGAATATATATCTACTGAAAAACAGTTAGCTGATATTTTCACTAAACCTTTAGATTAGAACAGATTTGAAACTCTTAGGAAATCCCTAGGAGTATGCTCTCAAAACTGAAAATTAGGTTCTGTTTTGAGTTAATTTAGATGTAAAATGATTTACATGTCTGTTCAAAATGAATTTATGTGTTCTTGATACTAAAATCTAAATTCAGGAAGCTTCAGTCTATGCATATTGACAGAAATGTTGTGTTCTCAACTATCACTTTTGTCTTAAACACCTTTGTGTATTGAAGTTTATTATGTGTTGAAGCTTGGGATCTATAGGCTATCACCTTTATGAAAAGAAAAGTTTTGGAAATGGCTGCCATAGAGCTTAGAGTGAAAGCCACTGTAAATCTCAAAAAGAAAAAGAGAAAGAAGGTATATTCTTGGAATGAACTGTAAACTCAGGTTTTTTAAGGGTCAATGCCTTCTACAAAAAGAAAAGAAAAAGAGATCAGATTCATTTTAATGGTTTATCTGAACCATTCCTTGGAAATGGTTTATCTGATTTTAATGAATTCTTCAAGCACAGGCCACTCCTTTTGGAAAGGGCCATTAAGCTTGATTCATTTTCTGAATCTCCTCTCTACTCATTGTTTTCGGACAATGGTTGGAAAAAATTTGCTTTGATCAGTGGTTTTGCATATCCTGACCTGGTTCGAGAATTCTATTCGAACCTCCATCATCTTCATCTGGCCAATCAAGGCTTTGTCAAAGCCTATGTCAGGGGCATCTCTTTCGACTTCTCGAAAGAGCTGATCTCATCCCTTCTAGAACTGCCCCTTGTTGACTCTCCCTCCTTTGATTTTTTTGATTCTCACTCTGATCCTCCCATGGAGTCAATCATTTCTTCTATGATTGTTCAGGGTGCTCCTTCCTCCATAAAAAATAAGCCCAACTATCTGCCTCATGGCTCTCTTCAAGATCTTCTTAGGATCTTGAATCTGTTTGTCTGTGCCTCTCTTGTTCCCTCAGATCATCACTCTGAGATTTCTCACTCTAGAGCACATCTCCTTCATGCTATCTGGAACAGAGACAGTGTCTGTCTTCCGTCAATCATTTTCAATCAAATCCTTCAATCTCGGAATTTAAAATCCAAGACTGCTGCTCTTCCTTTTGGGATTTTTATCTCATTCTTGGGCATTCATCAGGGGGTCCTCCCTGATCCTGTAGAACTGGTTCTTCATCCTAAACCTCCCATTGATGACTCCACTCTCACCCGAAGCAAACGAGCAAATCCTTTTCGGTTGGCATCTTCAGAGCCTTCCTCTTCTCACTCCTCCTTGTCCAGTTCGGATGCTACGGCAATCCTGGACAAATTGAATTCCATGCAAGCCTCTCAAGAGGCTTTCAATTCTGAGTTTAGGGCTCACATGCTCATGATGAGCATGTTCAAATCAGAGACCCAGGAGAAGCTGGAGAAGCTTGCAAAGGATGTTGATTTTGCGTGTGGCGAAGTTCAAAGGGATGTTGCTGCTCAGCAACGAATGCAAAACGAAGCTGATCATTTTCTGAGCAGCATTCGAAGAACTCAATTGGAGATGGATCACAAACTCTGTTTGCTGCACTCTCGGTCCCAAGACGCGTACAAGCATTACTCAAGGACTTGGGAACCAAAACCACCTTCCAGAAAGGGGGAGTTTGTTGGATGATGATTCTGCTGGGTTGTTGCTGCTTGCTGTTTTTTGTTATTTTTTTTCTTCTTTATGTTGCTGTTATGTTGTTTTTAGTAGTTTCTGAAAGTTGGTTTGTGGGGGAGTTTTCTGTGGGTTTGTGAGGGAAGTTTTCTGTTGGTTGGCTGTGTATGTATTTGGTTGGATGTATGTATATATGTTGGAACAATGTATATTTTTTTTTGAATGAATGAAATTCTGGATTCTCCCAAATCATTGTGTCTCCCTTATCAGTGTAGTTTTAAATTCTTAAATGGAAATCAATATTAATTGAGTTTGATATTAAACACTGTTTTAAGGTTGTTGTCAGGCATTTGCCAAGGGGGAGATTGTAAGTGTGAAAACTCACACTTCCTTTATGGCAAATTTTTGACAAATTATGTCTTCTAATAATCTTCAAGATGTGCAGAATAAATAATGAAAATTCAATGAATTTAGTAAAGAAGAAGAAGACGATGCTGCCACACAGCTACCATGCCGCTGGTAGCTCAAGGAAATGAAAGATTGTCTAAATAAAGCATCTCTTGTAAAGGCACTTGCGCGGAACAACGCCGCTGCCACTCCGCTGGCAGCGTATAAGTGAAACAGTGCTTTGAAAGTAAGGCATGTGCACTAGCGTCGTAAGGCGACACCGACACGCCGCTGGTAGCGCAGAGCGAGATTGAAGATTCTAATGATCAGCTGTGCACATGCCGCGTTCCCTCTCACTAGCAACGCGCTGGCAGCACGCCCTTAACTGATTCAACTTGTTCTGAGCGGGACTTGAGTTCGCTTCCAGCCGTCTACCCCGATCGCACCACGACGCCACCAGCGCTCGACGCGATCTGAGTTTTCTCCTTTAAATAGACGTGCTGTAATTTTTAGTAGAGACTTTTTTCTTTGGATCAATTTGATTTCGGATCTTGAGGTGTTCGAGATTCGATCAATTCTTCTTTAGAGAGTCGGTGATCGAGTGAGGGGGAGATCTGAGATAGATCGCCTGGAATTGAAGGTTGAGGATTCTTCTTCAATTCGGAACTTCACCTGATCGTGTGATCGCCTGGATTGGTGATAGACTTTGTTTGATGCATAGGTGGATTCCTACTGCATTGGATCGTCTCAGTGGACTCTGAGGTGATTGTTGCGATCTGGATTGATCGTGTTCTGCAGCTTGTGGATTCAAGCTGTGTTGCAGTTCGTGGATTCGAACTGTGGATCACTGTTGAGTGATTGTTTGCGATCTGGATTGATCGTGTTCTGCAGCTTGTGGATTCAAGCTGTGTTGCAGTTCGTGGATTCGAGCTGTGAATTGCTGTTGAGTGAGTTCAATTGTAAAGGTTAAGTGTGTGCTCCTTTGTAATTGTCTTTTCATTCAATAGTGGAAATTCGAAGGGTTAGTCGCCTCATATAGACTCGAGGTTTTTCCTGGATCTGGATTCAGGTTTCCTCGTATAATTCTCTGTGTGTATGTTTCCGCATTGTTAAATTCTTAATTGTTGTAGATCGTGGACCTATAGAGTAGTCCTCTACTCTTTCAGGGTACCTTAGGTATTCAAATGGGGTACTGTAGACACCCCAAATTGCACTACCAAAATGAGAAAATAAGGAAAAATATCAATTTGGATTTGAAACGGATAGAAAAAGATGAAAATTTGGTCAAAACTATTTTGTCCGCATAAGGTATGCGGACAAGACGTGTCCGCATACTATTTGCGAACATTAGGTGTCTGCATTGAAAATGCAGACAAGGCAGTCCGCAAATCAAATGCGGACACACATAGTTTTGAGCGAATTCTTAGAATCTCGTTTTTTAAGCATTGTTTCTATTTTGATCTCCTCTCTAGGGTTTTGTGCGGCTGTTTTTGCCCTAATTCTTTTTCTAAAATGGGATTGGAACACTCTAAAACCTCTTAGGACCGCCCCCTGCTCTTGCTTATAATTAGGAGGCCTCTCCTCAAGCAAATAGTAGAAGATTGTGTGTGTGAAATTGCTACGGAATTTTGACTAAGAATTGCTGAGAAGAGAACTCCAAGTGAAGAAGAGAACCCCTACCTCTTTGCTTTCTCAAGTCCATAAGCTATAATCTTAGAAATATGTAGATATAATATTTTGTTTAGGTTGTGTGATGATTTGGTGATGAAATATGGAGGAATACTATAGATCTATGCTATTCATAGCATTAGATCTCATTGTCTTCATATATTCTGATTTTTTTACATTGTTTTCACCATTTTTATGTTTTTTGATGTTTTTAGTCGTTTAGGCTAAGATCTTGGTTCTGCCATGGTTAATGTGGTAGATTTGGATTCAGAAGCCTTTCAGTAATCTCTATGGTTTCATGAGTTGGTTTTTGAGTCATTTTTCATTCTTGAGAGAAGACCTTACGGTCTCAGCTCTCCCCTTTTGATGTTTTTCATCAACGTGGGTATTTTTTGTTTTGATTTTTTGATTTAATGAGAAATATGGGCTAGATCTATGCTCTGGATTGTTCAGATTCAATTCTTCAATATTTTGTATAAATAATATTTTTTTATTTCTTAGATTTCAAGGATTTAACTCAAAGCCAAATTTTGAAGTTTTAGAAATGTTTTCTTTGTCTTGATTTCAGTCAATCATGAAGCCCAAGAAATGGCTTTTGTTTTCATAAGAAGGATCCAGAATTAATTGGATCATTCACATGGAAATATGCCATACATTCTTTTTCCTTTTTCTTTTGTTTTGATTTTTATTAGCAAGCTTTTTCTAAAAACATGAACAATACTTGGCAACCACCTTGTGTGGATGAATGGGGGTGCCTAACACCTTCCCATGTTTATAACCTAATCTCCTTACCCATCTCTGGTTTACTTTTTGAATTAAAGTTATTTTTACTCTAATTGGTTTTCTTTTATTTGATTATTTTGGGTGTCCATTCACACCTTAAAAATGAATGGTAGTGACTCCTTGTTTTTTTTAATTGAGCCCGTGTGATGATAAAAGGAAAGTCATTAGATTGATTTTTCCATGTCTCACAGGTACCTTAGGCAAAACAGTGGGGTACCTTTGGTATTCAAGTGGGGTACCTTAAGAATACAAGTGGGGTACCTTAGGTATAATTGAGGGGAGGGCGTAAGCACCTCATTTTTGCGCTCCCAGAAAAACCAGAAATGCAAGCCCTGGAAAGAAAGTCAAACCCTAAGGGGGGAAAAGTTGACTTTTTGATCAAGTGAATTTGGCCACCTTGCTTTATACCATTGGATAGAGAATCTCGACACGGTTCCAACGCAACTGAGTTTGCAGGAATCGGGGTCCGGATGAAGGTTCTGCGGGCGGTCAAACTTGACCAGAGCCAAAAGTTGACTTTCTGCTAAAATCCAATCCAGATGCCTACCCCTAGGTCATTGGATAGAGAATCTCGACACGGTTCCAACGCAATTGAGTTTGCAGGAATCGGGGTCCGGATGAAGGTTCTGCGGGCGGTCAAACTTGAGTAGAGCCAAAAGTTGACTTTCTGCTAAAATCCAATCCAGATGCATGCCCCTAGGTCATTGGATAGAGAATCTCGACACGATTCCAACGCAACTGAGTTTGCAGGAATCAGGGTCCGGATGAAGGTTCTGCGGGCGATCAAACTTGAGTTGAGCCAAAAGTTGACTTTCTGCTAAAATCCAATCCAGATGCATGCCCCTAGGTCATTGGATAGAGAATCTCGACACGATTCCAACGCAACTGAGTTTGCAGGAATCGGGGTCCGGATGAAGGTTCTGCGGGCGGTCAAACTTGAGCAGAGCCAAAAGTTGACTTTCTGCTAAAATCTGATCCAGAGGCCTACCCCTAGGTCATGGGATAGAGGGCTCCGATACAATTCTAACCCAACTGAGTTTGCCCAGATCGGAGTTCAGATGGAGAAAATATGAGCTGACGAAATTCCCGAGCAGCAAAACCGGCAAACTGTGCACGTGGCAAAAAGCTGCACACGTAGTGAGTTGTGCAGGAAAATATCTCGGGGATCAAATCCGTAAATATCCAAATGTACGAAATATCCTAGGGACTAAATCTGTAAAATTCCTGGAATATCGGATTAAACCAAAAATAACCAGGGACTAAATCTAAAAAAGTCGGATTTTTCTGACTGGCGAGCGGCGGCATTAAATGATTTTTCATCATTTTGCCGCTCACGCGAACGTGGCAGGCGGGTATGCGCTCAGCGCAAGCTGAGCAGATCCCCTTTTTCCTCGTCTATATAAACCGCGCGAGATTTCGCGCAAAGGGTTCGGCTATTTTTGGGTTTGAAATTTTTTGGTTGGGGCATTTTTAAGGTTGCCTGTTCTTCGGCATTCGAAGGTTGGGAGCTTTTTGGTTGGTGATTTTAAGCTTCTTCTTCGTCAGGCATAGGTGGTCTTGACCACTATCTTCCCCAAAGAACAAACCAGACACTTCTTCCCCACCTTCCTCGGATCTTTCTTCCCATCCTCATCCTCATCTCTTGATACCCAAAGGAGAAGGAGGAGCTTGCCGGGTGGGCTCAAAGGAGGAGATTCCAGCCGCTGCTGGAGCTTCAAAGGGGGAGCCTACCTGCTCAATTCAGAAGGGTGTTTTGACACCCAGGTAATGTTCCCAACCACTCTTTTGTTCATAATATAAGCTCATTTCAAGCATAGCATGTCACGAGGTTTGCTTTTCTACCATTTTGTTTACTAATACTGCTTGTGTGATTCGAAGGGGAGCATGTTCCCCGTGGTCATTTCATCTCGTGTACCCTATTATAAACCCCCTTTTCCCTTCTCTGTTAATTTGTTGATGTGTGATTTTGAGGTTCGGATTCTCGCAAAGAGATTTGAGTCATGAGGAGAAGTTAGGTTAGATTAACTTCGAAGTATGTTCAGGTGTCTCTTGAGAGTGCTAGGAGCACCAGGAGGCTGTTACAGAGCTTAAAAACAAGTTAAAAATGGAGTTTGGAAGAAAAAACAGGGAATCAGGGTACGCGCCGAGCTCGCGCCCACTTCCTTTTTGGGTGCGCTGAGCTCGCGCCCACTTCCCTTTTTGGGTGCACTCAGCTCGCGCTCACTTGTTTTTGGGTGGGCTCAGCTCGCGCTCACTTATTTTTGGGTGCACTCAGCTCGCGCTCACTTATTTTTGGGTGCGCTCAGCTCGCGCTCACTTATTTTTGAGTGCGCTCAGCTCGCGCACACTTGATTTTTGGGTGCGCTCAGCTCGCGCCTACTTGATTTTTGGGTGCGCTCAGCTCGTGCCTACTTGATTTTTTGGGTGCGCTCAGCTCGCACCCACTTCGCCCGCGGATCGTTTTTTTTGGTTTTTCGGTCCGCCCACCTCGCTGACCTTGCGCCTAGTGCCTGAGGTCGGCGCATACCCCTAAAAAAGGCCGAATTGCCATATTTTTGGAAAATCCCGAAAATGCCCTTTACTGTACCGCGGGGGGAGAAGGCTTCGCCCCCCGCACCCCCCAACCCCGTTGTTCGCCGCGCGTCCAACTTGTTCCTTGGTACGGGGAGGTCAATTTTGAGCCAGTTCCTCCCTGACAAAGTGTCAATTTTGTATATTTTCTGTAATTATTGCTGGATGTGAGTGCCATTTCCAAACCAAACCAAATATGCCAATAGGGTTTCCGGGTCACCCGGAAACCCAACATGGGACTCAGACCACCTGGACTGACTTGATTTCCAGTGGGCCTTCCAACGGGGCCCACCCAGCCCGAACCATTGAATTGTGCTTAAATAAGATAATCAAAGGAACCAGGCAGGCCAGACCACTCGAGGCCCACCCAAGCCCTAGGTGGGGCATGCATGCTTAAATTTGGTTGTGGTTTGGCCGAGACCACAGGCAGGGCCTGTCGGGCCCACCAAGCCCATTGAACCAGACCAGAATAGGGTTTTAAAACCCTAACCAAGGAAGTCTTGGGCTTTCAAGCCCAATCCCAGGTAAAGGGCCCCAAGCCCAGGCTTGGCTCATTTTGGAAACTTAAGCAAGATAAAACCAATAAATCACTTGGCTACCATGTGTGGCCCACTCACGGGCCCGCAAAGCAATCCGGCCCACCTTGCATGGAAATAACTTAATAACCCAACTTGAACTTCAAAATAAAATCAAGTCCAATTGAACTAAAGTCCAAAGGGCCACACTTGGCCCACCAAGGGATATCGTGGGCCTTCCAATGGGGCCCACCCCACCAGACTCAGATCATTCTAACTAAAGAAGATAAAACCAAGTAAAGGGACCCGCACCACTTTGGCGGTCCCGCCAGACTTAAACAAGTGTACATGTTGGAATAGGAATCAGGTAAGTGAGAGACCAAAGTTGACTCAAACCAGGGAAACCTATGGGACCCGTCACTCGACGGGACAGACCGGGGTGTCTACGGACTTCCCTGGACCGTAACCGAGAACTTACTTAGAATCTCTAAACCGCAGACTAGTCTAATAGAGAATCTAGGCACCCAGGTGTCCGCCTGTACCCCATCAGGCGGTGGCGACTCCAATTTCCCATTTTTTACCCAGTGCGGCGACCAAAGTCAGGCGCGCATAGGGGGGTACTTTAGGTAATACTTGGGTGGTACCTTGGGTAATGCATGGAGGTACTTTGGGTAATGCATGGGTGTACTCTAGGCATACTTGAGGGGTACCTTAGGTAATATTTTGGTGTACTCTAGGTATACTTGGATGGTACCCTGGGTACACTTGGGTGGAAATTTAGGTACACTTGGAAGATACTTTAAGTATACTTGGGAGTTGCTTTGTGGTACACTTAACTTTAATTTTTCAGAATTTTATTTCTAATTCACTAAATGTAATTGAAGGATACCTTAGCCAATTGTAATTAAGACATAACACTAACTAAGCTTACCTTAATAACTTCAATAAACTTCAATTTAATTTCCTTCAATCCTCAAGAATAATCTACATCTATCTCATCTTCATAACACAAGTACTTAATTAGTCTAATAATCACACTTTAGATAAGTAATCTTAATAATTAAGATATAATCCGGGTCGGATTTTTACAATCTGTGTTGCTTGGTTGTGTCTAGAAACATGGCTAGAGGGCTTGACTTGTTACAAATGTTTACTTGCTGTATTTTTATAATGGCATACTTTGATTTGGGTATTGATGATATGTGTTGATCATGACAATAATGAGCATAAGATTTGAGTGTTCAGTGGATTTTTTGGGTTTTCAAGCATGTTTTCCTTGATTAATTGCTTATTGTAAAATATGATTACTTGCTGTATTTTTACAATGGCATGCTTTGATTTGGGTATCGATGATATGTATTGATCATGAAAATAATGAGCATAAGATTTGAGTGTTTAGTGGATGTCTTTGAGTTTTTCAAGCATATTTTTCATGATTAATTGTTTCTTGTACAATATGATAACATGCTTATGTGATATTTTTGGGTATATAATAATCAGGAGCATACTTAGGTGTTTTTATTATCTTGTTTGCTTATGCTTATTTATTCCCAATATGTGTCATATCTGCCTTGGTTTAAGAATGCATGTATATATGCATGGCTGCGAAAAAAGAGTGGCAAGGGGCTGGGACGTTGTGAATGCACTTTTCATTTCAAATGCACTTGAGCACTTTAAATCTTTTACACAGCCTACCCATTACCTATAAGAAGTTGAACCCGAATGTGTGTAGCTTGGCGCAACGAGGTCCTTACTTTGGAAAGCGAAAGTGAAAACATTCACCTTAGAACTTTGAGCTAATGATGTGATGACATTGTGGATCTTTGATTCTGGTCATCACTAGGCTTGAGATCTAAGTTGCCACTGAACCAAAACCCAAAACCCCTACACTTGAAGGTGGAGAAACCCGTTTTCAGCTAAAGTAAACAATTACGATGGGAAAATGGGTTTGTAATTGAGGGAAGTCCGTTTGCATGGTTTACAAGGCCAAGGTATGATATGACTACCATATTGAAGGTAATCACAAGGCGACAAGGTAATATCATTTTTTTTTTTTAGAATTACCTTCATATCATGTAAAGTAAGTGCCATGGGGTCCATATGTTTGGGATGGAATTTTGCCCAATGAGGTCTGTATCCTAAGATTGGTGTAGCCTATGGGAAGAGTTGTTAACTTTTCTTATAAGTCATCCTACCCAAAATCCATATATGAAGCAACCAAAAGTACAAAATCCATGAATATGGTGTCTGATTTTGGAGGGAACATGTACCCTCATGAGCATTCATGCATTTTTTCAAATATAGTGTCAAAGTCCAATTTGGGACTGTATTTAGAAGCCAAACCAAGGTGAACATTAAGTGGGAATAAATATAACATAATATGTAAAAATTTGGGGAACAACTAAATCAAAAAAAGCTATTTTGGTATAAACCGAAAACTCAGGTCGGTAAAACTGTGTTATCTTCATATCCGAAATTTATTTTCGGCAAAAGGATTTTATATGTGTGTGAGACATGGGAAAAAATCAAATTCATATGACTTCTTCTATCATCACACGGAATTAAATAAAACAAAGAGTCACCACCATTCAATTTAGGTTTGAATAGACACCAAAATATTAAATAAGCACAAAAGGCAAATTTAGGGTAAAAATAACCCTCCTAAAAAAAACAACCAGAGATGGGT
This sequence comes from Buxus sempervirens, assembly GCA_947561395.2. Taxonomy (NCBI): domain Eukaryota; kingdom Viridiplantae; phylum Streptophyta; class Magnoliopsida; order Buxales; family Buxaceae; genus Buxus; species Buxus sempervirens. The sequence continues at coordinate 16,682,662 of OX387190.1, read as the reverse complement.
AAGGGGATTAGGTTATGAACAGGGGAAGGTGTTAGGCACCCCTATTCATCCATACAAGGTGGTTGCTAGGTATTGTTCATGTTAAAAAGGCTTGCTATAAAATTAATGAAAAATCACATAAAGACAAAAATATATGTTTTTTTTCATATGAATAGTCTGATTGACCTAGAACTTTCAAATATGATCATACCATTCCTAGGGTTTCATGATCAAAATAAAATTGAGATAAAATCAAATAAAATCAATTTAAAGTGAAATCTTCAAAAATCTGGTTTCAAGTCAAATTCTAGACATCTAGAAAAATATGATTTTTATAAAATATTTCAAAATTGAACTTGAACAGTCCAGGACATAGATAAAGCTCAAATTTCACGTTAAATCAAGAAATCAAAACCAAATATACCCACGTTGATGAAGAACATGAAAAGGGGAGACTTTAGACCGTAGGGTCTTCTCTCAATAATGAAAAACGATTCAAAAACTATATCATGAAACCCTAGAATTTATTTTCAGGCTTTTGGATCCAGATCTATCATATTGATCATTATAGATCCAGGATCTTAGCCTAATATCACAAAAATCACGAAAACAGTGCTGTAGGTGCAAATATGTGAAAAATCCAAATTTTATAAAAAAGGTGGGGCTTTCATGCTATAAACATCATGGATTCATGTGATTCATTCAGATTCATCATAAAAACCATTAAAACATGATCAGGATATTAAAAGCAGCCACATCTCACAGATTAGAGCACATGGGGGTCTACCCTACAGATCCACCTGTTCTCTTTTCCCCTAGCTCTCTCTTCACGTTTTACGGCTAGAGAGGATTCTTAAGGTACTTGGAGATAGGTTTGGTGATACAAACACAATCACAGGCTTTATTCTAGAAAAAGAAGAAAAACAGATATGGGGTTCTATTCTAGGGATCCACCTATTCCCCTTTCCCCTAGCTCTCTCTTCACGTTTTACGGCTAGAGAGACTCTTGAGGTACTTAGAGACAAGTTTAGGAATACAAGAACAAAAGATGGCCTTATTCTACAGCAATAGAGAAGATCCTATTATCTCAAGAATTGAAGACAGAAAATAAAAGGGAAAAAGGACTTACCTGGATTGAGCAAGCATAGCAGCAGGGATTCCTTTCTTCTCTTAGAGCTCCTTGGACTTCAAATTTTCGTGGCCTTTTGCTTGAGGAAAGGCCTTCTATTTATAGGCAAACACAGGGGTATGGTTGGTCCAAGGTTTGGCAAGATAGAATTTCAGTTTGAGTTAAACACAAGATCATGCCCATCCTTTATCCACAAAGATATTTCGCACGAATAACATATATAATTCGCTCATTTAAAGGGATATTGGACAAAAGATAAGACTCAGAAATCGAGAGAAGAATAAAACTCGCACGAGTTTAATGTGCCCGTAAATGATTTACGGTCCAATGGTGTCCGTATATGTATTACGGGCGCTGCGTGCCCGTATATAAAATTCGGGCGCGCTTAGCCCGTAGATACAATATGGGCAAGGCTCAACTTATTGACTTTCATGCATTTTTGGCCTGTTTTAAATTCCAATTAATGTTTTTATTATTTTCTCATTTTGTAGTGCAATTTGGGGTGTCTACAATGTGTATCCAAATATTTATTTCAGATACAATGAGATATGCCTTTAGCCGACCTGATATGTCGGATGCAACCCAGAAAGTTGCAGATGGCTTTCTATTCCAAATTTTCATGAATATAAAATGCATAAAACACTGTAAATAACCTATGGGTGCCTCAATGGCAGTATGGAAAGATAATTTAAGTGTTTAAATGATCTAACAAAGGATTCAACTTAATTTTGGAACACAAATCCATCCTTTCCTTCAAGCTTAAAGAAGATACATCAAAAGGGAATCAAGGTGTCATATTTTTTGATACTAATTCATCTCAAACATGTTTCAATCAAACTTTTGAACTTGAAAACAGAGGGAAACTTCCAAATGTGCTTAAGCTTCTACCTTTGGGGTATTTGCAAAATGTGGGGTAATAAGTCAATGTATGACTATATTTTTCATAACTTGTCTTTATGATAAGTTAGAAATTAGTATTACGATTGACTTATTTTCAAAACTAATTCTTCAAACAAACCCTTGAGTGTAACTCATTAAAATTCAAATTTTCAAAGAGGCTCTTTAAGTCATACCCCAAAGGAATAAATAAAATGGTCAAATGAATGCATAGGTTGCTTGGGAACCTGGGAATCCCCAAATTTCTAAAAATCTCTTTGTGGGTCACTTGAAAAACATTTAATTTAAAGCAAATAAAAATTCAAAAAAAAAGAAAAGAAAATGATTTAAAATCAATTTTCTTTGAAGCAAATTGAGTTTCTTTTTTTTTATTTACTCAAAAGCTTTAAAGAAAATTTAAAAATAGCATGGGCCATTTGAAAGCCTTTGAATTTCAGATTTTCTTTTTAACCTCATAGGCATTTGGAAGCCTTGGAATTTCAGAAATTCAATTCATAGGACAACTGAAGGCCTTCAAAACTTCAGATTTCATAGGCCACCAGTAGCTTTTGAATTTCAATTTTTCATAAGCCTTAGGGAAGCTTGAGTAATTCCCTAACCTCATAGGCCTTCTAAAAACTTAATTTAGAAACTCATAGGATTACTGGAAGCCTAAAATTCCAGGAATTTAAAAAAAAAATCTTCATAGGCATAAGGCAGCCTGTGTAATTCCTTAACTCATAGGACTTCTGAAAGCCTGAAATTTCAAATTTTTTATCTTCATAAGCCCTTGGAAGCTTGAGTAATTCCGAGACACTCCTTGATTTGTCTAAAAATTTTCACTTTAGGCATCTCATATTTTGTGGGACATGTTGGAAGCCCTAGAATATTCCAACAACTCTTTAGATGGTCTTTTTCGTACCAGCCAATTCATAAGCCCTTGGAAGCTTGAGCAATTCCAAGACACTTTGTGATTTGTCTAAATGCTTTTATTTTAGGCATTTCATATCTTGTGGGACATGTTTGAAGCCCTAAAATATTCCAACAACTCTTTGGAGGGTCTTTTCGTACCAACCAATTCATAAGCCCTTGGAAGCTTGCGTAATTCCAAGAAATTTTCATAGGCCTAAGGAAGCCTGCATAATTCCTTAACTCATATGACCTCTGAAAGCCTGAAATTTCAGAATTTATCTCTTGGGCCATCTATAAGCCTCTGAATTAAAAATACATATTTTTGGGCCGTCTATAAGCCTCTAAATTATAGACACTTATTTTGGGCCGTCTAAAAGCCTTTAAATTTTAGACGCAACCTTTTTGGGCCGTTTGAAAGCCTATGAATTTCAAACATCAATTCTTTTGGGCCATCTAAAAGCCTCTGAATTTTAGACACCTTCATAAGCCTCTAGAAGCTTGCATGATTCTAGAACCCACTCATAGGACCTCTGAAAGCCTAAAATTTCAGAATTTATCTCTTGGGTCGTCTATAAGCCTCTGAATTATAGACACATATCTTGGGCCGTTTATAAGCTGTAAGTGTGAAAACTCACACTCCTTATATGGCAAATGTTTGACAAATTATATCTTCTAATAATCTTCAAGATGTGCAGAATCAAAATGTAAGTTCGTGAATTTAGTAAAGAGGAAGGTGATGCTGCCACACAGCTACCACTTCGCTGGTAGCTCAAGGAAATGTAAGGTTTTCTAAATAAAGAACATTTCGTAATGGCACTTGCGAGGAACAACGCCGCTACCACTCCGTTGGCAGCGCATAAGTGAAATAGCACTTTGAAAGTAAAGAACACGCACCTGCGTCGTAAGGCGACGCCAACACGCCGCTGGTAGCGCAGAGCAAGATTGAAGAATCTAAATATCAGTTATGCACATGCCGCGTTCCCTCCCGCTAGTAGCGCGCCCTTAACTGGGTTAATTTGGATTTGAACGGGACTTGAGTTCGCTTCCAGCCGTCTACCCCGATCGCAAGGCGATGCCACCAGCGCTCGATGCGATCTGAGTTTTCTTCTTTAAATAGACGAGCTGTATTTTTTTGGAATGACTTTTTCTTTTGATCAATTCGATTTGGATCTTGAGGTGTTCGAGATTCAATCAATTCATCTTTAGAGAGTCGGTGATCTAGTGAGGGGGAGATCTGAGAGAGATCTCCTAGAATTGAAGTTTGAGGATTCTTCTTCATTTCGGAACTTCACATGATCGTATGATATCCTGGATTGGTGATCGAGCTTGATGGATGCATGGGTGGATTCCTATTGCATTGGATCATCTCAATGGACTCTGAGGTGATTGTTACGATCTGGATTGATCGTGAATTGCAGCTTGTGGATTCAAGTTGTGTTACAGTTCGTGGATTCGAGCTGTGGATCTGGATTGATCATGAATTGCAGCTTGTGGATTCAAGTTGTGTTGCAGTTCGTGGATTCGAGCTGTGGATCTGGATTGATCGTGAATTGCAGCTTGTGGATTCAAGTTGTATTGCAGTTCGTGGATTCGAGCTGTGGATCTAGATTGATCGTGAATTGTAGCTTGTGGATTCAAGTTGTGTTATAGTTCGTGGATTCGAGCTCTGGATTGCTGTTGAGTGAGTTCAATTGTAAAGGTTAAGTGTGTTTTCCTAGCAAGCCAACCCATCAAGTTCCTTTGCTGCCTATCCAAATTAATGTCCCTTCCGTATAGCCTGTGAAGGAGGAAACAGAAGGAAGAGAAGGGAATTTTCTAAACTGCCTATGAGACCATCTGAAATTTTGCCTACCTCACTTCAGAAGGGTTATGTGACTTTAAAGCTGCCAAATCCGGATGCAAGCAAGGGGAAGAGTTATGATTCATCTGCAATCTGTGATTATCATATGAGCACTCCATGGCATACCATTGATCATTGCTTTGCCCGAAAGCATGCAATTCAGGATTTGCTGGATAATAACTCTTTATCATTCAATTCAGTCACACCCACTCCTCCTTCCATCAGCAACAATGGGGCAAGCACGTCACTTATGGTGGGGCCAATTTTCTCTGGAAAAAGAAGATTTGACCCTTCTAAGCTTATCGCTCCTATTGGTCCAACAGTCAGGGTTTATCTTGAAAGAAATGCTCCTGGTTATAAGCAGGAAGGCTTGCCTCACTCAGCAGGAGAAAGAATTTTTCTAAAAAAGAAAGAAAAGTCAGCTTTTGCTTTTGAGAATTGGGGCAGTTCTCGAATTCCCTTGTTCTCTGAAAAGAAACCCCCATAAAAAGAATGCACATTTCCTGAGGATCCTAAGGAGCCTTGTTCTCAGGAAGTGAATTCAATAAAGGCTCTTTAAAAAAAAATTCCCCTTTAACATTTTTCTAGAAAAAAAAAAGGAAAAAGTTTTCAACAAGATCCTTTTATTTATGAGTTATATCTCCCATTGGATTTCATTAAGTTGAATATGACTTCGACATTGGGCTCAATTTTGAGACCAAAATAGAAGAAAAAGACATTTTATATGAAAATTCAAATCTTTTTAAGTGTTATGAGAAGAATATTTTGCAAAATTAGGAAATGACCAATTTTATGGCCTTTGGAATCAAAGATGACCCACAATCTTCTACAAAAAATATGGAAGTTGAAGAAGATTTGAAGTTTCTTCATTAGAATACAGAAAGGATCGCATCACTTGTTCATTCATTTAAAGGGAAGTTGATAATATTGTTTGAAGAAATTTTGGGGCTTTGCACTTGAAAATATGGGAAAAGATTTGACCTTGTCATTGGAAATCAAATTGGGCATCATTTGATGGAAAGAATCCAAATCCATAAGATTGATCAAAAGGTGAAGAACTTGTTCATAACAGAGGTTCTATTTGAAGAGGCTTTCATCTTGATAGAAGGTGAGTTAAAAAATAAAAAAGAAGAAAGAAAAGAAAAGAAGAAAAAATTCCTGAACTAGTCATGTAGTACAACTTTACCAAGTATGAAAATTCAAATTTTTCTTAAAATGATAAGAGGCCTTTCTTTCTTATATCCCCAAAATTTTTGAAATCCCTAGTTAGACCCTTTGAGCTTGATAAATTTTTCCAAGTAACCTAAACTGAGAATTGTAACCCCACACAGAGGCAAATTTATTAAGGCATAAAAAAATGAAAGTACAATTTTAAGAAAAAAGGGGAGGGCATTATTGAAGTTCAAAAGGGATTTTGAAGATGTTTTCAGAAAAGGGGGCAAAGAAATGAAAAAAGAGAAAAAAAAAACAGGAAAAAGAAAAAGGAAGAAAGAAGAAAAAGAGATCATCAAATGCTATGAGATATTTGTCTTTAAAATTGTGAAGAGAAGAATGGAAAAAGAAATTCAATACTGGAGAATAAGTTTCAAATGAAGAAATCAAAGTGGGGGGAAGAACTTCATTACTGGGGGCAATTTTTTATTCATTCCAAGGGAAGAAATGCCTTAAGAATTGCAATTTCAGTTAACCTATTTGATCATATGGTATTTAAGCCTTTTATTCCTTTTCTTTCTAAACAAACACCAAGCCTTCGTTTCGTCCCATTCATAAGTCCTCTTTGATTAAGAAATTTTGAATTGAGGCAGTTTTGACTACATAGTTGCTGGTGATGAAGGATCAAAAAAAAAATTAAAAAAAAATAAAAGGAAAGGAAAAAATGGAGAAAATGTAGTGAAAACCCAGAAGGGTGCTACGTGGCAAATAATCAGCTATCTACAAGAAGGAAATTATCAAAGAGGAAAGTCCAGATTTGGCATAGACCTAGGTGAAGTCCTCATGTTGGTGGTTATTTTGAAATACAGTCACTCTTCAAGTGATTGAGGAAAATTCTCTTTTCAAGATTGAAGCAACATACTCAGAACTATGATATGAAGCATCTGTGAACAAGTCGATGGCCATCAAAATTGCCATTAAGAAATTGTTGCTGAAGTTGAAAATGGTCATGGGAATGATTCTAAAGGTTCCGAAGGCTTATTTTGGTCTTTCTTCATTTTCTGAAATAATCTTCTCATTATTCAATTTGATTTTAATTCTTTTGGACTATATGCTAATAAGTGATTGGATGATTTTTCAATATATATATATATATAAACACAAAAAAGCAAAAAAAAAAAAACTATATTTTTGGCCTATGATGAGCATCTATTTCTTTTCATAAAACATTGGTTTTGCAAGCATTAGAGAATTCTGAGGCCACTAGAATAAAACATATTTTATTATTTTTGCATTTGCATTCTTTTATTAGGGTTTCTTTTTGGCAAAGGTAAAAAAAAAAAAAGAAGGAGAAAAAGAAAAAAAAAGTGAAAAAAGAAAAAAGAGGATCATCTCTGCTGAGGGGCAAATACTCCTTCAAGAAATCAAAACTGGGGCATGCTCAGCATCTTTCCCTCGGGGTTTTCGTTGAAATGAATTACAACAGCTGGAAGAAGCAGTCAAGCCTTAGTCTTTGAATTTGAAAAAAAAAAGAAGCTTCGAAGCAGGTGCATGTTTTCTCCTTTAAACAAGGGTTTTCAATTCTTCAATCATGAATAAGGATTTTACTGGGGCAGTAAGAAGACATGAAGGAGAGATCATGGGAAGTAAGGGCATGAGGTTAGATCAACAGATCATGATTCTCAAATCCATCAATCAAGAGGAGGGTATTCACTTGGGCAGTTGAAAAGCATAAAGGCATGTTATGGGCAGCAACGACACATACATCATTATTGAGAGAGCAAGAAGATGAAGAAGCAAAATCAAGTTGCATAATATTCAAGCACAGGTTTGGGCATCAAATGGCACCCAGGTATGTCAAATAAAAAAAATCAATCAAGAAAATTCAATAAAATATTTCCTTCCTTATTGTTTAGCTGTAAAGTGAAAAACATCAAAAGCAATTGAGTTTGCAGAGGTCAATTTTAAATCCACCTTCTTTTCAAAATTTGCTTGTCTCAGATTTCTTTTCATAGCCATAAGAGCTCCAAGAAATTTGAGATAAGGAAGAGATGCCACCCCGTCAGACTTCAAGCAAGGGTTTCATTGGCTATCTTCAAATTTATGTTTTTCATCACTCTTTTGTTTGACCAAAGCAAGTTCAATTAATGAGATATCTTTCAAATGTGCAATTTTGAGTTGTGTCTATTCTTTGCTGTTCATTGTGCTACAACTCCAGCAAAGAGGGGCAGTTGTAGACACCCCAAAATTGCACGATTTTTGATAAACCTTGAAGGAGAGAAATATTTTATTGGAATTTTCAATTCTTTGCATTGGGTTTGAGATCCTTAACCCATTTGAATCCAAAACCATAAAGGAAAAGGCCCAAATTCAATCTTTTGCGCAAAGTCAAACTTTTTCTGGTTAAATTTTGTTGACTTTTGACCCAAAAAATGAAATATTTTTTAAGGCAAGATTTCAAGATAATTTTTCCCGGTAATTAGGTTTTTAGCAATGTTATTGCATAAATGAATTTTTTAAGCCTTTAAATCTTGACAAATTCCTTAGTATTAACAAGTTAAATCTTTTTACCGGACCTGAAAAACCGTAATTTAGCCTTGAATTGGAAAGTTGACTTTTTATTCACTTGGAATTTGAGTCTGGAACTATTTTTAATTGATTCAAATGGGGGGAGGGGGTGTTTGCTTATTTACATATAATATCTTAAGTAAATGGAGATTAAAAAATACGAGGACATTTACTTAAATGACATTACATGTAAATAAGTATTGTCTGTGCAGGTAAGGGTCAGTGCCATGCAGAAGCTGTGCAGAGAGTCATTTTTGCCCTAAACTGAAATTAAAGTTCGGATAAAAGCATTTTTCTGTGTATCCGAAATTATAGTTCGGATAAAAGCATTTTTCTTTGTATCCGAAACTATATTTCGGATAAAAGCATTTTTCTTTGTATTCGAAATTATATTTCGGATACAAGCCTTTTTCTTTGTATTTGAAATATTATTTCGGATACAAAGATTTTTGTTCGTATTCGACCTGAGTTGTTTGATACAAGTGTTTTGTTCAAAATTGGAATATCTCGCAAGTTGTCACTTATTTACTTCTATACCTCTATTTGAGAAGTAGGAATTCCCAAATTTAGCCTCTGAGATTAACCATATGCCTCTGAACTAATGCTTTAGGGTTAAGTTGGAAGGTTCTAGACACACTTTTGTGTCTACCCTTAGGACTTCATTACCCTTGAGTTTGCCTATAAATAGAGGGCTTCTTCTCAAGCAAATGGCTAGAAAATTGGAGATTGAAGAGCTCCAAGTGAAGATGGGAACCCTTGCCTATCTGCTTTCAGAAATCCAGGTAAGCCTCCAACCCTTTTCTTTTCTGTTTTTTCTAGGGTTAGTCTTTTCTTCTACATTTCTGTAGTGTAAAGCCTATGTGTATATGAAATCCCAAACCCATCTCCAAGTACCTCAAGACTCTCTCTAGCCGTAAAACGTGAAGAGGAGCTAAGGGAAACGAGAACGGGAATGGAACCCTAGGTATAGAACCCCTTTTGAATGATATACATTGAGATTCATATGTGCTTGTTAATCTTGTGAGTTTGATTTCATTTTCTGGAGAGAATACCAAGATCCATGCTCTTTATAGCAATGTATTTCTATTCTCCCCTAAAAATCTGATTTTTTACACAAACACACATCTCACTCGCTTTGGTGTAATATAGGCTTATATTTTGGATCTATCATGTTCATTATGAAAGATCCGAGATCAATGGCCTTAGATCAATCCCTTAGAATTCCTTGAACTGATTTCAAGTAATCTCATCTTTGAGAGTAGACTTTCATGGTCTAATCTCTCTAGTTGGGGTTTTTGTCTCAATACGGGTATATTCAGTTCATTCTCTTCAATCAATGAGATTTATGAACCGGATCCTCACCCTAAATCTTTCTTGAGTATTTTCTAACTGTTTTTATAAGATTTCAAGTAATCTCATCTTTGAGGGAAGACTTTCATGGTCTAATCTCTCTAGTTGGGGTTTTTGTCTCAAGACGGGTGTATTCGGTTCATTCTCTTTAATCAATGAGATTTATGAACCGGATCCTCACCCTAAATCTTTCTTGAGTATTTTCTAATTGTCTTTAGAAGATTTTAATTCAAATCCATTTAATCAAGTGCACATACGGTTTAAGCTAGGTTTTGCTCTAGGTTTTCAAAATGGATTATCTTTAGGTTAAACTCTTTAGATTTGATTTAGTTGGATTTTACCCAATATTTCTTCTCATTTTTATCTGATTATTGAGTCCGGAAAGAGATGTATTCGTAAGGGGAGCCCAAATTCAATTGGGTTACCCACATGAAAAATCTCACATGTCTTTGTCCTTTTCTTCAAACACTTTTTATGCATTTTATTAGCAAGCCTTTTTCAAGCAATACTTGGCAACCACCTTGTGTGGATGAATAGGGGTGCCTAACACCTTCTCCTATTCATAATCTAATCCCCTTATCCATCTTTGGTTATTATTTTAAAGTAGAGTTATTTTAACTCTAGTTTTGCCTTTTTGTATTTTTATTTGATGATTTCGGTGTCCATTCACACCTAAAAATTGAATGGTGGCGACTCCTCCTTTTTCTCAATCCCGTGTGATGATAGGAAGTCATTAAATTGATTTTCCATGTCTCACACATGCTCTCTATAATATTTGATTTCCATTCTCTCCTAAAAATATGATTTCCTACACAAATACACATATCACTTGATTTGGTGTAAAAATAGGCTTAGATCTTGGATCCACCATGCTCAATATGGTAGATCCGAGATCAGAGGCCTTAGAACAATCTCTTAAGACTTCATGAGTCGATTTCAAGTGATCTTATCTTCAAGAGAAGACTCCCATGGTCTAATCTCTCTATTTGGAGCTTTTTGCCGTAATTTGAGTATATTTGGCTCATCCTCTTCAATCAATGAGAGGTCTGAGCCGAATCCTTGCCCTATATTCTTTTTGAGTGTTTTCCAACTCTTTTCAAATGATTTTAATTCAGATCATATGAATCGAATACACACACTCACTGTTTTAACCTACTTTTAATTAAAGTTTTCAAATCTGGATAGAACCTGTACCTTGCCTTGGATTGTTCATAATTTCATCATTTGGATGAGGTTTTGAATGATTCCAAAGGCATGTGATAGGTGAAGATGTCTAGTTTAATTCTGTAAAATTTGAGCAATTTATATGAAGCCGATTTTTGATACCATTTAATTAAAGTTGATAGGTCAGTTCAGATCAGATTGCTGAATTTATCACTTTGATTGAGCACCAAAGGCTCATTTTAACTCCGATTTGAGTGATTTCGATCTCTGGGTTTTCTTTTGTGAGTCTATTTTTAAATCCAATTGGTTTCAAGAGTTTTTACTTTGATTTTAATTGTGTGTGTTTGATTGACTCTGAACTGCTCAGTTGCAGAAAAGAGTCAATATGTGATCCTCTAGGTATGTTTGAGGGAGCACACAAGCCACAAATGGATGAAGTTTTGTATGAGGCATATTTCATTTGAAATATGGTACCTCATACTTCATTAATACAAATTTTTAAGGATTTATATTGTGACCCCCCGGACCCGGACATGTTCATTTAAGGTATATGTCGGTTCCTTGACATCAGGTGAGGTCCCAGAAACGCATTCCTAAGTTTTTAAAAAAAACTGCTATATAACGGTTGTAAATACAAGAATAGGCTAAGCCCCCAATACCTGATAATCACAAACATGTATATAAACCATATACATCTATTCACGAACTAAACCATCAACATACACAGATCAAAAATAAAGCTCACTAAGTTTCATACACACAGTCTCTCTCTCTCTCTATACACAATTTATACAAGATCCAAAAATAGATGACTACAAAAAAAAAAGTGTTGTCCAGCCCTATCCAGGATAATAATAATCCTCAGGGTGGTAATCATCATCAGATTCGTTATTTCTGCTTACCCCAGTTTGTGCTCGCTCTGCAGATCTATCTAAAAACAAAACCGTTAAAACAAAACACATGAGACTAAAGTCCCAGTAAGCAGCATAATGTATGATAAGAACATTTTATGCAATTTCAAACATTAAAGTAACATGCTAAATCAATCTCTGGCAAAACCGGCTAAAAGGCATTTCATTTTCAGGTAAACAATACTTAAACTTTACGGAATCATAAATCATCAACAGATAAACTCAACTTAATCCAAAATGCAATATCAGTAAAATCTCAGTAACAACCAATAACAACAGTTTAACACAAATGTCCAATCGCCACCTCACGACTTACAATGGAAAAATCTAGCTAGGATCACTCTTCCAAAGCAGAGCACTCAAGCATGAGACATGCATGAGCTGGCAAGTACAACCCAGTCCAACCATAGCAAGTTAGTGATCTCTTTCAAACCATCGAGTTAGTGATCTCTATTAGACCATCGAATTAGTGATCTCACTGAGACCATCTAGCTGACTTTACGGGTTGCTGTGGCACATTCCGAAGAGGATGCAAGTTCACAACCCCCGGCCCCTCATGAGCTAGGGTGAACGGCAATCCACTACCCCCAAATATAACAATACCATATCATGGCTATTTAAATACCATAGGCTAACTGCCTTACTTACGTATGCCTTATGTTACACACTTTAAAAATGTAACTAACTTTGACTTAACCAACACATGAGAACCACTTCTTAACCACAAGTTAGAATTAACCGATTTAGTACTTGAAGAAGGCCAATACAACTTGTTCACACTCTGTTTGCAGTTGCTACTTACTATGTAAATCTGAATTTAACTAGTGATTGAATACTAAACCTGATCCAATATATAAGAAATTGGTATGTATTCCATATATTTTTCGAAAGATCTACGAATCTAGTTTCCAACGCAACAAACAGTTCATAATTCGGAGTTTCCTACAGGAAGTTATGGCTGTTTTACTACAGGTGGTTCAAAACAGCCACGAAACCTACTGGACGGAAATCATCAATTTTTCTGGATTTTTCTTGCAATACCTCGAGTTCCAATTGGTCCTAAACCAATTCCATTCAACTACAAATACCCTAAACTAAATTTTAGAATGCTAATATGAATTTTTATGCGAATATTCCTAGCCTTCGCAAGCCTACATTTCTTCTTCCCCTTTTCCACCGTAGAGGAAACCTCTTCAAATCTTCTCAATTCTTTTCCAGTAATCATCCTAGATTCCTACTAAATTGGTTTATTGGTAGACACAAAATGTACTTTGAAGTCTGAACATGGATAATGAACCAACACAAAGGAAGATAAGGCCTTCTCCCCTAAGTGAACTTTCTTTTCACATATTCAATAACCAGGTTCCAGATCCTTCAAATGGTACCCATCACACCTTCTCATCAAACCCTAGGTCCTTGCTGTACATTCCACAATCATCTTAACCTACTAGTTGGGGAAAGGAATGTGATTAAAAAAAATACTAAAGCAGAGGCATATTAAGAAACCATTCCCTATTTTTCAAAGAGTGCCTTTATAAAATTTAATTCTGAAACTCAGCCACTTCAAAACAGCATAGACCCACATCGGAAATGAGATTTAAGGCAAACTCTAGTACACTAATATTCAGAAAACTATGTGGTTTGCATATTACAAATGAGTTGTTAGAGGAACCCCATCACCCAAATTAAAAACATGTACCGATCCCATCCTTTCTCTACACCACATTATCTGAAGGCATTTGCAAAAATAATATAGGATGAACATAATGTCTAATCCTTTACAAATCCTATTGAGAAATAGAGATGTGCTTCAAAAGAAATGTCCACCAGCAATTACAAGGCAGTAGATGCGAAAATCTATTTATATTAACAAAAAGAGGAGAAACCAAACAGTAATCGATCAAAACGTAATTCCATCGAAACACAACAGAAATCGGAAATCAGAAATCAGAAATCCATCGAAACCCCAACAGAAATAGACCAAAACAGGAATCCATCGAAACCCCAACAGCAATCGATTGAGCAACCAGAAATTAGAAGAACCCAACCAGAAATCGATCGAACAAGAAAACAAATGCTACTTACAGATTTTCGCACAATCCACACTTCAATAGCCCAACTTTTCCTTCTCCTCTCCTTTCCCTCTTTCTTTTTTGCGTTTTTCGCCCTGTTCTGTTAACCCTCGACGAACGACCAGCCCTTCTCTTCCTCCTCCTCTTCTTCTTTCTTCTTTCTCCTCTGCAGTTAACCCTCAATGAACACCCCCAACAAACCCCCTTCTCTACTTCTTTTCTTCTCCTTTCTCTTCTTCCTCTTTTTCTCTCCTCCTTCTCCGTCCCTCCTCTGCGATTTCCTTTCTTCTTTTGTTTTTTGTTTTCTCGTTTTCTGCTAACCCTTAACGCCCATTTGAGATGAAACCCTTAACGCCCAAATGACAAAACGTGAATTGCTTATGTTTGTTTTTAACCATTGAACCTTGAACCATTGAACCGGTTCAATTAAACTAAACCAACCTAATAAATCATTGGTCTAATTAATTGTTCTTACTTAATTGATTTAATTAATCTTAATTGAAGTTTTTCCAAATTCCGGGGTCTTACATATATGGAGCCAATCTCCACGGATAGGTTTTCAAAGTTGGCTACTCGCCACTTTTATAGATTTAGAACAATATATTTGAACAAGCATTTCTCCTTTGATTTTAATCGAATTGGATTGGATTTCTTACCGAGTCTTATACTTCATTCCAGCTTTCAAATGGCTTATGATTCATTCAATTTGAGTTTGAATCAAAGGATTTATGATTGATTGAAGTTTTCAAGCTCCTATAGCTTCATCTTCTACTGATTTCTCTAAATTTTTTTTAGCTTGCTTTTATCCAGACTTTACTCTGATTTTTACTCAATCATGAAGTCCTAGAAGGGATGCATCCATAGAGAAAGTCCAAGATCAATTGGACTACTCATATGGAAAAACCCCACGTGTTTGTCTCTTTTCAAGCACTTTTTTAATGTTTTTGTTAGCAAGCAATTATTTGAGCATGAATAGCATATGGCAACCACCTTGTGTGGATGAGTAGGGGTGCCTAACACCTTCCCTAATCATAACCTAATCCCCTTACCCAATCTTTGGATTTAATCATGAATTAGAGCTACTTTAGCTCTATTTTGCCCTTTATGATCAATTTGGTGCCCATTCACACCCTAAATTGAATGGTAGGAACTCCAATATTTTGTAAACCCCGTGTGATGATTAGGAGATCATTTAGGTGATTTTCCATGTCTCACAGAGGCAGGACATAACCGGTCTACCTGTAGAGCTGCAATCTAGCAAGCATGCGCTTCTACGTGACAAGCTTGTATGAAGGTTGTTCAATATTATTTGTATTGATAACAAGTCAAAGTTATTATGCATAATTTAAGTTCTAACACAAATCAATCATAAGCAGGTCCACAACCATGAAGATAGGTGGAAGATGGAGTTGAAGTGCTCAACTGCAGACAAATAAAAAAGGATCCCATGATTCATGTTGGATTAAGACAATCATTTTTTAGGAGACGATATTTTGACTAATTATTTGTGTTGATAATAAATATTGTTTGTTTGTTTGCTACTTTTTAACAGTGAAGGCATTAAAATCATTACGTCTTTTACACAGTGCTCCTGTCCATATGCATTTCTGTTATTTATTTATGTTGTTTTGTTGCTATTGCATTTATGCAATTGTATAACCTGACACTAGTGATATACCCTTTCTCCAATGACATGCTTTTGAGTGTGCAAAAACAAGTTATGGCACGGAGAAGAAGGAAAGTAGCTGCAGGCACTGAAACACGCTCACCCTCCACTTCATCCAAGGCACAGAAGTGGCCATTGACTCCTTGGGTTTGCTTCCTGTAAGCATGTGAGCTATAATTGGTAAATTCAAATAAAGTATTGCGTATGAGAAAACAACAAACATTTCTGACGTGTTAATTGTTGTATTCTGTTGTAACCCTGATAGGACTGATTATATATCCATCTGCAAACGGAATAATCGAAAGGCGCATATGCGCAAGGTAAAATACGAATGAAACTGAAATGCATGATTAACTCATCAAATAAACTTGTATATTCCATGTCTAGCAAACTTCACTTTCTATGTCTAGCTATTGAAGTTTGCTTTCATCCCTTCATATTGTGCTCCTTTTCCTGTTTAGGTTTAAACTTGTTCTTCTGTAGGTGACGAAGGAAGCAAAGGCATAGTGGGATGGATTGGCCGCTGAAGCGAGGCAGCCCTACATTGAGCAATCTGGTCGCAGTATAGATGAGTACCATGCTTCATGGCCCGAACCGAAGAAAAGAACATGTGCAAAGGTAAGAATACAGTCTTATAGGGCTTACAAGGCGAAATTGTACTTTATAGTGTTTGTTTTGTGGCATTCTTTAATGTACTTATTGCGTGTACTTGCAGCCATCGATTACTACATGCTGCTGGCCATGGAGGTTCGTTGAATTCTGCAAACTACTCACACCGGAGTAGAAATAGGTGGTTTTTTATATATGGTTTGGGTCCCTACTAGATCTGCAATGCACGAGCCTACAAAGGGGCTTGTGTTGTCGCGACCCGGAACTAGGTCTGCCCCTCCAAGGCACAACCCATCATAGACTGTGGCAAGTGGGCCATTATACTTAACAAAACACGAAGGATTTTAAAACTTTTTACATACAAGTGTAAGTGCAAACAGTTTATACATGTGCATATCAAAAGTGTGTTCTATATATATATGAAGGAATTGAAATAGGACACAAGAGTTTAGTTACAAAATATTGGGTGACTAATCACTCCTCTCAAATGTAAAGGTTTTACCATTCAAAACTATACATGTATTACAAAATCAAAATCCTAAGGCCTATAGAAATCCTCCTCTCTATAACTGATGGCATTTTCCTTGCCTCTATCCCCAGCTTGGTCCTTCACACCAAATGTCGATGGATCTGAAAAATAAAATAGTAAGCAACTATGAAATGAATGTCTCAGTAAGCAACACATGCATGCACGAGAAAACACAATCCATGCTATTATTATCCGATAAAATCATGTCATGCGGGTATTTGAAATCATACTTAATGCAATACAGCTCAGTGCCATACAATTGGTGCATGCTTGTGCAATAGGTGTACAGTTCATCAATTTATAACAATCACAATCAATTTTCATAATGTTAAATGTCGTGGATCCCAAGCGGATCCCAAGCTTGCGTGGAGGATACGAGTTCTCTATCTCCAGGCCAGGGTGAACAAAGGTCCACTACCCCAACCGAGTTGAACTGATCCATCTACCCACCAAGGCTTACTGCTGTGGAGGGGCTAGTTCACTACCCCCAAATTGAGGTGAACAATGGTTCACTACCCACCAATAATCATATATCATTTGTTCATCACACTTGACCTCTCAGATTTCCAAGCTTGTATGGGGGATGCTAAATCACTACCCCTAGCCACGGTGAACCATAGTCCACTACCCCCAACTGAGGTGAACCGCTCACTCTAACACTCCATACTTACTGTTGTAGAAAGGCTAGTTCAATACCCCCAATCGAGGTGAACAGCACACAAAACCTACCAATACTCACTTTTGTAAAGGAGCTAGTTCACTACCCCCAAATTGAGGTGAACAGTAGTTCACTACCCCCAATTGAGGTGCACAGCACATAAATAGAATACTACACAAATGGGCCAATGCCCTCTGCTCAATACATCTCAATGTCATTGGGGCCACTGCCCTTTCACTTCATGTTTCTAATAACAGGGCCAAAGCCCTTCATACTATGTGTTACATACTAGGCCAAAGCCCATTAGGTCATGGGTGACGTACTCACATTGATGGTCAATGGTAAAGGTTTAGTTTTTTAGAAATTCTCTACCTTTCATGACTCAATTTGGGCAACCTATGCCTCAACTCTTATAATACTTGTGCAACTTGGTTTTGGCTTTTGTTTTCTGCTTCTAATGGTTAGTTGGAAGGTGCTCAAAGTGATGGAGTCAAATTAGCCTATTCCTATAGTAATCTGGGACAGAAACTCTTTCCAAGACCTTCTTTAGAAAAATGTACCCAAAATCCTTGTTAGTTGGAATTTTGAGGTACTTCCAATTGGAACACCTCCTAGACACTTATCTCTCACTTATACGTAGGTTGGACTTAAACAAAAACAAAGGGTAGTTCAATCTGGGTTGAAAATCCAAAAATGGGAAAATCTGGTAAGGGAGCTCGATAGTTCGCTCGAGCCTGCTTCAAGCGGCCAAATATTTGCTCTCAGGTTCTTCTGTTAAGGCAATCACTAGAACAGTCGCTCGAGCGATCATGCCTTAAATCACTTCCTAAAACTACCACTCGATGCCGTGCTCGAGTCGCTGCTCAGGCGGCTGGTGTAGACACCCCAAATTGCACTTAAAAAGATGAATAATTGGCCAAAATCATTAAAAATGCTTTTTTCTTTTGTATCCGATGTAAAAAGTTGGATAAAGGCTTTTCCCTATGTATCCGATATTAATTGTTGGATACAAACTGATTTGTTTGTATTCGGCAAATAAGGTCGCATACAAAGAGTTCTATTAGTATTCGACCTGAGTTGCCGGATACTAATATTTTGCTGCAGAAAGTGCAAAATTCCTAAAGTTTGCACCTTTTATTGTCCTATCCCTGTTCTAAGAATGGGAATTCCCAGAAATAGCCTTAGGGTTTAAGTTGGCGGATTCTAAACATCATTTTGTGTCTAGCATTAGGGCACCCCTTACCCTAGCCTTTGCCTATAAATAAGAGACCTCTCCTCAAGCAAAGGGCCAAGAGTTGGAGATTGAAGAGCTCCAAGTGAAGAAGGGAACCTCTGCCCCATTGCTTCCAGAACCCAGCTAAGCCTTAACCTTCTTTTACTTTTACGTTCTTAAATTCTAGAATTAGTCTCTTCTTCTTCCTTTCTGTAGAATAATGGCCTGAATGTGTTTGAAACCCCATTCCCTACTCAAAGTACCTCAAGACTATCTCTAGCAGTAAAACGTGAAGAGAAAGCTAAGGGAAACGAGAATGGGAATGGAACCTTAGTTCTAGAACCCTCTTAATGGCCTACTATTGTGTGAAACCCCATTCCTTACTCAAAGTACCCCAAGATCATTTGTAGTCGTAAAAGGTGAAGGGAGAATTAGGCGAAACGAGAATGGGAATGGAACCTTGGTGATTAGAACCCCCATTTGATTGATATGTTTTGAATATCATATGTTGTAATGTGTTGATTAATTTAAAGAGATGATTTTTACACATGCACACATCGCACTCGTTTTGTTGAAATATGCTTATATTTTGGATCTATCATACTCGTTATGGTAGATCTGAAATGAATGGCCCCAAACATTTCTTGGACATTTCTGAATGGTTTTCAAATGAATACAAGCAAGTTTTCAAATGAAGACCCCTCGGTCTAATCTCTCTGTTTTGGGCATTTCTGCTCCATTTTGGGGGTTTTGGTATATTCTCTACAATCAAAGAGAATGGTGAGCCAAATTCGTGCCCTATTTCCTTCTGGAGCTTTATCAATACTTTTTCAAATGATTATGGTTTGGATTACACGGATTACACACACTTGCCCACTGTTTTGACTTGATTTTGCTCAAAAGTCTCAAATCTGGACACCACCTGTACCCGATCTTAGAACACCCATAACTTCATCATCCGGATGAATTTTGGGATGATTCAAAAGACATGTGAAAGGTGGGATTGTCTATTTTGTGTCTGTAAAAATTCATTAATTTTTATGTAGAGGATTTTTGACACCATTCGATCAAAGTCGACAGGTCAGTTCAGGCCAGATTTCTGAACCTGTCACTTTGAATGAGCACCACTTGCTCGATTTAAGTCCGATTTAAGTGATTTTGATTTCTGTGTTTTCCTTTATGAGTATGATTTCAAATCCAATTGGTTTCAAAATTTTTTGCTTTCATTTGTCTTGTGTGATTGATTTACTCAGAACTGCCCTGTAGCACAATTCTATGCTGATCTGTGATCCTCTGGGCATGTTCGTGAAGTCACACAAGTCACATCCGAATGAAGTCTCGTATGAGGCTTATTTCATTTGAAAGATGACACCATGTACTTCATTCTTGCAAATTTTCAAAGATTTATATGGAGCCAATTTTCACAAATAGGTTTTCAAAGTTGCCCACTTGCCACTTTTATCAACTTATAACAGTGAATTTCAAACAAGCATAACTCTTAGGATTTTAATCGGATCTACTTGAAAATTTCCTGAGTCTTTTATTTATCATAATGTTTCAATTGGATTTGGTTTGATTCAATTTGAATTTGATTTGAATGATTTATGGTCAAATGGCTCCATCTTTTACCGAGTTTTCCGGATTTGCCTCCACTTGCTTGTATTCAAGTTTTATTTTGATTTGCAATTAATGGTGATGTCCTAGAAGTGATACTTCCATAAAAGAAAGTCTAAGATTCATTGGACTTCTCATGTGGAGGGATCATACATGTGTTTAATCATTTTCAAGCCTTTTTAATTATTTTAATTAGTAAGCTTTCTTTATTTTGAACATGAACAACACTTGGCAACCACCTTGTGTGGGTGAATGGGGGTGCCTAATACCTTCCCCTATTCATAATCTAACCCCCTTACCCATCTCTGGATTTTTTATTTTAAGGTAGAATTAATTTTACTCTAGTTTTGCCTTTGTGCATGTTTTGATGATTTGGTGTCCATTCACACCTAAAAAGAATGGTGGCGACTCTTCCTTTTTTCGAATCCCGTGTGATGATAGGAAAGTCACGAGATTGATTATTTCCATGTCTCAAAATTGGCGATTTTGCTGGGGACTTGTTGATTTAAGCCATGTTTTGTGTTTTGTTCATGTTTTTATTCTTGAATGCTTGTTGTTTTGATTTCTTTACTTCTTGCATGTTTGATGTATCTTAGATTTGATTTGTATGCTCAGAAATTCATATGAATAGAAGCATGTATGTATTGTTTGGTTATGGTTAAAATCATGTTTAAGGGCCTTATCTTGTCACACATGTTTACTTATTGCATTGTTAAGAGAACATGCTTGGCTTTGGGGGTATATGAATATGTTTTGATCATGAGCATGAAATTTGGAAATTCAGTGTAGTTTTTCTGGTTCCCAAGCATGTCTTCCATGATCAATTATTGCTTGCACCATACGGTTACTTGCTTTTTTATTTCTTTTAAGGCATGCCTTGATTTGGGGTATGGATGATATGCGTGGAGCATGAAAATAATGAGCAAAAAATCTGAAGTTCTTAGTGGGTGTTTTTGGGGGTTTTCAAGCATGTTTTCCAAATTAAAACACTTCTTATGCCATATTTTTAGTTATTGGATTTTTGGGCCTTGATTTGGGTATGAATAATGCACTTTGAGCATGAAACCTAGGAATTCAATGGGTGTTTTTAGAGGTTTTCAAGCATGTTTTCTAAATTAAAACACTTCTTGTACCTTATCAATAGTTGCTGTATTTTTAAGCTTTGATTTGGGTATGAATAATGCAATTTGAGCATCAAAATGAAGAGCATGAAATGTGAGAATTTAGTGGATGTTTTGAGTTTTCAAGCAAGCTTTTCAGGGTTAATGGTTGTTAGTACAATATGATAACATGCTTGGGTATTACTTTTGTGAATATGATAGTCATGAGCATGTTTGAGTGTTTATCTTGCTTGCTTGTGTTTTTACTGTCAATATAATGTCATATTTGCCTTGGTTTGAAAATATATGCATGGCTGCGAAAAAGAGTGGCAAGGGGCTGGGACATTATGAATGCACCTTGAATTTCAAATGCACTTGAGCACTTTAAACTTTTTGCACAGCCTACCCATTACCTATAGGAAGTTGAACCCGAATTTGTGTAGCTTAGCGCAACGAGGTCGATACTTCGGAAAGCGAAAGTAAAAACATTCACCTTAGAATTTGAGTCAATGATGTGATGACAATGGGATCTGTGATTCGATTCTGGGCATCACTAGACTTGAGATCTAAGTTGCCAATAAGCCAAAACCCAAAGACCATACGCTTGAAGGTGGAGAAACACTTTTTCAGCTAAAGTAAACAATTACATTTGGGGAATTGGGTGTAATTGAGGGAAGGCCATTTGCATGCTTCACAGGCCAAAGTATAATATGAGTACTATATTAAAGGTAACACAAGGTGGCAAGGTAAACTCATTTTTTTTAATTACCTTCATATCATGAAAAGTAAGACCCATGGTGTCCTTATGCTTGGAATGAAATTATTCCCAAGGAAGCCTATACCCTAAGACTGGTGTACCCCATATGAAGAGTTTTCTTACTCTTCTCAGAAGTGATCCTACCGAAAATCCATGTAGGAGTCAACCAAATGTACAAAATCTTTGAATATGGTGTCTAATTTTGAGGGAGCATGTACCCTTATGAACATTCATGCATTCTTTTGCAAATATAGTGTCAAAGTCCAATTTGGGACTGTATTTAGAGCCAAGTCAAGGTGAACATTGAGAGGGAATAAAAATAACATAAAGTGTACAAATCTAGCGAAAAAAATGAGTCAAAAAAGGATTATTTCGGCATTAACCGGCAACTCAGGTCGGTTAAGCCATTATTTCTTCTTAACCGATATAAAATATCGGTAACAAAGGTTTATGTGTGTAACCGGCTATTTAAGCCGGATACAGTAAATCATGCCTTTATCCGATATAATATGTCGGATACAATCCAAAACTTCCAAATTAATTTTTTTATCCCAATGTTTTGAATATAAAATGTCCACAACAATGTAAACAACTTGTGGGCACCTCAATGGGAATGTGAAAAAATAATTCCAAGGTCCAAATGATCTAACAAAGGATTTAACTTAATATTGGAACTCAAATCTACCCTTTCCCTCAAGATACATTAAAGGGGCCAAGGTATCATATTTCTTGATACCAATTCACCTCAAACATGTTTCAATCAAACTTTTGAACTTGAAAACTGAGGAAATTCAACAAATCAAAAAAAAAAAAAAAAGAGAAAAAAATCTTTGATTGGTCCTTTTCTCCAATCAAATCAAAACTTTGTGGGACACTTGGAAGTCCTAAAATATTCCAAAAAAAAATCCTTTGGCTGGTCCTTTTCTCCAATCAAATCAAAACTTTGTGGCACACTTGGAAGCCCTAAAATATTCCAAAAAAAAAAAAAAATCCTTCGGTTGGTCCTTTTCTCCAATCAAATCAAAACTTTGTGGGACATTTGGAAGCCCTAGAATATTCCATAAAACCTTTGGTTGGTCTTTTTCGTACCAATCAACTCAAATTTTTGTGGGACACTTGGAAGCCCTAGATTATTCCAAAAAAACCTTTGGTTGGTCTTTTTCGTACCAATCAACTCAAATTTTTGTGGGACACTTGGAAGCCCTAGAATATTCCATAAAACCTTTGGTTGGTCTTTTTTGTACCAATCAACTCAAAACTTTGTGGGACCTTTGGAAGCCCTAGAATATTCCATAAAACCTTTGGTTGGTTTTTTTCGTACCAATCAATTGAATTTTTGTGGGACACTTGGAAGCCCTAGAATATTCCAAAAAAACCTTTGGTTGGCCTTTTTCGTACCAATCAATTGAATTTTTGTGGGACACTTGGAAGCCCTAGAATATTCCATAAAACCTTTGGTTGGTCTTTTTCGTACCAATCAACTCAAAACTTTGTGGGACCTTTGGAAGCCCTAGAATATTGCATAAAACCTTTGGTTGGTCTTTTTCATACCAATCAACTCAAAACTTTGTGGGACCTTTGGAAGCCCTTGAATATTCCATAAAACCTTTGGTTGGTCTTTTTCGTACCAATCAACTCAAATTTTTCTAGGACACTTGGAAGCCCTATAATATTCCAAAAAACCTTTGGTTGGTCTTTTTCGTACCAATCAATTGCATTTTTGTGGGACACTTGGAAGCCCTAGAATATTTCATAAAACCTTTGGTTGGTCTTTTTCGTACCAATCAATTGAATTTTTGTGGGACACTTGAAAGCCCTAGAATATTCCAAAAAAACCTTTGGTTGGTCTTTTTCGTACCAATCAATTGAATTTTGTGGGACCTTTGGACGCCCTAAAATATTCGAACAATTCTAAAAAAATAAATAAAACAAATCAAAACTCGTGTTCACCTACTTCACTTATCTACATTTATAGGTGTGTGACTAGGATTAAATTGGAGCTGACATGTTTCTTTGTTTTTCCTTCTCCAGGTATAAAGTACTTGCAACCATTACTCCCGTAACCAGATCAAAAGCCCGCACAATGAATCTGGAAGAGACTCAAGCCACCGTCCCCGTTTAGGATTTTGCTCAACTGCAAGAGCAAGTGGCCGGACTTGCCAAAATTCTAGGAGACCTACTGGCAGCTCAGGCCCAACAATCCCAAGCCCAAAACCAAGCCTCCACTTCCCACCAAGCACCACCACCTCAAACCAACGTTCCACCTCCAGCTCAACCCATACCTGAATCCATTTCTGAACCTGTCCCTGAACCTATCCTGATCAAGGAAAATACTGTGGAATTTGAGAAAGAGATGGAAAAGGAAAAAGCAAGGGAGGAGATGGAAAGGAAACTTACACATAAGATAGAGAGAATTCAAGAAGAGCTCAAGGAAGTGAAGGGGGGAATAGTTATGGAGGTACCACCTTCGATAATCTGTGCATATACCCGGATGTATGCCTACCGGCAAAATTCAAATGCCCAGACTTTGATAAATATGATGGCACAGGCTGCCCAATGAGCCACCTGAAGTTATACTGCGGGGCTCTGTGCCAGTTTGGCCGGGATGACAGCATACTGATCCAACTCTTTCAAAGGAGTTTGACGGGAGCGGCTTTGAGGTGGTTTGCCACCGTGGACCATGGAAGGATAAGAAGGTGGAAGGACTTGGCCGACGCTTTTCTGGACCAATACAAGTTCAACTCAGAGATCGTGCCAGACCAGTACGACATAATGACGATGAGCAAGGGAAAGGAGGAATCTATAAAACAATATGGCAAGAGGTGGAGAGAGGCTGCCTTCCAAGTCAGGCCACCTATGTTGGAGCTTGAGATGATCTCAATGTTCGTAGGTACACTGGGACAACCCTTCTACAATCACCTGGTGGATCAGATTACCACCAATTTTGCAACCTTGGTACAAGTGGCTGACCGGATCGAGGAAGGGGTTAGGTCAGGAAAACTCATTGATTACTCTGCTCTGGCCGGACAATCGGATTCCTCCACTTCATTGGCACAGAAGAAAGGGAATGGGTTTAAGAAGAATGGACCAAGGAAAGAAGGAGAGATAAATTTGGTACAAGCTCCTCCTCCCAAGAAACCACTCCATGTCAATATTTCTGCACCCCAGTAGGCCCAGCAGTCATATCAGACCCCGCTCAACGTCAATTTCTCCCCCTTCGTGCCTGCAAATCAAAGGAGGGCTTTCACTAAGGAAGAGAAGGATGCCTGGATGGCAACAAGGAGGAATAGAGTTTTTACTCCTCTTCCCGTGTCTCTTTCCCAGCTGTTACCCACCTTGCTGAAAGGTGAATATGTGTCCCTGAAGGAGGCCAACCCAAATGCATCAAAGGGGAGGAATTTTGATCCTTCAGTCACTTGTGACTTCCACATGGGTGCACCAGAGCACTCTACGGATAGTTGTTGGATTCTAAAGCACGCGGTTCAGGATCTGTTAGATCAGAAAGCCCTGTTCTTCAATACTTTTGCGCCTGCCCCGTCAGGTAGCGATATTGGACAGAAACCCCTTGCCTTATCACAATGGGGCAGGCTCGTCCAACCCAGTCACAGCCATCTCCTCCATGAGAAGGGCCTTTGACCCCTCTCAATTGATAGCTCCCGTGGGGACCTCGGTCAAGGTCCATTTCTTCCAAGTGAAAGAGGAGGATGAAGTCAATGTCATCTCCAAGAAGAATGACTGTGCTGCTGAGGACATTAGCTCCTCTCTGAACCGGGTCTCCTCCCTTATGGCCCAGATAAACATTGCAAGGCCTCCTTTGGTCTTTAATTGCAATTCACCCACTTTTTCTCCCTCCCGGCCATCAAAAACTCCGTTGGTCATCCAATGTGACCGCACCATTGCTTCCATTACTTCTTCTGTTCCAACAACTCCCAAGCAGTTTCTACCTTTGGTGGTAAATGTTCCACCTATTTGTAATACTCCTAAACCAACTCCTACATCCCAGTCCAAACTCTGACCTCTTGTGGTCCATGTCCCCAAACTTTCTTATTCTGAGTCGGATGTACCGTGGAATTACAGCGAGAGGGTCACGACTATGGTTCCAGTGATCCAGAACCAAGAGGAGATGAACCTCATGACGAGGTCAGGGAGATGTTTAGAAGGAGAAAAAGAACCGGAAGTGGAGAGGGAAAGAAAAGAAACAGAAGAAAAGAAAAAATTGAAAGGAAAAACAAAAACGGGGGAAGACACCCCCCAAGAAGCAGAAAATGAGGCAGCAGACCTCATCAAAATAATAAAGAAAAGCGAATTCAATATTGTCGAATAGTTAAATAAGGTCCTGGCCCAGATTTCAATTCTGGGACTTTTGTTGAATTCAGAAAAGCACAGGGACGCATTATTAAGGGTGCTTCAGAGTGAACACGTACCTAAAGCCATTGATCCAGACCAACTAAGCAAAATGGTTGGTCAAATCTTGTCACACAATGTGATAAATTTTTCAGAATGTGAAATAAGCCCTCGTGGGTGCTACCATGTTGACCCTTTGCATATCACTGTGCTTTGTAAGGGTAGCATGGTGGCACAGGTTTTAATTGACAATGGGTCGGCTTTAAATGTCTGCCCATTAATCACTTTTACTAAACTTGGTCTGGATCAATCCAAGATCAAATAGAATGGGAGGATTGTGAGGGCTTTCGATAGCTCTAAGACACACTCGCTAGGGGAGATTGAACTGCCGGTCACCATTGGACCAAATATCTTTAACATCACATTTGAAGTGATGGATATTCTAGTAGCCTTCAATCTGATCCTAGGGAGACCGTGGATACACTCGGCTAGGGCAATACCATCCACTCTTCACCTAAGGGTGAAATATTTAAGAGGACAAAGGGTGATAACAGTTGTAAAACCCCTAATTTTCCCAAATATTAAAATAAAATAACAATTAATATTCTTTAGGATTATTATGGATGGAAATAATTTATTATTGTAGAGAATATAATTATTAGTGAAGATCAGGAGTTTGGTGCAGATCGGAGCGTCTGATCGCGAGATATCGCAGTAAGATTAATATTTTAAAGCTAAAGTATTTTGATTGGGCAATGTGTGGAGTTTGATACACATGCGTTGCATGGAATCGTAGGTATATAAATACACTAAAATGACCTAAACGAATATGTTGGGAAGACTTGCTCGTATTGTTAGCCGCACGACGGAGAGCGACGGTAAGAGCGACCAAAGAAGAAGGAGGAGGAGGTTGCTCTGGTTTTCATCATCCCAAAGGAGTACTTTTGAGTCTGAGTGTTGCTGTTTAGAGAAGGAAAAGGAGAACACACGTTCAAGAGGTAGGTAGCACCGATTTCCGTTTCGTTTTGTGTTTTGGAGGTTAATCGATCGTATTGCATGTTTTAGTGTTATATATACATGTATTTAGATTGATATCATTCATATAATTATGTTAGAATCATCCTGGACATGAAAAATCAGATTTCTAAACATCGTATGTTCGTTTTGGGAGACCGCCTACCTCTCTGCGCTCGGCGATCCTCAGCGATCCTGGGCGCTAGTGTAAAATTTAAGACCGCTGAATATCGCTTGAAGACGGACCGCGGGCGACCTATTTTGTACTACCGCTGACCTTTGACCGCCTAGGCGATCCTGAGCGATCCTAGGCGCTCTAGCAAAAAAATGCAATTTCGACAGTTTTCATCCCCTTTTCTTCTCCAACCTTTTCCCAGACAACCCAAGCCTCTCGCATAGCACCCTTATTACATGAAAGACATTTAAGTAAATGTCCTGTGTATTTATTGCTCCATTTACTTAAGTCTTTACATGTAAATAAGGTTTTACCCCCCATTTGGAATCAATAAAAATACTTCCAAGGTCTAATTCCCAGCCAATAAAAATTCAACTTTCCAGTTCATGCCTAAATCCCGGTTTTTATCAAAAAGCCCGGTTTGGGTTTAATACCCAGATGAGTGATTCAGGAGCCCATAAAATTGTAGGAGATGTGTTTACCCTTCAATAGACTACAACCAAAATTTGAGCTCGAAACTCCTTGTCAATTTGTCTAGAAAAATTTTATACCAAAAGTCAGCGTTTTTAACTAGACTTAGAATATTTTTGGGGTCTGAAACTTTTTGTCTTAGAATTGATTGATTATTGGTATGGTGACCTTATTAGGGACCCTAAGACTATTTCACTAATCCAAAATGTATTTTGAGAACTTTATGACATTCTTAGTCCCAAATCCTTATAAAATAGGATATTTGGATTTCCACCCCTTGTAACACTTCTCTAAGATTATTCTTAAGGTGTCCCTGAAGTCCAATTACACTAAGAAGTTTATACTAGATATTTAACTACCTTGTTTTATGATTTAGTACAATTTGGGGTTTAAAGAGGATCAAATTCACTTGAAATGGTTAAAAGGATTCTATATAGGTAATTTCCTTCTGAAAATATAATTGGACCGTTGACCGAATGCCATGATGGCTATAAGAGATTGTACCATCTGCGGATGAGATATGTGACCACCTGCGGGTGAGATGACCTCCTGCGGGAGAGATGAGACCTCCTGTTGGGGGAGATGTGATCTTGATTGGATTGCATCCCACAGGGGAGAGACCACCTGCGGGTGAGATGAGACCTCCTGTTGGAGGAGATGTGATCCTGAGTGGATTGCATCCCACAGGGGAGAGACCTCCTGCGGGAGAGATGAGACCTCCTGTTGGGGGAGATGTGATCCTGATTGGATTGCATCCCACAGGGGAGAGACCACCTGCGGGTGAGATGACCTCCTGCGGGAGAGATGAGACCTCCTGTTGGGGGAGATGTGATCCTGATTGGATTGCATCCCACAGGGGAGAGACCACCTGCGGGTGAGATAAGACCTCCTGTTGGGGGAGATGTGATCCTGATTGGATTGCATCCCACAGGGGAGATATGTGACCTCCTGCGGGAGAGATGTGACCTCCTGTTGGGGGAGATGTGATCCTGATTGGATTGCATCCCACAGGGGAGATATGTGACCTCCTGCGGGAGAGATGTGACCTCTTGTGGGGGAGATGTAATCACGATGTGATTGCATCCCACAAGGGAGATGTATGTGATTACCACCTGCGGGTGAGATGTGACCACCTGCGGGTGAGATATGATGACTCCTGCGGGAGAGACCTCATGTAGGGTAGATGTTATTACTGCGTGATTGCATCCTACATGGGAGAATGTTGTTATCAGATTGAGACTTACTATTAATTACGAATGACATGATCTACATTTGAATCAGAAGAGTTTGATTTATATTACATTGCCTTTCTAATTGAAACGAAGGTTACATAATAAACTCTCTTTATTCCGAACACTGATTAGATTTTGGTTTCATATGGTGATTAATCGTTCTTATTATCGGCCGTGACTACCTGATTATTTTATCGTGCATGAATGATTACTTTTATATATAAACTGTTTCTAGCATGCATGTGTTACCTACTGAGATAGTTGTATCTCACCCCTACTTCATTATCTTATTTTTCAACTGTTTCACGTGAGAGCGTCCTTGGGGTTGACTCGAGGGGAAGTCGCAGATTCTTGAGCAGAGGATCTTTATTATTTCATTTGGATCTTCTTTTAGAGGTTGATGTAGATGTATCTTCATGGATATTTTATGATTTAATTGAATATGAGAGAAAGTGTGCTAGAAAACCCATTTACCAGATTTATGAATTGATGTTGATGAGTTAGTTTGATGGTTATAGTTAGCCACGTATATTGATGAAATTAATGTTTTAAATTTCCGCACTCTGATAATTAATGAAATTAGTTGGATTTAAATGTCTAGTAATTAGTAGCTTTGGGCCCAGTATCACTTCGGATTCGGGTTTGGTGCTTGTTTTGCATAGACCCGGGTTCGGGGCGTTACAGATGGTATCAGAGAAAATAGATCCTAACCTTAGGTAGCCAGCTATAGGGGGATGGGATTGTGAGTACGCTAGATAGAACCCCTAGAAATATTTGATCCTAACAAATGGAATTGTATTTTGCAGATGACTGGTAGAGGGAGACGCGCACGAGTAGATGTTACTGACGAGAGAGTTGATGTTGGAGATCAGCAGTATGATGCTCCACCGCCACCACCTGGAGGAGATGTTTGGGCCATAGTAGGTACCTTGGCTGAGCTTCTCTCCAAGGAGAGGGAAGAAAGGTTAAGTCAAAATGGGAATGGTAATGGAGGTAATGGGCACGGAGATGCACCTAGGCACGCTGGTGAGATTCAGACGGCGCGAGACTTGGAGCAATTCCGTAAAATGGATCCTCCGATCTTTAGTGGATTGCCAGATCCGATGGAAGCCGAGAGATGGCTTATGAGGGTTGAATGGATATTCGAGGCTATGGGTTGCCCAGATGACAGGAGGGTGAGACTAGCTTCTTTTCTATTTGAGGGGGAGGCAGTTCATTGGTGGAGAGCTGTGAAGAGGCAGGATCCCCAAGCAGTCCGCATGTCATGGGATAGCTTTGTTGACAAATTCTATGAGCAGTTTTTCTCTGATGAGGTTCGATTACAGAAAGAGCGGGAGTTCATGGATATATCTCAGGGAGAGCAGACAGTGGCTCAATATGCAGCACGGTTTGTTGAGTTGTCAAGGTTTGCACCTCACATGGTGCAAGATGAAGGGAGGAAGACTCAGCATTTTGAGAGAGGACTGAGGTCGGAAATTAGGAGTATGTTGACGGTCTTTGTCTGCTCGGAGTACAATGATATAGTGCGAAAGGCTACTAGAGCAGAGGGGGATATAAATTCGAGGAACAAATTAGATTCGGTGAAACCCCATCCAATTGGAACCGAAAACTTTCCAAGGTCAGGATATGAGATGAGGAAGCATATAAGTGGAAAGAAAAGACAGCGCAGTGATTGGAATGATCAACAAGGAAGTGAAGACAAGAAGAATAATGGAAATTGTAGTAAATGTGATCTATTTCATTTGCCAGGTCCATGTTATGCGCCTCCGGGAGCTTGTTTCAGATGCCGACAACCTGGGCATAAGATTTTTGAATGTCCACACCCAGCTATGTATCAGAGGTTGCCAGTTAGAGAATCTTAGACAAAATGTGAGTTCCTTATTTCCTTATTTTACTTGTTTTCATATTATTGCCTGCTAGTAAATGGAATGTAATGGATATATATATAATCTGTGTAATTCTTAGTCTAGATTTATTCAAGAATGGAACAATAGGAAGTAAGATCTAGGGAATCTTTGTAATCCAAATAAATTCTAATAATTTCCCTAGTAACTTAATTATTCTAACATCTTTATAAAGACCTAATTAAGGTGTAGAAATTATAAAAAAAATTAAATTTGGTAAATAACCAATTAGTTGGAAGTCCTAATTATAAAAAAAATTAAATTTCATACCTAGGGGGTGTGAGAAAAAAGAAGAGAAAGGGACTACTGCTGAGAAGATGGTGAAAAAAGTCATGGAAAAATATCATTTCCACCCAGGGAAAGGTCTAGGAATTAATTTGCAAGGAATGTTGGAGCCAATCAGGGCAAAGAAGCTGGTCCCTAAGGTAGGACTGGGATTTAAACCAAGAGGATGGAGAAGGCAGAAGCAGGAAGAAGGAAAGAATAAAAATAGAGTAAATTTCCCTCATTTAAGGGAAAATTTTCTAAACCCTCTTACATAATCCAACTGTCTCCTCCCATGGATCAGTCCAAACCTCCGTACCACAACATCAATCCATTCCAAAAGCCTTATGTTCCAACCTTGCAACCCTATAACCCACCTTCTACACTTGAAACAGTGGGCGAGCCTGGGCCACAGCCAGAGCAGCAAACGGAATTCTTCGAAGATATCGGGGCTTTCTTCGCCATGACTGAAGGCGAAAGAACAGAAGAAGATAAGGAGCTGCCTTTCATTGATTGGACAGCAGTGAAAATTCCAGATGAGGTTATATCTGGATTGAGCCCCGTGGCAGAAAAGGGCAGTACAACTCATCCGGTGATGATGGCATTAGATTCAGAGCTTGAGGAGCAGGCTTGCAACATTTCCCCTACTCCTGAAAAATTCATTTTGAACAATTGGGAGGAAACTCCCGTTACCTTTAAAGCGGCGTTTGACTGGCAAATAGACGTGGCTTCCAAAAAAAAACTCCACTAGTGGAATGCCATTTCCCTGAAGGCTTTAACGAGCCTTCGTCTTCAGGGAAAGTTTTTGTAGAAGGCTCACAAAAAACCCAAAAAGATTTTTCTATTTTTTTTAGAAAATTTAATTTTTTCAAAAAGGTCCAAACCACTTATGAACCACATAAGCAAACGGAATTAGACCTGGTTGAATATGACTTCGACCTTGAGCTCGACTTTGACCTCATGGGTATCGAAGAAGAGACCGAGGTCGAAGAAAAAGACCTTCCAAAGGAAATTGAAGCCTATCCGAGGTGCAACATAATGAAATGTCACGGTTTTTGGCAGACTACAAAAATGTATTTACATGGTCGTATCGGGACATGCCAAGGTTGGACACTGACATGGTGGTGCACAAAGTTACCAATTTTGCCAGGGGTCAAGCCAATTAAGCAGAAGCTGAGAAGATTGAAACTTGAATGGACCCTGAAGGTCAAGGACGAAATGGTCAAGCAATTCCAAGCAGGATTTTTGGCGGTCTCCACATACCTCGAGTGGCTCACAAATATAGTGCCAGTACCAAAGAAGGACGGAAAAGTCAGGATGTGCATGGACTATAGAGATCTAAACAAGGCAAGCCCAAATGATGATTTTCCACTTCCACACATCGACATTATGGTCGATAATACTACGGTACATAGCCTATTCTCGTTCATGGATGATTTCTCGAGATACAATCAGATCAAGATGGCTAAGGAAGATCAAGAGAAAACAGCGTTCATCATACCTTGGGGTACCTTCTACTACACAGTCATGCCGTTTGGGCTTAAGAATGCTGGGGCAACATACCAGCGAGCCATGACAACACTATTCCATGACATGATCCACAAGGAGATGGAGGTGTATGTGGACGATATGATTCCCAAATCATGCAAAGAAGAGGACCACTTGATCAATCTGAAGAAAGTGTTTGATCGACTCAGGAAGTATAGTCTACGGCTTAACCCGGCTAAATGCATCTTTGGGGCTACATCAGGGAAATTGCTGGGATTTATAGTGAGCCGAAGAGGAATTGAGATCGACCCAGCTAAAGCCAAGGCCATAATTGAAATGCCATCACCCAAAACAGAGAAAGAGGTTTGTGGTTTTCTTGGAATAATTCAATATATAAGCCGATTCATAGCACAGCTCACAGCTATCTGTGAACCAATTTTCAAGCTTCTGAAAAAGGATAACTCGACGGTCTGGAATGAAGATTGCCAACAGGCCTTTGATATAATAAAGGAGTATTTACTGAATCCACCTGTGCTAGTGCCACCAACTCCAGGAAGACCACTGATTCTGTACTTGTCAGTGGTGGAAACATCAATGGGATGTGTCTTGGGGCAGCATGATGAGACTGGTAAAAAGGAAAGGGCAATTTACTATCTGAGTAAAACATTCACGGAATATGAAGCCAAGTACTCACTGTCGGAAAAGACCTATTGCACTCTAGTGTGGGCTACTCAAAGACTAAGGCATTACTTCCTTAGTCATTCCACATTAATGATATCCCGGATGGATCCTTTGAAGTACTTATTTGAGAAACCGGCACTAATTGGCAGAACGGCAAAGTGGCAGCTTCTACTATCCGAGTTTGACCTCACATACATCACTCAAAAGGCGATTAAAGGTCAAGCAATTGCCGATCATTTAGCTACACATCCTCTACCAGAATACCAACCTTTGAAGACAAACTTTCCTGATGAGGCAATTATGTTTACCGAAGAAGAGGAAAGTGAAAGCTCTTGGTAGATGTTCTTCGATGGGGCCGCCAACATGAATGGAAATGGAATTGGGGTAGTTTTGGTCAAGCCAGATGGGTCACACATCCCAATCGCAGTAAAGTTGAGATTCCAGTGCACAAATAATATTGCAGAGTATGAAGCATGCATAATTGGGTTGTAAGCTGCCATAGACCATGAAGTGTGGAGGAACTTGACGTATACAGAGATTCAAGTCTTATCATCTTCCAAACAACTGGTGAATGGAAAACCAAAGATCACAAATTGATCCCCTATCACCAGTGTTTGGAAGAAATAAGCACAAAATTTACTCAAATTTCCTTCAACTATATGCCAAGGGCCAAAAATTAGTTTGCGGATGCTTTAGCAACGTTGGCTTCCATGGTCAGCATGCCAGAAGGGGTAGATATTAAACCACTAGAAATTGAGGTCAGAGATGAACCAGCTTATTGTCTTGTTCTAGAGGGAGCACCAGAAAAGGAAGCATCGTGGTTTCAAGACATCAAGAATTTCTTGAGTGATCGGTGTAACGCCCCGGATCCGTGTTGTTCAATAAAGATATAACACGTCTCACGGAGGTTAGGCAAGGATCGTTAATCAATTTATGATCGCTGGATAATCATATAGCTATAACCTGACAGAGTGCACATTTCCATTTATGCAAAATTGTAACATTTAAACTGAACTAGAATCGTATGGTTCAACCCCAATTAAACTTTAATACATCTCAATTGATTCAAAGTTCTCAAATTCAGAACAGATAACCTACTAGTCTAAGGAAGGTAATAGTAATCCTCCTCCCTATAAGCCTCAGCAGGATCTACCCCAGTAATCGCCTCACCACGAGTATCTGAAAAACAAACAAGACAAACAACGGAGTGAGATACGAATATCTCAGCGAGTAGCACATGCATGCAGAAATAGTTGATCACAATTTAAACTATGCATCAACAAACACTTAATACGGTTAAACAACCAACATCAATTCTCAAATTGAAATCAAGACTTGTTCTAATCAAACAAATCACATCTTAGTTAAGTACGGCAACACATCGATTGGTCAATGTCATGACTATCGTTTAGTTGATAAGTTAAGCATGCCAAGTAGACACTCCACACCTCCATGTACACAGTTCCGGCCTACTCAGGGTTTCGGATACTCTGAAATGACGGCCTACTCAGGGTTTCGTCATCCAATGCAGGCCTACTCCCCGGGTTTCTGCATTGACAACCAGGCCTACTCAGGGTTTCTGGCTGCTCTACACCGGTCGTGGCAACACACAAGGCCATGCAATTCCAACAACCAACAATAACATCACATTACTAAGCTTAAACATCTGGATCCAGGACAAGCTAGACCAAAACAGTAAAACATCGTATAATCTCAATACCAATATCAAAGAAAAACCATTCATTTCACATCATGTAAAACTCATCACAATTCATCACCTGTCCCTCTGGACCAAGCAGTACCTCAAGTACTTTCAGTATTTTCTCATTTCCGTAACACATGTCATTTGGAAGTAAAACTCAATTCATTCATACCAAGGAAATCTTTACAATACATTTAAAGTTTCCAAACAAGTGAAACCAGAATAGAATAACTCCTCAATCAAAACAGTGTATAAAACAGAGGAAATGTAACTAGTAACTCTTAGTGGTTTGGTATCCGGCACAACACTCATAAATAACCTAAACTCAACTTGAAAGCTTTTAAGAAGTTCACTAAATTTTCCTCTAATAATTTCCTAGGCAAAATAGATTCCAAGGTTCCCAAACAAGTGAATAGTGAAGTGGTTTAACCCTCAAGTAACCCAAATACTCTTAGTTAAATCAAATTTCCAATTCAGTAAGCAAAATAGGGTCTGCGCTCACTTCCTGAAGTGGGCGCGAGGTGAGCGCCGGTCGGCGGTAAGGAAACAGGTAAAAATATACCTAGCGCTCACTCGACGCTAGGTGAGCGCGAGCTAAGCGCGAGACGGGCGCGAGGTGGGCGCGAGATTCGTGCGAGATGAGCGCCGGGTTTTCTAGTGAGCGCGAGCTGAGCGCCAGGTTCGCGCGAGCTCGGCGGTGGGTAGTATTTAACGGGGCGCCTACCTCTTAGGTGAGCGCCAGTGAGCGCGAGGTGAGCGGATACCCCCTGTGATTTTCATTTCTCTGTTATTTCAAGATCTACATGACTGGCCGGTTTGTTTATCTCTGTAATTGTTCCACTACACTCCTAATACTCCCAGAAGACTTCCCAACCATATTTGGATTTAATCTAAACACTTTTAAATAAAAGATAAAATTCAATCTCCGAACTCTGTTCATGTCATTTCCAGAAAACCAGAAACCAGAAAACTCATACATCATTTAAGATACAAAACATGCATCAGAATAAGCTCACGAAAACCTCAAACACAAAACCCAGTTGTAAATCAGTGCTACTCACCTGAATGCTGAATGCGCTTATTCCCGAATATATCAAAACCTCGGCCGATCACCACTCCGGCCACGCAAGCGAATGAAAAATCTCTCCAAACAAAACTTCTCGAGCAGAGAGAGATAACCCACTGAAGTTAAACTCCAAAATCCTTCCCTTAGCCCTTGCGATGCTTGTTCTTCACGAGCAGAGCCCTAATCGCCACTCCAGCCGAAATCGCTCAATTCTCCTGATACTCAGACTAGCGAAAAATGTTTCCGTAAGTAATACGCGTATTTCGTTTAAACCCAAAACCCTACTTTCCTTATTTGTACATTTACCTTGCGAGATGCATACGCCGCTCGATCAACCCTTTTAACCCCTTGATCCTATGCATGCTCGCCCACCGGAAACACTACATGTTCCGCATCCACTTACGTTAATAAGCACACAACTATACTTTAATAATAATAATGATAATAATACGATTTTTTTCAGAAAAATGGCTATATAACGCCTGTACATACGAGTATGGGCTAAGCCCTCAAACCACAAAATCACCTGATAAACACAGTTATATATATAAGAATAAATAAATAAACAAACAATAAAACTTACCAAAAATCAGGGTCTTACAATCGGAGTCTACCAGAAAATGTAACTTCTACTGAGAAAAGGACAATACAGAGATTAGCCAATCAGTTCCTACTAAGTGATGGACAGTTGAACAAGAGGTCACATAATGATATTCTACTCAGATGTGTTGCCAAGGCTGAGTCGGAAAGAATGATTGAGACTGTACATGGAGAAGTCTGTGGACCCCATATGAACGATCATATGCTTGCAAAGAAGATTCTGAGGTTGGGATACTATTGGTCGACGATGGAGCACGATTGCTGTGTACATGTCAAGAGGTGTCATCAATGCCAAATATATGCAGATAACAAGCATGAACCCCCAAGTGAGCTGCATAACATGACCTCACCATGGCCTTTCTCCATGTGGGGCATAGATGTCATCGGCATGATTTCCCCTAAGGCATCAAACCGGTATAGATTTATCCTGGTAGCGATCAACTATTTCACCAAGTGGGTAGAAGCAGCTTCATATGCAAACATCACAAGCAACCATGTTATTAAGTTTTTGAAGCACAATATCATTTGTCGCTATGGACTGCCAAGTGCCATAGTATCAGACAACGCTTTAAATATTAAGAACAAGGATATGAAGAAGTAGTGTGAGCAATTCCAGATTACCCATCACAAGTCCGCTCCGTACAGACCAAAGATGAATGGGGCAATAGAAGCAGCAAACAAAAATATAAAGAAAATCATTCAGAAAATGGTAGTGAGTTACAAAGATTGGCACGAAATACTACCACTTGCTCTACATGCCTACAGAACCTCAATCCGGACTTCAACTGGGGCAACCCCATATTCCCTAGTCTATGGGATGGAAGCAGTTTTGCCAGTGGAAGTAGAAATCCCATCACTTAGAGTGCTCATGGAAGCTGAATGGATACAGTCAAGACATAATCAACTCAATCCGATAGAAGAAAAGTGTTTAAAGGTGCTTTGTCATGGCCAATTGTACCAGAAGAGAATGGTCCGGGCCTACAATAAGAAGGTGAAGCCCAGAACTTTTCAAGAAGGAAACTTGGTACTAAAGAAAATCTTACCATTTTTGGAAGATCCTCATAGGAAGTTCAAGCTAAATTGGAAAGGGCCTTATGTCGTCAAGAAGGTCCTGTCAGGGGGTGCACTCATCTTGACAGAAATGGATGGGACAGATTTTCCTAAGCCAATTAACTCCGATGTAGTGAAAAGGTATTTTCCTTGATTGAATATTACTAGGAGGTGATCCGAGGCCATCTTTCTTTATTTCCTTCAAAAATTTTAATCCCTAGTCGAGCCGGTTCATTTCTTTGATAAACCTAAACTGGACTTACAGTCTTATACTGGGGCAAAACAAATTGGGGCAAGGCCAAATGGGGCAAAAATAAAGGAAAAAGAAAAAGAGCAAAGAAAAATGGCAAATGAAAGCCAAGTGCGAAAAGGGAATGAAAAGAATACAATTTGGGGAAAAAGGTCAAATTCATCATGACTGTAAATCCGGTTGACCTATTTTCACGTTTGAAAATTTTTGAGCCTTTAATACCTTTTCTTTCATAAACCAAGCCTAGCCTTTGTTTCATCCTATTTTTAAGCCCTCAGTGATCTTAGTGTGTTCATTCAAATTTCAGAGTAAGATTGGCGATGACAGAATGCAAAAGCCGGCTCTAGTAAAAACCGTAACTGGCGCTAGGGGCAATATTGAAAAAAAAAATCAGAGGTTGAGTTGATCATGGATGTCCAAGCTTGAAGTAAAATCAGCATGAGTATTGAGATTGAGCAGATTGGGAATAACAGGGTCAAGTATGGAAGAAAAGCCATTTGGGGATGACTCTAAAGGTCCTAGGATAGACAGATTTGATCTCCCCTTATTGTTTGGATTACCCTTTTCATTATTCAACTTGGTTTTAATTCCTTTAATTATGTGTGATTAAGTATTGTAGACCAAATTTCAAAAAAAATAAAAAAAAATAAAAATATATATATAAAAAGAAAAAAAACTATACTTTGGCCAGTGATGATAAATCAAATACTTTTCATAAAACCTTTGTTTTTACAAGCAGTTGAGCATTCTGAGGCCAATAGCATAAAAAACTTATTTTTGAATTAAATCCTTTGTCTTTCCACTATTGGCGTTTGCTTTCGTACAAAGGTATGAAGAAAAAAAAAAAAAAGAAATAAGCTAAAAGTGCAGAAAAAAGGCTAATCTCTATCCCCTAGCCGCTCCTCAAGCTCTCGGATCCAAGCTGCCTGAGCTGCAATAACCCCAGAAGCCCCCTCTGCAGTGGGATCACTCAAGAAGGAAATGACCTCATCTGAAAGGGTCTGCCTAGTTCTCATGCTCCTAAGGTTGGATAAAACATCCTGGAACTGTTGCCGTATCATCCGAACTTCAAAGTGGTGAGCCTGCCTCTGCTCCTGCAGTTTCTCCTCCGTAGTTGTGCAGCGAGATATCTGCTCCTCGAACTGCCTCTCCAGATAAACACCTCGTATCCTAAGCTCCTGGGCCTCTCGTACCCATATCTGCTGAAGTCGCTTGTGAGATGCTCTTTCGAACTCCAAAATGTCTTCATAAGTGGGAGCCAAAACTGCAGGAGGATCCTCGGGTACTGGGGCTTGACTTTGAACTTTCTCCTTAATCCAGAAAAGGTAGTCCTTCATATGGGACTTTGAGAAGACTGGGCCCCACATAAAACGAACATAGGACCATTCCCTCATCAACCAAGCGTTCAGCTTCATGGTGGTTGGTGAAAGTGGCCCAAGATAGTCCTCATATCCACTTGGGGTTATAATCCCCTGGGTTGCTCTGAATTGCCAAAGAACTCGCAAGGGGAGGTAGAGTACAGCATATCTCAAGCCTGCTAGAACCAAAAAGTTTCTGTCTCTGAAGCTGATCACTGTCTCTGCATTGGGTTGATAAGTGTCAGGCCACCTCACCTGATCATCCTGGAGTGTAACCAAGAAAGTAAACCAACCCTGTTTGCCTCCTGGGATGTCAAGACACCCCCAGTTGCTCATCAAGACCAGAACTTTCAAGCTTGGAAAGGAGTGCCGATTAATCTCCTCAATCTGACTCAGGTGGTCAAGTAACCAAAGCTGCAGAAAGGGAGAAGTATTTCAATGTATTGTAAAAAAAAAGGGAATTTTACCTGCAAGATAGAGGCACATGACAGGAAGCGCTTCTTCTTCCTGTGATAGCAGTCGATCAATGCCTAGTACATCCCTGCCAAGATCATAGGGGCCAATCTCTCCCGCTCCCTAACCTGGTAGATAACTGAGATAAAGGCCAAGTCAACTTCATCATCATCCCGTGCGAAGAATAGTTGATTGACCACTATCATGGTCAAGGCATTAAACCTAGTCTCTTTGTTTTCCCCCCTCAAGAGCTTCTCAGTCAGAAAAGACTTGGATAAGGTCAAAAGTGTGTCAGAATCCCCTAAATCCTTCTTCCCTATGCTCAGAAAGGTGGAAGCCTCTTTCTTGTAGCTAGGCTTAAAGGGGGTTCATTACTTTCTCTGCAAACCTCAAGCCAAGGATGGTTTCAACCTCTTCAATGATTGGGGTCATCTCTTTGTCTCCAAATCGAAAAAGATTCAAATCAGGTACCCAGTAGCCAATCATAGTGTAAAACCCCGAATTTTCCTTAAATAATAAATTAAATTAATAAATGATATTAGTGAGAGTTATAATTGATAGAAATAATTTATTTTTGTAGGGGATGGTCTAATTAGTGGAGATCTAGAATTGGACACAGATCTGACCGTCCGATCATGAGATATCGAGGTATGTATTCTGATTGGGCGTGTATGGAATTTGGTGTATGTGAGATACATGGGATCGGAGAGTATAAGTATTAGTTTAATAACCTAAATCATATACGCTCGTATTTCGTTTGTCTTCGACAGCCGCAAGCGACAAACCCGACTAAAGGAGAAGAAGAAGAAGAGGAGGAGGAAAGGTCTGGTTTTGAGTTCTTCATCGTCCGGAGTGTTGCTGGGTGATAGAGAATCGTTGTTGAGAGAAGAGAGGAAGAGGAACGTTCGTTCAAGAGGTAGGTGACACCGTTTACCTTCGTTTTTGTATTTACATGTGATTAATCGACAAAAGCATGTTTTTATGATATATAATGATGTATATATGTTGATAATCATGTTATATATATGCTAGAATGAGTTTAGACGAGAAAAATCATGATTTGGAACTGATTCTGATCGTTTTCGAACGACCGCCGACCTCGACTGTTCTCGGCGATCATCGGTGATCTTAGGCGCTCATTATAAATTTTAGACCGCCGTAGACCGCTTGAAGACGTATCGTCGGCATTCGATTTTGAACTACCGCCGGGGCGATCCTGAGCGATCCTAGGCGCTTTGTTCAGATTTTGAAGATTTTCATAATTTCACACCCTGATTCAATTCCAAACTATTTTTAGACAATTTTAATGATTAAATAAGATGTTTTAAGACCAAAATAAACTATCTAATTCCCTGTTTTATAGAAAAATAAATTAGGGAGGTATTTAGGACATTAGTTGCCAAACTTTGAAAGAAATAGAGAAACCTAGTTTTTGGAAAACCTAACTTGTATTTAATTACTAGAACATTTTCTAAATGACACTATAAACCAGAAAACTGTATATAGAGAATTCAGAACTCAGATGACCGAATATTGAAGTAATTGACTGATTTAACCTTGATATGCCGCTAGGCACCAACCCTTATAGTAATATTATATTTTAGGGAATTTTGGAGTCTAGTGGGCATAGCTGGTTATGGATCCATAGTTATAGCTAGATAGCTGAGGGATATGTCATTTGGGTTGAGTTACTCCTATATGCGACGCGCTTCCTTTGCAAGTTAGTTTGTCTGGGAAGGTCCTATGTCTGGAGGGACACCCCGGTGAGCCGCTGGTGATTCCCTGTACATGTGGATAAGAAACCATCTCCATGTATTGATTCTGGTGCTGCATGCTGGTGGTACATGCCAACTCTGATGGGTACGTGTGCAATAAGTCAGTGACTATGGCTCTTGTCTAAGCTGCGCTGCATGGGACTTGAGTATCATTAGTAGCATTGCTCCTAAGTCGCACGGTGGTATAGCAATTAGTTGAGAATCATCTCAAAAGGTTTATCTATCTTAGTGAGTCCTACAATGACACTGAAATCACAATACTTGATATTATTATTTAATACATGCTGGAGGCATGTGATTGGGATATTGATCGGATGTTACTGCTTAGTGCATCTTAGCAAAGTGTGAATCATGTTATTGATCTTGATATTGGATTCTTATATTAAAACTTGCTGAAATTCATTTCTAGAACTGTTTATCAAACTGTTTTGTATTCATGAATGATATGAATGATTATACGAGCCTGATTAGTCGATATTGCTTAATCGTGCATGAACTGTTACTTTACTTATATGAACTGTTTAATCATGCATGTGTTACCTACTGGGATATTCGTATCTCACCCTACTTTTATTTCATTTTTCAGCTGATACGCGAGAGGGGGATCTTAGTGATTTCCAGGGAGAGATAGCTGAGTATACTCCGGAGGATTACTATTATTCGGATCTTGTTTGAGGTGGGTGGATGAATGACATAGACTTAGCACTTTTGATTAGATTATTATTATTCATTTGGATTTGATGTATTAGAGAGATGAAAGAGAGATAGTAACCAGTTTATTGTACCAGACTTTGATATTAATGATTGATGATCAAACTATATGTTATTTGAGGATTTTAAACTCCACTTCCGCACATACTTGTTTCCACAACTCTGATAGTATAATAAGTTGAATGGATTTTAATTCTTTGGTCTGGTATATTATTGATGATGTATTTGATATGGGCCAGTAACACCTCGGATTTGGTTGTTGAACTAAATGCGGGTTGTTACAGTAGCGAACCGGGTTCGGGTCGGGTGCCGGTTTGCACTGACCCGGGTTTGGGGCGTTACACATAGCTTCAATGATTTCCCACTTGAAAGGAATTTTGGGGATAAGCAGGACATGACCTAAGTGGGTGGAATCCCATTTGATCTCTTCATCAAGGGTCATAGAGCTAACCCACCTAGTGTAAAAAGAATCTACAGGGTTATACCTAGTGAGATTATGGGGTTTTGCTCTAAAAGGTTGTTTTGCAGGGGAGGCTTCACTTGTAGACAAAAGTGGGGCAAAAGATGATCCAAAGGCCATTAGGTATGAATGGAGCTTGCTAAAAATCAAGGGAAGGAAGAAAAAGGCAGAAAGGGGGGTTTTTAAAACTCAAAAAGTCATCAAAATAACGCACATCTCGAGGCCACTTGATTTTATAGCATGTTTTAATGTATTCGACATATCAGATCGGATACAAAAGATTCTATTCATATCCGGCAAAAAATGCCAGATACAAGAAAAATTGTTTGTATCCGGCATTTCTTGTCGGATAC
Organism: Buxus sempervirens; assembly: GCA_947561395.2. Taxonomy (NCBI): domain Eukaryota; kingdom Viridiplantae; phylum Streptophyta; class Magnoliopsida; order Buxales; family Buxaceae; genus Buxus; species Buxus sempervirens. The sequence goes on along the minus strand of OX387190.1, from coordinate 16,639,212 downwards.
AAAGAAATGGCACCTTATCCTACCTGATATATCGGATACAAGAAAAAAGAACAAAAAAAGAGGAAAAAGAAGAAAAGTTCAAATGTTTTACCTGTATACAAGTTATAATTGCAGAAAAATGAAAAGAAAAAGAAAGAAGAACAAGAGAAAATGAATAAAAAGTTTTTTTCATATATATATACAAGTCTTAGTAGTACAAGGATAATGTAAAATATACAAAAATCCTAATCTACTGCTCCTCTGCAGGATCACCCCCACGTCCTCTACCACGTGCTCCTCTACGGCCTCTACCTCGAGATGGTCGACACCTAAAGACATGCGTCAGAATACGCTCGGCAACACAGCGTGGTCTCCGGCCCAGAATGGACTGAACCTGGTACGTAAGGCAATAAGCCGAATTGTCAAGATATGGGCCCGTGGGAACAGAGTCAGATGACGAAGCCTCGGGCTCAGCAGGAGCAAGCTCAGTTGGGGGGACAGCTGCCTCAGGCTCAACGGGATCCTCAGTCAAGGTAGTATCAGCTCCCACAGCTCCAGAAGTCTCGGCAGCAACAGAAGGGGGATCAGGAACAAAGACAGTTGGATTAATGGAAATGAAGTCAGAAATTGAAATACCATAACCAACCAAAGAGATGAAACTGAAGTAAACTTACCAGGGACATCAGGAGTAGGAGCAAGAACCGTCACAGGAGATGATGTACTGACAGGATCAGCAACCCGAACTGGAGACGAGCCAGAAACAGGAAGGTCTGGCTCAAATACAACGTCATGATCTGGGGCCGGATCCTGCAAAAGTCAAACAGTTCATATTAGAACGGCAGAGAGACATGGAAATAAAAGAAATAGAGTGGTAAAGAACTATATACCTGTTGTGTCCCGAGCTCAGCCTCCAAGTATGAAATCCGGCTATCCCTCTTGGAGATCTGTTTGTCCCTGTCTGCAATCAGAGCCTCTAGCTCTCTGATCCGGGCATCTCTTTGGGCCACAACCGCATCGTGCTCAGCGATCAGATCATCGACAGCGGCCCGCTGACTCTGAAACCTGTCCTGAAGAGCATTCAACTCCTCTACCTGCCAATAAGAATGGGATTAGAGTCACAAATACAGAATTGAAGGAAATGAGGTGAAAAATGCAGGTCGTAAACTTACAGTGTCATCATGGACCCGGATAAAAATCCTGCCTATCTCAGTCACCCCAGCACGGGTGGACCGGTCCATCAGACAGCCGATGGATACTCTCTGGATCCATTCATCGTAATCCCCGGCTACTTTAAGTCCCTCTGTATCCTCCCACTGATCAAACTGTGCAACATAGAATCCAGGCAGGAGGATGGTAGGGCCAACAAGAGGTGGATGAATGAGAATGCAAGGGACGCCGACATGCTGAAGGTACAGGTGCTCGCCTAAGTACATGATCCTACCAAGTCTCCTAAGGAAACACTAGTAGGACTGGCATCGCACATCTCGCTCAAAAGCATCCTGTACCATGTCCTGACGAGCAACCTCGTCATCCACATCCTGGAAGTGGGCTAGTAGGAGCTGCAATCAAAATAGAGAAGATCAGATACAAAGGCAGTTTTGAGAAAAACAGAATAGTGAAGGGTGAGGAAAATTTACATCAGAGCGACGAAAGCGGTCTAAGTGCACCCGGGCAGATCGCGGCTGGCTCCTATCCGCATCCCTTTCAAGAACAGACCACCGTATAGCTACAGGAACTCTGCAGCACCAGGCACAGGGGAATGGCAGAAGTATGTCATGTGTGTGTACATGAATATCTGGCAAGGAAAGAAAATAAGTTAGAAGGAGAAAAAAGAAGTTTTTAAAAGGAAATTAAGCAAAAAATATTCCTTACTTGTAAGATCTGCCAGAAGAATCGGCAGTTAATACCATCTCCTCTCGGAGCAGTTAGACCTTGAATAACTCAACTCAGTCCAGCTAATATAGTCCCATATATCAACCGGCCCCATGCTAGCCGCCTGGTCTGGTGGAGATCTCTCAGGGCGTCCAAAAAGACAGGACTGACCGATGTCATGTCCTCCTGGAAGAAGCAGCTACCAAGCATCAACAAAAAGACGCATCGGAATAGAGGGGCGAAACCGTCATGATCCCCAGCAATAGTAGCGTGCCTCCGGTCGGGGTGATCAATAATGCTATGGCGTAACCAGCTAATAGAAATCCGATCACTCCTGCCATCCCAAGCATCCTCAGGAAGAACCTCATACCCTAAAATGGTGCTAATATCCGCATCTAAAGGACGCTCCATCTCTATAGTCCTCCCCGTCAAGGAAATGCCGGTAATCATCACAAAATCGAAGGGACGGATCCCAATCTCTACATCCGGCAGGTGGAAGGACTGAGTGTCTGGGAAATACTGCTCCATCATGGCATAAATGAGAGGACGGTCGGCTCGAAATGAGGGTATGTGTAGAAAATGATCGAAGTGGCATCTACGGAACTCCCATCTGAGTCCGGGAGAAAGAATCTGATATAGCTCACAGAACCTCCCTATAACGCCCCTAACCCGGGTCAGTGCAAAGCGACACCCGACCCGAACCCGGTTCGCTACTGTAAAAACCCGAATTTAGTTCAACAACCAATCCGAGGTGTTACTGGCCCATATCAATTACAACATCAATAACATACCAGACCAAGGAAAACAAAATCCAATCATTTTATTAAACTATCAGAGTTGCGGAAACAAGTATGTGCGGAAGGGTAGATCAAAATCCTCAACTAAGCATAAAGCTTGACCATCAGTCAGTAATATCAAAGTCTGGTAAAATGAACTGGTTACTATCTCTCTCTTATCTCTCTCATACATCAAATCCAAATAAATGATAATAAACCAATTAAAAATGCTAAGTCTATAACATCAATCCAACTCAGACAAGATCTGGATAATAATAATCCTCCGGCGAATACTCGGCTATCTCTCCCTGGAAGTCTAAGAGATCCCCCTCTCGCGTATCAGCTGAAAAAAATGGAATAGAAGTAGGGTGAGATACGAATATCTCAGTAGGTAACACATGCATGACTAAACAGTTAATATAAGCAAAGTAACATTTCATGCACGATTAAGCAACATCGATAAATCAGGCTCGCATAATCATTTATACCATTCATGAACACAAAACAGTTTGATAAACAGTTCTAGAAATGATTTTCAACAAGTTTTAATATAAGAATTCAATAGCCAAATCAGTAGCATAATCCACACATTGCCAGGATGTACTAAGCAGTCACATCCAACCAATATCCCAATCACATGCATCCCGCACGTGCACAATAATACTAATAATCTTATCAAGTGTTGTGTTTTCAGTGTCATGGTAGGACTCACAAAGTTAGATAAACCTTTTGAGATGATTCTCAACCAATTGCTATACCACCGTGCGACTTAGGAGCGATGCTACTAATGATACTCAAGCCCCATGCAGCGCAGCTTAGACAAGAGCCGTAGTCACCGACTTATTGCACACGTACCCATCAGAGTTGGCATGTACCACCAGCATGCAGCACCAGAATCAATACATGGAGATGGTTGCTTATCCACATGTACAGGGAATCACCAGCGGCTCACCGGGGTGTCCCTCCAGACATAGGACCTTCCCAGACAAACTAACTTGCAAAAGAAGCGCGTCGCATATAGGAGTAACTCAACCCAAATGACATATCCCTCAGCTATCTAGCTACGACTATGGATCCATAACCAGCTATGCCCACTAGACTCCAAAATTCCCTAAGGTATCATAATTCTATAAGGGTTGGTGCCTAGCGGCATATAATGGTTATATCTGTGCATTTACTTCATTATTCAGTCATTCGAATTCTGAATTCTCTTTATAATGTCTTATGATTTATAATGCCATTTAGAAGTGTTTAGATAATCAAATGGTAGTTAGGCTTTTCCAAAATCACATTTCTTATTTTCCTTCAAAACTTGGCAACTAATGTCCTAAATATCTCCCTAATTTGTTTTTCTGCAAAACAGGGAATTAGATAGTTTATTTTGGTCTTAAAAGACCTTAGTTAATCATTAAAATTGTCTAAAAATAGTTTAGAGTTGAATTAGGTTCGAAATTATGAAAAATTGGATTTTCTGCTGAGAGCGCCTGGGATCGCTCAGGATCGCTCCGAGCGGTCATCAGTCGGCGGTAGTGCAAATTCGAGCGCCCACGGTCCGTCGTCCTGCGGTCCACGGCGTCCTCAAATTTATAACCAGCGCCTAGGATCGCCGATGAGCGCCTAGTACAGTCGAGGTCGGCGGTCTTGCCAAATCGAGCAGAAACAGTTCTAAATCATGATTTTCCTCGTCTAAACTCATTCTAGTGTATTTATAGCATGCTTAGCTAACTAAATACAACATTACATAACATAGAAACATGCATTTGCGATTAAACAAGGGTAAATCCAATTTTAAACCAAAACGATGTCACCTACCTCTATACGCTGATTTCTCCTTCTCTATTCTGAACAATGGCGAAACTCTTGCACTGAGGAACTCCCTGGACGATGAACGCACGCCCAGCCCTTCCTTCTTCTTCTTCTTCTTCTTCTCTTGGTCGTTCAACAGGTTTCGTCGCTTGCGGCTCTTCAATACGAGCGACAATACAAGTATACAATTTAGGTTATTTCTTTATACATATATATACCCCCTGATCCTATGCATCTCCCATGCAACTCTTCTATACACCTTGCCCAATTAGAATACATACCTCGATATCTCACGATCGGACGGTCAGATCTGCGTCTAATTCTAGATCTCCGCTAAGTTGATCACACCCTACAATATTAAAATGTTTCTATCAATCATAACTCTCGGTAATATTATTTACTAATTTAATTTATTATTTAAGGAAAATTCGGGGTTTTACACTCCCCAACTACCTCGTAGATGAGAAGGGGGATACTGGAGAGGAAGATCCGCTCGGACACACATCGAGGGATGATGATCCAACCCACTAAGAAGCTCGGTGTCCTGAACCGATGCTCGCAGTGTAACGCCCCGAATCCGGGTCATTTTTTTTTTCTCATTTTGACTCGGATCAAGGCATTAACTTGTGGTACATTACAATCAGTTCAAATATAAGGAAATAAAGAACTAAGATTTATCAGAGTACTAGGAAGCTTAAATCATTTATTAGAAGCTGAATCATCCGATTACATTCACTAATCAAATGAAAGGCAACTACAAATTTAACTAACTCTTAATATCCTACAAAATCATCTATTACGATTCCAATAAAATAAATACAGCTATATAAAATCACCCTACTCTTTTCATATGGAATTTCTAGACTTCAACCCACTATCTGTCTAACCCGTGGCGTCCTCTCCAAGATGACCTGAAAAGTAGAATATGAAGTAGGGGTGAGATACAACTATCTCAGTAGGTAACACATGCATGAGGAAACAGTTTATACATATAGAAAATAACAGTGGTTTCATGCTCGGTAAAATAGACGACTAATTACGGTCAATAAGATAAACGAATAATCTCAATATAAAACAAATATTTACTCAGTGCCCGAAATAAAATAAGTTAATCCTGTGCATTTCCGTTCAATTTAAAGGACAGTGTATTATATTTCACATTCCCATGGTTTCTGGTTTATTTTCTTTAGTGTCTTCTTAAGAGCAGTTCCACATTTTATTCGTGATTCCATAATATTCCATTTTAACAGTTCTCATTAAATCATATCAATTCTATTCAGTTATGACATTTCAATATTTCCTTTTTAAATAAACAATCCATCATCCTGAGAATCAATCATCATATCAGTAATAAAAGCCAACCTTCAGGTAGTAGCCTATCTCTACCATAGAACGCAAACACGTAGTATCCACACAAGCTCCGCAGGAGAATGCACATCTCTAAGACTATAGGTACCCCCTGCAGGAGACAGCATAACTCTACCACAGGATGTGAACACCTAGCATCTACCTCTACCGTAGGAGATAGCTTCCTCACCTTCCAGTGGTAACTCACACACCCATCCTCCATGTGGGATGCAATCACGCATAATCACATCTCCCCCACATGAGGTATCTCTCCTGTAGGATGCAATCCATCGGAAATACATCTGCCCCACAGGAGGTAATGAATCTCTCCCGTAGGAGGTAAGGTCTCCGCCACCAAGCGGGTATCTCCGCCACCAAGCGGGTTATCTCTGCCACCAAGCAGGTTAGGGTCTCCGCCACCAAGCGGGTTAGGGTCTCCGCCACCAAGCGGGTATCTCTGCCACCAAGCAGGTTAGGGTCTCCGCCACCAAGCGGGTTAGGGTCTCCGCCACCAAGCGGGTATCTCTGCCACCAAGCAGGTTAGGGTCTCCGTCACCAAACGGGTATCTCCGCCACCAAGCGGGTTATTAATAAAGCTGGCCACCAAGCCATCACACAGATAATTCTCAATTCCATTATTATTTATAACATATTAGGTTCTTGTTCAAAGTTCGGTTCTAAACAGTTCCTCAATTTATTAGTCATAATATTTTGTTTAGTATATAAAAATATGTTTAATGTAATAACCCGATTTAGTGTTAGACAGATATTTAATTTCAGAGGAAATGGGACGCGTAACACGCACGCTAGAGTGCGGTTCTAATCATGTATTAATTACATTAATACTCAATTGTTTAATAGTATAGGTGAGTGGTTTTTAAGGTAATAGAATTTAATTAAGATTCGGTTATAATATAAAAATTATTCAAGTTTGGATATAGTGGGAGGAATTTACGTACATAGCATGATTTTAAATTGGTTTGTGTTTTTAAAGTTATTAAGGTTTAGTCATGGTCAAAAAGGATAAATAGAAGTATTTAGGTTTTAGTTTAAGTCAAATAAAGTAAAAAGGGAGTTATTACAAATGAGTGTTATTGACTAAATTTTAATAAAAATTATTAACAATTAGGCTTGTAATGATTACAAGCCCTTTTTGTGTATTTGGACGATTTGGTCGCCTAGGCGAAGCTAGGCGACCCTATGTGAGCGGTTCTTTGATTTTAATTGTGATTTTCTTCTAACACGAGCGCCGATCGTCCGTCACTCGGCGGTCTCGGGCGCTCCAAATTTTTAACTAATGCCGAACATCGCCCAGGAGCGCTGAGCGCAGGCGAGCTCGGCGCTCTAACCAAAACGACGAACGGAGTTTCGAAACTAATTTTTTTGTATTCAAATTGCTTCTAACATTCATATAAGCATACAATCAATCTATCTACATACTTATATAACCATAAATCATGCAATGGAATCGAATAAACTGCAGGAAATCAAAACGAACGAGAAAACGGTGCTACCTACCTCCGTCCGCTCAAATCCTTTCTTCTTCCAACCAGAGACTTCCTCTCCCCTTCGAAGGCAAGAGACGTTCCAGGAATGATGAGAAACCAGAGATAGGCCTCTTCCTCCTTCTCGGTCTCCCTTTCTCTCTCTCGTTCTTCTTCTCTTCCGCCGCAACCCCAAACTTCAACGCCCAAGACACCCTACGAATGAAACTAAAAACATTAAACCCTATTTTATTCTTCCCTGATCCCACGCATCTCCCTAGGGTCAGGTTCCATACGTACCCATCCATTAGACTTAATAAGGACCGTTAATCCACTCTTTCCTTGATATCTCACGATCCAACGGTCAGATCTGCGTCAAACTCCGGATCTCGTCTATCAGTGTGATCATCTACAATTATAATTAATATCCTTCAACAAAATTCTCTTCGCCTCGACTTCAGGTTTCAAATCAAGTATAACTACCAATACGCCATTATTCCAATTACTAAGCTTTAAATATCATGGCTAATAGACAATCTAAACCCCAATTTAAATCTATTATTATTTCTCAAGTCTAATAACAAATTTTAATTAATGTATTTAATTATTTACCGATAATTAATGTGAATTGACCGAAATACCCTTCTCTTAATATTTTCACATCTACCCATTCAATTTATTCCGAAATTTCCAAGTTTATTCTCTAAGTTATTTTGACAAATATATTGACATTCAAGATATTCATAAGTAATTATTATTTATTTATTTACTGAAAATTCGGGGTTTTACACGCAGCTCCTCTGGAAAGACTAAGCGGAACCCCCTACCATCACCCTCAGGGGCCTAATCCTGAACTGCACCTCTGGCCCTATCACGTCCTCGGCCTCTGCCACGGCCTCTTCCACCATCATGGGCCTGATCCTGAACTCGGCCCCTACCTCGGCCTCATCCTCTACCTCTAATGGCTTCCGCAACCTAATCTCCATCTCGGCCTCTACCTCAGCCTCTCCCATGACCTCGAGTGGGAGCCACAACAGGCTAAAAGTCAAAAACATGAGGTGGGAAGGTTTGTGTAGGGAAAAATAGGAAGGAAAAGAAAAAAGAATTGGGTATCCTACCTCAGCAGAACCCTCGCCAAAGCCCTCTCTGGAACTCTCAGACAAGGTGATGCTAGGATCGGACTCGATCCTAGCTCGGGAAGAAGAGGGCTGATCAGCCGGATCAACCTCCTCCCGCACACGAGAGCAACCTCTAGCCATCTGCACGAAACAGGGAAGTGTTTGATATTTCTGTCTAACTAACAATTTTGTGTTAATTTGTTTATCAGAAATTCTGGTTCTAAAGCATTTTGTCCTAAAGATCTCTACAAGGCTTAATATCTGCTAATTTATTTCAGGACTGCTACATGAAAGCAGGACAGTTATGCAAAAGCAAAAGGTCTTAGCTGATCAAAGATCAAAAGAAACTGTGGAGGCCAAGGGCCAATAATGGAACAGTTCTGGCAGTTGGAGCACCACATTGATCAAAAGTATACTAAAATCAAGGCAAATTGCGAGAAAAAAGAACAAATCATGGCATGATATTTGAATCAAATTTGAAGATGAGCATTTGAAATTATGTTTCCATCAAAGCATTTGAAATTCACAATCTAAAAAGCTTACAGTTCAAAATGAAATAAGCAATCCAGTGGGAGGTCACCACCGACAGGAAATCAGAATTCAAGTCAAGAATTGGTAAGACATGTTGGGAAGTCAAGACAAATTGAGAAAAATCATAGTATGGTATGGTGATAAAGTTGAAGATGAGCACATGAAAAATCCACCATCGACAATTCAGAAACATTGGCAAAATCTGAAAATCATGCCATTCGGTTGAAAATCACCATTGGCAGAAAATCCAATGTCTTAGCCAATGTCAATTTGAGGATATAGGTTTGCAAGCATGCTTCAAAAAATTTGTCAAATGCATACAGTTGATCAAGCAATAAGAGATTCAATTTAAAGATAGCTTACTATCTGAGTGGCAAGCACAATGGAAGGGTGGGCGTCTAATTGCAAATATGAAATCAGATTGGCAATGAGTAGGAATTCCCACCTAGGTCGCTGGAACACAAATGGAGTATCACTGAAGTTGGCACGATGGCGTCGGATTGTTGAATTACTAGAAGTCAGAGAAAGAAAAGCCGAACTAGGGCTTGACAAATAAATCTTGAGCTTTGGAAGTCGCCAGACTTAGCAGAGAGTTGCCGGAGTCAAGAGAAACCGCCGGAATTAAAGGAGGTCGCCGGAGGGGAAGAAATCGAACAGAGTCATCGAAGAAGGTGAAGACAGTAACCGATCTTAGAGTTCGGAGAAGAAAGAAATGAAATGCAAGTCGCGTTCGCGCGCACAGTTCATATAGCATGGTGTATCCGACAACTAACGTCAGATACAAAGCAAGGCTCCTATATCCGAACAACAATGCCGGATACAAAAAGAAAAAAAAAGAAAAAAAAAAGAGAAAAAAAAAAGGAAAATAAAAAAAAGAAGAAAAGGAAAAAGAAAAAAAGGGAACAAAAAAAGAAAAAAAATGAAAGGAAAAGAAAAGAAAAAAAATCTTACATTTTGGTCAAGATAATTAGTCAATTTTCTGACATGATTTACTGCAAAATCAGTTTTCAAAAATCCTATTTTGGGTCTTAAAATCCACTTCATAGCCACGAGAGCTCAGTGGAATTTAAGACAGCTTGGAAAAATGCCCCCTTAAAGTTAGGGCTTTTTGGCAAATCTCCACCCAAAATTATTTTGATAAATTGAACCAAGCAAATCATGACTAAGAAAGCGCAATTTTGGCTTGTCTAAATCTTTGCCCTTCATTGCTTTGCAATTCCAGCAAAGAGGGGCAGTTGTACACACCCCAAATAGCACTTAAAAAGATGAATAATTGGCCAAAATCATTAAAAAAGCTTTTTTCTTTTGTATCCGATGTAAAAAGTCTGATAAAGGCTTTTCCCTGTGTATCCGATATTAATTGTCGGATACAAACTAATTTGTTTGTATCCGGCAAATAAGGTCGGATACAAAGAGTTCTATTAGTATCCGACCTGAGTTGCCGGATACTAATATTTTGCTGCAGAAAGTGCAAAATTCCTAAAGTTTGCACCTTTTACTGTCCTATCCCTGTTCTAAGAATGGGAATTCCCGGAAATAGCCTTAGGGTTTAAGTTGGTGGATTCTAGACATCATTTTGTGTCTAGCATTAGGGCACCCCTTATCCTATCCTTTGCCTATAAATAAGAGACCTCTCCTCAAGCAAAGGGCCAAGAGTTGGAGATTGAAGAGCTCCAAGTGAAGAAGGGAACCTATGCCCCATTGCTTCCAGAACCCAGCTAAGCCTTAACCTTATTTTACTTTTATGTTCTTAAATTCTAGAATTAGTCTCTTCTTCTTCCTTTCTGTAGAATAATGGCCTGAATGTGTTTGAAACCCCATTCCTTACTCAAAGTACCTCAAGACTATCTCCAGCCGTAAAACGTGAAGAGAAAGCTAGGGGAAACGAGAATGGGAATGGAACCTTAGTTCTAGAACCCTCTTAATGGCCTACTATATTGTGAAACCCCATTCCTTACTCAAAGTACCCCAAGATTATTTCTTGTCGTAAAAGGTGAAGAAAGAACTAGGGGAAACAAGAATGGAATGGAACCTTAGTGATTAGAACCCCCTATTTCCTTCTGGAGGTTTTTCAATACTCTTTCAAATGATTATGGTTTGGATTGCACGGATTACACACACTTGCCCACTGTTTTGACTTGATTTTGCTCAAAAGTCTCAAATCTGGACACCACCTATACCCAATCTTAGAACACCCATAACTTCATCATCCGGATGAATTTTGGGATGATTCCAAAGACAAGTGAAAGGTGGGATTGTCTAGTTTGTGTCTGTAAAAATTCATTAATTTTTATGAAGAGGATTTGTAACACCATTCGATCAAAGTCGGTAGGTCCGTTCAGGCCAGATTGCTGAACCTGTCACTTTGAATGAGCATCACTTGCTCGATTTAAGTCCGATTTAAGTGATTTTGATTTTTGTGTTTTCCTTTATGAGTATGCTTTCAAATTCAATTGGTTTCAAATTTTTTTTGCTTTCATTTGTGTCTTTTGTGACTGATTTACTCAGAACTGCCCTATAGCACAATTCTGTGCTGATCTTTGATCCTCTAGGTATGTTCGTGAGGTCACACAAGTCACATCCGAATGAAGTTTCATCTGAGGCTTATTTCATTTGAAAGATGGCACAATGTACTTCATTCTTGCAAATTTTCAAAGATTTATATGGAGCCAATTTTCACAAATTGATTTTCAAAGTTGCCCACTTGCCACTTTTATCAACTTATAACGGTGAATTTCAAAATAGCATAACTCTTAGGATTTTAATCAGATCTACATGAAAATTTCCTGAGTCTTTTATTTATCATAATGTTTCAATTGGATTTGGTTTGATTCAATTTGAATTTGATTTGAATTATTTAGGGTCAAATGGCTCCATCTTTTACAGAGTTTTTCGGATTTGCCTCCACTTGCTTGTATTCAAGTTTTATCTTGATTTGCAATTAATGGTGATGTCCTATAAGTGATACTTCCATAAAAGAAAGTCTAAGATTCATTGGACTTCTCATGTGGAGGGATCATACATGTGTTTAATCCATTTCAAGCCTTTTTTGATTATTTTAATTAGCAAGCTTTCTTTATTTTGAGCATGAACAACAATTGGCAACCTCCTTGTGTGGGTGAATGGGGGTGCCTAACACCTTCCTCTATTAATAATCTAACCCTTTACCCATCTCTGGATTTTTTATTTTAAGGTGGAATTAATTTTACTCTAGTTTTGCCTTTGTGCTTGTTTTGATGATTTTGGTGTCCATTCACACCTAAAAAGAATGGTGGCGACTCTTCCTTTTTTTGAATCCCGTGTGATGATAGGAAAGTCACGAGATTGATTTTTTCCATGTCTCACAGCTGGGTTTTTTATAGTTCGCGAAATCCAAACTTTTGGGGATTTTGATATTTTTCAAATCTCACTCATTCTTGATGTTTTTGGGCTCTAAATTACTCCTAACATGTATAGATATCTACTACCAACAAGACCCCTGAAAGAAATCCCTCCCATTTGGCCTAGGACTCATTTTCACATCTGAACCCTAACATTCATGTAAACATGCGATTTTGGCCGAAATTTGGAAAATAAGGTTGGGGTGGTATTTCTTACCTCTTGCAATCAACTAAGCAAGTTGTTTAGCCTCCAATGCAACTCACGAACAGCTCCTTGCTTGCTTGGATGTTCGTTCCTCCAATCTCCAAGCTCCAAACCCAAACGAAAATGGTTCCTTTTAGGTTCCTCTTCTTCTTTTCTTACAAACCAACACCTCCAATGGGTTTGAAATAGATGGGGGTCGAAAATGGGGGAAATATGATGAGAAGGAAATAAAGAAAATGAGAGTTGGAGAAGAGAGTGAAGAGAGGAAAGGGGTTAGGGAAAGGTTTGGTCGTGTATGGCTTCCCTTGGGGGGGTTTCTCTCCACTTAAGTGACTTCCCTCAAACACTACATTTTACAAGTTTTCCACTCCTCCCTATTGCACATAATACTGAACAACACTTAGCTATTTCCTTACTTAGGAAAGCTCATTTAACCAAATAGAAGTTGCTAACCTCAATAGGCACTGCCTAGCCAAGACTTAGCCACTTTGACTGGCTTTAGGCTTGAGCTTCTCCAGCTTCACCTACACATCAAGCTCATTGATTAAGGTATGCTAGGGATACAGGAACGGGGTTTCACATTCTACCTTTCTAAAAGGAAAATTTTGTCCTCAAAATTTACCTCGTGCTTCATCGAAGAGTATAGGATACTTCTTTCTCATTTCGGCTTCGTTCTCCCATGTAGCTTCTTCTACATTATGGTGCTACCACAAGACTTTCACCAGTGGCACGGTCTTGGTGCGGAGAACTTGCTCTCTTCTATCAAGGATTTGAATAGGATGCTCTTCAAATGTCACATCCTCACGAACTTCCAATGGCTCTAGATCAATAATGTGGCTAGGATCCGGTACATAACAATGAAGCATGGATACGTGGAATACGTCGTGTACATGGGCTAGTTGAGGCGGTAACTCCAATCTATAAGCTACAGGCCCAACTGTCCCAATAATACGAAATGGTCCATTGAATCTGGGGAACAACTTGCCTTGCTTGCTGAACCTCAATATGCCATGGTAGGGAGATACCTTTAGAAACACCATATCTCCTATCTCGAACTTCAACTCTCACCTTCTTACATCGGCATAGCTCTTTTGTCTACTTTGGGCTGTTTTTAGCCGCTTTCTGATCAAATTCACCTTTTCTACACTGTCTTGAATGATCAGCGGACCCAAGTATTGCCTTTCACCTACTTCTTCCCAACATAACAGGGATCTATAAGTCCTCCCGTATAAAGCTTCAAATGGAGCCATCTTGATGCTCGCTTGGTAACTGTTGTTGTAGGCAAACTCTACCAAGTCTAAATTTTTACTCCAATGACTTCCAAAGTCCAATACACAGCACATCAACATATCTTCTAAGGTATGTATCGTACATTTTGATTGCCCATCTGTCTGTGGATGAAAGTTGGTACTAAACTTCAATTGCATTCCCAAGGCTTCATGCAAACTATCCCAAAACTTGGAAGTGAACCATGGATCTCGGTCAGATACAATAGATACAGGTATACCATGCAACCTGACGATCTCATGTATACACAACTCGACAAGTGATTGCAGCGGTTGATCCTTCCGAACAAGTAGGAAATGTGCAAATTTAGTCAATCTGTCTACAATAACCCAAATGGAATCCTGCTGCCTCACTATCTCAGGTAAACCTGAAACAAAGTCCATCGTTATATGTGTGCGCACTCGATTTTGGTCACACGACGAGGCGCACGCGGAACGATGCGTGCCTCGGGATTTTTTGAGTCGCCACTGCCTGATGGGGTGCAGGCAGACACCTGGGTGCCTAAGTTCTTCTACTAAGGCTTGGTCTGCGGCTTGAGATTCTAAGTATGTTCTCGGTTGCGGTCTGGGGAAGTCCGTAGACACCCCAGTCCACCCCGTCAAGTGATGGGTCCCATAAGTCTCCCTGGTTTGAGTCAATTCTGGTCTCTCACTCACCCGATTCCTATTCCAGCATGAGATTTGATTAAGTCTGGCGGGACCGCCAAAGTGGTGTGGGTCCCTTTACTTGGTTTTATCTTTCTTAGCTTAAAGTGGTGTGAGTCTGATTGGGTGGGCCCCGTTGGAAGGCCCGCGGATTCCTTGGTGGGCTTGGTTGAGCCCACATGTCCCTTGGTGGGCCTCAGTCTAAACCTGAGAGGCCCTTTGGGCTTTGGTTTGAGTAAATTGATTTTATTTAAATTCCAGTTTGATTTATTTAAGTGAGTTTTATACATAAGTGAGCCGGGACTGTTTATGGGCCCTTGAGTGGGCCACATAATTGTTTGCCAAGTGGTTTGAGTTATCTTTGATTAACCTTTGCCAAAACGGGCCAAGCATTGGGCTTGGGGCCCTTTACCTAGGCTTGGGCCTGAAAGCCCAAGACTTCTTGAATTAGGGTTTTGACACCCTAACCTTGGTTTAATGGGCTTAGTGGGCCCGACAGGCCCTGCCCGTGGTCTCGGCCAAACCACAATCTACTTTAAACATGCATGGCCCAAATAGGGCTTGGGTGGGCCTCAAATGGTCTGGCCCACTCAAATCTCTCATTTATCTTATTTAGGCACAAGTGGGTTGGTCGGGCTTGGTGGGCCCCGTTGGAAGGCCCACCGGAATTAATTTGGACCGGGTCGGTCCATGGCCCATTTTGGGTTTCCGGATCAGCAAAAATGGCAAAAAATGAATTCTGGCAGTGTAGCCGGCCTGAGATGCCGGTTACACACAGGGTTCTGTGTATCCGGTATCTATAGCCGGCTACACATGGGTTTCTGTTGATCCGGCCTGAGTTGCCGAATCAACCTACAGAAGCTATTTTTTTGGATTTTCGCATTGGGGTTGGGTTTTCATGCTTCTTGGGCTGTTCCAGTGATCATGTGGGCTCCTGTTTGAGCCCACGTTGGTGCTGGAGATGGGGGATCACCTCATCTCTTGGTCTCCTCATGCGACTCATTCCATCAACACACCCAAACAATTAGGACAGACCTCATGGATCACGAAAATCATCTAAGTTAGCGGGTAAAGGGAGCATGCAAATGGGACTTCCATATACATGTGCATGCATATTTCGTGGGCTTGAAAGTGTGTTAAAACCAACCTTCAAAGTTGATTAAAACCAAACATCATGAGCATGGTAATGAATGAAGCAAACGAATAAGAGAAGGGATAATGGGGGGAATTACATAGGGTTACATTAGATAGATGATCAAAATGGAGAAACATGCTCCTCCATGCAAACAAAATAACCAAAATAAGCAATGTGAAACATACTTAGACAAAAATATTATATCATGCTCAAGAGATGCTCATTTTAATATATGTTGATTAAAACATGCCAAGGAACAATACCTTGGGGTTTTGAAGCCCCTTGAAGTGTGGAGTCTTCTCCTTGAAGCAGGCACACAGGCCGGAGCAGCACCTTCCCACAGCAGCAGCAGCTTCTTCCTCTCCTTCAAGTTTGCCAAGTGTGGAGGAAAGGAGTGGGGAGGGGTAGGATGGCCTTTAGGTGGGACTTGGGGGTCTTAGGGTGCAAGGAGGGGTTAAAGTGGGAGGTTTCGGACCAGGTGCAGTGGGGGAGAAGAGATGGAAATAGCCAAAAGAAAGCCAACCCCGGATATGAGCTGCTGGTTTGCTATTTATAGACACATTAATGTATCCGGCAACTCAGGCCGGATACCCTGAGGCTTATTCATATCCGGTCTTCAAGTCCGGATACACTGAGGCTCCTTTGTATCCGGTTTTCAAGTCCGGATACAAAACATAATTATTTGAAAATTAAATGCCGCCGCGAATTTGTCGGGCGATCGGCGTGGATCTCGCGCGAAAATCTTCTTGTATCCGGTCTTCAAGTCCGGTCATGAAGGGTAGCTAGTGTATCCGGTATATTGGACCGGATACAAATCGAGAAATTACGGATTTGCCCTTTGACTTGACCGATTCGACCGATTTGACCGATTTGACCGATTTGACACTTTTTGATATCTACAGATCGCCCGTACGAATTTTTGATATTTAAGATTTAGTCCCCGACATATTTTGCTGCGTTGGTCGCCACGTGCGCAGTTCTTGCGCCACGTGTGCAGTTTCTGGCTTTGCTGCCCGGAAACTTCGACAGATCATATCTCCTTCATCCGAACTCCGATTTGAGCAAACTCAATTGCATTGAACTCGTATCGGAGCCCTCTATTTAATGACATAGGGCTAAACACTTGGCACGGGTTTCGAGGAAAAGTCAACTTTCGGCTCTCCCTCAAGTTTGACCGGCCCACAGAACCCTCATCCGGACTCCGATTCCTGCAAACTCAGTTGCGTTGGACTCATGTTGGGATTCCCTATCCACTGAGATAGAGCAAGGCGGCCAATTATCCTTTGATCAAAAGGTCAAATTTCAACCCCTTAGGGTTTGACTTTCTATTTAGGGTTTGCATTTTCGGCTCTTTCGGGAGCACAAAAATGAGGTGCTTACAATATGCTCCCACTTCCATTCAAGAATAGGAAGCGGTTGCAATAGCCTAGGTGGCCTCTTGTGCTCAGCCTTCACTTGCTGACACACCAAACACTTCGATACATATTCAGCTATCTCTTTTTTCATTCCAGACCACCAATAAATCTCTCTCAGATTTCTGTACATCTTGGTGCTTCCGGGATGTACCACATATCGTGATCTATGCCCTTCCTCCAGGATTACCCTCTTGATATCATTATCATTGGGTACATAGATTCTGCCTCTGAATCTCAAGATATCACCACTGAAACTAAAGTCTTTGGCCTTTTCTGAACCTCTGCTCATTAATTCTCTCGTTTTCTGCAATTCAGAATCTGATAACTGTCCCTCTCTGATGCATACTAGATCCGGCTCTATCTGCATACAAGCCATACTCACCCCCTGACTAAAGAGTCGAAACTCTCCAGGCCAATCTCTAACTGTAGCTACAAGACTGCACTAGCTAGCCATAAATGATGCTAAGGCGGCAATTGATTCATCCGAAACTCCACTACGACTCAGTGCATCCACTACCACGTTAGCTTTCCCCGGGTGGTATTGAATATCAAATCTATAGTCCTTCAAAAGGTCTAGCCATCTTCTCTGTCTCATATTCAAATCTCTTTGGGAGAAGATGTATCTCAAGCTCTTGTGATCCGAGTATATCACGAATTGTGCACCAAATAGATAGTTTCGCCAGATTTTGAAGGCAAACACAATGGCTACAAGCTCAAGATCGTGCGTAGGGTAATTACGCTCATGTGGCCTCAAAAGCCTAGAGGCATAAGCCACTACTCTACCACTCTGCATCAATACACAGCCCAATCCGATGCCAGATGCATCACAATACACTGCAAATCCCTCATTCACAGACGGTATCACCAAAATTGGGGCTGATGTCAATCTAGTCTTCAGCTCTTGGAAGCTGTATTCACACTTCTGATCCCAATAAAAAGTCACAAACTTCTTGGTCAAGTTGGATAATGGGACGGCAATCTTAGAAAACCCCTCAATGAATCTACGATAATATCCAGCCATTCCTAAGAAACTGCGGATCTTTGAAACACTAGTAGGTCTAGGCCAATCTGACACTTCCTTCACCTTGGATGGATCCACTGATATGCCATCTCCAGATATAATGTGCTCAAGAAAAGAAATCTGTTTCAACCAGAATTGGCACTTGCTAAACTTGGCATACAACTGATGGCTGTACAAAGTGTGTAAAACCACCTTAAGATGACCTTCATGCTCTTCCATTGTCCTTGAATAGACCAAAATATCATCTATGAAGACTACCACAAAGTGGTCCAAGTGCTCATGGAAGATTCGGTTCATCAAATCCATAAAGATTGCTGGGGCATTCGTCAACCCAAACGGCATCACCAAGAACTCAAAATGGCCGTATCTCGTACGGAACGCTGTTTTCTCTACATCCTCTGGAGCTACTCTCAACTGGTGATAATCTGATCTCAGGTCTATCTTAGAAAACCAGGAGGCTCCCTTCAACTGATCAAAAAGATCATTTATCCTTGGCAACGGGTACTTGTTCTTGATAGTGACTTGATTCAACTGTCTATAGTCTATACATAATCTCATACTGCCATCCTTCTTCTTTACAAATAACACCGGTGCACCCCAAGGCGATGCCCTATGCCTAATAAAACCCTTGGCTAACAAATCATCAATCTGCACTTTCAATTCATCGTACTCTGGTCTAGATATCTTGTACGGTTGCTTAGAAACCGGATGTGTACTAGGCATAAGCTGGATCTTGAATTTCAACTCCCTCTGGGGTGGTAGTCCAGGTAAATCGTCTAAAAATACATCCGTAAACTCCCAGACTACTGGTACTTCCTCAATAGATCACTACCTTGGGTTCTCTTTCCCAGTAGTCCACAACTGACTAGAACAGACCACTAGACATTGGGTTTTCTCTCCCAGTTGCCTTTGTGCAACTAAAATAGATCACTACCTTGGATTCTCTTTCCTAGTCATCCACAGACTACTAAAACAGACCAGTAGACATAGGGTTCTCTTTTCTAGTTGCCCTCGTGCGACCAAAAAACATCATTCTTTCGGGTTCTCTCTCCCAGTTGTCTTTGTGCAGCTAAAAAAGATCATTCCTTTGGGTTCTCTCTCCCAGTTGCCTTCGTGTAACTAAAAACAGATCAATGATATATTCTCAGAGATTCTTCCTAACTTGCCTCCATACATCTAAATCTGATCTCGATTGACCATGGCAAAGAGGAATTTTCATAAGAATCTACAAATAGGTTCTAAAAGCAAAAAGCATAAAAAAATGATTAATTGTCAAAGAAATGCACTAACTTCTGCAAAATGATCAACAAGTATCCAAAATTGCTCCCACAAGCCCATACAATCTTCAATCTCGCAAAAGACTGGATATGGATGCACAAGGAAACAAACTCTGCTAGTGCAGTACCAAGCAGAATCTAATCAAACCCAAGTGATTAACGACCTAACCCAAAAGGTCGAAAGCATGATTATGGTTATTGTAATGCCCCGAACCCGGGTCAGTGCAATCCGGCACCCGACCCGAACCCGGTTCGCTACTGTAACAACCCGAATTCAGTTCAACAACCAAATCCGAGGTGTTACTGGCCCATATCAAATATACATCAAGAATATACCAGACTAAAGAATTAAATAATCCATTTACTTTATTATATTATCAGAGTGCAGAAACAAGTATGTGCGGAAGTGTACTCTAAAATCCTCAAATAAACATTAAAGTTAATCATCAATCATTAATATCAAAGTTTGGTAAAATAAAATGGTTACTATCTCTCTCCTCTCTCTAGTACATCAAATCCAAATGAATAAAAGTAGGGTGAGATACGAATATCCTAGTAGGTAACACATGCATGATTAAACAGTTAATATAAGTAAAATAACAGTTCATGCACGATTAAGCAATATCGACTAATCAGGCTCGTATAATCATTCATGAATACAAAACAGTATGATAAACAGTTCTAGAGATGAATTTCAGCAAGTTCTATTATAAGAATCCAATATCCAAATCAATTACATAATTCATACTTTGGTAGGATGCACTAAACAGTCACATCCGATCAATATCTCAATCACATGCCTCCAGCATGTATACAATAATAATAAGTGTTTGTGATTTCAGTGTCATTGTAGGATTCACAAAGATAGATAAACCTTTGAGATGATTCTCAACCAATCGCTATACCACCATGCGGCTTAGGAGCAATGCTACTAATGATACTCAAGTCCCATGCAGCGCAGCTTAGACAAGAGCCGTAGTCACTGACTTATTGCACACGTACCCATCAGAATTGGCATGTACCACCAGCATGCAGCACCAGAATCAATACATGGAGATAGTCGCTTATCCACATGTACAGGGAATCACCAGTGGCTCACCGAGGTGTCCCTCCAGACATAGGACCTTCCCAAACAAACTAACTTGCAAAGGAAGCGCATCGCACAAGGGAGAAACTCAACCCAAATGACATATCCCTCAGCTATCTAGCAACAACTATGGATCCATAACCAGCTATGCCCACTAGACTCCAAAAGTCCCTAAAATATAATATTTCTATAAGGGTTGGTGCCTAGCGGCATATAAAGGTTAAATCTGTCAATTACTTCAATATTCATGTCATTTGAGTTGTGAATTCTCTTTATTAAGTTTTCTGGCTTATAGTGTAATTTAAAAGATGTTCTAGTAATTAAATAATAGTTAGGTTTTCCAAAACTAGGTTTCTCCATTTCTTTTAAAGTTTGGCAACTAATGTCCTAAATATCTTCCTAATTTATTTTTCTGTAAAACAGGGAATTAAATAATTTTTTTTGGTCTTAAAACATCTTAATTAATCATTAAAATTGTCTAAAAATAGTTTAGAATTGAATCAGAGTTTGAAATTACGAAAATCGGGAAAATCTGCACAGAGCACCTAGGATCGCTCAGGATCGCCTCGGTAGTCTATGGTAGGTGGTAGTTCAAAACAGGACGCTGACGATAAGTTTTCTAGCGGTCTTCGGCGGTCTAAGATTTATAACTAGCGCCGAGGATCGCCAAGTATAGTTGAGGTCGGCAGTCTCCCAAAAACAAATAGAAACACTTTGAAAACGTGATTTTTCTCGTCCAATATCATTCTAACATACTTATAACATTGATATTAAACTAAATACATCAATAGCTCATATAAAAACATGCTTTTGCGATTAAACGAACGTAAATACCAAAAACGAATGTAAACGGTGTCACCTACCTCTTGAACGTGTGTTCCTCTTCTTCTCTTCTCTAAACAATGATTCTCTATCACCCAGCAATACCCTGGACGATGAAGAACCCAAAACCCAGTCCTTTCTTCCTCCTTATTCTTCTTCCTCAGTCACTCAGTTGTTCAAGCTTGGTTTGTCGCTTGCAGCTGAAGCATACGAACAAGAATACAAGGTATACGATTTAGGTTATTAAAGTAATATATATACCTCTTGATCCCATGTATCTCACATACAACTTTCCTATACACACTGCCCAATCAGAACACATAACTCGATATCTCATGATCGGACGGTCAGATCTGCGTCCAACTCTGGATCTCCACTAATTATATCATCCCCTACATTAATAAAATATTTCCATCAATTATAACTCTCAAGAATATTATTTATTAATTTATATTATCATTTAAGGAAAATTCAGGGTTTTACAGTTATTTAGTCCCTCATGGCAGAGATCAAGGATCTGAAGCAAGTTCAACCGACAGTTCCGGTCACTCAACAACACCAACCACCACTCCCACCACGGGCAGAAGTGCCAGCAATACCGCTTCCGCCACATCCAGCACAATCTCCACCTATAGCACCGCCACCACAAGCTGTTCTATTCCCACCTCCTGTGGTAGCTCTTGTCCACCTGATACAGCAGCAAGAACAGTTCGCGCCTGTCCAATTGGGGCAAGATGAAGAAGACTGGTATAGAACGCATGAAGCTCAATTCGAGGCCCGTCTGGCAGCTATGAAGGAGGATCTTCTAAAACAGCTACAGCCAAACACAGTTTAGAGCGAGGCTACTCTGGAAAACATCTGTTTTTTCTCAGACATACAACTCCGTGCCAAGTTCAGATGTCCTGAATTATACCAATTTAATTGCATCGGCTGTCCATTAAACCACTTAAGGTCATATTCTGGCGACATGTGCCAATACGCGAAAGACGAGAAAATCATAGTACAGTTCTTTGAGCAGTCTTTAACCAGAGCTGCTTATTCTTGGTTTTTGAGTTTAGACAAAGCCAAGATAAAGACTTGGAATGACCTCGCTGCGGTATTCATTCAGCAATATCGTCTGAAAAGCAAAATGGTTCAAACAAGGGCAGAGTTGCAAAGGTTAGCAAAGAAGTGTCATGAGTCAATTCGAGAATATGCTAAGAAATGGAAAGAGCTGGCAACACTGGTCTAGGCACCACTGCTAAAACAAGAGATGACGTCTTTGCTTATCGCATCACTTGGTCAACCTTTCTTCACTTTGTTAGTAGTGCAGAGTTCTACAAGTTTCAATGACTTGATTCTGACAGCTGACAGAATTGAAGATGCAGTAAGATTAGGAAAGATAGATAGCAATGGGCAGAATTCCACTCAGAGGAGGCCAATGGCAAATCAGGGTAATAGAAGCCAAGGGCAAGAGCAACCAAGGAGAGATGAGGGTCAGGTAGTGAACTATGTGCAGCCTAATTGACCTTATCACATCTCCCAGAGGCCCCCTAACAACAGCTCCACAGAATCAAGGACAAATGGCTGTACCATACCAAGGTCCACCAAGATGGACAAGAGAAGAAATGGAGGCAAGGTTGAGAAGAGTATTCACTCCACTTCCATACACACCAGCTGAGTTACTACCCACATTACTGAAAGAGGGTATTTGCGAATCAAGCCTCCAAATCCTAGAACATTCATCGGCAAGATTTACAATCCTATTGAGAGATGTGAGTACCACTCAGGGGCATCGAGACATGACACCAACCGATGTTGGGATCTGAGGCATGATATACAAGACTTGATTGATCAGAAACGCCTCACCGTGGACCCTCCTACTCCAACCAACACACCAGCCACTGCTGTAACTCAAAACCCTCTTTCATATCACAATGGGGCATCTTCAAGCAAGACAAGTTGAAGAAATCAAGCAAGGTTGCAAGGCGCAACCAACTCCCAGACGCGGTTCTTCTCCGAGTCCACCATTTACAGGCTAAGTTAAATTTTACTTTCTTTTTTTGCATCGACAATCCCAGGCAGGATCGGTCATTTTGTAAGTGTTTTTGCATACTTTTTGTAAAACCCCAGATTTGAGTAAAAACAAAATGAAATAATAATACTAGAATAAACTAAACTAACAGTAACAGTAAAGAAAATAAACACATAATAACAGTAGATGAAAAAAATAGTATATATATATAAATGCGCATATAGATGTAGGTGCAGGTTAAATCAAATTTTATTATTTCTAGGGACTTGTGGTCATCAGGGTTAACAAAAGAAGATTTGAAATATTCGGACCCGTAAATAAATAAGAAACGGGTCAATAGTTAAAATCCGGGAAAACTACATTAATGAGGGGTAGAAAAGGGATTCGAGGGATAAGAGCGGGTTAGGTCAAACCCTGGCCGTGTCTATAAATACGAAGCTCCTATAAATTTTCGGGGATTTTGGAGAAAGGTGGCCGCTCTAGAGAAAGTTAGGGCAGCAGTCCAGCGGGTTATCTCTCGAAATGGAATCCACCCAGGATGGCCGGAAGCTTGAAGAAGGTCTTCAACCCGAGGTGAGTGGCATTGTTTTACAACCGAGATTTCGGATTATTCATGTATTGGTTGATTGATTGCATTGTGTTGATTTCATTGATTGAGGTTTTCTCGGTGTTCTGGGCAAATACGGTTACGGAGGGTTTTGTACAGTGAAATTGGGGATAACTGGAAAATCATGTAGATTAAATCCAAATTAGGTTTGGATGTATCCTGGGAGTATTAGGAGGCTATATAAGTGGTTACAGACCGAGAAATTCCAGCCAGAGTTGGATTTCCGGCATTAACAGAGACCTGGAAATCGAAGTGGGTTACCGCCTAGCTGGCGCTTACCTAGCGCCCACCTAGGAGGTGAGTGCCAAGAAAAATAGACCCAGCGCCTAGCTAGCGCCCACCTCGCGCCTAGCTGGCGCCTACCTCCAACTCTCGCGCTTATCTCGCGCTTTTCTCCCGCCCGTCTGGCGCTTAGCTAGCGCCCACTCATCCACGGGTGAGCGCAAGCTAATGTTAATCAAGGGGACCTACCGCCCACCTGGCGCCCACCTCGGGAAGTGAGCGCCCAGTGGTTTTTCATGCAGAATCCTAAAATTTCGGAAGAGCCAAGGGTGTTCTGGATAATAGGGGTTATTCAACCATTCAACCAACAAATAGAATTCGACATTAGAGGTAATAAATATTGCTGGTAAGAACAATGTAGATAGGTACTAGTTTTAGTACAAGCTTATGAGGTAGGTGTGGAGAAATATTTCGAGGATGCTCGGGATGTTCACATATTAGGGCTTTATTCTAGTCCTCTTGAAACATGCATTGCTTGGTACCTGATTTGGTTTATTGAACTCTGTTTGATGGCAAGTTTTGAATGAGGTTGTAATTATTATTTATTTGATTTCTTGTGTTAGTTTCTGTTCTGGTTGGAACACTTGTGAGTTTCTGTTCTGGTTGGAACACTTGAGTGAGTTTCTGTTCTGGTTGGAACAATGGTATGAGTTTATGTTCTGGTTGGAACACTTGAGTGAGTTTCTGTTCTGGTTGGAACACTGGTGTGAGTTGATGTTCTGGTTGGAACAATGGTATGAGTTTATGTTCTGGTTGGAACACTTGTGTGAGTTTATGTTCTGGTTGGAACAATGGTGTGAGTTTATGTTCTGGTTGGAACAATGGTGTGAGTTTATGTTCTGGTTGGAACAATGGTGTGAGTTTATGTTCTGGTTGGAACACTTGTGTGAGTTTCTATTCTGGTTGGAACACTGGTGTGAGTTGATGTTCTGGTTGGAACAATGGGGTGAGTTTCTGTTCTGGTTGGAACAACTTGTGATGTGCATGTCGACTGCGGTGTTTTATCGGTGATTTATCGGTTTTAAACTTGATTTATCCTGAATCCAGAATTTAAGTCCAAGATGTGATGCCTATGTCTATTGGGGAAATGGCATGGCCAGGAAGCGTTGCCACTACCCATGTAGAGCAGCCCGATACCGTGGGTAGTACTGGTTGTCAGTGTCGATACCCGGAGTAGGCCGACACTGGATGACGAACCCTGGGTGGTTCGTCATTTCAGAGTATCCGAAACCCTGAGAGGGCCGGAACTGTGTACTTGAGGTTGGGTGGCAGCTCTGGCATGTGGATTAACCAATCACTCAATCGCAAAACATTGACCCGGTAGGACCTCTGTGATATCCGACTTGATATATACATCTATATACACATCTTGATGGATTGTGGTAGTATTAGGGTTTTCTTGTATCGGTTTCATCGAGGCCCGTTTTACTTGTCGCGTGGTTATCCGATTCATAATTTAAATGGTAAAATGAAAATTTGAGCATGCATGTGTCACTCGCTGAGATATTCGTATCTCATCCCCTCGTTATGGTTTGTTTTTCAGATGCGTTGGAGCGCGGGTACGTGCGGGTTAGTTCGGGCCATGTGAGTGATTATGTTGGGATTTGTTTAGCGCACTCTATTGTATCGAAATATTTAGTTTCATGTTTTCTTTACTCTGGTAGTTTGATCCTGTTAATTTTATTAACCTCTGGATACGAGTTACGGGTTTTCCATGACTCGGATCCGGGCGTTACACTTTTACTTTCATGCAAAATAATAATAAAAGAAAAAATTGGCAAGTGCTCGGTCGATGATGACATCACTCTGAGACCACCACCCTTTTGGCACAACCATGATCATGGAAAGATACAAAGTTGCTCAAAGGTGTCTTCAGTGAGTGGAAGATATTGCTCCCATGAGAATCTTGACTGAGCCAGTGGCAATCCTCTTTTGATCCAGACCCTGATTTTCCTTTTAAACCTATCTTTTACACTGGGGCAGAAGGATCCCTAAGAGGAAAGAAAGAAAAAAAAAGAAAGAAAGAAAAAGTGCCTAAACCAGCTAAGGGTCAAGGTTGGCTTTAGCATCATGTCTTTGAGAAAGGATGAGAGGCTATCCTTCATGCATCCTGAATCAAGAATCGTTAGTCAAACACTTTGGGCTTGTTCGTGTTATTCAAATACCGTGTTGTGTCTAGCCACCCCACACTGGGGCAGAGCCAAAAGAATAAGAATAAAAGGATGAAAACAATTCTTGAACTAAATTTGCATCGAATATCTAAACCAAGTTGTCACAACTTCTGCAAAATGATGAAAAGCCATCCTTGCTTTAATCTGTCAAGTCTTCAAAACAGAATCCCTAGTCAAATCAGTTAAGCCTAATTTCTTTCTTCTAACCCATTGAGTCATGAGCCCTAAATACAGTGCTTGGTATGAAAGAAGAAAATAAGAAATGACATGGATGTGCAAAAATGAAGCAAAAAAAGTAAAACAAAAAGCACACTAGGGTATACCAATCAATGCAAACACCCAAACCAAAGGAGAGAAAAGCCAAGGAAAAGTCGAAGGTCACAAAAGACCCAAAAAGAAAATGAAAGAAAATGGAAAAGGCATTGACAAGGCCCAAGCAGTCAAGAAAAAGGGCAAAACATGACTCAACCCATTTGTAAAACTTTGAGCCATCTTCCCTTTCTTTCTAAAACCAAGACCTCAAACTTCATTTCGTCCTATAAGAAAGTCCTTTTTATTGCAAAGAAAGTGGAATTTGGATCTATGTAGATAAGTGATAAAGGAATTCAAAAGAAGAATTAGCTTCAGCAAGATACAAACCGTTAACATAAGAAACACAAAAACTTGAGACTTATATCCCATCATTTCTTAGACTTAAAACTCAACCAATGTTTCGTCCTATTTTTAAAGACCACTTAGATCTAAAGGGCATGATGCATGAAAGTCAGTTTATACCCTTGAACTAGGGCAGGCACTAACCCTAGGGAGGAAAAAAAAAAGGAAAGCCTTCAAAAGCAAAATCTTGAAACCACCCTAAGTGTAAGCACCTCATTTTTGCGCTTCCGGAAGAGCCGGAAATGCAAACCCTAGACAGAAAGTCAAACCCTAAGGGGTGAAAAGTTGAATTTTTGATCTATTGATAATTGGCTACCTTGCTTTATCGCAATGGATAGAGAATCTCGACACGGTTCCAACGCAACTGAGTTTGCTGGAATCAGAGTCCGAATAAAGGCTCTATGAGCCAGTCAAACTTGAGGGGGAGCAGAAATTGACTTTCTAGTAAACCCCAGAACAGCTACCCAAACTTGTCCTAGTGGACAGGTCATCCTGACACGATTCCAATGCAACTGAGTTTGCTCGAATCGGAGTCCCGGATAATAAGTTATGAGCAAAACAAGAAACCCTAAAAACTGCCCACGTGGCAAAAACGGCAGAGAAAATAGCAGAAAAAGGTGTCTGGGGGCAAAACCGTAAAATATCAGAACAGTCAAAAATATCTGATGGCATGTCTGTAATTACCTGGGGACGAATCTGTGAATATCGAGTTGATGTGAAAATAGCTCAGGGACTAATCTGCAATTACCAAGAAAATCACCCCCACATGCTTAATTTCCCACCACATCTTTCTCTCCATCTCTCTCCTCCATAACTCATCCTCCACATGCTTAATTCCCCACCACATCTTCTTTCCCTCTCTCTCTCCTTCATAAATGCATGTCCCCCATGTACATCACCTCATCATGCAACTCTCTCTCTCTCCCCCCCATGAGCATGCATCATGCACCACCATCATGAATATCTCTCTCTCTCTCATGACTCATGTGGGACCCACCTCCAAGCACTTTTCTTCATCCCTAAGCAATCCCATGCATGCATGTGTGTGTGTCTCTCTCTCCCCCCATGAGCATGCATCATGCACCACCATCATGAATCTCCTCTCTCTCATGACTCATGTGGGACCCACCTCCAAGACCTTTTCTTCATCCCTAAGCAATCCCATGCATGGATCTCTCTCTCTCTCTCTCTCTCTCTCTCCCCCCCCCCCCCCCCCATGGGCATCCTCCATGTCTCATCCGTCTCCCATACACCCATTCATCATCCACCCATAATAAAAACCCCAAGCCCCATACGTATGAGCGGGGTTGAGCTCAGTTTTGCTTTGGCTCCCATCACTCCCACCTCTCTCCCATTCGTCCCCTCCCAAAATCCTCTCTTCCCTTCACCTCTCTTGCAACCCCCCATACCACCTTGAGGTTGCTCCACCCCTTTGTTCACTTCTTCTTCTCCATTCTCCCATTCAAACAAGAGAGTTGCAGCTGCTGTTGGTGCAAGAAGGAAGCTACTCCAGCCCTTGCCTGGCTCCAAGGAAGCTTCACACCCAGTCCCCAAGGATATAAGTCCCCAAGGTGAGCTCCTTCCCACCTTTTGTTTAACATAGGTGAACATGAGATAGATTGAAGCATGTAAGGTCTCATGCATATGGAAAAATTTCTGTTGTGCATTTCGTGTGCATTTTTCTCTCTTTTGCCATCTCTTTTCATGATGATACAAGAGCAACTACCCTTTAAAGGTAAGATTTTCGTTTGAGCAAAAGGGAAGAAGAGGTTTTTTCTTTAGGCTCGGCTTTAAAGTATTGTAAGGTTGCTGTTTTTTTTTACTCTAATAATATTGTTATTTTCTCTTTCATTTTACTAGAGGGGCATGTTCCTCTCACTTCATCTAATGTGTCCCATGAGTAACCCCCCTTTCCCTTCCCTTCTTTAAGTGATCTCCTTTTTTTTTTGATTAAGTATGTCAGGTTCGTATAAACGTGTGAAAATCATATATTGAGCATGCTCGATCTCATTTTTAATTTCATTTGTATATGATTTAGATATTGTTGTAAATGTGTGTGAGATCTCTCTATCATCCACCATCATTTGGAGCTCAGGTGTTGTTTTTTTAGGATCATTTAAGCACCTCCCTTATCTACTGTTTTTACGCGATTCATCATGATTTTTGTTTCTTTCTATCTACTAATTTTGGCCTCATAAAGTCACCACTACATGGCTTCATACATGTCCTATTTGAATGCTTATTTCCTCTCTTGTTATGAATATGCCTAGGTTTTGGTGTGTACCATAGTCTAATGTGAGTTAGGAGGAATATAAAATCTTTTTGCTAGTTCTTTTTTGCGTGAGCACGAATAAACACGCTCACACACATATATATATATATATATATTGATGTGAAATATGCCCATCAAAGTGAGTTACATGTTATTCCTTACTTTTAGGATCATGGAGAAAGGATGTTTTATTGATTGTTTTTACATGCTATACCAAGGTTTTGTTTCATGTTAGCTACTGATTTTTTTATTCTATCACATGAAGCCACTCCATGTAGCTTTACACACTTTCCATAAGCATGTTTGTTCCCTCATGTAATAGGAACATGTCTAGTGGCTTTAAGCATGGCACTGTCTAGCAAAGCATGTATGCATGGAAATCTAGCTTTGGTTTTTATCGTCTACTTTATTGTTTAGTTAAATTTTAACTTAAAAATGCGTTTCTTGGTTTGATATTCTCCCATGTATAATAAGAGTTTGTTTCTTTTTTTAGCAAAGAAGCTAAAGTAGGGATATCCAGATCCCTACTCATTCTTTTGACTTGGATCGGAGGGAGGAAGCCCCCACCCATTCCCTTTGAGTTTGGTTTTGAAAACACCAAAAAGAAGCCAAATGGCCTCATTTGGACCACTGTGGGCCCACACAGGGGCCCACAAAGACCTTATATATGTCCACAAACCCTTTGGTTGGATTTGCTGTGAAAAAGGTGCAAAAAAGTGTTTTTTTAGTGTACCCGACAACTCAGGTTGGATCACTTTAAATTTGTGTGTAGACGACCTTTATGGTCGGCTATATTGAGAATTATGTGTAGCCGACCATAAAGGCCGGCTGCATGGCAGAAATGCCATTTTTTGTCTGTTCTTTGATTCTTGCCGAATTTTGTGATGTTTTCAACAAAACCAGATGAACCAATAGGGTTTCCAGGTCACCCGGAAACCCAACATGGGACCTGGACCCCCGGTCCAATTTGGAACAATAGTGGGCCTTCCAACGGGGCCCACCAAGCCCAACAAACCCTAAAGCATGAAAATAAGCAACTTAAGCAATCTAACCAAACAAGGCGGGCCAAACCCAATGCGTCCCACCCAAGCTTGATTTGTTGAATGTAATATGTGATAGATAGCATGGTTTGGCCGAGACCAAGGGCTCGGGCCTATCGGGCCCACCAAGCCCATTAACCGAACCAAGTAAGGGTACAAACCCTAAGCTTCAAGGAATCTGGGCTTTCAAGCCCAAAACTGGACCATGGACCCCAAGCCCAATGTCCAATGCACTTTGTCAAATATTAAACAAGATAAATCTAAAAATACTTTGGCAACTATCTTGGGGGCCCACCCAGGGGCCCGCAAACCAATGCCGACCCATTTTTGCATGAAAATCAGTTAAACCCCTACATGAACAGATAATTAAAATCAATTCATTTAACTTAAGCTCAAAGGGCCTCCTAGGACTAGATAAAGGCCCACCAAGGGTACATGGGCTGGACTAAGCCCACCAAGGACACTGTAGACCTTCCGACAAGGTCCACCCAATCAAACTCAGTTCACACTAATTAAACAAGATAAAATTAATTAAAGGGGCCCACACCACTCAGGTGGTCCCGGCAGACCCAAAAAAAATGCATGTTGGATTAGGAAACGGGTGAGTGAAAGACCAAGTTGACTCAAACCAGGATAAACCTATGGGATCCGTCAACCGATGGGGCGGACCGGGATGTCTACGGACTTCCCCAGACCGTAACCGAGACTTTACTTAGAATCTTAAGCCGTAGATCAGCCTAATAGACCAACTTAGGCACCCAGGTGTCCGCCTGCACCCCATTAGGTGGTGGCGACTCCAAATTACTGTTTTACCCTCCCGGAGGCACGCACGAGAATCCGTGCGCCCCGCCGTGCGATTTCCCATGCTCACACTAAGACTGGATCAAAGTGAGAAAAATCAAAACCAGGGCTGGGAAAGCATTCCTTGAGATGTTCCACATTTTAAGCCTTTGTAGAACCTTTGAGAACCAATGACGGCATGTCACGACCCAGAACCAGGTCTGCCCTTCCAAGGCACAAACCCGTCCCAGACCGTCACAAGTGGGTCATTATACTTGATAAAATGTGGAGAATTTAAGACTTTTTCCTACAAGTGCAAATGATAAGACAATTCATGTTGTGCATATCAAAAGTGTGTTTATATCAAAGAAATTTAATAAGACATGAAAGTTGATTACAAAAAGGATGGGTGACTAATCACTCCTCTCAAAATATAAGGTTTACAATCCACAAAAGGAACTATACATGAACAACAGAAATAAACCCTAAGGCCTATAGAAATCTTCCTCTCTATACCCAATGGCTTTCTCTTTGCCTCTATCTCCAGCCTGGTCCTTCACACTGGACGTCGACAAATCTGGAAAACAGTATATAAAACAACTGTAAGACGAATGTCTCAGTAAGCAACACATGCATGCACGAAAAAACACAATTTAGGCATATATAAATCGGTTAAATCATGACATGTAGTTATTTGAAATCATAAATAAGATATCACAGTTCAATGCCATACACTGGTCGTGGCAACACACAAGGCCATGCAATTTCAACAACCAACAATAACATTACATTACTAAGCTTAAGCATGGATCTAGGACAAGCTAAACAAAAACAGCAAACCATCGTAAAATCTCAACTTTGACATCACAATAAAACAATACGTTCAACATCATGTACAACTCAACATAGCTCACCACATGTCCCTCTGGACCAGAACAATACCTCATGTACTTTCAATATTTACTCAAATCTCATAACACATGCCCATTGGTAATAAAACTCATTTACTCACACTAAGAGAAATATTTACAATACATTTCAGAACTTGAAATCAAGTTCAACCAGGATTTAATAAAATTCTCAAACAAGTACAGTGTTTAAACAAAGAGAAAACTGAACCGAGAACTCCTAGTGTTAGGAACAATAACATCACCTACAGATAGCCTAAAATTCACCTTGGAAGCTCCTAAGAACTACAAGAAATTCCACTTGATATTCTCAGAGTATTTGAACAAGTAATAATATTTCTAAGGTTCTATACAAGTCAATATCTAAATGATTGAACCCTCAAAATATCCACTGTAGCTTGATTTTGTCAAATATCATATTTCCGCAAAGTATAGGTGCTCGCGCTAAACTCTAGCGCTAGGCGCGAGGTCGGCGACACTCCATGGTAAACCAAAAACACTTCGCGCTTACCTAAAAGATACTAGGCGCAAGCTAGGCGCGAAGTAGGCGATAAGAAAAAGTAGTCTCGGCTTAAGTAAAACGCTCGGCACGAGATAGGCGCGCGATGAGCGTGAGCTCGGAGGTAAGAAAATTCGGTCTTGCGCCGACTCAAACCAATTGGCGCTAGGTAGGCACCAACCCGGTGGATGCTACCTCCGATTTTCAAGTCTCTGTTAATTCAAGATCTCCACGACTGACTGAAATTTTTTTGTCTGTAACAATTTACCTAGCCTCCTACTATCCCCAGAAGACATTTAAACTAGTTTTGAAATTATTCTAAACACATTTATATTTATCTCTAACAATCCTAGAAAACTCACGCTCGAACTGTATATTTTTTTCCAAAATCATATGCATCAAGACCAAACTCACGAATCAATCCTAAACCCAGTTTTAAAACGATGCTACTCACCTCTTGCACGCTTAAATCCCTGCAACAGGCACTACTTGAATCCGAAAACCCTCTGTCGATCGCCAACAGTCGTTCATCGTCTGGTTATTATCGTCGCCCAGTTGCTTGCTCCTCTGTTCGCAAGAGGAAACCCTTCTGAAAACCTTGACTCGAACACACAAATCGGCAGGACTCTCACAGTTCTTCTTCTCTCCCAAAAAAAACCTAGATCAATTGCCGCAACCGCAATCGCCTTCAGTACAAGTATACGAGTATTTCCTAACCCTATGAATCTCTTTCCCTTAAGTATTTATACTTACCATACTAATATTGCCACTCGACGAACTTTGAAAATCCCTGATTCTGTACATGCTCTCCCACCGAAATTCCTACATATACACACAGCTCCTTAAGTTGATTTGTCCACATAAATAATAAATAAAAAAAATAATCCTTCGAAAATATCAGGGTTTTACATTCTTCCCCCCTACAAAAAAATTTCGTCCTCGAAATTTACCTCAAGAGGAAACGAATAATTCCGGACGAATAATTCCGGATACTTCTTCTTCATCTCTTCTTCACCTTTCCAAGTGCATTCTTCTGTGGTATGATTCTACCATAGCACTTTTACCAAGGGAACAACTTTGGTGCAAAGAATCTGCTCACGGCGGTCTAGGATCTGAACTGGTCTCTCCTCGTATGTCAGATCCTCCTAAATCACTAAAGGCTTGGGATCTATCACATGGCTAGGATCCGCTATGTACTGTCGTAACATGGATATATGGAATACATCATGTACTCCTGCCAAGTGATCTGGCAAAGCTAGCTTATAAGCCACCGGGTTAATCTCCTTCACAATCTCGAATGGGCCAATAAAACGTGGAGACAACTTACCTTTCTTTCCAAATCTCAAGATACCTTTCGAAGGTGATATCTTCAAAAACACCCGATCTCCCACTTCAAATTTTAGCTCCCGTCGTCGGGTATCTAAATAACTTTTTTGACGACTCTGCGTAATCAACAACCGCTATCTAATCAACTTCACCTTCTCCATGCTGTCTTGTATAATCTCGGGCCCAAAGTACTGCTTCTCACCTATCTCCACCCAACATACTAGCGATCTACAAATCCTGCCATAAAGTGCCTCATAGGGTGCCATCTGTATACTAGCTTGATAGCTATTGTTGTAGGCAAATTCTGCTAAGTGTAAATAATTACTCCAGCTGCCACCCCAATCCATGACACAACACCACAACATATCCTACAAAGTCTGAATAGTTCTCTCTGACTGACCATCGGTCTGTGGATGGAAACTAGTGCTAAAGCTCAACTTAGTTCCCATGGCCTCCTGGAAATACTGCCAAAAATGAGATGTGAAACGAGAATCCCTATCCGATACAATCGATACTGGGACCCCATGCAACCTGACTATCTCTCGTGTATATAGCTCAACCAATGATGCTAAATTTTGAGTGGTCTGATACGGTAAAAAGTGAGTTGATTTGGTCAGCCTATCCACAATCACCCATACGCCGCTGTGGTTCTTAGCTGTGGGCGGTAGCCCATTCACAAAATCCATCGATATATGTTCCCATTTCCACTCTGGAACCGGCAAAGGTCGCATCAAACCTGGAGGTCTCCTATGCTCTGCTTTCACTTGCTGGCATGTAAGGCATTTGGCTACATATTCTGCAATGTCCTTCTTCATGCCCGACCACCAATATACTGACTTCTAGATTCTTATACATCTTGGTACTACCCGAGTGAACTGCATATTTGGACTTGTGACTCTCATCTAATATCAGTCCTTTGACTTCCGCATTATCTGGAACACAAGTCCGCCCTCGAAATCTCACCAATCCATCCCGAATCTCAAAATCCTTTGCAGCCTCATCACCATTCTCTACTAACCCCTTGATGCGTATCAAATTGGAATCTGCCAACTGACGTTCACGTATACGCTGAATTAATTCTGGCTCTGCCTGAACCCGTGCCATAATCAATCCATGCCCATGAGTGCTGAACTCCCCTGGCCAATCTACAACAGTATCAACAAGAGTGCACTGGCTAGCCATGAAAGTAGCTAATGTGGCCACCTCCTCTTGAGAAACACCCCTACGGCTCAATGCATCTGCCACCACGTTTGCCTTGCCAGGGTGGTAATGAAGTGTGAAATCATAATCCTTTAGGAGGTCCATCCATCTCCTTTGTCTCATATTCAGCTCTCTCTGGGAAAATATATACATCAAGCTCTTGTGATCTGAGAATATCTCAAATTGGGCTCCCATCAAATAGTGCCTCCATAGCTTGAGTGCAAACACAATCGCTGCCAACTCCAGATCGTGTGTAGGATAATTCTTCTCATGAGGACGTACCAACCTTGAAGCATATGCTACAACATGCCTCTGCTGCATCAGAACATAGCCTAACCCTACTCGTGAAGCATCACAATACATCGAAAATCCCTCACTTACTGATGGTACAATCCGAACTGGAGCTGAAGACAGTTTACCCTTCAACTCTTGGAAGCTAGTCTCACACTTGTCGTCCCATTCAAACTTCACTGCCTTCTTGGTGAGATTGGATAACGGTGCTGCCACTCTGGAAAAGTTCTCTATGAACCTTCTATAATAACCAGCCATCCCCAAGAAACTCCGAATCTCTGTCACAGATGAAGGTATAGGCCAATCTGCAACAGCCTGAACCTTAGCTGGATCCACTGCTATCCCATCTCCAGAAATCACATGCCCCAAGAAGCTCACCTCTCTCAACCAAAACTGGCACTTACTGAACTTTGCATACAATCTGTGCTCTTTCAATGTCTGCAATACGATCTTGAGGTGCTGAAAATGATCCTCTCTACTTCAAGAGTACACCAGAATATCGTCAATGAAAACAACCACAAAGCTGTCCAAGTGTGTGTGAAATACCCGATGCATTAGGTTCATGAAGACAATTGGGGCATTAGTCAGCCCAAATGGCATAACCAAAAACTCGTAGTGCCCATATCGAGTACGGAAAGCCGTCTTCTCTATATCATCAGGTGCTACTCTCAACTGGTGGTATCCAGATCTCAAGTCAATCTTAGAAAACCAAGACGCTCACCTCAATTGGTCGAACAAGTCGTCAATCCGAGGTAACGGATATTTGTTCTTAATGGTGACTTGGTTCAACTGGCGGTAGTCTATACACATCCGCATCGACCCGTCCTTCTTCTGGACAAACAGGACTGGTGCACCCCATGGTGACACACTGGGTCTAATAAAGCCCTTCTCTTCCAGCTCATCCAACTACTTTTTCATCTCTTGATTCTCAGTTTGTGACATTCTGTATGGTGGTTTGGACACAGGTGCCGTACCAGGTAAGAGTCGTATACTGAACTCGACCTCTCTAGGTGGTGGTAATCCCGGCAAATCCTCAGGAAATATGTCCTCAAACTCCGATGCCACAGGCACACTAGAAAGACTAGGTGCCACAGACTCTGCCTCCTCAACCTCAATGGACACTACCAAACTGATCCGCGTACTCAACCCCTCACAACGGAAACAGTGCATAGGCTGATCTGGATGACATACCATAATGGTACCCCTATAACAGTCTATGTTCGCATGGTGTTGAAATTTCCAATCAATGCCTAAGATTACATCAAACTCACCAAATTTCAGCTCTACCAAGTCCCCTGGCAACTCCAAAGAACCCAACCTGATCATGCAATCTCTAAACATGGTATGTACTCTAGTGGCCTCCCCCAATGGTGTG
Organism: Buxus sempervirens; assembly: GCA_947561395.2. Lineage (NCBI taxonomy): Eukaryota > Viridiplantae > Streptophyta > Magnoliopsida > Buxales > Buxaceae > Buxus > Buxus sempervirens. Next base: position 16,602,607 of record OX387190.1, on the reverse strand, counting down.
TGTACAAGTAACTCAAACTCAAGTGTGGCAGGGATCAGACCAATACGACATGCACAATGAGGAGTAAAAAAAGATCTAGAAGCACCCGAATCAAACAAGCATATAGCTGATCTACCATGTATGAAAAGAATACCTCCAACCAGCTGTGGTGCATCCGGCTCCTCCTCACGAGCCTCCTCAATATGTCCTTCCTCTGGCTCATCCTCCTGAGCTGCTACTGCATACACCCTAGTCTACTGAGGGTGTGGCTGTGGTGCCTGTTGTCTCTGCGGTGCTTGCTATCTCTGTGGTGCCTGTCTACCCTGATACCCACCACTGACCTGACCCTGAAATCTCGGTGGTGCTGGTAGCGCTGGCACTGCTCTAGGATACTGAAATCTAGAAGCCTCTACTGATCAGGTATCCGTGGGTGCAATAAAGGCTGGCTTGAGTAATTGATAAGTATTCGGGTGTGGGCAATCAGCAACCCGATGTCCATGCTGACCACATCTGAAGCATGCACCTGGTGGTGACACACAAGGACCCGGGATGTGGAATCGGCTGCAACTAAAGCAACCTCTAGAACCTCTCCTATCCCTCTATCCATAATCGATCCTAGGCCTCTTGTCCCTATCCGGGACCCTCTGTGGCTCTGCAACGCTCGGCTGCGCTCTCACTCTGCTTTGCTCAGTCCCCGAGTCTCGAATCTCCCTCTCAACACGCAGTGCTCTCCCCACTAGATTAGAGTACTTGGTGCACATCAATACTGAGACCATGCGCCTAATGTCTACCCTCAACCCTCTCTCGAAATGCTGAGTGCGCCTCTGCTCATTGTGTACTATATGGTGAGCAAATCGAGAAAGGACTGCGAACCGGGCCTCATACTGTGCCATGGTCAATGACCCCTGAGAGATGTCCATGAACTCTCTCTCCTTCTGCAACTTCACCTCTGCAGAGAAGTACTGCTCGTAGAATACCTGCCTGAATTGGTCCCAAGTCATCTGCATCCCCTCTACAGCTTGCCTCCACAATGACTGCCACTAGTGTTGAGCCTCGCCTTCTAAGGTAAAGGTAGCCAACCTCACCTTCCGGTCCTCCGGACAGTCCATGGTATCGCACATGCGCTCCACTCTGGCCACCTAGCTCTCCGCCTCCAACGGATCTGGAACTCCATGAAACGGCGGGGCAGTCAACTTCCTAAACTGGTTGATGTCCCTCAAGGACAACTCCTCTCTCACCCGCTGCTGATCTCCTGCAGCTTCATGACCATTCCGCTGGCCATTCCCATTCCCAGTTTGACTCATCCTCTCCTCCCTTTCCATCGCAAGGAGGTGAGTAAGTGAGCCAACAGCAGCCCAAATGTCCTCCATTGGCGGTGGAGCCCCTCTTAGTGGTGTAGGTGGTTGCTCCTGCGATATATCCTCCTCTGGATATTCCACAACCCTCGTGCGTCTGCCTCTACCAGCCATGTATACATGTAAGCATAAAACACCACATTAGTTAGGAACTCTCTTCTAATCCTCATGGTTCTATCTAACGTACACACAATATTCCCCTAGGGTTTCCTAAGGTCATACTACCTAGGAACTTCTAATTCTAGCTTCAATCTCTGATAGCATCTCTGTAACGCCTCGGATCCGTGTTGTTCAATAAAGATATAACACGTCTCACGGAGTGTTAGGTAAGGATCTTAATCATTTGTGATCACTGGATAATCACCTAAACTAAACCATATCAGAGTGCACAATCATACTTTATCTAAGAATTCAATATTCAAACTTAACTAAGATCGAATGGTTCAACCTCAATGTATTTTATTACACCTCAAAAATTCAATTAATTCAAAAGTTCAAATCAAAATAACCTACAGGTCTAAGGAATGTAATAGTAATCTTCCTCCCTATATGTCTCAATCGGATCTACCCCAGTAGTCGCCTCACCTCGAGTATCTGAAAAACAAAACAAAAACAAAAGAGTGAGAACACATCGATTATGCATATGCATGCAGAAAATAGTTATGCATGCAAAAAATAGTTAATACAGTTCAAATTATGCATCAATAAATAACCAGTACGATTAAGCAACCAATACAATCTCCAAGTTTAAAACCGAAACAAATAATTGTTTCCAATTACATTTCAAGTCAATACTGACAACACATCGATTGGTCAATGTCATGACTATTGTTAAGTTGATAAATTAAACATGCCAAGTAGACACTCCACACCTCCATGTACACAGTTCAGGCCTACTCAGGGTTTCGGAAACTATGAAATGACGGCCTACTCAGGGTTTCGTCATCCAATGCCGGCCTACTCCCCGAGTTTCGGCATTGACAACCAGGCCTACTCAAGGTTTCTGGCTGCTCTACACTGGTCATGGCAACACACAAGGCCATGCAATTTCAACAACCAACAATAACATTACATTACTAAGCTTAAGCATGGATCCAGGACAAGCTACACCAAAACAGCAAACCATCGTAAAATCTCAACTCTGACATCACAATAAAACAATACGTTCAACATCATGTATAACTCAACACAGCTCACCACATGTCCCTCTGGACCAGAACAGTACCTCATGTACTTTCAATATTTACTCAAATCTCATAACACATGCCCATTGGTAATAAAACTCATTTACTCACACTAAGAGAAATATTTACAATACATTTCAAAACTTGCAATCAAGTTCAACAAGGATTTAATAAAATTCTCAAACAAGTACAATGTTTAAACAAATACAAAACTAAACCGAGAACTCCTAGTGTTAGGGACAATAACATCATCTACCGATAGCCTAAAATTCACCTTGGAAGCTCCTAAGAACTACCAGAAACTCCACTTGATATTCTCAGAGTATTTGAACAGGTAATAATATTTCTAAGGTTCTAAACAAGTCAATACCTAAGTGATTGAACCCTCAAAATATCCACTGTAGCTTGATTTTGTCAAATATCATATTTCGGCAAAGTATTGGTGCTTGCGCTAGCCTCTAGAGCTAGGCACGAGGTCGGCGACACTCAATGGTAAACCAAAAACACTTCGCGCTTACCTAAAAGATACTAGGCGCGAAGTAGGCGATAAGAAAAAGTAGTCTCGCGCTTAAGTAAAACGCTCGGTGCGAGATAGGCGCGCGATGAGCGCGAGCTCGGCGGTAAGAAAATTCAGTCTTGTGCTGACTCAAACCAGTTGGCACCAACTCGGCGGATGCTACCTCCGATTTTCAAGGCTCTGTTAATTCAAGATCTCCACAACTGACTTAAATTTTTCTGTCTGTAACAATTTCCCTAGCCTCCTACTATCCCCAGAAGACATTTAAACCTGTTTTGAAATTATTCTAAACACATTTATATTTATCTCTAACAATCCTAGAAAACTCACGCTCGAACTATATATTTTTTTCCAGAATTATATGCATCAAGACCAAACTCACGAATCAATCCTAAACCCAGTTTTAAAACGATGCTACTCACCTCTTGCACGCTTAAATCCCTGCAACAGGCACTACTTGAATCCGAAAACCCTCCGTCGATCGCCAACAGTCGTTCATCGTCTGGTTATTATCGTCGCCCAGTTGCTTGCTCCTCTGTTCGCAAGAGGAAACCCTTCTGAAAACCTTGACTCGAACATACAGATCGGCAGGACTCTCACAGTTCTTCTTCTCTCCCAAAAAAAACCTAGATCAATCGCCGCAACCGCAATCGCCTTCAGTACAAGTATACGAGTATTTCCTAACCCTACGAATCTCTTTCCCTTAAGTATTTATACTTACCATACTAATATTACCGCTCGACGAACTTTGAAAATCCCTGATTCTGTACATGCTCTCCCACCGAAATTCCTACATATACACACAGCTCCTTAAGTTGATTTGTCCACATAAATAATAAATAAAAAAAATAATCCTTAGAAAATATCGTGGTTTTACAACAACTAAAGGTTGCTCACCTTCATATGCTATTGACGAGCCGGGGCTTAGCCACTTTGACTGGCTTCAAGCTTGGGCTCCTCCTGTAACGCCCCGGTTCTGGGTCCATTTCCCAAAACCCGAGGTGTTATGGTAAATAACAAAAGCAACTAAAATATGGAATAATTTAAAAATTTTTCTAATTTTATAATCAGAGTAAATGCGAAAACTTGAATTCAAATTCTCTTTATTAATCAATAATTATGATATACAAGGATTTCAATTACATGAGCAATCCTACATCTATATAGACTACCCAGTTACAACTAGCCCACAACTTGACATCCTCACCAAGAGTACCTGAAAAAATGGAGAAACCGGAGTGAGAATAAATCTCAACAAGTAGCAAGGTGCATGCATGAAATTTGTCCATGTTTATAAAAAATAAGTCATGAGGTGTACGATTAAACCAAAAACAACATCAACGAGAAAAACGATAATATAAAAATCACGGCAAACAACATACCACCTATAGAAATCCCAAATTGCGCAATCAAAATGATCAATAATCATCAAAAATCATTATCTCCTTGAAAGCCAGCACAAAATTTGAGAAAATGGGTATTTTCCATGTATCCGACAACTCAGGTCGGATACAAGTGCCTTTCTTTGTATCTGATGGAACATGCCGGATACAAGCAAGCTTTAGTGTATCCGGTATCATATGCCGGATACATTAAGGCACTTGTGCATCCGGCCTGATATGTCGGATACATAAGTTTTGCTCAAAATTAGGGTTTTCCAAGAGATTTCACTTTTTACCATCATGTCATTCATTAAATGAGGGGAAATCTCAGAAATAGCCTTAGGGTTAAGGTTGGTGGGCTATGGACCTTATGTTGTGTCTACCACCTCACCAACCCTAACCCTAGCCTTTGCCTATAAATAGGAGGCTCCTCTTTAAGCAAATGGCCATTAACTCTCTTGCCAACAATTCTTGCCAAGAACTTTTGCCAAGAAGAGATCCAAGAGAAGAGGGAAACCACTGCGGAAGTGCTTTCAGAATCCAGGTAAGCCTCCAACCTATCTTTAATTTTCTGTTTTTACATTCTAGATCTAGATCTCTTCTTCTACCTTTCTATATAATAAGGCCTTGATGTGTGTATGAAAACCCTTCCCCAGCTCAAAGTATCTCAAGACTCCCCCTAGCCGTAAAACGTGAAGGCGGGATCTAGGAGAAACGAGACTGGGGATTGATCCTAGTGCTAGAACCTTTTTTGAATAAGCCTTTTGAATCTTTGAAGACCATTCCATATTCAAAGTACCCCAAGATTATCTTGAAGAACCGTGTTTAACGGGGAGAGAGAACTAAGGGAAACGATAATGGAACGGAACCCTAGGTTGTTCTAGAACCTTTTTTTTATTGATCTAAATGCATGCTATAAGCCTTGTGATTCTATGAAAACCCGTTCTATATTCAAAGTACCCCAAGATTATCTTGAAGAACCGTGTTTAACGGGGAGAGAGAACTAAGGGAAACGATAATGGAACGGAACCCTAGGTTGTTTTAGAACCTTATTTTGTTTGATATGAATGCATGCTATCTTTACTATGTTGTTGGAATGGTTTTTACACCTACACATACATAGCACATGATTTTGGCGAGATAGGCTCATATTTTGGATTTATTGCGTTTATTGTGATAAATCTGAAATAAATAGCCTCAATCAATTCTGGAATGTTTTCAAATGTTTTTTAAAGGATTTTTATTAATCTTGCACTGATCACACACACTTTACCACTATTTGGAGTTAGTTTTCATCAAAAATGGCTTAACTTGATAGCAACTGTACCCCGACTTCGGACACTCATAACTTCATCGTCCGGATGAATTTTGGAGTTATTCTAGAACCATGGGAAAGGTGAGGCTGTCTAGTTTATGCCTACCAAATTTCATTAATTTCTATCTAGCAGATTTTTGACACCTCTCTATCGAAGTTGATAGGTCAGTTCTGATCTAAATACAGAACTTGTCACTTCGACTGAGCGCCATGTGTTCGTTTTAAGTCCAATTCGAGTGATTCTTGTTTCTGAGTTTTCCTATAGAAGTCTAGTTTTAAATCCAGTTGCTTTCATAATTGTTTGACTCCATTTGTGTCGTGAGCAACAGATTTACTCAGAGCTGTTCAACAGCACTTTTTTGGGTAAATCTGTGATCTTCGGGGCCTATTCGGGAGACCACCCAAGGCACATCCGAATGAATTTTTGTATGAGACTAGTTTCATCTGAAATATGGCCATACAGACTTCACTCACACCAAATTTCATAAATTTATATGGAGCTGATTTTTCTAAATGATTTTCCAAATTTGCCCACTTATCACTTTTAATAATCTCCAGCAGCAATTTCAAAGGAGGCATAACTCCTAGGATTTCAACCGGATTCAATCGAAATTTGGCATGAGACTCTTATTTACCATAATCTTTCAAATGAACTTGGTTTGATTCAATTTAAAATTGTATTTGAATGATTTCAAGACAAATGACATTATCTTTTACCGAATTTTCCGGATTTAACTCAACTTGGTTTTGTGCAACTTTTGCTTTGGATTTCTATCTTTTGATGATATTCCAGAAATGATAGACATAAAAGAGGATCTGGAATCTATTTGGATCTTCATGTGAAGATATCATACATTTGTCCTTTTTCAAGGTTTTTAATGATTTTTAGCAAGCTTTCTTACTTTTTTTGCATGAACAAACACTTGGCAACCACCTTGTGTGGGTGAATGGGGGTGCATAACACCTTCCCCCGTTCATAATCTAATCTCCTTACCCATCTCTGGATTTGATTTTCAAGTAGAGTTATTTTTACTCTAGAATTGGCCTTTTAGCTCTTTTTGCTCATTTTGATTTTTGGATCTTTTCAGTGTCCATTCTCACCTTAAAATTCTGAATGGTGGCGACCATCCATTTTTACGTTGAGCCCATGTGCTGACGAAGGGGAAATCATCCCGGTGATTTTTCCCATGTCTCACACCACCCTGTAACATTACACAATGAACAAAATAATCACAACCACCAAGAAGTATCCCGCCAAGTACACGGACTGAGGATAAAAGGCACCAGCTGTAAGCACCTCATTTTTGCGCTCCCGGAAGTGCCGGAAATGCAAAACCTGGCTAAAAGGTCAAACCTTGAGGGGTCGAAAATTGACTTTTTGATCAAGTGAAAATTGGCCACCTTGCTTTATCTCAATGGATAGAGAATCCCGACACGAGTCCAACGCAACTAAGTTTGCTGGAATCGGAGTCCGGATGAAGGTTCTGTGGGCCGGTCAAACTTGAGGGTGAGCCGAAAGTTGACTTTTTTCGAACCCAGTGCCAGGTGCTTAGCTCTATATCATTGGATAGAGGGCTCCGATACGAGTCCAACGCAACTGAGTTTGCTCAAATCGGAGTCCGGATGAAGGAGATATGAGCCGTCAAAGTTTCCGAGCAGAAAAACCGGAAACTGCACACGTGGCAAAAAGCCGCACGTGTGGCGAGTAGCACAAGAAAATATCTCGAGGGGCAATCCGTAAATATCCAAACATGCAAAATATCCCAGGGTTTAAAGCAAAATTTCGCAGGGGGCAATCCGTAGATATCCAAAAGTGTCAAATCGGTCAAATCGGTCAAGTCGAGGGGCAAATCCATAATTTTTCGATTTGTATCCGACCAAATATGCCGGATACACTTGCTCCTCTTCATATCCGGACTCAAATGTCGGATACAAAGATTTGCTCTGCGAGATTCGCGCCGATCGCCCGACAAATTCGCGGCGGCATTAAATTTTTTAAATAATTTTGTTTGTATCCGACATTTTATGCCGGATACAAAGGAGGTTCAGTGTATCCGACATTAAATTCCGGATACAAAGGACATGTAGTGTATCCAACATTTAATGCCGGATACATTAAGTTTGTCTATAAAAGCCACCAGCAGCCCCCTTTCAGATGGTTGGCTGATTTCATTGGTCTTGCACCTCCTCACCCCACCTTTGCTCATCCGAACCTTCCCTCCCTAGCACCCACTTGCCTCCACCACCTTCCCACCACCACCCCAAGGTGGCTCCACCCTTTTCTCCTTCTTCCCCTTCTTGATTTGAACTCCAACAAGAAGAGAAACTACTGCTGCTGCTGTCAAGAAGGAGAGCTTCCAGCAGCCGTTCTACCTCCAGGAAGTGTCTCCACTTTGCATAAGCACCCGAGAACCATCAAGTATTTCTCCTTGTTGATTTCTACCTCACATATATGAAAATGGTGGTTTTCTAAGCAAGTTGATGAGCATGTTCCTTTCTTTGCTATAAATCTGTTAAAAATGCTTGCATGGCATGAGCTTGCCCTTCATTTCATCACATGGGAGTCTCTGAAGGTGAGAGAGTCCCCACGTTTAGTTCTATAAGAGAATGGGAGGAAGTCCACCCCATTTGGAGTCTTTTTAACCTACTGTTTTTTTTCTTTTTCTTTTGCTTTCTTTATGATGGTTTCTAACATTATTATTTTTTTACATTAAATGAGAGCATGTTCTCCCTAAATCTCCATCCAATGTACCCCAAAGTAACCCCCCCCCCCCCCATATCCCTTCTTAATCCTTCTTCTTTCTTCTCATTTTGTGGGTGTCATTTTACTGTTGGCCGTACCCTCTTGGGTTGCTGTCCTGGACCATAATCGCAGCATGCATGCCTCGCACATGCCTCTGTTTTTGTGTGGACTTGTTTGTTAATCTGTGGGTATGTTTAGGTATAAGCTGGTTTCCTATTCATGCTAGTCTTCTTGCTTCTAGATAGGAATAATTTCCTAATAACATGCATGTGCAGTAATGTGCTTTCTTTGCCTTAGATAACTTGCTGTTTTTTTTCTCTTCTATCCATGTCAACTTGTTTATATGCATGCACAACAACCTCAACACTCGTGTTCTTAGGCCGAGGATGCTGTCTTTTTTTCTACTATTGGAACACACATGACCATGATCAATTCCCCATGAGCTTGCTGTGTGTTGTGATGTGTTTATGTGAATACCTTGCTCCCCCAATCCCTCCACCACTTGCCGTATTTGTATATTCAAATGAGCATGAGCCCCCTTCCCCCCCCCCCCCCCCACCATTCTTTGTTCTCAATGGGTTCAAGTTGCACGCATGCCTAAATTTATGTACCATGAACACGAGACCTTGCTGCCATGTCCCCTTTACCCTCACTAAGGTAAGTTGCTGCTGGAGACAGCAGCAAACCTCCACTATTTGTTGCTGTCCCAGCAGTCTTAAGCTTAAGACTGAGCTCAGCCCATCCAACCATGCAAGCGTGCTCCCACCGCCTCCCATGGCCCCTTTAATGTTGTTCATATAGGTTTCTGCTGGAAACAGCAGCAGGTCTTGGTACCACTGCTGTTCCTAGCAGATGTGTGCACCCCCATGCTCCCTTCCCCTTGTGAATTGCTTTCTTTTTGTGACTTAGCCTTTTTTATTGATTGGTATTGCATGCTCCATAATACGCATTGCTTTGTGATGATCTTGAATGTTTTGAAGTGCTTTGCCATTAACCTTGAATCATGCGTTGATTGGTAGGGTGGAAGTGCAAACATGGGGGTGCCCAGACCCCCATGCCTCTACTGCATGTTGTTGGGATGAGATGAGGGGCAGCGACCCCAATGCCCTTGCCTTGTTGGGAAACTCAAGAGAGGAAGCCAAATGACGCTTCTCCCCCAAACCTGAACCAATGTGGGCCCACCCAGGGGCCCACACAGCTTGTAGAAGGCCCCTAGGAACCCCTGGAAGTCACCCCGAATGGCAAAACTCCAAAAAGGGCCATTTCAGGGTGATCTGGCAACTCAGGCCGGATCACCTATGGGTTGTGTGTATCCGGCAACTAAGGCCGGATACATGACAAAAAATGCAATTTTTATGTCTTTTGATCCTTGTTGAATTTTCATGCTATTTTTAACCAAACCAAGTCAACCGATAGGGTTTCCGGGTCACCCGGAAACCCAACTTGGGACATGGACCGCCGGTCCAATTGGAAACATTTGTGGGCCTTCCAACGGGGCCCACCAAGCCTGATAAACCCAAAAGCATGCAATTAAGCAAGTTGAGTAAACTGAACTAATTGAACCGGACGGGCCAAACCCAATGCGGCCCACCCGGACCTTGTTTCCTAGAATGATGTGAATTGCATGGTTTGGCTGAGACCAAGGGCAAGGGCCTATCGGGCCCGCCAACCCACCAAGTGAGGGTTCAAAACCCCAAACTTCAAGGAATCGGGCTTTCAAGCCCAAATCTGGATCACGGGCCCCATGCCCAGTGACCAGCCCACTTTGGCAAAGCTAAATAAAATAAATCCAACACATTCTTGGCAACCATCATGGGGGCCCACCCCGGGGCCCGCAAACCAGTGTAGACCAACCTTTTGCATGAAACTCACCTAAAATTCCAACTTAAACAATTAAGTGAAATCAATTCACTACACCTAAGCCCAAAGGGCCTCCTGGGTTTAGGCAGAGGCCCACCAGAGGCACATGGGCTTAACCAAGCCCACCAAGGACATCGTGGGCCTTCCAAGGGGCCCACCCAGTGAGATTCAGATCACCTAAATTAAGCAAGTTAAAATCAATTAAAGGGACCCACACCACTCAGGTGGTCCCGCCAGACTTAACCAAGTTGCATATCGGATTAGGAATCGGGTGAGAACCAAAGCAAGCTGACTTAAACCAGGGAACCCACGGGACCCGTCATCCGACGGGGTGGACTGGGGTGTCTACGGACTTCCCCAGACCACAACCGAGACCTTACTTAGAATCTCAAGCCGCAGATCAAAGCCCAAAATGGACTAACTTAGGCACCCAGGTGTCTGCCTGCACCCCATCAGGCGGTGGCGACTCCGAAATTTTCCCGTGCCTCGTTTCCGATGCGCGCACACCAGCCACAAAACAACAAGCTTCCCACCGAGTACACAGACTGAGGAAGTAAACCAAATAACAAGTAAACAGCTTCCCACCGAGTACACGAATTGAGGAAGTATCCCGCCAAGTACACGGACTGAGGATAACCAAAAGTAACCAGCTTCCCACCGAGTACACGGATTGAGGAAGTATCCCGCCGAGTACACAAACTGAGGATAACCAAAAGTACACGGGTTGAGGAAGTATCCCACCGAGTACACGGACTGAGGATAACCAAAAGTAACCAGCTTCCCACCAAGTAAATGGATTGAGTAAGTATCCCGCCAAGTACACAGACTGAGGATAAATAAAAGTAACCGCTTCCCACCGAGTACACGAATTGAGGAAGTATCCCACCGAGTACACAAACTGAAGATAAATAAAAGTAACCGCTTCCCACCGAGTACACGGATTGAGGAAGTATCCCACCGAGTACACGAACTGAAGATAAATAAAAGTAACCGCTTCCCACCGAGTACACGGATTGAGGAAGTATCCCGCCGAGTACACAGACTGAGGATAACCAAAAGTAACCGCTTCCCACTGAGTACATGGATTGAGGAAGTTGTAAGCACCTCATTTTTGCACCCCCCCCCCCAAAAAGCCCGAAAGTAAAACTCTAAAAGACATGTCTAAACCCTTAAGAGCAAAAGATGACTTTCCCTCTAAGTCTAAATTGATTGCTATACCCTTTCCCAATTGATAGAGCATCTCGACACGGTTCCAACGCAATTAAGTTTGCAGGAATCAAAGCCCGGATGAAAAAGATATGAGCAAAACAGTCCCAGGGGCAAATCCGTCAAAGTTAAAATATCTTAATTAAACTAATTAAGATAAATGGGAAATAATGAGATTGGGGAAGTCTAATTCGTCCGAGTGGGCGGCTGAGTCACTTCAGCCATTAACTCAACCAAAAAAGGGGGAGAAAATCGCAACTGCATATAAAGTACGGTCGATTTTTCGGCCACTACCTGCGCAAGCCAATCAGAGCAAGCGGCGCGCGAAAAGCAACCGTACTTACAGTACGGTTGCATGGCGCGTCAGACTGCGCCTGACCAATTTGTCCCCCTATTAAATGCTGAAAAGACGAGGCCAAAACTGCACATACCCTGCGGTTTCGACCAAACCGCACGGTATGTGCGGTTACTGTTCATTTTCGAAAAAACCGCTCTGAGTATGCGGTTTTGTCCCAGTGTTCTATAAAAGGCAAATTTGGATATGGGACAAAGGATGGCTGGTCTTGGCTATTCCTTCTCCTTCTCCCCTACCCACTGAAGCTCCGAACCCCCTTTCTCCCACCTCCTTTGCCTCCAACACCCCCCAAACCCACTCCAAAGACCTCCTAAGCTCTCCCCCTTTCTTCCCCTTCATTCTCACTCAAGCAAGTGAAGGAAGAACTTGCTCTTAGAGCTTGGAGAGGCGTCTCTAGCTGTTGTTCTGCTTCAAGGAAGTATCTACACACTCCAAAATAATCTTGTAAGCCCAAGGTGAGCATTCTTGTATGATTCTACTTAACATATGTGGATGTTGTTTCATTTGGAACATGTAAATTTTTGTGTATACTGTGATGTTCTGTTCGTGTATGACATGTGAGTTTTCTTCACATTTTTATTACTTCTCCATTCCTTTGCTTGCCGATTACATCACATGAGAGTCTCCAAGGGAGAGATGAGGTACACTTGCGGTTTCAATGAGAAGATGAGAGATTGTCACATGTTTTCGAGTCTTTCAAGTTGCTGTTGTGAATTCAGTCTAATTATTATTGGTAGGGAGCATTTTCCCACCTGTTTGATGATCCTTTATACCCTTTCATAACTCCCTCTCATACCTTTTTTGCATTGGCTTTTTTCCCATTTCGATATGCTATTTTTGGATGTCAGGTGCATCATGAGGAGGCATGGTAAGTGACAGCTTCTGTTGTGACCTTCATGATTGTATGCCTTACCCTGTAATCCCTTGTTAGAATGGGTTTGGGTTGCTGTTGGGAGAAGACAGCAGGTCTCCCCTCTCTTTCCTTGCTTCATGATCATTTGCTTTGATGCGTTCACATGCTATGGCTTATGCTTAGTACACTCAAGGTGCTATGGAAAGTGCACATTGTAGGTTAGATTGCTTCTTTTATTTCGGCATTACATGCTCCTCTACCCCATTGTTCCCTTAGCTTCCAGCCCACCTCCAGCATGATCCCCTTTTTTTTTATTTTCTAACTTTAGCATACCCAAATCCCCCCTGGACAGCTGCTATACCCTGTAGGTTTACCTACCTGTGTACACCCCTAAACCAATCCGTTAAACACCTACACCTCCTGGGTAGTCCCTCCCCTTCCTTGCCTGTTATCTGACATCCCTCAGCATGTCTAAATGCTCATAACAGTAGCTGTATTTGCCCCTCCACATTATGTTTTTTCTTTTATCTCTTTGCTGTGTACATGTATGGCATGACTACCTTGTGAGATCACTATGAATGCAAGCATGTATGTATGCATCCACCATTATCAGGCTTCCCCCCTCCCTGCTATTCAGCTGTTGTTGCAGCAGGTTCACCAACCTATTTGTACTCTTAGTCCAGCCCCTTAGCACCACCATGAAGGCTGTACCTTCCCCCAAATCTTTTTACATTTTCCACCCCTAGTATTATGTCCAAATCCCTCTTTTGCAGCAGCTGTCCTTGTGTTACTACAGCATGCTTTCTTGCTTTATTTCCTTCCTTTATTTTGTATATACATAAGCATGCTCCCTTCACCTTGAAGCCTACTATAATGGCTCACATGAGCCGCTGCCGGGAGTAGTGGCAGCCCCTTTTTCTCTTCTCTTGCTGCCACACAGCACCACCCCAAAGCACCTTGCATGAATGCAACTCTTCCCTCAATTCTCCATGCAATTCCCTATCTCTACCTAACATGTCTTGCTTTTTATTTGTTTCTGTTTTCCCTTTATGCAACAGGTTTCTTGTTTTCATTTTGTTTTGTTTATGCTTGTAATTGGTTCCCTTATGTGCACACACCATATGCACACAAGCATGATAGCCCCTTTTCTTGAATTCAAGCATGTTAGGTATTTGGTGTTTGTATTTTGAGTTGGTCTTGGTATTTGTTGTTTGAAAGGACTAAGAGACCAAGGCAGGGACCAAGAGGTCCCTGTTTAATTGCTGTATGTGGCTCAAATGAAAAGGCAACCCCATGCCTTCTTTTCCCCTTTTTCTCTCTTTGATTGAGAAAACCCAAAAAGAGACCAAAGATATATCTTCCCCTCTCTCTGAACCACTGTGGGCCCATGCAGGGGCCCACCCAGTTGCTGGAACATCACAAGAGATCCAAAGCCCCATGAAAAATTGCATTTTTGGGTTTTCTGTGCCGAAACCGCATACACAGAGCGGTTTGGCTCAAACCGCACATGCATACACAGAGCAGTTTGGCTCAAACCGCACAGTATGTGCGGTTCAAGCCAAATTGCACCTGCTCTACGATCAAAGCCCAGTAAACCCACCAATTTTGTGTAATTAACCAACCCCCAAACCTCATAACCAAATCCAATAAGCTGGGTTATCCGACATAACCCCGAATGGGAATTGGGCTTGACATAAGCCCTCTTTGGTATCCAATGGGCCTTCCAACGGGGCCCACATCAGACCAACATCACTTGGATAAAAAGATAAAAATCAATTAATATAAAAGGGACCCACATGTGCACGCGTGGGAAACGCGGCACGGGGTAATCGTAGTCGCCACCGCCTGATGGGGTGCAGGCGGACACCTGGGTGCCTAATCTTGTTTATTAAGGCTCTTGGGTCTGCGGCTTGAGATTCTAAGGTTGGTTCTTGGTTGCTGGCTGGGGAAGTCCGTAGACACCCCAATCCACCCCGTCGGATGACGGGTCCCGTGGGTTCCCTATTTTGAGTCAGCTTTCTCACTTTGGTTCTCACCCGTTTCCTAATTCAGCATGCATTTTTGTTAGGTCTTGATGGGACCATCTGAGTGGTGTGGGTCCCTTTAGTTGGTTTTATCTTTACTTATCTTTGGGTTTTCTGAGTCTGATTGGGTGGGCCCCGTTGGAAGGCCCACGGTGTCCTTAGTGGGCTTAGTCCAGCCCGTGTGCCCTTGTGGGTCTCGGCCTATCCTAGGAGGCCCTGTGGGCTTTGGTTAATGTATTGATCTCACATGGGGGTTCAAGTTTTGATTATTTAAGTCATTTTCATGCAAGGGGTGGGCCAGATGAGTTTGTGGGCCCCTTAGGTGAGCCCACATGGTGGCCAAGTGATTTTGTATTTTTTATCTTCTTTAGTTCACCAAAGTGGGCTGGTCATTGGGCTTGGGGCCCATGATCCAGGCTTTGGGGCTTTTGAAAGCCCAGTTCCTTGGAAATTAGGGCTTGCACCCTAACTTGGTTCGGTTGGCGGGCTTTAGCGGGCCCGACAGGCCCTAGCCCATGGTCTCGGCCAAACCACACAGTTTATGCATTCATTCATATCAAGGTGCGGGTGGGCCGCATTGGGTTTGGCCCATCTGATTAGTTTGGTTCACTTTTGCTTAGGTTCTTTAATTAGCACGCTTTGGTGTTCATTGGGCTTGATGGGCCCCGTTGGAAGGCCCACTAGTGTGCCAAGCTGGACCGGTTGGTCCAAGTCCCATCTTGGGTTTCCGGGTGGCCCGGAAACCCTGTTGGTTCATTGGTTTTAATACAAATCAACCAAAAATTCGGCAGGGGATCAACAATATGCAAAAACCAGGCTTCTGTGTGTATCTGGCAACTCAGGCCGGATACACATGGTCTACAGGTGATCCGGCCAGAGTGACCGGATACACAGTGCTTAGGGGTTATCCGGCCTTGGTGGCCGGATATGCTAAGGCCTCAGGTGATCCGGCTTGAGTTGCCGGATCACCCTAGAATGGCCTTTTTTGGGCTTTGGCCTTTTGGGATTGATCCCAGAGGCCCCCAGGAGGGTTTTGAAGGTCTCGTGGGCCCCTGTGAGGGCCCACGTAGGTTCAGACTTGGGAGAAGCCACACTTGGCTTCTCCTTCTGGTTTTTTTTTTGGCAATGAAAAAGGGTATACAGCACTGAGGAAGGGATTCATGCTTGCAGGAAAATTATCTCCTAAGGAGGGAGGAAAGCATGCTAGCTTATCCATACAGCTAAGGAGGAAAGCATGCTAACTTATACATGTACAAGGCATGAATCAAGTACATGAAGCATAAAAAAAAGCAGGTTCATACGATGTAAACATTCATGTCAATACACATGCAAAAGAAGACACAAGAAAAAAAAAATTAAAACAGCAAGGCATACTTCCAGTCTCATGCTTTCAAAGAACTTGAAGAAGGGAAAGAGGAGGGGGCTTATCATAGGGGTACATTAGAAGCTAATAGGAGGGAACAAGCTCCCCAACCAAAAAACTACCTAGAATAAGCCCGACAGCCGCAGCCATGAAGCATTTAAAGGGCATAAATCCCGGGTTTTCGTACTCCCTAAACTAGCCTACGTGAGTACCATACGTGTGGTGACTCCATGCCATGAGGGGCACACCGAAAGCATGCATAGATCATGCTAAAACCAAGCCATGCAGAACAAGAAGAGAAATGGGAAGAAAGAAAAAAAAAACATCATGGAAAAATCTACATTTAATATATGATGATCCCAATGTAACTAGGAATCTTACCTGGGGATTTTTGCACCCTTGAGCGAGGTAGAGACCCCTCCTTGAGGCCAAAAGTGCAGCTGGAGATCCTCCTCCTTGAGCACAGCAGTGGTTCCCCCTTTGCTTCAACAAGAACAAGAAAGAGAGAAGAAGGCCAAGTCTAGGGTGGCTTTGATTTGTATTTAGAGGTGAAAGAGGGTTGAGAGGGTGAAAGAGGTGGGATTCGGGGTGAGCAAGTGGGGGAGAAGAGCTGGGAAGCAACCAAAAAAAATGCCAACCCCGGATATGAGCTGCTGTTGGCTATTTATAGGCAACTTAATGTATTCGGCAACTCAGGCCGGATACACTAAGGCCTCTTCGTATCTGGACTTGAAGTCCGGATACACTGGCTTCCCTTTGTATCTGCTAACTCAGGCCGGATACATGACTTAATCATTTCAAAATTTAATGCCGCCGCGAATCTGTCGGCCAAGTGGCGCGAATTTCACGCGAATATCTTTATGTATCCGGTCTTCAAGTCCGGCCATGAAGGATAGGCAGTGTATCCGGTATATGTGACCGGATACAAATCGAAAAATTACGGATTTGCCCTTCGACTTGACCAATTCGACCGATTTGACCCTTTCGGATATCTACGGATCGCCCATACGAAATTTTTATATTTAAGATTTAGTCCCTGAGATATTTTGCTACGTTGGCTGCCACGTGTACAGTTCTTGCGCCACGTGTGCAGTTTCCGGTTTTTGCTACTCGGAAACTTCGACAGATCATGTCTCCTTCATCCAAATTCCGATTTGAGCAAACTCAATTGTGTTAAACTCGTATCGGAGCCCTCTATTTAATGACATGGGGCTAAACACTTGGCACGGATTCCAAGAAAAAGTCAACTTTTGGCCTTCCCTTAAGTTTGACTGCCCTTAGAACCTTCATCCGGACTCTGATTCCTGCAAACCCAGTTGCGCTGGAACCGTGTCGGGATTCTCTATCCATTGGGCTAAAGTAAGGTATTTCGCCCAGAAATCGAGGAAAAGTCAACTCTTGGCTTTTCCTTAAGTTTGACCGTCCGCAGCACCTTTATCCGGACTCCGATTCCTGCAAACCCAGTTGCGCTGGAACCGTGATGAGATTCTTTATCCAATGGGATAGATCAAGGTTAACCAAATTTTATCTGATTTAAAAGGTCAACTTTGCACCCCTCAGGGTTTGACTTTTCGGCCGGGTTTTTACATTTCTGGCTTTTTGGGAGCGCAAAAATGAGGTGCTTACACCACACCTTTGGAGGTCCCATTCAGACTTAATAAGTGAGCATGCTGGTTTAGGATATAAGGGTGAGTTGAACCAAAATTGACTCGAACCAAGGAAGCCCATGGGACCCGTCAACCGACGGGGCGGACCGGGGTGTCTACGGACTTCCCCGGACCGTAATCGAGACCTTAGCCGGAATCTCAAGCCACAGACCAAAGTAGACATCCTTAGGGCACCCAGGTGTGTGCCTACACCCCATCAGGCAGTGGCGACTCCTATACCCCCGTTCCCTCGCATCCTTTCCTCGCGTCGCGCATCTCCTGACATGCGCACAGAAGTATCCCGCCAAGTACACAGACTAAGGATAAATAAAAGTAATCGCTTCCCACCGAGTACACGGATTGAGGAAGTATCCCACCGAGTACACGGATTGAGGATAAATAAATACCAATAACCAAATCCGCCATGCGGAAACAATAATCCAGGCACATGCCTTGTCATAACTGTGACCCAAAAACCCACACAAGTGGATTCAAATATATATCTCAAAATCATGGTTTCAATGGGCAAAATAATCCAGGTATATATAAAATCATTCAGAACTCAAAACATGTTCAGATGGTCCAAATACAGGTGTAGGAATTTATAAAATCAAGTTTGGTTAAGAATAGAATTCTTTGGAACAAATGTATTAAGTGGAAAAGCCTCTTTGGTAAAATCTACCAAAATTACTATTCTTTAATTCAAATTTAATTCCGCCACTTCCTACATCTCAAATTAACCTAGTTACAGGTGTTACAACTTTAGAATTTATAGAAAAATCATTAAAATTTAAATCTGGGCACAAATCCCAAAATCTGGAATTTCTGATATAGGTCGCTCGAAGAAGCGCTCGAGTGACTGTTCTAGTGGCTATAATTTCAGGTTCTATTTTAGATACACAGCCAGATCACCCGTGGTTGCGCTCGAACAGTGTATCAAGCGACTTGTTTTCATGTTTAGGTTTAAGGTATACAAATAGGGTGCTCGAGCGACTGTTCTAGCGCTCTGCCCAAAAACTCAGTTTTTCTGGGTTTTTCATAATTTCTGAAACTTCTCAAATTCCTATGGGTTTAAATTATTTTTAAACATCTAAATTTCATTCCAAATTACTTCTAAGACAATCCAAATCAAATCTTCGTGATTAAAATTTATCTAAAATTTCTTTCTAAATTAAACCACTCATGAGCAACACTTTTCTTGATTCTTAAAAAGAGATTTAAATCACCAAATCAAAACTTTATAATCATCCGACTTTTCCAATGAAATCCAACTTAAAACCAATATGATTAAACATCAAAATCATAAGAAAAACATGCAGTTCCTCCAGTTTCAAGTGCTTGCTACTTGCCTTTTTTATGAACCCAGATTTTTCAGAACTTTTTCTATGCCTATTTTTGGAGCTCAACCGTACCCCTCTAGACATCTCCCATTTAGATCTCCACCGTTCCGTTTAAAGTCCTCCATGAGTAGAACAAAACCCTAAAATTTCAGCACATTCCAACGGTTGGATCTTCCTATTTCTTTGTTTAAAGTTGGCTAGTCGGTCATCTTTGCAACTCCTTTTTCTTTCTAAATTTGATTTTCCACCAACTTTTAGGTTAGTTCACACTACCTTAGACTCATCCAAATCTAATCTTCACCGTTTAGATTAGAGTATCTCATGTATAGATCATAACCTCCAAGTTTCATGACGATCCAACGACTGAATCTCCGGAGATCGTCGTTCAAAGTATGCTGGTCAGACCTTTGCAGCACCTCACTTTTTCTTTTCTTCCCTCTCTTTTCTCTCATTCTTTTCTTCCATTTATTTTTTTCCCAAGCCCAAGCACGAATTCCCCTCTCTTTCCTCCTTATTTTTGACTTACTAAAAACCCTAAACCTTTCCTAGACCTCCCCTTTTATAAGCTCTCTTAATTAGAAGTCCTAATAGGTTTAAGAGACCTTCTAAATAGGATTCACACTCTTAATTGGAAACCTCCCTATCTTAACCATCCTTCTAATTCCTCTTTTAAGTAAGCCACAAGTGCTTACATTTTGAATTTCAGATACCTCACTATTATCTTGAGAAATGTGTAGGTCCATGTGAGGCGGGAAATCAAATGGTTTTGATACTAGAGCTAAAAACACAAAGGTGGGAATGGGCAATGGGAAAGAGAAGCAAACAAGGGGAATCCACCACAAAGAAGATGAGTACACTCAAAGGACACATGAGCTTCTCATCCAAGACCCCACCAAAGAATGCAGAAAAGAAAGCAATAGAGGTGACACCTTCCTCTACAAATCCCCAGTGGAGTTTCCTCATCGAGATTAAGTGTTACCTGACAGAAGAAGAGCACCAATTGAAGAGAGAGACATCGTCAGAACATGAGAACCTCAGAAAGGTGAAATAACGCCGCCATTTTACATAGAGACACACTGGGTGAAATAAAATGACAAATGAGAAGGCTCTCATAAAATTCATAGAAGAGTTTTCCTTTAAACGGGAGTCCCACCAATCCCCAGTGGAGAATCATCAATGACAATAAAGCTTAGGCAAGCTCAAGAACAAGAGGAGAAGACGTGTTTAGAAGGAAAAAGGGCAGAGAAGGCCCTCATGTAATTTTCATTTTCCCACTTTTGTATCATAGGATTTGAACCAGGATCCAGAGCTCTTCGGTGTGTTGGACAACAATGACTCTTAAACCCTTTAGAAGCTAAATAGAGTTGAGTAGTAGTGCACCTACATGGGGGATAAAGAACTTCAAACTTTTAAAACAAAAAACAAAAAAAAAAAGAAGTCAAAAGTCAAAGCACCTAAAAGCTTTAATGGAACAAATAAGAGGAAAAGAACATTGTTGAAGCACTTTTGCATCAATGTCGAAACAAGTCGGTGAGTCTAAGTCCAACCCATCTTTTTCAACTTAAACTAAAAAAAGGGAAGAATTCCAAATGCCCAATGGCAAGGAAATTCCCCAGAACTTGGAAGTGAGCTAAAGCAACATGGAGCTTGCACTGGCACTTCCGCATCTTTGAAAACATTAAAGGACCTGACTCATTAGTTATGTCGATAGAAATGCAAAGTGCAAAATTAGGGTTCTTTTTATTCTTTGTCATTCATCACTAAGGTGACTCTGACAAAGAGGGGCAGCTCAGCACCCCATTTTTGCACCATAAAATTTCCCAAGAAACATATCTTAAACCGGCATATATGTGGGCACCTAAATCGAGGTTTTTATAGTGGACCCATCTTTTTGAAATAATAATCTCATAATAAAGAGAATTCTGAGACGATTTCGATGCACCAAACCGTGCTCAAATCGGATCTCAAATGACTAAGTTATCGATAAAAGAAGTAAAGGGTAGTCTGGGGATTTTTATAAAACCGAAATTGGATCCCACATGGCAGCCATGTGTACGCCACGGTGGCTGCCATGTGACCAATGATAAATTAAAAATTTTGGGGTTCTTTTAGTAAACAAGATAAGTTTCCTAATGGGTTTGTTATGCAAATAAATAAAAAATTTAATAACAAAATTAATAAAAGTTTTGAGATTAAAAGAATATATAAACAAAGAGAAATGAGTTGGACGAATTGGTCCAACTCATGTTCTCTTGAGATATTAAGACTAAGCTTAAAAAAAATATAAGCCTAAAAAATATGGGACAAAATAGACTTTGCCAAACCAAAATAAATGATGGTGTTTAAGAGAGGAAGAAGAGAAGTTAGAGAGAGGAGAGGTTTAGGAGAGGAAGAGGAAAGGTTAGAGGTTAAAAAGTTGAAAGGGTGGGAATTCTCTATAAAAAGGATAGAAGTTGAGAGCAAAATAGGGGGAGAGAAAGTAAGAGATTTCTTTGAAAAAAAGAAAAAGAAAGAGCAAGTAAGAGAGTTCTTTGAAAAAAATAACAGCAAGTAAGAAGAAGTGGAGAAAAGAAGAGGGACGTCTACTAGCAAGGAGGGAGAAAGGAAAACTGTTGTTCACGACACACCAAGGTTCCAAGACCTGATTTAAAGTGTCAATCCATAACAGGTGAGTCATTTGTTTAATACATTGCATGAGACCTCTCTTTCATTACAATTTTTGAGATGAGATTACATGATTGGTGAAAGACATGTATATATGTTTGACGGCTTTGGGTAATTTTATCATGTAAAAAAAAAGACAAAGATGTAAAGTTCTGAGTTTTTTCTGCATTAGGTTTGCACCTATTTTCCAAATAAACCAATTTTGTTTACCAAGTTCTAGTTCGATTCAAGTCTGGAGTCCTTCATGAGATTTGTGGTATTTTTATTTTAGTTTAATCTAAAAATATGCTTGAGACCCTACACTATAAGTAGGTATTTTATTTTTTATTTTCTTTGGTTCAAATTTTCACAGGGAAATGTCTAACAATAAATTTTGTAGCTTCATACTCTTAAATAAAAAATAAATTTTTGAAAACTGCTATAGTTTATTTTAGTGCTTAAAGTTATGATTCTAAAGAATCAAATTTCGCACAATTTGGTTAAGAATTGAGGGAGATATGAATCTTTGAATGTGGATAGTGCAGTAATTTAGGTTGTTTCACTTTTTTTTTGTTTCCTTTGTAAATTAGTAATTAGGCCATGGTTAAAAGTAGTTCAGGTGGCCTCATTTTCTTGCCTTGTAAATTAGTAATTAGTTAATCTTGCATGATAAAAACAATAGAAAACAAAACAAAAAAAATAATAAATAATAAGAAAGGGAAAAAGCAAATGAAACAAGCATTGAAGCGATGATTCTTTCTTGTGGTTGAAAATGTTTCTTCTTTTGTCTCTTATGATTTTTTTTACATTTGTTCTTGTTTTGTTTTGTTTTCTTACTGCATGAGATGTACCATAGTGGCCTTCCATTCTCTCAATGTAGATATGTTATTATAAAAGGCTAAAGCATTTTATTTGAAGTGGCCAAATTGTACATATTTAGTTTTGTTAGTATTATTTAGTTTACTAGCTCATTTTAGTTTTGTTTCATCATTGATGTTAGAATTTGTTTTTTTTTTTATTTTGTCTTCTTACAAGATGTAGCCTTGCAATCCCCACCCCTTAAACCCTTGTACAGATATAAAATATAAAAAATAAAAAAAGAAGAAGGGAAGTGAGTGTTTTGGTTTCAAATTGAGTGGTTTCAATTTCAATTGTTTTAGCATGGTTTCGTTTTGTCCATATTGATTTACTTTCGATGTAATTTTGTGGAGGCCTTGTACATATAGATTAATATTTGTTGTACACTTAAAATGATAAAAAAAATTAGAAAAGAAATAAAAAATAATAATAAATAAGAGAGCCCATTAAATATCTAACTAATTTAAGGGAACCCATTTGGGGGGACAACCCAGGGTGTTCAAGGACTTCCCTGGGTTGTAATCGCATCACTTATCCGGAATCACTAGTACAGACCAAAAATCAACAAGGTGTCTACATGCACCATTTTAGGTAGTGGCGACTCCATTAAACATGAAACACACTTTTTTCGGTGCCCGAGGTGCTCACAGAGCATATAGCAGATTCCAAAATGCTTTAAAGATTGATGGTTGGAGGCAAGTATAAATAGGACTTATAGTTGATTAGTTAGTTTAGTCTCATTTGGTCGTTGGTTCTGGTTCTCTAAAGAAGATTGAGAAGAATCTATAAGAAGGATTGGGATCTGGAAATCTATAGAGATTGGAAGAAGAGGATCTGAGGGAAGAGAGGGTGGAGGAGGAGCTGAATTCAAAAGATTTCTACATCTAATTATCAGAATCAAGTGAAATCGGTTGCAATGGTGGAGTATTTGTGATTTCGTTAAGATTAGAAGAAAATCCAAGTTAGTTCTGGTTTATCCATTGTAATTTTTTTGGATTAGGTTTTTTTTATACATTGGAAATCAGATATAAGGAGAACTTTGATTTTTATGAGGTAAATTGCAAAATTTTGGTCGAAGTGAGCTCATAAGCTTGGTGTATATTGATTTGTGAATTCAGAGAAGGTTTAGAGTTCAAATCGAAACAATAAGGTAAGTAGCACCCTTCAAATCCTAGATCATTGCATTATTTCATTTTTGGTTGAGATTTGTTCTTCTAGAACAAAAATATCCATTTACGTGAGTTGTTTGAAGTATAGATTTATCAATTGAACGTAGATTGGTTAAAATAAAGCTATAATCCCGAATTTATGTTCAAAAGACATTATGGAATGTAGTTGAGATGATTTGAATGAACAAATTTGGGACAGAAACAACTTAAATTGAGTTACAAAACTTGAATTAGCCACGATCTGAAACTGAGTGGGATCGCTCAATCTAGGCGTTTAAGCGCCATATATTGTTGAAGAACTGTCCCAGGATCGCTCAAGCGACCCTGGGCGACCTATTAATCTAAATTATATATATATATATATATTATTAACAAAATAAGTTTAGTTTAGTAATGGTTGAGCGCTCAACCTAAGCGCTGGAGCACTCTGTTGAGCACGCAGCCCAGAAAACTCAGTTTCTAGTATTTTTGGGTATTATCAAATACTAAATGATTTTTAGTAAAATTCAACGAATGTACAAATAAGATTTAGGTATTTAGAAAGTGTTTTCACTGGATTCATTGTAAAGTTCAAATTAATGAAGAGTTTGGCCACATTCTACTGAAATAGGTTTTTGAGAGACTTTTGGTTCCAAATTTCAATAAGATGAGTTTTTGATGATTCCACCTCTTGTAAAATCTCTCTAAGAACATTTCTAAAGTTATTTCAAAGCCCAATTGTATCCAGGAACTCAAAATTAAAGTTTAGCCTATTTCATATATTTAGCCTATTTTGAATTGAAATACGGGTTGTATGTTCCATAGAAGATTGCAAAGGTTTTAAAAGGTTATTCTTTGTTGCTACAAGTGTATTTGACCTTACTTTATGTACTTGAACTTCTGAGAATGTATCCTGGTCAAATTTAAGAATTTGGTGAATTTGAGCTTTATTTTGTATTGTTTTGGACTAGTATAACCTTGTTTTGGAAACTTGCATTGCTTTCGATTATCTTTTACTATTTCCACCAATTTGAACTTTATATGATATCTGAGATTAAAATTTGATTCAAGATTGGTTTTGGAATACCTCCATACACTTGGAGAGGTGGATTGTGATGCCCACATACTTGGGTAGATGTTATACCTCCGTGTACTCGGGGATGCCCCATGTACTTGGGATAATGATCCCTCTATGTACTCAGAGATGCCCCGTGTACTCAGGATGAGATGATTGAGATTGAGACAAGTTGTGCTTGCTGGATATCATATTTGGTTTTGTTTTAGTGTCTAGTGGGCATAGCTCGATATGGATCCATTTAAGAGCTAGATAGTGAAAATGATCGTTCTTTACTAGATGTAATTCTTTGTTTGCGCACACATTTCCATCGTGTACTCGATGAGGCCTTCTCTATACTAGTGGGCTGCAGCTCTCCTTCATCTTAACATGTAATCGGACTATGACTGGATAGTACACGCCAACCCAATACTGTACTGGTTGGGTTCTTCCCGCAATAAGATGATGATCGTGTACTCGGCTTCGCACATAAGCCAGGAGGTGGCATAGTGGACATTGATATTACTCTAGTTAAAGGCAGTCTTACTTCATGAGTCCTGCTGTGACTTATTGATTTCTGATCAATACTATTGATTTGAGATCAATACTATTGATTTGATTTACATGATAAATTACACAGGATTATCTTATATTATCTACTGGATTATTGTTGGATTATTCGGATTATCCGCGTTATAGTCACTGTTATATATTTTATAACTAATCAATGATTTAGAACTGAATAAAATGTATTTTAGCATGCATATGTTACTTGCTGCGATATTCGTATCTCATTCAGTTTTTTTTGTTTTCAAATCTTAAAGAGGATGATACCGGAGGGCAGATGCTTGGATCATGTGAGTTTAGACTTGAGATATAGTATTTTATATTGAGTTTGGGAATATAGTTGACTCTGATTATGTAGACTATTGCATTATGCATGTTTTCCTTCACTCTAATACATAGATCTTATGGATTAACTAACTCTTCAGAGATAAGTTACGGTTTTATTACGTAACACGAATCCAGGGTGTTACATATAGTGAACCTAATTTTTCAGGTCGAATGACCTGATTATAGCCCACATCATTTGGTCCAAGTATTTTAGCCTTGACCATTTATAGTTTGGACTGATGAATCCAGCCATGGCATCATGATATTTGTGCTCACTTTATATCAAAATTTCACGAACCCAAGAGTCAATTTGAAGCTCCTTTAAATCCATGCTGAATCAATAATTTATCACATCATAATTTATCGCATTATTTATTCATACAGTTTATATGGTAATAACTATTACGTTCAGCAATATTAACTTTTTAAACCAGTTGAATGTAATTTTACAAGTTTCCATAGCATTAAATTTTAAATTTATATGATTTTTAACCAATTCATCGATGCATCAATGAATGGTATAATCAATTCAATCATTTTTCTAAGGGAAAATTATGGAAAGGACTGCCTTTTCCCATGTATTTTCAAAAACATGCTTTGAAAAGTCAAATGTTCAAAAACATGCAACTTTTCTCGTATAATTGTGTTTCAGTCCAAAATCACTATAGCACAATTAATCACAAATTTTGCAATTAATCGAAAACATGTTCAATTACAACAATTGAACAATCAACGTTGAGATTTGTCAATTAATCAAGTGGTATTTTTGATTAATCAAAAAGTCGCGACGATTATCAAAGATTCACAATGAACTAACGTGTATCCATGGATTATTAAACTTGTATCTTTTGAAGGTTTAACTTGTATCTTGCGATGATCATGCTTGTTTCCATGATGGTCAATCTAATATTATATGTATCCCATGAAGATCATACTTGTATCCATCAATGATTTGTATGATATCCTTGAAGATCTAACATGTATCCTTGATGATTTGTGTAATGCCCCGGATCCGGTAGTTTTTTTTTTTAAACGGATCAGAGCATTACTTGAATGATAACAAAACAATTAATTACATAAGTATAAAGGAAATAAGATAATTCATAGTGCACTAAGAAACTTATCTATATTTCATTAAAATCCTCAAAATTAAATTACATCAAGTTCCTCAAATATAAAAGGCAACTATAACTCACTATCCCTTAAAGCACTTTATTAGACCTCGTACTACTACTCTTAGAAAAGTAATAAACTCCTACTAATAACCTTTAAATCTCTAAAGCCTTCAAGCCCTCTAACCTTCTATTCCATGGCGTCCTCTCCAATGATACATAAAACAAAACATTTGAAAACAAGTATGGGATATAAAATCTTAGCAAGTAGTAACAACATACTAAGAAAATGCAATGATAAATTCCTTGGAAACATACATATGAGATTAAGGAAAACCCTTCGGTAAAACCAACAAACCAATCATAGTGGCATCAAGCACATGATATTCATTCATAATATCATCAATCACGTGAGGATTTATTATACAAAGCGTCCAAGCAATAATAACATATCATGCATATCAATATTCACCCAAATACTTTACATGTGCCATTACTTGGCTTAACTTTACCTTTACCATTACTTCAAGGCCATTAAATGGTTGCAAGGTGATGAGCACTACCAATACTTGGCTAGGTGCTGTAGACACCGCAAAATTGCACGATTTTTGATAAATCTTGAAGGAGAGAAATATTTTATTGGAATTTTCAATTCTTAGCATTGGGTTTGAGATCCTTAACCCATTTGAATCCAAAGCCGCAAAGGAAAATGCCCGAATTCAATCTTTTATGCAAAGTCAAACTTTTTCGGGTTGAATTTTGTTGACTTTTGACCCCAGAAAATGAAATATTTTTAAAGCAAGATTTCAAGATAATTTTTCCCTGTAATCAGGTTTTTAGCAATGTTATTGCATAAATGAATTTTTTGAGATTTTAAATCTTGATAAATACCTTTGTATCAACATGTTGAATGTTTTTACCGGACCTGAAAAACCGGAAATTAGCCTGGAACTGGAAAGTTGACTTTTTATTCACTTGGAATTTGGATCTGGAAATATTTTTAATGGATTCAAATTTGGGGGGGGGGGGGGGTGTTTGCTTATTTACATATAATATCTTAAGTAAATGAAGATTAAAAAATACGAGGACATTTACTTAAACGATATTACATGTAAATAAGCCTGGCATGTGCAGTTAAGGCTCAAACCCAACCAAAAATGTGCTAACCGCAGTATATGTGCGGTTTTGGTTAATTTGGTATGAACCGCCCTGTGTGTGCGGTTTCAACCGCGCACACAGTGCGGTTTGTGTTCATGCTTCTTGCGTGACCTGCCACGTGGCTTCTAGAAGCTTTGGCCATTGAGCCACGTCGACAGCAATCATGAGGAGCGTAACTGAATTGGAACCGCCCTGTATGTGCAGTTAAGTTGGGTTTGCATGAAAACCGCATTTAGAGTGACGGTTCTGTGGAAACCGCACTGTGTATTCAGTTTTTCTTGTTTCGGGGATTTGCGAAAAGGCTCGATCTCTGAGCCTTATTTACGCATATTACCTCTCTCTTAGGGACTTGAACTCCCTATTTCACCCTCCGAAACTTCCAGATTTACAACAATTCAAGGCTTTAACTTGAATTGGAACAATCTAGAGGGATTTTTAGGCATACCCTTGGGGACTTTAATGCCCTTGGTTGTGCCTATAAGTAGAGGGGTCCTCCTCTTGCAAATGGCTGGAAATTTAAGCATTGAAGCTCTGCAAGAAGAAAAGAAACTCTGCTGAATTGTCTACTCAAGTGCTCAAGCTACCAAGGTAAAGCTCCATTTGATTTTCCAGCTTTCTCTTTACATTTCCAGCACTCTCTCCTTCTACCTTTCTGTAGTGTAAGGACTTGGTGTGTGTTTGGAGCCCCAAACCACTTCCAAAGTACCTAGGAATCCTCTCTAGCCGTAAAACGTGAAGAGAGAGCTTGGGGAAAAAGAAGTTGGAATGGAACCATAGGTTTAGAACCCATTTTGAATAAGATGCATATTGATTTCATATTGTTCTTATGTTTGCTGTGATTTGGATTTGAATATGGAGAAGATGTAAGGATCCATACTCTCAACAGCAATGGATCCCAATCTTCTCCTAGAAATGTGATTTTCCACACCTCTTCACACATTTTTCACTATTTTCATCAAATAGGCTAGATCTTGGACTTTCCATGTTCAATATGGAAAATCTAAGATCCCAGGCCTTGGAATGAACTTTTAAGACTTCATGAGTTGTTTTTCATGATTTTAAGTTGTTTTGGTCGAATCCACTTGCACACATGCACTGATTTTGGCTTTTTATTCAAAGTTCTTCAAAACAGGACAGTATCTGTTGCCTGTCTTAGAATGCTTATAACTTCATCCTCTGGATGAATTTTTGAGTGATTCCAAAAACATGTGATAGATGAGCATGTCTAGTTGGTATCTAGAAATTTTCGTTCATTTTTATGGAGCCAATTTTTGACACCATCTATTCAAAGTCTATAAGTCAGTTCAGCCCAGATTGCTGAACTTGCCATTTTGATGGTGCACCATTTGCTCAATTTTAATCCGTTTTGAGTGATTTCAATTTCTATGTTTTCCTTGAGGAATCTATTTGCATGTCCATTTGGTCTAAACAGAGTTTGATCTAATTTGTGGCCTGTGTGCTTGATTGACTCAGAGCTGCTCAATGGCATAGTCCTGAGCTAATCTGTGGTCTTCAAGGCCTGTTCAAGAACGCACACAAGTCACATCTGGATGGAGTTTTGTGTGAGGCTTATTTCATTTGAAAGATGGCACCACATACTTCATCCATGCAAATTTTCATGGATTTGTATGAAGCCAAACTACACAAATAGAGTTTCAAAAATGCTTACTCGTCGCTTTTCTTTGAGTCACAACAGCAGATTTTCATAGAAGATTTCTCTCTTGTTTTAAATCGGATTGAGCTGATTTTTTTACTAAGTATTCTACTTCATGCCAATTTTCAAATGGCTTTGGTTTCATTGGATTTGAATTTAAATTAAGTGATTTGTGGTTAATCAAAGCTTTCATGTTCTTATAATCTGATTTTTCCAGATTTGCCTAGACTTGGTTTTACTTCAAATTTTACTTGGATTTACCTTCAGTCATGAAATTCTAAAGTGATATATCCATGAGGAGAGTCCAAATTCATTGGATTACTCATGTAGAGTAATCACATACATTTTGCTTATTTTAAGCATCCTTTGTTTATTTTTTACTAGCAAACAATCCTTAGCATAAGCAAGCATGTGGCAACCGTCTTAGACGGATGAGTGGGGGTGCCTAACACCTTCCCCCACTCATAACAAATTCCCCTTACCTGATCTCTGGATTTTTCCTTCATTTAGAGCTACTTTGGCTCTATTTGACATTTATGAACCCTTTGGTGTCTATTCACACCTTAACTTGAATGGTGGCGACTCTTTACTTTTATCGATCCCTACATGACGATATTGGAAGTCATCTTAGGTTACATTTCCATATCTCACAGGTGCGTGCCAACTAAGTGGCTCAAATACAAGGCCAAACGTGGCTACTGCAGCAAGATGATGAATACTGCTGTGCGTGCCAACTAGGTAGCTCAAATTCAAGGCCATAATAGCTATTGCGGCAAGGTGATGAGCACTACTACATAGATAGCTAGGTTCGTGCCAACTAGGTGGCTCAAATACAAAAGCCATACAGGCTGTTGCGGCAAGGTGATGAGCACTGCTACATAGATAGCTAAATTCATGCCAACTAGGTGGCTCAAATACAAGCCCATAAAGGCTGTTGCGGCAAGGAGATGAGCACTACTACATAGATAGCTAGGTGCGTGCCAACTAGGTGGCTCAAATACAAGGCCATAAAGGCTATTTCAGCATAAAGGATGAACACAGTCGATAACGGCTCACATGTATACCATTAATTGGCTAAGTACATGACCGATAAAGACTCACGTAGTAGGCCAATAATTAGCTAAAGATACCTGCAAGAATAAAAGAAGAACCTTTCCACAAGATAAAATAATCCATATAATGCATAAATAATTGCATACTTAATTCCAAGCCTAATTTCATACCAATAATAACTCAAATAACAACTTAGTAGTCCAACATGTTCAAACATTCAATACATGCATAAAAAAACCCAAGGAAATCAATCAATGTTCATGTGAGCACCAAACCACGTAATAGATGTGAAAATACACCAAATCCATGCTAAAATATTTCAAACAAAGAAATACAATCATAACGGATATACAGAAGCCAAAACCCAACTAAGATACAGCTATCTAATATGTCTAAAGCAAAGATAATACCCATTCAAACCTCCAAATCCACCAAAAAAACAAAATCTCCCTTTTCACCAAAACATACCCAAATTCTTTATGAAAATCCCAATAATGTTTAGGCCAGTGCAAACACTCTCAAAATACCCTAATATAATTCGTACATGGGTTGTAATTTCCCAAAAACAAGTTCAGAGTTAAAAACTAAGTAAAATCCAAAATTTCTCAAAAAAATCTATCATGGGCACTCTAGAATTGACGAGCACTATGTCAGGCGCTCGTTAAAACTTCAATTCCAGGTTTTGGTAGCTCAGGATGGCACTTGAGCGCGATTCTGGGCGCTCGGTCTAATAAAAATTTCTGGGTTTCAAGTTCTGAATTTTATAAAAAAAACGCAGGCAGAGTGCCTTCGACGACGCTAGAGCGGTATTGCAGGCGCCTGTATAAATCTAGAAATTTCTGAGTTTTTCTTATTTTTTGTGAATTTTCATTCTAATTCAAAATCACATCAAACCAACTCCTAAAATCACTTATAAATCATATAATATCATCTTTAAAATATTCTAGATCATTCTAAATGTGAGACACGGGAAAAATCACCGATATGATTTCCCCTCTGTCAACACACGGGCTCAACGCAAAATTGGGAGAGTCGCCACCATTCCATTTATTATAGGGTGAGAATGGACACCAAAATCATCAAATATATGCAAAAAGAGCTAAAAGGCAAAGTCTAGAGTAAAAATAACTCTACTTGAAAATCAAATCCAGAGATGGGTAAGGGGATTAGATTATGAACGGGGAAAGGTGTTAGGCACCCCCATTCACCCACACAAGGTGGTTGCCAAGTGTTTGTTCATGCAAAAAAGATAAGAAAGCTTGCTCAAAATCATTAAAAACATTGGAAAAGAATTAAGCCAATGTGTGATATTATTGCATGAGGAATCCAAATGGATTCTAGATCCTCTTTTATGTTAATATCACTTCTGGAATATCACAAAAAGATGGAAGTCAAAGCAAAAGTTGCACAAAACCAAGTTAAGGCAAATCCGGGAAATTTGGTAAAAAGCAATGCCATTTGTCTTGAAATCATTCAAAATCAATTTTAAATTGAATCAAACCAAATCCATTTGAAAGATCATGGTAAATAAGAGACTCATGCAAAATTTCAAGTAAATCCGGTTGAAATCCTAGGAGTTATGCTCCTTTAAAGTTGCTGCTGGAGAAAATCAAAAGTGAGAAGCATGCAAGTTTGGAAAATCACCTAGAAAAATCCACTCCCTAAAAATCCACGAAATTTGGTGTGATTGAAGTCTGTATGGCCATCTTTCAAACAAAACTAGCCTCATACAAAAATTCATTCGGATGTGCCTTGGGTGGTCTCCCAAATAGGCCCCGAAGATCACAGATTTACCCAGAAAAGTACTGATAAGCAGTTCTGAGTAAATCTGTTACCAATAATACAAATGGAGTTCAAAAATTATGAAACCAATTGGATTTGAAAATAGACTCATAAAGGAGTGCCCAAAAAAAAAATACTCGAATCGGACTTAAAACGAACACATGGCGCTCCGTCGAAGTGACAAGTTCCGTATTTAAACCTGAACTGTCCAATCAACTTCGACAGAGAGGTGTCAAAACTCCACTTGATAGCAATTCATGAAATTTGGTAGGCATAAACTAGACAGCCTCACCTTTCCCATGGTTCTGGAATCACTCCAAAATTCATCTGGACGATAAAGTTATGAGTGTTCGAAGTCGGGGTACAGTTGCTGTCAAGTTATGCCATTTTTGATGAAAACCAACTCAAAACTGTGATGAAGTGTGGGTGATTAGTGCAAGATGAATCCAAATCTTTTAAAAACCTTTTAAAAACATTCCAGAATTGATTGAGGCCATTTATTTCAGATTTATCACAATGAATGCAATAAACCCGAAATGTGAGCCTATCCCGCCAAAATCGTGCTATGTATGTGCAAGTGTGAAAAATCATACACAATATAGCAACATAGCATGCATTCATCTTCATCCAAATAAGGTTCCAAAACAACCTAGGGTTCCGTTCCATTATCGTTTCCCTTTGTTCTCTCTCCCCGTTAAACACGGTTCTTCAAGATAATCATGGGGTACTTTGAATATAGAACGGTTTACATAGATTTAGAAGGCTTATGCAAGATAGGGTTCTAGTACTAGGGTCAATCCCCAGTCTCGTTTCTCCTAGATCCCACCTTCACGTTTTACGGATAGGGGGAGTCTTGAGATACTTTGAGCCGGCGAAGGATTTTCATACACACAAAAAGGCCTTATTCTACAGAAAGGTAGAAGAAGAGATCTAGATCTAGAAATGTAAAGACAAAAATTAAAAAGAGGTTTGAGGCTTACCTGGGTTCTGGAAGCACTTCCGCAGCAGTTTCCCTCTTCTCTCGGAGCTCTTCTTGGCGAGAATTCAAGGCAAGAGTTAATGGCCCTTTGCTTAAGGAGGAGCCTCCTATTTATAGGCAAAGGTTAGGGTTAGGGTTGGTGAGAATGGTAGACACAACATAATGTCTATAGCCCACCAACCTTAACCCTAAGGCCATTTCCGAGATTTCTACTCATTTAATGAGGGATATGATGGTAAAAGTGAAAAGCTCTCGGAAAACCCTAATTTTGAGCAAAACTTATGTATCCGGTATATCAGGCAGGATACACAAGGGCCTTAAGGTATCCAGCATTGAATGCCGGATACGCTAAAGCTTTCTTGTATTCGGTATGCTTCACCGGATACAAAGAAGAGTACTTGTATCCGGCCTGAGTTGCCGGATACAGGTAAAAACTTATTTTCTTCAATTTTTGTGCTAGCTTTCAAGGAGATAATGATTTTTGATGATTATTGATCATTTTGACAGTGCAATTTGGGGTGTCTACAACTGCCCCTCTTTGCGGGAGCTGCGAAGCAGTGAGCTGCAAAGATTAGACAAACCCAAATTGCACTCCCTTAAGCATGATTTGCTTGATTCAATTCAATTTTGTAAAAAACAATTTTTGGGTGAAGATTTGCCAAAAAACCCTAACTTTAAGGGGGCATTTCTCCAAGAATTCTTAAATTCCACTGAGCTCTCATGGCTATGAAGTGGATTTTAAGCCCGAAAATAGGATTTCTTGAAAACTGATTTTTTTATCAAACCAAGTTGAAAATTGAGTGGATATCCTCCTTTTTGGCCAACACATTGCCCAAAGTTGTCCTAAATTCCACTGAGCTCTCGTGGCTGTGAGGCGGATTTTAAGGCAAAAATAGGATTTTGTGAGAAAATAGTGAACTTTGCAGCGCATTTTTTGCTCTCTTTTTTTCTTTTTTTTTTTTTCTTCTTTTTTTTTTCTTCTTCCTTTTTTCCTTTTTTTCTTTTTTCCTTTTCTTTTTTCCTTTTTTCATTTCTTTTTCTCTTTTTTCCTTTTTTTTTTCTTTTTTTTTTCTTTTTTTTTCTTTTTTCTTTTGTATCCGGTATAATATACCGGATACGAATGACCTTGTGTGTATCCGGTCTGATTTACCGGATACACAGGGTTTTATAAAGTCGCGCGCGACCGCGACTTTCCCTATTCTTTCTTCCTTCTTTGATTACTCAAACTGGCTACATCTCCTCTCTTCTTCGTCTCCCGACGACCTTCCTTTCTTCTCCGGCCATTTCCGACGAGCCTCTTGTTTCCGGCGACCTCCTGAGATTCCGGTGACATTCCATTGGTCATCCATTCAAGGCCGCGATCGAGCCCTAGCTCGTTCCTTTTGATTTTTCGCGATTTCTCCACGTGGTATTGGAGTGTCTGCTCCGGCGACTCGCCCTTTAGTTCCCACTAGTAATTAGCCACTCAATTCACTGTTCTTCTAGGTTAGTGAGATCCTTTCTAAATTTTTTGCTTGCAATCCAGTTCATGCCAAAGTGGACGAATGATCTTGCTATTTTTCTTGCAATGTGCTTTACCTAATTTGCCATAAGTAATTTTGTCGTGCCTTGATTGTTGTTGCTTGACCATTGTGACCAGCTGCCCATTTCCCCAATGTCCCTGCCGAATTTGACATTGAGTGGTGTGTTTGTCCCTCATTCTTGAACTCTTGCCATGCTTGAATTTTAATGTTTTTGGTGACCAAGAATTCTGGTTGACATACTTCACCGGACATTGCATGCAATGTCATTTGCAGATAATCCTTGTCTGCCTCTTTTCTGCTGTTCTTTGATGATTGCCGATGTGAGCTTGCCTTCTGATGCGTGCAATTTCATTCATTTCTATACTTGATTTGCATGCAATTCCACACTTTGCTCTTGTGACTTGTTTTTAATTTGTCAACTCCTTGAGACTAATTGTTGGTGACATTTTCCCACTGAGTGACATGATCTCCCATTGTTTCTGAATTGCTGATGGTGGGGAATTGCCTATTCTCCAATTTTCAAATATCATGCTATGATGTATTTTTCCCCATCTGATCCCCACATGCTTTAGATCAAGGCAGGGCTTTAATTATCCAAACTTGCCTGTCATCTATTCTTGAACAGACATGGTTCTATAGATTTTTTGCATGACTACCCCGAACTTGGCGCCTTGGTAGCCCTTGGAGTATGCTTACCAATATTGACCTTTATTCTGTGTAACGCCCCGGATCCGTGTTCTTCATTAAAGATATAACACGTCTCCTAGGGGTTAGTTAAGGATCTCAATGATGGTGATCGCTGGATAATCACCCGCATTTATATCATATCAGAGTGCACAATTCAACATTTCTATCCAGGCAAGTTATGAAATCATCAAATGGTCCCAAGTTTACTATCTTATTACAATCCTCAAAATTCAACTTAACAGTTTAAGACCGAGAACCTGCTGGACTAAGGTCGGTAGTAATAATCCTCCTCCCTATATGTATCAGCCGGATCTACCCCTGTAGGCACCTCACCACGAGTATCTGAAAAAAACAAGTAACAACGAGGGAATGAGATACGAATATCCCAGCGAGTGACACATGCATGCATAAAATAGTTAACACAGTTATAAGACATGCTTCGACAAATAACCAATGATAATAACAGCGTAAATTTCGATAACAACTCAAACCAGGTCAATGCCATGCATATGGTTACATTGATTAATTTACATGCCAAGTAGACACTCCACACCTCCATGTACACAGTTCCCGGCCTACTCAGGGTATCGGAAACTCTGAAATGACGGCCTACTCAGGGTATCGTCATCCAGTGCCGGCCTACTCCGGGTATCGGCACTGACAACCAGGCCTACTCAGGGTATCTGGCTGCTCTACACTGGTCGTGGCAACACACGTGGCCATGCAATTACACCAACCAACACATACCATCACATTACTAAGCTTAACAAGGATCCATGGGAAGCTAAACCCAAACCGATAATTAACTGTTTAAAACTCTGCATTAGTACACATCACCCGTGGTTCCAACCAGAACATCAACTCACGCAAATGTTCCAACCAGAACAGAAACTCACACAAGTGTTCCAACCAGAACAGAAATTCACACAAGTGTTCCAACCAGAACAAAAACTCACACGAGAAATCAAATAAACAATAATTACAACCTCATTCAACTTTTCCATCAAACAGGGTTCGATAAACCAAATAAGGTACCAAGCAATGCATGTTTCAAAAGGACTAGAATAAAGCACTAATATGTGAACATCCCGTACATTCTCGAAATATTTCTCCACACCTACTTCATAAGCTTGTACTAAAACTAGTACCTATCTACATTGTTCTTCCCGGTAATATTTATTTCCTCTAATGGCGGATTCTATTTGTTGGTCGAATGGTTGAAGAACCCCTATTGTCCAGAGCACCCTTGGCCCTTCCGAAATTTAGGATTCTGTATGAAAAACCACTGGGCGCTCACTTCCCGAGGTGGGCGCCAGGTGGGCGCCAGGTGGGCGGTAGGTCCCCTTGATAAATCTCAGCTTGCGCTCACCCGTGGATGAGTAGGCGCTAGCTAAGCGCCAGACGGGCGGGAGAAAAGCGCGAGATAAGCGCGAGAATTGGAGGTAGGCGCCAGCTAGGCGCGAGGTGGGCGCTGGCTAGGCGCCAGGTCTGTTTTTCTTAGCGCTCACCTCCTAGGTGGGCGCTAGGTAGGCGGTAGCTAGGCGGTAACCCAGTTCAATTTCCAGGTCTCTGTTAATGCCGGAAATCCAACTCTGGCTGTAGTTTTTCACTCTGTGACCACTTATATGGCCTCCTAATAGTCCCAGGATACATCCAAACCAATTTTGGATTTAATCTAAATGACTTCCTAGTTATCCCCAATTCCACTGTGCAACACCAAAACCCTCCGTAACTAAAACCCTTCGTAACTGTGTTTCCCAGAAAACCCTAACATTCATGCAATTTAATACCATGATATAATTCAATGCATATACAAATAAATCCGAAAAACCTCGGTGCTAAAACAATGCCATTCACTCGTGTGCGCGATAATGTGCGCGATAATCCCAGAATGGTAGTCGTCCTCGAAATCGGCTGATCGCGATCCCGAATGCGCGAAGACGAAATGGTAGCCTAAATGTTAGTCGAACTGTTCGCTGTTCTGGAGAGAGAAAACCCGCCTTTATCCCACTCGAATGAGCTTCTAGTAGTTCCTCAGACTCTTTCTCTTCCTGAGAATAACCCCAATCGCCATTTCCGCCGCAGTCGCCACAGCTCTAACTCCAATGAAGATTTCCTCCGTAACTTACGCGTATCCCTACAACCCAAACCCTACTTTCCCCCTTCGGAAATTTTTACCCATTTTTACCCTACGAGAAATACGCCGTTGGATGCATATCCTTCTTTTCTCTTATCCGATGCGCGCTCGCCCACCAAAACCTCACATGCTCGCGGCATCGACATCTTAATTAAATAAATAAATACGTAGACACCATACAATAAAAATCATACGATAAATATAAATATTCTTCCGAAAATTTGGCTATATAACGCCTGTACATGCGAGCATGGGCGAAGCCCTCAAACCACACTAAACACCTGATAAACACAGTTTATGTATATCAACAGAATGAATAAACCATGGATAACCCCACAAAATAATCAGGGTCTTACATTCTGCCCCTTTTGTTCTGCTTTCCAGGGCACCTGAAAATTAAGAAATATTAGGCTTTTCAGAGATACTTAGGATCATATGAAAATACTGTAGACCCAAAATTTCTGATGAACATGCAATTGTTGATTAGCCAGAAACATCAAAAACTTCGAATTGAAACAGCAAAAGTAAAATGATAATTTGAAAAAAAGTCATCTAAGATTCCCAGTGAACTGACATCAAGGCTAAAGCAAGGTAATTTGAATTGAAATCTAGAGCAAGGCGAAATTCCTGATAAATTTGAACTGAACCTAGATCAAAAGCAAAGTAGAAATTTCTGATAAATTCATAAAACACTTCCCTGTGTAGATGGCTAGGAGTCGCTCTCGCATTCGAGAGGAGGTTGATCCAGCTGATCGGCCCTCTTCGTCTTGAGCTCGGATCGAGATGAGTTCTAGTGCCACCCTTTCGGAGCCTCTAGAGGATTCCAGAGAGAGCTCTGCTGAGGGTTCCGCTGAGGTAGGCTTCTAAATTCTTCTTTTCTTCATTCCATTCTCTTTCCCACACAACCTTCACACGTCTCTTTTGAATTTTAACCCGTGGTTGCTCCTGCTCGAGGTCGAGGCAGAGGCTGAGGTAGAGTTCAGGTTCAGGCCCCTGAGGGTGAGGGAGGCCGTGGCAGAGGCCGAGGCCATGGCAGAGCCAGAGGTGTGGCTCAGGATGGTGCTGCTGTAGCTCTATCAGGGGTCTCTGAGGAGCTGAGAGCATCTGTTCATGATACAGAGCTCCTTAGTGGCTTGGATAGCCACCCCTCTATGTGCATCAGGGCCGATGTGCCGCTTCCCTATCATTCTTCCCATTTGCGAGGCAGTTGGTGGAGATTTAGCGAGTTGGCTCAGTCTTTTTCTCCGGCCCTTAGGCACGAGTTTGGGAGGTGCCATTTGGACCATTTCCTTAGCATCCCATCTTTCAAAGCCGACCGTCCACTCATCTTCGCCATGATGGAGAGATATTTTCCGGAGACTCAATCATTCCATCTTCCGGACGTGGAGCTGGGGATCCGCCCCTCTGACTTTGTGATGATTACTGGTATTCCTCTGACGGGGCGGACTATCGTTCTGGAACGGCCTTCCACGGAGGACATCGGCCTTCTCTTGGGATATCAGGCCCTACCTCCTGCTGCTTGGGATGGGCGGAGTGGTCGTCTCTCCATTAGTTGGTTGAGGGAGAGCCTGGCTCGTCATTATGAGGGGAGACATG
The DNA here is from genome assembly GCA_947561395.2 of Buxus sempervirens. NCBI lineage: Eukaryota > Viridiplantae > Streptophyta > Magnoliopsida > Buxales > Buxaceae > Buxus > Buxus sempervirens. The sequence goes on along the minus strand of OX387190.1, from coordinate 16,563,207 downwards.
CGACCGTCTCTGTGGAGGATGCAGCTTTTGTTCCTATCTTCCGACACGTATTCCTCCTGATGCTCGGGAGTTGCTTCTTCCCGGAGGATACTACCAGTGTCAGCTCGCTCTTTTTGGATGCCTTGAGAGATTTTCATCAGACCCGCCAGCTAGCATGGGGTCGACTCATCTATGGGACCATCCTAGCCGGGTTGTGCTGAGCGGTTCGAGGCCTGGCATCCCTGAGAGGTGATGGAGTCAGCAGCCGGTTCTTTTGGCAGATTCTACAGGTATTGAATTCATTTGTTTGGTTTACTTCCTTAGGCTTTATCTTATTTATCTCTGACTGATTTTCTATTGCCAGGTGTTTATGTACACCTATATGACTTTCTTCTGCCCATCCCCGGTACCTGAGGTCGCGGATTTCCCTGTTGCTTTACGCTGGTCGGCCCAGGTCCGAGATGCTGATAGGAGTCAGCCTCGTACTGCTCGGGTTCACTTGGACCGCGCCCGACGATCCGATGTAAATTCTTTGGCTTTTTCCTTTTGTTTCTTTTCCTGCACCTTGACTGTATCTGACTATTTTTCTTCTTTACAGCTCCTCCTGGCACGCTTTGATGACGTAGATGTCGGAGTGGCCCGTGAGATGATAGTACAGGATGCTTTTGATAGAGACCTCCGACGTCAGCCCTACCAGTGCTTCCTTGGGAGACTTGGTAGGGTGATGTATTTGGGAGAGCGCCTGTACTATCAGCACACAGGCACACTTCGTATTCCCGTTCCCCCTCCTCCTGTGGGTCCCGACACACTCCTACCGGGCTTTGATGTGGATCAGTTCGATCATTTCCTGGATGCAGAGGGGCTCACAGTAGCTGGGGATTACGACGAGTGGATCTAGAGAGTATCCATTGGGTGCTTGATGGATCGACCCACTCGTGCCGGGGTGACCGAGATTGGTGGGATCTGTATCCGGATCCATGAGGACACGGTGAGTCTTGTAATCTTCATATTTTCATCCACTTTTCTTCCCTTCTGTATTTCTGATCCCAATTTTGTTCTTGTTGGCAGGTACACGAGCTGAATACTATTTGGGACCAGTTCGAGAGCCAGCGGGCCGCGATCGATGATATGATTGCCGAGCATGATGCGGTCATGGCCCAGAGGGATGCCCGGATCAGGGAGCTGGAGGCCCTGGTTGCTGAGCTCCAGGCTAGACAGGTATCTGGTCTTCTTATAATTTCATTTCTTTCATGTTTCTGCTCTTCTGCTATTCTGATATGCCGGTTTGACTTTTGCAGGGCCCGGTCCCGGATCATGGTGCTGCCTTTGAGCATGATTTCCTCATTCCTGACCCGTCTCCCGCTCGGGCTACTGATCCTGTGGACGTCCTAGCTGCTGCTGCGGATGCCCCGGCTGCTCCTTCATCTCCAGTGATGGTTCCTGAGCCGGAGGACATCCCTGCTACTGACCCAGTGGAGCCGGATCCCCCAGTCCCTGTTGTAGATATCCCTGGTATGTTTTATTTAATTTTTCCTTTTTGGTTCATTTTGACGTTTTTATTTCTGACTTTATCTCCATTTGGCACAGATATTTCTGCTCCTGGCCCTTCCTCTAATGCTGCTGGGCCTTCTGGATCTGGGGGTCCCGTTGAGCTTGCTCGTGCTGAGCCCGAGGCATCTTCTCCAGATTCTGCTCCTGCTCCACCCCCAGACCTCGAGGAGTATTGCTTGGAGTATCAGATCCAGCAAGTGGTGGGTCGGCTTCCTCGTCACGCTGCCGAGCGTATTCTGGCATACTCTAGGGGCCGATCACTTCGAGGAAGAGGCCGTAGAGGAGGACGCGGCCGAGGACGCGGGGATGATCCTGCACAGTAGTAGGATAGTAGGATTCTTTTATGTATTTTCCATCATCCTCTGTACAAAGAAACTTGCATTTATATATGAAAGAAACTTTTTATTCATTCTCTCTTGTCTTGTACTTCTTTTCTTTTCCATTTCATGCAATTATAACTTGTACACAGGTAAAACAGGTAAAAAATTCGGATTTTCCTCCCTTTACTCTTTTTTTTGCATTTTTTCTTTGTATCCGGCATATCAGACCGGATACATTGATTGTTCTTTGTATCCAGTATAACATGCCGGATACACATGGTCCCCTTTGTATCCGGCATACTTAACCGGATATGAATAAAACCTTTTATATCTGGTCTGAGTTACCGGATACATTAAAAGATGCTATAAATGCAACCAGCCTCGGGATTTACGTATTTTTTACGAGTTTTTGAGTTTAGAAACCCCCTTTTCGCCTTTTTCTTCCTCTCCTTGAGTTCTAGCTTGCTCCCATCATATCTAATGGAATTCGGATCATCTTCTACCTTGCCATTGTCTGTCCACACAGCCTCCCCTGCAAAACAGCCTTTTAGATCAAAACCACCTAATCTTATTAGGTACAATCCCATGGACTCTCTTTATAACAGGTGGGTTAATTCTAAGACCCTGGATGAGGAGAGGAGATGGGATTCCAACCATCTAGGCCACATTCTACTTATCCCGAAGGTTCCCTTCAAGTGGGAGATTATTGAAGCCATGATTGGCCATTGGGTACCCGACCTCAACCTTTTCCATTTTGGGACCCATGAGATGACCCCAACCATTGAGGAGGTTGAAACCATCTTGGGTTTGAGGTTTGCTGAGAAGGTAGTGAGTCCAACGCTTAGGCCCAGCTACAAAAAGGAGGCCTCTACTTTTCTGGGCATAGGGAAGAAGGTTTAGGGGATTCTGACACCCTTTTGACTTTGTCTAAATCTTTTCTGACTGAGAAGCTCTTGAGGGGGGAGAACAAGGAAGCCAGGTTCAATGCCTTGACCCTGATAGTGGTTAACCAACTACTTTTCCCAAGGGATGACGATGAGGTGGACTTAGCTCTAATCTCAATGATATGCCAGGTTAGGGAGCGGGAGAGGTTGGCCCCTATGATTTTGGCAGAGATGTATCAGGCACTGACTGACTGCTACAATAGGAAGTCGAAACGCTTCTTAGCATGTGCCCCGCTCCTGCAGGTAAAAAAAAATTTTTTTTTTTTGCTCTTTTTTCTTTTACAATGCTGATATATCTCTCTTTCTTTGCAGCTTTGGCTACTTGATCATTTGAGTCAGATTGAGAATATCAATCGACACTTCTTCCCCAGCTTGAAGGTTCCTATCTTGATGAGCAACCGGGGGTGTCCTGACATTCCAGGGGGTAAACAGGGCTGGTTCACCTTCTTGGGTTCACTCCAGGATGATCAGGTGAGATGGCCTGGTGCTTATCAACCCAATGCAGAGACTGTGATCAGCTTCCGAGACCGTAATTTCCTGATTCTGGCTGGCCTGAGACATGCAGTGCTTTATCTTCCTTTGCGGGTCCTTTGTCAGTTCAGAGCAACCCAGGGGATTATAATCCCAGGTGGGTATGAGGATCATCTTGGGCCCCTCTCTCCAGCTACCATGAAGCTGAATGCTTGGTTGATGAGGGAGTGGTCATATGTTCGCTTCATGCGTAGCCCCGTCTTCTCAGAAGCCCATGTGAAGGACTATCTCTTATGTTTCAGGGAGCAGATACAGAGTCAGGCTCCAGTACCTGAAGATCCTCCGGCAGTCTTGGCTCCTACTTATGAGGATATTTTAGAGTCTGAGAGAGCTTCCCACAAGCGACTTCAGCAGATATGGGTACGAGAGGCCCAGGAGCTTAGGATACGGGGCCTTGACATGGAAAGGCAACTTGCAGAGCAGGTATCTCGCCGTCTGGCTATGGAGAAGCAACTTGAGGAACATAGGCAGGCTCGCTGTCTTGAAGTCCGAGCACTGCGGCAGAAGCACCAGGATGCTTTAGCCAGCTTTAGGAGCATGAGGATTAGGCAGACTCTTTCAGATGAGGTCATTTCCTTCTTGAGTGATCCTGCTGCAGAGGGGGCTTCTGGAGTTATTGTAGCTCAGGCAGCTCAGATTCGGGAGCTTGAGGAGCGGCTAGGAGATAGAGACTAGCTTTATTTCCTGCACATTTTTTTTCTTTCATACCTTTGTACGGAATTGAACTCCAATAGTGGAAAGCCAAAGTATTTAATTCAAAAATAAATTTTTTATATTATTGGCCTCAGAATTCTCAGATGCTTGTAAAAACAAAGGTTGTATGAAAAGTATTTGATTTCTCATCACTGGCCAAAGTATAGTTTTTTCCTTTTTATATATTTTTATTTTTTTGAAATTTGGTTCATACACTTAATCACCTATAATTAAAGGAATTAGAACCAGGTTAAATAATGAAAAAGGTAGTCCAAAAAATAATGAGGGATCAGGACCGTCCATCTTAGGACCTTTAGAGTCATCCCCAAATGCCAAAACTGACCCCATTCTGCTCATGCCGATTTTGCTTCAATCTTAGATCTCTATGATCAACTCAACCTTTGATTTTTCTTCATTTTTTTTATTTTTTATTATTTTTTTTCTTTTTGCCTTTTTGCCAATATTGCCCCTAGTGCCAATTACGGTTTTCACTAGGGCCGGCTTCTGAGATCCGTCATCACCAATCTTACTCCGACATTTGAATGAATAAACTAAGATCACCGAGGGCTTAAAAATAGGACGAAATAAAGGCTAGGCTCGGTTTATGAAAGAAACGGTATTAAAGGCCCAAAAATTTTCAAGTGTGGAAATAGGTCAACCGGACTTACAGTCATGATGAATTTAATCCTTTTTCCCCAAATTGCCTTCTTTGCATCTTTTTTCACACTTGGCTTTCATTTGCCATTTTTCATTGCTTTTCCCTTCTTTTTTTTCAACTATGCGCCCAATTGATTTTGCCCCAATTTGGCTGTAAATCCGGTTTGGGTTTATCAAAGAAACGAACCGGCTCAACTTGGCTGGACTAGGGATTAAAATTTTGAAGGGAATAAAGAAAAATGGCCTCGGATCATTTCCTAGTAATGTTCACTCAAGGAAAATACCTTTTTATTGCATCGGAGTTAATTGGCTCAGGAAAATTTGACCCATCCATTTCTGCTAAGATGAGTGCACCCCCTGACAGGACTTTCTTGATGACATAAGGCCCTTCCCAATTTGGCTTGAACTTACCACGAGGATCTTCCAAAAATGGTAAGATTTTCTTTAGCACCAAGTTTCCTTCTTGGAAAGTTCTGGGCCTCACTTTCTTATTGTAGGCCCGGGCCATTCTCTTCTGGTACAACTGTCCATGACAAAGCGCTTTCAACCGCTTTTCTTCTATCAGGTTGAGTTGATCATGTCTTGACTGTATGCATTCGGCTTCTTCCAGTTCTGCTTCCATGAGCACCCTGAGTGATGGGATTTCTACTTCCACTGGCAAGACTGCTTCCATCCCATAGACTAGGGAGTACGGGGTTGCCTCTGTTGAAGTCCGGATCGAGGTTCTGTAGGTATGTAGAGCAAGCGGTAGCATTTCATGCCAATCCTTGTAACTCACTACCATCTTCTGAATGATTTTCTTTATATTTTTATTTGCTGCTTCTACTGCCCCATTCATCTTTGTCCTGTACGGAGCTGACTTGTGGTGGGTGATCTGAAACTGCTCACACATCTTCTTCATGTCCTTGTTCTTAATATTTAAAGCGTTGTCTGATACTATGGCACTTGGCAGTCCATAGCAACAAATGATATTGTGCTTCAAAAACTTAATAACATGGTTGCTTGTGATGTTTGCATATGAGGCTGCCTCTACCCATTTAGTGAAGTAATCGATCGCCACCAGGATGAATCTGTGCCCGTTCGATGCCTTAGGGAAAATCATGCCAATGACATCTATGCCCCACATAGAGAAGGGCCATGGTGATGTCATGTTGTGCAACTCACTTGGGGGTGCATGCTTATTATCTGCATAGATTTGACATTAATGGCACCTCCTGACATGTATACAGCAATCATGTTCCATGGTTGACCAGTAGTAGCCCAGCCTCAAGATCTTCTTTGCCAGCATGTGCCCGCTCATGTGGGGCCCACAAACTCCTCATGTACAGTTTCAATCAGTCTTTCCGATTCAGCCTTGGAAATTCGAGTGAAATTTGTGCTTATTTCTTCCAAATACTGGTGATAGGGGATCAATTTGTGATCTTTGGTTTTCCATTCACCAGTTGTTTGGAAGATGATAAGACTCGAATCCCCGTATACATCAAGTTCCTCTACTTCGTGATCCATGGCGGCTTGCAACCCAATTATGCATGCTTCATACCCCGCAATATTATTGGTGCACTGGAATCTCAGTTTTACTGCAATCGGGATATGTGAACCATCTGGTTTGACCAAGACTGCCCCTATTCCATTTCCATTCATGTTGGCGGCCCCATTAAAGAATATCTGCCAAGAACTCTCACTTTCCTCCTCTTCAGTGTACAGTATTGCCTCATCGGGAAAGTTGGTCTTCAAGGGTTGATATTCTGGCAGAGGATGTGCAGCCAGGTGATCAGCTATGGCTTGACTCTTGATTGCCTTCTGGGTGATGTATGTGAGGTCAAACTCGGACAGTAGTAGTTGCCACTTTGCCGTCCTGCCAGTCAGTGCCGGTTTCTCAAATAGATATTTCAGCGGGTCCATCTGAGATATCAATAGTGTGGAGTGACTAAGGAAGTAATGCCTTAGCCTCTGAGTTGCCCACACTAGAGCACAACAAGTCTTTTCCAATGGTGAGTACTTGGCTTCATATTCTGTGAATTTTTTACTCAGATAGTAAATTGCCCTTTCTTTTCTACCCGTCTCATCATGCTGCCCCAAGACACATCCCATCGATGTTTCCAATACTGACAAGTACAAGATCAGCGGTCTTCCTGGAGTTGGTGGCACCAGCATAGGTGGATTCAGCAAGTATCTCTTTATCGTATCAAATGCTTGCTGACAATCCTCATTCCAGACCGTCAGGTTATCTTTCCTCAGAAGTTTGAAAATAGGTTCACAGATTGCAGTGAGTTGTGCTATGAACCGGCTTATGTACTGAATTCTTCCCAGAAAGCCACGAACCTCCTTCTCGGTTCTGGGTGCTGGCATTTCAATTATGGCCTTGGCTTTAGCCGGGTCAATTTCAATTCCTCTTCGGCTCACTATAAACCCTAGTAACTTCCCTGATGTAGCCCCAAAGACGCATTTAGCCGGGTTAAGCCGTAGACTGTACTTTCTGAGTTGTAAAACCCCAGTTTTGAGTAGAAAAAAAATAATAATAGAATAAATAGATCAACAGTCACAGAAATAAAAATAAACAAATAATAACAGTAGATGAAATAAAATATATGCACATATAGATTTAGGTACAGGTTAAATCCAATTTATTATTGCTAGTAATTTGTGGTCATCAGTGTTAAAGAAAATGAAGTGGAAATATTAATAGGTAAGTCGTATTCGGACCCGGAAATAAATAGAAATAGGTCAATATTTATAAATCCGGGAAAGCCCTACACTAATGAGGGGTAGAAAGGGGATTCCGAGGGTGAAGGGTGAATTAGGTTTAATCCGTCTATAAATAGGTAACTCATACAAACTTTTCGGGGATTCGGGAAAAGGTTGTTGCTCTGGAGGAAATTAGGGCGGCGGCCAAGCAGCTTAGCTCTCGAGATGAAATCCACCAAGAATGGCCGGAAGCTTGAAGAGGGTCTTCAATACTGGTGAGTAGCACTGATTTAAAACCGAGGTTTTAGTTTTCTTCGTGACATATTTTGAATGCCATGGTTGTATTGTGAGTTATGGGTTTTCTGGAATACCGTGAGTCCGAACGTCAGATTGAAAATAAATTTGAAATTAAAGATGTTTAGATTAAATCCAAAATTGGTTGGGAAGTCTTCTGGGAGCATTAGGAGTGTATTGGAGCAAGAATAGACCTAAACAAACCAGCCAGAATTGAAGATCTCGAAATAACAGAGACTTGAAAATCGCAGTGGGTATCCGCTCACTTGGCGCCCACTTGCGCCCACTTCGGGAAGTAGGCGCATAGGAATAATGATCTGGCGCCGAGCTCGCGCCCACTTGGCGCTCAGCTCGCGCCCACTTAAAATCGATGCGCCTATCTCGCGCCTATCCCGCGCTCTTCTCGCGCCCTTCTCTCGATCAGCTCGTGCTCACTTAGCGTCGAGTGAGTGCATAGTCAATTTTAGCCTGTTTCCTATCCGCCGACTGGTGCTCACCTGGCGCTCACTTCAGGAAGTGAGCGCATACCCAATTATACTTGCCGAATTTGATTTCTGACTGAACCAAGGGGGATTTTGATGTCATTGGGGTTTATATCACTTCGCCAATCACTTGTTTGGTAACCGTGGAACTTGCATTTCTTATTTAATTCCTAGGAGAATTCTAGTGGCAAATTCTTAAAGGCTTCTAAGGATGAGTTTAGGTTATTTTATACATGTTGTGCTGGATACCAAAACTCTGGGAGTTCTTAGTTGTTTTCTCCTCGAATTTATACACTGTTCTAATTGAGAAATTATTGACTTCTGGTTTCATTTGTTTGGAAAATGCTGAAAGTATTGTCTTGTTATAAATAACTGTGTTTTGTATTCAAATGGCATGGTTTGTGGAAATGAGAAATACTGAAAGTATTGAGATACTGTTTGGTCCAGAGGGACAGGTGATGAACTGTGATGAGATATACATGATGTGGAATGAATGGTTTTACTTTAATGTTGGAATTGAGATTATACGATGTTTTACTGTTTTGGTCTAGCTTGTCCTGGATCCAGAGTCTAAGCTTAGTAATGGGATGCTTTTATTTTATTGGAGTAATGGCATGGCCATGGAGTGTTGCCACGACTGGTGTAGAGCAGCCAGAAACCCTGAGTAGGCTTGGTTGTCAATGTCGAAACCCTGAGTAGGCCGGCATTGGATGACGAAACCCTGAGTAGGCCGTCATTTCAGAGTATCCGAAACCCTGAGTAGGCCGGAACTGTGTACATGGAGGTGTGGAGGTCGCTCTGGCATGTTGATTAACCAATCAAATATTTGTATGACATTGACCATGTGGATTTATTATTCATTTATCTGTTTTAGATACTATGGAATAAATAGTGGAATTTATCTTTCTTGGAGCATGGTTATAATGATATAGTTTCTGGAATTGATCAGAGTTTTGTTGACGATGGAATTACCGATGTTAATTTCGTTTATTTTAAATTGCTTCCTAGACCCCTGGGGTCGAACAAATTTTAAAAGGGTTTACGCAGATTTCACCGGGTTATTCTTGTTTTCTCGTGTGATTACTCGATCATAAACTTACAACTAGAAGATGTGTATTGCTGCATGCATGTGCTACTCGCTGAGATATTCGTATCTCACTCTTTTATTTCTGTTTGTTTTTCAGATACGTATGGAGAGTCGGAAATTGCGGGTAGTGAAATTGGGTCATGTGAGTTTCACTTTGGGATTATTTTCGCGCACTCTGTTACCTAGGATTATTTTAGTTCATGTTTTCCTTATTCTGGTAGTGCGATCCTGTTATTTATATTAACCTCTGGGTATGAGTTACGGGTTTCCATGTGACTCGGACCCAGGGCGTTACATGAGTCGATCAAACACTTTCTTCAGATTGATCAAGTGGTCCTCTTCTTTGCATGATTTGGCAATCATATCGTCCACGTAGACCTCCATCTCCTTGTGGATCATGTCATGGAATAGTGCTGTCATGGCCCGCTGGTATGTTGCCCCAGCGTTTTTAAGCCCAAATGGCATAACTGTATAGTGGAAGGTGCCCCAAGGCGTGATAAACGATGTTTTCTCTTGATCTTCCTTAGCCATCTTGATCTGATTGTACCTAGAGAAACCATCCATGAAGGAGAATAGGCTATGTGCCACAGTATTATCGACCAGAATGTCGATGTGTGGGAGCGGAAAATCGTCCTTTGGGCTTGCCTTATTCAGATCTCTGTAGTCTACGCACATTCTGACTTTCCCGTCCTTCTTTGGTACTGTCACTATGTTTGCAAGCCACTCAGGATACGTAGAGACTGCCAGAAACCTAGCCTGGAATTGCTTGACCACTTCGTCCTTGATCTTCAGAGTCCATTCAAGTTTCAATCTTCTCAGCTTCTGCTTAATTGGCTTAACCCCTGGCAAAATTGGCAACTTGTGCACCACCATGTCAGTGTCTAACCCCGGCATGTCTCGATACGACCAAGCGAACACAACCTTGTAATCTGCCAAAAACCGTGACATTTCATTTTGCTGCACATCAGACAAGCATGCCCCGATTTTCACAATTTTTTGGTCCTCTTCGGTCCCAAGATTTATGGATATGGTCTCCTCAATATTAGGTTGGTCCCCCTTTTCATGACGTTCCAATTGGTATTCAATTTCTTTTGGAACGTCTTCTCCTTCGACCTCGATCTCTTCTTCGATCCCCATGAGGTCAAAGTCGAGCTCGAAGTCGAAGTCATATTCAACTTGGTCCAAATCGGTCTGATTATATGGTTCATAAGTGGTTTGCGCCTTTTTGAAAAAATTAAATTTTCTAGAAAAAATGGAAAAATCTTTTTGGGTTTTTTGTAAGCCTTCTAAACACAATTCCCCTGAAGACGAAGGCCCATTTGAACCTTCAGGGAAATGGCAATCCACTATTGGAGTTTTTTTTTGGAAGCCACGTTAGTTTGCCGAACAAACGCTGCTTCAAAAGTAAGGGGAGTTTCCTCCCAATTATTCAAAAAAATTTTTTCAGGAGCGGGGGAAATTGTGCAATCCCGCTCCTCAAGCCCAGAATCCGATGCCATCATCACCGGGTGGTTCTCAATCCAGATATGACCTCATCTAGGATTTTCACTGCTGCCCAGTCAATGAATGGTAGCTCGTTGTCACTACCAGTTTTTTCGCCTTCAATCATGGCAAAGAAAGCCCCAGCATCCTCAGAGAAGTCTGTCCGCTGCTCTGGTTGTGGCTCAGGCCCGTCGGCTGCTCCTAGTATAGGAGATGGGTTGTATGGTTGCAAGGCCGAAACAAAAGGCTTTTGAAATGGGTTGATGTTGTAGTAGGGAGGCTTGGACTAGTCCATAGGAGGAGATATTTGGATTGTATAGGAGGGTTTAGGGAAACTTTCCCTTAAATGAGGGAGTTTTCCTTTACTTCTTTTCTCTCCTTCTTCATGCTTCATCCTTCTCCAACATCTGGGCTTGAAGCCCAACCCTACTTTAGGGATCAGCTTCTTAGCCATGATTGGCTCCACCATTCCCTGCAAATTGACTCCCAGGCCTTTCCCTGGGTGAAAGTGGTATTTCTCCATCACTTTCTTTACCATTTTTTCTGCAGTAGTCCCCTTATTTTCTTTTTTCTCACACCCCCCAGGTATGAAATTAACCGTCTCGAACTGAAACGAGTGGAATGCAATCTTGTCAACAGTCAAGTCTACATTTATCAAGGGTAGGTCAGGTGACACAATGGGAGGCACCAAATTCTCGGCTAGGACTGTTATCACCCTTTGCCCTCTTATATATTTCACCCTTTGGTGGAGCGTGGATGGTATTGCCCTAGCCGAATGTATCCATGGCCTTCCTAGGAGCAGATTAAAGGCTGCGGTATATCCATCACTTCAAATGTGATGTTGAAGATATTTGGCCCAATTGTGACCGGCAGTTCAATCTCCCGTAGGGAGTGGGTCTTGGAGCTATCAAAAGCCCTCACTATTCTCCCATTCTGTTTAATCTTTGACTGGTCCAGACCCAGCTTGACAAAAGTGATTAACGGGCAAACATTTAATGTCGACTCGTTGTCAATCAAAACCCATGCAATCATGCTGCCCTTACAAAGCACTGTGATGTGCAAAGGGTCAACATGATAACACCCACCTGGGCTTATCTCTCCTGAGAAACTTATCACATTATGTGACAAGATTTGAGCAACCATTTTGCCAAGTTGGTCCGGATCAATGGTCTGGGATACATGTGCACTCTGTAGCACCCTTAACAATGCATCCCTATGCTTTTCAGAATTCAGCAAAAGGCCCAGTATTGAGATCTGGGCCGGGACCTTGTTTAGCTAATCCACAAGATTGAATTCACTTTTCTTAATTATTTTTATGAGGTCTGCTGCCTCATTTTCTGCACCCTGGGGGGTGTCTTCTCCTATTTTTGTCTTTCCTTTTTGTTTTCTTTTTTCTTCATTTTCTTTTTTCTCTTTCTCTGCCTCTGTCTCCTTTTCTTTCTCCTCACCCCCTGCACATCTCCCTGACCTCGTTATGAGGTTCACCTCCTCCTGGTTCTAGTTCCTAACCACTGGAACCGTAGCCGTGATTCCCTCGCTGTAGTTCCATGGTACAGCGGCCTCAGAATAGGCTAATTTAGGGATATTAACCACTAATGGCTGGAGTTTGGATCGGGATGTATGGGCCGGTTTAGGGATAGTTTGGGCTAGCTGAACATTTACAACCAAGGGCTGGAGCTTGGATTTTGTGGGAACAGAAGAAGTAATGGAAGCAGTGGTGGGGTCAAGGTTGATGACCAGTGGAGCCTTTGATGGCTTGGATGGTGAATAAGTGGGTGGACTGCAATTAAAGACCAATGGAGGCCTTGCAGTGTTTATTTGGGCCATGAGGGAGGAGACCCGGTTCAAAGACGAACTGATGTCCTCAGCAGCATGATTATTTTTCTGGGAGACCATATTGATCTCCTCCTCTTCCTTTTCTTGGAAAAATCGGACCTGGACCGTGGTCCCTACTGGAGCTATGAGCTGAGATGGGTCAAAGGCCGTTCTGGTAGTGGATATGGCAGTGATAGAGTTGGATGGGCCTGCCCCATTGTGGTAATGCAGAGGGTTCTGTCCAATATCATTCCCGGACGGGGCGGGTGCAGCAGTGTTGAACACCAAGGCCTTCTGGTCCAACAAGTCCTGGAGCGCATGCTTCAACATCCAGCAAGTGTCAATAGAGTGCCCCAGTGCACCCATGTGATAGTCGCAAGTGATTGCTGGATCAAAATTCCTTCCCTTTGGGGCATTTGGGTTGGGCTCTTTTAGAGTCAAATATTCCCCCTTCAGCAGGGTTGGCAGCAGTTGGGACAGCGATATCAGGAGAGGAGTAAAGACTATATTCCTTCTTGCTACCATCCAGGCCTCCCGCTCCTCCTTAGTAAAGGCCCTCCTCTGGTTTGCAGGCACGGAAGGGGAGAAATTGACATTATGCGGGGTCTGGTACAACTGCTGGGCCTGCTGGGGTGCAGAGATGTTAACATGGAGTGGTTTCTTGGCAGGAGGAGCCTGGACCAGGTTCACTTCTCCTTCCTTTCGGGCCCCTGTCTTTTTGAACCCAGTTCCCTTTTTCTGTGCCAGGGAAGCAGCGGAATCAGGATGCCTAGTCAAAGTAGAATAGTCAATAAGCCATCCTGACTTGACCCCCTCCTCAATCCGGTCTGCTACCTGTATCAGGGCTGCAAAGTTGGTGGTGATCTGACCCACCAGATTGTTGTAGAAGGGCTGCCCCAGTGTGCCCATGAACGTCGAGATCATTTCCGGTTCTAGCATAGGCGGCCTGACCTGGGAGGCGGCCTCTCTCCACCTCTTGGCATACTGCTGTACAGGCTCATCTTTCCCTTTGCTCATTCTCATCATGTCGTACCGGTCTGGCACGATCTCAGAGTTAAACTTATACTGGTCCAAAAACGCATCAGCTAGGTCCTTCCATCTCCTGATCCTTCCATGATCCACTGTGGCGAACCACCTAAGAGCTAACCCGGTCAAACTCCTCTGGAAGAGTTGGATTAGTATGCCGTCATCCCGGCCAAATTGGCATAGGGCCCCGCAGTATAGTTTCAAGTGGCTCATAGGGCAGCCAGTGCCGTCAAATTTGTCAAAGTCCGGGCACTTGAACTTGGCCGGTAGACATACATCTGGGTACATACATAGGTCCTCGAAAGTGATGCCTCCATAGCTGTTTCCCCCCTTCACCTCCTTCAATTCTTCCTGAATTATCTCTATCCTGAGTAGCATCTTTCTTTCCATTTCTTCCATGGCTTTTTCCTTCTCCAGTTCTTTCTCGGATTCTGCTGTATTCTCCCTGATCAAAATAGGTTCAGGGACCGGTTCAGAAATGGGCTCAGGCATGGGTTGAGCCGGAGGCGGAATATAGGCCTGAGGTGGTGGTGCTTGATGGGAGGTTGATGCTTGGTTTTGGGCCTGAGCTGCCAATAAGTCCCCCAGCATTTTGGCCAGATCGGCCACTTGCTCTTGCAGCTGAGCAAAGTCTTGAGCGGGTACAGCAGCTTGAGCTTGGTTCTCTTCAGTGTTCATGGCTCTGGCTTTGGATCTGGTCACGGGAGCAATGGTTGCAAATAAGTGTACCTGGTGTAAGAAAAACAAGGAGACAAGTCAACTTCCATTTAATTTGAGACACACCCCTATAAATGTAGACAAGTGGGTTAGGTGAACACAAGTCCGGACTTATTTGTTTTTTATTTATTTATTTTTTTTATTTTATTATTATTTTTTTTGCTTGGAATATTTTGGGGCTTCCAAGTGTCCCACAAATTTTTGGTTTTGATTGGGTCTCGTGACCAAACAAAGGTTTTTTTGGAATATTCTGAGGCTTCCAAATGTCCTAAAAATTTTTGACTTTGAGTCGTTCTCGTGACCAAACAAAGGTTTTTGGAATATTCTGAGGCTTTCAAATGTCCTAAAAATTTTGACTTTGAGTGGTTCTCGTGACCAAACAAAGGTTTTTGGAATATTCTGAGACTTCCAAATGTCCTAAAAATTTTGACTTTGAGTGGTTCTCGTGACCAAAAAAAGGTTTTTGGAATATTCTGAGGCTTCCAAATGTCCTAAAAAAATTTGACTTTGAGTGGTTCTCGTGACCAAACAAAGGTTTTTGGAATATTCTGAGACTTCCAAATGTCCTAAAAATTTTGACTTTGAGTGGTTCTCGTGACCAAACAAAGGTTTTTGGAATATTCTGAGACTTCCAAATGTCCTAAAAATTTTGACTTTGAATGGTTCTCGTGACCAAACAAAGGTTTTTGGAATATTCTGAGGCTTCCAAATGTCCTAAAAATTTTTGACTTTGAGTGATTCTCGTGACCAAACAAAGGTTCTTGGAATATTCTGAGGCTTCCAAATGTCCTAAAAATTTTGACTTTGAGTGATAAAAATAACGAACCAAAGGTTTTTCTTTTTCTGAATTTTCTCAGTTTTCAAGTTCAAAAGCTTGATTGAAACATCTTTGAATTGAATTGGTATCAAAAAATATGACACCTTAGCTTGCTCTTTGAGTTTTTAAAATTAGGTTTAATCCTAACAGAATATTTCTTTTTTTTTTTGTTTTTTTGTTTTTTTTTTTTGAAACATTTTTATATTCTCTTTGGGGTGCCTAAGGATTAACCACATTGTTTAGGCATTTTATTTTGGAAATTCGGGCTGAAAAAGCCAATTTACACATTTTCTGCATGTATCCGGTATTAAGTGCCGGATAAGGATATGTCTTATTGTATCCGGCAATAATGACCGAATACACGCATATATCTTTGTAACCGGCAATTTATACTGGATATGAATGGAATTGTTCTTAACCGGCCTGAGTTGCTGGTTAATGCCGAAATGGCCCTTTTTGACTCATTTTTTCACCAGATTAGGTTTTTTTCCTTCCCACTTGATGTTCACCTTGACTTGGCCTTTAAAACTTGCCCCAAATTGGGCTTTGACATCATTCTTGCTACAATTCATACATCCATGAGGGTGCTTATACCTTCCAAAGTTATCCACCCAATGTTGGACTTGATACACTTGGTTGCCTCTTGCTTGGACTTTGGGTAGGATGACCATTAAATTGAGTTGGAAACTCATCCTATGGGTTACACCAACCTTAGGTTATAAACATTTTGGGAAAAATTTCATCCCAAGCATATGGACACCATGGCTTTTAACTTACATGAAGATGATGAAAAAGAACATGGCTTTACCTTGCCACCTTGTATTACCTTCAACATGGTATTCATTATACCTTGGCCTGTAAAACATGCAAACGGCCTTCCCATATTTACACCCAATTCCCCAAACGCAATTGTGTACTTTTAGCTGAAAACGTATTTCTCCACCTTCAAGCATATGGTTTTTGGGTTTTGGCTTAATTGGCAACTTAGAACTCAAGTCTAGTGATGCCCGGAATCGAATCACAGATCCCATTGTCATCACATCATTGACTCAAATTCTAAGGTGAATGTTTTCACTTTCGCTTTCCGAAGTTACGACCTCGGTGCACCAAGCTACCCACATTCATGGTTCAACTTCCTATAGGTAAAAGGGTAGGTTGTGCAAAGTGTTTATTGTGCTTAAGTGCATTTAAAATTGAGGTACATTCACAACGTCCCAGCCCCTTGCCACTATTTTTCGTAGCCATGCATATAATTCCAAGCCAAGGCATATACAATTATCATATTGAAAGCAAAATACAAGCCAATCAAGATGGTAAACACCCAAACATGCTCATGACCAAAAGTGATACCCAAAACATGTTATTGTACAAACCAATTAAAACACGGAAGGCATGCTTGAAACCCCAAAAGTATTACCCCAACTTTCCAGATTTTCATGTTTTTTCTCATGCTCAAAGTGTACCATTTCTACCCAAATTGAGGCCTAAAAATTCAGCACTACTTGACATGATATAAGAGAGGTTTTGATGATTAAAACATGCTTGAAAACCCCCAAAATATACACTAAATTTCCAGATTTCATGTTCTTCCTTTTTATGCTCAAGTGACATTGTTTTATGCCCAAATCCAAGCCTAAAAATCAGCACCTAACAACATGGTACAAAAAGCCTTTTAGCTAAGGAAAACATGCTTGAAAATCCCAACAATGCCCACTGAATTTCCAGATTTTTATTGCTCATTGTTTTCATGCTCAAATCATGTCATTTCATACGCCTAGATCAAAGGTATGGCACAAAACAAACATTAAGCACGAAAAAGCATTATTCATGGGAAACATGCTTGAATACCCAAAATTAACACAACATTTCCAGATTTCAAATATGTATATTTTTTTTTTCAACTCATGGCATTGAAATCCCAAAACAACACATATTACAACATAGCCAAGTCATATCACAATATGGGTTTTCCTTTAAACAAAAATCAAGCGACATGCCCATGCCTTTATCCAAAGCATCCCAATCTGATTTGAAATACAACAATATGCACAAATGAAGTAAACAAAATAGCAAGCATTCAAAAGTAGAGAAAAGCATGAACAAATACACAAAATGGCTTAAATCCACAAGTCCCCAGCAGAGTCGCCAGTTGTGAGACACGGGAAAAATCACCGGGATGATTTCCCCTCCGTCAACACACGGGCTCAACGCAAAATTGGGAAAGTCGCCACCATTCCATTTATTATAGGGTGAGAATGGACACCAAAATCATCAAATATATGCAAAAAGAGCTAAAAGGCAAAGTCTAGAGTAAAAATAACTCTACTTGAAAATCAAATCCAGAGATGGGTAAGGGGATTAGATTATGAATGGGGGAAGGTGTTAGGCACCCCCATTCACCTACACAAGGTGGTTGCCAAGTGTTTGTTCATGCAAAAAAGATAAGAAAGCTTGCTAAAAATGATTAAAAACATTGGAAAAGAATTAAGCCAATGTGTGATATTTTCACATGAGGAATCCAAATGGATTTTAGATCCTCTTTTATGTCAATATCACTTCTGGAATATCACAAAAAGATGGAAATCAAAGCAAAAGTTGCACAAAACCAAGTTGAGGCAAATCCGGGAAATTTGGTAAAAAGCAATGCCATTTGTTTTGAAATCATTCAAAATCAATTTTAAATTGAATCAAACCAAATCCATTTGAAAGATCATGGTAAATAAGAAACTCATGCAAAATTTCAAGTAAATCCAGTTAAAATCCTAGGAGTTATGCTCCTTTAAAGTTGCTGCTGGAGAAAATCAAAAGTGAGAAGCATGCAAGTTTGGAAAATCACCTAGAAAAATCCACTCCCTAAAAATCCACAAAATTTGGTGTGATTGAAGTCTGTATGGCCATCTTTCAAACCAAACTAGCCTCATACAAAAATTCATTCGGATGTGCCTTGGGTGGTCTCCCGAACAGGCCCCGAAGATCACAGATTTACCCGGAAAAGTATTTATGAGCAGTTCTGAGTAAATCTGTTACCAATAATACAAATGGAGTTCAAAATTATGAAACCAATTGGATTTGAAAATATACTCATAAAGGAGTGCCCAGAAATAAAAATCACACGAATCGGACTTAAAACGAACACATGGCGCTCCGTCGAAGTGACAAGTTCCGTATTTAAACCTGAACTGTCCAATCAACTTCGACAGAGAGGTGTCAAAACTCCACTTGATAGTAATTAATAAAATTTGGTAGGCATAAACTAGATAGCCTCACCTTTCCCATGGTTCTAGAATCACTCCAAAATTTATCCGGACAATGAAGTTATGAGTGTCCAAAGTCGAGGTACAGTTGCTGCCAAGTTAAGCCATTTTTTATGAAAACCAACTCAAAACTGTGATGAAGTGTGGGTGATTCGTGCAAGATGAATCCAAATCTTTTAAAAACCTTTTAAAAACATTCCAGAATTGATTGAGGCCATTTATTTCAGATTTATCACAATGAATGCAATAAACCCGAAATGTGAGCCTATCCCGCCAAAATCGTGCTATGTATGTGCAAGTGTGAAAAATCATACAAGAACAATATAGCAACATAGCATGCATTCATCTTCATCCAAATAAGGTTCTAAAACAACCTAGAGTTCCGTTCAATTATCGTTTCCCTTTGTTCTCTCTCCCCGTTAAACACGATTCTTCAAGATAATCATGGGGTACTTTGAATATAGAACGGTTTACATAGATTCAGAAGGCTTATGCAAGATAGGGTTCTAGTACTAGGGTCAATCCCCAGTCTCGTTTCTCCTAGATCCCGCCTTCACGTTTTACGGCTAGGGGGAGTCTTGAGATACTTTGAGCCGGGGAAGGATTTTCATACACACAAAAAAGCCTTATTCTACATAAAGGTAGAAGAAGAGATCTAGATCTAGAAATGTAAAGACAAAAATTAAAAATAGGTTTGAGGCTTACCTGGGTTCTGGAAGCACTTCCGCAGTGGTTTCCCTCTTCTCTTAGAGCTCTTCTTGGCGAGAATTCAAGGCAAGAGTTAATGGCCCTTTGCTTAAGGTGGAGCCTCCTATTTATAGGCAAAGGTTAGGGTTAGGGTTGGTGAGAATGGTAGACACAACATAATGTCTATAGCCCACCAACCTTAACCCTAAGGCCATTTCCGAGATTTCCACTCATTTAATGAGGGATATGATGGTAAAAGTGAAAAGCTCTCGGAAAACCCTAATTTTGAGCAAAACTTATGTATCCGATATATCAGGCCGGATACACAAGGGCCTTAAGGTATTTGGCATAGAATGGCGGATACGCTAAAGCTTTCTTGTATCCGGTATGTTTCACCGGATACAAAGAAGAGTACTTGTATTCGGCCTGAGTTGCCGGATACAGGTAAAAACTTATTTTCTTCAATTTTGTGCTGGCTTTCAAGGAGATAATGATTTTTTATGATTATTGATCATTTTGACAGTGCAATTTGGGGTGTCTACACTAAACACATCAAAACATGTATTCACAAGTATTCTTAATCAAAACCTAAATAAAATCTATACTTTTTGAAACATGATTAACAAATTCCATAAACTTTTAATCTAACCAATACTAAACCATCAAGCATATCCAAATTCTTCCAATAAATCCACTGAAAATACGATTTGGCGATTAAACCAGAAAACATAAAATATTTTTAGTAGGGTTACTACTTGTCTCAAGAATGTGAAATCTCTCTTCTTCAATAAACTTCAAGGTGCAGCCAAGTTCTGCTGTTAGCGCACCACTCTAGGGATCACTAAAACAAATCTTGACTGTTCAAATTGAAGAAGTATCAGTCAAGAATAAAACCTCCAAATTTGAGGTTGATCCAACGGTTGAATTGCTCTAGATCTCAGTTTGATGGTTGCTAGTCGGAATTTTCTGCAGCATGTATGTTCTCTAAAAAGTGTTTTACTTTCTCTCCTTTCTCTCTATAATTTTCTCCCTTTATGAGCACATTTTTCTCCTCTTTCTCCACACGTTTTCAATTAGTAGGAAAGCCCAAATCTTCCCTAAGCCTTCCTTTGATAGTCTCACCCAAATACAAGTCTTAATTGGATTAGGAAACCTTCCAACTAGGGTTCCTAATTCTATTTGGAAAACTTTCTTATCTTGTCTCTCCTTTCTAATTTCTCTTTTAAGAATCCCATAAAAGAAACTCCTAATATAATTAATTTTCGTGCTAATTAATTCCCCTATTTTAAAATATTATTAAAACACCCAAAAACTCCTCTTTTCCTCAACTCAAGGCTCCTCATTAACCATAATTACCACTATGCCCTTTTCTCACTTATTAAGCTATGAATCTCACTATTTATATCCAAATCAAACCTAACTTAGGTCTAACATAATTCCTCAAGTCTAATAATTATTATTTAATTCATTTATTATTTTTACTAATTTGAAAATGACTAAAATACCCTTTTCTTCAATTTTGTCATATTTCACCGTTAACTTTCTTCCAAAATTTCCAGACTTAATATCATCATTATTTTGGATCAATTATGCATCCTAGATTAATGCACACTTGCCCAATCATTATAATACATGTTCAATCTCCAATTGTTCAAATAAAATTATTATCTTTCCAAATATTAATATTTAATTTCTTTTTATTTATTTACTGAAAATTTGGGATCTCACAATTTGAAATTTCGATTAACCAGAATCTTAAATCATTGTTTCGTGATTAATTGAAAGGTATCCGATTAATCGAAATTCATGGATGCATGATCAACACACAATTAAAGCCAAATTTAACATTCGTACGTTCATTTAATTTCAATTAATCGTACTTTCTTATGATTAATCGAAGGACAATTTTTGAAATTTAAAAAGTGTTACAGTGATTTCGATTAATCATAAATTATGCGATTAATCGAGCTACAGTGATTTCAAATTGGAACGCAATTACACAAGAAAAGTTGCACGTTTTTTAACATTTGACTTTTTCAAAGCATGTTTTTGTAAATACTTAGGAAAAGGCGATCCTTTCAATAATTTTCCCTTTTTCTAATCACCTAGTTCTTGAGATATTGGTTTTATTCTTCAGATATATATAATTGAGTGGTTCATCATGTTAGAAACCTTATTATTGGAGCATAGTTTCATGATTAACAAGAAAACAAAAACATCTTCGTTAAATAAAAGCATCACCTACCTTGTGTCTCAAATAATCACTACTGTACCAACAAATTTTAAGAAAGATGAATGGTCATAAGGGATGAAAGCACACTGATGATGAATTAGATGAATTGAAGTCATTGCAAAAACAAATTTCTGAATTAAAATCATACTGGATAATGTATAATGTGAAAAAACAACAAAGACAATAGTATATTTGATTGGATAATTAAGTTACAATTTTATAACTTCAAAATACCCTTCTTAAAATAGAATGTCTTCCAAGTTCCAAGGGACAATCTTAAGTTTATTTATTGGATAACGAAAAATGAGTTGACCACAATCTAACATGTATACCTGAACAATGGCTGTTCGCTTTAAGTACTAGTATACATGGGCAGTAGAGAAAACAACCTGCAAAATAAAGTAGAGATCAATGTAAACAGAGACATGTAATTTATAAGGTTCCACAAGGATGCCTACGTCCATCGATAATGGGATTTCTTCACTAGATCTGTGAAAAATAAGTGTTACAAATACCCAACCTTCTCCTAGCCAAAAACTAGAAAAGCCTCTTTCTACGGTACAACCAGAAAACCTAAGTTTTGGTTTTATACAAGAGATATGCAAAATTATAAAACATACCCCTCTCTCATACATACTTGAGCTTTGATGATGTCATGGCAACCATACCCCAACTGAAGAGAAGCACATATTCCCTAAACGTACTCACAAACCTGAAAATGGTTCCAACAGAGGCAACATAATTTATATATTCTACTAAAGCTTGAAGCATTCCCAACAAAAACTTCACCAAGACTTTTTCTTTTATTGGTAAAACACCAAAAGAAAATAAAAACATTTCCCATTTGATAGTTGTCGAACATATAAAGAAACTAGATTAGATCTTTAGATAAAAGGTACAGCAACTAAATTAAGAACAAGAAAGAACCCAAATTTAAGCAAATGGGTTCTTCTTGATTCTCCTATTTAATTTATTTTATATTGTCTTTCTTCCGAGGATTCTGTAACATATACTTTTCTCTCATCATCCATGGTTTGTTGGTGCTGCTGCTCCTCCTGCACTGTCCCCATTGCCAAAAACTCTTTCTTGTTATTATACATCCAGACCTGAAGAACATGGCGACTGATACCAATTTCCGAGCAGAACTGGATCATTGCCACGTCATTACTCTTCCTTATCTTCCATCCCAACCTCTCTGCAAACTCTATCATCTTCTCCTTCTGTTCTCGCGTGAACTTCGTCCTTAATCTCTTGCTCTTCATGACCTCCCTTATCTCTGGCGTTGCAGACAGCCGTTGTTGCACCTTTTCCTTGTCACTCTTTGGCTGGTATCTCATAGTCCCATAATCAACAGCCTCAGATGCTCCACCATGATGTAGTTTGAGTGACCGGGATGATAGTGAAGGTACAGCAGCAAACCCTCCCATTATCTTCTTCTTTTCCCATTCACCACCACCATTGTACAATACAAAAGGAGGAGGTGGTGGTGGAGCCATGGGCACATCCTTACGGTGAAAGCTTCTATGACAACCACAGGCGGCACATCTCAGCGCATCCTGTGTACCTTCAACTCCTCCGGGCATGAACTCCCCACACCCATCAATTGTATGGCCACCAATGGAAGCTGCATGGTTCCTCACACACTCTCTGTACTTGAAGCTGGTGATCTTCCTGGTCATGGTTGCCAGCTTCACCTCCAGTTGTCTGAAACAATTTTCGCACTTAGTTTTGGTGCACCTCATGTTGTGGAATGGATGGATAGATAGATAGATAGAGACAGAAAGAGAGAGAAGGAGAATATTAGCAGAGCCGGTTTTGTGTGTTGATTTGTCTGAGGTCAGTGGTGATCTCTGCTTCATATATAGAGGAAGTAATGATAAATTTGGGAAAGATCAAATTCCGGGTTAGACGTGATTGTAATCGCAGTGTGGGATACCAGCCTGACATGGATTTATGACAAAGGAAATGTAATGAGACTAGAAAACGGAGGTATTAGAATTTTGCTTTAACCTGGGGATTTGATAATGGGATTTCTCGGGATTATGTCATTACTTCTTTTTGTTTTTTTCTTTGATTTCCTTGATTAACTAGTTGCATGCCCTTTTGTTTGTCAATAGAGAAGAAAAAATCTTCACAGTGAAGGGCTGGAAGGATTTGTTTATGTTCAAGGAAATCAAAGAGAGAGAAGGAGAATATTAGCAGAGCTGGTTTTTTGTGTTGATTTGTCTGAGGTCAGTGGTGATCTCTGCTTCATATATAAAGGAAGTGATGATAAATTTGGGAAAGATCAAATATCGGGTTAGACGTGATTGTAATCGCAGTGTGGGATACCGGCCTGACATGGATTTATGACAAAGGAAATGTAATGAGACTAGAAAACGAAGGTATTAGAATTTTGCTTTAACCTGGGGATTTGATTAATGGGATTTCTCGGGATTATGTCATTACTTCTTTTTGTTTTTTTCTTTGATTTCCTTGATTAACTAGTTGCATGCCCTTTTGTTTGTCAATAGAGAAGAAAAAATCTTCACAGTGAAGGGTTGGTAGGATTTGTTTATGTTCATGATAAACATTTTACGACCATGGATTTATGGCCTCTTCTTTTTTTTGTTTTTTTTTTAGTATTTAACTACATATATAAACAAGAAAAATAAATCTCTATGGTCGTTTTTTTAATTATAAAACTATACAAACAAGAAATTAAATCTTGTAGAACAATTATAACATAAACCATTATATATATATAATACGCAGGAAAGATACAATGTGCAATGGAGGTGTTATTTGTGGTGTGTTATCTTAGTGTACATTGATAGTGCCACAAATGCTTTTCAAATTAACGGCGAACTTTAAATGTTGTAAATGCTTGTTTCAGTTGAAGAATAACATATTAAATTGTGTTGTAAATATTGGTTAACAATAAATATGATGAACATTAAAGTATCTTGTCATATAATTTATACAATGGCATATATTTGTGTTCGCCGCAAAAATTTTCTAGAAGAATGCCTAAAGCGAAGATAGTTTTATGGCCAAAATTCAATTTAATCTTCTTTCATAAATTGGTTATTTTCTCATGTTCATGGCCAAAATTCAATTCAATCTTCTTTCATAAATTGGGTATTTTCTCATGTTCAAAAACTCACACTTTACTAGTCGTTTTGGATGTGACTGAATTACTACATTAATTGCCGCACTTCATTCAAACTAATTAGCACCTTAATTGTTTTGCTTTAAGGCTATTTTCTAAAGTCATTCTTAAAATTTGAAATTAATTAAGTTTT
Source organism: Buxus sempervirens (assembly GCA_947561395.2). Taxonomy (NCBI): domain Eukaryota; kingdom Viridiplantae; phylum Streptophyta; class Magnoliopsida; order Buxales; family Buxaceae; genus Buxus; species Buxus sempervirens. Next base: position 16,538,669 of record OX387190.1, on the reverse strand, counting down.
TCCTGTCATAGAAATAGAATTTTAGAGTGAACAAAATCCTCCTCCGGATGAATTTTTTTGTGGTATCAAACTTGCTAGCACAATCTATATATACTTCTATTTTCTACAAACCAAATTTCAGCAATAGAGCATATCTCCATTTATGCTTGGTTGAAGTCAGAAAAGTTTTGCAAAAAGCTAGTTGCTAAACTTTTTACTTCCACCAAGTTTATCTCTCATTAGTCTCTATCCTTTTCAAGTGATTCAAATTTCTAAATCTTCCTTGATGATTGGTTTTAATTAAAATTGACTTAACACAATAATGATCTAAACTGAGGAGTTGGTTTTGGATTGAAGAGATTTACTGCTCAGTAGTAGATAGTAGACTAAATCAGGCCAATAGAACTCCTCATTTTTCTATTTTTACGTATTTAAACTATATCACTTTGGCAGTAATCTTTTTGTAGATTAAAATATAGTCCCATCGATTTAAATGTTTCACTCTTCATGGGCTCGATTTTATAATTTTTTTTTGGCTCAAAGCATCATAATTGTAATTCCAAGTGAAGACCATACTACTCCATAAGATGTTTTTTTATTACAAGTCATATATTCCTTTCACTTTTTTGTTTTATTTTCATGTAAACAATTTTTAAAGTGGTGAAATAAGGCAACCATCTAAGGACGTGCGGATAGGTGAGGGACCGAGGGTTCCTAAAACCTTCCCTTCACTCATAATCAAACCCCTTTACCTGGATTTCTGGTTTGGTCAATGTTTTATCCCATTTTGAATATTTTTGTGAGTCGATCTTGGCAACATCTACACCCTAATATAATGGATGGTTATGACTCCATAGCCTTATAATTATGAAATAATATTTGCAAACCCTATTTTTTCCATGATGCATGTTACACAAACTAATTCAAAACTCAAGTTTGGGCTTGATCTTTAAATATGAGATAAGCTCGAGCTTTGCAATTATTCTCCTGATCGACTTGGTAAGTTCAAAATAAATCTACAACACACGTTGTTTTTTTCTTTTTTAGATAACTTTTTTATTTCGTAACAATATTAGCTTTGAAAATAAACGATGTTTTTTCTTCTAGATCACTTGAACAATATTTTGACTGATAAAAGACTTATTAATACATGTCAATTGGCTTCATTTCATTTGTTTGTGGCCATCAGCTTTCTATTAATATTTTCAAAGCTCTGAACAAAGAAGGATAGTCGTCTTCGGAGAGAACTTCCTACCATGTGAAAATTGTTTCATGGGCTTAATCTTTATTACAAATTAATACATGTGAAGAAAAGAGGTTCTCCAAATAAGTTTTGTTAAAGCAAATAGAAAATCTTCTTATTTTCTCAAACTGTTACAATGAGGTAGAGCCTCTCTTTATATGGCCATTTACAATATAAAATATTCTCTATAACAGGAAATAATTATAACAAATGATTTGTTGAAATCATTCTAGAAAATGCCGCAGGCTCTTGCATTTGTTGTATGGATCGGAGCTTGCATCTGCCGTAAGTTTTGCGCATTAACTGTATGTATGGCATTTGTTGCCTGAACAATTGACTGAAATCTAGCAGTTCGAGAAAATAAGAAGATTTTCTAATTGCTTTAACAAGTTTCCACTGTGAGTTATAAGGACAATTAAGTCAAATCATGAATCAGACCAATTAATTAGCGCTTTGAATACTAGTAAATCGATGGATTATTAGCTTTAAAATTGTGTCTTAAATATTACTAATATGTGGCTTTACATGTCGGAAAGGTGCAATTTCTATTTTTAAATTCGTGTTCTTACAATTTTTAATTCATGACTTAGAGCGGATTCGTGTAAGAAGCATAAATTCATGTTTTGAAAGTGGGACGTGATGAATTTTACGCAGATTAGTACTAAATTTTTTTTTGGTAATGCGAAAATTAGTACTAAACAAGCTTTAATGAATGATCCTGCATGCACATTTGGTAAAGCAATAAATTTGCGGGTACTATGTTAGTTTCAATATTTATGCTTTGTCAAAAATCTAAAAACATTTATGGCTTATAGAATTAATAAATAGAGATAGCAATTGGTTTTTTTTATTTAAATTAGGCTAGCATTATGTATTACCAAGTTCATATTATGACAAAGCCTATTTCATCTAACAAATATGTAGAGAAATATAAATTTGGGAACAAATTTCTTAATCCATAGGACTCAATTTAACCCATTTAGTCTCCCATTTGATATAACTACAGGAGTGCACACGCTATACTCGTAGCAAATTTAAAAAAAAAAAAAAGGAAGAAGTTTTGGGTATACAATGTTTAAGTAGTTAGTAAGTTATATATGCGGTATTAACAAACGGGTGTAGGAGCTAATTTGAAAAAAAAAAATGGCATTTTGGGTATGAAATGTTAGAAAAGAGGGTCTTAGTTTTATATAATAGTATAGGTCGTATAGATAAATATAGTTTATACCACAACCTCTAATATATGAGTTAAGAGATATAAACCTATCTAATGCATTAGGCTCTGAATTACAAGCTTCATCAACCAAATAGAATAAACAGAGATTAAATGAGACCAAGTTAATTAATGTGATGAATGAAGTATGCACCCTAGGAACAAAACAAATATTATTACGCAACTAGCGTAACATTGAAAGTTGGCTTGGAATTTGACTTTTAACTTTTACCGGCTAAAAGGTTATTCTTTTCATTCCAAAAAGCCAATTTATGGATGGATCTATATGGTTTATTTCCTTCTTCTTCTTCTTTTTTCCCCTTCTTTTTTTTCCTTTTTTTTTTACATCGATTATAATATTCTCTATCTCCAAATTTTCTGCTTTCTTTTTTCATCCAGTAAAAAGTAAAAATTTTGTGTTCATGTTAGAAGAACTTAACACATATTTCCATTGATTTGTGGAAATTGATCCCACGTTGACCAAGGATCATAACCATTGGAAACAGTTTTCTTAATTTCTTTTCTAATTTTATTTATAAAAAGTTTTGCCAATCTAAAAAATTAAAAATTTTAGCTATTTTTGTCCCTGTTGGGAAAATTCAGTTTCCCTTATGACAATTGGATGAGTCAAAATGTTAAAAATCCTAGTGAAATTCTTTAAAATGTTGTGATGCAAGTAAGTGAACGAAAGAGATTTAATCTGATTGAGATCTGTACTTGATGTTGCTTTAAACTGCTACAAACAGGTTTAGTAGTAACCTGTTGTAGCTACAATTATAACAGAATTTGGTGCTACAAACGACATCTGTTATATTTGTTAAATCTGTTTGTTGAAGTGGTTCTCAGGTAGTTACAGCAAGTGGGATCTCTGATTTAAAAGGAGTCTTGGAGGTTATTGGTAGCAGATTTTTCAAGCTGGAAAACTTGGTGAAGAGTTGAACCAGAGAAGATCAAGAATGAGAGGTTGCTGGAGTCTTCTAGAGGGCTGTGAAAACCTGAGAACAGAAACATTCCAGATCTGGAGAAAGATTGGAATGGGCTACCTCATCCATTGCAAAGTGTATGTGTGAAGTCTTGAAGCTGTCTTAAAGCGTGAAGATCAAATTGAAGAAAAAGGTTGTAGATTAAATATTTGTGAGTGACTTTTTGTGTTGTTGAAATTTTCTGTAAATCTGAACATATTTGAATTGTTATTTTCATCTTAATACAAATGTTTCAAGCCTAGTCTTCCTCAATGAGACCCGAGGTTTTACCTTGACAATTGTCTAGGGTTTCCTCGTTAAATCGTGTGTCCTCTTGTCATTGTTTTGTCATTTGGTATGGTAATCTCTTCTTGTTATTTAGAATCCTAGAGAACAGGGACCTGAGATTAGAAATCTCAGTCCCTAAAGAAGTTAATGCGGCATAGAGTTTATTTAACCTACTTAAGGTTTTTTTTTTCTTTTTATTAACTGCAAGATGACTGTATTTTTCATTTTTATTCTCCTAGAAAAGTACTTTCCAATAAATCATGCTTTCAAGTGAACCAAATCTATAAGTTTCATGGAAAAGTTATTTTACTTTCCTTTACATTTTGGTTAGTAAAAAAAATTATAAGTGTCTGAGGCCTTTACTTCAGTAAAATGTAAAAGACATTTAAAAAATAAAGACTATTATAGTAACAGCAAAACAAGTGAAGAAAAAAGGAGCTTAACATAGAACGAAAGAAATACATGAATCCAAAGAAAATGAAGAAAGTATCATGGAACTTGGAATATCTCCATAGCTCCAAAATATAATCTCAAAACCTCATCAAAGTACTTCAAATCCCAGAAACCTCTCACAAGAAACTTTTATTCAAGTACAAAAATGCCTACTAGGCTACATTAAAGCTTGGAAATTGATCAGTTCAAGGGCTAGTGCTTGATGGAGGTGGGGAGAGTAAAGGGATTGATGGAATTGTAGTTGGAAGGGTGGGAATTGATGGAATGGTTGTTGGGATGGTGGGCAATGGAGTTGTTGTCGGCAAAGGCGGCAACTCTACCTTTGGAATGGCAGGCATGACGGGCAAGGTTGGGAGTGGTGGCAATGTGGGCATAGGCATAGAAGGAAGAGAAGGAAATTGAGTAGCAGGCAATGGAGGCAATGTGGGTTTTGGCAGGGATGGTAGAGTAGGCAAGGTCGGTAACTGGGTCGTCGGCAACGGTGGCAACATCGATGTAGGCAAAGTTGGAATTGTGGGTAAAGAAGGCAGTGTTGGCTTTGGTAAATTGGGCATAGCGGGTGAGGATGGTACAGGTGGTGGAGGCACAGGTTCAGCAGTGTCCAAAAGTCTGCAAGCGGCTAGGCTTGTATTGATGCTTGAAACTGACAATGCCATGAGCAAAGCTAAGATGAAGCAGTAGCAAGAAGCCATTGTAAGGGTTTGTGAAGATTTTGATCAAGGGGTGATCAAGGAACTCAAGCTAGGTGAAAGAAAGAGTGCAAGTTTGATCTGGTAAGAGAAGCAAGGCCCAGGCATGGCTATTTATAGATTAGAGAGATGAAGGGAAGGATAGGAAGTAGACCATTGTAGTTGGTGAAGTAGCATGTGAATGGGGTTGAGAAACAGCTAGCAAGAATAGGTGGAAGTATCATTTTAGTTCACCTCCCTATCCATCCCTTGACAAAAATGTCAAATGGCTTTGTGATGTACGAAATGAGATTTGAGCAAAAAAAGGGTGAGTTATTACATTTTTACTTTTTATGATCAAATTGCCTCTGTTTTGATTAAACTAAACCAAATTAATTAGAAATCTGACTTAAAAATATCTCTTTACTAAACTGAACCTGTATATGCTTTAACTCATATAAGCTTCATTAATTGTGACGCATAAAGAGAGCTATTGTATGTTTATATATGCAAGTGAAAAACAATCATTTTTAATTTAATTGGAAAAAAAAAACTGCCAACATAACTTTAATTACTTGACCATCCAATATTTGACACTCCAATGATCATATATAACCCACAATAAGTGGAAAATGCCTAATTGATTAAACGCATTTTATTTTGAACTACAATTACATATATATTCAATATATTCAATTATTTTAATTAATAGAATTCATAGGGGGAAAAAAGGTCAGGGGCTCGTCATAGCTTTAACCAAGGATCCACTTCTGCCTCCAGCTGAATATGCTCAGGAGTCTACCTCCAGCTTAGACAGCCAGTCGCCCGAGTAGCCGCACAATGCGGCTCACACAAGTCCAAGAATGTCGCACTCCCTTTTGGAGGTAAGTGGTTGGTGTGTATACTTATCCCCAACTACCCCTAAATCTCGGCTATGCAACTAAACTTACAACTCAATTAAATAAGTATCTTTCCATTCACTAATGAATATTCCTTTGCAAACAAAATTTATAGAATCTAAATCATGTGACCAACACTTAACAATCAATAGGTAGATGTTACAATAACCCTATGGCTATAAACTAAAATTATCAAATCCAACTAAAGACATCCTTTCACTTTACTAATTAATTAATACCTATTACCAAGATTAAAACCCTAAATTTATGTGAAGATTGTTTAGCTGTTTGAATATATTACGTATGGGAATGTCTAAAGATTGGCTGAAGTTATGAATGCTACAAGTGCATTGTTTTTTAAACGTAAAAGTCTAATGCTGTGTTTGGCATTGCTTTTTGCTTTTGCTTTTTTACTTATTTAAGCAAAATCATGCTTTTTACAGTAAAAAAAGTGTTTGGTTACATGCTGCTTTTCTTCTCACGTTGAAGCTTCAAATGAGAAGCAAAATTCTTTTGCTTCCCTTTTTTTTCTACATTGCTTCTCAAACGGCCCGATGGCTTGGCTCTTTCCCCATCTTTTCTTTTTAGCTTGCGAACAACAGGTGATCTCATGAGTTCCAACCACCGTCGATCAGTTCCATGTATCCTCCGACCAGCAGCGAAATTCTTCAATCAATTGCCGATCTCTGACAAATCCAGTTTGAGCTCTAGGTGATTGTTTTTGTTTTGTTTAATAAATGACTCATCAATCCAAGGCAATTCTTGGTTATTTTGACATCTCTATTTCTGCAACTCTAACAGCGATGGGGAACTCCTACAACGAGATAGAAGGAATCAAAGTGAAGGAACTTCCTTCACACTTGAAACCGATCTCAAGAATAGGGCGTTGGAGTTTTGTAAGGTATGCAGGATAATTGAAGCATGAGGATTTTTAAGAATGTGATCCACCTTTTGGAATTGGTGATCTCCTCATGCTCCAATCATCAATGAATTTCCCCAAACATGGTGACTTGATTCACACACAAGCAATTGACTTCAGATTCCAACTTGTTCGATAACCTTGAGTAAACAAATCGGTAAACATAAACCAGAGTTAGGAGAAATACGAGAGAGAGAGAGAGAGAGAGAGAGAGAGAGAGAGAGAGAGAGAGAGAGAGAGAGAGAGAGAGAGAGAGAGAACCAGAGTTAGGAGAAATATGAGAGAGAGGGACAGAGAGAGAGAGAGGTTCAACGAGAATGAGGAAGAGAGTCCAAGAGAGGTTCAAAGAGGTAGAGAGAGAAAGAGAGAGGGGGTTCAATCCAAAAAGAATGAGGAAGAGAGTCCAAGACCAAGACACGTTAGTAGAGATAGAGAGGAGAGAGATTCAAGTTGAAGGAGAGAGAGGGGTTCGGCTCCTAATCCCACCCAACAATACCACCGCTACCCTCGACAGCACCACCACTACTATTACCACCCACCCACTCACTAACTCACCACCTCTACCACCATCACCACCACTACTAAACCATTCATCCGCCACGACATCCCCACCACACCCCACCATCCTTGGCATGACCACTACCTACCACCCGAATCACACATATCACGACTAACCCACTCATCCACCACCACTACTAGTACCATCCACAAACATTACTATCATCCACCATCTACCACCACCACCAACACCCTCATCCACCCACCCATATCATAATAGAGACAACATTAGCAAAAAAGCAATTTTTATTTTTTAATGTTACCAAGAATGATTTCTTGCTTTTTTACAACAAAGCAAATGCGAACCAAACACTTTTGCTTCACAAAAAGATCTTCACGAAAGCAAAAGCAATCTAATTGCTTTTCTTGCTTTTTAAAGCAATAAGCAAAAAGTATTACCAAACACAGCCTAAAGTGCGACAAAAAACATGTTTAAAGTGCGTCATAAACATATTATTTGTAAATTAATAAACGTAAGTAATGTGGATATGATAACCTCTAATAACCTTTCTGAATTCCATAATTTTTTTTAAAAGTTGTGATTTATCATTCCCAATTTCATTTTCAGCACTAAGGACACCAGCCCTGTAGCATGACATTGCTGAATAGGTACATTAGATTTCTTTCATGATCTGAAATGAGATAGAAGTGAAAACAAAACTAAAAAGCATGAATTTTACAGATGAGGTTGACCCATGAAAAGAAAAGCTCTGGGTCACAATGGAAGCAATTAATTTATGAAATCAGAGTAACATGGGTATATAAGAGACACATACACATCAATGTTATTATCACCTCCGGTTGGTCACCATAGAATACCTCTCGTATGACCACCAGGTGCAAAGGGGGCATCAAAGCCACAACAAAAGACAGGATTAGATGAGCCCAAAGAAAAGCAGCTTTTCCCACGCAAGTCATCAACTTGGGGAGGGACAAATTACAAGATATAAAACAACTCCGGCTATCAAGATTTAAATGTGAAGTGAACCACAGACTGGCTCACAGCCAATGTTGGCCTCCTTGTGGTTTAAAGAAAGGTTGGCAAATATGGGGAATCAAGACCTCTGCTATTAGCACAATGATGAGTAGCTGGTTGCCGGGGTTGTGTCGGTTGCTTTTGTTACTGGTGATGCTGCTGCTGTTGCATGAACAAGACTTGAAGCCTTGCAATCTCTTTCTCTAGCGTTTCATGCTCCACTGAATCACCAAAAGGTGGTAAGACAACTAGCCCTAAGCAGGCATAATATTTTTGCTTCCAAAAAGAAACATAATCTAAGCTCTGTTTCAACATCAAGACAAGACCACAAATTTTCCTTGCTAGTATTGACGATTTATCTAATAGTCTACCAATAGATTGATCCTGTGCACCATTTTGAGATTTACTCTCTGACGAAAATAGAAGATGAAGATAAAAGAATTCAGATCTGGAAAACAGTATTCTCTGCTGTATTTTTTTTCGTATATTCATGGGAGTATTACATCACACTTTATAGGATCTTACCTAACTATGAATAAAGAAAGAAGCTATACATTCTGGAAACATTCCAGAGAATATCTACAGCATTACAATCAGTTAGGAAATGATTCAAAACAGATCCTATAATCTAAGAACCAATTGTGTAACCGGTTAAGGAAATAAATCTCCAGATCCTTCAATTTAGGAACTAATTCTTCAACACTCCCCTTCAAGTTGGTGCATAGATATCACACATGCCCAACTTGTCTACTAATTTTGAGAAGATTCGATTTGAGACAACTTTAGTAAGAAGATCAGCCAACTGATTTTCTGATTTGATCTTAGGTAACTCCAATATACCCTCATCAATCTTTTCTTTAATAAAGAATCTGTCCACCTCTACATGTTTTGTACGATCATGTTGGACTGGGTTGTGGGCAATATTACACGTAGCTTTATTATCACAATACAATTGAATGGATTGTATAGATGAGTACCCCAAATCTTGCAAAAGAAGTTTTAGCCACAATGCTTCACAAAGAGCAAGAGCCATACCTCTAAATTCAGCTTATGCACTTGAACGAGCAACAACGTTTTGTTTCTTGCTTCTCCATGTAACAAGATTACCCTCCACAAACGTAAAGTAACCAAAAGTTGATCTCTTATCATCTTTAGCTCCAGCCCAATCAGCATCAGTATAGGCATCGATGTTGCAACAGTCTGTCGCATCGATGTTACAACAATCTGTATTTTTAGTGAACAGAACTCCTTTTCCTGGTGCAGATTTTAAATACCTCAAGATGCGCATGACTGCATTCATATGTTGCTCTCCAGGATCATGCATAAATTGACTAACAATACTCAATGCATAAGCAAGATCTGGTCTTGTATGTGCTAAGTACATCAGTCTCTTTACAAGTCTTTGGTATCTCACTTTATCAGTTGGAACTTGGTCTGACTCAACACATAACTTCAAACCTTCTTGCACCGGTGTATCAGCTGGTTGACATGCTGACATTCCAGTTTCTTGTAACAGGTCCAAGGTATACTCTCTCTGTAACAGAAATATCCCTTTTTTAGATCTAGATACTTCAATCCCAAGAAAATATTTTAAAGAACCAAGGTCCTTTATTTCAAATTCTTTAGATAAGTACTCTTGTCATGACTTCCTTTCTTCTGGATCATTCCCTGTGACTACCATATCATCTACATAGATGATGAGTGCAGTGATCTTACCTTGTTGCCTTTTTAGAAACAATGTATGATCTGAGTTGCTTTGATGGTAGCCAAAGCCTATCATGGCTTTTTTAAATCTTCCAAACCATGCTCTTGGAAACTGTTTCAATCCATACAATGATTTCTTTAATCTGCACACCTTCTGACTGTTTTTTGCTGGTGTCATGCAACCCGATGGAAGGTTCATATAAACTTCTTCAAATAATTCTCCATGTAGAAAGGCATTCTTCACATCAAATTGTTGCAATGGCCACTCCAGGTTTGCAGCTAAAGACAACAACACCCGAACAGTGTTGATTTTAGCTACAGGTGCAAACGTCTCTGTGTAGTCGATCCCATAGTTTTGGTGTACCCTTTTGCCACAAGTCTTGCCTTATACCGTTCAACTATGCCATCTGCCTTGTACTTCACAGTGTAGATCCATCGACATCCCACTGGCTTCTTCCCTAGTAGACAATCAACAAGTTCCCAAGTTTTATTCTTTTGCAAGGCATTCATCTCTTCATTCATAGCAACTTTCCATCTTGGGTTAGCTAAGGCTTCCTGCACACTGTTAGGAATAGCTACATTAGATAATTGATTCACAAATGATTGATTTGATTCAAACAGATTTTTGTGAGATACATAATGACTGATGGGATACTTAATTCTACTAGACAGTTCAGGTTCATATGTGGGTTTAGGAATACCTCTGGTTTGACGCTGTGGCAACTGTTTTATTTGTGGTTGAGACACTCTATCAGGAACATCCTCAGTGGATGATTGGTGTGGTATATTAACGGGAGGCTCACACTCAAATAGGAATGGACTGGTGTCTTCTGATTGTGTTATTCCTTCTGTTTCACCGGTGCCTTCTGTTTTTGTTACTCCTTCAGTTTCTGGCCATTCATCACCATCCAATTCAGCAATATTTTCTGCTGTTTCTGTGACAGACGGTTCTATTGCAGCAGGTGTTGCAACATCGTTAGGACAGACCTCTCCAGCAGTAGTTTCTTCAGAGATCTGATATTCATACTGTACCAAATCATAATCTAGAGTCTGAATTTCCTTCTGGTACTCCCCCTGAAGTTTAAACTCAGATAAGAAAGACATTTCATTTTCATGGAAAACCACATCCATTGTGATAAACATGCGTTGAGTTGGAGGATGATAACATCGGTACCCCTTTTGGTGTATAACATATCCAACAAAAACACATCGCAACGCTCGAGGAGCTAACTTGTTGCATTGATGTTTATAAAGATGGACAAAAGCTACACAACCAAAGATATGAGGGGGTAAATTTGGGACGCTTGTTGTACCAATAGAATTAGTAAGAACTTAGAGTAGTGTCTGGAATTCAATAAAGCTAGAGGGAACTCTATTGATCAAATATGCTACAGAAGTAAGTGCTTCTCCCCAATAGGATAATGGCATATGGGCTGCAATCAAGGAGGCACGAACAACTTCCAACAAATGTCGATTTTTTCGCTCTGCAACTCCATTCTGTTGGGGTGTATTGGAACAAGTAGTTTGATGGATAGTGCCATGGGCATGCAAAAACTTTTGAAGTTCAGAACTTTGATATTCTCACCATTGTCACTCCAAAGAATCTTGACTTGTGCATTGTACTGAGTTTCAATCATTTTATGAAACTTTTGAAATAATGAGTTCACTTCACCTTTGGATTGCATTAAATATAACCAAGTCATCCTTGTACAATCATCAATAAAAATAACAAACCAACGAGATCCTCCCAAATTTGTGACTTTAGATGGCCCCCAGACATCAGAATGTATCACCATAAATGGAAGTGGACCCAATGTCAAACTCAATGGAAATGGTGTTCGATGGCTTTTGGCTATTTCACATACATCACAATGGAAACTAGAAACATCCACTTTTGTGAATAAACTAGGAAATAATTTCCTTAGATAGCCAAATGAAGCATGCCCAAGACGTCTATGCCATAGCCAAATTTCAGATATCTTTTTCTCCCCCTCATAGCCATTCACTGCCAAGACTTGATGTAACTTGTCTGAGATTCCGGACACCAAATCCAGATAGTACAGCTTGCCTCGTCTAATACCACAACCAATCGTCTGTTTTGTTTGGATGTCCTTGAAAACACAACAATCAGGCCAAAAGATTACAACACAAGATAAGGTTGTAGTTATTTGAGAAACTGACAATAGATTATATTCTAAAGATGGGACAACCAAAACAGAAGTGAGGTTCAAAGTATCAGTGAGGGTCAAGGATCCTTCCCCAATAACTGGGGTAGTGTTACCATTGGCAGTTGAAACAATTTGTTGTGAGGAAGGTTTAAGAAGGTTTACCTGTCTAGAATCAAATGTCATATGATCTGTAGCACAAGAATCAATTATCCATGCACTATTAGAAACAGGTGAAGAAATATTAAAAACCTTACCACCGTTATCTGTAGTGGTTACTAACACGGAGAAGGTCTGGATTTCAACATCTGTTGCAACAACAGCAGCAGCAACAGTTCCAGTTTTCTTCTTCCGGGCTGTACGGCTATGATCCTACCATTCGGGATATCCCACCAGTTCAAAACATCGATCTTTGGTATGCCCAATCTGATTGCAATGGGTGCACTTATATGTAGGCTTATCAACACCATTGGTGCGCTTTGGAGGGAAGTCTCTTTGACAGTTCTCTTGGTTGTGGGTTGGGCGGTTGCAGGTCATCATTGCAGAAGCTTCAAATTTTTCAGATTCCCCAACCAGAGTTGCTCGACGTACCACCTCTCTTCGAATTAATGAATAGCATTCTTCCAAATCTGGAACAAGTTCTTTGCGTAGAATCTCTCCACGAACTTGATCAAATGATGCATCCAATTCAGCAAGAAATATGTGCACCCTTAGTCGTTCAATAGACTTTCGGTATGCAATGATATCATCAGGATTCTTCATGACAACTTTTGTAAAACCCCGAATTTTCCCAAATGTTAAAATAAAATAACAATTAATATTCTTTAGGATTATTATGGATGGAAATAATTTATTATTGTAGAGAATATAATTATTAGTGAAGATCAGGAGTTTGGTGCAGATTGGAGTGTCTGATCGCGAGTTATCGCAGTAAGATTAATATTTTAAAGCTAAAGTATTTTGATTGGGCAATGTGTGGAGTTTGATACACATGCGTTGCATGGAATCGTAGGTATATAAATACACTAAAATGACCTAAACGAATATGTTGGGAAGACTTGCTCATATTGTTAGCCGCACGACGGAGAGCGATGGTAAGAGCGACCAAAGAAGAAGGAGGAGGAGGAGGTTGCTCTGGTTTTCATCATCCCAAAGGAGTACTTTTGAGTCTGAGTGTTGCTGTTTAGAGAAGGAAGAGGAGAACGCACGTTCAAGAGGTAGGTAGCACCGATTTCCGTTTCGTTTTGTGTTTTGGAGGTTAATCGATCGTATTGCATGTTTTAGTGTTATATATACATGTATTTAGCTTGATATCATTCATATAATTATGTTAGAATCATCCTGGACATGAAAAATCAGATTTCTAAACATTGTATGTTCGTTTTTGGGAGACCGCCTATCTCTCTGCGCTCGGCGATCCTCGACGCTCCTAGGCGCTAGTTATAAAAATTGAGGACGCCGAAGACCGCTTGAAGACGGACCGCGGGTGACCTATTTTGTACTACCGCCGACCTTTGACCGCCTAGGCGATCCTGAGCGATCCTAGGCGCTCTAGCAAAAAAAATGCAATTTCGACAGTTTTCATCCCCTTTTCTTCTCCAACCTTTTCCCACCCTTATTACATGAAAGACATTTAAGTAAATGTCCTGTGTATTTATTGCTCCATTTACTTAAGTCTTTACATGTAAATAAGGTTTTACCCCCCATTTGGAACCAATAAAAATACTTCCAAGGTCTAATTCCAAGCCAATAAAAAGTCAACTTTCCAGTTCATGCCTAAATCTCGGTTTTTATCAAAAAGCCCGGTTTGGGTTTAATACCCAGATGAGTGATTCAGGAGCCCATAAAATTCTAGGAGATGTGTTTACCTTTCAATAGACTACAACCAAAATTTGAGCTCGAAACTCCTTTTAGATTTGTCTAGAAAAATTATATACCAAAAGTCAGCGTTTTTAACTAGACTTAGAATATTTTTGGGGTCCGAAACTTTTTGTCTCAGAATTGATTGATTATTGGTATGGTGACCTTATTAGGGATCCTAAGACTATTCCACTCATCCAAAATGTATTTTGAGAACTTTATGACATTCATAGTCCCTAAATCATTATAAAATAGGGTATTTGGATTTCCACCCCTTGTAACACTTCTCTAAGATTATTCTTAAGGTGTCCCTGAAGTCCAATTACACTAAAAAGTTTATACTAGATATTTAACTACCTTGTTTTATGATTTAGTACAATTTGGGGTTTAAAGATGATCAAATTCACTTGAAATGGTTACAAGGATTCTATATAGGTAATTTCCTTCTGAAAATATAATTGGACCGTTGACCGAATGCCATGATGGCTATAAGAGATTGTACCATCTGCGGATGAGATATGTGACCACCTGCGGGTGAGATTACCTCCTGCGGGAGAGATGAGACCTCCTGTTGGGGAAGATGTGATCCTAATTGGATTGCATCCCACAGGGGAGAGACAACCTGCGGGTGAGATGAGACCTCCTGTTGGGGGAGATGTGATCCTGAGTGGATTGCATCCCACAGGGGAGAGACCTCCTGCGGGAGAGATGAGACCTCCTGTTGGGGGAGATGTGATCCTGATTGGATTGCATCCCACAGGGGAGAGACCACCTGCGGGTGAGATGACCTCCTACGGGAGAGATGAGACCTCCTGTTGGGGGAGATGTGATCCTGATTGGATTGAATCCCACAGGGGAGAGACCACCTGCGGGTGAGATGAGACCTCCTGTTGGGGGAGATGTGATCCTGATTGGATTGCATCCCACAGGGGAGATATGTGATCTCCTGCGGGAGAGATGTGACCTCTTGTGGGGGAGATGTAATCACGATGTGATTGCATCCCACAAGGGAGATGTATGTGATTACCACCTGCGGGTGAGATGTGACCACCTGCGGGTGAGATATGATGACTCCTGCGGGAGAGACCTCATGTAGGGTAGATGTGATTACTGCGTGATTGCATCCTACATGGGAGAATGTTGTTATCAGATTGAGACTTACTATTAATTACGAATGACATGATCTACATTTGAATCAGAAGAGTTTGATTTATAT
Source organism: Buxus sempervirens (assembly GCA_947561395.2). Taxonomy (NCBI): domain Eukaryota; kingdom Viridiplantae; phylum Streptophyta; class Magnoliopsida; order Buxales; family Buxaceae; genus Buxus; species Buxus sempervirens. Next base: position 16,523,566 of record OX387190.1, on the reverse strand, counting down.
TACATTGCCTTTCTAATTGAAAGGAATGTTACATAATAAACTCTCTTTATTCCGAACACTGATTAGATTTTGGTTTCATATGGTGATTAATCGTTCTTATTATCGACCGTGACTACCTGATTATTTTATCGTGCATGAATGATTACTTTTATATATAAACTGTTTCTAGCATGCATGTGTTACCTACTGAGATAGTTGTATCTCACCCTACTTCATTATCTTATTTTTCAGCTGTTTCATGTGAGAGCGTCCTTGGGTTTGACACGAGGGGGAGTTGCAGATTACTGAGCTGAGGATCTTTAATATTTCGTTTAGATCTTTCTTTTAGAGGTTGATGTAGATGTATCTTCATGGATATTTTATGATTTAATTGAATATGAGAGAAAGTGTGCTAGAAAACCCATTTACCAGATTTATGAATTGATATGGATGAGTTAGTTTAATGGTTATAGTTAGCCACGTATATTGATGAAATTAATGTTTTAAATTTCCGCACTCTGATAATTAATCCAATTAGTTGGATTTAAATGTCTGGTAATTAGTAGCTTTGGGCCCAGTATCACTTCGGATTCGGGTTTGGTGCTTGTTTTGCATAGACCCGGGTTCGGGGCGTTACAACTTTATCACGATGATCCAATTCTCTGAAAACTCCAGTTAACTCTCCATAATATTCTGAGAGAGACTTTCCCTTTTGTGCAGCTATAAATGCCTTTTGATTTAAAGCAAATACTTGCAACTCATCACTTCCATCATAGAAGGCTTTTGACAGAGCACTCCAGATGTCGTAGGCAGTGGATAAGCGTACATAACGCTTCATAATTTATGCAGTCATGGACATCAATATCCATCGTTTCACTTTCTGATTTTCAGCATACCATGTTTCATAGCCATCTTCAAATTCTACAGGTGGCTTCGTCTTACAACGAATATAAGAGAGTTTCTCTCTTTCGACGATGTGCATCTCCATTAACCAAAATTTGCACTTGCTGAACTTGGCATACAATCTGTGCTCTCTCAATGTCTGCAATACGGTTCGGAGGTGCTGTACATGATCCTCCCTACTTCAAGAATACACTAGAATATCGTCAATGAACACAACCACAAAGCTATCTAAGTGGGTGTGAAATATCCGATTCATCAGGTTCATGAAAACAACTGGGGCATTAGTCAGCCCAAAAGGCATAACCAGAAACTCGTAGTGCCCATATCGAGTACGGAAAGCCGTCTTCTCTATATCCTCTGGGGCTACTCTCAACTGGTGGTATCCAGATCTCAGGTCGATCTTAGAAAACCAAGACACTCCCCTCAACTGGTCGAACAAGTCATCAATCCGAGGTAATGGATACTTATTCTTGATAGTGACTTGGTTCAACTGGCGGTAATCTATACACATCCTCATCGTCCCGTCCTTCTTTTGGACAAACAGGACCGGTGCACCCCATGGTGACACACTGGGTCTAATAAAACCCTTCACATCCAGTTCATCCAACTGTTTCTTCATCTCATGATTTTCAGGTTGTGACATTCTGTATGGTGGTTTGGACACAGGTGCCGTACCAGGTAAGAGTCGTATACTGAACTCAACCTCTCTAGGTGGCGGTAATCCCGGTAAATCGTCTGGGAATATGTCATCAAACTCTGCTACTACAGGCACACTAGAAAGACTAAGTGCCGTAGTCTCTGCCTCCTCAACCTCGATGGATGCTACCAAACTGATTCGTGTTCTCAACCCTTCACATCGGAAACAGTGCACTGGCTGGTCTGGCTGACGCACCATAATGGTATCCCTATAGCAATCTATGCTCACATGATGCCGAAAAAGCCAATCGATGCCTAAGATCGCATCAAATTCCCCGAATTCCAGTTCTACCAAGTCCCCTGGCAACTCCAAAGAACCCAACCTGATCATGCAATCCCTAAATACGGTCTGTACTCTAGTGGCTTCCCCCAATGGTGTGTGTACAAGTAACTCGGACTCGAGTGTGGAAGGAACCAAACCAATACGGCATGCACATAAAGGAGTAATGAAAGACCTAGAAGCACCCGAATCAAATAAGCATACGGCTGATCTACCATGAATGAAAAGAATACCTCCAACCAACTGTGGCGCCTCTGGCTCCTCCTCACAAGCCTCCTTGACATGCCCTCCCTTAGGCTCATCCTCCTGAGCTGCTACTGCATATACTCTAGTCTGCTGAAGACGTGGGGGTGGTGCCTGCTGCCTCTGCGGTGCCCGTTGCCTCTGATATCCCCCACGGCTCTGACCCTGAAATCCCGGTGGTGCTGGTAGTGCCGGCACGGGTCTAGAATACTGAAATCTCGAAGCCTCGGCCGACCGGGTATCCGTAGGTGCAGTAAGGGCTGGCTTGAGTAACTGGTAAGTGTTCGGGTGTGGACAGTCAGCAACCCGATGCCCATGCTGGCCACATCTAAAACACGCGCCTGGCGGTGACACGCATGGACCTGGGATGTGAAATCGGCCGCAACTGAAGCAACCCCCTGAGCCTCTCCTATCTCTCTGTCCATAGTCGATCCTCGGTCTCTTGTCCCTATCCGGGACCCTCCGTGTCTCTGTGCCGCTCAGCGGTGCTCTAACTCTGCTCTGCTCAGCCCCTGAATCTCTAATCTCTCTCTCTCAACCCGCAGATCTCTCCCCACTAAATCAGAGTATCTGGTGCACATCAGCACTGAGACCATGCGCCTGATGTCTGCCCTCAGTCCTCTCTCGAAATGCTGGGTGCACCTCTGCTCATCATGCACTATATGGTGAGCAAATCAAGAAAGAACCACGAACCGAGCCTCGTACTGTGCTACGGTCAAGGATCCCTGAGAGATATCCATGAACTCTCTCTCCTTCTGCAACCTCACCTCTGCAGAGAAATACTGCTCATAGAAGACCTGCTTGAACTGGTCCCAAGTCATTTGTATCCCATCTACTGCTTGTCTTCGCAATGACTGCCACCAATGCTGAGCCTCACCCTCTAAGGTGAAGGTAGCCAATCTCACCCTCCGGTCCTCTGGACAGTCCATAGTGTCAAACATGCGCTCCACTCTAGCTACCCAGCTCTCTGCCTCCAACGGATCTGGAACTCCATAAAACGGCGGGGCAGTCAGCTTCCCGAACTGATCGATGTCCCTCAAGGACAGCTCCTCTCTCACCCGCTGCTGATCCACTGCAGCTCCATGACCATTTCGCTGGCCATTTCCATTCCCAGTTTGACTCATCCTTTCCTCCCTCTCCATCGTAAGGAGGTGGGCAAGTGAGCCAACCGCAGCCCAAATGTCCTCCACTGGTGGTGGGGCTCCCCGTGGTGGTGCAGGTGGCTGCTCCTGTGGTATATCCCTCTCTGGACAATCCACAGCCCTCGCACGTCTGCCTCTACCGGCCATGTACACCTGTAAGCACAAAATACCACATTAGTTAAGAACTCTCTTCTAATCCTCATGGTTCTATCTAACGTACGCACACTATTTCCCCAGGGTTTTCTATGGTCTTACTACCTAGGAACCTCAAATTTTCCAGCTTGAGTCTCTGATACCATCTCTGTAACGCCCCGGATCCGTGTTGTTCAATAAAGATATAATACGTCTCACGGAGGTTAGGCAAGGATCGTTAATCAATTATGATCGCTGGATAATCATCTAGCTATAACCTGACAGAGTGCACATTTCCATTTATCCAAATTTGTAACATTTAAACTGAACTAGAATCATATGGTTCAACCCCAATTAAACTTTAATACATCTCAATAATTCAAAGTTCTCAAATTCAGAACAAGATAACCTACAAGTCTAAGGAAGGTAATAGTAATCCTCCTCCCTATAAGCCTCAGCAGGATCTACCCCAGTAATCGCCTCACCACGAGTATCTGAAAAACAAACAAAACAAAACAATGGAGTGAGATACGAATATCTCAGCGAGTAGCACATGCATGCAGAAATAGTTGATCACAACTTAAAACTATGCATCGACAAACACTCAATACGGTTAAACAACCAACATCAGTTTCCCAAGTTCAAACCAACACTTGTTCAAATCAAACAAATCACATCTCAGTTAAGTACGGCAACACATCGATTGGTCAATGTCATGACTATCGTTTAGTTGATAAATTAAACATGCCAAGTAGACACTCCACACCTCCATGTACACAGTTCCGGCCTACTCAGGGTTTCAGAACTCTGAAATGACGGCCTACTCAGGGTTTCGTCATCCAATGCAGGCCTACTCCCCGGGTTTCTGCATTGACAACCAGGCCTACTCAGGGTTTTTGGCTGCTCTACACCGGTCGTGGCAACACACAAGGCCATGCAATTTCAACAACCAACAATAACATCACATTACTAAGCTTAAACATCTGGATCCAGGACAAGCTAGACCAAAACAGTAAAACATCGTATAATCTCAATTCCAATATCAAAGTAAAACTATTCATTCCACATCATGTAAAACCCATCACAGTTCATCACCTGTCCCTCTGGACCAAGCAGTACCTCAAGTACTTTCAGCATTTTCTCATTTTCGTAACACATGCCATTCGGAAACAAAACTCAATTCATTCATACCAAGGAAATCCTTACAATACATTTAAAGTTTCCAAACAAGTGAAACCAGAATAGAATAACTCCTCAATCAAAACAGTGTATAAAACAGAGTGAATGTAACTGGTAACTCTTAATGGTTTGGTATCCGGCACAACACTCATAAATAACCTAAACTCAACTTGGAAGCTTTTAAGAAGTTCACTAAATTTTCCTCTAATATTTTCATAGGCAAAGTAGATCCCAAAGTTCCCAAACAAGTGAATAGTGAAGTGGTTTAACCCTTAAGACACCCAATTACTCTTGGCTAAATCAGATTTCCATTTCAGTAAGTATAATAGGGTAGGCGCTCACTTCCTGAAGTGGGCGCCAGGTGAACGTCGGTCGGCGGTAAGAAAAATAGGGTAAAATGTAGCTTGCGCTCACTCGACGCTAAGTGAGCGTGAGATAGGCGCGAGCTGAGCGCCAGGTTCGCGCGAGCTGAGCGCCAGGTTTTCGAGTGCACGCGAGCTGAGCGCCGGGTTCGCGCGAGCTCGGCGGTAGGAATGATTTTAACTAGGCGCCTACCTCCTAGGTGAATGCAAGTGGGCGCCAGGTTCGCGGATACCCCCTGCGATTTTCAGTTCTCTGTAAATTCGAGATCTATAACTCTAGCTGGTTTGTTTCGGTCTGTTATTGCTCCAATACCCTCCTAATACTCCCAGAAGACTTCCCAACCATATTTGGATTTAATCTAAACACTTTTAATTTCAAGATAAAATTCAATCTCCGACTCTGTTTCATGTCATTCCAGAAAACCAGAAAAAAACCAGAAAATTCATACATCACTTAAAATACAAACCATGCATAAGAATAAGCTCACGAAAACATCAAACACAAAACCCAGTTGTAAATCAGTGCTACTCACATGAATGCGCTTATTCCAGAATATAGCAAAACCTCGGCCGATCACCACTCCGGCCACGCACACGAGTACAGAATCTACCCAAACAATTCGTCTCGAGCAGAGAGAAATAACCCACTCAACTTCAACTCCAAATTCCGTCTCTTACCCCTTGCGATGCTTGTTCTTCACTAGCAGAGCCCTAATCGCCACTCCAGCCGAAATCGCTCACTTCCTCTAATATCCAGACTAACGAAAATGTTTCCGTAAGTATAGTACGCGTATTCTCATAAACCCCAAAACCCTACTTACCCTTTTTAGTATACTTACCTTGATACATACGCCGCTCGATCCCTCTCCCATTTCCTTGATCCCATGCACGCTGGCCCACTGAAAAATCCTACATGTTCCGGCCACTTAGGTTAACAAGTGCCCAAGCTATATATATATATTTTTAATACTAATAATAATATAATTTTCCAGAAAAATGGCTATATAACGCCTGTACATATGAGTATGGGCTAAGCCCTCAAACCACAAAAATCACCTGATAAACACAGTTTATATATCAAAATAAATAACTAAATAAATAAATAACTCACCAAAAATCAGGGTCTTACATATTCATGGGAGTATTACATCACACTTTATAGGATCTTACCTAACTATGAATAAAGAAAGAAGCTATACATTCTGGAAACATTCCAGAGAATATCTATAGCATTACAATCAGTTAGGAAATGATTCAAAACATATCCTATAATCAAGGAACCAATTCCTACAATCAAGGAACTAATTCCTATAATCAAGGAACCAATTGTGTAACCGGTTAAGGAAATAAATCTCCAGATCCTTCAATTTAGGAACTAATTCTTCAACACTCTCTCCCAATTTTGGACATGTGTGCTTTGAAAATCCTGCTTGAAACCCATAAATGTACACGATGATATCAAGCAATGGCATGTTATTCTAACAAAGATTACTTAAAAGCATTGGGACATGGCAAGTTCTTATTAAACAACTATTTCTTATGATCCCAATTTGTTTATCAAGATAAAGAAAAAGGAAGAGAAAGAAGAAAAAGGAAAAATGATTAGCTCCACAGGGAAGCAGACTGGTACAAAGCAAGCAGGATCAAAACAAAACAGGAAAGGGAAGGCGCTTACAGTGCTTTATGAGCTGTTCCTGAGCTAGACTGTCTAATCATTGCTTCAGCACTTTGTTTTCCATGCTCAATATCAGATTCTGCTGGTTAAAAAATTCAAGCTTAGCTGAAACTTCAGAATCTTCCAACTACAAACTCAAAGCAACAAAAAATTTTGGAAGATTAGGTGATCCCCTCTTCATACAAGATCAATCAATCAATTAATCAACAATAGATGCCATATCCCAACTAGTTGGGGTCAGCACTCTTGATACAGGAAACAACTTCTAAAATCAAGGGGTCTACTCTGCTAGGATGTAAACCTGTAAAGCTTGGACATTCCTTCCAGCTCAGCTATATATTGGAGTTTTCGTACTCGTGAACGTTGAGCAAATTGCCTGTATAACAGTATCTCAGGATTACAAGTACATTTCAATTTTCTTTTTCTCAGAAGTAAAGGATTACAAATACTATCCTAAGAAATTATACCATCCAAATTTACAGCCAAATGACAAACTCATTACCAACTAATTTTAGCATAACTATAAACTAATTTTTCAAGTCAACAAAGTAAAAGAATTTCTGTTTCAATGCTTCCCTCAAGGGTGTCTGTGAGACATGGAAATGTCACCTAAGATGACTTCCTATATCGTCACGCGGGGATCAATAAAAGTGAAGAGTTGCCACCATCCAAGTTAAGGTGTGAATGGACACCAAAGGGATCATTTATGCCAAATAGAGCTAAAGTAGCTCTAACACAAGGAAAAATCCAGAGATTAGGTAAGGGAAATTATTTATGAGTAGGGGAAGGTGTTAGGCACCCCCACTCATCTGTCTAAGACAGTTGCCACATGCTTGCTTATGCTAAGGATTGTTTGCTAATCAAAAATGACAAGGGTTGCTTAAAAATAAGCAAAATGTAAGTGATTATTCCACATGAGTAGTCCAATAAATATGAACTCTCTCCATGGATACATCACCTCTTAGAACTTCATAAGTGAATAAAAATCAAGGTGAAAATTGAAGCAAAACCAATTCAAGGCAAATCTGGAAAAATCTGATTATGAGAACTTGAAAGCTTCGATTAACCATAACTCACTCAATTTAAATCCAAATCCAATGAAACCAAAGCCATTTGAAAACTGGTATAAAGTAGAGTATACAGTAAAAAATTCAGCTCAATCCGACTTAAAACGAGAGAGAAATCCACATCTGATATCTGCTGTTATAACTCGGAAAAAGTAGTGAGTAGGCATTTTCAAAGTCTTATTCGTGGAGTTTGGCTCCATATAAATTCGTAAAAACTTGCTTGGATAAAGTATATGGTGCCATCTTTCAAATGAAATAGGCCTTACACCAAACTCCATCCGGATGTGGCTTGTGCGCTCTTTTGAACAGGCCTAGAAGACCACAGATTAGCTCTGGACTATGCCAGCGAGCAGCTCTGGGTCAATCAAGCACACAAGTCACAAATCAGATCAAAATCTGCTGAAACCAGTTGGAAATGAAAATAGACTTCTCAAGGAAAACTCAGAAACTGAAATCACTTAAAACGGATTAAAATTGAGCAAATGGTGCACCATCAAAGCGGCAAGTTCAGCAATCTGGGCTGAACTGACTTACAGACTTTGAACAGATGGTGTCAAAATTTGGCTTCATAAAAATGAGTGAAAATTTCCAGATACAAACTAGGCTTTCCCATCTATCACATGTCTTTGGAATCACTCAAAAATTCATCCGGAGGATGAAGTTATGAGCATTCTAAGACATGGTACAGATGCTGCCCTGTTTTGAAAAACCTTGAGTAAAAGTGTGAAACCAGTGCATGTGTGCAAGTGGATTCGACCAAAATAACTTGAAATCATGAAAAACAACTCATGAAGTCCTAGAAATTCATTCTAAGGCTAGAGATCTCAGATTTTCCATATTGAGCATGGAGAATCCAAGATCTAGCCTATTTGATGCAAAACAGTGAAAAAGTGTGTGATATTGGTAAAAACACATATCTAGGAGAAAATTAAAATCCATTGCTATTGAGAACATAGATCATGTTGATTTCTCCAAATTCAAATAGCACAAATAATCAGCATATAAAAATAACATGCAAATCATTCAAGGTAAGTTCTAGCATAAAGGATCCATTCCATCTTCCTTTTCCCAAGGCTCTCTCTTCACGTTTTACGGCTAGAGAAGATTCCCAAGTACTTTGGAAGAGGTTTGGGGCTTGTAAACAATCACCAAATGGCCTTACACTACAGAAAGGTAGAAGTTGGGAGTTGAAATGTAAAGGAGAAGCAAGAAATGAAATGGAGCTTTACCTTTAGTAGCTTGGGCCTTGAGTAGACAATCCAGCAGAGTTTCCCTTCTTCTTGCAGAGCTTCTAAGCCTCAAATTGTCAGCCATTTGCAAGAGGAGGACCCTTCTATTTATAGGCAAAGCCAAGGGTAGAAAAGTCCCAAGGGTATGCCCAAAAATCTCTCTAAATTGTTCCAATTCAAGTTAAAGCCTTGAATTGATGTAAATCTAGAGGTTTCGGAGGGTAAAACAGGGAGTTTAAGTCCCTGAGAGAGAAGTAATATGCGTAAATAAGGCTCAGAGATCGAGCCATTTCGCAAATCTCCGAAATAGCCAAAACCGTATACACAGTGCGATTTCTACAGAACCGTCACTATATGTGCGGTTTCTATACAAATTCATCTCAACCGCACATACAGGGCGGTTCCAATTCAGTTACGCTTGCCATGATTGCTGTCGACGTGGCTCAACAGCCGAAGCTTCAGGAAGCCACGTGGCAACTCACGCAACAAGCATGAACATCAACCATGCTGTGTGTGCAGTCGCAACCGCACATACAGGGCGGTTGAGACCAAATTCTCAAAAACCGCACATATACTACGGTCAGCACATTTTTAGTTGGTTTTGAGCCTTAGCTGCACAGGCCAGGCTTATTTACATGTAATATCGTTTAAGTAAATGTCCTCATATTTTTTAATCTCCATTTACTTAAGATATTACATGTAAATAAGCAAACACCCCCCCCCCCCCATTTGAATCCATTAAAAATATTTCCAGACCCAAATTCCAAGTGAATAAAAAGTCAACTTTCCAGTTCCAGGCTAAATTCCTGTTTTTCAGGTCCGGTAAAAAGATTCAACATGTTGATACAAAGGTATTCATCAAGATTTAAAATCTCAAAAAATTCATTTATGCAATAACATTGCTAAAAACCTAATTACCGGGAAAAATTATCTTCAAATCTTGCTTTAAAAAATATTTCATTTTCTGGGGTCAAAAGTCAACAAAATTCAACCCGAAAAAGTTTGACTTTGTATAAAAGATTGAATTCGGGCCTTTTCCTTTGCGGCTTTGGATTCAAATGGGTTAAGGATCTCAAACCCAATGCTAAGAATTGAAAATTCCAATAAAATATTTCTCTCCTTCAAGATTTATCAAAAATCGTGCAATTTTGGGGTGTCTACAGCGTCTCTGCAGTTTACAAAACTTCCCAACTCCAGAGAAACAAAATTTTGACTAGTTCCATTTGAAGATCTAACTTTGTTAACATCATATTTTCATAGTATTATCAAAATCTATACTATCTATAACGTGAGGCCACTTGGGAATTGCACCAACAAAAATTTGCAGCTCTCCACAAGAGCCCTTACACATCAATGCCAAGGTCCATTAATAAAAAGATAGAATGGTCAAAACTGCCTCAAATCTTCTAAAACCTAACAATCAATTTTGTAACTGTTCGCTCCCATGGCGTGCAGTAACGTGAACCTTGCTCGTATGCAATTAATAAACAGATATTGACCATGCTTGAAACACGACCAACGATCCCAAATGGTGAAAATATGGGAAATCGAGCCTATTTATAGATTTTAAGAAAGCAAGTTTTCTTGATTAATAGAAGATCTGTATACATACATAAAAGTAAAACTACTAGAACAATTGAAAAGCAAGTTCAGTGCAGCATTTTTCTTTCATTCTTCAAATTCATTCAGTTTCATTTGTTTGCTGATTTGAAATTAAAGAAAATAGACATTACTCTCTGATCTTCGGTCTGGATTTTTTCAGTGACTTGTGAGGTGAGTTATGCCACTTCCTTTTTACTCATTTGGTTTAGCATCTTCTTTATATCTGTTTTCCATTTTTATTTTTCTGTAGTATTTCTTATCAGTCCAGATCTTTGGTATCCTATTCTCTCTCTAACTTCCTCATATAGATTACTGTTCTGTTCTCCCATGACAGATTCTTTTATGGGTTCGCATACACTTACACATTCATTTAAGAAGATAGGTTTATCCAATCTACTCATCCACAAAATCCATTAATCCTCATTCAAATAAATATGGTGATTTTACATGGTGTTGAATAAAAGCACGATCTCAAATGGGAGCCATTTTTTGTTAACCAACCAAATGTAAAATTCCAGGTTATTCATCTTTTATGCACTTGTTACAACCACTCTCCGCTTAAACAAAACTCAAAACGAAAACAAATGCAGCATAAGAAAATTAGAATGCAAAATTTCAAACAAAAAAAAAAGCTTATCACCACAAATCTTCATGTAAACACACAAACAATTGAACAATTAATGTTGTCACAGGATAAAAATGTAATTATCAACAAACCTGTCAAGATAAGAATACAACAAAAATTCCAGTAAATTGCATCAAAAGAGATGAGATAATCCAGCTCAATGTGCACAAAGAAATTTAAAAATAACAATAGTAATAATTTTATAATGACATAAGTGCTGAACGAAAAAATAAAATAAATTGAAAACTAAGATCACTCATTAAGTAAAAATAAAATATTTGTGTTCTTGTATAACATGAGCTGTATGGCATCATTTGTTGGTTGAGATCAATGGCAAGCAAGTTACCATGCCAGATTACTATATGATAAGCTATTGTCAAGGAATAAAAAAATTATTAGTGAAAAAAAAATGAAAAATAGACAGCATACTGTTTAGCATGTTTTGGATCTGTTTCAGATGCTGAAGGCTTAGCATTAGAACAATCTATGTTTTCTGAAGAACCTTTTGGATCGTGCAGACCAAGTTCCTCTTCATCACGCTTTTCAGTGGCTCTAGGTGATATTATACATGGTTCCTGCTGAGTAAGTACTGACCCCGAGCTTTGAAGAACAGCATTATCCTGTGCGGATGAAGAGCAACTTGGGTACAACAATGAAGTCAAGGACGACTCACACGGCCTTCTCTGTTGCTTTCCAAAGCAATTATCCTCTAAGTACAAAGAAGCATGCCGCACATCTTCATGGTAATTGGAGTCTTGAAATCCCCATGATGGTGGAGAACTTGTATATTTGGATTTACGTTCCTCTTGGACTACATTATCTATGTTAGAAGCATCAGCTGCTGCATCTAGGTATGCAAAAGAGTCACTTGATGAACGACAATGACCACCTCTGCGCACAGGTGTCTCTGGCTCGTTGAGGAGTTCCTCGAACCGAGAAGGTTGCTCTTCTATGAGAAAACTATCAGAGGAAGTACGTTGATGTTGCCTATGTTCTATAGGCTTTGGAATTCTTTTTGACCCTATTGCTTGGCTTGAACCATAATCAGCATAGGATGGAGAAATGCCTGGAAAGGGACTTTAAGGAGGAAGTAGGGAGTGTTTCCCAGTGTACAAAAAATTTCTTAAGCTTGATGAGGCCTTGGAATTTGCCATATCATAAGTACAACCTGTAATTGTCAAACGTGATTTTAAATCATGGAAACTTCAGGACTCACTAGAACTAAATAATATATATATAGATAATTACCCCTGAAAAAATTTACCAAACAAAGGATCTAAATTAATGAAATATGGTGTTAAAATTAAAGCACAAGAAGTATGAACTAAGGAAAAATGGTATTCAAAATGAAAACATGGTAAAACTGAAACATGATACAAACTGAAATAACTCCAAATAATATGCCAACCAACATCCATGAGATGGGCAATAAATTATGGCAGTATGATCTGATAAAGATAAGGTAGCATGGAAAAGAATGATATCCAACTGGTGATGAGAAAACAATAGCCAAGAATAGGTATTCAAGTTAAGAATCAGAGAGTAAGGCCCGCCCGTCGTAATTTGAAGGGTATGACTCATAGTAGTAGCTGCAAGAGCATGCAGTACAACATCATTTCAATATCAATACATTACCAGTCCAAACCCTAGTGACTAATTCACGTCATAAGAAGTCCAAGACCTCAGGTAAGGTTAGGCAAAGAGAAATAAGACAATTCAAGACATCATGTAAGGTCATCTAAAAAAGAAGAAGAAATAATTGCATGGGCATAATAGTGATTCAAAAAAACATCTCAAGGTAGCTTACATCATTCAGAAAAGGTATGTATCGCATACATAAAAATATATGCATGGAAACACTGTAAAAATCACAAAAATATTAGAAACTGGTAGAAATATTTGAATACTTAAAACAATACTCATTTAGATGCAAATAAAAGCTCAAAAACTATTAATTAACATAAAACTTCAAAATCAGAAATCCAGTAAACATTGTATACATATGTGGAATCAAAATGATATGCACGCAAGCTCTTGGATTCCTTTAAAAAAATACTCGAATAAATTATGAGAAAGTTATAGTATAATGCATAAATTAACAAATTATAAAGAAAATCACTCATATCTCATAAAATGCATTGATTACCGACAAAGAACTAAGTAACCAATTTCAAGACATCTAACCTTACATTAAAAAATGAAGAAAGGAACTCAAATGCCGTGGAAATATTGTAGAACATAAAGAAAACCATTTTATTTCTGTTACTTCAAAAAATAAAGAACGTACTACCGCGACAGAATCAATAGAACAAAGAGTTCTGTACAAGCTTTGCTCTGGTAATAATGACCCACTAGCACATAGTGAAAATGCAGAATATCATGATTATAAGCTATCCAATCATTGCAGTTCTGACAACATGCCTCATACTCCTGAATTTCGTATATAGTAATTCAATCTCCTCAAAATCTCCAACATGCTGCTGCATTTGCCCGTATGATGAAGATTGCAATAATGATCCCTCATGACCATATCTACAACTGGGTTTACAGGAGAAGGATCCCTCATAGCCATATTCGTTATTAGCATATTATGATGATGATCCTTCATAGGATGCACCTCCAAATACCACCACGAACTTCATGCACCGTTCAAACACTATGGCCACAATGTACTACCTCACCCATAAACATAAGTGAGAAACAGTCCCCATGATCTATGACGTCAACCCCAATATCATCATCCCCGTCATCACTATAACCAGAAGCAGTAACGTCATATCTTCCACATCATCTCATCACCTGATGGTCCCATCATCCTCTCAAACTCTTTATTATGTAACTTTAAAATGATATATTGTCTCCTCTCGAGCTCAACCATACCACCCCTGCTAAAACTTACACTAGCTCCTTCACAGGTCCCTACACGGCATTAACACTGCTCACAACTCACTCCTACAATTCTGGTCTCATTCATGATCACTAAACTTGCCAACAAGCACACCATGAAGCTATTCTAGTCGATGTTCCTAGCTCATCAAGCTCATTGAAAAGTACCTCTAGACTACCCAACCATTCAATAAGATATTGTAGACACCTAAAAATTGCACAATTTTTGATAAATCTTGAAGGAGAGAAATATTTTATTATAATTTTCAATTCTTAGCATTGGGTTTGAGATCCTTAACCCATTTGAATCCAAAACCGCAAAGAAAAGGGCCCGAATTCAATCTTTTATGCAAAGTCAAACTTTTTCGGGTTGAATTTTGTTGACTTTTGACCCCAGAAAATGAAATATTTTTTAAAGCAAGATTTGAAGATAATTTTTCCCGGTAATCAGGTTTTTAGCAATATTATTGCATAAATGAATTTTTTGAGATTTTTAATCTTGATAAATACCTTTGTATCAACATGTTGAATCTTTTTACCGGACCTGAAAAACCGAAATTTAGCCTGGAACTGGAAAGTTGACTTTTTATTCACTTGGAATTTGGGTCTGGTAATATTTTTAATGGATTCAAATTGGGGGGTGTTTGCTTATTTACATGTAATATCTTAAGTAAATGGAAATTAAAAAATACAAGGACATTTACTTAAACGATATTACATGTAAATAAGCCTGGCTTGTGCAGCTAGGGCTTAAAACCAACCAAAAATGTGCTGACCGTAGTATATGTGCAGTTTTTAAGAATTTGGTCTCAACCGCCCTGTATGTACAGTTGCAACCGCATACACAGCACGGTTGATGTTCATGCTTCTCACGTGAGCTGCCACGTGGCTTCCGTAAGTTTCGGCCGTTGAGCCACGTCGACAACAATCATGACAAGCGTAAATGAATTGAAACCGCCCTATATGTGCAATTAAGGTGAATTTACATAGAAACAGCACATATAGTGACGATTCTGTGGAAACCGCACTGTGTATGCGGTTTTGGTTGTTTCGGAGATATGCGAAATGGCTTGATCTCTAAGCCTTATTTACGCATAGTACCTCTCTCTCAGGGACTTGAACTCCCTATTTCACCCTCCGAAACTTGCGAAATTACTCCAATTCAAGCATTTAAGGAGAATTGGAATAGTCTAGAAGAGTTTTTAGGCCTACCTTTAGGACTTTTCTACCCTTGGCTTTTCCTATAAATAGAGGGGTCCTCCTCTTGCAAATGGCTGATAATTTGAAACTTGGAAGCTCTGCAAGAAAAAGGAAAATTCTGCTGGATTGCTACCTCAAGTGTTCAAGCTACCAAAAGTAAAGCTCCATTTCATTTCTTGCTTCTCCTTTACATTTCAACTCCCAACTTCTACCTCTCTGTAGTGTAAGGCCATTTGGTGATTGTTTGCAAGCCCCAAACCTCTTCCAAAGTACCTGGGAATCCTCTCTAGCCGTAAAACGTGAAGAGAGAGCCTTGGGAAAAGGAAGATGGAATGGATCCTTGAGGCTAGAACCTACCTTGAATGATTTGCATGTTATTTTTATATGCTTATTATTTGTGCTATTTGAATATGGAGAAATCAACATGATCCATGCTCTCAATAGCAATGGATTTTAATTTTCTCCTAGATATGTGTTTTTACCAATATCACACACTTTTTCACTGTTTTGCATCAAATAGGCTAGATCTTGGATTCTCCATGCTCAATATGGAAAATCTGAGATCTCTGGCCTTAGAATGAATTTCTAGGACTTCATGAGTTGTTTTTCATGATTTCAAGTTATTTTGGTCGAATCCACTTGCACACATGCACTAGTTTCACACTTTTATTCAAAGTTCTTCAAAACAGGACAGCATCTGTTGCCTGTCTTAGAATGCTTATAACTTCATCCTCCGGATGAATTTTGGAGTGATTCCAAAGATATGTGATAGATGAGTTTGTCTACTTTATATATGGAAAATTTCGTTTACTTTTATGGAGCCAATTTTTGACACCATCTGTTCAAAGTCTGTAAGTCAGTTCAGCCCAGATTGCTAAACTTGCTGCTTTGACGGTGCACCATTTGCTCAATTTTAATCCGTTTTGAGTGATTTCAGTTTCTGTGTTTTCCTTGACGAATCTATTTTCATTTCCAACTAGTTTCAATAGATTTCGATCTGATTTGTGGCCTGTGTCCTTGATTGACTCAGAGCTGCTCGCTGGCATAATCCAGAGCTAATCTGTGGTCTTCAAGGCCTGTTCAAGAGAGCACACAAGCCGCATCCGGATGGAGTTTGGTGTGAGACTTATCTCTTTGGAAAGGTGGCACAACATACTTCTTCCATGCAAATTTTCATGGATTTGTATTGAGCCAAACTCCACGAATAAGACTTTGAAAATGCCTACTCACCACTTTTTCCGGGTTATAACAGCAGATTTCATATGTGGATTTCTCCCTCGTTTTAAATCGGATTGAGCTGAATTTTTTACTGTATACTCTAATATATACCAGTTTTCAAATAGCTTTGGTTTTATTGGATTTGGATTTAAATTGAGTGAGTTATGGTTAATCGAAGCTTTCAAGTTCTCATAATCTGATTTTTCCAGATTTGCCTTGAATTGGTTTTGCTTCAAATTTTACTTGGATTTTCCTTCACTCATGAAGTTCTAAAGTGATATATCCATGAGGAGAGTCTAAACTCATTGGACTACTCATGTGGAATAATCACTTACATTTTGCTTATTTCAAGCATCCTTTGTTTATTTTTTATTAGAAAACAATCCTTAGCATGAGCAAACATGTGGCAACCATCTTAGATGGATGAGTGGGGGTGCCTAACACCTTCCCCCGCTCATAAATAATTCCCCTTACCTGATCTCTGGATTTTTCTTTATACTAGAGCTACTTTGGCTCTATTTGGCTTTTATGAACCCTTTGGTATCCATTCACACCTTAACTTGGATGGTGGCGACTTTTTATTTTTATCGATCCCCGCGTGACGTTATCGGAAGTCATCCTAGATGATATATTTCCATGTCTCACAACTGGCGACTCCACTGGGGACTGGTGGAATTGAGTCATGTTTTGATTGCTTGATCATGCTTTGATTGTTTTATTGATTGTTTGCTGTTTGTTTGTTTGTAATAAGCATGTTTGATTTGTGGCCTTCTGTTTTAGAAATTATGAGACCCATGAGAATAGGGTATATGTGATGTATGCTTGGTTGTGTTTAGAACCATGCTTATGAAGGCCTAATTAGTCTTACCATGCTAGATCACTATGTTTCTATGATAGCATGCTTTGATTTGTGATTAAATGTCATGATCATGAGATCTGAATTTTTTGAGAGATGTTTTGAATATGTCAAGTATGCTCACCATGATTAATTTTTTTTTGTATAACATGATACCATGCTCCCATGCTTGTATGATGTCTTGTGTGAATGCATGTTTAGATTGAGTATGCTAGGAGCTGTTTTATCACTTTGATGATCTCATGTTTATTTAGCTCAAATGATCTCTATATCGTGCCTTGGTGATTATTATTATGCTTGCATGGCTACGAAAAAAGAGTGGCAAGGGTGGGACGTTGTGATGAATGTGACCCACTTATTTCAAATGCACTTGTGCATTTTTTTATTTTTTTTACACAGCCTACCTATCATCCTATAGGAAGTTGAACAAGAGTGTGTGTAGCTTGGCGCACCGAGGTCGTTACTTCGGAAAGCGAAAGTGAAAACATTCACCTTAGAAGCTTTGAGCTAATGATGTGATGACATGGTGGATCTAGAATTCTGGTCATACACTAGGCTTGAGCTCTAAGTTGCCAATAAGCCAAAACCCAAAACCCCCACGCTTGAAGGTGGAAAAACACGATTTTGGCCAAAGTAAACCAAATGCGATGGGAAAAGGGTTTGTAATGAGGGAAGGCCGTCTTGCATAGCTCAGGTGATCCAAGGTATGAGATAGTCACCATCTCGAAGGTAAACATGAGGTAACAAGGTATTTTCAGCCTATTCTTTGTGATGACCACTATACTTTGTAAAATCAAGCTCATGGTGTCCATTTGGTTGGGATTTTGTATTCCTAGAAAGTTGCTATTATCCTAGGATTGGTGTAGCCCTTAAAGAGAGTTTTACTCCTCTTAGGTGTCATTCTACCCAAATACTCTTAGGAGGCACCCAAAAGTCCCAAAATCCATGCATTGGGTGTCCATTTTTTAGAGGGATCCTAGGCCCTCCTCTGTTTAAATATAGCTAATCCTCTTTTTTGCAGGAAATTTGTGTGTGAAGGCCACCCAGAAGCTACTGGTGCAAAGGGTCCCTTTTTTTTAGTTTAGAAATTCTCTTTCTCAAGCCCAAGAAGGCTAAATTGTATTTTTATTTTTGATTCATGCCCTTGAAGGCCAATTTGTATTATAATTCATTTCCTTTATTGTAAGGGATCTTTTTGTGCATATTTGTGGTCCCCTTATGCAATCTCATAAAGTTCATGGTATACATGGGTTTTAATACCATTTTATGTGTCAAATGCCCAATTTGGGGCAGTCTGGAAGCCACCCAATGGTGAACAATGAGTTTGGGCAAGTAATCAAGCTAATAAAATCAATTGGGAAAAGAAACAATCCGAAAATCTGTTTCTGGCTTAAAACCGCCCTGAGTATGCGGTTTCCTGCATTTTAGCTGCAACCGCAGTATAGATGCGGTTTCAGCCAAACCGTTCTGAATACACGGTTTTAAGCCAAAATTCTGTTTCAGCCTTGCTTATCAAACATTTCTGGGTCCTTTCATCCCTAAGTCATACAAGCAAATGAGCAGGGGTTCCAAATAAGATAAATGGCATTTAAACCATTCCAAATTCACCCAAATCAAAGGATTAAGATCATTTTAGGCATCTTTCACCTAAATTGAACAATTGGCTTAACTAAAGGGTGCAAGTGACAAAGTAAAACTGGTTCAAATCAGAAACCAAGTCAAGCACCTCATTTTTGGGGTTTAAGTTCATGTAAGGCTTTCTTTACCTAGTTTGAACACTTAACCCATCTTAAGTGAAGTAAGTGATTAAAAGAGAATTGGTTCAAATAACCAACCTAATCATACTTCAATCTCAAGAATTGAACTTGGAAATCACAATAAGTTTCCAAAACATGTTAAGCTTAAAGTGTAATACAATTCATGAAAGGAAGCTCAACTCTTTTAAAATGGGGCAAATTCCAATCAAAAATCAATCTTTAAGAAATCTTTAATCATAAAGTGTTCAAACTTTTAAGATTTCTTCCAAAGAGCAATTTGTGGGTCACATGGAAACCTTTGAATTCCAAGCAAATAATCATTCCAAAACCAAATGAAAGAAAAATTTCAAGCAAATCATCTCCTTGAAAGCAATTTGAGTCTCTTTTTAACTCAAAACACCTAAGGGGGTTCAAAAATATTTTTTAGGCATCTTAAAGCCTTGGAACTTCAGAAAATCAACTCAATTCCAGATTTTTTCAAAATCTTATAGGCCTTCTAAAGCCTTAATTTAGAAACTCATAGGACCCTGGAAGCCTGAAATTCCAGAAATTTCCAAAATCTCATAGGCCTTCTAAAGCCTTAATTTAGAAACTCATAGGACCCTGGAAGCCTGAAATTCCAGAAATTTCCAAAACTTCATAGGCCTAAGGAAGCCTGCGTAATTCCTTAACTCATAGGATCTCTGAAAGCCTGAAATTTCAGAACTTTATATTCATAAGCCTCTAGAAGCTTGCGTGATTCTAGAACCCTTCATAGGCCCCTGAAAGCCTGTGTAATTTCAGGAGGCTTTGGAAGCCTTAATTCCAATTCATAGGCCCTTGAAAGCCTGCGTAATTTCAAGAGGCTGTGGAAGCCTTAATTCCAATTCATAGGCCCTTGAAAGCCTGCGTAATTTTAAGAGGCTGTGGAAGCCTTAATTCCAAAGCATAAGCCCTTGGAAGCTTGCGTAATTCCAAGTTGTGATTTGTCTAAGGGCTTTTACCTTAGGCATCTCATTTTTGTGGGACGTTGGAAACCCTAGAATATTCCAGCATTGGTGGGTCTTTTTCGTACCAACCAATTCATAAGCCCTTGGAAGCTTGCGTAATTCCAAGTTGTGATTTGTCTAAGGGCTTTTACCTTAGGCATCTCATTTTTGTGGGACGTTGGAAGCTCTAGAATATTCCAGCATTGGTGGGTCTTTTTCATACCAACCAATTCATAAGCCTTTGGAAGCTTGCGTAATTCCAAGTTGTGATTTGTCTAAGGGCTTTTACCTTAGGCATCTCATTTTTGTGGGACGTTGGAAGCCCTAGAATATTCCAGCATTGGTGGGTCTTTTTCATACCAACCAATTCATAAGCCCTTGGAAGCTTGCGTAATTCCAAGTTGTGATTTGTCTAAGGGCTTTTACCTTAGGCATCTCATTTTTGTGGGACATTGGAAGCCCTAGAATATTCCAGTATTGGTGGGTCTTTTTCATACCAACCAATTCATAAGCCATTGGAAGCTTGCGTAATTCCAAGTTGTGATTTGTCTAAGGGCTTTTACCATAGGCATCTCATTTTTGTGGGATGTTGGAAGCCCTAGAATATTCCAGCATTGGTCGGTCTTTTTCGTAACAACCAATTCGTAAGCCCTTGGAAGCTTGCGTAATTCCAAGTTGTGATTTTTCTAAGGGCTTTTACCTTAAGCATCTCATTTTTGTGGGACGTTGGAAGCCCTATAATATTCCAGCATTGGTCGGTCTTTTTCGTACTGTGAGACATGGGAAAAAATCACCCAAAGATGATCATCCCTCCGTCGACACGTGGGGCTCGACATAAAATTGGGAGAGTCACCACCATCCATTTGTTTAGGGTGTGAATGGACACCAAAAGAATTAAAAACAAGTAAAAAGAAATAAAAAGTGCTAAAAGGCAAATTCTAGAGTAAAAATAACCCTACTTGAAAATCAAATCTGGAGATGGGTAAGAGGACTAGATTATGAACGGGGGAAGGTGGTAGGCACCCCCATTCACCCACACAAGGTGGTTGCCAAGTGTTATTCATGCTAAAAGAAAATAGAAAGCTTGCTAAAAAATCATGGAAACCTTGAAAAAGGACAAATATATGATATCTTCACATGAAAATCCAAATGAATTCCAGATCTTCTTTTATGTTAATATCACTTCTGGAATATCACAAAAAGATGGAAATCACAGCAAAAGTTGCACAAAACCAATTTGAGGCAAATCCGGGAAATTTGGTAAAAAGTAAGGCCATTTCTCTTGAAATTAATCAAATCCAATTTTAAATTAAATCAAACCAAATCCCTTTGAAAGATTAGGGTAAACAATAGTATCATGCAAACTTTCAATTAATTCCGGTTGAAATCCTAAGAGTTATGGCTCTTTTAAAGTTGCTGCCGGAGAAAATCAAAAGTAGCAAGTAGGCAACTTTGGAAAATCACCTAGAAACATCTACTCCATAGAAATCCATGAAATTTGGTGTGAATGAAGTCTGTATGGCCATCTTTCAAAAGAAACTAGCCCCATACAAAAACTCATTCGGATGTGCCTTGGATGACTTCCCGAACATGCCCCGAGGATCACAGATTGACCCAGAAAAGTGCTGTTGAGCTGTTTTTGAGTAAATCTGCTCTCTACAACACAATTTAAATCAAAAAATTATGAAATCAATTGGATTTAAAAATAGACTTATAAAGGAGTGCCCAAAAAAAATCACTCGAATCGGACTTAAAACGAACACATGACGCTCCGTCGAAGTGACAAGTTTTGTATTTGAACCTGAACTGTCCAATCAACTTCGACAGAAAGGTGTCAAACATCCGCTTGATAGAAATTAATAAACTTTGGTGGACAGAAACTAGACAGCCTCACCTTTCCCATGGTTCTAGAATCACTCCAAAATTCATCCGGACGATGAAGTTATGAGTGTCCGAAGTCGGGGTACAGTTGCTGTCAAGTTAAGCCCTTTTTAGAGAAAAACAATGCAAAACTATGACAAAGTGTGTGCAATTCGTGCAAGATGAATACAAAACCTTTAAAAACCTTTTAAAAACATTCCAGAATTGATTGAGGCCATTTATTTGAGATTTATCACAATGAAAGTAATAAATCCCCAAATGTGAGCCTATCCCGCCAAAATAGTGCTATGTATGTGCAAGTGTAAAAAACCATACAAGATCAATACAACAACATAGCATGCATACATATTCATCAAAATAAGGTTCTAAAACAACCTAGGGTTCCGTTCCATTATCGTTTCCCTTTGTTCTCTCTCCCCGTTAAACACGGTTCTTCAAGATAATCATGGGGTACTTTGAATATGAAACGGTTTTCAATCATTCAAAAGGCTTTATGCTACATAGGTTCTAGCACTAGAGTCAATCCCCAGTCTCGTTTCTCCTAAATCCCGCCTTCACGTTTTACGGCTAGGGGGAGTCTTGAGATACTTTGAGCCAGGGAAGGGTTTTCACACACAGATCAAGGCCTTATTCTACAGAAAGGTAGAAGAAGAGATCTAGATCTAGAAATGTAAAGACAAAAATTAAAAAGAGGTTTGAGGCTTACCTGGGTTCTGGAAGCACTTCCACAGCGGTTTCCCTCTTCTCTTGGAGCTCTTCTTGGCGAGAATTCAAGGCAAGAGTTAATGGCCATTTGCTTAAGGAGGAGCCTCCTATTTATAGGCAAAGGCTAGGGTTAGGGTTGGTGAGAATGGTAGACACAACATAATGTCTATAGTCCACCAACCTTAACCCTAAGGCTATTTCTGAGATTTCCCTTCATTTAATGAAGGACATGATGGTAAAAGATGAAATCTCTCGGAAAACCCTAATTTTGAGCAAAACTAGTGTATCCGGTATGTCAGGCCGGATACACAAGTGCCTTAATGTATCCGGCACAGGATGCCGGATACACTGAGGTCTGCTTGTATCCGGCATGTTCCATCGGATACGAAGAAAAACACTTGTATTCGGCCTGAGTTACCGGATACAAGGAAAAAACTCATTTTCTCAAATTATGTGCTGGCTGTGCGCGCGTGGGAAACGCGGCACGGGAAAGTTCGGAGTCGCCACCGCCTGATGGGGTGCAGGCGGACACCTAGGTGCCTAAGTTAGTCTATTTTGGGCTTGGGTCTGCGGCTTGAGATTCTAAGTTGGGTCTCGGTTGTGGTCTGGGGAAGTCCGTAGACACCCCAGTCCACCCCGTCGGATGACGGGTCCCGTGGGTTCCCTGGTTTGAGTCAGCTTACTTGGTCTCACCTGATTCCTAATCCAGCATGCCATTTGTTTAAGTCTGTCGGGACCACTTGAGTGGTGTGGGTCCCTTTTAATTGATTTTAGCTTGCTTAATTTAGGTGATCTGGGTCGGATTGGTTGGGCCCCGTTGGAAGGCTCACGGTGTCCTTGGTGGGCTTAGTCAAGCCCATATACCCTTGGTGGGCCTCTGTCTAGTCCTAGGAGGCCCTTTGGGCTTTGGTGTAATGAATTGATTTTACTTAATCTATTCAAGTTGGGGACTTTAGTGATTTCCATGCAAGGGGTTGGTCTGCATTGGTTGGCGGGCCCCGGGGTGGGCCCCCATGTTGGTTGCCAAAAGAATGATTTGATCCATCTTTATTTATTTTTGACAAAGTGGGCTGGTCACTGGACTTGGGGCCCATGATCCAGATTTGGGCTTGAGTCACAACAGTGGACTACGGGTGATGGGAGCATGCATATTGGCTCAAAACAGTGAACAAAGCAAGGGGTGAGCATGGTGGGTGGTGCGAAAACAGTAGGTAGGATAGGATGCTATGGGGGGACGGAGCATGCCGAAATCAGGCCATGAGCAGTAAAATGCAAGCGGAAAATAACCGGCACAAAGCAAGCAAACATCCTAACATACAATGGAGATGTGAAATTAATACTATCGTTAGCATGCTTCCTCACATGGTGACATTTTCCAGCAAGGGCAATAAGGAGGTGGCTGCCAAAACCGATCAAAGCCACATGTATGTAGGAAATGAAAAATCAGCAAAAGCCATATGCATGCTAGAAGAACATATGAAGAACCGTGATCTAGCACATATATCCTACAAACATTAGCAAGAATCTGAACCCGAAGCTCATGTTCGAACCCACGAAAACTCAAAGAAGGGGAAGAGAAGGGGGCTTACATGGGGATACATTGAGATCATCCCACAAGAGGGAACATACTCCCTCCTAACAAAATGATTAGGCCATGTAAAACCATAGCTCAATGGGCATAAAACTTGATGGAAAGTCTCTCATTCTCTCATGGAGTGGTAGGTGCACCCCCATGTCAAGCAAAATGCAAACACAACATACAAAACTATAGAGGATGGCAGATTTAGACAATGAGAGGCTAAGCAACTTTAAACTTCATGAAATACCTTCATCCTCAACTATGTGGAATAAAAGACATTAAGGAACATTACCTGGGGGTATTGGACCCGAAAACGTGGTGTGAAGGCCCCCTTGAAGCAAACCAAAGTGCTGGAGCCCCTACCAATGCCTCCAACAGCAACTCTTCCTCCTCTTGGTAGTGAGAAAATGGAGAAGAAGAAAGGAAAGGGGAGTAAGAGGAGCAAGGTGAGGTGCTTGGGGGTTAAAGGGGGCAAGGAGGGGTGAGAATGGGTGGTTTCGTACCAGGGGTACTGGGGAGGAAGAAGGGGAAAAGGGCCAAGAAGAGCCAACCATTGGAAAGGGGGCTGCTGCCCCCTTTTATAACTTTCTTAATGTATCCGGCCTTGAAGGCCGGATACACTATAAACCATGTGTATCCGGCCTCCAAGTCCGGATACACTAAGCCTCCCTTGTATCCGGCCTTGAAGGCCGGATACAAAACATAATAATTGCCAAAAATTAATTCCGCCACGAATTTGTCCGAGAATCGGCACGAATCTCGCGGAGCAAATCTTTGTATCCGGCCTTGGAGTCCGGATATGAAGAGGGGCAAGTGTATCCAGCATTAAATGCCGATTCGACCGATTTGACACTTTTGGATATCTACGGATTGCCCCGTACGAATTTTTGTTTAGTCCTTGGGATTTTTTGATATTTAAGGTTTAGTCCCTGAGATATTTTGCTGCGTTGGCTGCCACGTGTGCAGTTCCTGCACCACGTGTGCAGTTTCCGGCCTTGCTGCGCGGAAACTTCGACAGCTCATATCTCCTTCATCCGAACTCCGATTTGAGCAAACTCAATTGCGTTAGACTCGTATCGGAGCCCTCTATTCAATGACATAGGGCTAAGCACTTGGCACGGGGTTCGAGGAAAAGTCAACTTTTGGCTCATCCTCAAGTTTGACCCCCCGCAGAACCCTCATCCAGACTCCGATTCCTGCAAATTCAGTTGCATTGAACTCGTGTCGGGATTCTCTATCCATTGAGATAAAGCAAGGTGGCCCAACTCCATTTGATCAAAAGGTCAACTTTCGACCCCTCAGGGTTTGACTTTTTATTCGGGTTTTGCATTTCTGGCTTTTTGGGAGCGCAAAAATGAGGTGCTTACATATTCGATCCCCATGAGGTCAAAGTCGAGCTCAAGGTCGAAGTCATATTCAACCTAGTCCAATTCGATCTGAGTATATGGTTCATAAGTGGTTTGGACCTTTTTGAAAAAATTAAATTTTCTAGAAAAAATAGAAAAATCTTTTTGAGTTTTTTGTGAGCCTTCTAAACATAATTCCCCTGAAGACGAAGGCCCATTAGAACCTTCAGGGAAATGGCATTCCACTATTGGAGTTTTTTTTTGGAAGCTGCGTCAGTTTCCCGAACTAACTCTGCTTCAAAGGTAAGGGGAGTTTCCTCCCAATTGTTTAACATAAAATTTTGGGGAGCAGGGGAAATAGGGAAAGCCTGCTCCTCAAGCCCTGCATCCGATGCCATCAACACTGGGTGGGTACTGCCCTTTTCTACTACGGAGCCCAGTCCATAAATGACCTTCTTCGGAATCTTCACTACGGCCCAGTCAATGAATGGTAGCTCGTTGTCACTACCAGCTTTTTCGCCTTCAGTCATGGCGAAGAAAGCCCCAACATTCTCAGAGAAGTCTGTCCGCTGCTCTAGTTGTGGCCCAGGCCCGCCCACCATTTCAACTGTAGGAGATGGGTTATAGGGTTGTAAGGCTGAAACAAAAGGCTTTTGAAATGGGTTGATGTTGTGGTATGGAAGCTTGGACTGATCCATAGGAGGAGACAGTTGGATTATACATGAGGGTCTTGGAAAACTTTCCCTTAAGTGAGGGAATTTTCCTTTACTTCTTTCCTCTCCTTCTTCATGCTTCATCCTCCTCCAGCCTCGGGGTTTAAACCCCAGTCCTACTTTAGGAACCAGTTTCCTAGCCGTGATTGGCTCCACCATTCCCTGCAAATTGACTCCCAGGCCTTTCTCCGGGTGAAAGTGGTATTTTTCCATCACTTTCTTCACCATCTTTTCTACAATGGTCCCCTTTTCCTTCTTTTTCTCACACCCCCCAGGTATGAAATTTACTGTCTCAAATTGAAATGAGTGAAATGCAATCTTGTCGACAGTCAAGTCTACATTTATTAAGGGTACATCAGGTGACACGATGGGCGGCACCAAGTTTTCGGCTAAGACTGTTATCACCCTTTGCCCTCTTACATATTTCACCCTTTGGTGGAGCGTGGATGGTATTGCCCTAGCCGAATGTATCCACGGCCTCCCTAGGAGCAGATTGAAGGCTGCGGGTATATCCATCACCTCAAATGTGATGTTAAAGATATTCGGCCCAATTGTGACCGGCAGTTCAATCTCCCCTAGGGAGTGGGTCTTGGAGCTATCAAAAGCCCTCACTATCCTCCCATTCTTCTTGATCCTTGACTGGTCCAGACCAAGCTTAGTAAAAGTGATTAATAGGCAAACGTTTAACGCCGACCCGTTGTCAATTAGTACCCGTGCAATCATGCAGCCCTTACAAAGCACTGTGATGTGCAAAGGGTCAACATGATAACACCCACCTGGGCTGATCTCACCCTCAAAGAAACTTATCACATTATGTGACAAGATTTGACCAACCATTTTGCCAAGCTGGTTTGGATCGATTGTCTGGGATACGTGTGCACTCTGTAGCACCCTTAACAATGCATCTCGGTGCTTTTCAGAATTCAGCAAAAGGCCCAGTATCGAAATCTGGGCCGGGACCTTGTTTAGCTGATCCACAAGATTAAATTCACTTTTTTTGATTATTTTTATGAGGTCGGCTGCCTCATTTTCTGCACCCTGGGGGGTGTCTTCTCCCACTTTGTTTTTTCCTTTTTTTTTCTTTTTTCTTCATTTTCTTTTTTTTCTTTTTCTGCTTCTGTCTCTTTCTCCTTCTCTTCACCCCCTGCACATTTCCCCGACCTCGTCACGAGGTTCACCTCCTCCTGGTTCTGGTTCCTAACCTTTGGAACCGTAGCCGTGATTCCCTCGCTGTAATTCCATGGTATAGCGGCCTCAGAGTAGGCTAATTTAGGGATGTTAATCACTAGTGGCTGGAGTTTGGACCGGGATGTATGGGCCGGTTTAGGGATAGTCTGGGCTGGCTGAACATTTACAACCAAGGGCTGGAGCTTGGATTTTGTGGGGACAGAAGAAGTAATGGAAGCAGTAGTGGGGTCGAGGTTGACGACCAATGGAGCCTTGGACAGCTTGGATGGTGAATAAATGGGTGGACTGCAATTGAAGACCAATGGAGGCCTTACAGTATTCATCTGAGCCATAAAAGAGGAGACCCAGTTTAAAGAGGAGCTTATGTCCTCAGCAGCAGGGTTATTTTTCTGGGAGACCATGTTGATCTCCTCTTCTTCCTCCTCAGGGAAAAATCGGACCTGGACAGTGGTCCCTACTGGAGCTATGATCTGAGATGGGTCAAAGGCCCTTCTCGTGGTAGATATGGCTATGATGGAGTTGGATGGGCCTGCCCCAGTGTGGTAAGGCAGAGGGTTCTGCCCAATATCATTCCCGGATGGGGCCGGTGCAGCAGTGTTAAACACCAAGGCCTTCTGGTCTAACAAGTCCTAGCCGCGTGCTTCAACACCCAGCAGGCATCTGTAGAATGCCCCGATGCACCCATGTGGAAGTCACAGGTGACCGCTGAGTCAAAATTCCTCCCCCTGGTGGCATTCGGGTTGGGCTCTTTCAGAGTCAAGTACTCCCCCTTCAGCAGGGTTGGCAGTAGCTGGGACAGAGATATCGAGAGAGGCGTAAAGACACGGTTCCTCCTTGTTGCTAACCAGGCCTCCCTCTCTTCCTTGGTAAAAGCCCTCCTTGGGTTTCCTGGTACGGAAAGGGAGAAATTGACATTCAGTGGGGTCTGATAAGACTGCTGGGCTTGTTGGGGTGCAGAGATGTTGACGTGGAGCGGCTTCTTGGCTGGAGGAGCCTGGATCAGATTTACTTCTCCTTCTTTTCGAGCCCCGTTCTTCTTGAACCCGGTTCCCTTCTTCTGGGCCATGGATGCAGAGGAATCAGACTGCCCAGTCAGAGTAGAGTAGTCTATCAGCCTTCCTGACCTGACCCCTTCCTCAATCCGGTCCGCCACTTGCACCAAGGCTGCAAAGTTGGTGGTGATCTGACCCACCAAATGGTTGTAGAAAGGCTGCCCCAGTGTGCCCATGAATGTTGAAATCATTTCCAGCTCCTGCATAGGTGGCCTGACCTGGGAGGCGGCCTCTCTCCACCTCTTGGCATACTGTCATACCGGCTCATCCTTCCCTTTACTCATCCTCATCATGTCGTACCGGTCTGGCACGATCTCAGAGTTAAACTTGTACTGATCCAGGAACGCATCAGCCAAGTCCTTCCACCTTCTGATCCTTCCATGGTCCACTGTAGCGAACCACCTAAGAGCTGGCCCGGTCAAACTCCTTTGGAAGAGTTGGATCAGTATGCCATCCTCCCGGCCAAATTGGCATAGGGCCCTGCAGTATAGTTTTAAGTGGCTCATAGGGCAGCCCGTGCCGTCAAATTTGTCAAAGTCCGGACACTTGAATTTGGCCGGTAGGCATACGTCTGGATACATGCACAGATCATCAAAGGTGGTACCTCCATAGTTGTTTCCCCCCTTCACTTCCTTCAGCTCTTCCTGGATCCTTTCTATCCTGAGCAACATCTTCTTTTCCATCTCTTCTCTGGCCTTTTCCTTCTCCAGTTCTTTCTCAGATTCTACTGTATTTTCCCTGATCAGAATGGGTTCAGGGACCGGTTCAGACATGGGCTCAGTCATGGGTTGAACCGGAGGTGGCATATAGGCCTGAGGTGGTGGTGCCTGATGGGAGGTTGACGCTTGATTTTGGGCTTGGGCCTGCTGGGCCTGAGCCGCCAGTAAATCTCCCAGCATCTTGGCCAGACCGGCCACCTGCTCTTGCAGCTGAGCAAAGTCCTGAGTAGGGACAGTAGCTTGGGCTTGGTTCTCTTCAGTGTTCATGGCTCTGGCTTTAGATCTGGTCACGGGAGCAATGGTTTCAAATAAATGTACCTGGGTTGCAAGTAAATGTACTTGGGAAACAAAAAATTAACAGAATATGTTAGCTTCCATTCAACTTGAGTCACACCCCTATACATGTAGACAAGTAGGTTAGGTGAACACCAATCCAGATTTGTTTTTTTTTTTTTTTTTTTTTTTTTTTTTTTTTGTGTTGGAATATTTTAGGGCTTCTAAGGGTCCCAAAATTTTTTTGATTTGACTGGTACGAAAAAGACCAACCAAGGGTTTCATGGAATATTTTAGGGCTTCCAGAGGTCCCACTTTCTTTTGACTTGATTGGTAAAAAGAAGACCAACCAAGGGTTTTTATGGAATATTTTAGAGCTTCCAAAGGTCCCACAATTTTTTGATTTGATTGGTAAAAAGAAGACCAACCAAGGGTTCATGGAATATTTTAGGGCTTCCAGAGGTCCCACCTTTTTTTTTGACTTGATTGGTAAAAAGAAGACCAACCAAGGGTTCATGGAATATTTTAGGGCTTCCAAAGGTCCCACAATTTTTTGATTTGATTGGTAAAAAGAAGACCAACCAAGGGTTCATGGAATATTTTAGGGCTTCCAGAGGTCCCACAATTTTTTGATTTGATTGGTAAAAAGAAGACCAACCAAGGGTCCATGGAATATTTTAGGGCTTCCAGAGGTCCCACTTTTTTTGACTTGATTGGTAAAAAGAAGACCAACCAAGGGTTCATGGAATATTTTAGGGCTTCCAAAGGTCCCACTTTTTTTTTTGACTTGATTGGTACGAAAAAGACCAACCAAGGGTTTTTATGGAATATTTTAGGGCTTCCAAAGGTCCCACAATTTTTTTGATTTGATTGGTAAAAAGAAAACCTACAAGGGTTCATGGAATATTTTAGGGCTTCCAAAGGTCCCACTTTTTTTTTTGACTTGATTGGTACGAAAAAGACCAACCAAGGGTTTTTATGGAATATTTTAGGGCTTCCAAAGGTCCCACAATTTTTTTTGATTTGATTGGTAAAAAGTAGACCAACCAAGTGTTCATGGAATATTTTAGGGCTTCCAGAGGTCCCACTTTTTTTTGATTTGATTGGTAAAAAGAAGACCAACCAAGGGTTCATGGAATATTTTAGGGCTTCCAAAGCTCCCACTTTTTTTTTTTGGATTTGATTGATAAAAATAATCAACCAAGTTTTCTTTTTATTTTTTTCCAAATTTGCTGAATTTTCTCAGTTTTCAAGTTCAAAAGTTGATTGACACATGTTTGAATTGAATTGATATCAAAAAATATGACACCTTAACTTGTTCTTTGAGTTCCAACATTATGTTTAATCTTGAAGGAATATATTTTTTTTTATTTTTAGACATTTTTATATTTTCTTTGGGGTGCCTAAGGATTATCCACAGTGTTTAGGCATTTTATTCTGAAAATTTGGGCTGAAAAAGCCAATTTATTCATTTTCTGCATGTATCCGGTATTAAGTACCGGATAAGCATATGTCTTACTGTATCCGGCAATAATGACCGGATACACGCATAAGCCTTTGTATCCGGCATTATATACCAGATATGAAGAGCATTATTCTTAACCGGCCTGAGTTTCCGGTTAATGCCGAAATGGCCATTTTTGACTCATTTTTTCACCAGATTAGGTTTTATTTCATTCCCACTTGATATTCACCTTAACTTGACCTTCAAAACTTGCCCCAAATTGGGCTTGGACATCATACTTGAAAAATTCCCCAAATTTATGAAAAGAACATGATTTTACCTTGCCACCTTGTATTACCTTCATTCAATATGGTATTCACATTATACCTTGGCCTGTAAAATATGCAAATGGCCTTCCCACATTTACACCCAATTCCCCAAACGCAATTGTGTGCTTTTAGCTGAAAACGTGTTTCTCCACCTTCAAGCGTATGGTTTTTGGGTTTTGGCTTAATTGGCAACTTAGAACTCAAGTCTAGTGATGCCCGGAATCGAATCACAGATCCCATTGTCATCACATCATTGACTCAAATTCTTAGGTAAATGTTTTCACTTTCGCTTTCCAAAGTCACGACCTCGCTGCGCCAAGCTACACACATTCATGGTTCAACTTCCTATAGGTAATGGGTAGGCTGTGCAAATTGTTTAAAGTGCTCAAGTGCAATTTAAAATTGAGGTAACATTCACAACGTCCCAGCCCCTTGCCACTCTTTTTCGTAGCCATGCATTCAATTTCAAGCCAAGGCACATATGACAATATAATGAAGCTAAATACAAGCAAGCAAGAGAACCAAAGCAACCAAATATGCACAAAAATATTACATGCCCAAAAAGTGGTATATAAACATGTTATTTGTGCAAACAACAATTAAACCATGGAAGCATGCTTGAAACCCAAAAGCATTCCCTAAAATTCCAGATTTTCATGCTCAACGGTGCATTATTTTTACCCCAAATTGAAGCCTAAAAATTCAGCAACTATATGCCTTGTTCGAGAGGTGTTTTTGTCCAAGAAAGCATGCTTGAAACCCCCAAAATGGCTATTGAATTCCCAGATTTTTTTTATTGCTTTCATGCTCAAAGTGTATCACTCATACCCCAAATTGATGCCTAAAAATTCAGCAACTACTTGTCATGGCATAAGAAGGGTTTTGATGGTAAAAACATGCTTGAAAACCCCCAAAACATACACTAAAATTTCCAGATTTTTCATGCTCAAAAGTGTATCACTTATACCCCAAATTAATGCCTAAAAATTTAGCAACTACTTGACATGGTATAAGGAGAGCTTTGATGGTAAAAACATGCTTGAAAACCCTTATGATGGCTACTGAATTTCAAATTTCATGCTCATGGTTTTCATGCTCAAATCATGTCATCCTATACCCCCAAATCCAAAGCATGGCATAAAACAAACATTAAGCACAAAAAAAGATTTATTCATGGGAAACATGCTTGAATACCCAAAATAAACACAAAATTTCTAGATTTCAAATATTGTATTTTTTTTAGCTCACGGCATTGAAACCCCAAAATAACATATGCTAACACATAATATAGCAAAGTCATATAACAATATAGCTTTTTCCTTTAACAAAAATCAAGCAACATGCCCATGCCTTTATCCATGTGAATTTTCTGATCATACAAATTAGATTTGAGATTCAACATACACAAGGAAAATACACAAAATAGCAAGCCTTCAAAAGTAATGAAAAAGCATGAATATACACAAAATAGCTTAAATCCACAAGTCCCCAGCAGAGTCGCCAGTTGTGAGACACGGGAAAAAATCACCGGAATGATCATCCCTCCGTCAACACACGGGGCTCAATGAAAAAATTGGGAGAGTCACCACCATTCAGAATTATAGGGTGTGAATGGACACCAAAAGAATTAAAAACAAGCAAAAAGAGATAAAAAGTGCTAAAAGGCAAATTCTAGAGTAAAAATAACCCTACTTGAAAATCAAATCCAGAGATGGGTAAGGGGATTAGATTATGAATGGGGGAAGGTGTTAAGCACCCCCATTCACCCACACAAGGTGGTTGCCAAGTGTTATTCATGCTAAAAGAAAATAGAAAGCTTGCTAAAAAATCATGAAAACCTTGAAAAAGGACAATGTGCGCACCCGATTTCGGTCGCACGGCGAGGCGCACGCAAAACGATGCGTGCCTCAGGATTTGTTTGGAGTCGCCACTGCCTGATGGGGTGTAGGCAGACACCTGGGTGCCTAAGTTCTTCTTCTAAGGCTTTTGGTCTGCGGCTTTGAGATTCTAAGTAGGGGCTCGGTTGCGGTCTGGGGAAGTCCGTAGACACCCCAGTCCACCCCGTCGAGTGACGGATCCCATAGGTTTCCTTGGTTTGAGTCAACTTTGGTCTCTCACTCACCCGATTCCTATTCCAGCATGCAATTTTGATTAAGTCTGGCGGGACCGCCAAAGTGGTGTGGGTCCCTTTACTTGATTTTATCTTTTTAATTAAGATGATCTGGGCCTGGTGGGGTGGGCCCCGTTGGAAGGCCCACAGTATCCCTTGGTGGGCCAAGTGTGGCCCGCATGTTCCTTGGTGGGCCAAGTGTGGCCCTTTGGACTTTGGCTCACTTTGAATTGATTTTATTTTAGAGTTCAGATTTGATTATTTAGTGATTTCCATGCAAAGTGGGTCGGATTGCATTTCGGGCCCCTGGGTGGGCCCCACAGTTTGTTGCCAAGTGGTTTTGATTATTTTGCTTATCTGTGCCAAAATGGCCAAGTGTTGAGCTTGGGGCCTTTTACCTGAGCTTGGGCTTGAAAACCCAAGACTTCCTGAGTTGGGGTTTTTGAAACCCTAAGTTGGTTGGGTTCGTGGGCTTAGTGGGCCCGATAGGCCCTACCCGTGGTCTCGGCCAAACCACATCCTACTTTAATCATGCATGGGCCAATTAGGGCTTGGGTGGGCCTCAAGTGGTCTAACCCACTCAAATCTTTTATTATCTTAGTTAAGCAAAATGAATTGGTCGGGCTTGGTGGGCCCCGTTGGAAGGGCCACTGGAAACCAAGTTGGACCAAGGGTCCAAGCCCCATGTTGGGTTTCTGGGTGACCTGGAAACCCTATTGGTTCATCCGATTCGGTTTGGAAATAAAACCCACATTCAGCAATAATCACATAAGAAAATACACAAGATTGACACTCTATCAAGAAAAAATTGGCTCATTGTCCTGGGTCGGTGGGGGGTGCGGGGGGCTTCGCCCCCCGCGGTACAGTAAAGGGTTTTTTTGGAATTTTTCAAAAATATATCAATTCGGCATGTTTTAGGGGTAGGCGCCGACCTCAGGTAGTAGGCGCGAGGTCGGCGCGAAATGGGCGGACCGAAAACAGCGAAAAAACACGAAATATGAGGTGGGCGCAAGCTAGGCGCCAGGTGGGCGCAAGCTCAGCGCACCCAAAAAGAAGTGGGCGCAAGCTCGGTGCGAGGTGAGCGCGAGCTAGGCGCCAGGTGGGCGCGAGCTCAGCGCACCCAAAAAGAAGTGGGCGCGAGCTCGGCGCGAGGTGGGCGCGAGCTCAGCGTGAGGTGAGCGCGAGCTCGGCGCGAAGTGGGCGGACCCAAGCTAGGTGAGCGCGAGGTGAGCGCGAGCTCAGCGCAGACCCTGACTCTCTGTTTTTTCTCTCGAAACTCCATTTCCGACTGGCTTTTAGGGTTTTTTGGTCTCTGTAACTGATTTCTGGGGATCGTTAGACTCCCAGAAGACACCTGGACCCACTTCAAAATTAATCTAACCTAACTTGTGAGAATCAAATCTCTTTGCAAACCTATGAGCCCGAAAACCAAACACTAACAGAACATGCATTAACATAACATGAATAATCAAGAAGGGAACCGGGGGCTTTATCGGGATACAACAGAGATGGAGAACTCATGGGGGAACATGCTCCCCCTTCGAATCAATCAAGCATAAACAGCAAATAAATTGGCACACCCAGGAAACAGTTAAGCACAAACAGCAAATAAATTGGCACACCCAGGAAACACCCTAGTCATGCTTGAAAGCTTGAAATGAGCTCATTTATTAAACAGGGAACATTACCTTGTTTTAATCCCTTGCAGGGTAGGCCGGAGGGTTCCTTGGAGCGCACGAGCAGTCGCTGGAGCACTACCTCTCCTCACCAACTGGTCGTCTTCTTGGTCTCACCAACTTGTCATCTTCTCGGTTGTGAGGTAATCGGAGAGGAAGAAGGGAGGGTTCTTTTAACTCAGGCCAAGCAAGGGGACTAGTTCTCCGTGGGAAGACCCAACCCTGGAGAGAACCAGAGAGTGAGAACTCTCTGCCCCGGAAAGAATTTCGCCAGAGACGAAAGCCGGCCCCTAAAATCCCGAACCCCAAAACTCTCCAACGAAAATTTTTCCAACCCCTGGAAATGAAACCTTGCGCGGCTTTTATAGAAGAGGACAAAGGGTATCCGCCGAGTTTGGCGCCCACCTCAAGGTGAGCGCATACCCCCTGCCACGTTCGCGCGAGCGACCGAATGATTAAAAAACCATTAATGCGGCCGCTCGTTTGGTCGGAAAATCCGAATTTTCGGATTTAGTCCCTAGGATATTTTGAATGTTTGGATATTTATGGATTTGATCCCCGAGATATTTTCCTGCGCAACTCGTCACGTGTGCAGCTCTCTGCCACGTGTGCAATTTGCCGGTTTTGCTGCTCAAGAATTTTGTCAGCTCATATTTTCTTCATCCGGGCTCCGATCTGGGCAAACTCAGTTGCGTTAGAATCGTATCGGAGCCCTCTATCCCATGACCTAGGGGTAGGCCTCTGGATCGGATTTTGGCAGAAAGTCAACTTTTGGCTCCACTCAAGTTTGACCGCCCGCAGAGCCTTCATCCGGACCCCTATTCCTGCAAACTCAGTTGCGTTGGAACCGTGTTGAGATTCTCTATCCAATGATGTAAAGCAAGGCCTCTGGATCGGATTTTAGCAGAAAGTCAACTTTTGGCTTCGCCCAAGTTTGACTGCCCGCAGAACCTTCATCCGGACTCCGATTCCTGCAAACTCAGTTGCGTTGGAATCGTGTCGAGATTCTCTATCCAATGATATAAAGCAAGGCCTCTGGATTGGAGTTTATCAGAAAGTCAACTTTTGGCTTCGCTCAAGTTTGACCGCCTGCAGAACCTTCATCCGGACTCCGATTCCTGCAAACTCAGTTGCGTTGGAACCGTGTCGAGATTTTCTATCCAATGATATAAAGCAAGGTGGCCAAATATCACTTAATCAAAAAGTCAACTTTTTGTCCCCTCGGGGTTTGACTTTTTGCTAGGGTTTTCATTTTCAGCAATTCCAGGGGTGCAAAAATAAGGTGCTTACAGACAAATATATGATATCTTCACATGAAAATCCAAATGAATTCCAGATCTTCTTTCATGTTAATATCACTTCTGGAATATCACAAAAAGATGGAAATCACAGAAAAAGTTGCACAAAACCAAGTTGAGGGAAATCCGGGAAATTTGGTAAAAAGTAAGACCATTTCTCTTGAAATTAATCAAATCCAATTTTAAATTAAATCAAACCAAATCCCTTTGAAAGATTAGGGTAAACAATAGTATCATGCAAACTTTCAATTAATTCCGGTTGAAATCCTAAGAGTTATGGCTCTTTTAAAGTTGCTGCCGGAGAAAATCAAAAGTAGCAAGTCGGCAAGTTCGGAAAATCACCTAGAAAAATCCACTCCATAAAAATCCATGAAATTCGGTGTGATTGAAGTCTGTATGGACATATTTCGAAAGAAACTAGCCTCTTACAAAAATTCACTCGGATGTGCCTTGGGTGGTCTCCTGAACAGGCCCCGAAGATCACAAATTTACCCAGAAAAGTACTGATGAACAGTTCTGAGTAAATCCGTTACCAATACTTCAAATGAAGTCAAAAAATTATGAAACCAATTGGATTTGAAAATAGACTCATAAAGGAGTGCCCAGAAACAAAAATCATTCGAATAGAACTTAAAACGAACACATGGCGCTCCGTCGAAGTGACAAGTTCCGTATTTAAACCTGAACTGTCCAATCAACTTCGACAGAGAGGTTTCAAAAATCTGCTTGATGGAAATTAATGAAATTTGGTGGACATGAACTAGACAGCCTCACCTTTCCCATAGTTCTAGAATCGCTCCAAAATTCATCCGGACGATGAAGTTATGAGCGTCTGAAGTAAGGGTACAGTTGCTGTCAAGTTAAGCCATTTTTGAGCAAAACCAATGCAAAACTGTGACCAAGTGTGTGTAATTCGTGCAAAATGAACACAAAACCTTTAAAAATCATTTAAAAACATTCCAGAATTGATTGAGGCCATTTATTTGTGATTTATCACAATGAATGTAATAAATCCCCAAATGTGAGCCTATCCCGCCAAAATAGTCCTATGTATGTGCAAGTGTGAAAAATCATACAAGATCAATATAACAATATAGCATGCATACATATTCATCAAAATAAGGTTCTAAAACAACCTAGGGTTCCGTTCCATTATCGTTTCCCTTTGTTCTCTCTCCCCGTTAAACACAGTTCTTCAAGATAATCATGGGGTACTTTGAATATGAAACGGTTTTCAATCATTCAAGAAGGCTTTATGCTACATAGGTTCTAACACTAGAGTAAATCCCCAGTCTCGTTTCTCCTAGATCCCACCTTCACGTTTTATGGCTAGGGGGAGTCTCGAGATACTTTGAGCCGGGGAAGGATTTTCACACACATAGAAAGGCCTTATTCTACAGAAAGGTAGAAGAAGAGATCTAGATCTAGGAATGTAAAAACAAAATTTAAAAAGAGGTTTGAGGCTTACCTGGATTCTGGAAGCACTTCCGCAGCGGTTTCCCTCTTCTCTTGGAGCTCTTCTTGGCGAGAATTCAAGGCAAGAGTTAATGGCCATTTGCTTAAGGAGGAGCCTCCTATTTATAGGCAAAGGCTAGGGTTAGGGTTGGTGAGAATGGTAGACACAACATAATGTCTATAGCCCACCAACCTTAACCCTAAGGCTATTTCCAAGATTTCCCTTCATTTAATGAAGGACATGATGGTAAAAGATGAAATCTCTCGGAAAACCCTAATTTTGAGCAAAACTAATGTATCCGGCATATCAGGCCGGATACACAAGGGTCTTAAGGTATCCGGTATATAATACCGCATACACTAAAGCTCTCTTGTATCCGGTATGTTCCACCGGATACAAAGAGGAGTACTTGTATCCAGCCTGAGTTGCCGGATACAGGTAAAAACTCATTTTCTTCAATTTTTGTGCTGGCTTTCAAGGAGATAATGATTTTTGATCATTATTGATCATTTTGACAGTGCAATTTGGGGTGTCTACACTAGTGTGAAAGTTCTAAAGGAAGAAGAACTTCAACACTTGAGGCAATTTTGTACTCCAAGGAAAGAAATGCCTTAAGAATTACAATCTCAGTTAACCCATTTGATCATATGGTGTTTGAGCCTTTTATCCCTTTTCTTCCTAAACAAAAACCAAGCCTACATTTCGTCCCATTCATAAGTCCTCTTTGATTAAGAAATTTTGAATTAAGGCAAGTATGACTACATTAGCTTATGGTAATGAAGGATTAAAAAGAAAAAAAAAGAAAGAAAAAAAAATGGAGAAAATGTAGTGAAAACCCGGAAGGGCGCTACATGGCAAATGATCAACCATCTACAAGGAGAAAACCAATGGTGTCATATGAGAAGAGAAGTCCATGATTTTCATGAAATATGAGGGAGTTTTCATATCATGGATGCAAGAAACAACTTTTTCAAGTTGAAGGTCTTTTCAAACCGGGGCAAAATGGTCAGATTGAAAGAGCTGTCATATCTGGAGCATCAATTGACAAGCTGATGGTCATGGGAATGATTCTAAAGGTTCCGAAGGCTTATTGTGGTCTTTCTTCATTTTCTGAAATAATCTTCTCATTATTCAACTTGATTTTAATTCTTTTGGACTATATGCTAATAAGTGATTGGATCATTTTTTCAAAAACAAGAAAAACACAAAAAGGCAAAAAACTATATTTTGGCCTATGATGAGCATCTATGTCTTTTCATAAAACATTAGTTTTGCAAGCATTAGAGAATTCTGAGGCCACTAGTATAAAACCTATTTTTTTATATATGCACATTTGCATTCTATTATTAGGATTTCTTATTGCAAAGGTTAAAAAAAATGAGAAAAAGAAAGAAGAAAAAAAAAAGAGAGAAGAGAAGAGAAAAATTCATCTCTGCTAAGGGGTAAGTACTTCTTCAAAGCAATCAAGGCTGGGGCATGGTCAATTTCCTTTGCTTCTGGGTCCTTAATGAAAGGAATCATATCATCCTAAAGATTGGACGAGGCCTTCAGATCATAGAAATTTCAAAGCAACAGAATATCTCTTCCTCCAAACAAGAGCCCTTATCTTTCAATCATGAAGATGGCATTCAATTTTGTAGTATGAAAGCACGAAAGCAGATTATGGGCAGCAAGGGCACGTACATCATTATTGAGAGAGCAAAAAGATGAAGCAAAAGCAAGATGCAGAATATTCAAGCAAAAGTTTGGGCAGCACATGGCACCCAAGTAAGTCAATAAAAATCAAATCTTGAAAAATTCAATGAAATATTTCCTTCCTTATTGTTGAGCTGTAAAGTGAAAAACATCAAAAGCAATTGAGTTTGCAAAGGTCAATTTTAAATCCACCTTCTTTTTAAAATTTGTTTGTCTCAGATCTCTTTTCATAGCCACGAGAGCTCCAAGAAATCTAAGATAAGGAAGAGACGCCACCCCATCAGACTTCTAGCAAGAGTTTCATTGGCTATCTTCAAAATCATGTTTTTTATCACTCATTTGTTTGAGCAAAGCAAGTTCAACTGATGAGATGTCTTTCAAACGTGAAATTTTGAATTGTGTCTATTCTTTTCTGTTCATTGTGTTACAACTCCAGCAAAGAGGGGCAGTTGTAGACACCCAAAAATTGCACAATTTTTGATAAATCTTGAAGGAGAGAAATATTTTATTATAATTTTCAATTCTTAGCAATGGGTTTGAGATCCTTAACCCATTTGAACCCAAAGCCGCAAAAAAAAGGCCCGAATTCAATCTTTTATGCAAAGTCAAACTTTTTTCGGGTTGAATTTTGTTAACTTTTGACCCCAGAAAATGAAATATTTTTTAAAGCAAAATTTGAAGATAATTTTTCCCGGTAATCAGGTTTTTAGCAATATTATTGCATAAATGAATTTTTTGAGATTTTTAATTTTGATAAATACCTTTGTATCAACATGTTGAATCTTTTTACCGGACCTGAAAAACCGGAATTTAGCCTAGAACAGGAAAGTTGACTTTTTATTCACTTGGAATTTGGGTCTGGAAATATTTTTAGTGGATTCAAATTGGGGGGTGTTTGCTTATTTACATGTAATATCTTAAGTAAATGGAGATTAAAAAATACGAGGACATTTACTTAAACGATATTACATGTAAATAAGCTTGGCCTATGCAGCTAAGGCTCAAAACCAACCAAAAATGTGCTGACCGTAGTATATGCGCGGTTTTTGAGAATTTGGTCTCAACCTCCCTGTATGTACGGTTGCAACCGCATACACAGCACGGTTGATGTTCATGCTTCTCGTGTGAGCTGCCACGTGGCTTCCGAAAGCTTCGGCCGTTGAGCCACGTCGACAACAATCATGACGAGCGTAACTGAATTGGAACCGCCCTGTATGTGCGGTTAAGCTGAATTTACATAGAAACCGCACATATAGTGACGGTTCTATGGAAACCGCACTGTGTATGCGGTTTTGGTTGTTTCGGGGATTTGCGAAATGGCTCGATCTCTGAGCCTTATTTACGCATATTACCTCTTTCTCAGGGACTTGAACTCCCTATTTCACCTTCCGAAACTTGCGAAATTACTCCAATTCAAGCCTTTAATGAGAATTGGAATAATCTAAAAGAGTTTTTAGGCCTACCCTTGGGACTTTTCTACCCTTGGCTTTGCCTATAAATAGAGGGGTCCTCCTCTTGCAAATGGCTGATAATTTGAAGTTTGGAAGCTCTACAAGAAGAAGGAAAACTTTGCTGGATTGCTGCCTCAAGTGTTCAAGCTACCAAAGGTAAAGCTCCATTTCATTTCTTGCTTCTCCTTTACATTTCAACTCCCAACTTCTACCTTTCTGTAGTGTAAGGCCATTTGGTGATTGTTTGCAAGCCCCAAACCTCTTCCAAAGTACCTGGGAATCCTCTCTAGCCGTAAAACGTGAAGATAGAGCCTTGGGAAAAGGAAGATGGAATGGATCCTTTAGGCTAGAACCTACCTTGAATGATTTGCATGTTATTTTTATATGCTGATTATTTGTGCTATTTGAATATGGATAAATCAACATGATCCATGCTCTCAATAGCAATGGATTTTAATTTTCTCCTAGATATGTGTTTTTACCAATATCACACACTTTTTCACTGTTTTGCATCAAATAGGCTAGATCTTGGATTCTCCATGCTCAATATGGAAAATCTGAGATCTCTGGCCTTAGAATGACTTTCTAGGACTTCATGAGTTGTTTTTCATGATTTCAAGTTATTTTGGTCGAATCCACTTGCACACATGCACTGGTTTCACACTTTTATTCAAAGTTCTTCAAAACAGGACAGCATCTGTTGCTTGTCTTAGAATGCTTATAACTTCATCCTCCGGATGAATTTTGGAGTGATTCCAAAGATATGTGATAGATGAGTTTGTCTACTTTATATCTGGAAAATTTCGTTTACTTTTATGGAGCCAATTTTTGACACCATCTGTTCAAAGTCTGTAAGTCAGTTCAGCCCAGATTGCTGAACTTGACGCTTTGACAATGCACCATTTGCTCAATTTTAATCCGTTTTGGGTGATTTCAGTTTCTGTGTTTTCCTTGACGAATCTCTTTTCATTTCCAACTGGTTTCAACAGATTTCAATCTGATTTGTGGCCTGTGTGCTTGATTGACTCAGAGCTGCTCGCTGGCATAGTCTAGAGCTAATCTGTGGTCTTCAAGGCCTGTTCAAGAGAGCACACAAGCCGCATCCGGATGGAGTTTGGTGTGAGACTTATCTCTTTGGAAAGGTGGCACAACATACTTCTTCCATGCAAATTTTCATGGATTTTTATTGAGCTAAACTCCATGAATAAGACTTTGAAAATGCCTACTCACCACTTTTTCCGGGTTATAACAGCAGATTTCATATGTGGATTTCTCCCCCGTTTTAAATCGGATTGAGCTGAATTTTTTACTGTACACTCTAATATATACCAGTTTTAAAATGACTTTGGTTTTATTGGATTTGGATTTAAATTGAGTGAGTTATGGTTAATCGAAGCTTTCAAGTTCTCATAATCTGATTTTTCCAGATTTGCCTTGAATTGGTTTCGCTTCAAATTTTACTTGGATTTTCCTTTACTCATGAAATTCTAAAGTGATATATCCATGAGGAGAGTCTAAACTCATTGGACTACTCATGTGGAATAATCACTTACATTTTGCTTATTTCAAGCATCCTATATTTATTTTTTATTAGCAAACAATCCTTAGCATGAGCAAGCATGTGGCAACCGTCTTAGATGGATGAGTGGGGGTGCCTAACACCTTCCCCCGCTCATAAATAATTCCCCTTACCTGATCTCTGGATTTTTCTTTATACTAGAGCTACTTTGGCTCTATTTGGCTTTTATGAACCCTTTGGTGTCCATTCACACCTTAACTTGGATGGTGGCGACTCTTTATTTTTATCGATCCCCACGTGACGATTTCGGAAGTCATCCTACATGATATATTTCCATGTCTCACAGATATTCGTCCTCATCTATTCCTCATACCTCGTATATGCTCTCACAAATGTGGATCCAAACGGTTTTATTGAACACAGAGAAGCTCATCTAACTTCATACACTTCAAGTGATTGTGCACTCTTACGAGGATGAGAAAGAATCTACTCAAATTTCGCACCCATAAACTAAATTAACTTGTCAATGATAGCAACCAAAGTGTAATATTAAATAAGCCTAGGCCATTAGTGTTGTATATAAGCCACCACTCAAATAAAAATAATCCAAGATAAAATCAAATTTCCCAATCACCACCTCAATACCTCTAATGCTCAATAACTAATTTGATATTTCTATAACATCTAGCTCGGATTCAGTCCTTTCCCTAGCAGCTTCATCAACAAACCATGCCTGGTATACTTAAATACATTTTTTCCTCCCATTATTTCCACAAGCCCCTCTGTTTCTTTACATTATACTTCTCCTAAATGGTTCTCTTGTAGTAACCAAAATCCAAACTAACGAAGAAAGCAAAGTTAATCAAACTTCCAGCAACCGAGCCTCATAAAAATTTAATCAAACTTTCAGCAAACAAGGGCAGGAGTAAACAAAAATCAGGACATTTGGGAAAATTCTTGCAGAAATTATTCGGAAAAAAAAAAAAGAGATTTCCATAGCAAACAACCAAACCCAAGTCAGGCATCACACATGCGAACTCCATTAAAGATTTCAATCTATATTGAAAGGCGAAATCAGTAAAAAAAAATTGTTCTTCTACATGCACATAAAAGATCAAGGTGTTAGGATCATAATAGAGACGAAATTACTGGTTCGTCAACCACACTCAAGCAACTTTATTCATTAAATTCGATATCGTTCTTAGTACATGACCCTCCTATTTATCATGGTTCTTCTCCTACAATCAAGGAATTCTATGCTAATTATTCGCCTACAATCAAGAGATCTCAACAGATCTCTAATTGTAAAAAAGAAACTAACTAAATTAAGGAAAGCAGTAAAGGTAAGCTTGCTGGCCTTATTCTTAGCTAATCGATCCATAGCTAGCATACAAGAGAATCGTATCATTCCATCCCCCATGCGATCAGCCTGTCCTCAGGCCGCCAATTCCGGAAATCGTGCAAAAATATCAAAAGTGTCGTCCCAAGTAGCATCCTCAATTGGCAGTCCTTCCCACTGAATGAGTAAGCGAGTAATAGCTTGGTTGTTTTTCTTGACGCTGCCACAGTCCAATATCTTCACGGGAACCCAAGAAGTTGAACCCAAATCTGTTAACAGTGGTAAGGTTGGGGATGCCTGTACGTTTTCACCTACTTTTTTCTTCAATAAGGAAACATGAAACACCGGGTGAAGCTTGGAGGTTGGTGGTAAATCCAACTTGTATGCCACCACTCCTACTTTAGCCACAATTTGGATGGGACCATAGAACCGAGGTGACAACTAGTGGTTGGCACGGCGAGTAAGGGAATGTTGACGATATGGCTGTAGCCTTAAGAAGACCCAATCACCAACTTCAAAGCTCCGTTCAACCCTGTGACGATCAG
Source organism: Buxus sempervirens (assembly GCA_947561395.2). Lineage (NCBI taxonomy): Eukaryota > Viridiplantae > Streptophyta > Magnoliopsida > Buxales > Buxaceae > Buxus > Buxus sempervirens. The sequence goes on along the minus strand of OX387190.1, from coordinate 16,479,249 downwards.
CATACAGCTTCATTCGACCTTGTGCCATAGCGATGTTCTGTTTTAGTAATTGTATGGTGTAATCACGATCTTGTAGAGCTTTGTAACACCCCGGAACCAGGTTACGTAATGGAACCGTAACTCGTCCCCGAGGAGTTAGCTTTTCTATACAGGATCGCTATATCAAAGTAAGGAAAACATGAAATGGCAATAACATAATCAGAGTCAACTAAAATTTTCCCCAACTCACCTGAACCAAGCATAAACCAGCCTGTATAGTCCTCTCTGAGATCTGAAAACAAAACAAAACAAAAGGAATGAGATACGACTATCTCAGCAAGTAGCAATGCATGCTCAAACATATTTAATTTAATTTCTAAAACATGCACGATTAAAACATACTCAACGACAAACCACGAATAAATCGATTAATCCGACTAATCCGGCAAAACAATATCAAACCACATAATAAGGTGAGACTCGTGAAATTTGACCACTTTGTAAGGTTAAGTTCTAGCTCCAAACAGTTCCAGTCCGAGAACCTCTGCCAAATCTGATACCTCTGTAAACTGATTCCAATATATCGTATCTTGGTGGAAATCACAGGACCTCACCCTCTCCAAAGGTGGAAACAGATATCAATCCAGTCTGAGAACCACTGTCATAACTGCTGCCAACAATAGACCTCACCCCCTCATGGGGTGGAAACGGAGCTGCTGCATTACATCCCTCATGGAAGGCCTCTTTATATGGAGGAAACGCGTAAAATAAATCCCTCTTAGTTTGCAGCACTTCCCTCATGGAAGGCCTCACCACATAAAGGAAACGCATGAAGGAAGCTAGACATTAACCAAACAAATTAAACAGACTTCACTTACTAGCTAAATTATAGATCCATAACGTGCTATGCCCTAAATAGTTTAAATGATTAAACCAACCAGTAAAGCAAGGACTTCGATTCAAACCAAAATATTTCAACATGCAAACCATTATACAACTGAGTGCGAGCAACATATTCATGGCTACTCAGGGCCAACTTACTCCCTCATGGAGTTTCCCAAAATATTTCTCATGAAAATCCAAGAATGAATCAAAATGAATTAGACAATTGAAGCACAAAAACCCCTGTTATTTAAAACTGTCTATATTTACTAAAAATTAACTCAAGTCAAATCAAAATAATGCTCAAGCAAATGGAATCATTAACTGTAAGATCCTGAAATTTTGAGAAAATTTTAATTGAGATTAAAATATATTAAATAATAACAATTAGAAAAAAAAATTCAGAATTAAACCAGTTGGTTTGAAGAGCTTGGTTAGTTTAGTGGTTTAATGAGGTTGGTTCAGTTTAAGTGAACCGGTTCGTTTGTTTAATGGTTCATGGTTCAATGGTTAAAAAAAACAAAACAAAACAAAAGCCATTCACGATTTTGGCATTTGGGGTTTTGTATTGGGTCGTCAAGGGTTTCAGCAAAGAAGGAAAACGTAGAAGAGAAAAGGGGGGACGGAGAAAGGAGAAAAAAAAGAATAAGAAAAGAGGGAGAGGAAGAAGAAAAGGGGGTTCATTGGGGGCATCCGTTGGGGGTAAGCCGCAGGGGAGAAAGAAGAAAGAAGAAGAAGAAGGAGAGAAGAAGAAAGGAAGAAGAGAAAAGAGAAGAAGAAGAAAGGAGAAAGAGGGAAGAAGAGAAGGGGTTTGGAGGCTAGACGACTAGTTCTGTTTTGACGATTAGGCTGTGCGATTGAGGTAAGTAGCACGTTTTCCCTCTGGTTGACCGATCATTGTTCTTGTTTTCTTCTTTATTTCAGTTTGTCGATCGATTTCTGTGGTTTGAGCATGATAAAGGATGAGTATGAGTTATGTTGATTGATTATTGTTTTGAACAATTCCTATTGATTAGTATTTCGACTTCGGTTTGCTCAATCATAACTGTTGGGGTTTCGATATAACTTTTGATTGATTCTTGTTGGTTGCTGTTGGGTTTCTTTTTGGGTTCCTTTCGCTTTAGTCATGCTACGGTTGTGCGACTGACTGCAACTGTCTACGACTGACTGCAACCGGCTGCAACTGATTATGACTAACTGCGACTGTCTGCAACTGGCCACGACTGGCCGTGACTGGCTACGACTGGCTGCGACTGACTGCGATTGTCTGCGACTGGCTGCGACTAACTGCGACTGTCGGCGACTAACCGAAATACAATGTAATTGTATATTTTATTGGGTGTTTGGGGTTGCTTGCTTGCTGAAGATGTTTGGGTCGTTTACTGGAGTTGTTGGTCTGAGGAACCAACTAATTGTGTTTTGAAATGAATTCCCAATCAGATTTTTGCTTGCTGAGGGTATGTGGGATTAAGTTTATATTGGGTTTTGGTTTAAAAAGGCAGATTATCTTGGTTCTTGATAAAGAGATCAGGTCCTCTCTTGTATGTCCTCTAATCTGTGAGGCATTAATTGATAGTATTGTTTATTCGAATCTGTTAGTAACTGATTGTAGGAAAATACCTAAGGTAGTTGCGGTTGGTGTCATTAGTAAAATAATTATTAGTAATTAGTTGCTGTTGGTGTAATTAGTTGCTGTTAGTGTAGTAGTTGTTGGTATAAGAATTGATTAAGAAAGTAACTGTTGTTAGGACTGTTGGTATTACTGTTAGATTTGGTGACTTACTATTAGTAATTAGTAAATCACTGTTAGGACTTACTGTCAGTAATTGGTTAATTAGTTTAAACCAAAATTGATTAATGAGTTCGTAATTGCTGTTACTATTCACTATCGTTTACCAACAAATGGTTGGATATTTGCAAGGATTTGGAGTAGGAAAAGAAGTCAGTATGTGGTAGGAAATTTTCAAGTTGCATAGGAACAGTTTGAAGTTTGCAGAACCCATTCAGTTGTAAAATTTCGGTGGCTTGCGAGGGCTTGGAAACCTTGCGTAAAAATTCATATGAGTAATCTAAAATTTAATTTAGGGAGTTTGTAGTTGAAAATGAGTGGCGGTAGGTGACTTGGACTCCAAATTAGGAAATGAAAAATCATCAAAGTGAAGCCATCAGCGAGTTGGTTATTTCGCTGTAGGTTTTAACCACCTGTAGTAAAACAGCTATAACTCCCTGTAGGAAACTCCGAATTACGAACCGTTTGTTGCATTAGGAAATAGACTTGTAGATCTTTCCAATGATGTATGGAACATATACTAATTCCTTATATATAGGATCAGGTTTAGCAATAAAGTAACTAGTTTAAACTAGTTCTGCAAAGTAAATGGTAATTGTAAAATAATTATGGAAAAATGGTTGTGTTTTATTTTATGCATTTGTTTATGTGCAATAATTCATCTTAGTGAAAGTTCATGAATCTTAAATTGGTTTGGTGACATGATTTGATTTATGTAATTTTAAATTGAAGCTGAGGCTTCCTGATAATCTGAAAAAGGGGCCGAGGGCCTATCGTTTGATGTTATGTGGACTGGGATGGCTGTTCACCTCGGCTGGGGATCGTGAACTGGTGTTCATCCTAGCGGGGGATCGTGAATTTGCATCCACCACAAACATGAGTATCTGTGGACTGGGATTACTGTTCACCTCAGTTGGGGGTCGTGAACTGTTGTTCACCCTAGCGGGGGATCGTGAACATGCATCCACCACAAAGCTGAATATTTGTGGATCGTGGATTGTTGTTCACCCTAATAGGGGGATCGTGAACCATCCACCACAATTATGAGTTCTGGGGATCGTGAACTAAGTTCACCGCGTGCTTTGAGGCATTGTGGATCGTGAACCTAAATTCACCCCAGAAGCTCAGAACTGTAAAATTGGTTTATCAGTAATTGATTTGTATGAGTTTATTTTATTTGTATAGAATTGTTCTTCGTATGATTTGGGAAGTGGAAAGGAATTCCACTTGGTATAAATAGGCAGCGTTGAGGGGCACTCCGCTTAGCCTTGCTTCATCGGGCAGCGTAGAGAGGCACTCCGTTAACCTGGATTCGTTAGGTCGCGTAGAGGGCACTCTGCTTATTTTGATTTATCAGGAAGCGTAGAGAAGCACTCCGCTAGACCTTGAATCTTGGTTAGAGGGTAAAGGGTGATTATCTCGTAAATTGGATTGATCTGTTTTTTTTATTTGTTTATTAGTATGATCCTGAATAGTGAAATATTGATTTAATTGAAAATGGACTGCTTGTTGTGTTTGAATTATTTTCAGCATGGAATTGATGGGATTTGATCGTATTATATTCGAGCATGTTATTTATATTTGAAATTGCGTAAAACTGCTTTTAGCATGCATGATGCTACTTACTGAGACAATTGTCTCACGCGAGTTTTTGTTTTTACCGGTTTTGCTTTCAGATCCGGCAAGTGAGACGCGTTGCGGGGTAGAAGCTGAAGGTTATCCCGAATATAGGCCAGAGGACTATTTCTACCCCAGCTAGACCCATAGAAGGCAAATTTTTGATAGTTGTAGATCTTATTTTTGGGTATTGTATATGTTGTAAATGAGAGAGTGAGAGGGTGTCATCTTAGTAAGCTTATTTTGTTGTATACCCGAATGGTTTAGTTTTTTTTGAATGTATATTTATCTGTGATTATCAGGTGATTGATTGTGGTTTGAGGGCTTAGCCCATACTCCTATGTACAGGCGTTATATAGCCGTTTTTCTGAAAATTTTTAGGATGTTATTTTTGTGTCTGGTTAGTTTCTTAAAATACATTATTGAAATTTGGGCCCTAGAGTAACGCTCGGGAGCCAGTATAAACCCGACACGTGTGGACCTAGTTCCGGGGTGCTACAGAAATGGTATCAGAGCGAAATCGATCCAACTTAGGAATTAGAAGCCTTAGGGTGGTTTATGGGAATGAGTGCACGCTAGATAGACCCCTCTAAGTGATTGTGATTAGGATGAGAGTTTTTGTGCCTAATTGAATTTTCTTTGTACTGTAGTTGAGTATGGCAAGGCAAGGTAGACCTCGTAGAGCAGCAGCAGCAAATTATGTGCCTGCTTTTGAGCAAGCCGGAGCACCGGTTAATGCTAATGTCCCGAGGAATGCTCCACCTGATGCTCCAGCTCCTGCAGTTCAGATGGATGCTGTATTGAGGGCTTTTGGACAAGTCTCAGCCCTGTTCCAACAGCAAGCTGCTGTAAATCAACAGCATGGGCAGTACATGAACCAACTCGGAAATCATGGGGAGCAAGGGCAAGAAAGAGAGGGTCATGCATCAAATGCAATGAGGGAGTTTAGGAAGATGTCCCCACCTTCCTTTTATGGTCACGCTGACCCTATGGAACCAGAAAGATGGCTTACGCGCATCGAGAAAATCTTCGAGGCAATTGAATGCAGAGAGGATTGCAAGGTTAGGTTAGCAAGCTATGTGCTTGAGGGGGAGGCAAAGTACTGGTGGAGGTCTATACGAAGGGAGATGACTGAAGTGGGAATTCCTTTGACTTGGGAGGAATTCAAGGATCGCTTTTTCCTTCGTTATTTTCCGGAGGAAGTAAGAATCCAAAAGGAGGCTGAGTTTCTAAAAATTTCTCAGGGAAGCCTGAGTATAGCTCAGTATGAAGAGCGATTCTCAGAATTATCTCGGTTTGCTCCACACTTGGTAGACACAAAGGCCAAGAAGACTAGACACTTTGAGAGAGGTCTGAGGCCCGATATTAAGAACCGAGTGGAAATGTTTCTAAGTAGCAGTTTTCGTGAGACTGTTCGCAGAGCATCAGTGGCCGAGAGAGCTACCACTCATAGAATGGGAGAGATGGTAGAGAGGAGAATGCCACCTCGACTGACTAGTGAACAAGGGTACTCTGGAGATAAGAGGCAAAGAATAGGGTACCCAAATCAGAGAAGGTATTCAGTGGGAGCAGGGTCTTCAGGAGGGCAGAGTGGTAGGCCCATTGATGGTGGCTGTCCTAGATGCCGACAATTCCACATCCCTGGTCCATGTTTTGCTCCACCTGGGGCTTGTTATCGATGTGGTCAGCATGGACACCGCATTGTAGAGTGCCCGCATCCTGCCACTTACCAGAGGTTGCAGACCTGACCGATGCAACCTATTGCAGCCCCACCTCTTGCTGCAGCACCTCCTCGTTTCCAAGGACCGCAGCAGGATTTGAGAGCACCAGTAGGCCCGAGACAGTATAATAGGCCAGCAGGCAAAAGGGGAACACAGGAAATTGAACAGAGGCCACAGCCTGCAGCTCCACGACCACAACCACAGGGTAGAGCCTTTGCTATCACTGTCCACGAGGATCCAGAGCCTAAGTTAGATGCTCCAACACCTGATGGAGGTACTACTCTTATATGTGGTTGCTTTATTATATTAGATTTTTTTTATGTGTTGTGTAATTCTGTGTCTTTCTCTATTTCAACTGGGACATTAATTGTGTACAGTATACCAATTATATTCTATGAAGTATTGTAATATATTTGAAAAAAAAAAAATTTCACCTAAAGACTGTTATTGAACAAAAAGATTTTAGTAATGAAGAAATTTTTATTGATTAATAACACTGTATGTTCAGTGTATATTATACTTACACAAACTATAATATACAATATTAGTGGATGATGAGACAATTGTGTTTAGTTGTATTTGGGTACTGCAGAGCATCGGCCAATGCTGGGCAATTACCTAAATATTTAACTTTATACAAATGGGGTATTGATATTGATATAATGAGCTTAAACTGTAAATGTGCTGTATAATTGTTATATGAATTAAACTAAGATAAAATTTCTTGATTTTTCTCTCAACCTTCACCTGGGCGGACGCGTCTATGTGTAGAAAAGGAGAACCGTAAAGTTATAATATTTTCTTTAAGTTATTTTGCATATTTCTTGATAAGTGTGATGTGAATTTCGAGGACGAAATTCTTTTGTAGGAGGGTAGGATGTAAGATCCTAAAATTTTGAGAAAATTTTAATTGAGATTAAAATATATTAAATAATAACAATTAGAAACAAAAATTCAGAATTAAACAAGATGGTTTGAAGGGCTTGGTTAGTTTAGTGGTTTAATGAGGTTGGTTCAGTTTAAGTGAACCGGTTCATTTGTTTAATGGTTCATGGTTCAATGGTTAAAAAATAAAAACAAAATAAAAAACAAAACAAAACAAAAGCCATTCACCATTTTGGCATTTGGGGTTTTGTATTGGGTCGTCAAGGCTTCGGCAAAGAACGAAAACGAAGAAGAGAAAAGGGGGGGACGGAGAAAGGAGAAGAAAAAGAATAAGAAAAGAGGGAGAGCAAGAAGAAAAGGGGGTTCGTTGGGGGCATCCGTTGGGGGTAAGCCGCAGGGGAGAAAGAAGAAAGAAGAAGAAGAAGAAGAAGGAGAGAAGAAGAAAGGAAGAAGAGAAAAGAGAAGAAGAAGAAAGGAGAAAGAGGGAAGAAGAGAAGGGGTTTGGAGGCTGGACGACTAGTTCTGTTTTGACGATTAGGCTGTGCGATTGAGGTAAGTAGCACGTTTTCCCTCTGGTTGACCGATCATTGTTTTTGTTTTCTTCTTTATTTCAGTTTGTCGATCGATTTCTGTGGTTTGAGCATGATAAAGGTTGAGCATGAGTTATGTTGATTGATTATTGTTTAGAACAATTCCTATTGATTAGTATTCCGACTTCGGTTTGCTCAATCATAATTGTTGGGGTTTTGATATAACTTTTGATTGATTCTTGTTGGTTGCTGTTGGGTTTATTTTTGGGTTCCTTTGGCTTTAGTCGTGCTACGGTTGTGCGACTGACTACGACTGTCTACGACTGACTGCAACCGGCTGCAACTGATTATGACCAACTGCGACTGTCTGCGACTGGCCGCGACTGGCTGCGATTGGCTGCGACTGACTGCCACTAACTGCGACTGGCTGCAACTGGCCGCAACTAGCTGCGACTGACTGCGACTAACTGCGACTGTCTGCGACTGGCTGCGACTAACTGCGACTGTCGGCGACTAACCGAAATACAATGTAATTGTATATTTTATTGGGTGTTTGGGGTTGCTTGCTTGCTGAAGATGTTTGGGTCGTTTACTGGAGTTGTTGGTCTGAGGAACCAACTAATTGTGTTTTGAAATGAATTCCCAATCAGATTTTTGCTTGCTGAGGGTATGTGGGATTAAGTTTATATTGGGTTTTGGTTTAAAAAGGCAGATTATCTTGGTTCTTGATAAAGAGATCAGGTCCTCTCTTGTATGTCCTCTAATCTGTGAGGCATTAATTGATAGTATTGTTTATTCGAATCTGTTAGTAACTGATTGTAGGAAAATACCTAAGGTAGTTGCGGTTGGTGTCATTAGTAAAATAATTATTAGTAATTAGTTGCTGTTGGTGTAATTAGTTGCTGTTAGTGTAGTAGTTGTTGGTATAAGAATTGATTAGGAAAGTAACTGTTGTTAGGACTGTTGGTATTACTGTTAGATTTGGTGACTTACTGTTTGTAATTAGTAAATCACTATTAGGACTTACTGTCAATAATTGGTTAATTAGTTTAAACCAAAATTGGTTAATGAGTTCGTAATTGCTGTTACTGTTCACTATCGTCTAGCAACAAATGGTTGGATATTTGCAAGGATTTGGAGTAGGAAAAGAAGTCAGTATGTGGTAGGAAATTTTCAAGTTGCATAGGAACAGTTTGAAGTTTGCAGAACCCATTCAGTTGTAAAATTTCGGTGGCTTGCGAGGGCTTGGAAACCTTGCGTAAAAATTCATATGAGTAATCTAAAATTTAATTTAGGGATTTTGTAGTTGAAAATGAGTGGCGGTAGGTGACTTGGACTCCAAATTAGGAAATGAAAAATCATCAAAGTGAAGCCATCAGCGAGTTGGTTATTTCGCGGCAGGTTTTAACCACCTGTAGTAAAACAGCTATAACTCCCTGTAGGAAACTCCGAATTACGAACCGTTTGTTGCATTAGGAAATAGACTTGTAGATCTTTCCAATGATGTATGGAACATATACTAATTCCTTATATATAGGATCAGGTTTAGCAATAAAGTAACTAGTTTAAACTAGTTCTGCAAAGTAAATGGTAATTGTAAAATAATTATGGAAAAATGGTTGTGTTTTATTTTATGCATTTGTTTATGTGCAATAATTCATCTTAGTGAAAGTTCATGAATCTTAAATTGGTTTGGTGACATGATTTGATTTATGTAATTTTAAATTGAAGCTGAGGCTTCCTGATAATCTGAAAAAGGGGCCGAGGGCCTATCGTTTGATGTTATGTGGACTGGGATGGCTGTTCACCTCGGCTGGGGATCGCGAACTCGTGTTCACCCTAGCGGGGGATCGTGAATCTGCATCCACCACAAACATGGGTATCTGTGGACTGGGATTACTGTTCACCTCAATTGGGGGTCGTGAACTGTTGTTCACCCTAGCGGGGGATCGTGAACATGCATCCACCACAAAGCTGATTATTTGTGGATCGTGGATTGTTGTTCACCCTAATAGGGGGATCGTGAACCATCCACCACAATTATGAGTTCTGGGGATCGTGAACTAAGTTCACCGCGTGCTTTGAGGCATTGTGGATCGTGAACCTAAATTCACCCCAGAAGCTCAGAACTGTAAAATTGGTTTATCAGTAATTGATTTGTATGAGTTTATTTTATTTGTATAGAATTGTTCTTCGTATGATTTGGGAAGTGGAAAGGAATTCCACTTGGTATAAATAGGCAGCGTTGAGGGGCACTCCGCTTAGCCTTGCTTCATCGGGCAGCGTAGAGAGGCACTCCGTTAACCTGGATTCGTTAGGTCGCGTAGAGGGCACTCTGCTTATTTTGATTTATCAGGAAGCGTAGAGAAGCACTCCGCTAGACCTTGAATCTTGGTTAGAGGGTAAAGGGTGATTATCTCGTAAATTGGATTGATCTGTTTTTTTTATTTGTTTATTAGTATGATCCTGAATAGTGAAATATTGATTTAATTGAAAATGGACTGCTTGTTGTGTTTGAATTATTTTCAGCATGGAATTGATGGGATTTGATCGTATTATATTCGAGCATGTTATTTATATTTGAAATTGCGTAAAACTGCTTTTAGCATGCATGATGCTACTTACTGAGACAATTGTCTCACGCGAGTTTTTGTTTTTACCGGTTTTGCTTTCAGATCCGGCAAGTGAGACGCGTTGCGGGGTAGAAGCTGAAGGTTATCCCGAATATAGGCCAGAGGACTATTTCTACCCTAGCTAGACCCATAGAAGGCAAATTTTTGATAGTTGTAGATCTTATTTTTGGGTATTGTATATGTTGTAAATGAGAGAGTGAGAGGGTGTGATCTTAGTAAGCTTATTTTGTTGTATACCCGAATGGTTTAGTTTTTTTTGAATGTATATTTATCTGTGATTATCAGGTGATTGATTGTGGTTTGAGGGCTTAGCCCATACTCGTATGTACAGGCGTTATATAGCCGTTTTTCTGAAAATTTTTAGGATGTTATTTTTGTGTCTGGTTAGTTTCTTAAAGTACATTATTGAAATTTGGGCCCTAGAGTAGCGCTCGGGAGCCAGTATAAACCCGACACGTGTGGACCTGGTTCCGGGGTGCTACATTAACACTATCAAATTCAGCTCAACAATCCACTAGAATTCTCAACAATGGAAATTTCCGTAATTTGACACAACCGGTAAAAGTACTTTATAAATTAACCAAAATTATAAACCAGCAATCTTTCGAAGAAAACATAACCAATTTCTAATCAGGTCACAAATAGAGAACATCAAATTTAATAACATTATAATCATGTCAAGAACACTCCGATTAGCAAAATTTCTTTTACATATTTCCAACATAATCTCTCCTTCAAATTTTTACTCAACTTTACTTTTCATAGGGTTCTATTAGTTTTGGAAATCCTGTTTAGAATTTTTGAACAAATCAATTTAAGAAACTAAGTGAATGGACATAATCTGAAATATTAGAAAGTATAAAATTTTACTTAAATTCCAAATCTGCCACATATGCATTAGTACTATTCAATCCCCAAAACTGAATCAATTTTAGACCAAATCCTCAAAAATATTGTTAGTTAGATTCCTCACTCACCCTTTTTTATCACCTAATAATAGTTTCTACAGAACTACTGTGATTAGAAAATTATGTCCAAACAAACTACACTTTCCAGAAAAATCTGTGCAAACAGGTGCACAAAGAAAATGTATTTTAAATTACCCAACAGTGAGCTTATATTAAATATATATTTTTAAATGAATCTAGACCCAAAACCCTACAATTTTCATGGGACCATCATACCCAAATCTGTCGTTTGATACCTACAAAAATTCACTTTTGTGAAAAAGTGGATGCAGTCCCAAAACAGACATTTCATCAACCTCTAAACTTAGAATTCAAAATTCACATGGACTGATCTAAAATTTCTCATTCAAAATTTTTCTAGTTTAATTCTAATCCTCTAAATAGTGTTTTTTCACAGGTTTGGATTTAATTGAATTGCTCAAACAATTTATACGAAATATACTCTCCAGTTTAGCCCAAAACAAACATTTCAACAACCTCTAAACTTAAACTCTCCAGGATGTAAAAATACCTTAAAATCTACCCTCTTATTAATCTGGAAATTTTCAGAATATAAAACTAACCTAAATCCATCATAAATTATAATCTATTTATTTTCTATTGAATTTTAATCATAACTATATCAATTCTGTGTTTTTTGACTTAGTGAGAAACAAATCCCCATAACTCATTCATTTCTTAACAAAATAACATGAAATATGGTTTGTTAGACTTCTAACTCAATACACTAAAATAACCTATAGCAGTTTTGGAAAATTCCTCTTGGTTAATTAATTATTAGTTTTCAAAATCTACTTTAATTCAAAATCCTGTACAGACCAACAGCTGTAATAATTCAATTAACATTACTAAATCATAGGTTTTTATCCCAGAATATATTTTTCAGTGAAAATAGAGAAATAATGGAACAACTTTCATTTAGAAACCGAAACCTAAATATATCTCTAAATCAGTCTAAAAATTCCATCTTTCTGAAATTTTCTGCAGAATCTGGGTTTTAACAGTTTCTATCAATTTCGTTCAATTCAAAACTAAATTCAGGATGTCCACAAAACACACGAAAATCATGACAATTGAAAGGGCTACTTGCCTTATATTTGCTGGCCTCCCAACTTCAATAACCCAGCAATGAACTCAACTATTCACCATGGTCAAAACCCCTTCAAAATCTGATCTAGACGTCTGGAGCACTCTACCACTTGAGTTTTGCTATTGAAAATTCTTCCAAAAGACTCCAAACGAATTCTGGTTCTCCCCCTTATGCTGCTCCTCTTTTCTCCAGCAACAAGGACTCCAAGAGTCCTTTCTCCAGCAGCAATAATTTCAATAGACCTTTCCCTAGTATCTAGAACTCCAAGAGTCAAGACTTTTAGTTTAATGCTCCAGCAATTTTAAGAATCCCAAGGGTCTAAATCTAACTCTCCAGCAACCTTTAGAAACCCAAAGGTCTAACTCTCCAGTAACCTAACTCTTCAACTTCGTCATGATCCGGTGCAACTCCACTCCACCAATTGCCTATACCAATAGCCTATCGACCCTTGGTTATTTGATTTAGAATCCTAACCAACAACACACTTATATTATTATTTGTTTCCAGCTCTAAATTTTTCTCATAATATTTATTTAATATTGTAACTAAAATATAACATCACTTACCCTTAATTCATATAAACCGAATTTTCCGAAGTTCCCAAATTACCCTTGCTTGACACTCCAACAATAATTTCCAGCAATTTCTCATATCTATTTATTTATAGTTATCCCATCCGGTTCGACCAAGAGTCCCCGGTTTAACTCCTTGATCTCCTTCCTCTATGAAGTTTTAATTAGCCTTAAATTAATTACCAAACTAATAATTTTTAATTTCATTAAAAATTTGGGATTTTACAAGCTCTGTCTACCATATGAACAGCAGTTGAACCAGGCATGTACGATGCTATCTTAGGGGGTGGCCGGCCGTATAAGGCTTCAAATGGAGTCATCTGAATAGAAGCTTGGAATGTGGTATTGTACCACCATTCCGCCCATTGCAACCACTTGTTCCAACTTGAAGGTTTGTCACCCGCAAAACATTGAAGAAAATGTTCCAAGGTACGATTCAGGACTTCTGTTTGGCCATCTGTTTGTAGATGGTATGCGGAACTATGACACAATTGAGTACCTTGGTTCTTGAAGAAGGCTTCCCAAAATTGGCTAATGAAAATGGGGTCGCGATCACTTATAATCGACCGAGGCATTCCATGCAACTTAAAAACTTCTCGAATAAATACTTCCGCAACCTGAGCAACCTAGTATGGGTGAGAGATAGCAATGAAGTGTCCATACTTGGTGAGTCTATCCACCACAACTAAGATAGTGTTCTTCACAGCTAACAGGGAAGTCCTTCAATAAAATCCATTGCTATGTCCAGCCATATGTCATTAGGGATCGGAATTGGCTGAAGCAACCCGGGTGGAGAAATAGCTTCGTATTTTTTACATTGGCATGTGTCACAATTAGCCACAAAACGTTTGACGTCCTTGCCTAAACCCGGCCATAAAAAATTGTGTGTCAGTCTCTTGTATGTACATAGAACGCCAGAATGTCCTGCTGTTGGTGTTGCATGAAACTCATGTAACAGTTTTGCTCACCATGGACCTGAAACCAGTACCATGTACCGATCCTTGTATAACAGAAAACCATCTCTAAGTGAATAGTCGATTATAGAAGCCGAAGGACCTTGCAACTAATGTATGATGGATGATAGGGTTGGATCATTATGACAAGCATGTTTGAGGTCGTCCAATATTGAAAAAATTGGACCTGAAAAGGCCATTAGAGACGCAACCTCGTCTCGCCTGGATAGTGCATCTACTATAGTATTTTGGGCCCCCTTTCGATACTCAATGATATAATTGTAGCCCAAAAGCTTTAGGAGCCATTTGTGTTGGTCTGGAGTTGAAATCCGCTGGTCCAAGAAGTATTGAAGGCTTCAATGGTCTGTAAGTATCTTGAACGGACGCCCCAACAAGTTTGGACGCCATTTTTGTAAAATCCCAAATTTTTAATGAAATTAAAAAATTATTAGTTTGGAAATTAATTTAAGACTAATTAAAATTTCATACAGGAAGGAGACCAAGGAGTTAAACCAGGGACTCTTGGTCGAATCGAATGGGATAACTATAAATAAATAAATATGAGAAATTGCTGGAAATTATTGTTGGAGTGTCGCAAGGGCAATTTGGGAATTTCAGAAATTCAGAGATTATGTAAATTTGGGTAAGTGGTAATTATATTGTATAGTAATAATTTAATAAATTATTAAGGTAAATTGTATTAGGTTCAATTAAGTGAGGGTACATTTTAATTTCAATGGTCAAGAAATATTAATTTGGGAACCCTATTAAATATAATTGCATAGTGGAGGTTGTATTTGTTTAATGGCTAATTAGGGAGCTAAGGGTTAATGTGTCATAGTGTAGGAAGTTGGGTGGAGGAGCACTACAGCAGATCATTAAGGGGGAGCTGAAGGGTTGAGCACATGCAAGGGGTTCGCGATGAGAGCTGCTGGAGGTGGCTCTTGAGCTTCCAAGGGTTGCTGGAGAAAGGACACTTGGAGTTCTTGTTGCTGGAGAAAAAGAGGAGCAGCAAAAGGAAGGGCCTTCTAGAGCTTCATTGTTGCTAGAGAAAAAAAAAAGGAGAAAGCAGCAGAAGGTGGAGAACCAAAGATTCTTTTAGAGTTCTGGAAAAAATTTTCTGCAGCAAGTTCAAGTGGTAGAGTGTTCCAAACGTCCAGATCAGGTAAGAACTTATTTTTGGTTAGGTTATAACAAGTCTCATGAGAAATTATGAGCTGGATGAGCAGATCTTAGATCTGAAATTTTTCTGCAATCATTTCCAGATTGTGAAGTGGTTATGGATGTGTTGAACACCTGAGTTTCATTGCTGGCTATTTGAAGTTTGGATGCCAGCAAATATAATGCAAGTAGCTTTTCCCAAATAGCATTGATCGCATGTTTTGTTCATTTTCAGGTTCAGATTTGATGAAACCAGAAATTTACCAAAATTCTATTCGTAGGATAATGTTTGATCTGAGTTCCATCCTTTGTCTAATTAGATAACATTCGAAATGGTGTATTTGAGTTATTAGTTTGATTTTCATCATGTTATAAGTGTTTGGTTGAAGTAATGTGATTCAGCCCTTATAAATTCAAGCATGTGCTGCTGATTTCTTTGAGGTTATAGTTTAGTGTTTTAAAGTCTAAGATCAGTCCTATAAGTTGTACATAGATGTTAGTAACATTTGTGATGAATTTAGCTGAGAAATTCAAACTAATAAACATTCAGAAATTCTGGAGAGTTAAATTGAGAATGTTTTTGCTTAATCCAACATCTACAGAAGTAGGCGCCCCTCTCCCTAAATGGTTCTGTAGTGCAACTGTTTGTGGAGTACATATATAAATTTAACTAGTTTCTCACCCTTTAAAAATTAGTTGAACAACCTCAATGATCACTAGCAAGGTGCTGTGGGGACCCCCTTTAAGTGAATTCTTTATACCAAATTAATATGGGGGAAAACTTCAGATTTATTAACTTTGATTGAGAATTCAGATTGAGAGTTCAGATTTATTAACTTTGATTGAGAGTTCAGATTTACTAACTTCAGATTTATTAACTTCAGATTGAGAGTTCAGATTTATTAACTTCAGATATGGGTTATTAACTTCAGATTAAGAGTTCAGATTTATTAACTTCAGATTTACTAACTTCAAATTTTAAGTTCTCAAAAATGAGTAATAACTTCAGATTTATTAACTTCAGATTTTTAACTTAAATTCAGATTATATGAATTCTCAGAAATGGGTGTAAAGTTGTGTTGTAGATTTCATTAAATTCAGATTGTCATGAGTACAGATTTATTAAGTTCAGAAATTATTTCAGGTTATATAAGTTCAGCTATGAGCTATAACTTAAACTCAGATAAGTTCAGATTTATGTTAAATCTGAACTCACATCTGGGCATATTCGTTTAATCTCAATAAAGTTGATTGTGTTATATGGATGTTTTCCATGGTACTAGAACAGGGTTGGTTACATGGAGTTAGCTCAGTCCTAAAGCACCTTTCATCTGCAGCAAGTTACAGGTTTGTGGGAAACCATGTTGGGCGTATAAGCTAGGAGAATGATAAAACCTGTTTAGATTAATTTCAGAGGTGTTGATTTGAGCTATTTATATTCTATGTGTTGTGCTAAAAGTGGTCTAGAGGGTTGGTATCGGTTCAGTCGTAGAGAAATTGGAGGTGATGCAAGTTGGAAATACAAGATAAAAATTCTGCAGCATCCATGGTGGATGTTCTAAACTTAATTTTTGGGTCAAGTCCTTTTGGTTATTGCACTTAATTAATTCAAGAAGTATTTTAGAACTATTAGAAACCCATGGTAATTAGTTTTGATAACAAAGTTTATGGAGTAAATGGTATTGGGATCATCTAGAGGAAGTTAACAAATCTGAATTCCTATGATTAGAGGTTTGGCACTTGTTTCATACTTGGTGCAGCGGATTAATTAGTTGAGTTTTAAGTTCTCTCATCATTTTCAATCTAGGGTCATTAGATTCTCAAGTGTTATTAGTAATTTATTTTGGATAAATAAATAAAAGGGATTGAAAGGTTTGTTATGAATCATGGAAGCAAGTGTATGAGCTGGTTTTCTGTAGCATGTGGTTCGTTCTTAGTTATCATGGTGTCCAGCATGATTTATTATTTCATTGAGTTAACCAAGGATCAAATGAGGTTCAAGAGTTGTTAGTAACTTTTGGGAACGCTCTTAACAGTAAAAATATAGGAAGTAATTAATATTAGAACAAATTAGAAAAGGGAGTACAAAAAAATCTGAAATTTGGTTGAAGCTAATAAGGAGTTGAGTATCAGAAATTTCTGGGACAGATTTTAATACCAATGAAATTAGTTGGTTTCTATTATGACCTGAATAGAAATTGATGGTGTTTTCTTCGAATATTCGCTGGTTATCATTTTTGGTTTTAAGTTAAAAATATTTTCACTGTATGTACCATTGCTGTAAACTTTTATTAATGGTTGGTTTTAGTGTTTCTTTGGAACTAAATTTGGTATTACCATATATAAATGACTTGGTTTTCATTGAGCATGACTTTATGCTGAATTAGTAAATAATTTGATAAGTTTGCCAAAGTAATCAGGGTGAGACTTAGTGTGGATCCACAGTCGAGTTGTAAGTGAATTTTGTACATTTTGTTTGGATTAAGTTTAGGGTTCCTTAGTGCATTTCCTCCATGATGAAGAGGCCTTCCATGAGGGAAGTGCTGCAGCAACTCCCTTTCCACCATGAGGGTGAGGTCACAAGAGTATTTCTGCCATGAGGGCAATGAATTGGTTTGTTTGAGCTGTTGCAGTATTTCGACTGGATTGTTTGGAACACTAGTGCTTAGCCACACAAAATAGACAAACTTCACGAGTCCCAATACCACTCGTAATAAGGACCTTACAAATAAGCGTTTCGGTAAAACAACTAAACCAAAGAAGAAATAAGAAACAAACAACAGCGGAAATAAATTGTTAAACAGAAAAGAAAATTGATTGATTGATTGATTAATCAAACAGATCAATAGATCTGATCAATTGATACTCTAAAAGATCAATGAGCCGATTAGATCCAGTATACTCTTTCTGACATACAGGGAGATGTCAGGGCAACCTTTTTCTCCGTAGAGATACTTGGTTCCTTTCTATTGTTCCGGTAGTGTCTAGCAAAGGCTGCAGTGCCTACTTGACGACCCTTGTTCTAAATCGGATTGAGTTTGATTCCAAGTTCCACTTGTAAATTTGACCAATTGTTCTTTATTATCTATTTTTTGTTTTAGGATACCACCATAACCGATGTCTGAGGCATCTGTTTCAACTATTTTGAATGCATCAGGGTTAGGTAAAGTTAAACATGGCAAATGTTTAACCTGTTTTTTGATTTTTTGAACTATTGCTGTATGCTCAGGTGTCCATGGTCCTGGGGTCTTTTTGAGTCTTTTTCTTAGTAATTGAACTGATTGACTCAAATTGGGAAAAAAGTCTGTTACATAATTTAAACTTCCTAAAAATCTTTGTAATTGTTTTTTGTCTTTGATTTCATCAGGAAATTTATCTCCGAATGAGAGAGATCTCTCAATAGGACGAATTGTTCCTTGATGAATAATATGACCTAAAAATTTTATCTTAGTTTGAAATAAAACGATCTTTGGCTTGGAAATCACTAATCCATTTTGTTTTATTATGTTGTAAAATTGATTAAGGTGTTTCCAGTGTTGAGATATTGATGAAGAAAAGACCAGAACATCATCAATATAAATAATTGTAAATTTGTCATATGGATTAAATATGTCATTCATAATTTTTTGGAATTCTGAAGGAGCATTCTTGAGACCGAATGGCATTACATTCCATTCGTAATGTCCAAATGGAACTGTAAAGGCCGTCTTGTATCGATCTTGCTCAGCTATCTGGATCTGCCAGAATCCAGACTTCATATCGAATTTCAAAAAAACTCTTGCATTATGTAATATTTGAATTAAATCTTGTTTATTGGGAATTGGATATCTTATCCATTGTAATGCATCATTTAATGGTTTGTAATTAATAACTAATCTTGGAGTTCCTCTTTCGATTTCTGAATTCTTATTGACACAGAATGCAGAACAACTCCAAGGTGATTTGCTTGGTCTAATAATATTTTTCTTAAGTAAATCATTGATTTCTTGTTTACAATATTGTAACAGTTCTTGAGACATTTGAATTGGTCTAGCTTTAGTAGGGATCTTGTTTTCTTGAAAATCTGGAATATATGGTAAAGAGACTGTATGTTTTTTCCTATGCCAGAAAGCATTTGGAATATCAGAACATACTTCTCTTTCTAATTTTTGTTTGAAATTATCTATTTGTTGAATTAAGCTTGGATTGTTAAGTTGTTGTTCTATATTTTTATTTTCTATTTCTTCTTTAAGAAACATAATTTGTTTCTCTTTTCTTTGAATTAAATTGGCTTCTGGGGATATTGACAATTGTTTTAAAATATCTATTTCTCTTGTTATTTGCCTAGTAACAAATCGGAAATTAATTGTTTTGTCTTCACATATTGTTTTTAAGCCATCATTAGTGACAGTAAATGGCTGGATTAATGCTAAGAAGGGAGTACCTAAAATGACTTGTTTACTAAGATCACTAATTAAAATGAATGGGGTTCTGAAGCAAATATTGTCATTGCAGATGTGTACATTTGACAATTTGTAATTGATTTTCATACCAACTCCACTTGCCGTATGGAGTTTTTCCTTGGTTTTCTCAAAGTATTTTGAAGGTATTATACCTTCTTGAATACAATTGAGGTCTGCACCACTATCAACTAAGGCGATTGTTTCAAACTTGAATTCATTGTTGACAACTAAATTGATTCTAATTAACCATTTTCTAAAATTGATTTGTGAAATTAATCCTAAAAATTGTTCTTCTACATCATCTGTTTCCTAGGAAGTGGATGCTTCATCACCTTTTTCTTCCGGAATTGTTTTCATTTGATTGTACATAAGCTGGCTTTGAACATTGACTTGAGCTTGTAGATTGTTCGTGATTGATTTCAGTTCTTTTAATTCTAACTTGATTTGATTAATTTCATGTTTTAAATCTTGAACTGATATATCTTCTTTTGATTCTTTTTTAAACCTATCAACGATTTCTTTGAAATTGTAAGGATTCTTGGTTTTGTCAGTAATTTGTTTTTCTAAGTTATTTTTATCTGGTTTATTAAGTGATTGTTTTAATTTTTGTAAAATTAATTTCTTTTCTTCTGGATTGTGGATTTCATCGACTAATTCTAATAATATATTTTGTTCTTTGGTTAAAACAAAAAGACTTGGTTTATTGCAACATTTTCCTACACACGGTTTTGGTTTTTCACATTCTGATTCTGACTCAGAACTTGGTTCTTCATCAGATTCTGAATTGTAATCATCATCTTGAATTTGATTGATTTGTTCTTCACTTGATGTTTCATAATCAGTATCTGATTGTTCTGATTCTGAATTGATTATAAATATTTTTTGTAATTGGTTTTTTAATTCATTCGTTATATCTAACTCATTAATTTTTTGTTTTATTCTACACTTATTTGCAAAATGACCTATTCTTCCACATTTGTAACAAGTTTTGTCTTTACTAAAATTTTTCCTAAATGTTTTTGAAGGTTTTCTTGATGAACTTGGCTTATCTTTTTCATCGTTATTGATTTCCTTTTTGTGATATTTATTGTATTTCCTAAACTTAGATTTGTGTGGTTTTGACTTGTATGTTTTGTGTGACTTGTAGCTTTTTCTTGGTTTTGTTGAAGGTGTTTGAATTTTCTCGAAACCAAATTGTTCACAAAAACTACCTAATTCTTTTCTTGTTGTTAGACTATCTTTCTTGAGTTTGTTCTTTAATTGGATCTCAGTACAAATTGCTAAGGCTTCAGAATTGATTGTGGAAATTAAATCTCCGTAAGTTAATCTATCATATGGAATTGAACCTCTAAATTGTTCGGCTAATTTGGACTTGATTTTTGCGGACAAAGCCTGTGGCAATCCGGATAAGAACTTTTCCTTCCAGAAAGCTTGGCTGCAGTCTTCCCTAAGAAGGACTTTGGACAAGAACATATCTTTGTACCATTTGAAATCTTGTAATTTCCTACATCTAAGATTTAATAAAATCTCAGAAGAGTTGTCTTTTAATTTTGAAGGATCTCCGATGTACATTTTCATGATTGTATAAATTAAAGTTTCTACTGGATTGGGAATTTCTTGGTCATCTTCAGTTTTAATTGGTTCAAAATTTTCATCAATCTTAACAGAATTTAAAATATTGGCTCTTTCAATATCAGCGAGATAATTATCCCACCAATGTTTTAATTGACCTGTAAACCCAGCTATCAAAGCTTGGGCAATTGCTTGTTCAGACACATTTTCTTGTTTGATTTTGTAAGCAGTGCTTACCATTGTCATGTGTTGTAATGTTTCGATAATCAAGTGCTCAGACTTGCCATCTATGTTCCATTCATAGATTGTATTGGGATGAAATGATGCTTGAGTAAATTGGTTCTTTTCTTCTAATTGCATGTCTGGAAAACTAGGTCTAGGATAATAATTCCTAGTGTTTTTCCAGTTCATCTTGTTGATTTCTAAAATTTCTTGTTTTTCAATTGTGACTACGGATCTTTGTTGATCACTTGGTCCTGGCCTAATTCTAAGAGGAGTTTGAAGGACAGGAGGTTCATGAGTATCTGGAACTATCGTATTTTCGTTTAAGAGATCTCTAAGTCTCTTATCTATTTCTTGATCAAATTCCCTAATTTCTAATTGTTTATTTAATTCTTTTGGAATTTCTACTGGCTTGAAAATTGGAGTATTTTTTGATGATGAAGGAATGGTAACATCTTGTTTTTGAATAATTGTTTCTATCCTATCAACTTGATTTCCTATTGTATATAAACATTTGTTTGTAAAATTATTTTGTTCGATAATTTTGTTTATACCTTTGTTTGTGGCTTGGGCATCTTTATTGTTATCTCTAATCTTGTAAGGAGTAGCTACGATTTCTGTTTGTTTATTATTGAATTTGATTTGATCCTGGGGAGGATGTACAGATGCTATTGATTTTTCTTCTGTATTTTTCCAAATTGTTATTGGTTTTTCTAAGACTGTTAAATCTGAATATAACCAGTCAAAGAAATACACGTTTTCTTGAATCAATTCTAAAAATTTATAATATTTTGATTGAATATGGTCTCTTAATTTTTTATCATAATTTTTGAAGAATTGATCTCTTCTTGATTTGTTGTTTGGAGAATAAAAATCTTTTCTAAGATATTCTTTGTCTATTGTAAATTGTTTTTCTATCATATCGCAACTAAGATGTGTTTGTGGATCTTGCATTTGAGAATAAGTTGGGGACAGGTTTTGGTCTTCAGACTCTTTGTCTGTTTCATCTGGTTCATTGGTTTTGTATGTTGGTTTAACTATGTTTGCTTGTGTCTTGATTCCTGATAAATTAATTGTAGAAGGAATTGAAGAACATGATTTTCTTGGACTTGAAAAGGATGGAACCCTACGACTTGATTGTCCTAATTCAAAGTTAGGATTCGTAAAGATTGGAATTCTGTTATCTAGATTGCTTCGGCTAGACTGTCCTAAATCTGGATTTCTAAAACTTAGCTTTGAAAACTTAATTTCTACGCTACCATCCTCATGTTGAATAACATGATCTAACTTATTGTTCTCTTTTTTGGGTGGAGTAACCGCTAATTGGATATTCCATTCAATGGGAAGATGTACATCATCCCATCTGATTGTTCTTGGAACTATGACATTGGAATCTGCTGGATTGGTTTGGAGGAGAAGAGTTTCTCCTTTCGGGCTTGCTATCTTGACTAAAGGATTGGCCATTGTTGTCATGGCCTTGTAATGGATTCTATATATAATTGCAAAAGGGAGTGATCCCGGAAGCATATCATATCCTGTGGACTTGATATTCAAAACTAAAGATTGAAGGACACCTGGGTCCGTAAGACTAATTGAGAAATCTGGGAAACAATTGAAGTAAATCGGACCATTGTACAAGCTTGACTCTATTATTCCTAACAGAGAATCATTGAATTGATTGTGTCTACAGTCACGTAAACACAGTAATATTGCAGTATTTAAACCTTGTCTTGTTAATGGTTTGATTGCGATTTGGACCATTCCTATATGTAAATAATTGTATTTTTGTCTATGTTTTTCCAAGGTTCTATTGTTTAAAAGATTGATTTTTTCATGTTCATTTGTGAGGGAAATTGTCTGTTCTACAGTTTTGATTGTATAATCGGAAACAAATTTAAAGCTTCCTTTCTTATAAACTTGATCTATTGGAACTTTTGGGATTGTCCAATTGTTTAAATCTTTTTCTACATTTATTAAATTGTTTTCCTCTATGTTTATTGTTTGACCCGTATTTAAGCTTCTCCGAGACATAGTTCTCCTTAGATAATTCATAAGGGTATTATGGTCATTCGACTTCAACCTTAGTAATCGGTATTTCTTCCCCCGGACTGTCAATGTTTTACGCCTGAGACGGCCTTTTTCACACAGAACGGCCTTTAATGGCTACGCGACTTTGGGTCGTGCAAGGAGTCAAAATACCTTTCACAAAAATTTAATCAAATAAACTTAATTGATTACAACTTATGCATGGTTTAGAACTGTTATAACTGTATTTTGTGCATGCATTGCTGCTTGCTGAGATATTTGTATCTCACTGTTTTGTTTTGTTTTCAGATCTCGATGAGGATGTTACCTACGGGTATATGCTATTTTCAGGTGAGGTGGGAAAAATTGTAGTTGACTCTGATTATAATACTGGTTATTTCATGTTTTCCTTCACTCTGATAGCGATCCTGTGTGAAAATTTAACTCCTTGGGAACGAGTTACGGTTTACTTTATGTAACCCAGTTCCGGGGTGTGCGCACCCGATTTCGGTCACACGACGAGGCACACGCGAAACGATGCGTGCCTCGAGATTTGTTTGGAGTCGCCACTGCCTGATGGGGTGCAGGCAGACACCTGGGTGCCTAAGTTCTTTTACTAAGGCTTGGTCTGCGGCTTGAGATTCTAAGTAGGTTCTCGGTTGCGGTCTGGGGAAGTCCGTAGACACCCCAGACCACCCCGTCAAGTGACGGGTCCCATTGGTTTCCCTAGTTTGAGTCAACTCAGTTGGTCTCTCACTCACCCGATGCCTAATCCAGCATTCAATTTTGGTTAAGTCTGGCGGGACCGCCAAAGTGGTGTGGGTCCCTTTACTTGATTTTATCTTCTTATTATTGAATGAAGTGAGTCTGATTTGGTGGGCCCCGTTGGAAGGCCCAAGGATCCCTTGGTGGGCTTGGTTGAGCCCACGTGTCCCTTGGTGGGCCTCAGTCTAGCCTGAGAGGCCCTTTGGGCTTTGGTTCAAATAAATTGATTTTACTTTAAGGTTTAAGTTGGATTATTTAAATGGATTTCATGCCAAAAGTGGGCCGTGACTGTTTGTGGGCCCTTGAGTGGGCCACACAGTCGGTTGCCAAGTGATTTTGATTTATCTTTCTTATCCGTGCCAAAATGGGCCAAGCATTGAGCTTGGGGCCCTTTACCTGGGCTCGGGCTTGGAAGCCCAAGACTTTCTGAGATAGGGTTTGGAAACCCTGCACTTGTTTGGTTTGATGGGCTTAGTGGGCCCGACAGGCCCTACCCATGGTCTTGGCCAAACCACATCCTACTTTAAGCATGCATGGCCCAAATAGGGCTTGGGTGGGCCTCAAGTGGTCTGGCCCACTCAAATCTTTTATTTATCTTAGTTAAGCAAAAATAAATTGGTCGGGCTGGGTGGGCCCCGTTGGAAGGCCCACCGGAAATCAATTTGGACTGGGTCGGTCCATGGCCCATATTGGGTTTTCGGGTGACCTGGAAACCCTACTGGTTCGCCCAGATTTGATCAAACAAACCAAGAAATCACACAAGATCAGAAAATGTCTCAAAATGAAGTCTGGCAGTGTAGCCGGCCTGAGATGCCGGTTACACACAGTGTTCTGTGTATCCGGCATATTTAGCCGGCTACACAGAGGCTTCTGTTAATCCGGCCTGAGTTGCCGGATCAACACACAAAAGCCCCTTTTTCGGATTCTGGCAATGGGGTTGGGTTTTTAAGCCTCCCAGGGTGTTCCAGAGGTTGTGTGGGCTCCTGTGTGAGCCCACGGTGGTTTAGGTGAGAGGAAGACCTCCTCTCGGTCACCTTTTTTGGGGAGCCTTGAAATCAACACCAAGGGATATGGATGGGTCTCCAACTCTTCCTCCCCTTGGATAAAATACAGCAGAGGGACAGAGGTCCTACACCTCTGTCCAGGTTGTTTGTGACCTCAGAGAACCACAATCAGTTATCAATAATCACACGAGAAAGAAATCCATTAAAGCATGCTTCACTTAAGGCCTATCTTTCATCAAAAGATGCATGCATACCTAACTATAATCCTACATGAATGGATAAGGAAAATATGCATCACACATCACATGTATTATAAACCTATTAGCCCAAATCACACATCTAGCTAAAATAGATCTAAAGAAGGGGATAAGGGGGGTTACATGAGGGATACATTAGGATGAAATGGAAGGAACATGCTCCTCCGTTAAACATAAAATGATACCAAAATAGATATCTCTACGGAATAGCAACCCTATACCACTTAAAATCCATGCTTTAGGAACTATCCTTCTCCTAAAATCCCCATTCTTACCTCATGAAAGCAACATCCTTATGATGACAAATATCAAACAAAATAGTGAAAACAAAGGGACAAGCATGCATTTACCCTAGTAGCAAGCACATGACATGCACAAAAAAACCAACATGCTTCAAATCATGTCATCTTCATATATGTGAAATAAGACAAAGAAAGGAGCTCACCTTGGGAGTTTAGACTCCTTTTTGAATGTGTGGAACTCCTTAGAAGCTCCACCAGCAGCCGACCACCTCCTTTGGTTCCTCCAAGGAGCCACTCCAAGTTCCTTCCAAGACTTAAAAATGAAAGAGAAGAAAGGAGGGGAAGGGTTAGGTTCTTTAGGTTATGCCTTAGGGTTTTTTGAGAGCCAAGGGAAAGTAAGGTGAGGGGAGAAGGAAGGGAGAGAGAATGGAGCTTGTGGGAGAGACCTCAAACAAAAATCAGCCGACCTCCCTTTGTGCTAGGTTTTTTTCTTTTTATAAGCCTTGACAAAAAGCCAATTACTTTTCCCTTTTACAACCAAAACCTTAACCCTTTCTTATTCATGCCCTTTTTTAAAGAAAACTCATGATTGCATTCCTTTCTTAGCCTCCAAGTAAACTTGGAGGCTAAGTTTGCTTGGAAAGGCTTGGACGAATTCTCCACATGGAGAATTCGTCCAACCACATGTTTTTTATTTTCTTTTTTTATTTTCTTTTTTCCTTTATGTACTTTTATTATTATTATATTGGGATTTTTTTGTTTTAAGTATTGGATGCACATGCATCTTTTAATTTTTTTTCTTTTTCTTTTATTTTAAATACTTTAATTAGAGTTTTAGCAAAAAATATTATTTTTTAATTCAAAAATTTTGCTGCTCTTTCTTCACTGTTTGCCACGTGTGCAGATTTTCAGAAACTTCAACTGCTCACAACTCACTCGTCTGATATCCGATTTTAGCAAACTTAGTGACGTTGGAATCAGTACGAGATTCCCTATCCACTGAATTTCAGTTTAGCAGCAAATTCGAGTTTTTTAGCAGAAGTGCCGGGCCACGTCCGGGAGCCGATTTTGCTCATATTTCCTTATCCGAGACCCCGATTCCAGCAAACTCAGTTGCGTTGGAATCGTGTCGAGATGCTCTTTCTGCTGATATCAAATGGGGTAGCTGATCTGGGGTTTAGCAGAAAGTCGATTTCTGCTTTTCTCAGATTTGACCAGTCCATAACTTCTTCATTTGGACTCCGATTTGAGCAAACTCTGTTCCATTAGAATCGTATCGGAATCCTCTTTCCAATGATAGGAAGCATGGCAACTGATTTGCACCGGATAAAAAGTCAACTTTTTGACTTTCTCAAGTTTGACTTTCTCAAGTTTGACTTTTCAATTAAAATTTCATTTTCTGCATTTTGGGAGATGCAAAAATGAGGTGCTTACACGGGGCGTTACAATTTTTGAACCGCATAAATAACCGCTAACATCTCTTTATCATAGATTGGCAAAACCAAGTTCCGACCAGACAAAGCCTTGCTAAGGAATGCAATGGGATGGCCATCTTGAGATAAAACCGCCCCTATTCAGAACCCGGATGCATCACATTCAACTGTAAATTCCTTAATGAAGTCCGGTAATGCCAGTATAGGAGTGGTTTTCGTTGCCAACTTTAACTGTTCAAAGGTTGCTTCTAACGCTTCGGTCCAATGATATGCATTTTTCTTGAGCATTTCATTAAATGGCTTCGATATGATTCCAAAGTTGTGAACAAACTTCCGATAATAACCCACGAGACACAAGAACCCTCTCAAGCCCTTGATCGTCTTTGGTTTAGGCCAATTTGTAATAGCTTCAACCTTGGTCGGATCAACCGCCACTCCTTAGTCAGATACAATATGGCCCAAATATTCAAGAGATCACAATCCCCATGAGCATTTCGAGTGTTTGACCCGTAATTGATGTATGCGAAGTAAGTCAAAAACCATAGTTAAATGTTGAACATGGTCTGCCAAGGTTTGACTATAGATAAGAATGTCATCGAAAAACAACAATACGAACCGTCGTAGATGTGGTCGGAAGATGTCATTCATGAGAGATTGAAATGTCGATGGAGCATTACACAACCCAAATGGCATGACCAAAAATTCATAATGGCCATCGTGAGTGCGGAAAGCCGTTTTGGAGATATCATCCTTGTTGACTCGAATCTGATGGTAGCCTGATCGAAGGTCAAGTTTAGAGAATATGGTGGCACCATGCAACTCGTCCAAGAGTTCATCTATCATTGGAATTGGGAAACAATCCTTTAACATAACAGCATTTAAAGCACGGTAATCAACACACATTCGCCAACTACCGTCTTTCTTCTTGACTAGTATAACCGTAGAAGAATAGGGACTCACACTGGGTCGAATGACTCCGGATTGTAGCATCTCTTGGATGATGTGTTCAATCTCGGTCTTTTGAAAATGTGGGTAACGATACGGCCGCACATTGGTTGGTGACGTTCCTGGTATCAATACAATGCGATGATCATGTGCCCGGTATGGGGGAAGACCCACTGGTGACCCAAACACATCGAGTTATGAGTCAAGTAACCATTGTATTTCTGTTGGTGCTGTGAGACATGGAAAAATCACCGAGATGATTCCCTCCGTCGTCACACAGACTCAACAAAAAATGGGAGAGTCGCCACCATTCAATTTTGTGTGTGAATGGGCACCGAAATTCATCAAAATAAGCAAAAAGGCAAAACTAGAGTAAAAATAACTCTACTTGAAAATAAAATCCAGAGATGGGTAAGGGGATTAGATTATGAATGGGGAAGGTGTTAGGCACCTCCATTCACCCACACAAGGTGGTTGCCAAGTGTTGTTCATGCTAACAAATGAGAAAGCTTGCTAAAATAATCAAAAACCTTGAAAAATGATTAAACAAATATATAATACTTTCACTTGAGGAATCCAATGAATTCTAGATCCTCTTCTATGTCAGTATCACTTCTGGGATATCACCAATAAATGGAAATCAAAACAAACTTTGAACAAAACCAAATTGAGACAAATCCGGAAAATTCGGTAAAAGCTAGAGCCATTTGTCTTGAAATCATTCAAATCTAATTTAAATTGAATCAAACTAAATCCATTTGAAAGATTATGATAAATATAAGACTCATGCCAATTTTCAATCAAATCCAGTTAAAATCTTAGGAGTTATTCTCCTTTGAAATCTGCTGTTGGAGATAGTTAAAAGTGACAAGTGGGAAATTTTGGAAATTCATTTAGAAAAATTCGCTCCATATAAATCCTTAAATTTTGGCATGAATTAATTATGTAGGGTCATCTTTCAAATGAAACTAGCCTCATACAAAAATTCATCCGGATGTGCCTTGGGTGACCTCCCGAACAGGCCCCGAAGATCACAGATCAACCCAGAAATGTGCTGTTGAGCAGTTCTGAGTAAATCGGTCACCCATGACACAAATGGAATCAAAAAATTATGAAACCAACTGGATTTGAAATTATACTTCTGAAGGAAAATACAGAAACAAAAATCACTTGAATCGGACTTAAAACGATGGGTGACCTCCCGAACAGGCCCCGAAGATCACAGATCAACCCAGAAATGTGTTGTTGAGTAGTTCTGAGTAAATCGGTCACCCATGACACAAATGGAATCAAAAAATTATGAAACCAACTGGATTTGAAATTATACTTCTGAAGGAAAACACAGAAACAAAAATCACTCGAATCGGACTTAAAACGAACACATGGCATTTAGTCAAAGTGACAGGTTCCGCAATCTGGCCTGAACTGACCTATCAACTTCGACTGAGTGGTGTCAAAAATCCACTACATAAAAATTGATGAAATTTTGCAGGCATAAACTAGACAGCCTCACCTTTCCCATGGCTTTTTAATGACTCCAAAATTCATCCGGACGATGAAGTTACGAGTGTCCAAAGTTGGGGTACAACTGCTATCCAGTTTAAGCCTTTTTAAAGAAAATCAACTCAAAACAGTGATAAGGTGTGTGGAATCTGAGCAATATAAATCCAAATCATTTGAAAATCATTGAGAAATGTCCCAGAATTGTTTGGGGTTATTTATTTCGGATCTATCACAATGAATGCAATAGATCTGAAACACAAGCCGATTCCAACAAAACAAGTGCAATATGTGCATGTGTACAAATCCACTCTTCAATAACATATAGCATTCATATCAATCAAATGGGGTTCTAAAAAAACCTAAGGTTCCGTTCCACTCTCGTTTCCCTTAGTTCTCTCTCACCGTTTAACGGTTCTTCGAGATAGTCTTGGGATACTTCGAGTATGAAACGGTTTTCATAGAATCAAAAGGCTTTTCAAAAGGGTTCTAACACTAAGGATCAATCCTCAGTCTCATTTCCCCTAGATCCCGCCTTCACGTTTTACGGCTACGGGGAGTCTTGAGGTACTTTGAGTAGAGGAAGGGGTTGCATACACAAAGAGTAAGCCTTATTCTAGAGAAAGGTAGAAGAAAGAGCTAATCCTAGAATGTAAGAACAGAAAAATAAATAGGGGTTTAGGCTTACCTGGGTTTCTGGAAGCAGTGCGGCAGCGGTTCCCTTCTTCACTCGGAGCTCTTCAATCTCCAACTTATTGGCCATTTGCTTAAGGAGGAGCCTCCTATTTATAGGCAAAGGCTAGGGTTAGGGTTTGCATGATGCTAGACACAAAATGATGTCTAGAATCCACCAACTTAAATCCTAAGGCTATTTCCGAGATTTCCACTCCTTTAATGAAGGATATGATGGTAAAAAGTAAAAACTCTCTGAAAACCCTAATTTTGAGCAAAAACCTTGTATCCGACAACTCAGATCGGATACAAGCAATTATTTTTGTATCTGACACATGTCGTTGGATACACTAATGTCTGCTTGTATCCGACGACTTGTGTCGGATATAAAAGGATTTGCTTGTATCCTACCTGAGTTGTCGGATACAAGAAGAAATGCATAAATCTGAATTTTTGTGCTGTTTTCAAAGGAAAGAATGATTTTTGCCAATTATCCATCATTTCTACTGTGCAATTTGGGGTGTCTACAGGTGCCGGCCGATTGTCCTCGGTTGCAGGGGTGTGAACAAGCTGGGCAATCATCCCATTTATTTCATGTGTAAGGATTTTCTGCATCATGCGGCATTCTGCTAATTGAGTTGATATGGTACTATTACCATGAAGAATGTGATCATGACCATCAACTGTGAATGACATTGTCATGTCATTGAAGTTCCATAAGATTGCACCTAAGGATCTTAGCCACTGTGCCCCCAATACCACATCACAGCCACTCATTGATAATAATAAAAAGTCAGTGGACAAATGATAATTTTGAAAATTCAACTGTACCTTCAAAGTTTTACCCTTAGTTGTGAAAAGGGACCCGTCAGCTACTAGAATTCTAGAGACATCACCTGTGTCAACTCGACAACCGATTTGCTTAGCGATAGATGGACTGAGAAAATTGTGAGTTGATCCAGAATCTATTAGCATGGTGACCTTGGTCTTCCCGATGGTCCCTTGTAAGCGCATAGTTTCCGGTTTAAGAGAACAAGTAAGGGCATGTAAGGATAAGGTTGGCTCGCCCTCTGGTTCTGGATCTGGTTCAGCAATGGCCGGCTCGTGGTCTGTCTCTTCTTCCTTTGTCCATTCTCCCTCCATGAATAACAATTGGGGCTTCTTACACCAATGACCCGGTCTGAATGGTTCGTCACATGTAAAGCATAGATTCTTGAGTCGTCGTTCTTGTAATTCAGCTGGACTTAGTTGACGAACCAGTGGTAACGCATTATGCATTGGCACTTGCTTGTTGACAATCGCAGGTGTGTTGCTCACCATGGAAGGGATCACTCTAGTGGCTGGATTGAGTGCCGGCTTACCAATGGACCACTTGGAAGTGGTTTTGCGGGCCATTATTTTGTCCTCCTAGATTCTGGCCAAGGAAATGGCTGACGATAATGTGCTAGGCATGAAGGAACGAACCTCATGATGAAGTTTGTCTTGCAAGCCGCTGATGAAGCACCCTTTGAGTTGATCGTCTGTCCAGTCGTGGGCTCGACTCACTAATCTTTCAAAATCAATTTGATATGCCTCCACTGATCCGACTTGACAGAGTTTTGATAAAGCACCGTTGAAGTCTTCATAGCTATGGGTACCAAATCTCTTCATAAGTGCATCAATGAAACCACCCCAAGATGAAGTCAAGTGTTTAGATTCATACCAGTCCATCCAAGGGACTACATCGCCTTCCAAATGAAATGAAGCTATCTCCACCTTTTGATATTCTAACGTACGATGATAACGAAAGAACCGTTCGGCTATAGAAATCCAATCCAACAGATTACTCCCGTTAAATAAGGGAAAATTAAGCTTTAACGGTCGTGCCATTGTGCGCATGGTCGCACGGGTAGGCAAGCCTCCTAAAGGGTAATTCGGGAATGTTGGAGTCGCCACTGCCTGATGGGGTGCAGGCAGACACCTGGGTGCCTAGGTTTTTCTATTAGGCGGTCTGCGGCTTGAGATTCTAAGTAGGTTCTCGGTTGCGGTCTGGGGAAGTCCGTAGACACCCCAGTCCACCCCGTCAAGTGACAGGTCCCATAAGTTTCCCTGGTTTGAGTCAACTCAGTTGGTCTCTCACTCACCCGATTCCTAATCCAGCATTCACTTTTGGTTAAGTCTGACGGGACCGCCAAAGTGGTGTGGGTCCCTTTACTTGATTTTATCTTCTTATTATTGAATGAAGTGAGTCTGATTGGGTGGGCCCCGTTGAAAGGCCCACGGATCCCTTGGTGGGCCTCAGTCTAGCCTAAGAGGCCCTTTGGGCTTTGGTTCAAGTGAATTGATTTTACTTTAAAGTTTAAGTTTGTTTATTTAAGTGGATTTCATGCAAAGGTGGGCCGGGTTGCTTCGTGGGCCCCACAGTTGTTTGCCAAGTGATTTTGATTATCTTGATTAATTATACCAAAGCGGGCCAGGCATCGGGCTTGGGGCCCTTTACCTGGGCTTGGGCTTGAAAGCCCAAGACTTCCTAAATTAGGGTTTTGAAACCCTAACCTTGGTTGGTTAATGGGCTTGGTGGGCCCGATAGGCCCTACCCGTGGTCTCGGCCAAACCACAACCTACTTTAAGCATGCCTGGCCCAAATAGGGCTTGGGTGGGCCTCAAGTAGTCTGGCCCACTCAAATCTTTTATTTATCTTAGTTAAGCACAAATAAATTGGTCGGGCTTGGTGGGCCCCATTGGAAGGCCCACCGGAAATCAATTTGGACCGGGTCGGTCCATGGCCCATCTTGGGTTTCCGGGTGATCCGGAAACCCTACTGGCTCGCCCGGATTTGATCAAACAAACCAAAAAAACACACAAGATCAGCAAATATGGCAAAAAAAGAATTCTGGCAGTGTAGCCGGCCTGAGATGCCGGTTACGCGTAAGTCTCTATGTATTCGACATCTTTAGCTGGCTACACATGGGCTTCAGTTGATCCGGCCTGAGTTGCCGGATCAACCCCCAGAAGCCCCTTTTTTCGATTTTTGCATTGGGGTTGGGTTTTTAGGCTTTCTAGGATGTTCCAGTGATCGTGTGGGCTCCTGTGTGAGCCCACAGTGGTTCAGGTGGGAGGAAGACCTCCCTTTGGTCACCTTTTTTGGGGTTTTAGTGGTTCAAGCAAGGGGGAGGAGGCTCAAGGTGTTGCCTCCTCCCATTTTTGGGACACTCCCAGTGGCGGAGCAGGGACCTATGTGTCCCTGTTTCGTTCTTATAATTTCATATGACAGCAAACTGCTGAGATAAAGGAAAGACAATAAGCTAAACTCAA
Organism: Buxus sempervirens; assembly: GCA_947561395.2. Taxonomy (NCBI): domain Eukaryota; kingdom Viridiplantae; phylum Streptophyta; class Magnoliopsida; order Buxales; family Buxaceae; genus Buxus; species Buxus sempervirens. Next base: position 16,446,096 of record OX387190.1, on the reverse strand, counting down.
TCTACATGCTCTTGATCCGTGGAGAACATGCATGCCTTTTGGCGTGTTGTGAGCATAAAAAATGAAAGGCACGTGTGCGTGCCCATGCATGCCATGAGATGGCTAATGGCTCAAACATATATAATGATCTAGCATAGCACTTGTGGGTGTGTGAAGGTGGGCGCGCATGCATGCTTTTGAGACTACGAAAGCATATTAAAATCAACTTCACATGGGATCTAAAGAATCAAGGAAAGAAGAGATGAGAGGGGGGCTTATGCCGGGATACATGAGAGGCAAAGGTGGGAGAACATGCTCCCCCGTGCGAACGAGACAAGTTGGTAACAGGATGACGTTCTAAAAACTGTAGCAAAACATGCTTGAAAGGAACCATCTCCCTCCCTTAAAACCGTACGGATGGTCCTCCTCTTACCATGGAGGTTAAGCTACTTCATGTGGCCATAGATGGAGAAGGAGGGGAGCAAAACAAGGCAAGAACATACTTTGGACATCACACACACACTAGTTAGTTTAAAAGCCCTCAAACTTGCTCATTTTAAACTATGTTGAACAAAAGGTTACAGTGAACATTACCTTGGGTTCTGAACCCTTGTGGAGTGGGTGTGAAGTCTCCTTGGAGCAAGCTAAGGTGCTGGAGCACCTTCTTTGGCCACCAACAGCAAGTCCTCCTCCTTGGCTTTGGTGAAAGATGAAGAGGAAGAGAAGAAAAGGAGAAGAGATTGGCCTTAGGGTGATGTTTTAGGGTTTGGAGAGCCAAAAGGGGGGCAAGAAGAGATGGAGGAGAGTGGGAGAGAGAGAATGGAGAAGCTTGCGAGAGATGGGAGACCTCCAAAAAAATGAGCCGTCCCCATAAGTTTGTGCTAGGGTTTCTTTTTATAACCCATAACCAAAACTCAATTACTTTCTCATTTTATCACCAAACCTTACCCATTTTCCATTTGTGCCTTTTTTTAAATATATGCAATGATGGCTTTCTTTTCTTAGCCTCCAAGTAAACTTGGAGGCTAAGTTTGCTTGGACGAATTCTCCACATGGAGAATTCGTCCAACCACATATATTTATTTTTATTTATTTTTTTTTTTTTTGTACTTTTACTATTATTATATTAGGATTTTTTGTTTCAAGTTTTGGATGCACATGCATCTTTTGATTTTTTTTTCTTTTTCTTTTATTTTAAATACTTTAATTAGATCTTTAGCAAAAATATTATTTTTTAATTCAAAACTTTTCATTTTGCTGCTCTTTCTTCACTATTTGCCACGTGTGCAGATTTTCAAAAACTTCAACTGCCCACAACTCGCTCGTCTGATATCCGATTTTAGCAAACTTAGTGGCGTTGGAATCAGTACGAGATTCCCTATCCACTGAACTTCAGTTTAGCAGCAAACCCGAGTTTTTTAGCAGAAGTGTGGGGCCGCGTCCGGGAGCCGATTTTGCTCATATTTCCTTATCCGGGACTCCGATTCCAGCAAACTCAGTTGCGTTGGAATCGTGTCGAGATGCTCTTTCTGCTGATATCAAATGAGGTAGCTGATCTTGTAAGACCCCAGTTTTGAGTAGAAAAAAAAATAATAATAATAAACAATATAAAATAGTAGATAAAATAAAATATATGCAAAAGTATGAACACATGGATTTATGGACAGGCTTGATCAAAATTTATTTATTGCTGGAGATTTGTGGTCATTAGTTGTCAAAGAGAATAACCTAAGTGGCCGGAACATGTAGGGTTTCCAGTGGGCGAGCGCGCATAGGATCAAGGGTTTAAAGAGTTATCGAGCGGCGTATGTAGCGCAAGGTAAATATACCAAAAGGGGAAATTAGGGTTTGGGTTTAAACGAATACTCGTATCGTACTTATGGAAATATTTTCGTTAGTCTCGTTATCTGGAGAACTGGGCGACTTGGCGATTGCGGCTGTTAATGGCGATTAGGGTTATTCTCGTGAAGAACAAGCATCGCAAGGGCTAAGGGAAGGATTTTGGAGTTTAACTTCAGTGGGTTATCTCTCTCTGCTCGAGAAGTTTTGTTTGGAGAGATTTTTCATTCGCGTGCGTGGCCGGAGTGGTGATCGGCCGAGGTTTTCATATATTGCGCATTCAGCATTCAGGTGAGTAGCACTGATTTACAACTGGGTTTTGTGTTTGAGGTTTTCGTGAGCTTATCTTGATGCATGTTTTGTATCTTAAATGATGTATGAGTTTTCTGGTTTTCTGGTTTTCTGGAAATGACATGAACAGAGTTCGGAGATTGAATTTTATCTTTTATTTAAAAGTGTTTAGATTAAATCCAAATATGGTTGGGAAGTCTTCTGGGAGTATTAGGAGTGTAGTGGAACAATTACAGAGATAAACAAACCAGCCAGTCATGTAGATCTTGAAATAACAGAGAAATGAAAATCACAGGGGGTATCCGCTCACCTCGCGCTCCCTGGCGCTCACCTAAGAGGTAGGCACCCCGTTAAATACTACCCACCGCCGAGCTCGCGCGAACCTGGCACTCAGCTCGCGCTCACTAGAAAACCCGGCGCTCATCTCGCGCGAATCTCGCGCCCACCTCGCGCCCGTCTCGCGCTCAGCTCGCGCTCACCTAGCGTCGAGTGAGCGCTAGGTATATTTTTACCTGTTTCCTTACCGCCGACCAGCGCTCACCTCGCGCCCACTTCAGGAAGTGAGCGCAGACCCTATTTTGCTCACTGAATTGGAAATTTGATTTAACTAAGAGTATTTGGGTTACTTGAGGGTTAAACCACTTCACTATTCACTTGTTTGGGAACCTTGGAATCTATTTTGCCTAGGAAATTATTAGAGGAAAATTTAGTGAACTTCTTAAAAGCTTTCAAGTTGAGTTTAGGTTATTTATGAGTGTTGTGCCGGATACCAAACCACTAAGAGTTACTAGTTACATTTCCTCTGTTTTATACACTGTTTTGATTGAGGAGTTATTCTATTCTGGTTTCACTTGTTTGGAAACTTTAAAGGTATTGTAAAGATTTCCTTGGTATGAATGAATTGAGTTTTACTTCCAAATGACATGTGTTACGGAAATGAGAAAATACTGAAAGTACTTGAGGTACTGCTTGGTCCAGAGGGACAGGTGATGAATTGTGATGAGTTTTACATGATGTGGAATGAATGGTTTTATTTTGATATTGGAATTGAGATTATACGATGTTTTACTGTTTTGGTCTAGCTTGTCCTGGATCCAGATGTTTAAGCTTAGTAATGTAATGTTATTTGTTGGTTGTTGCAATTGCATGGCCTTGTGTGTTGCCACGACCGGTGTAGAGCAGCCAGAAACCCTGAGTAGGCCTAGTTGTCAATGCAGAAACCCTGAGTATGCCTGCATTGGATGACGAAACCCTGAGTAGGCCGTCATTTCAGAGTTTCCGAAACCCTGAGTAGGCCGGAACTGTGTACATGGAGGTGTGGAGTGTCTACTTGGCATGTTTAATTTATCAACTAAACAATAGTCATGACATTGACCAATGTTGGTATTTGATTTTGTTTGACGTGATATGTTTTATTCACTGGTTTGTTGGTATTTATGGCTCATGGAATATTGTTTACAGATTATTGCGTATTGTACCTCCCGCCGGTGTAGAGCAGCCAGAAACCCTGAGTAGGCCTGGTTGTCAATGCAGAAACCCGGGGAGTAGGCCTGCATTGGATGACGCAGTCATTTCAATATCCGAAACCCTGAGTAGGCCGGATATACATTTGGAGGTGTGGGCATGGTTATGAGAAGACTTTGTGTTATATGACATTGGTATATTCTGGAATTATATCTTGAGATACGAAATTATGGTTAATTGCTATGTTGTTGTCAGTTAATCATTATTTTATCGATAGCTTCGGGATTGAAAGCGGATTGTTATTGCTTGATTTACCTGATGGTTTTCCGCACTGATATGAATTGGATTATTGAAGTTTAGTCGGATTATTCGGAATATGTGTGTTATCATCATTGTATATGGTTTATAACCGTGGCATGTTTTAGAACTGAAATAAATGTATTTGTGCATGCATGTGCTGCTCACTGGGATATTCGTATCTCATTCCGTATTGTTTTGTTTTGTTTTCAGCTGCTCCTGGAGAGGACGATACTTGCGGGTAGTTACTTGGTCATGTGAGTTTATTTTCGTTTGGGATTATTTTAGCGCACTCTGTTATATAGTTATTGTTGTATTCATGTTTTCCTTCACTCTGATATTGCGATCCTGTGTTTTATAATAACCTCTGGAGACGAGTTACGGGTTTTTCATGTGACTCGGATCCGGGGCGTTACAAATCTGGGGTTTAGCAGAAAGTCAATTTCTGCTTTTCTCAGATTTGACCAGCCCATAACTTCTCTATCTGGACTCCGATTTGAGCAAACTCTGTTGCGTTGGACTCGTATCGGAGCCCTCTATCCAATGCCATAGGGCTAAGCAACTAGCACGGGGTTCGAAAAAAGTCAACTTTCGGCTCCGCCTTTAGTTTGACCGGCCCACAGAACCTTCATCCGGACCCCGATTCCAACAAACTCAGTTGCGTTGGAACCGTGTCGAGATTCTCTATCCATTGAGATAAAGCGAGGTGGCCAATTTTCTCTTGATCAAAAAGTCAATTTTTGACCCCTCAGGGTTTGACTTTTCTACTGTCTTTTAGCACATACATTTTTTTTGTTTTCTTCTTCTTCTTTTTTTTATTTTTGGTTTAATCAAAATTTGGGTGCTTACAGCCATCATGGATGAGCTTGCAAGAACTGTGTGAGTAGATCCTGTAGTTTCTCCTTCCTGTTGCAGATGTTGCGTTCGTTCTGTATGAGCAGATCCTATAGTTTTCCCTTCTTGTTGTAGGGGCTGCTTTCGTCCCACATTCAGCTGTCGGATTTCCTCAAGCATGTGCTTCTGAAACTCCCCTTGCTTTGCTGCCATTAAGGTCAGCGATTCTTGGAGCTCCTTAACTTGAGCCTGAGTTTGATCCTTATATATTTGCAGATCAAACTCAACTCCGGTGAGCTCTTGCGCAGTTGCGTTGCGTTTCACCATTCTCGATTGTGGCTCTAATACCAAATGTTAGGATCAGAATAGAGACAGAGATAAAAGAGATGGAATTACTAGTTCGTCAACCACACTCAAGCAACTTTATTCATTAAATTCGATACCGTTCTCAGTACACGACCCTCCTATTTATCATGGTTCTTCTCCTACAATCAAGGAAGTCTATGCTGATTATTCGCCTACAATCAAGAGATCTCAACATATCTCTAATTGTAAAAAGGAAACTAACTAAATTAAGGAAAGCAGTAAAGGTAAGCTTGCTGGCCTTATTCACAGCTAACCGATCCATAGCTGGCATACAAAAGAATCGTATCACAAGGTAACACAGAAAATTGAGCAATCCCATCTCCCTCTGCTGGAGATCGTATCGTCTTCCTCTCCATTCCAACAAATCAAAATTTTAGGGTCATCCACGAAGGAGAGAGAAAGAAAAACAGAAAGAGAGAGAGACAGAGAGAGAGAGAGAGAGAGAGAGAGAGAGAGAGAGAGAAAGAGAGTGTGTGTAGGGATGTTGAGAGAAAATGAGTTGTGACAGAAATAGTCGAAAGCGTCAACCTGTGGAATCTCACGAGAAATTCTCAAAATATCCTCTAAACTATCATAATCTGATTCTCTTCTCAACGAATCGTGAAGTGTGAAGGAATTTCTTCTAGAACTAAAATCCGGTGGTTCAGAGAAACCACCGGCTGGGATAGAGTATAGATGTGTTGGGCCCCTTACTGACATGGATATCCATCCGTGCGTTTTGTGCTGGTTCCACTAAGTGATACCAGACGAAACACTCTCGTCGGAAAAAGGTTTTTCTAAGACCTTTAGCTGTCAAAAAATTGAGTTGAAATCCTATGGATCCCTTATCTAGACTCCTTATGTGGATCCTCCACAAGATTTTGCCATGTGCCCTTTGAAGTATTTAAGAAAATAACATTTACACCATTCAAGGGGCACATGGCACAATCTTGTGGAGGATCCACATAAGGAGTCTAGATAAAGGATCCACAGGATTTCAATTGCAAAAAATTAGGGGAAATTGTTTGGTGCTTATTTAAATATAATTCAGATTCAATCATCATAATTGATAATAAATGATACTTTTTTCAAATAATTGAGAACAAGTGCCAGACTTTCTTCCAAAAATGCGGGTACGCCATTCTCAATCTTTTCTAAATATGGTTTGTTGCAACTATTAAAAAAGGTTTATAAGTCTTTTATGGGTATTTTTGGAAGACAGTCTTTGTGAAATGACACTTGTTCTCAATTATTTGAAAAATATATCACTTATTGTGGATTACGAAGAATTAGATGACAGAATCTGAAATATATTTAAAAACACCATTAAAAACCAAATTTTCCCAAAATATTATTGAAAAATAATTGAATAAAATAAAAATCCTTTCAAACATTCTTCCCAAGTGTCACTACAAAAATGTGGAGTTTTAGCGTCAGACTTTTAGCGGCAGTAGCTTTATCCCACCGGTAATACTAGTTATTTACATTTAAACGGCGGTAAGGAAAGTGCCGCCATGGAATGTGACATTTAGCAGCGGTAAAATGCTACCACCGCTAAAAAGAAAGGCGCGAAACCGGACTTTTGGCGCAAGTTGTTGACGCGTTGTTATACCAGCGGGTCTACTGTCGATAATAATATTTATCATATTTGCCCTTCCTAACGTGTTTTACCGGCGGTTTTAGCCGCCGGTAAAAAATGCACGTTTTGGTTTGTTAATGACGATATATGTACCGCCGTTAAAATATATATTTATTGCGGTGGTAGTATGAAACCAGAATTTTCCTAAAATAAAGTAAATTAAATAAGCCAAAATATTGAGAAGTTAAGATTTAATTTAGGTATTGGAGGAATAATATTATAATCCAAAGAAATATGAGTAACTAAATAAATAAACAATAATTTTGAGTAATTAGGAATTTAAATAGTGGCTTCATTTAAATAGGAAAGAGCAAGGTTGATATAGATAAATTGGAAGAGTGACTTAAATATGAATGTTGGAGAAGATAGGTATTAATCCAAATGCATTATATGGTTAAGATTGATGTGAGAAATAGAGAGGAGAATTTTTGGAAAAAGATTCAAAGGTTAAGTATGGAATTCCAAGGAAAGGGTATTTTAGTCATTTTCCAATTATCCAAATTAATATATTGAGTAATTAAATAATTATTAGACTTGAAATATTTAACCGGCCTTAATTTGGGTTAGGTTTGAATTTAAATAGCAAATTATAGCTTAAAAATAGGGAAAATGGTACATTGGTGATTATGGTTGATGATGAGCCTTAAATTTAAGGATAAGAGAAGTTTTGGGGTGTTTTAGTAATATTTTAAAATAAAAAATTAAATTAGCACGAAAATAAATTAAGTTAAGACCTTCTTTTATATGAGATACTTAGAAGAGGAATTAGAAGGAGGGTTAAGATAGGAAGGTTTCCAATTAAGAGTGGGAATACTATTTAGAAGGTCTCCGAAATATATAGGACTTCTAATTAAGAGAGCTTATAAAATAGGAGGTCTAGGGAAGGTTTAGGGTTTTTAGCAAATCAAAAATAAGGAAAAAAATAGGGGAATTCGTGCTTGGGCTTGGGAGAAAAATAAAGGGGAGAAGAGAATGAGAGAAAAGAAAAGGGAGGTGCTGCAGAGGTTCGACCAGCAGACTTTGAACAACGATCCCCGGAGATCCAGTCGTTGAATCGTCATGAAATTTTGAGGTTATGATCTATACATGAAATAATTTAATCTGAACGGTGGAGATCGGATTTGGAGGAGTCTAAGGTGGTGCGAACTAACCCAGAAGTTTGTGGAAAATCAGATTTAGAAAGAAAAAGGAGTTGCAAAGATGGCCGACTAGCCAACTTCTAACAAAGATATAGGAAGATCCAACCGTTGGAATGGGCTGAAATTTTAGAGATTTGATCTACACATGGAGGACTTAAAACTGAACAGTGGAGATTTGAATTGAAGAAGTCTAGAGAGGTGATATCGAGATCATTAAATGGGCACAGAAGGAGTTTTTAACAAATCTGGGTTCATCAAAAGGGCAAGTAGCAAACCCTTGAAAGTGGAGGCACTGCATGTTTTCTTGTGATTTTGATGTTTGATCATATTGGTTTTAAGTTGGATTTCATTGGAAAAGTTGGATGATTATAAATTTTTGATTTGGTGATTTAAATCTCTCTTTAAGAATCAAGAAAAGTTTTGCTCATGGGTGGTTTAATTTAGAAAGACATCTTAGATAAATTTTAATCACCAAGATTTGATTAGGATTGTCTTAGAAGTAATTTGGAATGACATTTAGATGCTTAGAAACAATTTAAAACTATAGGAATTTGAGAAGTTTCGGAAATTCTGATAAACCCAGAAAAACTGAGTTTTGGGTAGAGCGCTAGAACAGTCGCTCAAGCACCCTATCTGTATACCTTAAACCAGAACATGAAAACAAGTCACTTGATACACCGTTCAAGCACAACCACGGGCGACCTACCTGTGTATCTAAAACAGAACCTGTAATTATAGCCGCTAGAGCAGTCGCTCGAGCGCCTCTTCGAGCAACTTATGTCAGAAATTCCAGATTTTGGGATTCGTGCCCAGATTTAATTTTTAATGATTTTTCTGTAAATTCTAAAGTTGTAACACCTGTAACTAGGTTAATTTGAGATGTAGGAAGTAGCGGAATTAAATTTGAATTAAAGAATAGTAATTTGGGACGATGATTGTACATATGAAACTTTTGGAGGTATCTTAAGTAAAAAGAGGTTACAACCTATTTAGATCTGATTTTGGGTAACCTAACCTATTCTTAAACTTTAATATAGACCTAATTTACCTTCTGAAAGTACTAAATAACAGAGTTAATAAGTTTTGACACCTTGGGTTCTAAATGAGGGAAAGTTGGATGTTAATAGATAATACAAATAGAGAAGTTTTAATCAAGAGTTAGGAACATTGTTAATGACTTGATTTATTTACTTTAAAACAAAACTTGATTTTAGAAGTTCCTACACCTGTATTTGAACTATCTGAGCATGCTTTGAGCTCCGAATGATTTATGTATATACTTGGATTATTTTGCCGTTGAAACCTAGAGTTTGGACATATGACTTGGTACATCTTGTGTTGGTTTTTGGGTCACTGGTGTAACAAAGCAGGTGCCTGATTTCATTGTTTCTGCATAGGCGGATTTGGTTATACAAATAAGGTTCTGTATTTGGTGGGTGTTATTGAGAAGTATGTCCATTCCCTGGTTTGGTTTTCCACAATCGTGTGGGTTTCGCAATTACATTATTAATTGATATGTTATTAAGTTATTTAGAGTTTTTTATTGTGAGTTGTGTCTATCAAGCTTAGCTCTTATATGGATCCATTAGAGTAACTAGTAAATGAAATTGTTTTCTAGAGGGGGTTTGAATTCTGTGTCATAGGCATTCCATCATCTCGAGGATGGTACTACTCCTGGATTGGTCGGTCGCTATGTTACCCACTCCTGGATAGGTTGGGCCGTACATTCTAACTCATGGTTGGGTTCTTCCGTTGGTGTTGAATAGCCATATTGCAAGACAGCTGGTTCATTGTAATTCGGTTAGGTAGCATATTGGCACATGTCTACTCTCTTTCTCTGTTAACAATTCCATTAATCCTGTGATGCCACAAACGTGGTATGCTGTTTGCCGTGATTTCCTTATATTATTGTTTTCTTGTTGATGTTGTTGTTGTTGGTTTAATCGTACACCTCATGACTTATTTTATATAAACATGGACTGATTTCATGCATGCACCTTGATATTTGTTGAGATTTATTCTCACTCCGATTTCTCCCATTTTTCAGGTATTCTTGGAAAGGACAACAGCATTGAGCTAGTATGTAAAGGGGTAGTCAATTTAGTTGTAGATTAGCTTCCTGAGATTAAAAACATTGTAATTGTATAAAGTTTATTTGTTAATGGATATTATTTCAAGTTTCCGCATAAAACTCTGATGATGAAAGTAATTGAAGGTTTAAATTAATTCAGATTTTTAGTTGCTTTTGTTACTTACCATAACACCTCGGGTTTTGGGAAATGGACACGGAACCGAGGCGTTACAATAGGTATGACATGATGAGGATGACGAAGAGAAATGATGTGACCATAAGGCAATATGATAAAAGGTGGAGGGAGTTGGCTGCACAAGTCAGGCCACCCGTGGGAGAACCAGAAATGATTTCAACTTTCATCATGACATTGGGGCAACCCTTCTACAATCACCTTGTGGGTCAGACCACCACCAGTTTTGCTGCCCTAATGCAAATGGCAGACAGAATTGAAGATGCGATCAAGTCTAGGAAAATAGTTGATTACTCTGCAGTGTTGAACCAGGAAGCTTCCACCACTTTCTCCACACAGAAAAAGGAGAATGGTAATGGAAGAAGAAAGAATGAAGAAATGAGAGAAGCAGAAGTGAATATGGTGCAATTTCCCAAGGAACCCTTTCTAATCAATGCCCATCCACCTCCTATCAAGCCAACCCATCAAGTTCCTCTGCTACCTATCCAAATTAATGTCCCTTCCGCACAGCCTGTGAATGATGAAACAGAAGTAAGGAAGAGAAGGGAATTTTCTAAACTGCCTATGAGATCATGTGAACTTTTGCCTACCTTACTTCAGAAGGGTTATGTGACTTTAAAGCTGTCAAATCCGCATGCAAGCAAGGGGAAGAATTATGATTCATCTGCAATTTGTGATTATCATATGAGCACTCCAGGGCATACCACTGATCGTTGCTTGGTCCTAAAGCATGCAATTCAGGATTTTCTAGATAATAACTCCTTATCATTCAATTCATTCACACCCACTCCTCCTCCCACCAGCAACAATGGGGCAAGCACGTCACATACGGTGGGGGCAATTTTCTCTGGAGAAAAAAGATTTGACCCTTCTCAACTTAGAACTCCGGTTGGTACCACAGTCCGGGTTTATTTTGAAAAAGAAGATGAATGGGGCCATGTAGAGAAAGAGACTCACACAAGGGAAAATTTTAATATCAAAAAAAGGAAGGAAGAGGAAGAAGAAAAGCTAACATTGAAAGAAAATGAAATGATGGGTGAAAAGGCAAAAAAGTGGCAGAACGAAGCATCAAAGTAGTGTAAACTACATGAACAAACCAATGAAAATGAGGCAAAGGTGAAAGAAGGGTGTCAGAAAAAGAAGGAAGGGGCAATAAAAGAAGAGAATGAAGCCAAGGTTGAAACTCCCTTCATTGATTGGGCGGTTATCCAAATTCCAGATAATGTGATGTTACCTCCTTCAAGAGCAAAGGAGATCATCCCAAATCATGAAAAGAGATGCTTGCCTCACTCAGCAGGAGAAAGAAGTTTTCTAAAAAAGAAAGAAAAGTCAGCTTTTGCTTTTAAGAATTGGGGCAATTCTCGAATTCCCTTGTTCTCTGAAAAGAAACCCCCATAAAAAGAATTCACATTTCCTGAGGATCATAAAGAGCCTTGTTCTCAGGAAGTGATTTCAATAAAGGCTCTTTTAAAAAAAAATTTCCCCTTTAACATTTTTCTAGAAAAAAAAAAGTTTTCAACAAGATACTTTTACTTATGAGATATATCTCACATTGAATTTCATTAAATTGAATATGACTTCGACATTGGGCTCAATTTTGAGACCGAAATCGAAGAAAAAGACATTTTATATGAAAATTCAAATCTTTTTAAGTGTCATGAGAAGAATATTCTGCAAAATTATGAAATGACCAATTTTATGGCCTTTGGAACTAAAGATGATCCACAGTCTTCAATAGAAAATATGGAAGAAGATTTGAAGTTTCTTTATTAGAATACAGAAAGGATCGCATCACTTGTTGATTCGTTTAAAGGGAAGTTGATAATATTGTTTGAATAAATTTTTGGGTTGTGCACTTGAAAATATGAGAGAAGATTTGACATTTTCGTTGGAAATAGAATTGGGCATCATTTGATGGAAAGAATCCAAATCCATAAGATTGATCAAAAGGTGAAGAACTTGTTCATAACAAAGGTTTTGTTTGAAAAGGCTTTCATCTTGATAGAAAGTGATTTAAAAAAACAAAAGAAGAAAAAACTCTTGAACTAGTCATGTAGTACAACTTTACCAAGTCTAAAAAATTCAAATTTTTCTTAAAATGATAAGAGGCCTTTCTTTCTTATATCCCCAAAATTTTTGAAATCCCTAGTTAGACCCTTTGAGCTTAATAAATTTTTCCAAGTAACCTAAACTGAGAATTGTAACCCCACACTTGGGCAAATTTATTAAGGCATAAAAACAATGAAGGGACAATTTTAAGAAAAAAGGGGAGGGCATTATTGAAGTTCAAAAGGGATTTTGAAGATGTTTTCAGAAAAGGGGGCAAAGAAATGAAAAAAAAATGGAAAAAAGGAAAAGGAAGAAAAAGAGATCATCAAATGCTATGGGATATTTGCCTTCAAAATTGTGAAGAGAAGAATGGAAAAAGAAATTAAATACTGGAGAATAAGTTTCAAATGAAGAAATCAAAGTGGAGGAAGAACTTCATTACTGGGGGCAATTTTGTATTCATTCCAAGGGAAGAAATGCCTTAAGAATTGCAATTTTAGTTAACCTATTTGATCATATGGTATTTGAGCCTTTTATTCCTTTTCTTTCTAAACAAACACCAAGCTTTCGTTTCATCCCATTCATAAGTCCTCTTTGATTAAAAAATTTTGAATTAAGGCAGTTTTGACTACATAGTTGCTGGTGATGAAGGATAAAAAAAAAAAGAAAAAAAAAGAAAAAAATGGAGAAAATGTAGTGAAAACCCGGAAGGGCGCTACGTGGCAAATAATCAGCTATCTGCAAGAAGGAAATCGTCAGAGAGGAAAGTCCAGAATTGGCATAGATCCAGGTGAAGTCCTCATGTTGGTGGTTATTTTGAAATACAGTCACTCTTCAAGTGATTGAGGAAAATTCCCTTTTCAAGACTGAAGCAACATACTCAGAACTATGATATGAAGCATCTGTGAACAAGTAGATGGCCATCAAAATTGCCATTAAGAAATTGTTGCTGAAGTTGAAAATGGTCATGGGAATGATTCTAAAGGTTCCGAAGGCTTATTTTGGTCTTTCTTCATTTTCTAAAATAATCTTCTAATTATTCAATTTGATTTTAATTCTTTTGGACTATATGCTAATAAGTGATTGGATCATTTTTCAAAAAAATATATATAAAAACACAAAAAAGCAAAAAAGAACTATATTTTTGGCCTATGATGAGCATTTATGTCTTTTCATAAAACATTGGTTTTGCAAGCATTAGAGAATTCTTAGGCCACTAGTATAAAACATATTTTCTAATTTCTGCACATTTGCATTCTTTTATTAGGGTTTCTTTTTGGCAAAGGTAAAAAAAAGGAGAAAAAGAAAAAAAGAGAAAAAAGAGGATCATCTCTGCTAAGGGGCAAGTACTTCTTCAAGTAATCAAAACCGAGGCATGCTCAGCGTCTTTTCCTCTGGGTTTTCATTGAAATGAATTACAACATCTGGAAGGAGCAGTCAAGCCTTAGTCTTTGGATTTGAAAAAAAAAAAAGAAGCTTTGAAGCAGTTGCATGTTTTCTCCTTTAAACAAGGGTTTCCAATTCTTCAATCATGAATAAGGATTTTACTGGGGCAGTAAGAAGACATGAAGGAAAGATCATGGGTAGTAAGGGCATGAGGTTAGATCAACAAATCAGGATTCTCAAATCCATCAATCAAGAGGAGGGCATTCACTTGGGCAGTTGAAAAGCATAAAGGCAGGTTATGGGCAGCAACGGCACATACATCATTATTGAGAGAGCAAGAAGATGAAGAAGCAAAAGCAAGTTGTAGAGTATTCAAGCACAGGTTTGGGCATCACATGGCACCCAGGTATGTCAAATAAAAAAAATCAATCAAGAAAATTCAATAAAATATTTCCTTCCTTATTTTTGAGCTGTAAAGTGAAAAACATCAAAAGCAATTGAGTTTGCAGAGGTCAATTTTAAATCCACCTTCTTTTCAAAATTTTCTTGTCTCAGATTTCTTTTCATAGCCACGAGAGCTCTAAGAAATTGGAGATAAGGAAGAGATGCCACCCCGTCAAACTTCAAGTAGGGGTTTCATTGGCTATCTTCAAATCCATGTTTTTATCACTCCTTCGTTTTTCAATTAATGAAATGTCTTTCAAACGTGCAATTTTGAGTTGTGTCTGTTCTTTGCTGTTCATTGTGTTACAACTCCAGCAAAGAGGGGCAGTTGTAGACACCCAAAAATTGCACGATTTTTGATAAATCTTGAAGGAGAGAAATATTTTATTAGAATTTTCAATTCTTAGCATTGGGTTTGAGATCCTTAATCCATTTGAATCCAAAACCATAAAGGAAAAGGCCCAAATTCAATCTTTTGCGCAAATTCAAACTTTTTCCGGTTGAATTTTGTTGACTTTTGACCCCAAACAAATGAAATATTTTTTGAGGCAAGATTTGAAGATAATTTTTCCCGGTAATTAGGTTTTTAGAAATGTTATTGCATAAATGAATTTTTTGAGCCTTTAAATCTTGACAAATACCTTGGTATTAACAAGTTGAATCTTTTTACCAGACCTGAAAAAATGGGAATTTAGCCTTGAACTGGAAAGTTGAATTTTTATTCACTTGGAATTTGGGTCTAGAACTATTTTTAATGGATTCAAATGGGGGGTGTTTGCTTATTTACATGTAATATCTTAAGTAAATGGAGATTAAAAAATACGAGGACATTTACTTAAATGATATTACATGTAAATAAGTATTGGCTATGCAGATGAGGGTCAATGCCATGCAGAAGCTGTGCAAAGAGTGTTTTTTTCCCTGAACCAAAATTAAAGTTCGGATAAAAGCATTTTTATTTGTAGCCAAAATTATATTTCGGATACAAGCATTTTTCTTTGCAGGTGAGGGTCAATGCCATACAGAAACTGTGCAGAGAGTGTTTTTTGCCCTGAACCAAAATTAAAGTTCGAATAAAAGCATTTTTATTTGTAGCCAAAATTATATTTCGGATACAAGCATTTTTCTTTGTATCCGAAATGTTATTTCGGATACAAGCCTTTTTCTTTGTATTCGAAATTTCGGACACAAGCTCTTTTCTTTGTATCCGAAATATTATTTCGGATACAAAGATTTTTGTTTGTATCTAACCTGAATTGTCGGATACTAATGTTTTGCTCCGAATTGGAAAATCCCGAGAGTTTTCACTTTTTTACTGTTTTACCTCTGTCTGAGAAGTGAGGATTCCCAAATTTAACCTCCGAAATTAACCTTATTCTTCCAAGTCCATGCTTTGTGGTTAAGTTGGAGGGTTCTAGACTTATTTTTGTGTCTACCATTAGGGCTTCATTCCCTTGAGCTTGCCCTAATTCTTGCTTATAAATAGAGGGCCTCCCCTCAAGCAAATGGCCAAAAAGTGGAGATTGAAGAGCTCCAAGTGAAGAAGGGAACCCCTGCCTCTCTACTTTCAGAAATCCAGGTATTTATCTCCTCTTCATTTCTTTTCTAGTTTTAATTTCTAGGATTATTCTGTCTTCTCCTTTCTTCTGTAGAATAAGGTCTATGTGTGTGGTTGTTACCCAAACCTGCTTCTAAGTACCTCAAGACTACTCTCTAGCCGTAAAACGTGAAGAGAGAGCTAGGTGAAAGGGAGATAGGTGGATCCGTAAGGCAAACCCCCATATGCTGGAATCTTAGAAATATGTAGTTGTAATATTTTGTTTAGGTTGTGTGATGATTTATTGATGAAATATGGAGGAATATTATAGATCTATGCTGTTCATAGCATTAGATCTCATTTTCCTCATATATTTCGATTTTTCACATTGTTTTCTCCCTTTTATGTTTTTTTGATGTTTTTAGTCATTTGGGCTAAGATCTTGGATGCGCCATTGTCCATATTGTAGATCTGGGATCAGAAGCCTTCCATTAATCTCTAGGGTTTCATGAGGTGGTTTTTGAGTTATTTTTTATTTTTGAGAGAAGACCCTACGGTCTAAGCTCTCCCCTTTTGATGTTTTTTTATCAACGTGGGTGTATTTGGTTTAGATTTTTTTTATTAATGATAAATATGGGCTAGATCTATGCCTTAGATTTTTCAAATTCAATTCTTCAATATTTTGCAAAAATAATATTTTTTTTTATTATTCCTAGATTTCAACGATTTAACTTAAAGCTAGATTTTTAAAGTTTTTACTTTAGATTTGTTTTCTTTATATTGATTTCAGTCAATCATGAAGCCTAAGGAATGAATTTTGTTTTCATAAGAAGGATCTAGAATTAATTGGATCATTCACATGAAAAATAGCCATACATTCTTTTTTTTCCTTTTACTTTTGTTTTGATTTTTATTAGCAAGCATTTTTATAGCATGAACAACACTTGGCAACCACCTTGTGTGGATGAATAGGGGTGCCTAACACCTTCCCCTATTCATAATCTAATCCCCTTACCCATCTCTGGATTTTTTATTTTAAAGTAGAGTTATTTTTACTCTAGTTTTGCTTTTTTTATTTTATTTGATGATTTTGGTGTCCATTCACACCTTAAAATTGAACGGTGGTGACTCCTCCCTTTTATGAATCCCGTGTGATGATAGGAAGTAACGAGATTTATTTTCCATGTCTCACAGGGCCCTATGCCAATTTGGTCAGGATGATGGTATACTAATCCAACTCTTCTAGAGGAGCTTAACTGGAGCTGTTCTAAGGTGGTTTACCACACTTGACCATGGGAAGATTAGAAGATGGAAGGATCTGGCAGACACATTTTTGGCCCAATACAAATTCAACTCGGAGATCGTGCCAGATAGGGATGAATCTGTAAGGCAATATGCCAAGAGGTGGAGGGAGACTGCTTCCCAGGTTAGACCACCAATGTTGGAGCCTGAAATGATCTCAAAATTCATAAGTACACTGGGGCAGCCCTTCTACAACCATTTGGTGGGTCGAACTACCACCAATTTTGCGGCACTAGTACAAGTGGCCGACCGGATTGAGGATGGGGTCAGATCAGGAAAAATAATCGATTACTCTGCTATGGCCGATCAGTCAGATTCCTCCACTTCTTTTGTACAGAAGAAGGGGAATGGGATAAAAAAGAATGGGAATAAGAAAGAAGGAGAAGTAAACCTGGTACAAGCTCCTCCTCCCAGGAAACCACTTCACATCAATGTTCCTGCACCCCAGCAAACCCAGCAGCCACAAACTAACTATTAAACTCCACTCAATCAATTTCTCTCCATCCGTACCTACGAATCAAAGGAGCGTTTTCACCAAGGAAGAGAGGGATGCCTGGATGGCAACAAGAAGGAATAGAGTCTTCACTCCTATTCCCGTTGTAGACACCTGATTTTTGCACCCCCAAAAGTGCAGCAAATGAAATTCTAATCTAAAAATTCAAACCCTGAGGGGGCCAAAATTTGACACTTTTTGATCTAGTGCAAATTGGCTACCATACTTCATTCCATTGAAAAGGAAATTCCGATACGGCTCCAACGCAACTGAGTTTGCTCAAATCGGAGTCCGAATGAAGAAGTTATGAGTTGGTCAAACCTTGTGGGGAGCAGAAATTGAATTTCTGCTAAAAATAAGAATTCGCCACCATACTCGAGTTCAATGGATAGAGGATTCCGAGCTGATTCCAATGACACAGAGTTTGCTGAAATCGGACGTCGGACTAGAAAGTTATGGCTGATCAAAGTATCAGAAAAACTGCCCGCGTGGCAAAACAGCAGAAAAAGGCAAAACAAATGAATATCTGAAATGAAATAATTATTTATTGAAAATATCTTTATTTTTTTAAATATTTTAATAAAAATCTTCGTTTTTTGTAATAAAATAATCAAAGAAATCAGACAAAATCCGAACCCAAAACCAAATTGAATAATGGATTTCAAATCCGACACTTAAAAAACGTGCATGACCGCATTTGGAATGCGGACATACCTTGTCTACATTTCAAATGTGGTTCCGGTCTTCTAGAAACTACCACGCGTTGCCAACTAGCGACAGCTAGTAGATTCGCACTGATTTTGGCACATGGGCGGCTCGTCCGCATTTCAAATGCAGACATGGAAATTTTGCCTATAAATAGGCCTTCACCCCCCATTGTTTGCAAGGCCTTTTGACCCTGTCAACCCCCTACTGCTCTGCAACCAGAAGAGCTTCTCTAAGCCTTTCCCCACTCACCCAAACAATTTTTCTATACCCAAAATACCCCTAGACCTTCCTCTTTCTCTCCGTTCTCTTGTTTTCACTCACAAAAAGAGCAAGAGGAGGCAGTTTTTGGGAACCAAGGAGCGGAAGCACTGTCCACATCATCCGGAGAACCACCACACCTCAAAACAAGAAGGTAATAGTGTGGTAAGCTTTCCCATTACATTGTGTTTGACATATATCAATATTGTAATTTTCTGAGCAAGTTCCTATTCTTAGTTATTTTGAAGACTGTGCTTTGTCCAAACATTTCTAACTTATTTGCTCTCTTTTGTATGCCATGAGAGACCCCCTGGAAGGTGGGGATCTCTACACGAAAAGGGAGGAGAGTAGCTTTTTGTAAATATTAAAGAGATATTCAAGCTAACAAGTTCTTTATTTTGGCTTGGGTAACTTATTTTGTTTGCTTATTGAGGAGGGGTTTGTCCTCCTTGGGAGTCCGCTGTACCCCTAGTCCATTCCCCTCTCTCCTTTCAGTTAAAATATGCTGTTTATTATCTCGTATGTTTGTTGGTTCACGTGTTCTTTGCTTACATCCATGATCACGCATTAGAGTAGCGCATCCATCTTGACATCCTGCTTCACACAGACACTCTTAGCTACTCGCATGTGTATGAACCTCATCTCACTTCTCACACACAAGGTTAGCAGTTAATTCCTCCCTCTAAGAATGTTAGACCACCCCATGGAAGTCATTTCTCTATGAGTTTTAGATGCTCCGTATATGAGTCCCTTGAGCACTTAAAGCTTGTTTGAATGCATGGTTGTGTGAAGCAAGGTGAGGGTTTCTCAGATCAAACATGCCTTCTTCTCATGAACATGGAAATGGGCCGTTGGTAATATGAGAGAAAGCATCATGGGGAAAGGCTAGTTTGAAGCCAAAATGAGACGTTTTGATCACTGTAAAGGAGCTAGACACCTCAACTGAAGCTGGCGGACATCCCCAAGGAGCAGACAAACCAGATCCGGTCAGCGCCGCAGCCATTTTCCGAAAGGCGAGCCGAACCGCATTTGATATGCGATTTAGCATTGTCCGCATTTGATATGCGGATAGGCCTAAACCGCATTCGATCTGCGGTTCAGGCTTGACCACATTCTATATGAAGTTGAATTCCGTAATAAATTAAATTTTTACTTTTTTTTGGACCCGGTTGGACCCAATCCGACCCGTTTTGTCAATATCTGAACCCTTTGGGCTTTTGGGTCACCCCAAGCCCGTTTTGAGACCATGGGCCCATCCAGGCCCACCAAGGCTTTGTGGGCCCACATCCAATCCGGCCCAAACAAGGCCCGTTTTCAGTAAATGGGCCAAAGGCCACCTGATTAATTGCCCGTGGGCCAAGTTCAAGCCCACTGGGCCCCATACAAATCTGAACCAACTTAAGCTTGTATGTTTTAACCAACTTTTTAAACCAAAAGTAACCAAAGCCAACAAGGGTTACCCAATAACCCAAACTAGGCCATGGGCTCAAGCCCAACTTGGATTCCGACAGGGCCCGTTCCCGACCCACTTAACCAAAAGGAAATAAAAAAGATAAAATCAAATAAAAGGGGACCCACACCACCTTCAATGGTCCCCATTAGACCAAATAAATTTCATACTGGCCTAGGAATTGGGTGAGATTAAGTTGACTTGAACCAGGGAGACCCGAGGGACCCGTCAGATCGACGGGGCGGGCCAAGGTGTCTTCAGACTTACCTGGATGTAACCGAAAACTTACCTAGGATCTCTAATAAGCCGCAAACCAGGAAAATTAGGCCCGAATAGGCACCCTTGTATCTGCCTGCACCTCTCATGTAGTGGCAACTCCAAATGTCCTGAGGCACACACATCCGGAATGCGCCTCGTCGTGCGAAAACAGGTGCGCACACCCGTGTCTCCTTCCCAACTATTACCAACCTTACTGAAGGCGAGATATGTAACCCTGAAGAAGCCAAACCCAAATGCATCTAAGGGGAGGAATTTTGATCCCTCAGTCACTTGTGATTTTCACATGGGTGCACCAGGACATCCTACTGACAACTGCTGGCCTCTAAAGCATGCCATCCAGGACCTGTTGGACCAGAAAACTTTGTCCTTCAACACAGCTGCTCCTACCCCTTCTGGAAATGACATTGGGCAAAATCCCTTGCCTTATGACAATGGGGCAGGCCTGTCTAACTCAGTGGCAGCCATCTCTTCCATTCAAAGAACTTTTGACCCCTCTCAGTTGATTGCTCCCATTGGGGCTACGGTTAAAGTTCATTTTGACCAAGTAAAAAGGGAAGAAGAAATCAATGTCGTTTCTGGAAAAAATGGAAATGACAGTGCTGCTGAAGACATTAATTCTTCTTTGAACCGGGTCTCCTCTCTCATGGCCCAAATAAATATTGCAAGGCCTCCTTTGGTTATCAATAGCAATCCGTCCACTTTTTTCCATCCAATCCATAAAACCTCCTTGGTCATCAACTATGAACCCACCACTGCATCAGTTACTTCTTTTGCTCCAACAATCCCTAAGCAGCTTCCACCTTTGGTTGTAAATTTTCCTCATGTCTATAATGCTCCTAAATCAACTCCTACATCAAAATCCTATCTTCCTCTACTTGTGATCAATGTTCCTAAACCTTCTTCCTATTTCAAGTCGGCTGTACCATGGAATTACAGCAAGGCCGTCACGACCACAGTTCCAGAGGTCGAGAGACAAAACCAAGAGGAGGTGAACCTCATGACGAGGTCAGGAAGGTGTGTAAGAGAAGAAGGAAAAGAAAAAGAATGGGAAGTTGAGAAGGATAGAAAAGAAGTAGAAGAGAAGACAAAATTGAAAGGAAAAGCGAAAGTAGGGGAGGACACCCCCCAGGCTGCTGAAAATGAGATGGCTGATCTCATAAAAATAATCAAAAAGAGTGAATTTAATATTGTGGATCAGTTGAATAAGATCCCGACCCAGATTTCAATACTGGGACTTTTGCTGAATTCTGAAAAGCATAGGGATTCGTTATTAAGGGTGCTTCAGAGCGCACATATGCCTAAGACTATTGATCCAGACCAACTAGGCAAAATGGTTGGTCAAATCTTATCTCACAACGTGATAAGTTTTTCAGAAAGTCAGATAAGCCCAGGCGGTTGCTATTACGTTGATCATTTGCACATCACAGTGCTTTGTAAAGATAACATGATAACATGAGTGTTAATAGACAATGGGTCGGCTTTGAATGTTTGCCCATTAATCACTTTTGCCAAGCTTGGTCTGGATCAATCCAAGATCAAACAAAATGGGAGGATTTTGACGGCTTTCGATAGCTCTAAGACACACTCCCTATGGGAGATTGAACTACCGGTCACTATTGGACCCAATATCTTTAACATCACATTTGACGTGATGGATATCCCAGCAGCTTTCAATCTGCTCCTAGGAAGGCCGTGGATACACTCAGCTAGGGCAATACCATCCACTCTTCACCAAAGGGTGAAGTATATAAGAGGACAAAGGGTGATAACTGTCCTAGCTGAGAATTTGATACCTCCAATAGTGCCACCTGATGTACCCTTCATTAATGTCAAATTAACTGTCGACAAAATTGCATTCCACTCATTTCAGTTCGAAACTATCAATTTCATACCTGGGGGTGTAAGGATAAGAAAGGGAAGATGACCAGTGCTGAGAAATTGGTTGAGACAGTGCTGAGAAAATACAATTTTCATCCAGGGAAGGGTCTGGGGGTCAACTTGCAAGGAAAGTTGGAGCCAATAAGGGCTAAGAAGCTTACTCCTAAAGTAGGATTGGGATTTAAACCAAGAGGTTGGAGAAGACAGAAGAAGGTAGAGGAAGGGAACGGAGAAAGAAAAGTTCATAAAAAATTCCTTCATTTAAGGGAAAATTTTCCACAATCTTCTCATACAATACAGTTTTCTCCTAGCACGGATCAATCCACACCTCCATACCGTAACTGTAAGCACCCAAATTTTGATCAAACCAAAAAGGAAAAAAAAAGGAGAAAAGAAGAAAATGAAAAAATGTGCTAAAAGACAGCAGAAAAGTCAAACCCTGAGGGGACAAAAGTTGACTTTTCGATCAAGTACAATGTGGCCACTATACTTCTTCCTATTGAGTAGGAAATTCTGACACGATTCTAACGCAACTAAGTTTGCTCAAATCGGGGTCCGGATGAAGAAGATGTGAGCTAGTCAAACTTGAGGGGGAGCCGAAAGTTGACTTTCTGTTAAACCCCGAATCAATTGCTCAATCTTATCCCACTGGATAGGGGACTCCAACACGGTTCTAATGCAATTGAGTTTACCCAAATCGGAGTCCGGATGAAGAAGATATGAGCTGTCGAAGTTTCCGAGCAGCAAAACCGGAAACTGCACACGTGGAAAAGAAACTGCACACGTGGCGACAAATGCAGCAAAATATCTCAGGGGGCAATCTTTAAATATCCAAAACTTGCCAAATATCTCAGGGACTAAACCAAAAATCGTACGGGGCAATCTGCGAATATCCAAAAGTGTCAAATCGGTCAAATCGGTCGCGTCGATCAAGTCGAGGGGCAAATCCGTAAATACCCTGTTTGTATCCAATGACATATGTCGGATACACAGGAACTTCTTCATATCCGACATTTGATGTCGGATACATTGCCATGCCCTCGCTGGATTTGCGCCGATTCTCCGACAGATTCGCGCAGAAAATTAAATTTTCGAAATGATTATGTCTTGTATCCGATATTTTATGCCGGATACAAAGGAGGTTCTGTGTATCCGACATAAAATGCCGGATACAAAGGAGGTATAGTGTATCCGACATTAAATGCCGGATACAAAAAATTTGTTATAAAAAGGTAACAGCAGCCCCATTTCTGGGGTTGGCTTTTCTTTGGCTGTTTCCACCTTGTCTGCCCCTTTGCACTTGCTCCGAAAACCCTTCACCTTGCCCCCCTTTAGCTCCCTAAACCCTCAAGCACAACCTTAAGCCCATTCTACCCCTTGTTTCTCCCTTCCTCTCCATTTTCACCCAAGCAAGGAGGAGGTTACCTGCTGTTGGTGGCCAAAGGAGGAGCTCCAGCCACTTCCCTTGCTTCAAAGGGAGTTCAAGCACACCACAAGAAGGGTTTGAAACCCCAAGGTATGGCTTCTTGTTAAGTTTCCTTACATATATATAAAAATGGAGGTTTTCTAAGCATGTTAATGAGCATGGTTTTCTCCCTTGCTGTAAGTCGGTTCAAGTGCTTATATGGCATGTATCATGTTCTTATTACCACCACATGAGGATCTCCTAGGTAAGATGAGCATCACGTTTGGCTCCATGGGAGGATGAGAGGTGACTCTTCACATTTTCTTCTAGTCATTTTAACTACTATTTTGAGTCCCTTTTTTTGGGTGGTGGGGAGCATGTTCCCCCTAGCATGATCCATCCATTGTACCGCTTATTAATCTCCCCCTCTTTCCCTTCTCTAAAATAGTTGTGCTTTGATGATCCTGCTTTTAAGCATGAAGCTGGTAGTATGACATGCTTGTCCAAGTTCGATCATGCATGTATATCCATTTGAAATGCTGTAAGTACACTCACACACCCTCCACTTTCGTGCACACAATATGTGGATGTTAATGCATGTTCACCATAGTCCGGAAGCATGCAGGATAGGTTTGATTGTTGTTTTCTCACCACTTTATTTGCTTGCTGTTGTGCGGACTGGGAAGAACTAAACAGGGACACCTAGGTCCCTGTTCATCTGTTGGAAGTGCCCCAAGAATGAGAGCAGGCAAGACCTCAAGCCTCCTCCCCCTTGCTTGAACCACTAAAGTCCCAAAAGAAGGCAAAAATGGGGTCTTCTCCATCTCTTTGAACCTCTGTGGGCCCACACGGGGGCCCACACAATTACCAGAACATCCTAGGAGACCTAGGAACCCAACCCCATTGGAAAAATCCAAAAAAATAGCTTCTGTATGTTGATCTGGCAACTCAGGTCGGATCAACAGAGACCTGTTCGTAACCGGCGAAGAATGCCAGATACACTGGTCTCTATGTGTAGCCGGCATCTCAGGCCGGCTACATTGCCGAACTTCATTTTTTCTCATTTTGCTTGATTTTGTGCAATTTTTTACTTTTCCAATCGAACTAAGTGAACCAAAGGGCCTTGGACACCTGTCCAATTTGATTCCAAGTGGGCCTTCCAACGGGGCCCACCAAGCCCAACAAAACTACCCTTTGCTAAATCAAGATAATCTCACTAAAAGAGTGGGCCACACTATTGGAGGCCCACCAAAGCCCACTTGGGAAGCATGTCGCTTAGATCTAGATATGGTTTGCCCGAGACCACAGGTAAGGCCTGTCGGGCCCACTAAACCCATTTGAACCCAGCTAACTTAGGGTTTCCAAACCCTAACTCAAGAAGCCTTGGGCTTTCAAGTCCAAGCCCAGGTAAAGGGCTCCAAGCCCAAAGCCTGGTCCATTTTGGCACAGTTAATCAAGATAATCTCAAAATCATTTGGCAACCAACTGTGTGGCCCGCTTAGGGGCCCACAAAGCGATCCCGGCCCACGTTGGCATGAAAATCCACCTAATAACCAAACTTGAACCATAAAATAAGATCAATTCACTTGAACCAAGCCCAAAGTACCTCTTAGGTTTAGACTGAGGCCCACCAGGGGATATGTGGGCTTAACCAAGCCCGCCAAGGGTTTCCCAGTAGGCCTTCCAACAGGGCCCGCCCGATCAGACTCAGATCACTCTAATTTAAAAAGATAAAAATCAAATAAAGGGACCCACACCGCTTTGGCGGTCCCACCAGACTTAATCGAATTGCATGCTGGAATAGGAATTGGGGGAGTAAGAGACCAAAAGTTGACTCAAAACCAGGAGAACTGTGGGACCCGTGTAAAACCCCGAATTTTCCTTAAATAATAAATTAAATTAATAAATGATATCAGTGACAGTTATAATTGATAGAAATAATTTATTTTTGTAGGGGATGATCTAATTAGTGGAGATCCAGAATTAGACGCAGATCTGACCGTCCGATCATGAGATATCGAGGTATGTATTCTGATTGGGCGTGTGTATGGAATTTGGTGTATGTGAGATACATGGGATTGGAGACTATAAGTATTAGTTTAATAACCTAAATCATATATGCTCGTATTTCGTTTGTCTTCGACAGCCGCAAGCGACAAACCTGACTGAAGGAGAAGAAGAAGAAGAGGAGGAGGAAAGTTCTGGTTTGGAGTTCTTCATTGTCCAGAGTGTTGCTGGGTGATAGAGAATCGCTGTTGAGAGAAGAGAGGAAGAGGAACGTTCGTTCAAGAGGTAGGTGACACCGTTTACCTTCGTTTTTGTATTTACATGTGATTAATCGACAAAAGCATGTTTTTATGATATATAATGATGTATATATGTTGATAATCATGTTATATATATGTTAGAATGAGTTTAGATGAGAAAATCATGATTTGGAACTGATTCTGATCGTTTTCGAACGACCGCCGACCTCGACTGTTCTCGGCGATCTTAGGCACTCGTTATAAATTTCAAACCGCGGTAGACCGCTTGAAGACGTATCGTCGACGTTCGATTTTGAACTACCGCCGACCACAGACCGCCGGGGCGATCCTGAGCGATCCTAGGCACTCTGTTCAGATTTTGCAAATTTTCATAATTTCACACCCTGATTCAATTCCAAACTATTTTTAAACAATTTTAATGATTAAATAAGATGTTTTAAGACCAAAATAAATTATCTAATTCCCTGTTTTACAGAAAAATAAATTAAGGAGGTATTTAGGATATTAGTTGCCAAACTTTGAAAGAAATGGAGAAACATAGTTTTTGGAAAACCTAACTTGTATTTAATTACTAGAACATCTTCTAAATGACACTATAAACCAGAAAACTGTATATAGAGAATTCAGAACTCAAATGACCGAATATTGAAGTAATTGACAGATTTAACCTTTATATGCCGCTAGGCACCAACCCTTATAGAAATATTATATTTTAGGGAATTTTGGAGTCTAGTGGGCATAGCTGGTTATGGATCCATAGTTGTAGCTAGATAGCTGAGGGATATGTCATTTGGATTGAGTTACTCCTATATGCGACGCGCTTCCTTTGCAAGTTAGTTTGTTTAGGAAGGTCCTATGTCTGGAGGGACACCCCGGTGAGCCACTGGTGATTCCCTGTACATGTGGATAAGCGACCATCTCCATGTATTGATTCTGGTGCTGCATGCTGGTGGTACATGCCAACTCTGATGGGTACGTGTGCAATAAGTCAGTGACTACAGCTCTTGTCTAAGCTGCACTGCATGGGACTTGAGTATCATTAGTAGCATTGCTCCTAAGTCGCACGGTGGTATAGCAATTGGTTGAGAATCATCTCAAAAGGTTTATCTATCTTTGTGAGTCCTACAATGACACTGAAATCACAACACTTGATATTATTATTGAATACATGCTGGAGGCATGTGATTGGGATATTGATCGGATGTTACTGCTTAGTGCATCCTAGCAAAGTGTGAATCATGTTATTAATCTTGATATTGGATTCTTATATTAAAACTTGCTGAAATTCATTTCTAGAACTGTTTATCAAACTGTTTTGTATTCATGAATGATATGAATGATTATACGAGCCTGATTAGTCGATACTGCTTAATCGTGCATGAACTGTTACTTTACTTATATGAACTGTTTAATCATGCATGTGTTACCTACTGGGATATTCGTATTTCACCCTACTTTTATTTCATTTTTCAGCTGATACGCGAGAGGGGGATCTTAGTGATTTCCAGGGAGAGATAGCTGAGTATACACCGGAGGATTACTATTATCCGGGTCTTGTGTGAGGTGCATGAATGATATAGACTTAGCACTTTTGATTAGATTATTATTATTCATTTGGATTTGATGTATTAGAGAGATGAGAGAGATAGTAACCAGTTTATTTTACCAGACTTTGATATTAATGATTAATGATCAAACTATATGTTTATTTGAGGATTTTAAACTACACTTCTGCACATACTTGTTTCCGCAACTCTGATAGTATAATAAGTTGAATGGATATTAATTCTTTGGTCTGGTATATTATTGATGATGTATTTGATATGGGCCAGTAACACCTCGGATTTGGTTGTTGAACTAAATGTGGATTGTTACAGTAGCGAACCGAGTTCGGGTCGGGTGCCGGTTTGGACTGACCCGGGTTCGGGGCGTTACAACCCGTCATTCGACGGGGTGGACTGGGGTGTCTACGAACTTCCCCAGACCACAACCGAGAACCTACTTAGAATCTCAAGCCGTAGACCAAGCCTTAATAGACTAACTTAGGCACCCAAGTGTCCGCCTGCACCCCATCAGGCGGTCGCGACTCCAAATTCCCATTTTTACCCAGTGCGACTCGGAAAACCATGCGCACAGTAACACCAACCCTTTCATGAGGCCATATATCCCAACTTTGCAAACCTACATCCCACCTTCTTCAACTAAGACAGTGGGCGTGTAAAATCCTAGATTTTCATAGTAAATAAATAAATAGACTAATTGGTTAATAATACGCAGGAGATGAAATTTTGGTCAACCCAGATGTAATGCCCCAAACCCGAGTCAATGAAAAACCGACCTTAACCCAAATCCGGTTCGTCACTGTAACAACCCAAATTCAGCCCAACAATCGAATTCGAGATGCTACTGGCCCATATCAAATAATAATCAATAAATAACCAGACTGAAAATTTTAATAATCCTTTATTCAATATCTATCAGAGTGCGGAAAACATTATTGTACTGAAGTGTAGCCTAACATCATCATAAAATAAATAATCCAATCCAAGTCAACAGGTTCAAGTCTGGTATAAAAAGGTACTAAACTCTCAATCTCTAAGATACATCAAAACCAAATATAAAAGGATCAACTGTCAAATAACTCCATAAAATATCATCTATCCTCAACCTCAAATCAAATCTGGGTAGAAATAATCCTCTGGAGAATAGCCCACAAGATCACTCTGGAAATCACCACTATGATCACGCTCTCTCGTATCAGCTAAAAAATAACATAAAGAAGTAGGGTGAGATACGAATATCCCAGTAGACAACACATGCATGCTATAAACAGTTCATAATCAATAAAATAGACTTTCATGCACGTATAAGCAGTCTCAAGTAAATAGGCTCATATAAACATTCATCTCGTTCATGGAATACAAATCAGCATGTAAAACAGTTTAGTATTTAAGAACAGATAAAGTATATCAAGATCATGATTCAGAAATCAATAATAGAATCCAATATAAAAACCAGGATGTACTAAACAATCACATCCAACCATAGCATCCAATACATGCATCCCACATGTGAACAACATCAGAAATAAGTGTTTGTGATCTCAGTGTCATTGTAGGACTCACAAAGAAAGATACACGTTTGAGATGACTCTCAACCATATGCTATACCACCGTGCGGCTAATAGGCGACGCTACTAATGATACTCAAACCCATGAAGATCACCTTAGATAAGAGTCTTAGTCATCGACTTATTGCACACGAACTCAACCGGGTTGGCAAGTACTACCAGCATGCAACACCAGAATCAATACATGGAGATGGTCGCTTATCCACATGTACAAGGAATCACCAGCGGAGCACCGGGGTGTCCCTCCAGAAATAGGATCCTCCAAAGCAAACCAACTTGCAAAGGAAGCGCGTTCACAACTGGGAGTAACCCAACCCAAATGAAATATCCCTTAGCTATCTAGCCAAAACTATGGATCCATAACCAGCTATGCCCACTAGACACCAACAATCCCTAAGGACTCATTTTACTGTAAGTAATAGTGTCTAGCGGTATATAATGGTTATATGTGAAATTTCTTCCTTATTGGGTTAATTATGTTCAAAATCTGATCTGGAAATCCTGTTTTATCATATTCTGGTTAACAGTATAATTTATAGGTCACTTAATCAAATCTCTCAAGGTTAAGAGTTCAGTTCTTCCAAAACTTATGTTTCTTGCTATTTACAAAGCTCGGCAACTGATTTCCCTAAATACCTTCCTATTTTTATTCTTTTGTAAAACAGGGAATTGGTAATTTATTTTGGTCTTAAAACATCTTAATTAAAGGTTAAAATTGATTAAAATTAGTTTAGAATTGAATCAGGGTTTAAAAATACGAAATTCTGCATTTTCTGCACAGAGCGCTCACGATCGCCTAGGATCGCTCAGGCGGTCTAGGGTAGGCGATAGTTTAAAATCGGTCGCTGATGATAAGTCATCAAGCGGTCTCGGGCAATCTAATTTTTCAACGAGCGCCAAGGATCGTTGAGCACAGTAAGCTTAGCGGTCTCCCAAAAACGAACAAAAAGTGTTTCAAAACCTAATTTTTCACATCCAAAATCATTCTAACATACTTATAAAATGATTATCAAACTAAATACATGATTATACAATACAAAAATATGCAGGAGTGATTAAACCAAACGTGAATACCAAAAAAACGTGAAAAACCAGTGTTGCCTACCTCTATCGTGTGTTTTCCTCTCCTTCCCTTCTGAACAGCGACGAACACAAACCCAAGCACCGTTCAGAAGACCTAGAAATCAACACAACGCTCTCCCTCTCTTCTTCTTCTCTTCTCCTGCTGGTCGTTCTAGGTTTTGGTCGCACACAGTCGTGAGTTCTCTCTTGCGGCTGTTGAATACGAGCAAAAGTATGTCAACCGTATGTCTCTAGGGTATTAGACTTGTTTATATACCCTCATATCCCACACAACACATGTGTATCAAACTCCACACATTGCCCAATCAAAACACTGTTTATTTAAAATATCACCCTTACCTTGATATCTTTCGATCAGACGGTCGAATCTGCGCCCAACTCTAGATCTCCACTAATTATAATATCACCTACATTAATAAAATATTTCTATCAATAATAATCCTCAAGAATATTAATTATTAATTTATTTTTATATTTAGGAAAATTCACGGTCTTACACCAAAGGAGTTCAAGATGAACCGGAGATGATAGGAGAGCCTAAATAAGGTGAGTTCATGATTATGGACTAGGTATTATTTTAATATAATAATTATTTGTGCTATGGGTTATATTAGTAAGAACTAGTTAGAAATAAATTAAAGATAAACCATAGGGGGAGTGGTCGAACCCAAGGAGAGCAGGTTGACCCGGAACTAGTTGGTTTAAGAATTAAGGTTTGTTTGTAATTGGTTTAAGGAAGGAGAGTATGTAACGCCCCGGATCCGTGTTGTTCAATAAAGATATAACACGTCTCACGGAGGTTAGGCAAGGATCGTTAATCAATTTATGATCGCTGGATAATCATATAGCTATAACCTGACAGAGTGCACATTTCCATTTATGAAAAATTGTAACATTTAAACTGAACTAGAATCGTATGGTTCAACCCCAATTAAACTTTAATACATCTCAATTAATTCAAAGTTCTCAAATTCAGAACAGATAACCTACTAGTCTAAGGAAGGTAATAGTAATCCTCCTCCCTATAAGCCTCAGAAGGATCTACCCCAGTAATCGCCTCACCACGAGTATCTAAAAAACAAACAAGACAAACAACGGAGTGAGATACGAATATCTCAGCGAGTAGCACATGCATGCAGAAATAGTTGATCACAATTTAAACTATGCATCGGCAAACACTGAATACGGTTAAACAACCAACATCAATTCTCAAATCGAAATCAAGACTTGTTCTAATCAAACAAATCACATCTCAGTTAAGTACGGCAACACATCGATTGGTCAATGTCATAACTATCGTTTAGTTGATAAATTAAGCATGCCAAGTAGACACTCCACACCTCCATGTACACAGTTCCGGCCTACTCAGGGTTTCGGATACTCTGAAATGACGGCCTACTCAGGGTTTCGTCATCCAATGCAGGCCTACTCCCCGGGTTTCTGCATTGACAACCAGGCCTACTCAGGGTTTCTGGCTGCTCTACACCGGTCGTGGCAACACACAAGGCCATGCAATTCCAACAACCAACAATAACATCACAACATCTTGATCCAGGACAAGCTAGACCAAAACAGTAAAACATCGTATAATCTCAATACCAATATCAAAGAAAAACCATTCATTTCATATCATGTAAAACTCATCACAATTCATCACCTGTCCCTCTGGACCAAGCAGTACCTCAAGTACTTTCAGTATTTTCTCATTTCCGTAACACATGTCATTTGAAAGTAAAACTCAATTCATTCATACCAAGGAAATCTTTACAATACATTTAAAGTTTCCAAACCAGTGAAACCAGAATAGAATAACTCCTCAATCAAAACAGTGTATAAAACAGAGGAAATGTAACTAGTAACTCTTAGTGGTTTGGTATCCGGCATAACATTCATAAATAACCTAAACTCAACTTGAAAACTTTTAAGAAGTTCACTAAATTATCCTCTAGAAATTTCCTAGGCAAAATAGATTCCCAGGGTTCCCAAACAAGTGAATAGTGAAGTGGTTTAATCCTCAAGTAACCCAAATACTCTTAGTTAAATCAAATCTCCAATTCAGTAAGCAAAATAGGGTCTGCGCTCACTTCCTGAAGTGGGCGCGAGGTGAGAGCCGGTCGGCGGTAAGGAAACGGGGTAAAATATACTTACCGCTCACTCGACGCTAGGTGAGCGCGAGCTGAGCGCCAGACGGGCGTGAGGTGGGTGCGAGATTCACGCGAGATGAGCGCCGGGTTTTCTACTAAGCGCGAGCTGAGTGCCAGACGGGCATGAGGTGGGCGGTGGGTAGTATTTAACGGGGCGCCTACCTCTTAGGTGAGCGCCGGTGAGCGCGAGGTGAGCGGATACCCCCTGTGATTTTCATTTCTCTGTTATTCCAAGATCTACATGACTGGCCGGTTTGTTTACCTCTGTAATTGTTCCACTACACTCCTAATACTCCCAGGAGACTTCCCAACCATATTTGGATTTAATCTAAACACTTTTAAATAAACGATAAAATTCAATCTCCGAACTCTGTTCATGTCATTTCCAGAAAACCAGAAAACCAGAAACTCATACATCATTTGAGATACAAAACATGCATCGAAATAAGCTCATGAAAACCTTAAACACAAAACCCAGTTGTAAATCAGTGCTACTCACCTGAATGCTGAATGCGCTTATTCCCGACTATATCAAAAACCTCGGCCGATCACCACTCCGGCCACGCACGCGAATGAAAAATCTCTCCAAACAGAACTTCTCGAGCAGAGAGAGATAACCCACTGAAGTTAAACTCCAAAATCCTTCCCTTAGCCCTTGCGATGCTTGTTCTTCACGAGCAGAGCCCTAATCGCCACTCCAGCCGAAATCGCTCAACTCTCCTGATACTCAGACTAGCGAAAAAATGTTTCCGTAAGTATACGTGTATTTCGTTTAAACCCAAAACCCTACTTTCCCTTATTTGTACATTTAACATTTACCTTGCGAGATGTATACGCCGCTCGATCAACCCTTTTAACCCCCTTGATCCTATGCATGCTCGCCCACCGGAAACACTACATGTTCCGCATCCACTTACGTTAAATAGCACACAACTATACTTTAATAATAATAATGATAATAATACGATTTTTCAGAAAAATGGCTATATAACGCCTGTACATACGAGTATGGGCTAAGCCCTCAAACCACAAAATCACCTGATAAACACAGTTATATATATATGAATAAATAAATACACAAACAATAAAACTTACCAAAAATCAGGGTCTTACAGAGTATATAAGTAAAAGTCATTAAAACAATAAAATAACCTAGTATGCGTGAGTAACCCACGTCCGACATAATTAGAAACAGCCGTACATTCTTTGGCATCCCCTATTCTTCTTCTTAGTTTCCTTTCGTGTATAGAAACTCAGGTAAGAGCAAGTTAATAAAAAGTTCTATTTTTGAGAGATAAAAGTGTTGGTGGGTTCCTAAAGTGGTGATTTTCTTAATCCAGACGTGATCGAGGCTTGTTGTGATCGTTTGGCAATCTTAGGAGTGATATTTCGTTGCTTTTAGAGAAGATTTAAGTTCCTAAAACCAGGTAAGTAGTCCCTTGACGCTTGCACAAAAATACAATTCGTATTTAGACGATATACATGGTTAATCGGTGATTTGATGCGTTGTTTTTTATATTTATGATGTTTTAATTGTTGGGAATTGTTCTAGCATGTTTATAAAGTGTTTTAGAATGATTTAGAATGGTTTTGATGCATTGAATATTGAGTTGTGGAATTATTGTTGAATTTCGCAAAGTTACAGATTTTCACGTATCGGGCCTCCTGAGCAGTCGCTCGAGCGCCCTATGTATATATTCAAAACCCGAGAGGAATTTTACCCAGATTGAACTATCGCTAGAACAGTCACTCGAGCGACCTATCGAGTGACCTCCCCTAAAACAACCTATTTTGTAAGGCCGCTCGAGTGCCCTTGGCCGCTCGAGCGACCAATCTGTCAGATTTTTGGAAGTTGGCTTTTCAACCTAGTTTTCACTATGGAAGTGTTTTTATCCAAATTTAACCTATGTACCATCAAGATTGGGGTATTTGGGAAGTGATTGCATTGGCGGATGTTTAAAATTCAATTATATAAAGATTTTGGGTAGATGTTTCTAAAGAGGCACTTTTACTTGATTCCATTGTTCCAAAAGATTTTACTTTTAACCAAGGTTGGTTTTATAAGTTCATACACCTGTATTTGGGTAATATGAAGGTATTTTGTGCATCGATGGAGTCGATATACATTCGGGACATATTGGCTCGTTGAAACGTAGAGTTTTGGACATATGACTTGGTGCATTCTGTTTTGGTTTTGGGTCACTGGTGTATGTAGACACCCCAAATTGCACAGTAAAGAATAATTGACAAGAATCATTATTTCCTTTGAAACCAGCACAAAATTCGAGAAATGTGCATTTTTCCTTGTATCCGACAACTCAGGTCGGATACAAGCATACCTCTTCATTTCCAACATAAGTTGTCGGATACAAGTAGACCTTAATGTATCCGGCAACATATGCTGGATACGTATAGGTGCTTGTGTATCTGACCTGATATGTCGGATACATGATTTTTGCTCCAAATTAGGGTTTTCCGAGAGTTCACTTTTTACCATCACATCCTTCATTAAATGAGTGGAAATCTCGAAAATAGCCTCAGGGTTAAGGTTGGTGGGCTCTAAACATTAGTTTGTGTCTACCATCTCACCAACCCTAACCCTAGCCTTTGCCAATAAATAGGAGGCTCCTCCTTAAGCAAATGGCCATTAACTCTTGCCATTAACTCTTGCCAAGAACTTTTGCCAAGAAGTTGGAGATCAAAGAGCTCCGAGTGAAGAGGGGAACCGCTGTAGTCTTGCTTCCAAAAGCCCAGGTAAGCCTCAAACCTCTCTTTAATTTTCTGTTTTTACATTCTAGATCTAGATCTCTTCTTCTACCTATCTATAGAATAAGGCCTCTTCTATGTGTGTGAAAAACCTTCCCCTACTCAAAGTACCTCGAGACTCCCCCTAGCCGTAAAACGTGAAGGCAGAATCTAGGGGAAACGAGACTGGGGATTGATCCTAGTATTAGAACCTATTTGAATAAGCCTTTTGAATCTATGAAAACCGTTTCATATTCAAAGTACCCCAAGATTATCTTGAAGAACCGTGTTTAACGAGGAGAGAGAACTAAAGGAAACGATAATGGAACGGAACCCTAGGTTGTTCTAGAACCCTTTTGATTGATCTAAATGCATGATATATGTTATTATGTTGGAATAAGCCTTGTGATTCTATGAAAACCGTTTCATATTCAAAGTACCCCAAGATTATCTTGAAGAACCGTGTTTAACGGGGAGAGAAAACTAAGGGAAACGATAATGGAACGGAACCTTCGGTTGTTCTAGAACCCCTTTGATTGATATGAATGCATGCCATATGTTGTTATATTGTTCTTGAATGGATTTTTTATACAAATACACACATAGCACTTGTTTTGTCGGATTTGGCTCATATTTCGGATTCATTACATTCATTGTGATAAATCTGGAATAAATAGCCTCAAATAATTCTGGAATATTTCTGGTTGGTTTTCAATGTGATTTCAAGCAAGTTTTGTTGAGTATTGAAGGCCTGTAGGTCCAACCTCTCGGTTTTGGGCACTTTTGCTCAATATTAGGTCTTTTTGGCATATTCTCTCCAATCAGAGAGAATGGTGAGCCAAGCTTGTACCCTATTATTTCTAGAGGTTTTTCAATACTTTTTCAAATGATTTTGATTCATCTTGCACGGATTCCACACGCTGGATCACTGTTTTAAATTGATTTTACTCAAAAAGGGCTTAACTTGACAGCAACTGTACCCCAACTTCGGACACTCGTAACTTCATCTTCCAGATGAATTTTGGAGTGATTCCAGAGCCATGGGAAAGGTGAGGCTGTCTAGTTTATTTCTGTAAAATTTCATGAATTTCGATCAAGCGGATTTTTGACACCTCTCTGTCGAAGTTGATAGGTCAGTTCAGGTTTGATTACAGAACCTGTCACTTCAACTGAGCACCACGTGTTCATTTTAAGTCCAATTCAAGTGATTCTTCACTCACACCAAATTTCATGGATTTATATGAAGCCGTTTTTTCTAAATGATTTTCCAAAGTTGCCCACTTATCACTTTTAATTATCTCCAACAGAAAATTTCAAAGGAGAATAACTCCTAGGATTTTAACCGGAATGGATTGAAAATTTGCGTGAGTCTTCTATCTATCATAATCTTTCAAATGAATTTGGTTTGATTCAATTTAAATTGGATTTGAATGATTTCAAGACAAATGGTTCTTGCTTTTACCGAATTCTCCGGATTTAACTCAACTTGGTTTTGTGCAACTTTTGCTTTGATTTCCATATTTTGGTGATATTCCAGAAGTGATATTGACATAAAAGAGGATCTGGAATTCATTTGGATTTTCATGTAAAGATATCATACATTTGTCCTTTTTCAAGGTTTTTAATGATTTTTAGCAAGCTTTCCTATTTTTTAGCATGAACAACACTTGGCAACCACCTTGTGTGGGTGAATGGGGGTGTTTAACACCTTCCCCTATTCATAATCTAATCCCCTTACCCATCTCTGGATTTGATTTTCAAGTAGAGTTATTTTTACTCTAGAATTTGCCTTTTAGCTCTTTTTGCTTATTTATGAATCTTTTGGTGTCCATTCACTCCCCAAAAATCTGAATGGTGGTGACTATCCCATTTTTTACGTTGAGCCCGTGTGTTGACAGAGGGGAAATCATCCCAGTGATTTTTCCCATGTCTCACAACTGGCGACTCTGCAGGGGACTTGTCGATTTAAGCCATGATTGGTGTATTTTGTTCATGCTTTTTATTTATTTTTGAATGCTTGCTATTTTGACTATTTTATTTGTGCATATTGTTGTATTTTAAATCTGATTGGAATGCTTTGAAATTTACATAGATAAAAGCATGTGTGTGTTGCTTGATGTTGGCTAGAAATGTGTCTAGAAGAAGCCTATCTAGAAACATGATTTGGATGTGTTTTGTAATAACATGCTCTAATTTAAGTTGTTATGACATGAGTTGAACAAAAAAAAATTTTTTTCTGAAATCTGGAAATTTGGT
Organism: Buxus sempervirens; assembly: GCA_947561395.2. Classification (NCBI taxonomy): domain Eukaryota; kingdom Viridiplantae; phylum Streptophyta; class Magnoliopsida; order Buxales; family Buxaceae; genus Buxus; species Buxus sempervirens. The sequence goes on along the minus strand of OX387190.1, from coordinate 16,409,191 downwards.
GTAAATTTTGGGGTATTCAAGCATGATTCCCATGAACAATGCTTTCGTGAGCTTAAAAACAATGAGCAAAAAAATCTATAAATTCAGTAGCCATTTTTGGGGGTTTTCAAACATGTTTTCCTCAAACAAAACACCTCTTGTGCAATACATTTAGGTGCTGTATTTTTAGGCTTGGATTTGGGCATAAAACAATGTCACTTGAGCATAAAAATGAAGAATACAAAACCTGGAAATCTAGTGTAGTTTTGGGGAATTGTCAAGCATGTTTTACCTAATCAAAACACTTCTTTGACCATATTGTTAGTTGTTGAATTTTTAGGCATCAATTTGGAGTATAAACAATGCACTTTGAGCATGAAGATGAGACTATAAAACCCAGAATTTGGTAGAGTTTTGGAGGGGTTTCAAGCATGTTTCCCCGGATAAATACTTCTTGTACAAAATACCTAGTTGCTGTATTTTTTTTTTAGGCTTCAATTTGGGTAGAAATAATGCACTTTGAGCATGAGAAAAAGCATGAAAATCTGGAAATTTAGGTAATGTCTTTGGGGGCTTCAAGCATGCTTTCCATGTTTTAATGGTTGTTTGTACAATAACATGTTTTGGGTGTCACTTTTGGGTATATGATGGTCATGAGCATGTTTGGGTGTTTACTATCTTGTTGGCTTGTATTTTGCTTCCAATATGATGATTGTATATACCTTGGCTTGAAATTGTATGCATAGCTACGAAAAGAGTGGCAAGGGGCTGGGACGTTGTGAATGTACCTCAAAATTCAAAATGCACTTGAGCACTATAAACACTTTGCACAGCCTACCCATTACCTATAGGAAGTTGAACCTGAATGTGGGTAGCTTGGCGCACCGAGGTCGATTACTTCGGAAAGCGAAAGTGAAAACATTCACCTTAGAATTTGAGTCAATGATGTGATGACAATGGGATCTGTGATTCGATTCTGAGCATCACTAGACTTGAGTTCTAAGTTGCCAATTAAGCTAAAACCCAAAAACCATACACTTGAAGGTGGAGAAACACGTTTTCAGCTAAAAGTACACAATTGCGTTTGGGGAATTGGGTGTAAATGTGGGAAGGCCGTTTGCATGTTCACAGGCCAAGGTATAATATGAATACCATATTGAAGGTAACACAAGGTGGCAAGGTAAAGCCATGTATTCTTTTATCTTTATATAAGTTAAAAACCATGGTGTCTATATTCTTGGGATGAAATTTTTCCCAAAAATGTTTGTAGCCTAAGATTGGTCTAACCCATAGGATGAGTTTCCAACTCAATAAAGGTCATCCTACCCAAAGTCCAAGCAAGAGGCAACCAAATGTACAAAGTCCAACAATTGGTGTGTAACTTTGGAGGGTACAAGTACCCTCATGAATTTGTGAATTTTAGCAAGAATGATGTCAAAGCCCAATTTGGGGCAAGATTTAAAGGCCAAGTCAAGATGAACATCAAGTGGAAATGAAAATAACATAATCTGGTGAAAAACTGAGTCAAAAATGGCTATTTCGGCATTAACCAACAACTCAGGTCGGTTAAACAGAGTTTTATTCATATCCGATATACTTCGTAGGTTACAAAGGCTTATGCGTGTATCCGATCATTTGTATCGGATACAATAAGCCATAGCCTTAGCCGACATGTCATGTCGGATACATTCAAAAAATGTCCAAATTGGTTTTTCAGCCCAAATTTTTAGAATAAAATGCCTAAAACACTGTGGATAATCCTTAGGCACCCCAAAAAGAATATAAATGTTTCAAAAAAAAATAAAAAAAAACAAAAAATATATATTCTTTCAGGATTTAACCTAATTTGGTCACAAGAACCATTTAAAATCAAAATTTTATGGGACATTTGGAAGCCCCAGAATATTCCAAAAACCTTTGTTTGGTCACAAGAACCATTCAAAATCAAACATTTGTGGGACATTTGGAAGCCCCAGAATATTCCAAAAAAACCTTTGTTTGGTCACGAGAACCATTCAAAATAAAAAATTATGGGACATTTGGAAGCCCCAGAATATTCCAAAAAAACCTTTGTTTGGTCACGAGAACCATTCAAAATCAAAAATTATGGGACATTTGGAAGCCCCAGAATATTCCAAAAACCTTTGTTTGGTCACGAGAACCATTCAAAATCAAAATTTTGTGGGACATTTGGAAGTCCCAGAATATTCCAAAAACCTTTGTTTGGTCACAAGAACCATTCAAAATCAAAAATTTATGGGACATTTGGAAGCCCCAGAATATTCCAAAAACCTTTGTTTGGTCACGAGAACCATTCAAAATCAAAAATTATGAGACATTTGGAAGCCCCAGAATATTCCAAAAACCTTTGTTTGGTCACAAGACCCATTCAAAATCAAAAATTTGTGGGACATTTGGATGCCCCAGAATATTCCAAAAACCTTTGTTTGGCCACAAGAACCATTCAAAATCAAAAAATTTATGGGACATTTGGAAGCCCCAGAATATTCCAAAAACCTTTGTTTGGTCACGAGAACCATTCAAAATCAAAAATTTGTGGGACATTTGGAAGCCCCAGAATATTCCAAAAACCTTTGTTTGGATACGAGAACCAATTAAATCCAAAATTTGTGGGACGCTTGGAAGCCCAAGAATATTCCAAGCAAAATAAAAAAAAACAATAAAGACAAATGAATCCGGACTTGTGTTCACCTAACCTACTTGTCTACATTTATAGGGGTGTGACTCAAGTTAAATGGAAGCTGACATGTTTCTTTGCTTTTCCTTCCCCAAGTACCCTTACTTGCAATCATTGCTCCTGTGACCAAATCCAAAGCCCGCACCATGAATACTGAAGAGAACCAAGCTCAAGCTACTGTCCCCGCTCAGGACTTTGCTCAGCTGCAGGAGCAAGTGGCCGGTCTGGCCAAAATGCTGGGGGACTTACTGGCGGCTCAGGCCCAGGCCCAAAACCAAGCCTCAACCTCACATCAAGCATCGCCACCTCAAGCTTACATTCCGCCTCTGGCTCAACCCATGCCTGAGCCCATTTCTGAACCGGTCCCTCAGCCTATCCTGATCAAGGAAAACACTGTGGAATCTAAGAAAGAAATAGAGAAGGAAAAAGCCAGGGAGGAGATGGAAAGAAAACTCCTGCACAAGATAGAAAGAATCCAGAAAGAACTTAAGGAAGTAAAGGGGGGAAACAGCTACGGAGGTACCACCTTCGACGACTTGTGCATGTACCCGGATGTATGTCTACCGGCCAAGTTCAAGTGCCCGGACTTCGACAAATATGATGGCACAGGCTGCGCTATGAGCCACTTGAAACTATACTGCGGGGCCCTATGCCAGTTTGGCCGGGATGACGGCATACTGATCCAACTCTTCCAGCGGAGTTTGACAGGGTCAGCTCTAAGGTGGTTCGCCACCGTGGACCATGGTAGGATTAGAAGATGGAAGGACTTGGCCGATGCATTTCTAGATCAATACAAGTTCAACTTGGAGATCGTGCCAGACCGGTACGACATGATGAGAATGAGCAAGGGGAAAGATGAGTCTATACGGCAGTATGCCAAGAGGTGGAGAGAGGCTGCCTCCCAAGTCAGACCGCCTATGCTGGAACCTGAAATGATCTTAACGTTCGTGGGTACACTGGGGCAGCCTTTCTACAACCATCTGGTAGGGCAGATCACCACCAATTTTGCGGCCCTGGTACAGGTGGCAGACCGGATCGAGGAAGGGGTCAGGTCAGGAAGGCTCATTGACTATTCTACTTTGACTGGGCAATCTGATTCTTTCGCTTTCCTGGCACAGAAGAAGGGAACTGGGTTCAAGAAGAACGGAGCCAGGAAAGAAGGAGAAGTAAACCTGGTCCAGGCTCCTCCCGCCAAGAAACCGCTCCATGTGAACATCTCTGCACCCCAGCAGGCCCAACAGGCCCAACACTCATATCAGACCCCACTCAATGTCAATTTCTCCCCCTCCGTGCCTGCAAACCCGAGGAGGACTTTTACCAAGGAAGAGAGGGAGGCCTGGTTAGCAGCAAGAAGGAACAAAGTTTTCACACCTCTCCTGGTATCTCTTTCCCAACTGCTGCCAACCCTGCTGAAAGGGGAATATGTGACTTTGAAGGAACCAAGCCCAAATGCCACAAAGGGGAGGAATTTCGATCTGGCAGTCACTTGTAACTTCCACATGGGTGCACCAGGGCACTCTACAGATGCTTGCTGGATTCTGAAGCACGCAGTCCAGGATCTGTTGGATCAGAAGGCCTTAGTTTTCAACACTGCTGCACCCGCCCCGTCGGGGAATGATATTGGGCAAAACCCTCTGCCTTACCATAATGGGGCATGCCCGTCCAATTCCATCACTGCAATATCTGCTACAAGAAGGGCCTTTGACCCATCTCAACTAATAGCTCCCATGGGGACCTCGGTCAAGGTCTATTTCTTCCAAGAGAAAGAAGAAGAGGAGGTCAATATGGTCTCCCAGAAAAATGATAATACTGCTGAGGACATTAGCTCCTCTCTGAACAGGGTCTCCTCTCTTATGGCCCAAATAAACATTACAAGGCCTCCTTTGGTCTTCAATTGCGGTCCACCCACCTATACTCCAGCCAAGCCATCAAAGGCTCCATTGGTCGTCAACCTCGACCCCACTACCACATCCGTCACCTCGTCAATTCCACCAGCCACATCTGGGTCCAAACTCCAACCCATGGTTGTAAACATTCCTGCTTCATACAGTGTCCCTAGACCGGCCCATACATCCCGGTCCAAACTCCAGCAATTGGTGGTCAATGTCCCCAGACTAGCCTATTCTGAGGCAGCTGTACCATGGAATTACAGCAAGGGAGTCACGACTACAATTCCAGTGGTCAGGAACTAGAACCAGGAGGAGGTGAACCTCATGACAAGGTCGGGGAAATGTATGGAAGGAGTGGAGAAAGAAAAAGAAACAGAGGTGGAGAGAAAGAGAAAAGAAACCGAAGAAAAAAAATGAAGGGAAAAACAAAAGTAGGAGAAGACACCCCCCAGGGTGCAGAAAATGCGGCATCAGACCTCATAAAAAAAAGTGAATTCAATCTTGTGGATCAACTAAACAAGGTCCCGGCCCAAATTTCAATACTGAGCCTTTTGCTGAATTCTGAAAAGCATAGGGACACATTGTTAAGGGTGCTACAAAGTGCACATGTATCCCAAACTATCGATCCGGACCAACTAGGCAAAATGGTTGGTCAAATCTTGTCACATAATGTGATAAGTTTCTCCGAAGGTGAGATAAGCCCAGGTGGGTGTTATCATGTTGACCATTTGCACATCACAGTGCTTTGTAAGGGCAGTATGATCGCACGGGTTTTAATTGACAATGGGTCGGCGTTAAACGTCTACCCGTTAATCACTTTTGTCAAGCTTGGTCTGGATCAGTCGAAGATTAAGCAGAATGGGAGGATAGTGAGGGCTTTTGACAGCTCTAAGACACACTCCCTAGGGGAGATTGAACTGCCGGTCACAATTGGATCGAATATTTTCAACATCACATTTGAAGTAATGGATATTCCAGCAGCATTCAACCTGCTCCTAGGGAGGCCGTGGATACACTCGGCTAGGGCAATACCATCCACGCTCCACCAAATGGTGAAATACATAAGAGGGCAAAGGGTGATAACAGTCCTAGCTGAGAATTTGGCGCCTCCCATTGTGTCACCTGATGTACCCTTGATAAATGTGGACTTAACTGTCGACAAGATTGCGTTTCAATCATTTCAGTTTGAAACAGCTAATTTCATACCTGAGGGTGTGAGAAAAAAGAAAAGAAGGAGACTACTGCTGAAAACATGGTGAGGAAAGTGATGGAGAAATACCACTTTCACCCAGGAAAAGGCCTGGGAATAAATTTGCAGGGGATGGTGGAGCCAATCAGGGCCAAGAAGCTGATCCCTAAAGTAAGGTTGAGATTTAAACCCAGAGGTTGGAGGAGAATGAAGCACGAAGAAGGAGAGAAAAGAAGTAAAGGAAAATTCCCTCATTTAAGGGAAAGTTTTTCAAAAACCCTCTTGCATCATCCAACTGGCTCCCCCCATGGACCAAGCCAAACCTCCTTACCGAAACATCAACCCATTCCAAAAGCCCTCTGTTCCAACCCTGCAACCCTATAACCCATCTCTTATGCTTGAAACAGTGGACGGGCTCGGGCCATAGCCAGAGCAGCATGTGGACTTCTCTGAAGATGTTGGAGCTTTCTTCGCCATGACTGAGGGCGATAAGACAGAAGCATACATGGACCTGCCTTTCATTGATTGGGCGGTAGTAAAAATTCCAGATGAGGTTATATCTGGACTGGGCCCCGTAGCAGAAAAGGGCAGTACCCACCCAATGATGATGGCATCAGATTCTGGGTTTGAGGAGCAGGCTTGCACAATTTCCCCTACTCCCAAAAATTTTGTATTAAACAATTTGGAGGAAACTCCCCTTACATTTGAAGCAGCGTTTGTTTGGCAAACTGACGCGGCTTCCAAAAAAAACTCCAATAATGGAATGTCATTTCCCTGAAGCTCCTAATGAGCCTTTGTCTTTAGGGGAATTATGTTTAGAAGGCTCACAAAAAACCCAAAAAGATTTTTCTATTTTTTCTAGAAAACTTAAATTGTTCAAAAAGGTCCAAACCACTTATGAACCATATAAGCAAACCAAATTGGACCAGGTTGAATATGACTTCGACTTTGAGCTCGACTTTGATCTCATGGGGATCGAAGAAGAGACCGAGGTCAAAGAAGAAAACGTCCCAAAAGAAATTGAATATCAATTGGAACGTCATGAAAAGGGGGTCCAACCTAATATTGAGGAGACCATTTCAATTAATCTTGGGACCGAAGATGACCCAAAAATAGTGAAAATCGGGGCATGTTTATCTAATGTGCAGCATGTTGAAATGACACAGTTCTTGGCAGATTATAAGGATGTGTTTGCTTGGTCATATCGGGACATGCCGAGGTTGGACACTGACATGGTGGTACACAAGTTGCCAATTTTGCCAGGGGTTAAGCCAATTAAGCAGAAGCTGAGAAGATTGAAACCTGAATGGACCTTGAAGGTCAAGGACGAAGTGGTCAAACAATTCCAAGCAGGATTTCTGGCAGTCTCCACATACCCCGAGTGGCTCGCAAACATAGTGCCGGTACCAAAAAAGGACGGGAAAGTCAGAATGTGCGTGGACTACAGAGATCTGAACAAAGCAAGCCCAAAGGATGATTTTCCGCTTCCACATATCGACATTCTGGTCGATAATACTGCGGTACATAGCCTATTTTCGTTCATGGATGGTTTCTCGGGATACAATTAGATCAAAATGGCTAAGGAAGATCAAGAGAAAACAGCGTTTATCACACCTTGGGGCACCTTCCACTATACAGTCATGCCATTTGGGCTTAAAAACGCTTGGGCAACATACCAGTGGGCCATGACCGCACTATTCCATGACATGATACATAAGGAGATGGAGGTCTACGTGGACAATATGATTGCCAAATCGTGCAAAGAAGAGGACCACTTGATCAATCTAAAGAAGGTGTTTGATCGACTCAGAAAGTACAGTCTACGGCTTAACCCAGCTAAATGCGTCTTTAGGTTACATCAGGGAAGTTGCTGGGATTTATTGTAAGCCGAAGAGGAATTGAAATTGACCCGGCTAAAGCCAAGGCCATAATTAAAATTCCATCACCCAGAACAGAGAAGGAGGTTACGGGCTTTCTTGGAAGAATTCAATATATAAGCCGGTTCATAGCACAACTCACTGCTATCTGTGAACCAATTTTCAAACTTCTGAGGAAGGATAAAACGACGATCTGGAATGGGGATTGCTAGCAGGCATTTGACACAATAAAGAGGTATTTGCTAAACCCACCTGTGCTAGTACCACCCACTCCAGGAAGACCACTGATCCTGTACTTGTCAATGTTGGAAACATCGATGGATGTGTCTTGGGGCAGCATGATGAGACTGGTAGAAAGGAAAGGGCAATTTACTATCTAAGTAAAAAATTCACAGAATATGAAGCCAAGTACTCACCGTTGGAAAAGACTTGCTGTGCTCTAGTGTGAGCAACTCAGAGGCTAAGGCATTACTTCCTTAGTCACTCCACATTATTGATATCCCGGATAGACCCTCTGAAGTATTTATTTGAGAAACCGGCACTGACTGGCAGAACAGCAAAGTGGCAACTACTTCTTTCTGAGTTTGACCCCATGTACATCACTCAAAAAGCGATTAAGGGTCAAGTCATTGCTGATCACCTAGCTGCACATCCTTTGCCAGAATACCACCCGTTGAAGACCAACTTTCCTGATGATGCAATTCTGTTTACTGAAGAAGAGGAAAGTGAAAGCTCTTGGCAGATGTTCTTCGATGGGGCCGCCAACATGAATGGAAATGGAATAGGGGCAGTCTTGGTCAAACCAGATGGTTCACACATCCCGATTGCAGTGAAGCTGAGATTCCAGTGCACCAATAATATCGCAGAATATGAAGCATGTATAATTGGGTTGCAAGCCGCCATAGACCATGAGGTAGAGAAACTTGACATATATGGAGATTCGAGTCTTATCATCTTCCAAACAACTGGTGAATAGAAAACCAAGGATCACAAATTGATCCCCTATCACCAGTATTTGGAAGAAATAAGCACAAAGTTTACTCGAATTTCCTTTAACTATAGGCCAAGGGCCAAAAATCAGTTTGCGGATGCTCTAGCAACATTGGCTTCAATGGTCAGCATGCCAGAAGGAGTAGACATCAAACCACTGGAAATCGAGGTCAGAGATAAACCAGCTTATTGTCTTGTTCTGGAAGGGGCACCAGAAGAGGAAACACCATGGTTTCAAGATATCAAAATTTTCTTGAATAATAGGAGTTTGCCAGAAAATGCCACGTCTACTGAGAAAAGGACAATACAAAGATTAGCTGGTCAGTTCCTGCTAAGTGGTGGACACTTGTACAAGGGATCACATAATGACATTCTGCTCAGGTGTGTTTCTAGGGCTGAGTCAAAAAGGTTAATCAAGACTGTACATGGAGGAGTTTGTGGACCCCATATGAACGGACACATGCTTGCAAAGAAGATCCTGCAGTTGGGATATTATTGGTCGATGATGGAACATGATTGCTGTATACATGTCAGGAGGTGTCACCAATGTCAGATATATGCAGATAACAAGCATGCACCCCCAAGTGAGCTGCATAACATGACATCACCATGGCCCTTCTCTATGTAGGGCATAGATGTCATTGGTATGATTTCCCCAAAGGCATCAAACGGGCACAGATTCATCCTGGTAGCAATTGATTATTTCACTAAGTGGGTAGAAGCGGCTTCGTATGCGAACATCACAAGCGGCCATGTTATTAAGTTTTTGAAGCACAATATTGTTTGTCGCTATGGATTGCCAAGTGCCATAGTATCAGACAATGCTTCAAATATTAAGAACAAGGACATGAAGAAGATGTGTAAGCAGTTTCAGATCACCCACCACAAGTCCACTCCATACAAGCCAAAGATGAATGGGGCAGTAGAAGCAGCAAACAAGAACATAAAGAAAATCATTCAGAAGATGGTAGTGAGTTACAAGGATTGGCATGAAATGCTACCACTTGCTCTACATGCCTACAGAACCTCAATCCGGACTTCAACTGGGGCAACCCCGTATTCTCTAATGTATGGGATGGAAGCAATTTTTCCAGTTGAAGTAGAAATCCCATCACTTAGAGTGCTCATGGAAGCTAAATTGGAAGAAGCTGAATGGATCCAGTCAAGACATGATCAACTCAACCTGATAGAAGAGAAGTGATTGAAAGCACTATGTCATAGCTAATTGTACCAGAAGAGAATGGCCCGGGCCTACAATAAGAAAGTAAAGCCCAGAACTTTCCAGGAAGGAAACTTGGTGCTAAAGAAAATCTTACCATTTTTGGAAGATCCTCGTGGTAAGTTCAAGCCGAATTGGGAAGGACCGTATGTCATCAAAAAGGTCCTGTCAGGGGGTGCACTCATCTTGACAGAAATGGATGGGATAGACTTTCCTGAGCCAATTAACTCCGATGCAGTAAAAAGGTATTTTCCTTGATTGAACATTACTAGGAAATTATCCGAGCCCATCCTTCTTTATTTCCTTCAAAATTTTAATCCCTAGTCTAGCCAAGTTGAACAGGTTCGTTTCTTTGATAAACCTAAACCGGACTTACAGTCTTACACTGGGGCAAAACAAATTGGGGCAAGGCCAATTAGGGCAAAATAAGGAAAAAAGAGGAAAAAAAAAAAGAGTGGCAAATGAAAGCCAAGTGTGAAAAGAGATGCAAAGAATGCAAATTGGGAAAAAAAAAGGGTTAAATCCATCATGACTGTAAGTCCGGTCGACCTATTTCCACATTTGAAAATTTTTGAGCCTTTAATACCTTTTTTCTTTCATAAACCAAGCCTAGCCTTTGTTTCGTCCTATTTCTAAACCCTCGGTGATCTTAGTATGTTCATTCAAATTTCAGAGTGAAATTAGTGATGACGGAATGCAGAAGCCGGCCCTAGTGAAAACCGTAACTGGCGCTAGGGACAATATTGGCAAGAAAGAAAGAAAAAAAAGAATAAAGAAAAAGAAAAAGAAAAGAAAGATCAAAGGTTAAGTTGATCATGTGATCCAAGCTTGAAGAGAAATCAGCACGAGTACTGAGACTGAACAGATTGGGAATAATGGGTTCAATTCGGGAAGAAGAGGAATTCGGGGATGACTCTAAAGGTCCTAAGATGGACGGTTTTGATCCTTCATTATTTTTTGGATTACCTTTTTCGTTATTTAACCTGGTTTTAATTCCTTTAATTATGGGTGACTAAGTATATGGACCAAATTTCAAAAATAAAAATAAAAATAAAATAATAAAAAAGAACTATACTTTGGCCAGTGATGATAAATCAAATACTTTTCATAAAACCTTTGTTTTTACAAGCATCTGAGCATTCTGAGGCCAATAATATAAAAAATTTTATTTTTGAATTAAATCCTTTGTCTTTCCACTATTGGAATTTGCTTTCGTACAAAGGTATGAAAAAAGAAAGAAAAAAAATGTGCAGGAAATAAGGCTAGTCTCTGTCTCCTAGCCGCTTCTCAAGTTCCCGAATCCGAGCTGCCTGAGCTGCAATAACTCCAGAAGCCCCCTCTACAGCGGGATCACTCAAGAAGGAAATAGCCTCATCTGAAAGGGTCTGACTGATCCTCAGGCTCGTAAGGCTGGCTAAAGCATCCTGGTGATTCTGCCTCAATGCTCGGACTTCAAAGCAGCGAACTTGCCTTTGCTCCTCAAGTTGCTTTTCCACAGCAAGACGGCGAGATACCTGCTCTGCAAGTTGTCTCTCCATGTCAAGGCCTCGTATCCTAAGCTCCTGGGCCTCTCGTACCGAAATCTGCTGAAGTTGCTTGTGAGAAGCTCTCTCAGACTCCAGGATGTCTTCATAAGTATGAGCCAAAACTGCAGGAGGATCTTCGGGTACTGGAGCCTGACTCTGTATCTGCTCCCTAATCTAGAAGAGATAGTCCTTCACATGGGACTCTGAGAAGACCGGGCTCCGCATAAAACGAACATAGGACCACTCCCTCATCAACCAAGCATTCAGCTTCATGGTGGCTCGTGAAAGTGGCCCAAGATGGTCCTCATATCCACTTGGGATTATAATCCCCTGGGTCGCTCTGAACTGACGAAGAACCAGCAAAGGAAGGTAAAGCACAGCATGTCCCAAGCCAGCCAGGACCAAAAAGTTGCGGTCTCGAAAGCTGATCACCGTCTCTGCATTGGGCTGATAAGTACCAGACCACCTCACCTGATCATCCTAAAGTGTAGCCAAGAAAGAAAACCAGCCCTGTTTACCCCCTGGAATGTCAAGACACCCCCGGTTGCTCATCAAGATGGGAACTTTCAAGCTTGGGAAGAAGTGTCGATTGATCTCCTCAATCTGACTCAGGTGGTCAAGTAGCCAAAGCTGCAAAAGAGGAGGGATATTTCAGTATATTGTAAAAATAAAAGAAAAAAGCAAAAAAGAAAAAAGCAAAAAAAGAAAAAAAGCAAAAAAAAAAGAAGAAAGAGAAAATTTTTACCTGCAGGATAGGTGCACATGACAGGAAGCGCTTCTTCTTCCTGTAGTAACAGTCAGTCAAAGCCTGGTACATCCCTGCCAAAATCATAGGGGCCAATCTCTCCCGCTCCCTAACCTGGCATACAACTGAGATAAGGGCCAAGTCTACCTCATCGTCATCCCAGGGGAAAAGTAGTTGATTAACCACTATCAGGGTCAGGGCATTGAACCTGGCTTCCTTGTTCTCCCCCCTCAAAAGCTTCTCGGTCAGAAAAGACTTGGACAAGGTTAAAAGGGTGTCAGAATCCCCTAAATCCTTCTTCCCTATGCCTAAGAAAGTAGAAGCCTCTTTTTTGTAACTGGGCTTAAGGGGTGGGTTCACTACCTTCTCTGCAAACCTCAAACCCAAGATGGTTTCAACCTCTTCAATAGTGGGGGTCATCTCATGGTCTCCAAAACGAAAAAGGTTTAGGTCCGGTACCCAGTGGCCAATCACGGCTTCAATAATTTCCCACTTGAATGGGATGGAGGGGATAAGCAAAGTATGGCCTAAATAAATAGAATCCCATCTGATCTCTTCATCAAGGGTCATGGAGTTGACCCACCTAGTGTAGAATGAATTTACAGGGCTGCACCTAGTGAGATTAGGGGGGTTTGCTCTAAAAGGCTGTTTTGCATGGGAGGCTGCGTGGACAGACAATGGTAGGGCAAAAGATGATCTGGAATCCATTGGAGGTGATGGGAGCAAGCTAAGAATCAATGGGAGGAAGAAAAAGGCGAAAAAGGGGTTTTCTAAACTCAAAAACTCGTAAAAAAAATACGCAAATCCCAAGGCTGGTTACATTTATAGCATTTTTTAATGTATCCGATATGTCAGATCGGCTACAAAAGAGTCTCTTCATACCCGATGAAATATGCCAGATACAAGGGGATGTTAATGTATCCGACATATCATATCGAATACAAAGAAATATCAGTGTATCCGATCTGATGTATCGGATACAAAGAAAAAAATGCAAAAAAAAGGGAAAATGGAGAAAAATCAGAATTTTTTACCTGTTTCACCTGTGTACAAGTTATAATTTCATGAAATTGAAAGGAAAAGAGAGCCAGACAAGAGAGAATAAATAAAAAAGTTTCTTTTCATATATAAACAAGTCTTTTATGTACAATGATAAGGAAAAAATGAAAATCCTAATCTACTACTCCTGTGCAGGATCACCTCGGCGTCCTCTGCCCCGTCCTCCTCTGCGGCCTCTATCTCGGGATGGCAGACGATAAAGACATGGGAAATGATACGCACGGCAGCATGGTGAGGTAACCGACCCACAACAGACTGGATCTGATACTCCAAGCAATACTCCGAAAGGTCTGGAAGCGGGTCAAGAGCAGAATCTGGGGAGGAAGCCCCGGGCTCAACTGGACCCCCAGCCATAGCGGTCTCCGCTCCCGCAGCTCCAGAAGGCCCAGCAATAGCAGAAGAAGGGCCAGGAATAGAAATGTCTGGGCCAACAGAAGAAAAATCAAAAATTGAGGCATCCAAATGAACCAAGGAGATGAAACTAAAGAAAACTTACCAGGGACCTCAGGAGCAGGATCAGGAGCCGCCACAGGGGATGAAGTGCCGGCAGGAGGAGTAAGAACCGGGTCTACAACCGGGATGTCTACAGGACCCACAGGAGCCCCAAGATCCGCAGGAGCAACACGTGCAGGAGATGCAGATGGAGCAGGAACAATAGCTGGAGTATCCTCGAGAGCAGTAGCCCGAACCGGAGACAGATCAGGAACCGGAGGATCTGGCCCAAAGGCAGTATCAGGATCTGGAATGGGATCCTGCAAAAGTCAAACAGTCATATCAGAATAGCAGAAACATGGAAATGAAAGAGATGAAATTATAAAGAAACCAGATACCTGTCTAGCCTGAAACTCAGCAACCAGAGCCTCCAGCTCTCTGATCCGAGCATCCCTCTGGGCCACGACCGCGTCATGCTCTGCGATCATATCATCCACTGCGGCCCGCTGACTCAGGAACTGATCCCGGAGAGCATTCAACTCATGTGTCTGCCAATAAGAACAGAATTAGAATCACAAGTACAGAATTGAGGGAAAGGAGATAAAAGATAAGGATCATGAAACTCACAGTGTCATCATGGACCCGGATATAGATCCCGCCGATCTCTGTCACTCCAGCACGGGTGGGTCGATCCATCAAGCACCCAATGGATACTCTCTGGATCCACTCGTCGTAATCCCTAGCTACTGTGAGCCCCTCCGCATCCTGATACTGGTCAAACTGGCCAATATCAAAACCAGGCTGGAGTGTGTCGGGACCCACAGGAGGAGGGGGAACGGGGATACGAAGTGTGCCTGTGTGCTGATAGTATAGGCACTCTCCTAAATACATCACCCTACCAAGCCTCCCAAGGAAGCACTGGTATGGCTGATGTCGGAGATCCCTATCAAAAGCATCCTGTACTACCATCTCACGGGCCACCCCGATATCCACGTCATCAAAGCGTGCCAGGATGAGCTGCAAAGAATAAAAAATGGTCAGATACAGTCAAAGTACAGGAAAAGAAATAAAAGGGAAAGGGGCAAAGAATTTACATCGGACCGTCGGGCACGGTCCAAGTGAACCCGAGCAGTGCGGGGCTAACTCCTATCTGCGTCTCGGACCTGGGCCGACCACCGCAAGGCAACGGGGAATTCCGCGACACCAAGCACTAGGGATGGGCGGAAGAAAGTCATGTAGGTGTACATAAACACCTGGCAAAAGAAAAATCAGTCAGGGATAAAGAAGATAAAACCTAAGGAATAAGACAAGACAGATGAATTTAATACCTGCAGAATCTGCCAGAAGAACCGGCAGCTAACTCCATCACCTCTCGGAGCGGCCAGGCCCCGAACTACTCGGCACAGCCAGGCCAAGATGGTCCCATATATAAGCCGACCCCATGCTAACTGGCGGGTCTGATGGAAGTCTCGCAAAGCATCCAAAAAGAGGGGACTAACACTAATCGTGTCCTCCTGAAAGAAGCAGCTCCCAAGCATCAGCAGAAACACATGTCGGAAGATGGGTGCAAAGGCTGCATCCTCCACAATGACGGTCGCATGTCTCCCCTCATAATGCTGAGTAAGGCTCTCCCGCAGCCAGCTAATGGAGATATGACCACTCCACCCGTCCCAAGCAGCATGAGGCAGGTTCTGATAGCCCAAGAGAAGGCCAATGTCCGCCACTGAAGGCCAATCCAAAACAATAGTCCGCCCCATCAGAGGAATGCCAATGATCATCACAAAATCGGAGGGGCGGATCCCCAACTCCACGTCCTGCAGATGGAATGACTGCATCTCCAGAAAATATCGCTCCATCATGGCAAAAATGAGGGGACGATCGGCTCGGAATGAAGGGATGCTGAGAAAATAATCCAGGTGACACCTCCCAAACTCATGCCTGAGTGCCAGAGAAAGCGTCTGTGCCAACTCACTAAATCTCCCCCAACTGCCTCGTAAATGAGAAGGAGGATACGGAAGAGGCACATCGACGCGAATGCACATAGAAGGGTGGCTATCCAAACCACTCAGGAGCTCTGTATCATGAACAAATGCTCTCAGCTCCGCAGAGACCCCTAAGCATAAGGCTACAGCAGCACCCTCCTGGCCTGAAGCTCTGGCCCGGCCTCGACCTCTCTATCCAGCTCGGCCTCGACCCCTCTCACCAACTCGGCCGTCGCCTCTCTCTCGGCCTCTACCACGACCTCGAACAGGATCAACAACAGGCTAAAAGCAGAAATGAATAGGTGAAGACGGTTCCAAGGGAATCAGGAAAAGAAAGAAGAAAGATTTGGGAAGCCTACCTCAGCAGAGCCCTCAGCAGAGCTCTCTCTAGAAACATCTAATGGCTCCGACAGGGTGGCGCTAGAACTCGCCTCTGTCCGAGCCCGCGAGGTGGAGGGCTGATTAGCAGGGTCAGCCTCCTCCCGAACACGGGAATGACTCCTAGCCATCTATAGTGTGACAAGGCTGGTGCCTGATTTATTGTTTCCCGCATGAGCGGATTTGGTTATACATATAAGGTTCTGTATTTGGTGGGTGTTATTGAGAAGTATTTCCATTACCCTGGTTGGATTTTCTCACTGTTGAGTGGGCTTAGCAGTTATATGGATCCATAGAATAGCTAGTAAGTGAAATGTGTATTATAGGGGTTTGAATTCTGTGTCTGAGGCATTCCATCATCTCGAGGATAGTACCACTCTTGGATTGGTTGGTCGCTACGTTACCCACTCCTGGATTGGTTGGGCCGTACATGCTAACTCATGGTTGGGTTCTTCCGTTGGTGTTGAATAGCCAGACTGCAGGGCGGCTGTTCCATCGTAATTCGTTTAGGTAGCATATTGGCACATGTCTACTCTCTTTTTCTGGTATACTATTTAATGAGTCCCATGAGGTGGATAAACTGTATTTCATTGTTGTCTTGAATCTTATTGTGATTATTCTGATTAAACGTTGCATGTTTTATTGTGGTCAATTATTTGCATGACTTTACTGAGATGTTGTTTCTTACATTATTGTTTTTATCGGTTTTGTTTTCAGATATTCCTGGAGAGGACGTTGCTGGGGTAGAGACACCAGGGGATTACTGTGATTACCAGGAAGAAGACTATTTCATTCCTGTGTAGGTCCAGGAGGACATGGAGAGACATTTAGATTTATTTTCTTAGGAATTAACTTTAGTATTTTGTTTGAGGATTTTGATGTCATTTGAAGGATTATTAGTATTTTTATTCCACACCCTTGGTGGATGGTATTTATGTTATTTAGTTGAACCCTTTCCAGACTTAATAGATGAAATATTAATGGATTATTTTGGTGGTTTAATTCCACGCTTCCTGAAAGATGTTTTATTTCCGCACTCTGATATAATAAATGAATTTGTTTAAGTCTGGAATAGTTGTTTTGGGCCATTTTCCCTAACGAACCAAATTTGGGTTTATGTGTTTAAATAAACCTGGATCCGGAGGGTTACAAGGCGAGCCTAGGCCACAGCCATGACAATAGAGGGATTTTTCTGAAGATGTTGGGGTTTTCTTTGCCATGATTGAAGGTAAAAGAGCAGAAGAAGCAGGTGAGCTACCTTTCATAGATTGGGCAGCAATGAAAATTCCAGATGATGTCATATCTGGATTGAACCCTACAGCAAAAAAGGGCGGTATAATTTATCCAGTGATGATAGCATCGGATTCTGAACTTGAGGGGCAAGCTTGCACTATTTCCCCTGCTCCAGAAAAATTTATTTTGAATAATTAGGAGGAAACTCCCCTTACCTTTGAAGCTGCATTTGATTGGCAAACAGATGTGGCCTCTAAAAAAAACTCCATTAGTGGAATGCCCTTTTCCTGAAGGTTTTAATGAGCCTTCATCTTCAAGAGAAGCTTTTTTTGAAGGCTCTCAAAAAACAAAAAAAGATTTTTCCATTTTTTCTCGAAAATTTAAGTTTTTCAAAAAGGTCCAAACCACTTATGAACCATATAAACAAACGAAATTAGATCAGGCTGAATATGACTTCGACCTTGAGCTCGACTTTGACCTAATAGGGATTGAAGAAAAAACCGAGGTCGAAGAAGACGACCCTCTTAAAGAAATTGCATATCAACTGGAACGTCATGGAAAGGGTGTTCAACCTAATATTGAAGAGACCATCTCAATAAATCTATGGACCAAAGATGACCCAAAAATAGTGAAGATTGGGGCATGCCTATCTGATGTGCAACGTGATGAAATGTCACGATTCTTTGCAGATTATAAGGATGTGTTTGCATGGTCGTATCGAGATATGCCAGGTGTGTGTGCGTGGGAAACGCGGCACGGGGTAATTCGGAGTCGCCACCGCCTGATGGGGTGCAGGCGGACACCTGGGTGCCTAATCCTGTCTATTAGGGCTTTTGGTCTGCGGCTTGAGATTCTAAGTCTGTTCTCGGTTGTGGTCCGGGGAAGTCCGTAGACACCCCGGTCCACCCCGTCGGATGACGGGTCCCGTGGGTTCCCTGGTTTGAGTCAGCTTACATTGGTCTCGCCTGATTCCTAATCCGATATGAAATTTGGTTAAGTCTGGCAGGACCACCTGAGTGGTGTGGGTCCCTTTAATTGCTTTTATCTCGTTTAATTAGGTGACCTGGGTCTGGTTGGGTGGGCCCTATTGGAAGGCCCACGGTATCCTTGGTGGGCTTAGTGAAGCCCGTGTACCCTTGTGGGCCTCGGTCTAAGCCCAGGAGGCCTTGTAGGCTTAGGTTAATGAGTTGATTTCACTTAATTTTTTTAAGTTTGAACTTTTAGGTGATTTTCATGCAAAGGGTTGGACTGCATTGGTTTGCGGGCCCCTGGGTGGGCCCCCATGGTGGTTGCCAAATAGTATTGATTTATCTTTCTTGAGTCGAGCCAAAATGGATTGGTCATTGGGCTTGGGGCCCATAGCCCAATTTTAGGCTTGAAAGCCTGGGTTCTAGAAGTGTAGGGCTTGCACCCTAACTTGGGTTGACTAGTGGGCTTTGGTGGGCCCGATAGGCCCTTGCCCGTGGTCTCGGTCAAACCACGCAATTCATGCATTTATTCCACACAACAAGGTTCGGGTGGGCCACATTGGGTTTGGCCCACCCGGTTCAATTAGTTCACTTTATTTAATCTTACTTATTTGCATGCTTTGGGATTCGCTGGGCTTGGTGGGCCCCGTTGGAAGGCCCACTAGTGTACCAAGTTGGACCGGGAGTCCAAGTCCCATGTCGGGTTTCCGAGTGACCCAGAAACCCTTTTGGTTTATCTGGTTTGGTTCGGAAATATCATTCACATTTAGTAATAATCACAGAAAAAAAACACAAGATAGACACTTTGTCAAAAAAAAACTGGCTCATTGTGCTGGGTCCAAGGGGAGGTACCTGGGGGCCCTCCCCGTACCAAGGTACGAGTTGGATGCGCAGCGAACCAAGGGGTGGGGGGTGCGGGGGGC
Source organism: Buxus sempervirens (assembly GCA_947561395.2). NCBI lineage: Eukaryota > Viridiplantae > Streptophyta > Magnoliopsida > Buxales > Buxaceae > Buxus > Buxus sempervirens. Next base: position 16,390,104 of record OX387190.1, on the reverse strand, counting down.
GAAGCCCCCCGCGCTATGGTAAAGGGTATTTTTGGAATTTTCAAAAAAAATAACAATTCGGCCTGTTTTGGACCTGGTGCTCACCTCTTGAGGTGAGCGCCAGGTGGGCGCCAGAACCGGGCGAAATTTTGACCTGGCGCTCACCCGATACCAGGTGAGCGCAAGCTGGGCGGGAGGTAAGCGCGAGATGGGTGCGAGAAGGGCGCCAGAATTTCACCTAGTTTTTAGTGGGCGCGAGCTGAGCGCCAGGTGGGCGCCAGCTCGGCGGGAAGTGAGATGAAAGGGGCGCCCACCTCCTAGGTGAGCGCCAGGTGGGCGGCAGGTCACTGCAATTTTCAACTCTCTGTTTTTTTGAGATCTCCATCTCTGGCCGATTTTTTTCGGTCTGTAACTGTTCCACTAGCCTCCTAACATGCCCAGAACACCTCCCAACTAATTTTGGATTTAATCTAAACACATTTTATTTCAAGTTTTGAAAACTCAGAAAACTCACAATACAACCATGCATTCAAATAATATGCCCAGGACACTCCCCCGGGCTTCGACCACTCCCCTGAATGCACTCACACTTGTGTTCAAATTAACTAAAATACTTCATCCCACAACTCCCAATCTCTTTAAAGGAAAAGAAACCAAACCCGATAAAAAAACAAACACCTACAGATGCATTAACAGCTTATAAAAAAGGGGGGGTGATGGGAGCATGCTCAAGGGTACACAAACAGCAAATAGCATGTTAGCAAGTCCAGCACAACAAAAACAAAGAAAACAACATGCAAACATTACATGCACTTTCATCCACAACTAGAACTTCAAGCAGGCACGCTAATATCCGACACATCCGAAGGCACACTAACATCCGAAGAAGGGAATGAGGAGGGGGTTTACAGGGATACAATGGATCAATTGACATGAGGGAACAAACTCCCTTTACTTTACTGAATGATCAACCAAAAAATAACTCTCCGAATAGTGGCCATGGTGGTCTAAAGTGGGATGGCCAAGCTTCCTACATCCTCAGGGGGTCTCCCTTACCCTCGGAGACCTCCGTGTCACCAAAAATACAAGAACATGCATGTTACAGTAAAGAGAAAGAACAAGTCCGATAGCATGCTTAGAGAACTCCCATCTTGATATATGTGAAATAAAAATAGATGGGGAACAATACCTGAGGTTTTGTAAGCTCACGTGCAGGGTGGAGGCTCCTCCTTGAGACGAATCCTCCTTGAGACGAAAGTACTGGAGCTTCCTTCCTTTGAACCTCCAACAGCAACCTCCCCTTTTTTTTAGGCTTCGTACGACAGTGGAGAAGACAAAGGGGAAAAGGGGTGATCAGGCGAGTGGGGAGTTCTGGGAGCTAAGGAGTCAATGAGGGATGAGCCCAGAGGGAGCTCGGACGAAAGAGGGAAGGCCAACCGAAGTCTTGACAGCCAACACTTTTTAACCAAAAATCTTCCAACACTTAGCTTTTTTTTTCGAAATCCTCCAACCCCTCTGAGCGAAAAGTCGCGCGGGTTATATAGGCAAGAAAAAAAGGGTATGCGCCCACCTTGGCGCCCAGCTCAAGGTGGGCGCAAGCCCGCTCGCCACGTCCGCGCGAGCGGCATAATGATGAAAATCATTTAATGCCGCCGCTCGCCGGACGTAAAAATCTAAAAAATTCGGATTTGGTCCCTGGCAATTTTTGATTTAATCCGATATTCTCGGATTTTCACGGATTTAGTCCCTAGGATATTTCGTATGTTTGGATATTTACGGATTTAATCCCCGAGATATTTTCCTGCGCAACTCGCCACGTGTGCAGCTTTTTGCCACGTGCGCAGATTGCCGGTTTTGTTGCCTGAGAATTTCGTCAGCTCATATTTCCTTCATCCGGACTCCGATCTGGGCAAACTTAGTTTCATTAGAATCGTATCGGAGCCCTCCATCCCATGACCTAGGGGTAGGCCTCCGGATCGGATTTTAGCAGAAAGTCAACTTTTGGCTCTGCTCAAGTTTGACCGCCCACAGAACCTTCATCCGGACCCCGATTCCTGCAAACTCAGTTGCGTTGGAACCGTGTCGAGATTCTCTATCCAATGACCTAGGGTAGGCCTCTGGATCGGATTTTAGCAGAAAGTCAACTTTTGGCTCTGTTCAAGTTTGACCGCCCGCAGAACCTTCATCCGGACCCCGATTCCTGCAAACTCAGTTGCGTTGGAACCGTGTCGAGATTCTCTATCCAATGACCTAGTGGTAGGCCTCTGGATCGGATTTTAGCAGAAAGTCAACTTTTGGCTCTGCTCAAGTTTGACCGCCCGCAGAACCTTCATCCGGACCCCGATTCCTGCAAACTCAGTTGCGTTGGGATCGTGTCGAGATTCTCTATCCAATGACCTAGGGGTAGGTCTCTGGATCGGATTTTAGCAGAAAGTCAACTTTTGGCTCTGCTCAAGTTTGACCGCCCGCAGAACCTTCATCCGGACCCCGATTCCTGCAAACTCAGTTGCGTTGGGATCGTGTCGAGATTCTCTATCCAATGACCTAGGGTTAGGTCTCTGGATCTGATTTTATCAGAAAGTCAACTTTTGGCTCTGCTCAAGTTTGACCGCCCGCAGAACCTTCATCCGGACCCCGATTCCTGCAAACTCAGTTGCGTTGGGATCGTGTCGAGATTCTCTATCTAATGATATAAAGCAATGTACTTGGCACGGAATTCGAGGAAAAGTCAACTCTTGGCTTTTCCTTAAGTTTGACCGCCCTCCGAACCTTTATCCGGACCCCGATTCCTGCAAACTCAGTTGCGTTGGAACCGTGTCGAGATTCTCTATCCAATGGCATAAAGCGAGGTGGCCAATTTCACTTGATCAAAAAGTCAACTTTTCACCCCTTAGGGTTTGACTTTCTGTCCAGGGTTTGTATTTTTGGTTTTTCTGGGAGCGCAAAAATGAGGTGCTTACACTAGGATTGGATACTGACATGGTTGTGCACAGGCTACCTGTAAAACCCCGAATTTTCAGTAAATAAATAAATAAAAATTTAATACGAATATTTGGAGTGTCAATGAATTTGTCAAAATAAATTGGGGATTTAATATAAAGGAATGATTTGGGGTACTTATAATTCGTTCGGGATGTATAACGGACTAATAATGACAAAGAGAATAAACTTGGAAATTTCAGAAGAAATTGAATGGGTAGATGTGAAAATATTAAGAGAAGGGTATTTTGGTCAATTCACATTAATTATCGGTAAATAATTAAATACATTAATTAAAATTGTTATTAGACTTGAGAAATAATAATAGATTTAAGTTGGGGTTTAGATTGTTTATTAACAATGATATTTAAAGCTTAGTAATTGGAATAATGGCATATTGGTAATTATGTTTGATTTGAAGCCAGAAGTCGAGGAGATGAGAATTTTATTAAAGGATATTAATTATAATTATAGATGATCACACGGATAGAGAAGATCCGAAGTTTGGCGCAAATCTGACCGATGGATGGTGAGATATTGAGGTGAGGGTGGATTAAAGGTCCTTATTAAATTTGATTGGTGGATAAGTAACGAACCCGACAGTAGTGCGATACGTGGGATCAGAGGAGAATAAAGTAGGGTTTTTATATTTATTTGGGGTTGATCGTAAGGGAGTTTTAGTTTTTGGGTTCTGGCGGCTGAAGAGAGAAAAACGAACAAAAGAGAGAGAGAGATCGAGAGGAGAAGAAGAAGGAGGGAGAGAACGTATCTCTGGTTTCTCATCATTCCTGGAGTGTCTCTTGCCTGTGAAGAGGAGAGGAAGTCGCTGGTTGGAAGAAGAAAGGATCTTGAGCGAACAGAGGTAGGTAGCACCGTTTACTCGTTTGTTTTGGTTTCCTGCGGTTTATTCGATTCGAGTTGCATGATCTTTTATGTTGTAAATATACGAATATTGTCTGATATTAATTTTATATGAATGTTAGAAGCGATTAGAACACAAAAATATGATTTTTAGAAACTCCGTTCGTCGTTTTGGTTAAAGCGCCGACCGTGCCTGCACTTGGTGCTCCTCAGCGCTATTCAACGTTAGTTGAAATATTTACAGCACCCGTGATCGCCGACTAACAGTTGCTCGGCGCTCGCTTTATTTAAAACGAAACGCATTATCGCCAATAAGCGCCGCCCTACTCAGCGATCATAGGCGATCAATTTAAAACACAAAATTAACGCTTGTAATGATTACAAGCCTAAACTCTAAATATTTATATATACTCTAATGAATTAAAACCCAAACTTAAATATTTCCATCTTACTTTATTGAACTAAACTAAACTCTAAATACTTTCATATGCCTTTTTGATCCTCACCAAACTTTAAATAACTTGAAAAACTTAACCTAAACCTAATTAGATTGTATACGTAATCTACTCTTCTACTAAATCTAAACTGTAATAACTTTTGATAAATTAACCAAATCTTAATTAAGTCCTAATGCTTTAAAACGACCTACATATATATTATTAAACAATTAAATTTTTATATTAATGTAATTAATACATTATTATAACCGCACTCTAGCGTACATGATATGCGTTCAATTTCTGGTGTAATTAAATGTCTGTCTAACACTAAATCAGGATGTCACGCTAAACTTATTTAAATGTACTGAACAAAATATTATAATAACTGAGAAACTGTTTAGAACCAGACTTTGAATTATCAACTAAACATGAACCTAATATGCTATAAATAATACTGGAATTGAGAATTATTTGTGCATTGGCTTGGTGGCCAGTTTTATTGATAACCTGCTTGGTGGCAGAGATGTATTGGATATAACCTGCTTGGTGGCAGAGATAACCCGCTTGGTGGCGGAGACCCTAACCCGATTGGTGGCAAAGATAACCCGCTTGGTGGCGGAGACCCTAACCCGTTTGGTGACGGAGACCCAACCTGCTTGGTGGCAGAGATAACCCGTTTGGTGATGGAGACCCAACCTGCTTGGTGGCGGAGACCCTAACCCGCTTGGTGGCGGAGACCCAACCCGCTTGGTGGCGGAGATACCCGCTTGGTGGCGGAGACATTACCTCCTGCGGGAGAGATTCATTACCTCCTGTGGGGCAGATGTATTTCAGATGGATTGCATCCTACAGGAGAGATACCTCATGTGGGGGAGATATGATTATGCGTGATTGCACCCCACATGGAGGATGGGTGTGTGAGTTACCACTGGAAGGTGAGGAAGCTATCTCCTACGGTAGAGGTAGATGCTAGGTGTTCACATCCTGCGGTAGAGTTATGCTGTCTCCTGTAGGGGGTACCTGTAGTCTTAGAGATGTGCATTCTCCTGCGGAGCTTGTGTGGATACTATGTGTTTGCGTCCTATGGTAGAGATAGGCTACTACCTGAAGGTTGGCTTTTATTATTGATATAATGATTGATTCTCAGGTTAATGGATTGTTATTTAAAAGGAAATATTGAAATGTCATAATTGAACAGAACTGCTATGATTTATGTGAACTGTTAAAATGGAATATTATGGAATCATGAATAAAATGTGGAACTGCTCTTAAGAAGACACTAAAGAAAATATACCAGAAACCATGGGAATGTGAAATATAATACATTGTACTTTAAATTGAAATGAAACACACATGATTAACTTCTTTTAATTCGGGCACTGATTAAATGTTTGTTTGTATCGTGATTATTCGTTTATCTTATTGACTGTAATTACTCGCCTATTTTACCGTGCATGAAACCACTGTTATTTTCTATATATATAAACTGTTTTCCTCATGCATGTGTTACCTACTGAGATATTCGTATCTCACCCCTACTTTTTATTCTATTTTTCAGGTCATCTTGGAAAGGACGCCACAGGTTAGACAGATAGTGGGTTTAAGTCTAGAAATTCCATATGAAAAGAGTAGGATAATTTTACATAGTTGTATTTATTTTATTGGAATCATAATAGATGATTTGGTAGGATATTAAGAGGTAGTTAATTTGTAGTTGCCTTTCATTTGATAAATTGATGTAATAGGAAGATTTAGTTCCAATGAATAATTTAAGCTTCCTAGCACTCTAATAAATCTTAGTTCTTTATTTCCTTATATTTCAACTGATTGTAATGTACAACAAGTTAATGCCTTGATCCGAGTCAAGAAAAAAATGAGAAAAAAAAAATGACCCGGATTCGGGGCGCTCTACCAATTCTGCCAAAGGTTAAGCTGGTTAAGCAAAAGTTGAGAAGATTGAAACCTGAATGGACACTTAAGGTCAAAGATGAAGTGGTCAAGCAATTCCAAGCAGGATTTTTGGCAGTCTCCACGTACCCTGAATGGCTCGCAAATATAGTGCCAGTACCAAAGAAGGATGGGAAAGTTAGGATGTGTGTGGATTACAGAGATCTCAAAAAAGCAAGCCCAAAGGATGATTTTCCACTTCCACACATCAGCATTCTGGTCGACAATACTACAATACACAGTCTGTTCTCATTCATGGATGGCTTCTCGGGGTATAATCAAAACAGGATGGCAAGGGAAAATCAAGAGAAAACAGCTTTCATTACACCTTAGGGTACTTTCCACTACATTGTCCTACCATTTGTGCTTAAGAATGCCGGGGCAACTTACCAGCCGGCCATGACAGCACTGTTCCATGATATATGATTGCCAAATCATGTGAAGAAAAAGATCATCTGGTCAACTTGAAGAAGGTGTTTAACCGACTCAAGAAATACAGTTTATGGCTTAACCCAGCAAAATGTGCCTTTGAGGCTACATCAAGAAAATTATTGGGATTCACAGTGAGCAGAAAGAGAATTGAGATTGACCCGGCTAAAGCAAAAGCGATTATCAAAATGCCACCACCGAAAACAGAAAAGGAAGTTCGGGGTTTTCTTGGAAGGATTCAATATATAAGCCGGTTCATATCACAGCTCACTGCTATTTGTGAACAGATTTTCAAGCTACTAAGAAAGAACAACCTAACGGTCTGGAATGATGATTGCCAATAAGCCTTTGATAAAATAAAGGAATATTTGCTGAATCCACCTGTGTTAGTGCCACCAAATCCGGGAAGACCACTGCTTCTGTACTTGTCAGTTTTGGAGACATCAATGGGGTGTGTCTTGGGACAACATGATGAGACGGGCAGAAAGGAAAGGGCGATTTACTATTTGAGTAAGAAGTTCACAAAATATGAAGCAAAGTATTCGCCTTTAGAAAAGACCTGTTGTGCTTTAGTGTAGGCAACTCAAAGACTGAGACATTACTTCCTCAGTCATTCTAAGTCATTGATATCCATAATGGACCCATTGAAGTACTTATTTGAGAAACCGGCACTAACTGGCAGACCGGCGAAGTGGCAGCTGTTACTTTCTGAATTTGACCTCAAATATGTCACTCAAAAGGCAATTAAAGGTCAAGCAATCGCCGATCACTTAGCTGAGTATCCATTGCCAGACTATCAGCCTTTAAAGACTAATTTTTCAAATGAGGCAGTATTGTTTATTGAAGAAGAGGAAAGTGAAAGCTCCTAGTAGATGTTCTTCGACGGGGCCGTAAACATGAATGGAACTGGAATTGGGACAGTTTTGGTCAAGCCGGATGGTTCACATATCCCAATCGCAGTGAAGTTGAGGTTCCAGTGCATAAACAATATTGCAGAATATGAAGCATGTATAATTGGGTTGCAAGCTGCTCTAGATCATGAGGTAGAGGAACTTGATGTATAGGGAAATTCGAGTCTTATCATCTTCCAAACAACTGGTGAATGGAAAACCAAAGATCACAAGTTGATCCCATATCACCAGTATTTGGAAGAAATAAGCACCAAATTTGCTCGAATTTCCTTTAGCTATATGCCAAGGGCCAAGAATCAGTTTGTAGATGCTTTGGCAACATTGGCTTCAATGATCAATATTTCACAAGGAGTAGATATCAAACCACTGGAAATTGAAGTCAGAGATGAATCAGCTTACTGTCTTGTTCTAAAAGGAATACCAGAGGAAGAAATACCATGGTTTCACGATATTAGGAAATTCTTGAATGATCGGAGTCTTCCAAAAAGTGCTACCTCTACTGAGAAAAGGGCAATACAAAGATTAGCAGGACAATTCCTACTAAGTGGTGGGCAGTTATACAAAAGATCACACAATTGTGTCACCAAGGCTGAATCAAAAAGGTTGATTCAGACTGTACATGGAGGAGTCCGTGGACCCCATATGAATGGGCACATGCTTGCAAAGAAGATTCTACGATTGGGATACTATTGGTCAACGATGAAGCACGATTGTTGTGTACATGTTAAGAGGTGTCATCTGTGCCAAATATATGCGGATAACAAGCATGCACCACCAAGTGAGCTGAACAACATGACCTCACCGAGGCCTTTCTCCATGTGGGGCATAGATGTCATTGGCATGATCTCCCCAAATGCATCAAATGGGCACAGATTCATTCTGGTAGCAATCGATTATTTCACCAAGTGGGTTGAAGCAGCTTCGTATGCAAACATCATGTAAGCACCTCATTTTTGCACCTCCCAAAATGCAAAAAATGAAATTTTAATTGAAAAGTCAAACCTGAGAAAGTCAAAAAGTTGACTTTTTTATCTGGTTCAAATCAGTCACCATACTTCTCACCATTGGAAAGAGCATTCCGATATGATTCTAATGGAACTGAGTTTGCTCAAATCGGAGTCCAAATGAAGAAGTTATGGACTGGTCAAATCTGAGAAAAGCAAAATTTGACTTTCTGCTAAACCCCATATCAGCTACCCCATTTGATACCAACAGAAAGAGCATCTCGACACGATTCCAACGCAACTGAGTTTGCTGAAATCGGAGTCCCAGATAAGGAAATATGAGCAAAATTGGCTCCGGGACACGACTTGGCACTTCTGCTAAAAAAACTCGAATTTACTGCTAAACTCTAGCTCAGTGGATAGAGGATGTCGACCCAGTTCCAACGCAACTGAGTTTGCCAGAATCGGAGCTCAAATGAGAGAGTTATGGGCAATCCTTGGTCAAAAATAAACTGTCCACGTGGACGTCCCCCTTTCTTAACCCTTAAGTAAACAAAAATATTAACAAAAAGAGTCTTTCTTAACCATTAAGTAAAAGTAATAAGTCACAAGTAAGAAATAACAATAAAAAAGGCACTTTTGATAAACATATTTAAAAATTGGTCTTTCGTAACCCTTAAGCAACCTCTCCTATAAAAGGGGAGGGGGTGGGATGCATCAAGGGGTTGAGCGGATTTTGGTCTCACCATTTTCTTCTCCGAGAGCTCCATTCTCTCTCCCAAAACTCTCTTCATCTCTTCCAAGCCATTCCAAGTCTTGAAGAAACCCTTCCCACTTTCTTCTCCCCCCATTATTGCTCAAGAAGGAGGTGTTAGAGGTCATTTGGAGAGGAAGAGGGAGCTGCACCAGCCGTGCCTTGGCTTCAATAGGAGGTTAGCACAACTCAAAGAAAGTTCCGAAGCCCTAGGTGAGTTCCTTGGCACCCTTTGTTAAACATACTTAAAAATAAATGAAATATGAGCATTTCCATTCTTTTTTATGCCATATGCCTACTGTTCTCTCATGATATGATTTGTTGGTTCATTTTATTTTTTGTATATTAACTCCCATGGCAAGGGGAGGGTTTAGTATCCAAATGGGAAGAGGAGAGGCCTTGACAAGTGTGTCTAGGATCCCATTTGGAAGCACTTGTCATGCTTCTTTTGGCTTGTCCCACCATTATTCCAAGGGAGCATGTTCCCTTGTCTTCTCATCTTTTGTACCCCCATGTTAACCCCCCTCCTTCTCTTCTTTTAATAGGTTTGGTTGGATGGCTTTGTGTTTGTTTTTAGCATGAGATTAATGATAGGGCTTGTTGGCATGTTTAGGGTAGATCATATGTATATGTTTTTTAGGTTCATACTCTTCGACGCTTTCATATTAATCCCTTCAAGCCACTTGTAAGTAATATGCATGCTTACCTTTTAACACATGCTCACACATGAAGCATGCTCACTCACACACACACTTTTGTCTCATGTATAAAAATCTGTCAAAATGCATGTAGTTTTCATGGTTTAAGAGCATGCATGCTAGGCTTTGTTGATGGATTTGTGTTATCCTTGTTTGATTATTGACATGTGGAGTATGAGGAACCAAGACAGGGACGCTTAGGTCCCTGTCACAGTGCCGGAACACCCTAAGAGGCCTAGGAATCCAAGCCTAATGCAAAAATCCGAAAAAACCAAGTTTTTAGGTTGATCCGACAACTCAAGTCGGATCAACAGGGCCCTGTTTGTAGCCGGCTAGAGATGCCGGATTCACTGGTCTTTATGTATATCCGGCATCTCGGGCCGGCTACATATGTTCCATTGAGTAGCCGACACCCCAGGTCGGCTACACTGCCTGAATGCCATTTTGCTATTTTCATGATCTTGTACTGTTTTCTTGATTCGTTTGTTCAACCCGAATGAACCAAAAAGGTTTCTGGGTCAACCTGTGAGACATGGGAAAATGTCATCTAGGATGACTTCCGATATCGTCACGCGGGGATCGATAAAAGTTAAGAGTCGCCACCATCCAAGTTAAGGTGTGAATGGACACCAAAGGGATCATCTATGTCAAATAGAGCCAAAGTAGCTCTAATACAAGGAAAAATCCAGAGATCAGGTAAGGGGAATTATTTATGAGCGGAGGAAGGTGTTAGGCACCCCCACTCATCCGTCTAAGACGGTTGCCACATGCTTGCTTATGCTAAGGATTGTTTGCTAATCAAAAGGGACAAGGATTGCTTAAAAGTAAGCAAAATGTGAGTGATTATTCCACATGAGTAGTCCAATAAATATGAACTCTCTCCATGGATATATCACCTCTTAGAACTTCATGAGTGAGTAAAAATCAAGGTGAAAATTGAAGCAAAACCAATTCAAGGCAAATTTGGCAAAATCTGGCTAAAAGAGCTTGAAAGCTTCGATTAACCATAACTCATTCAATTTAAATCAAAATCCATTGAAACCAAAGCCATTTGAAAACTGGTATATATTAGAGTATACAATAAAAAATTCAGCTCAATCCGACTTAAAATGAAAGAGAAATCCACATCTGAAATCTGCTGTTATAACTCAGAAAAAGCGATGAGTAGGCATTTTCAAAACTTTATTCGCGGAGTTTGGCTCAATAAAAATCCATGAAAATTGGTATGGAAGAAGTATGTGGTGCCATCTTTCCAAATAAATAAGCCTCACCCTAAACTCTATCTGGATGTGACTTGTGTGCTCTCTTGAACAGGCCTAGAAGACCACAGATTAGCTCTGGATTATGCCAGCGCGCAGCTCTGAGTCAATCTAGCACACAAGGCACAAAACAGATCAAAATCTACTAAAACTAGTTGGAAATGAAAATAGACTTCTTAAGGAAAACTCAGAAACTAGAATCACTCGAAACGGATTAAAATTGAGCAAATGGTGCACCATCAAAGCGGCAAGTTCAGCAATATGGGCTGAACTGACTTACAGACTTTGAACAGATGGTATCAAAAATTGGCTTCATAAAAATGAGCGAAAATTTCCAAATATAAATTGGGCTCTCCCATCTATCACATGTCTTTGGAATCACTCAAAAATTCATCCGGAGGATGAAGTTATGAGCTGGTGACTGTCGTACACAACCAAAAATAAACCACTACTTAAAAATATGCATATAGCAAGGTGAGTAGGGATCGTTCCACCGAGAGTTTCTATCTCTTTTTATGCTTTATAAAACAGAATTAAGAGGGGGTTTTGTCACAATGAGATCAGAAAATAACAGATTACTAAAAAGACTTTAATAAATCAATCAAGAAAACAAACCTTGGTCTAAGTTAACATCCACCATCGGAATATCAAAGCTGATCATAGATGCTAGAATATATCAATTCACACATTGAACATTCACCCTTGGAAATACTTTCCAAACTCTTTCAATTATAGCTAATCAGAAAACAAGCGATCTAATTAACCCTAACTACTAAACAACCTCACACAAGCGGTAAAGATTTAATCAAGCAGCAGCTTTATCGACTAGAAAGAATGATGAATCTAAACAATACAATCACAAGCGGCTGTATTTAATCTAGCATAAAATTCTTCCTAAAGTCTAACAATTCCTGACGCAGCAAATCATTAAACCTCAGTTGCTTCACAGATTAGAGGGATCAAACAATTACGGATTTGATATCTAGCCTAGCAATAAATTGCAACGAATAATGAACTAGTAGGCCTCCTAGCAATTAGACAGGACAATCATGAGAATAAACATAGCCACACATGGCCATGGATCACAAACTCAGAAGATAAATAGAAGAAGAAAGGAAGAAGAGGAAGAGAAAGAGGACGTCCAGAACTCCCCAAAAGCTCTCCAGCAAAAACCTCCTCCTTTATAGAAATCACATAAACTTGCCCAAAAATCCCTTGAAGAGAAAATAGGAACTTTCCTTCCAAGACTCCTAAGGAAGAGAGAACTTCCTTTCCTTGTATATCCACGACTTAGAAGTCCAAAAACGACCTAATCTTCTTAATTAGAAACCCCTTAAAGTCCTCCTAAAAACTAGAAGAAGATCCCCAAGAAAAAGGAAACAAATCCGCAAAGTTCGGAATTTTATAACAGGTTTTAATACTTGATCGTTCGAACGTTCATCGAAAGCGGGTCGAACGTTCAGGTCAAAAAGTTGTTTCCTCTTCTCTTGTTCGAACGTTCATCGAACGGCCAGCGAACGCTGCTCACAATTTCTCTATTTTTCACCAACGTTCGAACGTCAATCGAACGTTCAGCTCACGCTGCTCTCGGGTTTCTCTGTAGATCATCAACGTTCGAACGACAGGAAAACTTTCAGCGAACGCTGCTCTCAGGTTTCTCTGCAGAACACCAACGTTTGAACGATAGGCGAACGGCCAACGAACGTTGATCATATCTTCTACAATTTGACTCCGATTTTTACGCCGTTTGAACCGTGACTTCTATAATCACCGAGAGTATCTCAGTTTAGCTTCATTTTGCCCACATGCTGCCAATTGTAACCTAAATCAAAATATGAGCATAATCAGTATATTTAGGCACAAAAATAAATTCAAAAGGTTAAACATTAGTAGAGAAAAATATAACAAATTAAGTTCTTATCATGAGCATTCTAAGACATGGTACAGATGCTGCCTTGTTTTGAAAGACCTTGAGTAAAAGTGTAAAACCAATGCATGTGTGCAAGTGGATTCGATCAAAATAACTTGAAATCATGAAAAACAACTCATGAAGTCCTAGAAATTCATTCTAAGGCCAGAGATCTCAGATTTTCCATATTGAGCATGGAGAATCCAAGATCTAGCCTATTTGATGCAAAACAGTGAAAAAGTGTGTGATATTGGTAAAAACACATATCTAGGAGAAAATTAAAATCCATTGCTATAAATAGCATGGATCACATCTCTTCTCCAAATCTAAAACATGATCAAATCAGAAAAGCAACCATAGGTTTAAAATAACCATTAAACATGCTCTTCATCACATGTAGGTTCTAATCCTAAAGGATCCATCCCATCTTCCTTTTCCCAAGGCTCTCTCTTCACGTTTTATGGCTAGAGAGGATTCCCAGGTACTTTGGAAGAGGTTTGGGGCTACAAAACAACACCCAAGGCCTTACACTACAGAAAGGTAGAAGTTGGGAGTTGGAAATGTAAAGAGGAGGCAATAAAACCAAATGGAGCTTTACCTTTGATGACTTGAGCACTTGAGGCAGCAGTCCAGCAGAGTTTCCCCTCTTCTTGCAGAGCTTCCAAGCTTCAAATTATCAGCCATTTGCAAGAGAAGGACCCCTCTATTTATAGGCAAAGCCAAGGGTAGAAAAGTCCCAAGGGTATGCCCAAAAATCTCTCAAGATTGTTCTAATTCAAGTTAAAGCCTTGAATTGATGTAAATCTAGAGGTTTCGGAGGGTAAAACAGGGAGTTCAAGTCCCTGAGAGAGAGGTAATATGCGTAAATAAGGCTTAGAGATTGAGCCATTTCGCAAATCCCCGAAACAGCCAAAACCGTATACTCAGTGCGGTTTCTACAGAACCGTCACTATATGTGCGGTTTCTATGCAAATTCAACCCAACCGCACATACAGGGCGGTTCAATTTAGTTACGCTTGTCATGATTGCTGTCGACGTGTCCCAACGGCCGAAGCTTCCGGAAGCCACGTGGCAACCCGCGCGATAAGCATGAATATCAACCGTGCTGTGTATCCAGTTGCAACCGTACATACAGGGCGGTTGAGACCAAATTCTCAAAAACCGCACATATAGTACAGTCAGCACATTTTTGGTTGGTTTTGACCCTTAGTTGCACAGGCCAGGCTTATTTATATGTAATATCGTTTAAGTAAATGTCCTCGTATTTTTTAATCTCCATTTAATTAAGATATTACATGTAAATAAGCAAACACCCCCCCCCCCATTTGAATCCATTAAAAATATTTCCAGACCCAAATTCCAAGTGAATAAAAAGTCAACTTTCCAGTTCCAGGCTAAATTCCAGTTTTTCAGGTCCGGTAAAAAGATTCAACATGTTGATACAAAGGTATTTATCAAGATTAAAAATCTCAAAAAATTCATTTATGCAATAACATTGCTAAAAACCTAATTACCGAGAAAAATTATCTTCAAATCTTGCTTTAAAAATATTTCATTTTCTGGGGTCAAAAGTCAACAAAATTCAACCCAAAAAAGTTTGACTTTGCATAAAAGATTGAAGTCGGGCCTTTTCCTTTGCGGCTTTGGATTCAAATGGGTTAAGGATCTCAAACCCAATGCTAAGAATTGAAAATTCCAGTAAAATATTTCTCTCCTTCAAGACTTATCAAAAATCATGCAATTTTGGGGTGTCTACACAACCGGAGACCCAAGATGGTCCATGGACCGACCCGGTCCAATTTGAATTCTAGTGGGCCTTCCAACGGGGCCCACCAAGCCCGACAAACCCACTTTTGCTAAATGAAGACAATTAAATTAATTGAGTGGGCCAAACCCATTGAGGCCCACCAAAGCCCATTTTGGAAGCATGATGCTTAGAGTTAGGCATGGTTTGGCCGAGATCAAGGGCAAGGCCTGTCGGGCCCACTAAGCCCATTGAACCAACAAAGATTAGGGTTTCCAAACCCTAACTCAAGAAGCCTTGGGCTTTCAAGCCCAAGCCCAGGTAAAGGGCCCCAAGCCCAAAGCCTGGCCCATTTTGGCTCAGTTAATCAAGATAATCTCAAAATCACTTGGCAACCAACTGTATGGCCCACTCAAGGGCCCACAAAGCAATCCCGACCCACATTGGCATGAAAGTCCACTTAATAATCAAACTTGAAGTTCAAATAAAATCAATTCATTGAACCAAAACCCAAAGGGCCTCTCAGGTTTAGACTGAGGCCCACCAAGGGACCCGTGGGCCTTCCAACGGGGCCCACCCAATCAGACTCACTTCGTTCAATAATAAGAAGATAAAAACAAGTAAAGGGACCCACACCACTTTAGCGGTCCCGCCAGACTTAACCAAATTGAATGCTGGAATAGGAATCGGATGAGTGAGAGACCAAAGTTGACTCAAACCAGGGAAATCTATGGGACCCGTCATTCGACAGGGTGGACTGGGGTGTCTACGGACTTCCCCAGACCGCAACCGAGAACCTACTTAGAATCTCAAGCCGCAGACCAAGCCTTAATAGACAAAAATAGGCACCCAGGTGTCTGCCTGCACCCCATCAGGCAGTGGCGACTCCAAACAAATCCCGAGGCACGCATCATTTTGCATGCGCCTCGTCGTGCGACCGAAATCAAGTGCGCACACATCACAAGTAACCATGTTCTTAAGTTTTTGAAGCACAATATCATTTGTCGCTATGGTCTACCAAATGCCATAGTATCAGACAACGCTTCAAATATTAAGAACAAAGACATGAAGCAAATGTGTGTACAGTTTCAGATCACCCATCACAAGTCAGCTCCGTACAGACCAATGATGAGTGGGGCAGTAAAAGCAGCAAACAAGAATATAAAGAAAATAATTCAGAAGATGGTAGTAAGTTACAGAGATTGGCATAAGATGCTACCGTTTGCTCTACATGCCTATAGAACCTCAATCCGAACTTCTACTGGGGCAACCCCGTATTCGCTAGTTTATGGAATGGAAGCAGTCTTACCAGTCGAAGTTGAAATCCCAACACTAAGAGTGCTAATGGAAGCAAAATTGGAAGAAGCTGAATGGATACAATCAAGACATGATCAACTCAATCTGATAAAGGAAAAGCATTTGAAGGCGCTTTGTCATGGCCAGTTTATCAGAAGAGAATGGCCAGGGCTTACAATAAGAAGGTGAAGCCCAGAACTTTCCAAGAAGGAAATTTGTTCTTAAAGAAAATTTTACCATTTTTGGAAGACCCTCGCGGTAAGTTCAACCCAAATTGGGAAGGTATGTTGTCAAGAAGATACTATCAGGGGGTGCACTCATCTTAACAGAAATGGATGGAAAAGATTTTCTAGAGCCAATTAACTCTGATGCAGTAAAAAGGTATTTTCCTTGATTGAATATTACTAGGAAGTGATCCGAGGCCATCTTTCTTTATTTCCCAAAATTTTAATCCTTAGTCTATCCAAGTCAAGCATGTTCGTTTCTTTGATAAACCTAAACTAGGACTTACAGTTTCATACTGAGGCAAAGCTAATTGGGGCAAAAACAAAAGAAAAAAAGAAATGAGGAAAAAAGCAAAGAATAGTGGCAAATGAAAGCCGAATGCAAAAAAGGAAAGAAAGTGAACAAAGTTTGGGAATTGGAATCATATTCATCATGACTATAAGTCCAGTTTACCTATTTTCATGTTTGGAAAAATTTTGAGCCTTTAATACCCTTTCTTTCATAAACTGAACCTAACCTTCATTTCGTCCTATTTTTAAGCCCTCGATGATTTTATTATATTCCTTCAATTTTCAGAGTAAAGATTGGTGATGACGGAATGCAAAAGCCAGCCCTAGTGAAAACCATGATTGGCGCTAGGGGCAATATTGGCCAAAAAAAAAGAGTCAGAGGTTGAGTTGATCATGTTCTCCAAGCTTGAAATGAAGTCAGTATGAGCACTGGAGATGAAACAAATTGGGAATAACGGGGTCAATTTTGGAAGAAAAAGGCATTTGAGGATGACTCTAAGGGTCCTAGGATAGACAAATCTGATCTCTCCCTATTGCTTGAATCATCCTTTTCATTATCCAACTTGATTTAGTTCCTTTAATTATGCGTGATTAAGTGTTTGGATCAAATTTCAAAAAATAAAAAAATAAAAGCAATTTTATATTCTGGCCAGTGATGAGAAATCAAGTACTTTTCATAAAACCTTTGTTTTTACAAGCATCTGAGAATTCTGAGACCAATAGTATAAAACCTATTTTTTGAATTAAATCATTTGTCTTTCCACTATTAGAGTTTGCTTTTGTACAAAGGTTAAAAAAAAAGAAAAAAGAGAAGAGAGAAAGAGAAAGAGAAAGAGAAAAAGAAGAAAAAAAAAGAGAAAAGGAAATCTCTACTGAGGGGCAAATACTTCTTCAAGCAATCAAAACCGAGGCATGCTCAGTGTTTTTCCCTCTGGGTTTTCATTGAAATGAATTACAACATCTGGAAGAAGCAGTTAAGCCTTAGTCTTCGGATTTGAAAAAAAAAAAAAAGCTTCGAAGCAGTTTCATGTTTTCTCCTTTAAACAAGGGTTTCCAATTCTTCAATCATGAAGAAGGATTTTACTAGAACTGGGGCAGTAATAAGGCATGAAGGAGAGATCATGGGTAGCAAGGGCATGAGGTTAGATCAACAGATCATGATCCATCAATTAAGAGGAGGGCATTCACTTGGGCAGTTAAAAAGCATGAAGGCAAGTTATGGGCAGCAAGGGCACATACATCATTATTGAGAGAGCAAGAAGATGAAGAAGCAAAAGCAAGTTGCAGAATATTCAAGCACAAGTTTGGGCATCACATGGCACCCAGGTAAGTCAATAAAAATTAAATCATAGAAAATTCAATAAAATATTTCCTTCCTTATTGTTGAGCTGTAAAGTGAAAAACATCAAAAGCAATTGAGTTTGCAGACATCAATTTTTAAATCCACCTTCTTTTCAAAATTTGCTTGTCTCAAATTTCTATTCATAGCCACGAGAGCTCCAAGAAATCTAAGATAAGGAAGAGACGCCACCCCATCAGACTTCAAGCAGGGCTTTCATTGGTTATCTTCAAATCCAAGTTTTTTATCACTCCTTTGTCTGACCAAAGCAAGTTCAATTAATGAGATGTCTTTCAAATATGCAATTTTGAGTTGTGTCTGTTCTTTGCTTGTCATTGTGCTACAACTCCAGCAAAGAGGGACAGTTGTAGACACCCCAAAATTGCACGATTTTTGATAATTCTTGAAGGAGAGAAACATCTTATTAAAATTTTCAATTCTTAACATTGGGTTTGAGATCCTTAACCCATTTGAATCCAAAACCACAAAGGAAAATGCCCAAATTCAATCTTTTGTGCAAAGTCAAACTTTTCCGATTGAATTTTGTTGACTTTTGACCCCCAAAAATGAAATTTTTTTAAGGCAAGATTTCAAGGTAATTTTTCCCGGTAATCAGGTTTTTAGCAATATTATTGCATAAATGAATTTTTTGAGCCTTTAAATCTTGACAAATACCTTGGTATTAACATGTTGAATCTTTTTACCGAACCTGAAAAACCAGAATTTAGCCTTGAACTGGAAAGTTGACTTTTTATTCACTTGGAATTTGGGCCTGAAACTATTTTTAATAAATTCAAATGGGGGTGTTTTCTTATTTACATGTAATATCTTAAGTAAATGGAGATTAAAAAATATGAGGACATTTACTTAAATGATATTACATGTAAATAAGTATTGCACTACAAGAAAAGAAAATTATTTAATTGGGATTTGAAGCAAGTCAAAAAAGTGTAAAAATTGATCAGACCTCTATTGCCCGCATTAAAAGTGTGGACATGTGGTGACCGCATTTGATCTGTTGTCATTACGTGATCGCATTGAAAATGCGGTTAAGGCATGACCGCAATTTAAATGCGATCACGCATAATTTCGGTGTTTTTTCTAATACTCAATTTTTTTAGCCATATTTACCACTCTTACCTCTCTCTAGGAGGTGCGTCCTCCCCGTTTTACCCTCCATTGGTTCTCAAATTTACCCCAACTAAAGTTTCGAAACCTAGTTGGAACATTCTAGAACCTTATTTTGGGCTACCCTTGTGACCACCCATGCCCTTGCTCTTACCTATAAATAGAAGGCCTCTCCTCAAGCAAATTGTTGGGAATTGAAGACTATAAGAGCTCCAAGTGAAGAAGAGAACCCCTACCTCTCTGCTTTCTCAAGTCCAGGTAAGCCTCTCTCCCTTTTCCTTTTCTATTTTTAATTTCTAGGATTATTCTGTTCTTCTCCCTTTCTGTAGAATAAGGCCTGTGTATGATTGCAACCCCAAACCTAAATCCAAGTACCTCAAGTATCTTCTCTAGCTGTAAAACGTGAAGAGAGTTCTAGGGGAAAGGAGGACAAGAATGGATCCGTAGGGCAGACCCCCCATGTGTTGTAATCTTAGAAATGTGTAGTTTTAATATTTTGTTTAAGTTGTGTGATTGTTTATTGATGAAATATGGAGGAATATCATGGATCTATGTTATTCATAGCATTAGATCTCTTTTTCCTCCTAAAGTTGGGATTTTTCACATCCACCACATTGTTTTCTCCTTTTTTATGTTTTTCTTTATCATTAGGCTAAGACTTTGGATCTGCCATGATCAATATGTTAGATCTGAAATCAGAAGCCTTAAAGTAACCTCTAGGGTTTAATGAGGTGATTTTTGACTTATTTTCAATTTTTAAGAGAAGACCCTATGGTCTAAACTCTCCCTTTTTGATGTTTTTCATCAATATGGGTGTATCTGGTTTAGATCTCTCAAACAATGAGAAATCTGGACCAGATCTATACCCTAGATTGTTCAGATACATTCTTCAATTTCATGAGGTGATTTTTGAGTTATTTTGATTTTTGAGAGAAGACCCTATGGTCTAAACTCTCCCTTTTTTATGTTTTTCATCAACGTGGGTGTATTTGGTTTAGATCTCTCAACAAATGAGAAATCTGAACTAGATCTGTACCCTAGATTGTTCAGATTTATTCTTCAATATAATGAGGTGATTTTTGAGTTAATTTGATTTTTTTAGAGAAGACCCTATGGTCTAAACTCTCCATTTTTTTGTGTTTTTAATCAACATGGGTGTATCTGGTTTAGATCTTTTAACTAATGAGAGATTTGTACCAGATCTGTACCCTAGATTGTTTAGGATTAATTCCTTAATATTTTGTTTAAAGATTTTTTATTTTTATGTAATTCCAAGATTTTAAGGATTTAACTTAAAGCTAGTTTTCTGAAGTTTTTACTTTAGGTTTGTTTTCTTTATCTTGATTTTACTCAATCATGAAACCCTAGAAATGGTGTATTCATAAGAAGGATCCAAAATTAATTGGATCATTCATATGGAAAAAGCCATACATTTTTTATTTTTTTTTCTTTTACTTTTGATTTGGTTTTTATTAGCAAGCCTTTTTCAAAACATGAACAATACTTGGCAACCACCTTGTATGGATGAATAGGGGTGCCTAACACCTTCCCCTATTCATAACCTAATCTCCTTACCCATCTCTAGTTTAATTTTTTTAATTAGAGTTATTTTTACTCTAACTTTGTTTTTTTATTATTTATTTTATTTGATTATTTTGGTATCCATTCACACCCTAAAAAGGAATGGTGGAGACTCCATGATTTTTATTGAGCCCGTGTGATGATTAGGAAGTCATTGAATTGATTTTTCCCATGTCTCATAGGAATCCACTGTGCTTTCAACACGAAGGAAGGTATCGAAAGCATAAGTAGCATGTGAAGTGTCGAAAACAGCAGAAGGAAATGAAGACAAATTATGGTCTATTTCTTCATAGATAATCGGAAGACCAGTGATACAGCAGATGTCAAGGATGGTCGGAGTCATGGGACCATGGTACAAAGTGAATGTGTTGGAACAACAACACCAAAAAAGCACGGCAACCTCGAGCAAGACGAGATTGAAAGGAACATAAAAGGTGGAATAGAGAATCAATTCAGCTATGCCAAGTCTAATCCATTCGCCCATCAAATGAGGCCGTAATCTGTCAACCCATCTATTCCAGTCCCTGGCAAGCCTAGGCCATGAACGAGGAAGAGTAGCCAGGTTATTCCAGTTCACAGCCCCATTATCTATAATTAGATGATAAGAAGGAGCTAACACAGTTGGAACGTCCAGATTTTCTGCATTAGAAAACGAACCAAGAACAAAACTCTCTGCACCCTCGAAAAACAAGTTTAGGTCATCAAGGTTTTCCTCTACCATGGCTAATGAAAGGTAGAAAGGAAGCAATTGCAGGAAGATGAAGGAAGAGAGAAACGCAAGAAGAAGAAAAGACGTATTTGAGAAGAAAGAAAGATTTGGAATGATCGCCGTATCGAGAAGGACCTTGATATGGCAGTTGTCTTCCTGAAGAAGTTGAAAGACGGCTCAAGATCGCATCAATCAAAACACGTCAAAAGCAAAGATCGTACGGGTGAGCCGATTCGAGAAGATACTTTTCGCCGAAAGAGGGGCCGACTTAACTGGCCATGACAGTTGGCTGAATGGACATCAGAAGTTATACAGATCCATTAAACATATTCAAAACAAAACGTTTTTAAAATCTGAATACAATTGATTGAAAGAGTCTTCGGAAGATCGTATCGAATCCTCCAATCCGGATTGAACCAGAGTTAAGCCACGGGAAGACTTTGCTTCAACTTCTAAATCCCGGGCCGCCTCCTCATATTGGCGCGTTTGGTTGCCAACAGTCCTTCATCCACTGGATTGGCGTGAAACACTTCCTCATCCTGATGAAGCAGTTCCAACTTCTTGTTCTGCAGTATTTCAATCTGACGGTCAATATTTGCTACATCAGCACTGATTTTTGCCAGTTGTCAGACCTTCTCAGAATATTGCTATTCAAATTTGTCTCGGTCATTTTCAAATCTTTGATAAACTGATATCGAGAAGACAAAGATTTAAATTTGTCCGCTATCTGCCGAACCACGGTTGAAAGACACCTTTAAAGAATGGAAGCGGGAACCCTATGAAAGCACCATTTTTGTAGAAGAAGAAACCACAAAATTGTTCTAAATTGCTGTGGCCAATTCCATAACGCAGTGAAGAGCAGCAATTGAAACTCCGGTTATGCCAGGATTTAGCAGGTCAAGAATTTCAGACCGCATTGAATCAAAAGTATGGGAGAAACAGAAGAAAATTCAGTCCTGATTGCGGTCAGCAGGCTATCCAGAGAAGTATAAGGATTGAAATCGGATGAAGAAAGCAGTATGTTGCTTGATACAGGCTCCGGAGGAACAAGCGAACTAACATCTTCCATTTCATCCTTTTCGGATAAAAGCCTTACTTGTTCAATACCACCTTCAATTCCGGTCAGAGAATTCCCCAGAAGAATATCAATCCCGGCGGGAACAACAAAAGTGGTCGTTTCAACAACAACAGAAACAGGCTGGGAAGCTTCTCGGTCAAATTCAGTCTCCACGGCTTCAAAACCAGGAGGTAGATCTAGGCAAGAAGTTCCAACAGGAGAATCACCAGGAGGCGAAGGTACAGGATGATCATCGAAAGAAGGTGCGGAAGTATCTCCAGTGGAACTACTAGGGGAACCCCCGGCAGGATCAGACAGTTTCGAAGGAATCGTTGGGCCCGCCTGATCTGATGAAGAGAGGGGAATGGCAAGAGTGATGCTAAGAGGGACAACGTCTAAAAATTTCACCTCTAATCGTAGGCGCTTGGGCGATGGAGGAGGTGGACTACCATCAGAAAGGCATGCAACAGTAGGCTCTATTTCCACTGGCGATGGAACCTTTGCTTTACCTGCTGAAAAGAAAACATCTTCAATCCATGACGCTCAGAATTAAGGAAAATAACAGTGGAAAACACACCTTTCTTGGTAGGTGTACGGAAGGGTAGCAAAAGATCCAGCTGCCTGAGATATGCTTGTTCTGAACGACAACAAATTTCCTTCCAAGCAGAACTCCACCATTTTGAAAAGTCCAGGCGAGAACCAGAAATGCCGGGGGAGATGAGGTAAACGATATTTTGCGGCTGCATCCAAATACCAAGCAGCAATAGCAACGGCTTCATCTTGGTACGTCGAGCATCGAACAATGGACTCAGTGTTGATTGAAAACAACTGTTTGGAATCAAGTTTAGGGATCCCTTGAACACAGCGGAATTGCTTGCTAACACAGTTTGGCAGGTAGACTTCGAAACCGGTCTTTTTATTTTGAGCAATTACAAAGTGATTTAGATTCCGGGTCAACAGGAAGCTAGCCCAGATGGAATGCTGCTCATCAGTTATTGGGTCAGCCATAGAAAGAAAGCCAAGCACCCTTGTGGAAACCTTGAAAGGGGTCCGTGGATAATGTTTGAGCTTAAAAAAGAAGTGAAAACATTCCGAAACAGAGTGGTTAACAAGGTCACCATCTAGGCATGCGTAACCAAAGAATTCGAAGTATAAAGGACGTTCAACACTAGTTAGGAACTGGGTTGGGAAATATTGATATAACCAGAACTGGAGAAACCATAAAGGACCCCCAGAATTTTTGAAATTACTGGCAACAAGCTCCTACAAGGCACGATACAAGGCAGACAGGAAGAAGGGGGCGATGGCAATTTGGGAATCTGCCATGATCAGCCGAACCAACGGGATATACTCCGTAGTCACCCCTTTGGCTTTGGAACAAAAGACGAAGTTACAAAAGAAATAGAGAAGAAAAAATAAATGTTCCTTCTCCAAAGCCAAAACAGCTTCATCAGGATATCAAAGTCATCAGAATGAAATGGGTCACAATCCTTAAGATAGGACCGGTAAGAAGGGCGAAGTGTTATTTTGGAAGATTCTTTATTCTTCTTAATGGCAATGTTCTCCAGTACATAAGAGAAAACGCCAAGATCGGACATGCCATATCTGACCTCGTAACCTATTGGGAGAAGACCGGTGATAAAACAAACATCCATGACAGTAGGGGTCATCGGCCCACATGGAAAATTAAAGGTGTTGGTCTGGGCATTCCAAAATAAGCAAGCTGCGTATAACAGATTTGTATGAATCGAAATCCCACGACATGAGAACTTGATCATATTGTAAATACTTGTCTTCTACCACGTTTCTAAACAACGTGGCTCTAGCTACTCTACCCAGGACACCCAGTTGGTATGAACGGCCTGCCAGCCTCTGTTAGGGAAGGTTCGGCCAAGAGGTTTTGTACTGTTGAGAAGAAGAGGTCCCTTTATCTCCCTAAATGGGACATCCAGAGGGGCATCACTGGCATTGAAAAAGGGGCCGACAACTATCGACTAATCGAAGATTTCGAACGGGAAGTCGTAAGCTATGATGTTGCCCGCCATGGAAAGAGAAGAAAAAGGACAAGAAAGAAATAGTCGAGAGGAAATAAGGGAGGTGAAAGCTATCAAGGTTAACTTTTACAGTTGACGCCGGAAGATTAAACCGAAAGGATCGCAATTGTCTCAATCGTGGGAAAGTGGTGAAAAGATGGCAAATCATCCGTTTCTAGCAACAGACAAAAAAATTTTGAAAAGTAAAATACTTACTCATCACTCCGGCAGATGACAGCGTAATAAGTAAGTAGGGGGCAATGTCTACACCCTCCTTGGACCGACGAATGAAGAAAAGCCACGTGGCACCAACATGGCCTAATTCAACCAAATAGGCCACGTTGGTATACACGTAGGCCAGATACTTAGCTGGAGCCACGTAAGCACATACGACAATCATTCTCATATTTTTAATGGATAACGTCACCATCAACATGAAATCGACCGTTGAAGATGGGCAACGACGGACGAGAAAGTTATTGGTTTATGAACGTGGCAGAGAAGTTACCTCCCATGGATAAGAAGCAACCGATAAATGACTACTAGAACAGAAGCAGAGTTCGTGCAATCGTGGGCCGGTGGCAACCGTCAGAATCCAGCTATAAAAGGCACAGACTTGAAGAGCTCGAGGACAACCTCCACTCAACCACAACCAGTTATTATGATTATAACTCGAGCATCCGTGATCACTATCCAATCTCCTACACCCAAACTGTAGCAAGAAAGGATAATTTAGGACTCCTCTCACTACTTCCTGTGGCAGTGACACTTCAGGCTACTAGTTACTCCCGTTAAGGTAAAGACCCTGCCACCGGCAAGGAGGTTGCGGCCGCCCCTGACTTCTAATTCTATACCCCGATTACGGCTATAGGGTTACGAGCAGCCGGTTCGAAACCATCTTTAGTCAAGACCAAGTGATTGCCGAGACAATGGCTAAGTAGTACTCCTGGGTGAACCCCCGAATTGACTTTGTTAGCAGCTGCCCCTACCTCTTTTCCTTATACTCCGATCACAGCTATAAGGTCAAGGTATGCCGGTCCTGCCGACCCAGTTGGTTTTCTTGTCTTATTTCCTTTTGAGTTACATGAGGATTTGTTGTAATCAACGGTTGCATTTCAGACGACCAATACCTGAATAAAAATACTTCTTTATCATTTACTATTGCTTTCAAACACAAACAAGAACCCAAGCAAAGACCGAACCCCTAGTCTTCATTCTATCGTCTGATCCATTTTATTACAGGTGACTTGCAGTACGGCTAGATCGACGCCTGTTTAGATTCGGAACAGGTGCCCGGTGGGTCAGGATTCAACCCAAATCATTGTATCGAAAGATACTGGCACACCCGCACGAAGACACATCATCCCCACGGCCACATATCACTCCAGGACCAATTTGGGACCAACAGATCTGTAAAACCCCGAATTTCCCTTAAATAATAAATTAAATTAGTAAATAATATTACCCAGAGTTATGATTGATAGAAACATTTTAATATTGTAGGGGGTGATCAACTTAGCGGAAATCCAGAATTAGACGCAGATCTGACCGTCCGATCGTGAGATATCGAGGTATGTATTCTGATTGGGCAAGGTGTATAGAGGAGTTGCATGGGAGATGCATAGGATCAGGGGGTATAAATATGTATAAAGAATTAACCTAATTCTTATACATGTATTGTCGCGCGTATTGAAGAGCCGCAAGCGACGACTGTTCGAGCGACCAAGGGAAGAAGAAGGAGAAGAAGAAGGAAGGGCTGGGCGTGCGTTCATCGTCCAGAGGTTTTCTCTGTGCAGGAGTTTAGCCATTGTGCAGAATAGAGGAGGAGGAAGCAGCGTATAGAGGTAGGTGACACCGTTTTGGTTTTAAATTCGGATTTATCTCTGTTTAATCGCAAACGCATGTTTCTATGATATGTAAAGTTGTATTTAGTTAGCTAAGCATGTTATAAATACATTAGAATGAGTTTAGACGAGAAAAATCGTGATTTAGAACTGTTTCTGCTCGATTTGGTGAGACCGCCGACCTCGACTGTGCGAGGCGCTCATCGGCGATCTTAGGCGCTGGTTAAAGATTTGAGGACGCCGTGGACCGCGGGACGACGGACCGTGGGCGCTCGAATTTGCACTACCGCCGACTGATGACCGCCCGGAGAGATCCTGAGCGATCCCAGGCGCTCTCAGCAGAATTTCCAATTTTTCATAATTTCGAACCTAATTCAATTCTAAACTATTTTTAGACAATTTTAATGATTAATTAAGGTACTTTAAGACCAAAATAAACTACCTAAATCCCTGTTTTACAGAAAAACAAATTAGGGAGATATTTAGGACATTAGTTGCCAAGTTTTGAAGGAAAAGGAGAAATGTGATTTTTGAAAAGCCTAACTACCCTTTGATTATCTAAACACTTCTAAATGACATTATAAATCATAAGACATTATAAAGAGAATTCAGAATCCGAATGATTGAATAATGAAGTGAATGTACAGATATAACCATTATATGCCGCTAGGCACCAACCCTTATAGAATTATGATACTTTAGGGAATTTTGGAGTCTAGTGGGCATAGCTGGTTATGGATCCATAGTCGTAGCTAGATAGCTGAGGGATATGTCATTTGGGTTGAGTTACTCCCATATGCGACGCGCTTCCTTTGCAAGTTAGTTTGTCTGGGAAGGTCCTATGTCTGGAGGGACACCCCGGTGAGCCGCTGGTGATTCCCTGTACATGTGGATAAGCAACCACCTCCATGTATTGATTCTGGTACTGCATGCTGGTGGTACATGCCAACTTTGATGGGTACGTGTGCAATAAGTCGGTGGCTACGGCTCTTGTCTAAGCTGCGCTGCATGGGGCTTGAGTATCATTAGTAGCATCGCTCCTAAGTCGCACGGTGGTATAGCAATTGGTTGAGAATCATCTCAAAAGGTTTATCTAACTTTGTGAGTCCTACAATGACACTGAAAACACAACACTTGATATGATTATTATTCTTATTGTGCACGTGCGGGATGCATGTGATTGGGATATTGGTTGGATGTGACTGCTTAGTACATCCTGGCAATGCATGGATTATGCTATTGATTTGGCTATTGAGTTCTTATATTAAAAATTGCTGAAAATCATTTCTAGAACTGTTTATCAAACTGTTTTGTGTTCATGAATGGTATAAATGATTATGCGAGCCTGATTTATCGATGTAGCTTTATCGTGCATGAAATGTTACTTTGCTTATATTAACTGTTTAATCATGCATGTGTTACCTACTGGGATATTCGTATCTCACCCTACTTCTATTCCATTTTTTCAGCTGATACGCGAGAGGGGATCTCTTAGACTTCCAGGGAGAGATAGCCGAGTATTCGCCGGAGGATTATTATTATCCAGATCTCATCTGAGGTGGATTGATGTTATAGATTTAGCATTTTGATTGGTTTATTATCATTTATATGGATTGATGTATGAGAGAGAGATAGTGACCCGTTCATTTTACCAGACTTTGATACTATTGACTAATGGTCAAGCTTTATGCTTGTTTGAGGATTTTGATCTACACTTCCGCACATACTTGTTTCCGTAACTCTAATAGTTTAATATATGGATTGGATTTACTTTCTTTTGTCTGGTATGTTATTGATGTTGTAATTGATATGGGCCAGTAACACCTCGGATTTGGTTGTTGAACTAAATTTGGGTTGTTACAGTAGCGAACCGGGTTCGGGTCGGGTGCTGGTTTGCACTGACCCGGGTTCGGGGCGTTACAAGATCCTTATATTGAGATGGGCCAAATCGTATTAATAAGGCTCTAGAAAAATCCTCCCAACTAATAATAGCCCCAGATCGCTCCATCCATCTCAATCATTGGAGTGCTTTACCTTCCATATGAAAGGAGGCAATGAGTAGCCTTTGAGTAAGGGGGTTTTCTAATGCATGTAAAAAATTGCTCTGCCTTATATAACCAACCTAAGGGGTCAGCACCATCAAAACAGGGAAACTCTAAACGCACTGTTCTTGTTTGTACGAATCTATCATTCTCTGGATAAAGACTGCCCATGATTCTGTCGTGAGATCTCTGTACTGAACTTTCTCCTTTCTCCATGGAAGAATTGTCTAACTTTGCATCCAAGGCAATAAGTCTATGCATGATCTCTTGCAGCAACTTACCTTGGGTTTCAAATGTCTTCTTCAAGTGTCCCATAGTCTCGTCAAGCTTAGAAAGACGCATTCCTTCAGCCATGACAAGATCGTTGGCTTTGATACCAATGTTACATGATTGTCTCTTTTTGTTAGCTATCTTTGAATGCACAATGGCTACTTCAAGGGTAACCAGCCTCCAAGAGAAATTTAAGATGAATAAACTCTGATCTATTCTTCTTTTTGAATTACATAAGTTTTTATAGCCCTACCACATCAGCCTTCCTACTTTTATTTTAAGCAACATTACCTACCACAAAATAGCAGAATTGACTTTCTGCAGGAAACTACTAATACTCTAATACAATGACCTTATTCTCTAAGGAAATTACCTAACTCCATTAAATAAGTTTCCTTCTCAAATAAGTTTCCTAATACATGCAAAATACTAAAAACCACAACTTCTAAAAGCAAAGGATAAATCAATCACGTAACATAAGTTTTTAGAGAATAAGGCCATTGTAACGCCCCGAATCCGAGTTACGTAGCGGAACCGTAACTCGTACCCGAGGTGTTAGATAATTAAACAGCAGGATCTATATCAGAGTGTAAGAAGACATGAAATTGCATCTTATTATCATCAACAACAATATCAAAGTTCGCTAATAAACCCCATCACCAATCCACAATGGAAAGAAAGAATTACAATTCAAAGGTTTACTCACTATATCAAATGTAAGCAACAACAACTGAAATCCCTAGAATCACTCTACAAAGTAATCCTCTCCCCTATACTCAGAGAACTCAGCAACAAGATCAACCCCACCAAGATCGTCCTCACCAGGATCTGAAAACAAAACAAAACGTAATGAGATACGAATATCCCAGCAAGTAGCACATGCATGCAACAAAACGTTTATAACAGTTCTAAAAACATGCTTCAGTCATAAATCATGCATCAGTAACAATAACCAACATTTACGAGTAATCTGAGTAATCAAAGCACAATATCTATTATGATAAAGGAAAAATACTGAAAATCATTGTATAAAAGAAATCCATGACAGCAATCATCAAAAATAAGTCCACGGTGGACTCATGAAATAAATTGCCTTTAACTAGTGTAAAAACTCTGCTCACTATGCCACCTCCCAACTTATGTGCGAAGCCAAGCTACACGATTATCGACTTATTGTGGGAGAACCCATCCAGATACAATAATGGGTTGGCAAGAACTAATCCAGTCATAGTCCGAGATACACGATAAAATGAGGGATAGCCACAGCCAACCAAATACAGAGAAGGCCTTATCGATCTACACAATGGAACGCGTGTGCGAACAAAGTTTTACAACTAGCAAAGATCAATCAATTCCACTACCTAGCTCTTAACTTGACGAATGTGGATCCATACCGTGCTATGCCATCTAGACTCAAAGCCAATAATCAAAATAACCAAACCAATTCCGGTAGTGCCAACAAAACCTCATCACCCTCCAAGATACATGGAGAAAACAAATCCTCGATCCAAGGTACATGGAGAGGTTTCAAACTCATCCCGAGATACACGGGGCACTCTCCGAGTACACGGAGGTAAAATATGTAAGACCCTGAATTTTCCTAAATATAAAAATAAATTAATAATTAATGTTCTTTAGGGTTTTAATTGATAGAAATATTTTATTAATGTAGGTGATATCGTAATTAGCGGAGATCAAGAGTTTGGCGCAGATCCGACCGTCTAATCATGGAATATCACAGTAAGATCGATATTTTAACCCTATTGTATTTTGATTGGGTGATATGTATAGGGATTGATACACATGTGCTGCCTGAGATACGAGGGTATATAAATAAGTCTAATACCGTAGAGCAATACGGTTGACATACTTTCATTCATATTCAACAGTCGCAAGAGTGAACTCACAACCGTGAGCGATTGGGAACGACCAAAGAAGAAGGAGAAGAGAAGAAGAAGAGAGGGAGAGTGTTGTGTTGATTTCTGTGTCTTCTAAACATTGCTTGGGATCGTGTTCGTCGCTGTTTAGAAGAGAAGGAGAGGAAAACGCTCGCAAGAGGTAGGCAGCACTGTTTTTAACGCTCATTTTGTATTCACGATTGGTTTAATCCCCATTGCATGTTTTTGTGTTGTATAATCATGTATTTAGTTTGATAACAACCTTATAAGTATGTTAGAATCATCTTGGACGTGAAAATTTGGATTTTGAAACACTGTATGTTCGTTTTTGGGAGACCGTCGAGCTTACTGTGCTCAGCGATCCTCAGCACTCCCAGGCGTTCGTTGAAATAAGTAGACCACCCGAGACCGCCTACTGACTTATTGTTGGCGATTGATTTTGAACTACCACCTACCCTAGACCGCCTAAGCGATCCTGAGCGCTCTGTGCAGAAAATGTAGATTTTCGTATTTTTAACCCCTGATTCAATTCTAAACTATTTTTAACAAATTTTAACCTTTAAATAAGATGTTTTAAGACCAAAATAAATTACCAATTCCCTGTTTTACAAAAGAATAAAAATAGGAAGGTATTAAGGGTAATTAGTGACCAAGCTTTGTAAATAGCAAGAAACCTAAGTTTTGGAAGAACTGAACTTGTAACCTTGAGAGAATTAATTAAGTGACATGTAAATTTATACTATTAACCAGAATATGATATATAGGATTTCCAGATCAGATTTTGAACACAGTTAAACCAATAAGGAAAGAAATTACAGATATAACCATTATATGCCGCTAAGCACTATTACTTACAGAAATATTAATCCTTAGGGATTGTTGGTGTCTAGTGGGCATAGCTGGTTATGGATCCATAGTTTTGACTAGATAGCTAAGGGATATTTCATTTGGGTTGGATTACTCCCTGTTGCAAATGTGCTTCCTTTGCAAGTTGGTTTTCTCGGGAGGATCCTATGTCTGGAGGGACACCCCGGTGATCCGCTGGTGATTCCCTGTACATGTGGATAAGTGACCATCTCCATGTATTGATTTCAGTGCTGCATGCTGGTGGTACTTGCTAACTCGGTTGAGTTCGTGTGCAATAAGTCGATGACTATGGCTCTTATCTAAGGTGATCTTCACGGGTTTGAGTATCATTAGTAGCGTCGCCCATAAGCCACACGGTGGTATAGCATATGGTTGAGAGTCATCTCAAACGTATATCTTTCTTTGTGAGTCCTACAATGATACTGAGATCACAAATACTTACTTCTGATGTTGTTCACATGCTAGATGCATGTATTAGATGCCATGGTTGGATGTGACTGTTTAGTACATCCCGGTTTTTATATTGGATTCTATTATTGATTTCTGAATCATGATCTTGATATACTTTATACTGTTCACAAATACTTAAACTATTTTACATGCTGATTTGTATTCCATGATCGATATGAATGTTTATACGAGCCTGTTTACTCGAGACTGCTTATTCGAGCATGAAAATCTATTTTATTGATTATGAACTGTTTATAGCATGCATGTGTTGTCTACTGAGATATTCGTATCTCACCCTGCTTATGTTATTTTTCAGCTGATATGCGAGAGGGGGATCATAATGGTGATTACCAGAGTAATCTTGTGGACTATTCGCCGGAGGATTATTATTATCCCAACTTGATCTGAGGTCGCGGAGAGAGGATTATATTCAGTTCTTTGACAGTTTATTTTATTTATTTGGTTTGATGTATCTAAGAGATTGAGAGATTAGAACCTTTTGATTATTACCAGACTTAAATGATTATTTGTATTGGATGGTTATGTAAAATCCCAAATTTAAATAACATTAAAATTTAGATTTTATGTTTTTAAAACTTATTTAATTAGTGGAGAACTTGTAAAACCCCGATTATTTTCAGGATTTATGGAAAAAAAATTATAATCATAAATATTTAAACTAATAAGGTGTGTGGATGTAGGAGTTTTGGTGGGTGAGCACACACCAGATCAGAGTTTAAAGTTCGTCGAGCGGCAAGCGTATCTGCGGAAGGTATAAATACCTTAAGAAATTAGGTTTTGGGTTTTTGCTCTAGTATACTCTACTGAGAGGTTTGGCGGCCGCGGCGTTTGTTTAGGGTTCTTCGAGAGAAAGGAGTTGGGGAAGTTCTGTGGGAGAGACGAGCTGGGGAAGACTTCCTGCCGGTAGGTAATTGTTAACAAGAAGTTCGGAAGGGTTTTTCTTCCTTTAGGGAACCTCTGTTCGACCATAGCAAGCAGTCGGCTGAACTGCTGATTTGGGGATTTTCTCTTCGAGGTTGCTGTTGCCGAGACTTGGAAGCATATAAGGTGAGTGGCACTGTTTTAAAACCGGGTTTTGTGTTATTCGTAGTTTTTAATTCGAATGCATGTGGTTGTGGAATGAGTTATTCACTGGGTTTCTGGGCGGAGATAGTCCGAAGGATTTTCGGTATAGCAAATTGGGGATAATTGAAAAGTGTGTTACATTAATTTCAAAATAGGTTTGAATGTGTTCTGGGGGTATTAGGAGACTAGAGAAGTGGTTACAGACTGAAAAATTTCGGCCAGAGTTGAAGATTTGGATTTAACAGAGACTTGAAAAACACAGTGGGTATCCGCCCACTTGGCGCCCATTGGCGCCCACTTCGGGAAGTAGGCGCATGGAAAAATAGACTTGGCGCCGAGCTCGCACCCACTTGGCGCTCAACTCGCGCCCACTTAAATATTCCGCACCTTTCTCGCGCCTATTCCGCGCCCTTCTCGCGCCCACTTACCATCGAGTGAGCGCATACCCTGATTTTTGTTATTATACTATCCGCCCACCTCGCGCCTACCTCAGGAGGTGAGCGCATAGTCCACTTTTCTTACTGAATTTCATAATTGAGTAAACCAATGCGGATTTTGATGCTAGAAGGTCTTCGATCACTTAGCAAAGTACTTGTTTAGGACTTTAGAGATAAAATTACTTATGAGAACATTGAAGATAGATTCTAGAATTTCTTAAGAGCTTCCAAGGTAAATGTAGGGCAACATTTTAGGTAATGTTCTGTATACCCAACACTGGGTTTTTATTTTAGTTCTTTTTGGGTTACATACTGGACTTGATTTAGTTTTTATTAAACCCTGTTTTCTTGACGGCAAGTTTTGAATAATGTTGCAAAGATTATTTACTTGTTTACTTGTGGAGATTTACTGTTCTGGTTGGAACACGTGTGAAGAATTACTGTTCTGGTTATTGGAACAATGGTGTGAGTTGATGTTCTGGTTGGAACAACTAGTGATGTGTGTACTGAATGCGGAGTTTTAATTGGTGATTTATCGGTTTTGGTTTAGCTTGTCCTGGATCCAGAGTCTAAGCTTAGTAATGTGATGTATTTTGTTTTATTGGTGTAATCGCATGGCCATGGAGTGTTGCCACGACCAGTGTAGAGCAGCCAGAAACCCTGAGTAGGCCTGGTTGTCGATGCCGATACCCGAAGTAGGCCGGCATTGGATGACGATACCCTGAGTAGACCGTCATTTCAAAGTGTCCGATACCCTGAGTAGGCCGGAACTGTGTACATGGAGGTGTGGATGTCGCTCTGGCATGTAGATTAACCAATCTAAGCAACTACATGACATTGACCACTATGGGGATTTGTTTATTTGGCACAATATGTTTTATCCGTTTGTATATTGGTATTTATGGTTCACTGAATGTGGTTTATCGGTTATCTGGTATTAATATCTTTTCCTCCAGTGTAGAGCAGCATCGTGACCCTGAGTGGTATGGTGTTGTCAATGCCGATACCCGGAGTAGGTCGGCATTGGATGACGCTGTCATTTCAATATCCGAAACCCTGAGTAGGCCGGATATACATTGGGAGGCGTGGGCATTGGTTATGATGTGTCTTTATTGTTGATGCGGGTTGGGACCCGAGTTATATCTTTTGAGTTGTTGAACTATGTTTTCTTCGATATGTTGCTACCTAGTTATACGTGACTTTACGGCTATATGCATGAATGATGTCATCTTTACTGCTTGGTTTATACGATGGTTTTCCTCACGGATGTAAATTGGATCGTTGAAGTTTTGTTGGGTTATACGTGTTATCATCGTTGTATATGGTTTGTAATCGTGGCATGTTTTAGAACTGAACTAAATGTATTTGTGCATGCATGTGCTGCTCACTGGGATATTCGTATCTCACCCCGTTGCTTTCGTTTTGTTTTCAGATACTCTTGGAGAGCTCGTTACTTGCGGGTAGTTACTTGGACATGTGAGTTTTATTTTAGTTTGGGAATATTTTAGCGCACTCTGTTATATAGCTATTGTTGTATTCATGTTTTCCTTCACTCTGATATTGCGATCCTGTGTTTTAAATTAACCTCCGGGGATGAGTTACGGTGTTATTTCGTGACTCGGATCCGGGGCGTTACAGGTTATTGGATTCTTTTTATGAAGATATTAGACTACACTTCCGCACCTTGATGTTCCGCACTCAGATAGTTTATTAATAAATTATTTATTTAATTCTTTAGTTTGGTTAATTATTGATGATTATTTTGATATGGGCCAGTAGCATCTCGAATTCGGTTGTTGAGCTGGATTCGGGTTGTTACAGTAGCGAACCGGATTCGGGTCAGGTGCCGGTTTGCATTCACCCAGGTTTAGGGCGTTACAAAATAACCATCATCTCACCATCAACAGTAAAACTATCCTCCAAGAAGATGGAGAATTCCAAATAATCAAATTTATTCCAAAACAATTGGTTTTAAAGTCCTTTTTCCAAACTATTGCATAAAGTATCCGTTTTAGTCGAAAGTTTGCAAACTGTCAAGTCTCGGTTAAACCAGCAATTCCAAGTTAAAAACTGAACCTTAACTCCATTATTGAATTTAATCTGGTATTATATGATTTATGCCCAAAACAGTAGCTCCTACATATGTTTTATACTCCAACCATCTTTATTTACTTAAGTTCTCAATGCCTACCTTTAACTCTTCTATTTAATTTTTTAACTCCACATTTATGCACTTACTTCAGCAACCCAAGATTCACTCAAATTCTAGTTGGTTATCTCTAAATAACCCTTTATGTGATTTCCCAAGTTTAGTTTTACAAGGTGGAAGTGTATGTGCTCGAGAAGTTGACAACACCTAGGAAATACCCAAAAACACCTATCTAAACAGTTCTTCAGATTTCTTTTAGTTAATACTATAGCTATACTCTTAATTCTTGTGTTCCTAATTTCCCAAGACCTTCAATAACCTCTCATTAGGTTCTCTAAGAAAAACCCCTACAAGGATACTAAAACCAGAACAAGCTATAAGCTGGAAATGAGTTGTGCGCCAACCTCTGGGGAGGTAGGCACCACTCAGCACACACTCAAATCTGCAAAAATCAATTCCAATGGAGAAACTTGGCATAGGACTGATCTAATCTTTAACTTCCACACTTGTTTCTTCATAAACCTAACCCTCTAATTGATATAACTACTTTGATTCGAATTTAATTTACTCACCCCAAACAATTTATATAGCACTAGCAGCCCCCAATCTATTTCTTGAAACTATTCTGCAACTATAACTATACTCACCAATACTTAGTGATCTAATCCTTTTTCAGCTGTAATTTTCTTTCAACATACTAAAAACCACCTAAGGAAACAATAAACACAATTTTATATTTAATTTACACATTTACTGATGTTGCTCCAGTTAAGCACCAATGATATCCCATTAAATCATCAACCCCTTTAGCTTGTTCCATAATAAACCAATAATCCTCTTATATTATCACCATCAGATGTTTAACTCATCTATACTAGCAACCCTAAGTTAAAAATATAATATACATATATCTTCTAACCCAGGCAACCAAAAATATTATAAAAGAGGAGCTGGCGCTGACCTCAGAGAAGGTTGGCAGCACCCAGCGCTTACTCCACTTTTCCATGAACACAGCATATCAACTTAACAGCTCTTCAACTAAATTACAAGCACTAAAATAAATGATCTAACCTATACTACGATTGAATTCCAAGTATCTACAATAGCTTATGCTCAACAACCACAGTG
Organism: Buxus sempervirens; assembly: GCA_947561395.2. Classification (NCBI taxonomy): domain Eukaryota; kingdom Viridiplantae; phylum Streptophyta; class Magnoliopsida; order Buxales; family Buxaceae; genus Buxus; species Buxus sempervirens. The sequence continues at coordinate 16,353,421 of OX387190.1, read as the reverse complement.
GCTATAGAACTGAAGCTGGCACTGACCTCTGATGAGGTTGGTGCCAGACAGTAGTACTCAGCGCCAATTATAATTCCAGGTTCAAGTGTTTCAAATGAGACAAAACACCATGACCGAATTAATACCTTGCATTCAAATCTTTTCTAAGATAATCCAGACTCTTCCAATGGCCCTTTTAACATGCATCATGTTTAATTAATCTACTAATAACATCTACATGAAATTAGCTGCTCATGCCCTTCTATTCGACTGAAATTTTATTCAACAACATCAATTCATTTCCCACATGCACTGCACATAATTTTCCTAATTATCTATGGTTCAACAAATCCATAACATATAGTTAATCAGCAAATATCCTTTATCCTTTAATTGAATCGATTGAAATCTCAGATCAAACCTAGGCGTCAAATCCAGTAAAACAGAGGTTCGTTGATCTCAAGTTCAAACTAAAACAATTTTCAGATTAAATCATCTAAAAGGTATTAGGTTGTGCTACTTACCTTGTTTGGAGACTAATCACAGTCCTAAACCTCTCAATTGCACAAAGAGTATTTCAAAATTTTCACTCCAGATTCCAACATGTTGCACTGATCTGCAGCGATTTTTATAACCACTTTAGATCTATTCAGATCTGAATCTCTTCTTCAACTAGAAGTGAATTTCCACAAATTAAACTCTAATTGAATTGATCTTACCTGAATTTATCTCGAATTTGCAGGAATTCTGCTCCTGAACCAAACAGAAGTTGCCGCTGCAATTGATTTACACCTTCTCTCTAACAACAACCAAATGACCACTATAGAACTCTTCAATCTCCAGCAATTTCTCCAAATCAGCTTCAGAAACCCTAGCTTCTTCTCCTCCTCTCTGAGAAGTCCAATATTCAACTTGATCAAATGCCAAAACCAGCGACAAAATTTCACTTACATTTAAATAGTTGTCGCCAAACAGCAACTCATTTCATATTCCCTTGCTATGCCATCCTACCATGCTTCCTACACCAGCAACCCAATTTAACTTAATACCACTTATTTTGCCACATCACCCGCACATATAAACCGACTAAATAAAATTCCAGAAATTTTCTCATACCCTTTTAATTTAATAGCCCAACCGGATCGACCAAAATTTCTGAATTACTCCATAATTTCCTTTCTCTGCAAAAATCACCAATTAACTTTAATTTAATCGCTAAGCTAATAATTTTTATTTTCATGAAAATTAGGGATTTTACAGCTATTGTATTAGAGTATTAGTAGTTTTTAAAATTCATTAACTCATTTTTTACGTGCTTAACCATTGCTCCAAAAGCCCCAAGGCTCATAGAGACTTCATTGGTTAAGCACTTAACATCCAAGACCTTAACATTCCACCACACTTCTACAACCAACATCCACAGTGACCCACTCTATCGACACTAACCCGATGGTAACCCTTTCACTTTTGGCGGCTCCACTCACCTATCAGTATTCAACGACTTAGCACATGCACATATACAATACCAAGGCATTTTAATCCAGCCTATAGGTCGCCCCCTCTAAGACTCGAACCCGGGACGTGGTGGTTGGCTCTGATACCATTTGCTACATGCTTAACCATTGCTCCAAAAGCCCCAAAGCTTACGAAGACTTCATCAATTAAGCACTTAACATCTAAGACCATAACAAGGTACTAAGGGAAGGCAAAGATGATGGCAATTTTAGTAGGTATCAAGAGACAGAGGGAAACGATTGCCTTCTAGAAGCTTCAAAAATTCAAGACCAAAGAAAACATTGATGACTAAAGCATGAACTCGTGTTAGTTATCAAAATTCCAACTACTTCATTACTCAAAACTCAAGAAAATAATTCAAAGAATGAAAAGAAAAAACGAAACAGTCTCCAACAATCTAAGCAAATCCGCCGTGTTGTCATCAACCCAATCTTCTCTTGCTATGCTAAGTAACTCCTTCAACTCTTAAAGAAAATGCATGAGCTCATGTTCCAAGATTTCCGCAAAGCTGTGAAGAGAAAAGAATGATTAGCAAAGCTATGAAATGGACAAGAGAAAGAGAGGGACAAAGAGTTGCCCTTCGCTAAGGTTGGATTGTACACACAGGGTTTTTGTAAGAGAGAAGAAGGGTTTTGAAGAGAGGAAAGACTCTCCTCCATATCCCCGTCAAAATGGACGATTAGGTTTCTTTCAAAGCCAAATCGACACACCCATAAAATGAAGTCTAATTTCAAAGAAACGAGTTATTTCGTTATGTAATTTTTTATATTTACTTAATATAAAAATCTTTAAAATTCATGACGTATTTAGTATAAAAATCTTCAAAATTCATCCAACTAATATGTGTCCAAAAACCCTGCTTTAATATATAGTAAATGATTTTATTTTAATGAATAATTTCTTAGTTAGACTCTTCTAAGAAAATAAAATTTTTTTTAACATAAAAAAATATTATCTTAGCAATAATTATTATTTTATGCACATCCTCCCCGTCTCTCTTAAATATATATATTATATTTATTATTCTATTATATAACATAAACATATCTAATGTAACACAATACTAAATATTATTAATGTTATACCTAATTATATAGGTATAATGTCTTTAATAAATTATGATATATAAAAGAAAATATACTATTGGCATTTTATTTATTAACAACTATATAAGTTATGATTAGGGTTACTTTGAATAAGTTAAATTAGGTTTGACTATTAACTAAGATGCTGAGTCATATTATTGCTAATTTCACTATTACCTTACAAATATGAAAATAATAAAATAAATCATTACCTTAAAATTATTAAACATTCAGTTTGCTCCAATATCTCAACCAAGTATTCTATAAAAGGCAAACAAAAATAAAATAAAATTAGGCAAGAGTTAATTGAGAGATAGTGAATATAACTTTTATGAAATTTTATTTACTTATTGATGATAAAATATTTACCTCTTTCATTAAGAAAATGCATGTTATAGAGTCATAAAAATTGGCATATGGTAATGGTGAAGGTTGTAAGGGTAACAATTATTTTAACCAACATATTTATAAGATTGAATCGTGTACATAATTTGTTAGGATCATTTAAAAGAAACTAAATCCAATCAAATATACATTAAACATAATTAAATTAATACTATAAAAGTTCTAGAATGAAAGTGACTACACTAAACATGTATTAAATATAGTAATTGTTTTAAATTGTTAAAATACAACAAACCTTCATTTTCCATGCGTTATATATTATGGCCTTAAGCCTCGCGTTAAATATATTAATGAGTTTAATAATTAATACATTTAATTAATTAAAGTACATATTTTGATCATTATTAACAATTTAATATATTAATATAAATAATTAATAATAGTTAATATTTTACTATATATATATTAATTATTATAATAATTAATTAAAGTAAGATTTCTGATAATTATGAATATATACTAAATAATTACATAATTATTGACATATTGTTTGATTACTTTTATTGTGTTACGATCCCTTCCACTTTGAAATGTTGTTAGATGGCCAATATATACAACCAATGGACTCACTATCTTATAAAATGAGCAACATGAGTTTGCCTCCAGGAAACAAAGAACAATGGAAATGAAACCTGGAATATGCAATATGAGCCATTGTGACATACACCACTTCAACCCTATTACTATATGGATGTAACCACACAACTAAATGGAGATGGTATGCCAGGTGACATGTAATTCTGGACCTTAATTAAGAAACAAGATTAATAAAATCCAAAAGCACTCATCTAAGACATATCATGTCACCCGATAATCCAAATAATCCATGTTCATAATATATATCTAAGTGCGCAATAGAAAATTTCAACCATCAATAAACCACTGGGGAAAACAAACCCATAAAGTATCATCGCAATGAAGATACAACTCCAAAATACATACATACAGCGGAAGACAAATATATACAACACTAAACTGAAAGGTAACTAGAAAAGAAAATTCCCACAACCCAGGAATCTCGAATACGTACTCAAACTAAAACAAAACAAACCCAAAATACATAGACTAGAAGTAGACTAGATGTCCATCTCCTCCCAATCTGACTCGTACCACTCATCAGATGCAAGGATCGACTCAGGAACACTCTTAGGAATCACCACATCACTAGGATCCTCCTTTGATACATCTACACAGTCTATAAGTATAAACTAAATGAGATCGAGGATCCCAGTAAGCCATCATTTATATAATTTAAATAGACAATGCATCATATAATCAAAACCGCGATACATCACAAATCAACATGTGCAAGTGAGAGAAACAGATATCTCACTAAATAATAGGAATTCACAACAAGGTTTAGAAGAATTACAATAATCAACAATTAGAATATATAAATTAGTTCATAACTTAAAGCCGAATCAATCTGATAAATCATATCATATTATATCACAAGGCTAAATAACATACTATCTAGCCAGAACTATAGACATTTCTCGAACTACCACTATACCATTCAAAATAGGATGCACAATTCTTAGATCATAAGATCACTACACACAACACATTTCAGATAAGTCCCCTTCTATCGGGAAATACCAATCATATCGCTCACAATGCCTAGGGGTGCTAAACGGGCCGGCGTGCCGCGAACCAAGCGGGCGGTGGGCCGCGACACGCACGGCCCGTTTATCCAAACCCCTCAGCCAGGCACGGCACGCCCCAGCTAGTAGGCCGCCACTGGGCCTTGGGGGCCAGGAGTATTTTCTTTATTTTTTTTAAAAAAATCCAAAAAAATAAAAAAAAATTCTGAAAAATATTTTTATTATTCACAAAATTGTCTTACACATATTGGGATAGATTTTGCTAAAAAAATATAAATTAATTAATTATCACAAGTACAAGTACAAGTACAACTTTGCAAATAATACATAATCACTTACACAAATAATACTACATCATTATAGTATGAGCACATCCCAACTAGGTTGGCACCCACTCATCTATCTTTCATTTGCAGTTTAAAAGAAAAAAAAGACTAAAGTGAAGTTCCTACACTATGATTACAAAAAATATAACAAAACTTTGACTAATCTGGATGACTAAATTCGAATCATCGAAGTCTCTAGCAAGTTGATCATCTTCATATTCCTGATCTCTCAATTCCGTCCTTAACCAATCTGTAAGACAGTCACATACTTGCACCATCTCCAGCGTTAATCTGCTCCTGTAGTCGTCCACGGTTCGTCCACCTGCGCTAAAAGCTAATTCCGATGCAACTGTGGACACCGGAACCGTTAGTAAATCACGTGCCATGGTGGCAAGCACAGGATAACTAACTTGATTTTGCTTCCACCATGGCAAAATGTTAAAAGAATTATGCTCTTCCATAGTATTGAAAAGTATTGGGGGGCTTTCTAAGTAAATCCTTAACTCAGATGATCCCCCACTACTAGATGCTGGTTGTTTTCCCTTTCTTCTCTTACTTAAAAAATTCCTAGGGGAATTATCTGGTAGTGCTTCTTGGGTCCGAGTCTGACCTTGTCTGCTACAACTAGTATCATATTCACAAAAAGTCTTTTTAATAGGGTTCTTATTTTACGTATATCTATTTGAAAAGAAGAATTCATATTCTCATTTATTCCATCTATTAAGTCTTCCACTCCTAATTTAATCCTAGGGTCCATTGTAGTAGCTAAACAATATAAATTAGGCATATCTTGCCAATATTTTAAAATTTTAGCTTCCATTGCAGGGCAAATATCCTTAACAACGGGCATGTTTCTATATTGTTTAAAGAAAATACTTATTTGATATAAACAATTTAAAATACTCGCGGATGTTGGGTATAAACCGCTGACTAATATCTTGTTGCATCATAAAAAAACTTTTAAAAAATCTCTTAAAATTTATGTTATTTGCCAATCAAGTTCTTCTAGTTCACTTTGAGGCACTTTAGTTTTATAAAATAGTGTAAGTTCTTGTTTTAATGCTAGTGCAGCTTCTAGCATTAAATATGTTGAGTTCCACCTATGTTCAACATCTAGGGTAATTTTTTTAGGTTGCTTTCCTAAACTTTCACAATAATTTTTAAATTCTCTAGTAGTTGTGTTAGATTGTTTTAAATATCTTACTGCATCTCTAATATTTGTTAAATGATATTGGGCAATTTTTAAGCCATCATGCACAACTAAATTTAGGATGTGACAAGCACACCTAACATGAAATAAACATCCATCTATATTTAAGTTTAAGTGTTGTTTTAATATATCTACTGCAACATTATTAGCACTTGCGTTATCAAATGCTAGAGCCATTATTTTATTTTGTATTTTATATTTTCTTATATTTTTTGCTATAGTATTTGCTATATTTAATCCAGAAGGGCAAGACTCTAGTGCCTCAAAAGTTAGTATTCTTTTTTCCATATTCCAATGTTCATCTATATAATGTGCAATTATAGCTAAATAACTTATTTGTTGTCTACTTGTCCAAATATCTGAGGTTAAAGCTACCTTAAAGTTATTGTTTGAAAAATTTTCTATTAATCCGGCTTTCATTTTTTCGTATAATTTTATAGCATCCTTTCTTAAAGTGTGGCATGAGAAGGATTTAAATTGTGGTGCTAGATATTTGATTATTAGACGGTTAAATCTTTTAGTATCTATTAATCTAAAGGGTAATTCTTCTTGTATTACCCACTTTACTATTTCAAACCTAGTTTCTTCTTGATTAAAAACAAAATTACCTAAATTAACACTACTGCTGGATATTTAGGCTTGCCTAGGGTCTATTTGGCCATGTTTTGGAAGGCATTTCTGTAAATGCCGTAACAAGTGGCTTGTACCACTTTTTCCTTTACAACTAAAATTTTTTTTGCAGTGATTACAAACTGCCCTCTCTTCACTCCCTATATTTTCAATTGTAAAATTAAGCCAAACACCGAAGGTTCTACTCCTCTTGGTGCTCCTAGCTGGTAGGGAAGATAATCCCATCTCTTGGGAAGGCAACTCAGTTTCATGGTCTTGGATGGGAAGGACACCATATGGGGATTGGGTCACATCATCAAAAAATGTTTGGTCAGAATAGAGTCTAAGAAATTCCCTTTCCTCAGGGTTCAAGAACATAGGATTCCTAGGGTCCATTATCAAATTTTGGAAAAAAAAATTTCTTAATAAATTTTTGGTGATACACTAATTTATAAGAAAGGTAGAAGGAGAGACTTACTTATATATATAATATTTATACTAATTTTAAAATCGGAAAATTAAATAAAAGAATACCTCTTTAGAATGAAGCTTGAACTTTGCAGTTGAAGCCTTCAACCTCCAGAGTCTAATTTCCCACTTCTGATGCTTGAACAATTTAAGCAAGAAAACTACTTTTTGATAGGCTAGAGAGATTGTAGAAGAAGAGAGTAAGAGATTGTAGAAGAGGTGTGGTTTGGAGTGGGAAAGGGTGAGCCTATTTATAGAAAACCAAAAGTGGTTTTTTACCACCTCTACCCTCCAATATGACTGTTATTTGGCAGTTGGAAGGATAGAAAAGGTCTTTTAATAGTCAATTACAACAGCTAGCTCTCAACGTGCCCACCGTTGGGTGCATGCTCGGGCTGAGGCCCAGGCACCCCCGGCCCGGCACAGCACGCCCCAGGGGGCGGGCCATGCCGAGCTCGGCATGGCTCGATAAGCAAGCCTAACAATGCCAGGAGGAATCACACATCTCGACCGGCTCTCATCACAAAATAAATAAAAACATGCCGGGAGGAATCCTTTACTCAACCAACTTCGTCGCTACAATCAGTACGACTCCCTCTACTCCCATATTGAAGAGTCCTCACAAACTCAAGTTTTAATTATCTTATTACACATCCACACAAACTACTAGATATCCAAAACGTAATATGGATCTCTCCGAGATCAAATAGTGAAATTCATTTGGCCCTTACTAACCAGTAAATTGCTAATGCACTATTGATAAGTCAAACTTATCACAAGATCAAACCAATTTAATTAGGGTGCAATATATACAATTCAAAATTAGAAATACTCATGTGTGTGTCATCTTATTCAAATATGTATATTTTTCCAAATATAAGATATAGTGGATATAAATGTGATTTGGAAATCATGCTAGTGGAATTCACATGAAATACTTAATAACAAGGATAAACATTATTGTTTGAAACTTACTATACATATATAATCGATAAAACCCGATTTATGACTCCCTAATGCAAATAAATGAGTCACAAAACCATTCACGTACAAATTTTCCATTTTTAATTAAATTTCCCAAAATTCTCTTTCATGCAATAATATAATCAAACACTGAATTTTTTTCTAAACCTATGCTTAGAAATTAATTAACCTATTAATCCCTTTATTTTTAAGCTATTTTTTACGCAATTTATAAACTATTATAGGACATGGCATGCATTTAAGATTTGCAGGTATTTAACTTTGCATGCTTTTAAGTTTTGTATGCCTCCTACACACATATGTATTTATGTATGTATGTATATTAATTATTACCTTTTATGAAGCATATTAGGCCATTGACATGGCTCGGGGTAGTGTTGACATAAGCACTAGATATATAGGTGTCAACATGGTTTTAAAATTAGTATCATGATGCATTCCGATAGGTGTTGATAGCTGTCAGTGAGTGTTGATATATCATTCTATCTAGCTCGCAATACTAATACCATCGACTTTCATGACAACCCAACAAATCAGTTTTTGGGGTTCACTGAATCCTATATCAAGCTCCACCAAAACCAATTCTAAACATAAATACTATATGCATAAATGAAATAGATTACATTTACAATCTAAAGAGGCCTAAAACGTAAGGTGACAAACCCCAATAACACATCATAGCAAGGAGCAGTACAACCCCAACAATTTTTCTAATCTAAATGTAAGTATACATGGTTTGCTAAATTGTAGTATAACATAAATTAAGTTTAGCATTCAAAACCAATTTAACTGATGGACTTACCTCTTCCATTGTGCAGCCAATATGCAAGAGCCTTCTTGACAAGCAACCTTACCAACTCAGCTAGACTCCCAAGGCAAAACTCAGCTAAACAACCCTCACTGGCTCTCAATTAAACCACCACCTTGTTAGGAATCCGACCTGATTCCTAGAGATAGTGAGAAAGAAAAAAAACAACAGAAAGAATCAAATAAAAAGAAGACACAGAGATCTTACGTGGTTCACCCCAAAATAGGGCTACATCCACAACCGCTGGTTCTATTTTACTATATTTTCTGAATGGTAGAAACTTACAAGGATAAAACACTACAAGGGAAATGTAACCCTAATACAAATGGCTATGGCTGGGTGTCCAATATGATCAGGCTCCACACAACTCAACACACCTAACTCAACATAAACCCACATAGCTACTATTTTCAGTTCAGTATTTGATTGAACTAATTAAAGCAAAACTATCAGCACTCAAGTCCTGCTAGCATACGATGAAGAAGCACTAGACCTGGGAAGAAATCGGACCTGAAACAAGAATTCGCAGGAGCATTCAACGAACCCAACAAATTCTAGAAAAGTCCTGATATAAGTAAGAAATATGATCATGTACTTTGACATAGCACCAAATATATGTATGCATTAGCTCCTTCAGTTGTAAACCACCGCCTAGTCCTGGGCATTGTTAGGGTGCAAAAACTAAACACCACAAAGCTGTATTCCAAAAACCTTATCCAATAAGAAAAGGTAGCCTTTTTTAATGCTAATTAAATCCTAATAATATCAAACAAACTTCAATAATTCTCCAATAAATTTCAAAATTTACCATAATCCACAAAAAATTATTACAATTTAAAATATAATCATTCCTGTATTCAAATATATGAGATAATTCACAATTAAGATATATAATCCCATTAGTAAATACCAATAAATCATAATTAATTTAGTAGTTAATCCAATAATTAACAGAAAATTTAAGACAATCCTCATAGCATTGAAAGTAAGTCCCAATTATGGAAATACTTAAAACTGGATGTTACAGCCATATTATATATTGAAAATCTTCCTCGAGTTATTGGGGTTGAGAGCACATTATCGAAAACCCCTTTTTTTCTCATCTAGTAGGATTTTATCAGTAATTCCAATTTTAAAATTATTTAGTTTCATAAGTATTGAAGAAGAAATCAAATTAGTAGGATTTTATTAGTAATAACAATTACTAAAACTCTTTTAATTAGATAAATATTGAAAAAGTCTACAAGCCCAAGAATGGCTAATTAATTGAGACAATAAAAAAGATTCTTTTGAAATTTAAAGATTCTAGAAAAGGATATTTTAGGTAAGTGAAAATAAAAGACGCTTTAGATAAATCGCGCTTTTATAATAGTTGAACAGATATAGATAAATAAGAGAGGCAAATTTTTCAATTAAAATTTTTTCAGTTATAATTTTAACGGCCAAACCTTAAAAAAGGAGAGAAAATGGGATTGTTGGAAATTCCAACACGGTAAGCTGTAAATATCCCCAATAAATAAGTTATAATTATACTTATATTCTAGTAATTAAAATTGTGATGAGATGACAAGAGTGTTCATAATAGATCTTTTACTTGTGGAGAGCAAAACCAACTCAACTTGCTTCTCCGAATTCTTTTTTCTCCACATGGAAGTTAATTAGGTTAAATATTGGAAGAACAAGAAATGGCTAAGACAAGTTCAGCAAACCCTGGCCCCCGCAGTCCTCTTGATAGACCCAATCCTCATGACAGATAGGTTAGTCTAACTCATTCCACGTTTATATGATGAAACATGTGTCCATGTTTGTTGCTCTATGCTTGTGCATGTGGCCATTCATGGGTATGCTGTAGACGACCTATACCCCAAAAGAATAGATGTTTCAGAGGAGCCTAGAAAACAATCAACACATTCTTGGGAGATCCAATTTCCTGTATGTTTTGAATATTGGATTTGAGAGGAAAGAAAGAAACCAAGAAAGTAAAACAAACGGAAAAGAAATTGTTTTATGTTTCCTTTCAAATGTTTAGATAAGATGAGAATTGAGAAATATAGAGGGGAAAAAAAGGTAAATTTTGATAAATTTCAAACATTTTTCATAGGTATATCATATATTTTGGCAAGTTAATTTATATTAACAAGAGCTAAGATTAAAAAAAAAAAAAAGATGAGACAATTTTAGTCTTTCTCTGTTTTGTTTCATAATATGTCTATACCTTTAGGTTGCATTTGGAAATCTGGATACCAAGAGAGAAAAGAAAAGGCCAACATTTTCTTCTCTCGTTTGGTGAGAGCGAAAAAAAAAAGAGAATGTAAAAGAAAATTTGTTAAATATTTTCTTCTTTAGGTCAAAACCTTTCTCCCTAAAAGGATAAAGATTTTGACACACAAAGAAAGAAAGTTTACAACCCCATAATAACCACACAAACGACACCCATCATTGCCACTCAACGCCATCGTAACCACCACCACCCACCCACCCACCCACCCACCCCCCCCCCCCCCCCCCCCCCCCCCCCCCCACAACAAAAACCTCTTATGGGACGCAGAGCATTTGTTATGAGACCCAACATGTAAGAAGTTGCATCGAGATCAAGAAATGAAGAACTGCATCGGAAGTTCTTGCTACACAATTTCAAGGTATTACTCCAAACACAGCCTTCAGAAAGAGATTTTTTTACAAATTTTCTTCCTAAAGATCCCCATCCCAGTTCCAACAGAACAGGAGAAATCCTTTCCCTAATATTTTCCTCCCTCTAAAAATCCAAGGTTCCAAAAAAATGTTCAAGATTCCCTATCTTTGACAAAAATGCTGTAGTTGGAATTGAGTTTTTCAAGAACATTACTTTGATATCACATAGAACTACACATCACTGGCATAATATCATAGAAAATACATTCACTCTCATCTCCATTCATTGACACAAAACAGATCAAGAAATGTACAGCCCATATTAAAAGAAACCTCCAGCCTTGGTAACAACTAAACAATTTCAAATCTTCCTTGTCCGACCGAGAACTCACAAACCTTGGAGCAAGTTCACTTCCATGTCTCAAAACATGCCGCATGTCTCAATTGACTTGAATCTGTCTTCTGGGGTCTAAAGAACCAAACATACAACCATGAATTTCCATATCAGAGGCTTCAATCTGCTTGGCCAAAAATAGACGAAGTAGAGAACAAATGGTATCCATTCGTCTTGTCCCTCAATTCTCTCAGCTATTCCTCTTATGCTGATAACTGTTGTTTTCTCAGTCAGACCAATTACATCTCTCTATATGAGTCTATTGTCCTCTCCAAATGATACAAAACTTTTTGATTCTCGTATGACAAAAATATCAATAGTGATCAGACTTATGTTGCCTTTCAAGTCCATGTATCTTTCAGAATTCCTGTGATCAATGTACAAATACAATTCATGGTATCTGCAACTCTTAATGAAGCACATCCAACTATACCATTTATGTTGTTGTGTGAAGCTAGGACTATTAAATCAGTTCCCAATAGGTCGCAACCTTTAGCTGCAGATAGTGAGGTGGACTTACGAACCAAGCAGCTTTTTCCATCTGGCATATCCTAGCATGATGAGGAAGAGAAAGAAACACACAGCAGAAGAACCACCCACAATGGGGCCAAAGATGCCACGTATTTTATACAATTGGCAAGGGATGTTCATACCAAATGCCCCTGCTATCAGTGTCTCAACAGCTATTGCAAATGATGCAATTGTCAATGTCAGCTGCAGCTGAATGAGTTCATTTCTCTGGTTGTCAAGTTGGATATTGACATAGTCTTCTGTGTCATCAATATATTCACGCACCTGAAAAGATGAACTGCAAAGATAAGAATTCAAGCTAAAGGAAACTTGTTAAACTACAGCTAAATATGTAGACGATTAATGGCAAAACAACATCAACTTCAAATTTTTCCAAAAAAATCTCATTAAAAATTAGATAAGAAATATCAAGATCCAACCATTAATGCATCACAAAGAATAACGTATGCAACAAACGTAGGGTGCAAAGTGCATGTAAGATTCTGCCTGCATCAACTAGACAACTAGAAATAGTGTTTTCATGCAATACAACAAATCTACAAAAGTGATCCAAATAATCGGTCACAGAAATCAGTCATAAATATAAGATAAAAGAGCATAAGAGCATGTAAGAATCATGGTGCAATGCTTATAGTTCAGTAAAGGACCAACAAATTTCACGACAACCTCTTTTTTCTTATCAGTAATGATAAGTTTTCATTAATATAGATAAAGACAAATACAGTATACAGCAAAACATAACACACTTCACCCCATGAGAAATGGGATGAGCCATATCTACAACACCTATTACTCGCTTAGACCCATCCTATACATTTACAAACTTCTCATCAACCATCAACTCCCAGTTTCTTAAAATATCCCCCCAACCCATAGCTGCATTAAATGTGTTCGTCTCCAATACCAAACAGCATCTGGAACAGCACTCACTTCTTTTTATTGTAGATAGAGACTCAATCGTCCCAAGTAAGGTGGATAAGCATAAGAAACCCTTCAAAGTATACGTGCACGTCACAGATACAATGTTGTTCAATTCAATGTATCCTATGGATCTAATTATTTTCTGCTACGTTACATTCAATATCTTCCCTTGCCAATCAATCCTAATTTATTGAATAAAATGACCGAGAGATTAGTGCTACTGGATATAAAAGCCAGAATCAAGATTCCAGACTGAATATATCGAACTAGAGATCCAGAAGCCATATGTGGCTATCAATTAGACATCAAAACCTGTTATGCGTTATCTGATAAATGCACAAAAGTGTAGTTTGGTTAGCTTTTAATTAAGTTAATTTGTCAAGAATTGTGATCAATATTGGACTTTTGCTATTATTTTCATTGATATATTTAAAATAATGAAAGTCTAATAATCTAATCAATTTTAGTATTTTTTTATTGCAGGAAAAGTAGCTACAATAACAGTGTCAAGAATTCTTTAAAGGAGAGAACAAGTTTGAATAAGAGTAGCTCATGGAGTAATAAAAGAAAGGAGTTGGGTTTATAACAAAATAGAAAGTGTTTGGGTCGTGAATAAAGAAAAGGAAAAGATAGGTATGGAGACCAAAAATCCTGGAGTAAGTCAAGAAAAAAGGCATCTTCAAACAGAGACAAATCAGGAAACGATTAGGATTAAAAGGAAACTGAGACCTATTCGGTATTTGTGTGTTATTTTTGTTGCTTTAATTTTCCAGTTCTAATCTTAATCAAATTCGGTTGATCATATAGACCATAGTTTAATCCAATTTTGGTACTTATTAGTAACTTTCAGTCCTCGAGGGAACGATACTAAATTTATCACTTTATTACTTGTGGCGACTCGTGCACTTGCGATTTTAACCAACATTATCTTTATTGGATGATTAAGTTGCAATGTCAATTTGTGTTATCAAGTTCAACAAATGATTTTAAATTTTAGACAATTCGACAAATTTCAGTTAAAATTGTAGAAGATTACTTACCCTTTTCTAATTGTTTGTAATTGTTGGATAAAATTGAGCTATCATTCTTTTGAAGGCACCAAAAATTTCTTCAAAGCAGGTCCAGATGTCTGTAGTTGTTTCCATTGTCACAATCATGGAGCGAATTTTGACAACTATACATATTAGTGGTATATCTTCTCTCTTCCACACAATACTCGATGTATTTATTTCCAACTAAGGAAAGGGATTATTGAAATATTTCTACTAAACATGATCAAGCAGCTCCACTCCCCACACACCAAGTAGTTCTTCGTACTGAGTTTTGAAGTCACTACGGATGATCTACCAAAATTTAAAAAAAAAAGGCCACTATCGATGAGATCTGATCTATTGTTGAAATGTTCAACATGGATGAAAACATCACAGAGGTAACATACAAGAGTTGGTATCAAACAAAGAACTTGAACCACGTGTCAAGAGGGGAGCTCTGATACCATATATCAATAACAAAAAACTGAAGAAAATGGTGCCTCTTTCCTCTCTCAAACGAGAGTGAAGCATGACCAAAAAAATGTTTTAGGCAGACATAATAGAGAAGATAGATCTTGCAAGAGGAAAATTTCCTAAACTATATAAACCCAAGAATTAGTAAAGTACACATGACCACTAAAGAATGGAACAACAATGGATTGGTTAAGATCGAGTTGTAGAAATGACCTTGAAATTTTCTTTCCCTCACTTTTTTAAACCTAAAGATGTTAGTGTGATACAGATGCTTCACACATATAGGATTCAGGTTTGCCATGCTGGCCTCCATTCATTTCGTTGGCAGCCTCATGTGCCGTTTTGCATAATTTCACTGGCATGCCACTTGTGTCGCTATATTTTATGCACCATGGTGCCAAGAAAAAATATATATAAATAAAAGAATATTTCATATAATAAATCATATTATATTATATTTTTATATATATTAAATTATTCTAATAAATATAACCCAATCCCCCTCCTCCAATTCCCCACATGATCAAGACATGAGGCATATGCCCACTCCCACAAACCTCTCTCTCTCTCTCTCTCTCTCTCTCTCTCTCTCTCTCTCTCTCTCTCCTCCCCCCTGTCTCTGTGTCCCCCACAGTCCCACCTTCCCGCATCTCCTGTCTCTATGTCCCCCACAATCCCACCTTCCCCCTCACATTTCCCCTTTTTTCTCTTTCCCTCTCCTGAACCTCTCTCTCTCTCTCTCTCTCTCACTCTCCACATGACATGCAACATGCTGGGCACGTCGTGCAGAATCCAGTGATTTCTATAGCGACTCGTATGTGCCACTGAAATCACAGATTTTCAACCAACACAGGACAAAATATGGCCTACACCAATCAAAAAAGGGAAACCCATCAGAATTGGAGAAATTTCCCCAAAATGGAATAAAATGTATAGGATAAGTTCGATCAGCCATTTTTGTTGCATCACTCTGGTCAATCCTTATTTAACAAAGGAGGTTTCAATAGCTCATACCATAATATTGCACTCAAAATATGTAATATAACATTTATAAAAAATGTATATTGCACCTTTATATTCATAACAGAATATTATGAAATCCAAACAGTTACATAAAGCATTAAGATGCTCAGATTGACTTAGTTGAACCCCCAAAAAAATTTACAAGGTGTTGCTATATATGCATTGATGTAACCCTAATTAAGATTTTCTTAGCCGCACACAATGGACGTAGGCACATTGCCGAACCACTTAAATTTTGCGGGTTTTTCTTGTTCTTCTTCCCTCTCTATTTTTTACTATTCACGTTGACCAATTCTCAACACAAGGCTTTAATAAGGTTGGCAGCCTAAAATCATTATATACAAACAGATCATAAAACCATCCAAGATGATGAAACAGTTCAAACAGACAATGCCATTGGATTGACTCAGTTGAACCAAGAAAAAAACACTAGATGCTCAAATAAGATTGGCAGCCTAAAAGTATTATAGCCTCATATGAATTCTAAACCCAACAATGAGAGAGAGAGAGAGAGAGAGAGAGAGAGAGGTAAGGGAGTAAAAATAGGAGGGGTGGAAGGAAGTAAAAATATTTCACTAAACTAAGAACACAAAAGAAAATATATGCAAATAAAATAAGACACGCAGAAGAAAGTAGAAACAAAAGGTTAAATCATAAATGAACAATTACATAAAAACACTAGCGATAAAGTGATTATGTTCAAAAAAGGCTTCTAAATAGCAAATATATTGGCAGCATAAAAGTATTATACCCTCATATAAACTCTAAACTCAACAATGTGTGTGCGTGTGTGTGTGTGTGTGTGAGAGAGAGAGAGAGGTGGAGGAAAGTAGAAATAAGAGGGGAAGAAGTAAAAATATTTCACTAAACTAAGAACACAAAAGCAAATATACGCAAATAAAAGAAGACACATGGAACAAAGTAGAAACAAATGGTTAAAAGAACAATTACACAAAAACACTAGTAATAAAGTGATTATGTTCAAAAAATGCTTTTAAATAGCAAATAAATTGTCTTAAAAATTGACAAATAAAAAAGCCACAAAAACTTAGAAATCCTATGGGAAGAAATCAAGGAGATAATAACTGAGGACAGAAAGAGCGTGCGATAACCAATAAAATAAAATAGAGACAAAAAGGCTGAGAAATATGCCTTGAAATTTGCAGGACTTAAAATGACAGAGACAAAAGAAATAGATAAAGCTAGATGCATTATGAGTGATGACTTGAGAAACTTCGTAAACAATGAGGAGATTAAAGGAGGGTAGAGAATATTTACAACACTATCAAATGAAGCACAAGCAAAGAACTGTAATTATGTGAGGATGTGAGCGCTAAATAGAGACCAAATATATATATATATATATATATTATGTTCACAAGACTAGTAAAAGTGAGGAAACTTTAGCCAGTAAAAAAAAAGGGAGGAAAGCCCATGGACATAAATTATTGTAATTGAAAAGAGGATACACACAGGGGCAGTCGAATATTTTGGTTGAATCAAATTATGCGATAGAAAATGCCAATGCTTGGAGGAGAAGCACCATTATACATGTAATAGGAACAAATAAGACATCCAAAATTGCACAATTTCTGAAATTAAGTAATATAATTCACACTAGGACACTATAAAAAAGAAATTTAAAACAAAGATTAAAAAAAATGACCCATGCGTGATACGATAAGTTAGGATTTTATGTCAAGAAGTTCTACCATTGAGACTCTTCCTTGAATTAGAAAATTAATAAACATATTCAAAAAGAGAGAACATTAGAGATCTTGATATGCTTTTTTTCTTATTGATGTAGAGAAATCACATGATAAAACTGTCATGAAATTTTGAGCTACTAAGTTCTGGAGAAGAAATGAGTATCAACTATACACATTGATATCACTAAGAACATGCATGGGAGAGCACCTAATAGCATGAGTGTAGCTGGCAGTGAAATTTCAATTAACAGGTCAACTACAAAGTCGAATATTTTTGCATTGGTGATGGATCAACTAACTTATATTGAAGGGGAAATCCTTTGATGTATATCATTTTGAAAATTGTGGTTTTGCTGTACAAAACTAGAGAAGAAGTAAATGCAAAGTAGCACTGTAGATTTTTTTTTTTTTATATGAATGATGAAAGACATATTGAAACTTAGAGGGAGAGAAAAAGTACAAGACCCATGAGATATGGGAGAACGGAAAGAAAAGATGAAACAAAAAAACCAAAACCAGCTAGTAGGAACACTACTCAGGAAATAACTAAACAATAAGATACTGAAACTGAAGTAGACTAATCCAAAAAAGAAACTGTAGACCAATCCCTCAAAATGTCAAATGTTGGGACAGATCTGAACTCCTTTCTGATACTAACTCAATCAGCTGCCAAAATAGAGATGTCTTCTTGAATCCTATGCATTACAGCAGTACCTCCGTCAAAGATGCACCTATTCCGAGCTTTCCAAACCAGCCACATGGTAGCACACAAAACAGCTTGATACATCAACTTTCCCTTTCTCTTGAGAAAGGGGAAACACCACTGATAAGAAAAATCAGAGATTGTTTTAGGCTGAACCCAGCTCACTTCTAGCAGCCCTAGGAAATAAGACCAAATAGCTGAAACCAGTTCACAATGTAGAAAGATGTGATCCACAGACTCCTCCCCTTTGAAACAAAGTATGCAAACATTAGACGAGATAGCAAGACCCTTCCTTCTTCTATGAAGATTTCAAAAGTATTAGTACCATTATGAAGAGCAATCCAAAGGAAAATAAGGACGTTGGGTGGGGCAGGAATATGCCAGATAAAGGATGGAGAGAAAGAAAGGGGGCCAACATTACTTCCTGGGCACAGATGGGTAAAAAAAGAGCATGTAGAAAAAAACCCACGGGATGACAAAGACCAGGGGCGTGAGTCCAGCAAGGTTGAATCCAAAAAGACATGATTCAACTAATCTAACAAGCAGCCGAGTTCCTCCATTTCTAGAGGACTCAGCTCACGACGGAATTTCAGATTCCAAGACAGACCCATAGAATCGCAAGAAAGAATATCTGAAACAAGAGGATAGGACAACAAACGAACTCGAAACAGACTAGGATAGGTAATGGAGAGGCTTTACGAGCCCCACCACATCCTCCCAAAAACTCAAAGAGGAGCCAGAGAGAAAAATATGCCTGACCAAAGGATAAAGTTGAGACGCAAGAGTAGAAATTGCTTTCCATGGACTACCACAGCGGATGCTAACCCTTGGATTGATATCATACCCATTTCTATGGGAAACATATTTGCTTACAATGATTTTACGCCACAGCTTCTCTTTGTCCCTCCAAATCTCCAAAGCCACTTTGCCAAAAGGGCTGAGTTTGTAAGATATAGATGACCAAAGCCTTAAACCACCCCCCCCCCCCCCCCCCCCCCCCGGTGTTTGAATAGGCATACTTTACTTCATCTAACTAAATGATCCTTTTTTGATTCCTTTCCCTTCCAAAGAAAATCCCTTTGCAATTTTTCTAACACAATTTCACCTTTTTTGGGGCTCGAAAGAGAGACAGATAGTACACAAGCAGACTCATAAGGGCTGCCTTAATAAGAGTTACCCTTCCCCCTAAGAAAATGTAATTCCTTTTCCAAGCGGCTAATCTCTTTTTCATTTTTTCCACAATAGGATCCCAAAAACTGACCACATTAGGCCTTGCTCCAAGAGCGAGGCCAAGATAAATAATCGGCCATTCTTTTGACTGACATCCCAACATAGAAGAGCATTCTAAGAGGGTATCTGAGTCTACCAAAATTCCTAACATTTTGCTCTTAACCAAATTCACTTTAAGGTTAGACAAAAACTCAAAACATTGTAAAAGGCACTTAGTCCAAAACACCTATTTTTCAAAGGCCTCTAGGAACACTATAGTATCATCTGCGAATTGCAAATGGAAAACAGGTACTTTCGAACCTCCAACTTTTAGACCACTAATAAGCCCAACACTTTCCCCCAAAGAGAACAATCGACTAAGGACATCACTAACCAAGATAATGGATTCCCTTGTCTTAGTCCACAAGATGCTGGAAAGAAACCATCCACTGAACCATTAATTATGAAGGAGAAGGATACATTCTGAATACACCCCCCTTATCCATTTACACCTTTTATCTCCAAAACCTTTCCATCTAAGCACCGAGTCCAAAGAGCCCAACTCTACCCAGTCATAGGCCTTCTCCAAATCCTATTTGCAACATATACCTCAAATACCTGACCTAAAACACTCCTCAGTGCACTCATTTGCCACTAGGACGCTGTCTAAAATTTGATTACCCTTGGCTAATGCACTTTGGTTTACTGAAATGAGCAAACCCACCACCTCTTTCAATCTCAAGGACAAAATCTTTGCAATGATTTTGTATAAACTAGTTGTCAAACTAATTGAACGAAAATCCTTGACATCAACAGCACCCTATCACTTAGGGATAAGGCATAAGAATGAAGCATTTGTCACCTTATTGATAATACCAAATTCATGGATTTCCTTAAACACTTTTACAAGATTCACACTTACAACGTCCCAACACTCCTAAAAGAAGGCCATGGTAAAACCATCCGGCCCAGGTGCTTTATCTTTCCCTAACAAGAATACCGCCTTTTATACTTCCTCCACTTCAAAACCTCTTTCCAACCAACTCCTTTTCTCCTCATTCAGTTTAGGACATTCCAAATGATCAAAATTAAAAGAGAACATTTCATCATAAGAGAACAAGGCTAAATAGAATGACTTAAACCCCTCTACGATCTGATTTTGATTTTCCACTAATCTTCCATCCACCCTCGCTTGGTTTAATGCATTTTCTTCCTTTTTCCATTCGCAATTCGATGAAAGAACTTAGTATTCCCATCACCCTCTTTAAGCCATTGGATTCGAGGTTTTTGTCTCCAATTAATTTCCTCCAATCTGATTGTCTCCTCCAACTTCCTTTTAAAATCCTACCTACAATTCAACTCATCACACCTCAAATTTCTAACTTCCTCCTCTTTATCTAACTTATCAATCGATTTATCAATCGATTCCATCAGCATTTTCTTCTTTTTAGTGACACAACCAAAAACATCCTGATTCCATACCTTCATTTTATGTCTCAAGTACTTGAGTTTGCTCATAAATCTGAAACCTTCCCATCCCTCTCCACTATGGGAAGCCTCCAACCACCATTTCATAGCTAACTCTTTAAAAGACTTATCTTCGAACCACATATTTGCAAATCTAAAAGGGGATTACCATTCCAAGAACAAGGAGAAGTAGACAGCACTATAGGTATATGGTCCGAAACCATTCTTGAAAATGTGAACAATTTGGCATGTGGAAACTGATCCTCCTAATCTGTAGAAACTAAAGCTCTATCCAACCGACTACAAATTGAATTTTCTTGCATGTTAGACCAAGTATATTTGGCTCCCAACAGATATAAGTCTACTAGCTCATGTCTATTCATGAAGCCAAGAAACTCTCTCATACTTCTAGAGACCCTATTACAACCTTTCTTCTCCTTTACTTCTCTTATGACATTAAATTCCCCCATGATACACCAAGGAAACCTCCACTGGTTCCTCGCCACATCCAATTCCCTCTAGAAATTACCTTGATTGAGAGCCCTCGAAGGGCCATGCACACCTGAAAGCAACCACTCGAACCTAGACTCAACACAACTAAAGAGAATGGATAATGAAAACTGTCCAATTTTGCTATTGACCATCTCGACAACATCTAAATCCCAAACAATGATGAGACCTCCTGAACTGCCGAGAGAGGGGTTAAATAACCATCCCCTATTGTTACTTCCCCAAAGGTAAGTAACCAATCTTTCTGAAAAAGATTCCTTCTTTGTTTCCTAAACAATGAGAATGGCTGGAGCAACCACTCTACAAGCCTCCCTAACTGCCCTTTTTTTCTCAAGGCCTCCCAATCCTCTAACATTCCAACTTAAGATCTTAATCATGGAATAACAGAATCAGCACCCCTCCCTCCAGCTCTCCGACCACTGGACTGAGCATTCTAGCTTTTTTAATTCCCTGGACAGATTCTTACTTCCCTTATTCTGAACTTCCTTCTTCTTTCTAAACCTATCCACAGCCTCCCTAACAGACACTAACTGGTCGTTTTTTTTCCCTAACCTCCAGCTGAAACATCGACAGTATCTGTTCCATTCCCTCCCACTCGGAGTTTTCACCCTCACTTCCCAACCTCAAATCGACAGCACTGTAGATGTTTACACTAGAATCAGAGGTTCCAACATGAGTAGAATTAAACTGTATCCAAAGAATGCAACTTTATACAACTAATATAAGATGCAGAAATGGCTCTGATTGAAGTAGACATTTTGTTTATCTTAGATCAGGGAACTGGAGAACCCTACAGAGAATGATGAGCAAGAAGTTGTAGTTTGGAGGTGAAGAGATGCTGCGACGAAAAAATTTCACTCAAGCTAAAAGGCCAGGTTTATAAGATAGCTATTAAGCCTGTTATGATGTATGAAGCTAAATGCAGGACAACAAAGAAGCAACATATTCACAAGATGTGTAGCTGAGATGGATGCACAAAAAGAGCAGAAAAGTCAAGTGCAAACATATCCACAAGTTTTAGGAGTAATCTCAATAGGAGAAATATAAATATGTAACCTGGTTTGGGCACGTAAGATAAAGATCAAAGAAGGAGCTACAAAGAATGTGGTAGAGGATGCTTGTTGAGGAAACTAAAAAGGATAGAAGAAGACACATGATGGAGATGATGACTAGTTGAGTAAAGGTAATCTGTTATTCAATGTCCGTCTTTCTTTTCAAATCTCCTTTGAAAGGCATCCAAGTTTTATAACTGTGATTAGTACCAAGTCATACCATGTAGCACCATCAGTAATGGCCGAATCTTAATACCTGGATGAAAGCAGTATAGTTTTATTTGTAGGAAGTAGGTGGCAGAAAAAAATAATGGAAGAGTTTTTACAGCCTCAAGGTTGCCAACAGCTAGCAAACCAGCTTCTTATCTTCTAGATAGATACTTTTTATCTTCTAGATGGATACAGATTCAAATATGCAGCCATCTATTAGATAAAAAGCGTTTGCCTAAGTCCATGGATTTGTCTCTCATTTACACAGATTTTTGGTGAATATCCTTTGCCTTCCATTCATACTCCTTTCCGAATACATCCTACTCAGGACCTCTTTCTTCATATGGTGGCAAAGGCAAAACCAAAGACAAAAAGTAGCACCTTTCCAATTTTTTCTTTCCCCATTTTTCCTGTTTCCTGGATGGTTACTTCGATGCCTTAAAATGAACTATATGATCTGTTAAAACTGTACAGGTCACATTTTCTGCTAATAACTAGCAAATTTATTGTTCTGACTGGGTTTTCATTTGCTCCGTTGTGAGAATTTTAACTGGCCCACTAAGAGATCCACTTGTCAACCACTATAACAAAGAGTTTTAATTCCAAAATGTCCTCTTCAAGAAATGTCAGGCAGTTTTTGGGATGCGTGACTGGAAACTTTCCTTAAGAGACCATTTACCCACTTCCACATTTTTCATGGCCACATATCAAACAGACTAGATCATAGCATATTGCTTCTTAGATATTAAAAAAAACAGTAAAACACAGTTAGCAGATGGCAACTAACATAAAAGACAAAGCTCAAATAGTTAAGAAGATCATTTGTTCCAACTTCCAACATCTATCATATTGCACCTATTATGGCTACAAGGTGTACTGTCATTCGAAGGCAAAAAGAGGAGATATTGCTTTACCATTTCAGTATGAAATAACTTCCATCCATTATCGAAGCATACGGTAACCTTCAAAAAATTGGCTACCTTAGAAGCACATCAGATTTTTGGTTACTGCAATTAATAACTTTGTTACTATAGATTTTCAGTACTGAAATTAATGACCTTGTTACTATAAAATTTATAATGAAGTACCAAAAAGAAAATATTTCGTATCAATTAGCCTTATTACCACATATCATATTCTCTACCTATCTTCCAACAGGAAAACAGAACTTACCGACAATATTTTGTTGCGAGTCCCATCCAACTGCATAAAATAAGCCTCAAGCAACATCTCAAGATCCTCTACATCATGATTATCTGACAAGTTGCTAGCAATTAAACTTGCACTCATGTTAGAACTAAGACGTGGAAGGTTAGATGGACAGGCAGTGATGCTATTTGAAGCCGTGGCAACCAATAAAGCCTCAGATTGCTGATTCTGGATCCATTTCCTTGTTAAATATAATTGTGCCATGTCTTCATTGTCATCCAAAAGATGTTCAATTTCATCTCGAACCTAGCATTTAACAGATATTTGCCACTCAGTGAAGTATACCACAAAAATACAATACCACACATCAAGCATATAAAAACTTTCGATTAAAAAATGCCAAGTGTTAAGGTTAACATATATATAACAAGCAAAGAGTACATTTACATTATAAATACATCAAAAGAGACATATCATTGAACATTTCAAAGAAGTGCCTGTAGTCAGAAAAATCCAGACACCGAAGAAAATATCATGAACACAATTTTGAGGAAATGAGAAACAGTGAGACCCATTTGCAAAGTAGCAGACAAATAGAATTCCTCAAGGTATTTATGGAACATTTTATCTAATATTTTGGTATACGTAGAACTTACAAAATAATTTCCACCATTGGAATCAAAGCATTTAGGTTCTATGCATGGACACATGGCATGACCATAGAGATACTACATCAGCACCATATCATGGCCAGCCGATAAATTTGTATCAGATACAAATCATGCATGACTCCAACCTTAGGATGCCAACCAGAGTGGTGGTTTTGTAGGATAATAACAAAGCTAAAAGCACCAATCTGGTCCTATAGACATTAGAAATGGGGGTCAAGTAACATTAGCTACCTCATCCTTGGGGATACCCGCATCTTAGAGGCAAGGTGGGGCATTGTTGATCTCATTACAACAATAGTCCATAAATACCCATGCCTTGGAGGCAATGACAATGTGGTAACCTAGAAATTGACCTAGGGGTAGTTTAGTCATTTTCTAATTGCCTAATTAATAAATTGATTAATTAAATAATTATAAGACTTGAAAATTTTATTAGACTTAAATTTAGTTTAATTTGAATTAAAATAGCACAATTTATAGCCTAACATGTGAGAAAAGGGCCTTTTAATAATTACACTTGATTATGGGGCTTAAATAAGTAAATAAATTAGGAAATGGGGCCATTGGGTAATAATATTTAAAAAAGGGAATAAAAATATACCGAATATTGGAAATAGTCTAATTATTATAGGTTTTGGAAAACGTAAACTTGTAGTCCAAGTAGGACTAAGAAACCATAGGACTAGAAGGATAAGCTTGTAAATTCTAGTTGTAGTAGGAAAACTCTAAGACCCCACTATAAATAAATTAGAACATATTATTAAGTTTAAGACTTTTAGCCATATTGATGGAGATCCGGACGTGAGAACCACAGGAGGGAGAGAACATGATGGAGAAGAAGGAAGTTGGTGATCTAGAGAGAGATCAAGAGGGAGAGCATTGGACGGCTATGGGAGAAGAAGACTACTAAAGTTTTTTGAGTCCAACTTTCATCAAATCCAATCCATAGACGATCAACCATCTGATCGAGATCAAATTTGGTGGAGGATTTCATGTCACATAGTTCTTTAATCTGAACAGTGGAGATGATGTTTGTAGCTCTCTAACATGATCCGAAATTGGGAAAAACATGACTGCTCTTATTGTTCGCATAAAGATTTACAATCCTTAAGATTAGCATGTTTAGTATTTGATTTTGAATGATTATTATGATCTTATTTTATATTATATGATTTTCATGAGGAATTCTTGATATTTTATTATGAAAGATGAATAGTTCTTGATCTTCTTAAATAACCATTTCATGATCTCTATTGATCTATAAATAAGCATGAATTAGTGGACATTCCAGTATGTGAAGCTAAGTGTACATAGTCGAATATTCAGATGGGCCTATCCGTAGTAGGATTGATAGAGCCTTTTCTCCACCAAATGGGATAATCATTTCCCTCTTTCATCTTTAACAGCCTTGACACATACTGTGTCGGATCATATCCCTATTGTTCTCTCTACATGGCCATGGGTTAAAGTAGGCAAGCCTCCATTTTGTTTTGCCAAATATGTGGTTGTAGGATAAGTCCTTCAAGGTCTTGTCAAAAAGTCCTTCAAGTCCTTCATTTATGAAGCATATTAAAGACTGTAGATTGAAAATTAGAGTGTGAACCAGGAAGCTTTTGGTCATGTTGGGGTGAAGAAGAGAGCATTTTAGACAGAATTGATAGGCTGGATAGGTTAAAGGAACATAAAGGGCTTGACGAAAAAGAAATAACCTTGAGGAAAGTATTTAAACTAGATTTGGGGAGTTTTCTCAGGCTTGAGAATATAAACTGGAGACAAAAATCTATGATGCAATGGATGGAGGAGGATGATGGAAATACTAGGTTTTTTTCATAAAATAGCTTCTGGAAGAAAGGAAAAATACTATCACTAGAGTGTTGGATGGAAGAATGTTAGAGAATAAAAATGAGATGATTAAGTGGTGCAATTCCTTGTATTCTTCATTGTTTAAGTCCGAGGAGTTATTTAGATTTAAACCACATAGAAGAACCTGTCCTAAGTTGAGTGAGCTGAATCAAAAGTGGTTAGAGAGAAAGTTCAAGGAGGAGGAGGTTAGGCTTTGCAGCGGAAAATCTTGGTAGAGATAAAGCATCAGGACCTGATGGGTTCATTTTGGCATTTTACAAGGGCTTTTGGGAGTTATTGAGTGATTTGTTTAATGTTTTTGAGAGTTTCATTCTTATGGAGTAATAAGTAATGTGAAAAATGCTACCTTACTATACTTAATTCCAAAACATCAAGGAGAAATTAACATTAAAGACTTTCAGCCCATTAGTCTGACCATGAGTTTATAAAACCTGTGTCAAGGTGCTTTCATTGAGGATTAAAGATGTTTTGTGTTCCCTCATTTCAAATAATCAGAGCGCATTTGTTGAGGGCAGAAATATCCTGGACAATGCTTTAGTGGCGAACAAGTGTGGAGGAGTCATTCAGGTCTAAAGGAGGGGTTCGTTTTTAAATTGGATCTAGAAAAGGCTTATGATAGAGTAGGGTGGGTTTCCTAGATTCAATGATGAAGAAGGAAAGGTTTTGGTGACACTTGGTGTAAATGGATCAAAGAATGTCTTAATAATGTGTCATTTCATTCATAATTAATGGTGAAGTAGTTGGTTTATTTCCTTCCTCTCGGGGGCTTAGGCAGGTAGATCCCCTCTCTCCATTCCTCTTTACCATGGTCAATGATATTCTAAGTCAACTCATGGATTCAGGAGAGAGGTTAGGCTGAGTCAAAGGGTTCCAGATGGGTTGTAGGAGTTGTTTGAAATCTCACCTACAATTTCCACATAACACAATCCTCTTCCTAGAAGCGTACAAAGAGCATGTTTATTGGATTAAGTGTATCATTAGATGTTTTGAAATGCTCTCAGGTCTCAAAGTGAATTCAGATTAAATCCAGATGACGGGTATATCCATTGAGAGGGATGTTGGGGTGTAGGTCTCAAGAATGACCTACCATTTACCTTGGCTAACCCTTGGGAGCAAGACCAAATAAGGGTCATTTTTTTTTTTGGGATCGGTAATCAAGATATATTATTATATAAGTTACTTGGAAAATGTTTTATAGGTACAAAGATTGTGTACCTATGCTACAGAGCTAAATTTCAATCTCTCATATCCCCCTAATCTGGGTCATATCACATAATCGCAAGCTCTCCCCCCCTAATATGTACAGAACAGGGCTTAGTCATCATGATTACTGCACGAACACTCCCCTCCTTAATCTGGAAACGTATGACATAGGAGCAAATCTTGTAAGTTGTAACTGTACATTAGTCATCATACTGCGTGCTGCTAACCAGTTATACATCAGCCTCAAAACTTTCCTCTCTAGATATGCCAGGTCACGCTCTAGACTTCTAAATATTCTGTTATTTCTTTCTCCCCAAATTACCCAAGCAATGGTGGCAGGTGCCATATTCCACAACAAGGTGTTCCAAACCTCCCAAATAAGGGTCATTTTGGGACCCAGTTTTAGAAAATCATCTAAGAAGCTAACCCATTGGAAAAGAAATTATCTGTCCTTTGGAGACAGAATTAGCCTTATCAAGACTACCCGAGCAAACCGCCAAGTATGTTTCTTGTCCCTCTTTATGGCCCCATAAAAGATTGTAGGGCTTCTTGAAAGAATGCATAGTAATTTCCATTGCGAAGGAGGGGAGAGCAAGAAGGATCATCTAGTCCAACGGAGTAAGGTTTACGCTAGCATTAGCTTAGGAGGTTTGGGATTGGGGAACATCCATCCAAAAAACTCAATCTTACTGGGGAAGAGGTTGTGCCAGTTTTGAGAAAGAGAAAAGGATGTTGTGGCATGCAGTTATTTCCAATAAATACGGCATGCATAAGAATGGATGAATTCCAGGTCAACAATTATATCACTTGGTAACCTTCAAAATCTGATCAGGTTCTTCTCTTAGTTCTTGGCATGATTTTTGTTGGGGCAATAGGCCCGTTTCCATCATTTCCCAATGGTCTTTGCTATTTGCCACCTTTCTGATGCCTTAGTTTCTAAAATTCTCATATCTTCCTCCTTGGGTCTTAATTGGAATCTTAAAATTTCGCAGAGAACTTTGGTTAATTGAGCTAGATGAGCTAGGAAGTCTCTTGGAGGAGCTCAGTGATGTTGTACTTGATCGTTCCCTCTCAAATGTTCGTATTTAGTCTCCTTCATCGAATGGGCTTTTCTTGTCTAAGTCTTTTTTCTCACATTTGAGTCTGTCCTATAGCTCATTAAAGCCTCCTCTTTCCCCCAACTTTCTTCAGAAAGTCCCCGCTCCTCCCAAAGTTAGAGCCTTTCTTTGGACTGTTATTTGGAATGGCATCAACACTCTTGATAATCTCCGGAGGCATAGAAAGTTCCTTGCTATTTCCCCGAATAGGTGATTGCTGGTATGAAGAACAGGGAATCAGTGGACCAAAATTTCATACATTATGAGTTTGTGGGATTTATTTGGTCTTCTCTGTTAAATCTGATTGGTGCGGAGTGGGTGCTTCCCAAGAACTTTTCATATGATAAATGAGTTTGTGGGATTTATGGTAATGTATTATGCAGGCCTCTTTGCAAACATATGGACTTTGTGGCTGGCTACAAATCTGTGTATCTTTCAAGATTAAAAGGCCAGGAAATTAAGGGCTTTATCGAGTACTCAGTCTTTGGCTGCTTCTTGGGTTTGCATTAGGTTCAAAGGATGCACTACAAGATTGGTCTACGTTCGCAATGGAGATCTAATATGCAGCTGCAACTGAGTGGTGTGGTGCTGGCTATGTGATTGAGTTTCTCTTGGAAGCACGGAGTTAGTCTGTGTTTAGTAGGTGATATCCAGTTCCCCATTCGTTTCTCATGGATAGATTGTATCTTTTCAAGTGTAACTTTCTTATCTGTCATAAAATTTTCCTATCAACCATACAAATAAAAATAAAAATAAAAAGCTTAGAATAAGCACAGATAAGTCAAAAAAAAATAGCATAAACTACAACAACAAACCATTGCCCAAGTTCTTAAATATTTGGGTGATAAGAACTGAAATGAATTAGAGGTGGCAAAATCCCCATAAAAAAGGGTTTTATTGAATAGCAGATGGCACTTACATATCGACCATTACATCAATATATAGCGGCCTAATCACTTTTTTGTTTCTTTCCTTGCCATTTCTTTTGTTGGGAGCCCTCTTATTTAATCCTGTATTTCTTCCTCTCCATACTCTCTTTTGAACTAATCTGATCTACAGAATATAAACAGACACAACAGTTAGCTGAAATGTGTTCCTTGTTTTTAGGTGGATAGAGCAAGCATCACTATTGGCAGTAACTTCAAACTAATCAATCAATAAATCAAAGCCAATTGCCTAATCCCAACTAGCTGGGATTAGCAATATGAACCCCGTTCTTTCATCCCAATCTATCAAAAACCATATTTCAGTCAGCCTACGGGTATTCATACCCATTCTAACTGTCAGTAACTGAGATCACCACGTGTAAAATGAATGTAGCGGCTTGCACATCAGGAAAAAAGAATTTGAATGTGATGGTTTTATGACAAGTACTGGTACTAATTTTATGCACATCAGTCAAGAAAAACATGAAAAAAAAACTCATTATCCATACCTTTTGTACACGTGCAAGCAGGCGGGTAAGATTGCTTTTCAAACTCCGGACATGTTCAAGATTATTAGTGCTAACATTCCTGGCCAATTCGTCCAACACGGGATAAGCATCTCTCTCAAGATCTTCTACATTAGAGTCCAAATACGTACAGACTACCTCTAATGCAATCTCCAGAACCTGAAACTCAAATGGAAGTTCACTCTGCAATCCTTCAGCAGCTTCAGGAACAGGTAACCATAATCCACTGGTTGAAGGACTCATTTCCTTCTCCTGTGTACTGACAGCGACACCCTCATTTGCCTTAAAAGAGCGTCTGTGAGGAAGTTGTTGCCTTAGTTGATCCACAAAAGGAATAACTTCATGGCACATAGGATCCAGCAGCAGCACCTCTTCAGCAGTAACTATAGCCTTTATAAATTCTAAATTGACAACCATGGCTTTTTCTCTGGCTGCAGTAGATGCAAAGCAACAAAAAAATGGCAACACTTTCACCTCACGGCAAAACATAACTACACAAATATATTATCCATTTAACAATCTTCAGAAGTACAACTCCCTTAGAGAAAAAACTTAAATTCTGGAAACTTCTTTATGCGTTATAAAAATAACAACAGCAGGAACTACTAAGAGTCCATATGCAGACTCCAAAAATAATTAAAAGGAGAAGATACTTGAACAAATACTTTCAAACTCAATGCAGTAAGTAGACCACACATTTTTTTTTTTTTTGCTGAATAATTAGGAGTATATATATATATATATATATATATATATATATATATATGGTAAAGTGTACAAAGGAGGCTCTGATTTGACCCCGAGCAAGACACAAAAATACACCGATGTACAAACACTACAATGACCACCGCATGCCCCATCCCCAAAAAAACTCAAACGTATAGATTCAAAAGGACCATCTATTGTAGTAGAACAAGATGTTTCCCTACAATTGATGGCCACCACTAGACACAAAATCCATCACTCATGACTACCAAACATTCCAGTCATCACCCAACACCCAAAAACCTAAGAAGAATTCAGAAGACACCATGATTGCCATCCAGATAGGATCTCTGATGTTCTGACCCCTTGAAACTCTGAGAGTACAGAGACCCAAGATGCTGTAGATACTAGGATATTATCAATCACATGATCCAACAGTCTCTTAACATCCTGAAATATCCTGGCATTCCTTTCTAACCAAATGTGCCACACCACCGCATGGAAAAGAAACCTGTAAATGATGCGACTTTTCTTCCCCAATCCCCTAACCCGCCATTGAGCAAAACATGCTTTAAATGAATCTGGCATCACCCAAGACACTCCAATCAAATACATTAAAGCGGTGGAGCCACCTATTTCGCACTCAAAAACTACATAGTTGGAAGGGAAATATACAATAAATATGCAAACCACTAAAATCATTAAAAGAAAGGATTCATCTCTCAAAGTGCAACCCAATAAATGAAAAGCTTATAAGAGCTAGAAGATTTCTAGAAAATCTCTGATTTCTTCTGTCAGTTCGTGGCATGGTACCAATGCCCATATATTCGTGGACAGTTCCCGTATATAAGAATCTATCAGTTGTATCTTTCCTTTTCCAGATTCTCTATGCATTTTTCCAGATTCTCTATGCATAGTTTTCCTTCTCTTTTCTGTCATATGAATATGAAAAGAACTTGTACACAATTATGCAAGATATAGTTGAACTTGAGCAAAGGCTCGCACATGAATGGGAATCATATATAGGCCTCAGTGGCTAATATAAGGAAAAAAAAAGGGTAATAAAGTTGCCTGCATGAATTAACAAAAATCAAATTTTAGCAGCGAACACTTGATGTCATGGAAAAAAATCAAATGGTGTATATGGATTTGTGCGAATGAGTGCTTATTACTTCGAAAATTCATGCAGCAGAAAATAATTTTTTTGCAAGCTGTTGTAGAACACACTCCTTTGACGCTAGCATAATATTTCAAGTACCATAACTCCATTAAGAGTTCAGCAAATTGGACCAGGTTACCAGATTTTAAATGGAAATAATAAAGGAAGAGGCACAGAGAGCAAGGATGTCCAAGAAAGTTGAATATCAAGTATCAACCAAGGAAATGATTAGGAAAATGGTGACAAAAAGGGAGTGAAAGTACTTGCAAACTAAGGTTGCCATATTAATTCAGCAACTTGGACCATGGTATTTGAGTTAGAGATGGAACTAATAAAAGAACCACATCCATGATAATTTGATAGGACTTCTTTCCCCCATTTCGGCTCCATCGGCCTCCATCCCTGTCCACTCCCTCCCTCGTTGCCAAGCCGCCCCGTTGTGAGTCTCCACCCTGAAAGAGGTTCCTATTGGAGTGTCCAGAAGGCATGTACGGATTACTTTGAAGGTCTTCTCTTTCGAGTCCTTTGCTGCAATTGAAAGGCCAGTGGTGTGCATCTCAGAGCGTTGTGGTTCGATTTCCACAGAGGTGGTGTTGGAGTTGGAAGAGATTCGTTGGTTTTGTACACAAAGTTTCCTTGCTGCACAGACTTGAGATGAATGGGCTTCCAGGTTCCTTTAGGAGCAGGAACAAATCCCTTATATCAGAAAATAGTGTTAATGGTAAAGGTGACTTATCCTTTTCTCTAAGTCTTATATCATATTCTTCATTATCCATCAAAAAAAAGGGTAAAGTTGAGTTCTTCCTCTTTCTATTTTTCCTGAAGTGGGTTGCAAGAGGATGTCGATATTGCCCAAAGAAAACTTCGACAATTGCTGGGAATATATCTGTGGGGAGTAAGGCATCGGTCTCCAGGTCTCAGCCAGTTCAAGAATTCCATGGAAATCCAACAAGCGTGGTTCAACTGCAATAAGACTGAATGCTTACTTGCATCCTTCAAAAGCTCCTAGTCCTCAAAAATTTCTATTCCCTAAGGCTAGAAATAGCATTTACCCTGTGGCAATCATTAGCCATTTCGTAGCAGAAACCTGTATTTCCACACCCATATGATCCACTTGACTTTCAATTGATGTCCAAAAAAGACTTCCTTCAGCGTATTTTTCCCAAGCTAAGTTTTTAAGCATCATCACTCCAAAGCCTACTCCTCGCTAAACTCCAAAGGATCCTTAGTGTTATTCACACATCCAATTTCTGTTAAAAATAACTTTTTTTATCGGTAAATATGAAATTGTATATAAGAGAATGGGATAGATCATGGGGGTGTACACGAAGAGTGTAAAAACCACCTAACTCATGATATGAAGAGACAAACATCTAGCCTGGGTTGCTTTTGAACACCTCAGTTAAAGTTCTTGGAAGGAATTACAATTCAAAAGATCCACACTTTAGAGAAGCTTGGAAGGCCGGAAACCCAACTAAATGAGACACTCAAGACTGCTTGACAAAGTTTTGCCACCGTCTTTGCTTCTCCTCTAAAAATCCTACAATTTCTTTCACCCCATAGCACCCACATGGTTGCTGCTGGGCATGTATTCCATACCAAATTCCTTTTGCCTTCAATCTTTCTCCACCAGAACCTTTTAGCGTTTGCTGAACAGTATTTGGCTGAGACCACATGACTCCGCACCTTAAAATGATAGACCCCATCCAACTCTGTTAAAATAACTTATGATAAGCCACCAAACTCTGTAAAAATAACTTTTGAAATCCCAAAATGATCATTACTCCTTTATTGACTCATCCTTCTAAAAGTCCAACCAAATACACAAGCGCATGCAGACACATATTTAGGACTTGCTTAGCAAGGTCCCGTGAGGAGTGGAATGACTTTGACATTTTGAAGCAAAGTAACTTCTGAGTAAAGTGATTCCACGAAAATATTCAAAAGTGACATCAAGAAAATAAGTCTTTTTTTTAAATAGGATATCTTTACTAAATGTTCTCAAAGCAAGAAGGAATGGCATCCCTTGATGCCCTCATTCAAGGCAATTGTCCTACACTAATATTAGAATGCCTATCCTATAAAACATGGGGAGTGATGTTTCCAATCTAATATGACTGGTAATCTGCTTCCCCAACAACATTAAGGGTTGTTAGAATTAAGGAATGACCAACTGAAAACAGAAAATCCTAGAAAAGATCTATTGCAACATTCAAAAAATTCATCATGGTACGCATAATATAACACCCACTTTCTCCTCAAAGAAACTGAAAAAATGATAAGATCTTAACCCAAACACCCCCCCCCCCCCCCCCCCCCCCCCCCCCCCCCCCCCACACACACACACACACACACACACACAAAACAAAAACACAAAAAATAAAAACCCCTTCTAACACAAATAATAATAATACCACGATTCTCATGAATGATGATAACTCAACCCACAAAGTAGTTTTACACTACTACTGAGCACGTAAACATCATCCCGAAGAATCAAAATTCCAACTGAAGCTCCAATTGAAGGCATAAAAAGCCTCACCCTATTATGATTCCATAGGCTCCTTTTTATCAAATTCTCAATGATAGCCTTAGTTTCCTACAAGACAAAAATATCGAGGCCTAATTCAAACCAACATATCTGTATCGTCTAAACAAATCTTTCCCAAAATCTCCCATTGCACGCAAAGATCAAGGGAAAATTCACTTTGTACATTGAGGGAAATACTAATATAAATTAAAAAGTATAGGAACTGTGGAAATTTTTTCAAATAGCTGTAATGGAAAGTAAAAACTTTTTTTTTTTTTTATAAACCTAAACAATTCACTAAATTTACAGAAATGATAGTAATAACCAAATAATGCATGATTATGGAAGTAAGATACATGTTAATCATGTGTAAATAAATGCTAATTCTATAGCAACCCAAAACAAATAGTTTTTATTTTCCATTACAGCTATTTGAATTTTTTATACATTTCATAATGTTTTTATATTACTTTTTTTTTTTTGATTGGTAATAATAGGATATGCATTAATTAAAAAAGTAAGTCAAGGAACATGTACACCAAAAGTGTACAAAAAAGCGGAAAGACACAAAGTACTAGAGGTCCCTAAAATCCTTGCGCATTACAACATCCTACAGGAGTAATCTGTTACTAGGATCCCTAGATGATTCCCATGGCAAAATACAGCCAAGAGAGGACTCAAGTAGCGCCTGTGTAGATCTGAATTTGTCATCAAAAATTCTGCTGTTCCTTTCTTTCCATAAGGTCCATACAATTGCAGCCGATGCCAAGTTCCACATCACCTGAATCCGAGATGCTCCTTTGTTTCTCTTCCATGGGAGGAAAACTTGAATTAATCTTTGGGTTGAGCCCAAACCACACCAAATCTCTCTAGGAAAGCATTCCAAATCTCATGTGCCACACTACAATGCACTAGTAAATGATTTGTTGTGTCCAAATGAGACTTGAATAAAACACACCTATTAGGAAGCTGCCATCCTCACTTCATGAGATTATCCATGGTTAATATCTTCTCCAATACTGTTGTCTAAATAAAGAACCCAACTTTTGATGGAATAAGCGGATGCCATATCATGCTTGAGAGCTGAAAGTTGGGATCTTGTCCACTTATGTGACTATGAAGGCTATCCATGAAGAACTCACCTACTCTTCCCCATCTCCAAAACATTCTATCTTGGCCACTACTTATTTCTTGACCATTGATTCTCCCCAAGAGATTTGCAAGGGAGTCCATCTCCCAGTCAAATATGCTTCTCCTAAATTGCAGGTTCCAATTGGTACCTCCTTCTCCTTGAGAGCATAAATCAGAAATGCATGCCTAATTGGATGTCGTAATGCTTTACAAATTTGGGAATGCCTCCTCAAAGGAGTTCTCACCACACCAAGAGTCTTCCCAAAACCGTAAACGGTCACCTCTACCCAACTGGAACTGCAAGCCCGGTGCCAATAAATTGGAAAACCTAGAAATTGGCCTCCATAAACTCCACCCTATGTTGCATGCAGTGGGGCTAGCATCCATGAAGCCGGAGCCATATTTTGTAGTTATCACCTTTCTCCACAAGCTTGTGACTTCACACCCATACCTCCAACACCATTTTCCAAGCATAGCCTGATTAAAAAGACGCAACCTTTTTATACCCAAACCCCCTTCCCTTTTACCCCTACATACCTCATTCCAATTTATAAGGTGATACTTTCTTGATTCATCCCAGCCCGCCCACAAGAAATCTCTTTGTATCTTCTCAGGATCTTCAATTACTGAAATAGGCACAAGCAAGGTAGAAATCAAATACATTGGAAGGTTAGAAAGAGCACTTTTGATAAGGGTTACCTTGCCTCCTTTCGAAAGAAAATTGCCTTTCCATGTTGCCAATTTCCTCCTCATACGAGCTATCACCACTTTCCACACTGCCTTGGACTTGAAATGAGCACCAATAGGGATACCCAAATAGGACGTTGGGAAAGAGCCGAATCTGCACCCCAAAATTCCACACAAATCCGTTCCAATGCCACTATCCCCCACATCAAACAACTCGCTCTTCTATAAGTTCACCCTCAAAGCAAGTCAGGATAGATGTAACAATAAGAATTTAGGAGGCATAGGCCTTGCAAAAAATCATAGCATCATCTGCAAATAGGATATGCGAAATAGATGTACTTCCACCATCATAATTTACTCCTTCCAGAAGCCCCGGGTCGTTAGCTCTCCTCACTAATCTACTAAAGGCCTCCATTACTATGAGAAATAGAAGAGGAGATAGGGGGTCACCTTCTCGTAGACCTCTTGTGGAAGGGAAGAAACCAACCGCCACCCCATTGACCAAAATAGAAAAGGATGCTGAAGAGATACAAATGTTCGTCCATCTACACCACTTAGCCCCAAACCCCATGATATGGCATCCGCTTATTCCATCAAAAGTGATTTTCAATAGAGATTATGTTTTTAAATTACTTTCCACCTTTCAAGTGGAAATTGAATTTTCAATAGAGATTATGAATATACTTGCTTGATAAAAAGGTTGACTAATATAGCTATTATTTTGTGTAATTAATTCTTATTTAGGATGTCCAAAGCAAATAATACATAATATGACAAAGAGTAGATACAATAAAAAGAAGACTTCCTCAAAATATTCAAGAAACGAAAACACTAGTCTTTGAATGTTATAAACACTCTTTATCATTTATAGATTCTAGGAAGCAAGATGCTCAACTTCATCCCTTGCAATGATATTTACAGAACTTAATTTAAACAGATATGACTTGTGGATTTAAACTATTATGAGTCTACCAAAACTTGAAAAATAATAGAAATTTCTCTTGGTTATTTGTGACTCTTTGGTCTCTGTAAGGATATCCTTGCACTCCATTTTGCTTTTGATAATTGTACTTGAATCCCTTCAATTTTATTTGCTTTATCTTTTCTTTATGTTGGAGCACTAACTTTTTTGTTTGTGTTCTTGACAGAGGGGAACTTGTCCTATTATTATCAAGCAAAATTATTATCTTAACTTTAACTTGCTTGCATAATTAAACTCTAACAAACAACCAATTAAATAATATTACTGCTTTGGCTCGGCCCATGAGCATATAGCTTCTTATAAATATCTAGGCCTCCGACTATTATCAAAATAGCTAACAACTATTGATTGCTCTATTCCCAGTAATAAAGTGCATCCAATAAACTCAAACAATATAGTAATTAAAATCTATCAATCTTTCCCAATAAGTCCATCGGCCTGAGCTGCCTCATCTTACCCAAGAGTGTCTACAATAGGAAACAGATTGTACAGACTGTGGCATCAGTCAGTTTCTGGTTGAAGAGGAAAGCACCACTTACAAGTCCAGATGCAATATGCAGCTCTAAATCTGATGAAGGGCTTGAACTGTGTATGTAATAAGAATGAAATTGAGCTACCATCATGAACTTGATGATACATCTATTTGGAACAAGTATGAAACCAAGTATCTTTGGGAGAAGTGAATGACCAAGAATTTAGTTAGTTAGAGAAACTTTTCATGCATCCCTACCGCCTAATCATGGTAACCAAGATAAATTCTAATATTAGAGTAATTTCAAATAAGTAAAAGGAATTTATGAGAAGGAAGAGTATAAAGGAAGGATCATCTTGTCCAAGGGGACATAGTTCATATAAAAAATTCCAAACAGTACCTTAAACATAGAAAGACATTGGATATGAGTTCATCTTATTAGTAAAACCGATTTGGCACTTAAACGTAAAAAGAGATAGCCTTTAGTGTGAAGTCTTCAAAAGCAAATATCATATAATGGCAAATTTGTATGGTGCAGGCCCATGGAATGCCCATGAAAATTTTTCTTTAGATACTTGTTTTCCATGACCTGCCCACAAAGATTCCATGGTGGCTGATATCCTTTAATCATCTTCAAATGGTTTGTTTTACAGTTTATGCTTTAAAAGAAACTAGCAGGGCCCACGTGCAATACTGCACGCACGTAAAAAAAGGGGAGGGAGTAGTTTTAAAACTGCACGTGGAGAGAGAATAAGTGGGGAGAGAGGGAATGAAGAGAGGAGAAGTGGGGTAATTACAAACTAATTGTTTTTGAACGAAAATAGTAAGTTGAGACAGGTATAGCCCTGTATTATTGGAACTAAACTATACAGGAGATGGGCATTTTGTAAAAGTTGTAACTTGTTGTTTGGCACGATTCCCAAAAAGGGCGCCTCGCTTTATATATAGTAGATGTGCTTCCTTATCAAATTCACTCAGAGATGTCCATATCAATGATACATCCCTTGACTCATATTTGGACATTGACACAAGGTATGTTTTCTCAGCTTGTATTTGGACATTAACACAAGGAATGTTTTCTCAGGCTCTCAGCCCAGTTATTTTTCTCTTGAATCTATAAAGACAAGGATCTGCATCCCACTTCTCTTCACATGGCAGACAACATAATCAGCAACCTCTCATGATACCAAGGCATTCGTATGGAATATTCTTCTCTACAGAATCAACACTATAGACATCACATTTGGAGAAGAAGGGGATAGTTAGCCTTATAAACTAATGTTTATTCACTTGAATGGGACATGAAAAGATAGTGGACCACATTTTATACAATATTTAGTTGCCATTGAAGCATGGAGTTTCTTTCTCCAGTTGACTGGTTTTGACTGCCTAATAGCCTCCAGGATTAGACCACTAATTGACCGCTGGAGGCTCCAAACTCGGGTATTGGAGTGATTTTAAATTGTTAATGCATCATACAGTTTTATATGCCTTCTTACAAGAGTAGAGGTAGGATTAATATTACATGTATACAATTATGTTGATAGTGATGAGATTGATCAGTTTCTCGATCAAACAGTCAAAAAGAAGACTTCCAGGGAACAAAAAAGTAGCCAATTACGCGATCAGATAATAGAATCACAATCAAACAAACTGATGCCAACAATAATTACCAAGAATATTGGATGACTGGGAGAAGACCGGGCCAAGTATCCTCAAATCCCTAGCGGGGATGGCCACGCGCTTCAGAATAGCATTTTTATCACATTCAAGAAGTTCTGACTGCCCTAACCGATCGAATCGCATCCACAATCGTGACCCGCCAGTCTTCTTCTTGGCTTTACCAGGTGCTCCTCCCCCGCCTACACCAGAGGTAGAGACGACGGTCGTGGAGTTGTTATTGACTGCACTAGGCGATACGTCATCGACCGGCTGCATCTCCGTCGTCTTCTTGAGCCGGCGCCGGCCGATCTTCCGCGGAAACGATAACGACCTTCTCACCATTCTCTCTTTTTCTCCGTATCGTTTCCGAATTCCAATCACAGCCCCAACCCCACCATCGCCGACTCCTCGTGAGTCTCCTTCCCTCTCTCTCTCTCTCTCTCGCTCTCGCTACTTCCTTTATGTCATCGAAACGGTTGTCGAAGCAGATATTTTAAGGACCAAGAAATCTCCGCCTTCTTCTTCCAAACATCCGGGGAACACCGGATATCGCACGTGGGACCGGACTTCCGGTCACTTTTCATCCACCGGCTATGCATTTGTGCAATGCTCCGTGTGACCGTTCCATCTGTCATTTATTTCCTTTTTTGGATTTTGCTATGGCGCCCAAAAGCACTTTTTCGTCGCTATAAACGAATTCGGTAACGTTTGGTAATGCTTTGCAGAAGTGTTTTTTTGTTTTTGAAAGTAAACAATTGCTTTCAAAAGCAAAAGTATTCTTTGATTATACACATGAAGCAATTTATAAGAATCAAAAAAGAAATTTCATTGCTTTTCAAAAGAAGAATAGAAATGTTGCTTCTCGCTTCAACCACAAATTTACTTTTTTGCTTCTAAAACCCTCGATACAAAATTAGACCGGGAAAAATTGACCCATCATGTCCAATCCAACCTGAATAAACAGGTTTGGGTTGACCCCGTGTAATAGTTGGGTCGACTTCAGGTTGGGGATTTAGTAACTCATTCGTATTCGGGTCAACTCAAATCTAGCTCGATAATGATCCGTTTAACCCGATAATTACCTATTTAACACGATAATGACTTATTTAACCCGATAATGACCAACTTAACCCGGTAATTATACGTTCAACCCGATAATGATACGTTCAACACGATAATGGTCCGTTTAACACGATAATGACCATTTTAACCTGATAATGACTCACTTAATCCAATAATAACCCGTTTAACCCAATAATGATCTGTTTAACCCGATAATGACCCGTTTAACTCGATAATAGCCCGTTTAACTCGATAATGACCCGTTTAACCTGATAATGACCCGTTTAACCCTAAATTGTATCACTAATTCATGTTATTTTCTATTGGTGTATTTTTTTTATAATTAAAAAATAAAAAATTTTAATTGGGTTGGTGGGTTGAACCCGATTATTGGCAAGTTGGGTTTGGTTTTGGGTTTTCCCAACCCACCAATAACAGACTCAACTTGAACCAACCAAATTATTGCTCAACCCGTTATAATATACGTTAAGTATATTTTTAAGTTGAATGTATCAACTGTTTATGGTTGTCTTATATGATAGCATAAAAGCAATTTATATGCTATTGTAGTTACCAAACATGCTTTTTTTGCTTCTTAGCAGCAAAGCAAAAGTTTAAAAAACAGCTTTGTTTCAACAAAAGATCTTCTGGAAAGCAAAAGCGTTACCAAACGGAGCCAAAATGAACTTTAAACGAATACCATGCGGTTAAGTGTTAATCAAATGCTTTTTGTATAGGTAATAAGAAACTTCAAATAAAAAACAAAGCCTAGAAAAAGGATACAAAGACAATACACGAATGGTGTACATCAAAATGGAAGCCCCTACAATTAGAATAAACTCTCAAAATTAGAACAATTCAAGACTACATTGACCAAGTATTAATCAAATATTAATGTTTGCCTTTTACAACAGTTGATGTCCTTTGTGTTCAGCCAACAAAATGTTTACACATGAAGAAAAAAAAACACACACACACACACATACTATAACACCCTAGATCCGGTTTTTTTTTTTTTACTAATCAAAGCATTACTTAATGATAATCAAAACAATTAAGAACAAAAGCATAAAGGATTAAAGTAAATCAGAATGTACTAAAAAACTTATTTTATTCATTAAAATTCCAATTTGCTATTACATCAAGTATTCAAACTAAAAGGTCAACTATAACTCACTAACTCTCAAATTACTAGTAAATCATCTATTACAATTCTAAGAAAATAAACTCCTATGTTAATATCCATATTTCACAATCTTTAGAACTTCCAAGTCTTCGAAACTACTAACAATTAATCCCAATAGCGTCCTCTCCAATGAAACCTGAAAACAAAACATAAAAAAAATACGGTATGAGATATATAATCCCAACAAGTAGTAACATGCATGAGAGAAAACAATCCATATAGTTTGAAATCTTTTTTCATGAGGTTTCAACAATAAATCCAAATACCAATATCCATGAATAATAGAGCATGAAATCCAATCCGCATATTTTCAAAGCAAAGCCAATAATTAATACTTAAATAATACAATCATCACACCACACAATTGTGACATCACAAGACTCGCTCGTGAAATAAGACATCTTTGAAAAGTTTAAAACCCGACTCCAAATGCCACCTCCAGTCATATGTTGACTGAGATACACAAACTATAATATAGGGGAGCACCCACTCAAATATAGGGATTAAGGTTGGCATGTACAATCTAATTGCTGCGAATTCCAGCTTCCCACCGAGATACACGGATCAAGGAAGAGGATTGCCAAGATACACGGACTAAATGCATAAATGAACTATAGGGTTAACTAAACAAAGAATGACCTAGTTCACTATCTAGCTAAACTATGGGTCCATAACAAGTTATGCCCACTAGACACAAGGCAAACATCTCCAATATCCAAAGCAAATCCAATTAATTTAAATATGCCAACATAATATAGAACTCACTCCAAGATACATAGAGGAAAACAAATCTCAACCCAAGCTACATTAGTGAGAAAATAACCACTCCAAGGTACACGAAGAAAATAATCACAATTATGCCATAACAATTCTCAGAACATCTTTAGGTAGTTCAAATACAAGTGTAGGAACCAATATAAACAAGTCAAGTTTTAAAGAAAACAATTTGGAACTATAAACCCAAAATAAGAGTCATTTTACCAAAATGTACCCAAAATCTTTATAAAAATTCAAATAATGTTTTGGCTAATGCAAACACTCTCAAAATACCCTAATCTAATTGGTATATGAGTTGGAATTTCAAAAAAATAAGTTTAGAATAAAAAACTAGGTCAAAAGGCAAAATTTTGAAATCTATCAATGAGCACTAGAGCCTAGGGTAGGGCGCTATATCAGACACTCCTTCAAAATCAATTCTAGACATAGTCGCTCGCTATCGCACTCGAGCAACGAGTCAGGCACCGGGAATTCTGGGTTTCTAAGTTTCTAGCACTCGATGTCGCATCGAGCCACATCCCGGGCATTCAGTTTAAGTTTGAATTTTGGTTCTCAGATTTCAAATTTTAAAAAAAAACACAGGCCTAGCGCTCGATTGAGCGCTCAAACGGTGTTGGGAGTCCATTTAAAACACTAGGGCACTTGATCTGGCGCTCAAACCAGATGTCGAGCATCCGTGTAAATTCTCTAAATATGGGTTTTTATGAAAATTCATTCTAAATCCAAATCACACCAAACCAACTCCTCAAATAACTTATAAATCATGTAATTTCGGCGACATCTCTCTTTCCAATTGTGTGCACCACATTTCTCTGCTCTTTTCTCTATAAAGTCTTTTATTCTCTCTCTCTCTCTCTCTCTCTCCAATTGTGTGCACCACATTTCTCTGCTCTTTTCTCCATACGCTTGAATTAATAGAAACCCCAGATCTACCCTAATGCCTTCCTTTT
Source organism: Buxus sempervirens (assembly GCA_947561395.2). Taxonomy (NCBI): domain Eukaryota; kingdom Viridiplantae; phylum Streptophyta; class Magnoliopsida; order Buxales; family Buxaceae; genus Buxus; species Buxus sempervirens. The sequence continues at coordinate 16,309,824 of OX387190.1, read as the reverse complement.
ATAGACTTGCCCAAATAGAAGCCCTAATTGGACTAGGAAACTTTCCAACTAACCCCACTTGCCTATCCTATCCTAACTCTCCTTTCTAAAATCATATCTCTTAAATTCCCCTCAAAAGAAATTCCTAATTTAATTATTTTCGTGCTAATTACTTCCCATATTTTAAAATATTACTAAAACACCCAAAAACTCTTCTTACCCTCAAATTTAAGGCCCCTAATTAAGTATAATTACAAATAGGTCATTTTCTCATCTTTTTAGCTATTTAAATCTAATTAATTATTTCAATTCTAATCATTATTTATTTAATTAATTTAATAATTGGCCATTGGGAAAAAAACTAAAATACCCTTTATTTATTTATTTATTCAATAACGTCCCCTTAAATTGCTTCCTAAATTTTCAGATTTATTTTTTAATTCTTTCCTAAAATTAAAGATTATACGCACACACATAAAAAAGCAAGAAAGCAAAAAAGTATTTTCTTACTTTTCAAAAAATCTTTTGTGAAAGCTAAACTATGCATTGATCAAGTATTAATCAAATATTAATATACTTGGGTTTGCTTTTTACAACAATGGATGTCCTTTGTGTTTAATCAAAAAAATCTTTACACGTGAAAAAAAAAACAAAAACACACCCAAAAAGCAAGAAAGCAAAAAAGTATTTTTTTACTTTTCAAAAAATCTTTTGTGAAAGCTAAACTATTTCGTTAATTTTCATTTTGTTGCTAAGAAGCAAAAGAAAAACATGTTTAGTAACTACTATCGTAAAACTAATGTAAGCAACTAGTGCTTTCTACTTAATCATGTAGCCAACAATACTTGTTCATGACCCTACTTATAATCGGTAAACCATAATTTTCCTTTGTGACCGATAAAATATAGCGGTAAGCAAATGCTATTGAAATATCCGTTTTGTCTTCACAGTAAACATATACATTTTACTTCAACTTTGTTTTGCATTTTTTCCACATCAAGTATGTGTTCATCCATTAATTATTTGATCCCTTTTAAAAAATTAGGTACAATTTGGGGTGTCTACAAATACAAAACTATTTATACTTAAAAAAAGTTGTTAAGGAAATATAAAAGCTTCAAATATTTCATCCATTTTCAACCATTGCGTCAACCCATGTGCTCTATCCAATCTATGTGCAATTAACTCTCTAAGTTCTAACATTTCTCGTCAAGATCTAGCAGATACATCTATTTCTATGAGTTGTTGCGAATTTGAACAATCATGCTTGTCCTCAACAACCATGTCTTCATCCTCGTATTCTGCAAAGAAAAAAATTATCTCCAGCTACTTGCATCCTAATAAAATTGTGTAAGCACAACATGCAATAACTATGCTTTGCTGCTTCAAAATACAATAATGAGGCATCATCCTCGATATAGGAAGCCGATTCTTCATAACTCCAAAACGACGTTATATGACATTGCGCAGTGATGAATGCTTGTGATTAAATAGCTCCCTTGTTTTTATAGCTTAGCGACTAATTCCTCTATATTCTTACATGTAACATTGTTCGTCACGATACGATGTCAAAAGTAACCTTCTATAATGGAGTACCTAGAATTTATAATACTTATATGAAATAATAAATTAAGATTGAATTATATTTTGAACATTTTTTACTTATTATATATTACGATAATTGTTGCTTTATGAATCTTTTGATAGATGAGGAAATGCGTATTTTGGCCTAGTAATAGCATCAAAAAAACCTCCGGCATCGTGTGTTGTACCATTCCACCCCGCTAAAACAAATGTAAAATGCATGTGAAAAGAACATACGTAGATGACATTTTGTGTAGTTTTGTTTTTCTTCCTCAAACATCTAGGGTGCCTAAAGCCTTACCCAACGACAACATGGTCTTCTTGGATGCATAAGTTCAAATGAGCTGAAATAGCTCGAAAGTTAGATATGAGTTTTCCTTTTTCTTTTTCTTTTTTTTTTTTTTTTTTTGCCTAAAAGGAAGGCCATAGCATGCACTGTTTTCCTAGCAATTTTTTTAACCATCCAAATTTGAGAAAGTATTTGACTTTTTGATCGAAGTGAATGATTTGGGGTGCTCTCCTACACAAGCATGCTTTCTTCACCCTAAGAGAAGGTTCGTAGATTTTGTAAAACACCGAATTTTCCTTAAATAATATAATTAATTAATAAATAATATCCTAGAGAATTATAATTGATGGAAATATTTTGTTAATGTAGGGGATGATATAATTAGTGGAGATCCAGAGTTGGACGCAGATCCGACCGTCCGATCATGAGATATCGATGTATGATTAACACTTTAATTTTAAGAGCTATGATTGGACATGTGTATGGAGTCTTTTGTATGTGAGATACATGGGATCAAGAAGTATATATAATATTTTAATAACCTAAATCGTATACGCTTGTATTCTCGTTGGTATTGTTAGCGGCAAGCGACAGTCGCTCGACTGAGAACAACGAAGGAAGAAGAGGAAGAAGGAAGGACGCCCAGTTTGTGTTTTTCATCACCTAGGGAGTACACGCGACTGTGAGAATCATCGTTTAGAGAGAGAAGGAGAAACAATCGTGGAAAAGAGGTAGGTGACACTGTTTTCGTTCGTTTAATCGCAAAAGCATGTTTTTATGAGATATATTGATGTATTTAGTTTGATAACCATGTTATAAGTATGTTAGAATGATATTGGACAAGAAAAATCATGTTTTGAAACTGTTTCTGTTCGTTTTTGGGGGACCGCGGACCTCGACTGTGCTCGGCGATCCTCGGCACTAGTTATAAATTTTAGACCGCCGAAGACCGCTGGAAGACTTATCGTCGGCGACCTGTTTTGAACTACTGCCAACCACAGATCGCCGAGGCGATCCTGAGCGATCCTAGGCGCTCTGTGCAGAATTTGCAGATTTTCGTAATTTCGAACCTAATTCAATTCCAAACTATTTTTAGACAATTTTAATGATTAATTAAGATGTTTTAAGACCAAAATAAATTATCTAATTCCCTGTTTTACAGAAAAATAAATTAGGAAGATATTTAGGACATTAGTTGCCAAACTTTGAAAGTAATTGAGAAATCTAGTTTTTGGAAAACCTAACTATTATTTAATTAATAAAACATCTTTTAAACTACACTATAAACTAGAAAATTACATGAAGAGAATTCAGAACTCAGATGATCCTAATATTGAGGTAATTGATAGATTTAACCTTTATATGCCGCTAGGCACCAACCCTTATAGAAATATTATATTTTAGGGAATTTTGGAGTCTAGTGGGCATAGCTGGTTATGGATCCATAGTTGTTGCTAGATAGCTGAGGGATATGTCATTTGGGTTGAGTTTCTCCCTTGTGCGACGCGCTTCCTTTGCAAGTTAGTTTGTCTGGGAAGGTCCTATGTCTGGAGGGACACCCCGGTGAGCCGCTGGTGATTACCTGTACATGTGGATAAGCAACCATCTCCATGTATTGATTCTGCTGCTGCATGTAACGCCCCGAACCCGGTTCAGTGCAAACTAGCACCCGACCCGAACCCGATTCGCTACTGTAACAACCTGAATTCAGTTTAACAACCAAATCCGAGGTGTTACTGGCCCATATCAAATACATCATCAATAATATAGCAGACAATAGAATTAAATAATCTATTCACTTTATTATACTATCAGAGTGCGGAACAAGTATGTGCGGAAGTGTAGTCTAAAATCCTCAAATAAACATTAAAGTTAATCATCGATCATTAATATCAAAGTCTGGTAAAATAAAATGGTTACTATCTCTCTCCTCTCTCTAGTACATCAAATCCAAATGAATAATAGTCTATCAAATATAACTAAGTCTATAACAATTCTCCACCTCAAACAATATCCGGATAAAAGTAATCCTCCGGTGAATACTCAGCTACCTTTCCCTGAAAATCACTATGATCCCCCTCTCGCGTATCAGCTGAAAAATGAAATGAAAGTAGGGTGAGATACGAATATCCTAGTAGGTGACACATGCATGATTAAACAGTTAATATAAGTAAAATAACAGTTCATGCACGATTAAGCAATATCGACTAATCAGGCTCGTGTAATCATTCGTATCATTCATGAATACAAAACAGTATGATAAACAATTCTAGAGATGTATTTCAGCAAATTCTAATATAAGAATCCAATATCAAAATCAATAACATAATTCATACTTTGCTATGATGCACTAAACAGTCACATCCGACCAATATCTCAATCACATGCCTCCAGCATGTATACGATACTAATAACAAGTGTTTGTGATTTCAGTGTCATTGTAGGACTCACAAAGATAGATAAACCTTTTGAGATGATTCTCGACCAATCGCTATGCCACCGTGCGGCTTATGAGCAATGCTACTAATGATACTCAAGTCCCATGCAGTGCAGCTTAGACAAGAGCCGTAGTCACTGATTTATTGCACACGTACCCATCAGAGTTGGCATGTACCACCAGCATGCAGCACCACAATCAATACATAGAGATGGTTGCTTATCCACATGTACAGGTAATCACCAGCGGCTCACCGGGGTGTCCCTCCAGACATAGCACCTTCCCAGACAAACTAACTTGTAAAGGAAGCGCGTAGCACAAGGGAGAAACTCAACCCAAATGACATATCCCTCAGATATCTAGCAACAATTATGGATCCATAACCAGCTATGCCCACTAGACTCCAAAATTCCCTAAAATATAATATTTCTATAAGGGTTGGTGCCTAGCGGCATATAAAGGTTAAATCTATCAATTACCTCAATATTAGGATCATCTGAGTTCTGAATTCTCTTTATGTAATTTTCTAGTTTATAGTGTAGTTTAAAAGATGTTTTATTAATTAAATAATAGTTAGGTTTTCCAAAAACTAGATTTCTCAATTACTTTCAAAGTTTGGCAACTAATGTCCTAAATATCTTCCTAATTTATTTTTCTGTAAAACAGGGAATTAGATAATTTATTTTAGTTTTAAAACATCTTAATTAATCATTAAAATTGTCTAAAAATAGTTTGGAATTGAATTAGGGTTTGAAATTACGAAAATCGGGAAATTCTGCACAGAGCATCTAGGATTGCTCAGGAACGCCTCGGCGGTAGTTCAAAACAGGACGCCGATGATAAGTCTTCCAGCGGTCTAAAGTTTATAACTAGCGCCAAGGATCGTCGAGTACAGTCGAGGTCGGCGGTCATCCAAAAATGAACAGAAACACTTTAAAAACGTGATTTTTCTCGTCCAATATCATTCTATCATACATATAACATTGATATTAAACTAAATACATCAATAGCTCATATAAAAACATGCTTTTTCGATTAAACGAATGTAAGTATTAAAAACGAATGTAAACGGTGTCACCTACCTCTTGAACGTGCATTCCTCTTCTTCTCTTCTCTAAACAATGATTCTCTATCACCCAGCAATACCCTGGATGATGAAGAACACCAAACCCAGTCCTTTCTTCCTCCTCCTTCTTCTTCCTCAGTCGCTCGGTTTTGGGCTTGTGCTTGCGGCATTCGAATACAAGCGAAATACCAAACGTATATGTTTAGGTTATTTAACTAATATATATACCTCTTGATCCCATGTATCTCACATACAATTTTCCTATACACACTGCCCAATCAGAACACATACCTCGATATCTCATGATCGGACGATCAGATCTGCGTCCAACTCTGGATCTCCACTAATTATATCATCCCCTATATTAATAAAATATTTCCATCAATTATAACTCTTAAGAATATTATTTATTAAATTCCTTTTATTATTTAAGGAAAATTCGAGGTTTGACATCCTCCCCTCCTAAAAGAAAATTTTGGTCCTCGAAATTTACCTTGTGATTCTGGAAATAGGTTAGGATACTTTCTTTACATTTCCGATTCCAATTCCCAAGTAGCTTCCTCAGTTGTGTGATTTTCCCAAAGTACTTTCACAAGTGGAATCACTTTATTACGAACAACCTGCTCCTTCCTGTCCAAAATCTCAACTGGATGTTCTTCATATGTCAAGTCCCCTCGCACTACTATCGGCTCATGCTGAATGATATGAGTAGGGTCATGCACGTACTTCCTCAACATAGAAACATGGAATACGTCATGAACTCCTTCCAACTGTATAGGCAAAGCCAATCTGTATGCTACTGGTCCCACTGTACCCTTAATCTCAAATGGACCTATATATCTTGGAGCCAATTTGCCTTTCTTTCCAAATCTCTTAATTCCACGAAATGGTGATATCTTCAGAAATACCAAATCACCAACTTCAAAATGCAAATCTCTCCTTTTGGTATCTGCATAACTCTTCTGATGACTCTGGGCTGTAAGTATATTCTGCCTAATCTGATTTACCTTCTCAATGCTATCCTGTACAATCTGCGGCCCAATAAGTTGTCTTTCTCCAACTTCCACCCAGCACACTGGGGATCTACATGGTCTGCCATAAAGTGCCTCAAATAGTGCCATCTGAATACTTGCCTGATAGCTGTTATTATAGGCAAACTCCACCAATGGTAGATGCTGATTCCAACTTTAGATATAGGCATTCGAACCATTAATATTCTATTACCAATCTCAAACATTCATTTTAATGTTTATCTCCGAATCAACTGCTTTTCAAGATCTTCAATTTCCTTCTGAATTGCACTTAATAACTTTACTATAATAATGCAATGCAAATAAGATAATTCTACATCACAAATAACAAACTATATCATAATAGCTAATTATATAATAGAAGAATAAGTAACATACCTTCAGCAGTATCGATTGCAACAAAATCCTTAGAACGAACACTTAACTTAGATTTCCTATTTAAGGGTACTATCTAGCGAACTCACAATCCCATTCCCCTAAAGCTGGCTATCTAAGGTTAGGACCATTGCTTTGATACCATCTCTGTAACGCCCTGAACCCGGGTCAGTGCAAACCGGCACCCGACCCGAACCCGGTTTGCTACTGTAACAACCCGAATTCAATTCAACAACCAAATCCGAGGTGTTACTGGCCCATATCAAATACATCATCAATAATATACCAGACAATAGAATTAAATAATCCATTCACTTTATTATACCATCAGAGTGCGGAACAAGTATGTGCGGAAGTGTAGTCTAAAATCCTCAAAAAAAACATTAAAGTTAATCATCAATCATTAATGAACAACGTTGCAATAGAGAATGGATGCATCAAGGGGGGTGATTGACATTGATGAACAAAATTGATGGAAGAAGGTTTAAAATGGGGGAAACAACAAAGGATATTGGCACATGCTGCCTCTCGATAGTTGATCATCATCGCTCAACGGCTACGAAAGAAAGAAAAACCAAAGAACAAAAGGATCTAATGTTAGAAGTGAAGAGAGTTGAAAGAAATGTCAAGATTTCTAAATAATAACAAAGCAAACAATGAGAAGCAAAAAATTTTTTTGCTTCACCAGAAAAGCAATGAGATTGTTTTTTGCTTCATCACGAGAAGAAAAAGCAATGATTGACCAACACATGCTTGTGATAATATTTAAAAAGCAAGAAAGCAAAAGCGAAAGCAAAAGGAAATGCCTAATGTATCCTTAGAAACTTACAGTCAAAATCACCTTTTGCCAACAACCAAATAATCAAATATATATATATATATATACTACCATAAAGAGAACACTCAAAATTCTTAGCTGATATTTGCTACCCAAATTGCTCCCCACTTTTTATTCTATTCACTTTAATTTTCAATTAATCACTTACATGTATATAGAAACCTTTTATTGTCCAAAATTCGCTTTACTATTACTTCTATCACTTTTTATCTCCTACTAGAAAAGCTGCATGTGTGTTGCATGTGTGTAAAGTGCACTATAAGAAATCTTTTTTATTAAGTCAAAATATTAGTATTTACATTTTGAGAAAATCTATACTATATATAAAGCGAGAAGACCCCGTGGAAGCGTGCCAAAGGCAATGTGCAACTTTCCAAAAAAACCTTTCCTCACATGGTTAAGATTCATTAATAATAGGGGTATAATTGTTATAACAACTAAATTCCCTTTGTTTAGTTAAGCGGTTTTGTAATTGTTGCCTATGTATCCCTTCCAACATGCAGTTATGCACGTGCACCCTGCTAGTGTCTCTTATGAACTTAAGAAAAGCACCAACTGCTATATGTTATATACAGATATAGCACGATAAAGTGGTTAGGTTGGTCCCAAAGCCACCAACCTCAGGTCCAAGAACCTTTTTTGGGGCTTGGATTTAGTGTTGGGATCAAGGTAGAATTTGGAGATACAAAATATTAAGAATAAAATGAAAAGGGACATTAGGACACCAGCACCATCACCACCACCATTATCGTCTCCTCCTCTACCAACACACCCACCACCACAGCTATCGCCGCCACAACAACATACACCATCACCTCCACCACCACCGTCACCACCTCCACAATCAACACCACTACCATTAATATCACAACTATTATCGTACGTAACCATAGTTAGCACCACTACTATAATTACATACTGTTTTTAAAACATGATTATTATACTTTACCAAATGCATTTTTGTTGATTTCGAAAATCATAATTAATTTTAACTAAGTGTTACCAAACGGGTTTTTTACTTCACTTGTTTTCAAGAACACAAAAAACCATTTGTAAGGTTTTTGGTTTTAATTCATTTTTTAAAAACATAACCAAGCATCCTAAGTAATACATGAAACATAATTTGACATGGAGCGCCCCCCCTTTTTTTTTTGATAAAAAGATAAGAATGTATGAAATTAATCAGGAACAAATCGAGATTGTGCTCGGCCTACAAAATCATCCACAGCAAATTGATTTAACACATTTGGAACCTAGTTGAACAAAAAACGAGGCTATTCATCTAATGCAAAATTTGCTAAACCATCTACCATTGAGTTGGCTTCTCTGTAGATCTTGGAGATGTGAACTGAGATGAAGAGACTGCAAAGATGACGAGCTTCTTCTAACAAATGATCAATCTTCCACAGATGGCTGTTTCTGTCTTTAACTCTATCTACAATAACTATTGAATCACTTCCACAATAATATTTTGACAATTTAAAGCTAGAGCACATTTTAGCCCTTCAACCATAGCATGGGCTTCTGCACACATAGCATTTGCTGAACCAATTTTGTGCGCCAAGGCACACTGAATTCTTCCGTTGGAATCTTTAATCACCGCTCCAATAGCCGGATCTCCCAGAGAGCCCCTAGCAGCTCCATCAACATTGACATTAACCAGTCCTCCCTCGATCTTTGCCATCTAATGTAGTACTCTTCTCCCCTTCTCAGCATTCCACGGTGAGCAATCTTGTATGGAGCATCCGAGTCCTCCTATAATTTTAAGAAGAGAGAAGTAGTCAAAGAAATGGAGGGTTTAACATTTTCAAAGATGAATTTGTATAGGTAAGCCAAACAACACAACACAAATTTGCCCAAGCTGCCGTTAATTTTTGAGGAGCTTGTTATCCATTACCTCCAATTTTTAAAACATGATTAAATATCCATACCTTGCAATTTCTTATCAAACCTTGTTTAGGCATTTTGCCTCCCACGCATCCAAACCATAAGACTCGAATGAAATCACATTTAAAGAAGAGATGGAAAGATGATTCTTGTTCCTTATTGCAAAGAATACAGGGTTCAGCACGCACACCAAGCCAGAAGTGAAGAATATCGTTTGTCACATTTCCATCAAGTAACAACTTCCACAAAAAAAATCTAATATTTTGGGGAAGCGGCAGATGCCAAATTTTTAACCACCCTTTCTCCTCTTCAGCATGGTTAGACAAAGATGACAGTAATCTATATGTGGATGAGACAAAGAACTTACCTAAGTTTGTACCATACCACACCACTCTATCTTGTAAATCATACTTACTAATGGGAATACCATTGTTCTTCATGGCCAACTGAGGTGGCCAAATATTTAACAATTTTTCCATATCCCATGATCTAGTATTATGTTCTATGAAATCAACAACTTTAAGATCTTCAGCTTGACTTGCACCTCTTCTTCATTTAGATGTTTCAGCCAACTTTGATCTTTGATTTGGATAGACTCTCCATTAGCAATGCACCATTGTCTTCCCAAATGAAGCATCTCTCTTACTTTGCAAAATTGTTTCCAAAGCCAAAAGGAATTTCTTGTAACTCATCCACAAAATCTGTATTTGGGAAATATTTTGCTTTTAGGACCTTGATCCAAAGTTTATTCTCATCTATGGCCACGTTCCATGCTACCTTTGTAAGCATAGCCAAGTTGAGCGTCTTATTGTCCTTTATATTCAAACCACCAAATTGCTTGGGCAAACACAATTTTTCCCATCACACCATATGAAAAGTTTTCTCCTTCTGAGGCTTGTACTAGAAAAAACACCTTGCTTCTTTATCAATGTTCTCCACCACTTTAGCTGGGATTTTAATTGTAGCCATGTAGTATTGAGCTGTGCTTAGAAGAATTGAGCTGATCAAAGTGGCTCCCCTACTTGTGTGAGTAGCTTTGCCTTCCATCTTGTCAATCTTTTGTTAACTCTTTTCATAAGCTCTCTGAATTGCCAAAATTTTGGAGCATTTAGGGAGGTGGGAATGCCCAGATACTTGCTCGGCTTTTTGGTAGGTTTAATACCAAAAATTTTGGCCAGCCTACCTCTTTCCTTGCCTTTCAGGTATAATTCAGAATTTTCAAGATTCAACTTATGCCCTACCATATAACAGAAATAGTTAGTGATTTACATACAATTTTCAACATTAACAATAGCAGTACGACCAAATAAAAGCAACTTAGCCGCATAGAGCAAATGACTAATGGATTCAATCAGTCTACAAGCTCTAATTCCATGAATATAATTTTCCTATTCAACTTTAACCAGGGCAAATGATAAGACTTGTTGAGTTAATATGAAGATGTAAGAGGACAGGGGGTCCCCTTGTCTGATTCCCCTAGTAGGATTGAAATTTCCACACGGCTTACCATTCACAAGCACACTATAAGAGATAGAGGATATGCAAAACATTATCATCTTTGAAAATTTTTTTTTATCAAAACCAAAAGCAGTAAGAGTTTTTTCAATAAAGTTCCAGTTGAGCCTATCATAGACTTTAGCAAGATCGAGTTTCATAGCAAACAAACCCTGATTTTTACACTTTTTCTTGCTCTTAACAGTGTGGTATAACTCTTGGGCAGCAAAAATATTATCTTGAATGACATGCCCAAGAACAAAGCCACATTGTTGGGGGTAGATAAGTTTGTTCATGAGAGGTATAAGTCTATCAACAAGAAGTTTAGAAATGATTTTATAAATGAAATTACATAGACTAATGGGTCTAAACTCACTAATTCTCCTTGGGGAATCAGTCTTAGGGATCAAAACAATATGGGTATAATTCAATTTTCTATCAAAAAAACCATTAAGGAAAAAATTAGAAACAATTTTACACACATCTTCCTTAATGATATCCTAGTAAGTTTGATAAAATATCCCTTGGAAACCATTTGGCCTTGGACTTTTTAAGGCTCCCATCTTCTTCACAGTTAATCATATTTCCTTTTCTATAACAGTTCTAGACAACAGCCCATTATCTGCTTTAGTGATACAGGTAAGTAGCTAATTAAGAAGAGATAATTCTTTTTCTCTATTATCACAAGAGAAAATGCCTTGGAAGTAGTCCACAATAATTTGTTCAATCTCCTCAATCTCTCCAACTTCCTTATTATGGTCATTTTGGAGCGACAATCTTATTTCTGTGTTTCCTGTTCCTAGTAGAGAGATGAAAAAAATTTGTGTTGAGGTCTCCTTCCTTCAGCCACTTGATCTGAGACCTCTGCATCCAAAAATTTTCTTGCACCTTAAGCACAAAAAAATAATCATTATGAAGTTGATGCTCTTTAATGACCATAACAGGGTCCTCATGATTCTCCATAATTTTCTGAACCCTTTTCAACTCCCCATATATCTCATCCACTCTCTTATTTACATCTCCAACATTTTTTTGTTCTACACACTAAGCCTACATCTTAACTGATTTTGCTTGCTCTGCCAATTACCTCTGTTGTTACTCCAATTCTCACTAATAATTTGATGGCAATTTCTCTCTTCAATCCAAAATTTCTCAAATCTGATTTTTTTTGTTGAAATGGTCATTATTAAGATTCAGGCATAATGGAGCATGATCGGAACCCACAATTGGGTCTTGCCAAAGAATGGCATTGGGGAAAAGGAGACACCACTAGGTAAAACTCAACACCTGATCAATTTTTTCTCTAATCCTACCCATCCCCCATCTACCATTACACCAAGAAAACTTCATACCCTTACACGGCAATTTCAGAAGATTAAAATCATTGATAAATTTTGAGAATAGTTGAGCTGTACGCACCTAGATGTGGTCGCCTCCTCGCTTTTCATAGCTATATAATACCACATTAAAGTATCCTATAGCACACGAAGGAGCCAAGCATTTGGATTCAATAGATTTCAGGTACTCCCATTGGATAGCTTGCACTTGGATGTTTGAACTGGCATGAACAAAAGTTATTTCAAAGGTTTGATTGGCAACTATAATACACATGTGGATGCACCATTCTTCTTCATCTTCAATATTAATTTTACAGGTGTGATCCCACAACACGCAAAAGCCTTCAGCATGGCCCTTAGCAGCATACCACCAACAGTTAGAAAAACCCATACTTCTCACAAAACATTCAAAAGCTTTTTTATTCATCAAAGTTTCAGACAATAAAACTAAATTTGGCCTGATAGTACGCAAAAGATTACGTAGGTGGAGCCTTGTTGGGGCTCGACCCAAGCCCCGACAATTCCAGGCTAATATTTTCATTTTGGCAGTATGCACTAGGTATCCCCAGCAAGAGGCAAAGGAATGTTAGAGGAGGATATGCTGCCTCCAGAGAATTGAATCACAGAAGACTTTCATTTCTTTGAAAGATGAAGGTCACCCCCCTTTGATAGTCAATACCCGGATCCCCCCTAGGTGTGGCATGGAGACTCTTAATCAGGTTTTTCCTAGCCCGACTATGACTAACAGATCAGCCCACAGACGAATAGGTAAGATGATTAATCTCACAAATGGTTGGGGGGGGGGGGGGGCGAGGCCTTTAAGAGAGATTTAGTATTTCTAATATATTTTAATTTTTATTGTGAAGGTGAAGTGGGAGAAGCCCAAATTTGAAGCCAGAAAGCCAATCAAGTGGCTCATTAGGCTCCATTTGTTTTGATGTAAAATATTTTCCCTTGGAAAACATTTACATCGGAAAATAGTTTTAGGAAAATCAAAGGTTTTTTAACTGTTTGGATGGACGTTAGAAAATAGAGTTAGAGTTGAAAATGAAAAATTTTCATTTTCTTATATTTGGAATAAAAAATGAAATTAAAGAAAAATTGGGGGGGGGGGGGGGGCAGAAAACATATCGATCACGACATGTTTTCTGGAAAATGACATACGGGATTTTTTAAGGTAAGTCATTTTCTGGAAAATAGCTATATTTTAGGAAAACTGTTTTACATCATATTGTATTTTACATTGAAACAAACACTTGAAAAACCTCATTTTATCTTGAAAACATTTTCCGCATTAGATTTTACATCAAAACAAACAGAGCTAAGTCAAGGACTTATAAAATAAAAGAAGTGAGAGTGGCATGGTGGTAATTATATGTGTTTTAGGAGAGGAGGGGCAAACTTGGAAGCTTGCCTTTAAAACATTTCGGGAAAAGCTTGTTGAGTATAAAAAGGAAACCCTCTTCTTCTCCCACACTCTTTTTGTAGCGCCCCAGATCCGGGTCTGCCCTATCACATCACCAACCCGTACCTGAGACCTACCTATGGGCCCAATAGAACCTGATAAACACAATTTCCTAGGCAATTTACAATGTAGTTATCAGAGTGCATGACTAAAGAAGCATGGAATAAAAATTTTCCATATAATCAAAAGATCATCTGTACTATAATCTCCAAACCATAATATCTGTGCATACAAAATACAACTAAGGCAACTAACCATTCACAATGATCTTCCCAAAATATACAGATAAGTACAAAAGATTCTTCCAGGAGTATAGGTCCAAAGATAATATTTACATCCCATATACAATTCCCAAGACAAAATACATCATCATAATAAGAACCCTACTATGGGTAGAAATGGTAGCCCTCTAGACTTTACTCAAGCTCACCCTCAATAACTGCCCCGGTACGCGGCTCACCAAGTGGATCTGAAAACAAATCCGGTAAAACAAAACACGCGTGAGACTTAAAGTCCCAGTAAGCAGCAAACATGCATGTAGAGAAACAGTTTGTGCAGTTATTATAACATCATGATGATATTCACAATTATATAGTACTAAATGCAAAACCAAAACAGTTCAATCGGATATAAAAGAAATTCCAATTCAAATATCTCAATCATCGGATATAAAAGAAATTCCAATTCAAATATCTCAATCAAATCAACAATTATGATCAAACACTGTAAACATGTCTTGTTAGGACTCGTGGTTAGCATGTCTGTAAATTAGATTAATGACCAGTATCCATTGCCACCTACACGACTTACAGAGAGAAGCTTAGCTAGGGACATCTCAGCAAGCGGAGTACCCACGTATGGGCTGGCAAGTAGTCAACCTAACCAAGGATCCAGACTAAGTGGGATTCCCCACCCACTGCTCGATGAATCGCATGGACTCCCGCCGGTTCCCCGCGACGGGGGGTTGCCGCAGCCCTCTGTTCCCTGAGAAGGCCTCACTGATTCCCCACAGTGGAATGCTATATGGATAAGGAAATTAAAGCTAACAAGCCAATACCAACACACTAATTAGACTCACTGTGGATCCACACCAAGAACAATGTCCAATTAGACGACTCATAAATCAAAACAAACCATTCAGTTCCAAGAGTAAAACCAGTGCTTAAACCAAAGCCAAGTGGAATTCCCCATCCACTATTAAATCAACCGAGGCCAAGTGGAATTCCCCATCCAATATTAAATCAACCGAGACCAAGTGGAATTCCCCATCCACTACCGATCCATACCAAGGGCAAGTGGAATTCCCCATCCACTGCCAATAAAACCATAGGCCAAAACCTTGCCAAATCGTATAAGGGTTTTTCAACATTGCTTTCATAAATCCAAGCCAAATCAAAACGAAGGTTATAAAATCCTCAAACCACATTTTCGATGAGTGGGTTGATCTTAAAAATCCCAAATAAGTCACCATATCAAAATTCAATGGATTCCGAGACAAAAAGTTTTGGACCTCAAAAATATTCCAAGTCTGGTTGAAAACGTTGACTTTTCGGTGTCGAATTTTTCTAGACAAATCTACAAGGAGTTTGGGGCTCCATTTCTGGTTGTAGTCTATTGGAGGGTATACAAATCATCTAGAATTTTCTGGGCTTCTGAATCACTGATTTGGATGTCAAACTCAAAAAGTGGTCTTATTTGAAAATCGGGAAAACTGGAAATTTAGGCACAAACTGGAAAGTTGACTTTTTATTGGTTGGGAATTGGGCCTTGAGAGTGTTTTTATTGGTTCCAAATGGGGGGTAAAACCTTATTTACATGTAAAGACTTAAGTAAATGGAGCAATAAATACACAGGACATTTACTTAAATGTCTTTCATGTAATAAGGGAGCTATGCGAGAAGCTTGGGTTGTTTGACAAAGGGTTGGAGAGAAAAAGGATGAACAACTCCAAAAACAGGGTCCACGATTAGCCCATGGATTGATCGCCCAGGGGCGATTAGTTCAATATTCGGGCGTTGAGTGTTAAGGTTCGCGCGCCCAGGATTAATCCTGTTTCGCGATTTAAGATAACAGAGACTTGTTTTTAGGGGTTTGGCTCAGGATTAATCACCAACTTTCAGGATTAATCGCGGGGTCGGGATTTTGAAGTATTTTGACTAATTTCAACACAAAACTCATGTAAATCCTTTACAACCTTTCCAACATCAAAGTAGACGATTACAAAACATCCCAACACATTTAAAAACATTTTCTGAAACAAAGATTCATCTCAAATCTACATGAACACAAATCAAACGCATGAAACCTCATTCAAGACACAAATCTCAAACCCTAATATAAAATAGGATCAATAGAGTTGTAAATCCATGGCAAATCATTAGGAAACTAAGCAAGAGCATTATACAATCAAAACCTACGAATTTTAGAAACAAATAGCAACATGCAAGATCATTTCTTCAAATAACTCAAACCCTAGAGAGAGAATACGAATTTTGGTAATTCATTTTGTTTGGAAGGGTTTGCTACTTACTTGTTAATGGAGAAGCAACCTCCTCTCCTAGCTCTCCTCTTCTTCTCCTTCTTCTTGAGGCTTTGAAGCAAGCTCCCACAACTCTCTCTCTTGTTCTATACGTCCAAGACAAGAGAAATGGGTTTTCAAACCCTTAATTAGAAATTAGGGCATCCTTTTATATGCCCAAGTTTTGGGTCTTTCAAATCTGCCCCTAAACAAGGCTTTTGTTCAACTAAAACCCTAGGGTGTACCTAAGGCATATTAGGGGTACCTTAGTGTTATTCGAGTGGGGTACCTTGGTATTAAGTGGAGTACCTTAGTGTTAAATGGGGTGTTTGCCTTAGCCAATTCAAAAGGCATGCTTTAGGAATGCTTGGGGGGTGTACCTCAGTTAACACAGAAGGGTACCTCAATTATATGAGGGGTACTTTAGTTATTTGAGGAGGTACCTTGATATTCCAAGGGATTTACCTTAGTTATTCTAAGGGGTAAACTTTGAATAAGCTTAGGAGGGTGTACCTCAGTTATATTGAGGAGGGGTACCTTGATTATTGAGGGGTGTACTTTAGTTATACAGGGGGTACCTTTAGGAAATACAAGGAGGTGTACCGTTAGTAGCATGAGGGGTGTACCTTAGTAATATAAGAGGGTTACCTGAGTTATAGAATGGGTGTACCTTAGCTACAAGAGGGGGGTACCTTAGCTATATAAGGGGCTATACCTTAGGGAAAATAGTGGGGGGTTTACCTTACTTATATAGGGGTTACTTTAGTGAGACAAATGGGGTACTTTGGCTATATAGGGGGTGTACCCTAGGCAAAACAGTGAGGGTTCCTTACTTATGTGAGTGGAGTACCTCTAGGAAATTCAAGGGGTGTACCCTAGGTAATATAGGGGATGTACCTTAGGTATGTTGGAGGTACTTTAGTTATATAAAGGGGGTACCTTTAGCTGTATAAGGGAATGTACCTTAGCTAAACAAGGGGTACTTCAAGTAAGATAGTAGGGTACCTTAGTTAAAATAAAGAGGTACCTTAGGCAATACCAATGAGGTATCTTAGGTATAATTAGGGGGTACTTTAGGTATTCGAATGGGGTACCTTAGATAAAACAGGGGGTACCTTAGCCAATATGAGTGAGGTGCCTTAGGTAATGTAAGGGGGTACTTTAGGTATACATGTGAGGTACCTTAGGCAATGCAAGGGGATACCTTAGGTAAACACAGGGGTACCTATAGGCAAACACAAGGGGATACCTTAGATGAACACAGGGGTACCTTAAGCAATTAAGGTAGGGTACCTTAGGGAAACAAGCGGGGTACCTTAGGTATAACTGGGGGGTACTTTAAGTAACACTTGGGTGGTACCTTGGGTAATACTTGGGTGTACCTTGGGTATAAAAGTGGGGTACCTGGGGTATACTTAAGAGGTTATTTGGGCATTCTTGGGAGATACTTAAGGTACACTTGAGAGGTACCTTGTGCAATATAAGAGGGTACCTTAGGGATAATTAGGGGATACTTTAGGTATACTTGAGTGGTACTTTGGGTAACACTTGGATATACTTTGAGTAATACATTCGGGTACTTTGGGTAATACATGGGCGTACCCTAGGCATTTTGAGCGGTACTTTGGGGAAATACTTTGGTGTACTCTAGGTATACTTAGATGGTACCTTGAGTAGTACATGGATGTACTTTGGGTATACAATGGGAGTACCTTGGGTAATACAAGAGGTACTTTAGTGGTATTTGGGAGGGTACCTTGGGTATATTTTGGGATACCATGGGTATACTTGGGAATTATTCTAGGTACACATAAGTCCAAATTTTCAGAATTTGATTTCCAATTCATTAAAGCTAATTGGAGAGTATCTTAAACAATTGGAATTGAGAAATAGCATTAATTAAACTTACCTTAATAACTTTCATATCATTCAATTGATTCCTCTAAATCCTTAAGAATAATCCACATCTACCTCCTCTTCATAACACAAATACTTAATTAGTCTAATAATCACACTTTAGATAATTAATCTTAATAATTAAGATATAATCCGGGTCGGGGTTTTACACTTTTCTCCTCCCACTCTCTTCTCTCTCTACACTCTCTTCTCTTCCCCATTCTCTTCCTTTTGTTGGGCAAAGTTGGGGGAAGCTCTTGTTAAAGAGAAGGAGAACCAAGGCTTGGAGATAGAGTTGTGTGAGACATGGAAAATCACCTACGGGATCTCCTAATCGTCACACGGAGTTCTAAAAAACATGGAATTGCCACCATTCAATTTAAGGTGTGAATGGACACCAAGGTGAGCATAAAAAGCAAAAATAGAGCTCAAGTAGCTCTACTTCATGGTTAAATCCAGAGATCAGGTAAGGGGTTAGGTTATGAGTAGGGGAAGGTGTTAGGCACCCCTACTCATCCATACAAGATAGTTGCCTTATGCTATTCATGCTTGAAAATTGCATGTAAATAAAAATCACTTAAAAAAACAAGTAAAGTAAACAAATAAATGTGTAATTCCTCCACATGAGTAGTCCAATAGATTTTGGATTCTCTCTCTATGAATATATTACCTCTAGGACTTCATGATTAAGTAAACAAAAATCAAGGTAAAACTTGAAGAAAAGCGAACTAGAACAAATTTGGAAAAATCGACTCAAGATTAAGCCATTTAAACTTAGAAAACTTAACCAACCATAAGTCATTCAAATCAAACTTAAATTGAATGAAACCAAAGCCATTTGAAAGCTTATATGAAGTAGGAGACTTAGTGAAATTTCAATTAAATCCGATTGAAATCAAAGAAAATACCCTTGTTCAAAGTTGTTGTAAACTAGTAAAAATGGTGAGTAGCCAACTTTGAAAGCCTATTCGTGGAGATTGGCTCCATATAAATCCTGGAAAACTGATGTGAATGAAGTATGAAATGCCATCTTTCGAATGAAATAAGCCTCACTCAAAACTTCATCCATTTGTGACTTGTGTTCTTTCTCAAATATGCTTAGAGGATCATAGATAGATTCTATAATCTGCTATTGAGCAGTACAGGTTCAATCAAGCACACGGAGCTCGAATTAAAGTAAAAACTCTTGAAACCAATTGGATTTGAAAATAAACTCATAAAGTAAGACTCAGAAATTGAAATCACTCAAATCGGAGTTAAAATGAGCCTTTGGTGCTCAATCAAAGTGACAAGTTCAGCAATCTGATCTGATCTGACTTATCAACTTTAATCAAATGGTTTGAAACATCGGCTACATATAAATTGCTCAAATTTTACAGGTTTAAACTAAACATCCTCACCTATCACATGTCTCTAAAATCATTCAAAAATTCATCCATATGATGAAGTTATGCATGATCCAAGACAGGGTACAGGTTCTGTCCAGATCTGTAGAATTCAAGTAACACCAAGCCAAAACAATGTGTGTGTATATTTGATCAACATGATTTGATTTGAAATCACTTGAAATGAGTTGAAAAACACTCAGAAAGATTTAGGGCAAGGGCTTGGCTCAGATCTCTTATTAATTGGAGAGGAAGAGCCAAATCTACCAAAATTGATGCAAAATGCACAAATAAGAGAAATTAGACCATGAAGTCTTCTCTAAAAGATTAAAACCACTTGAAATCAACTCACAAAGTCCTGAGAAGTTGTTCTAAGGCCTTTAATATCAGATTTACTATATTGAGCATAGTAGATCTAAGATCTATGCCTATTTTGACAAAAATCAAGTGATGTGTGTATGAAATTGTGTAGGAAATCAGATTTTTAGGAGAGAATTGAGATCTAATACTATATAGAGCATAGATCTATGTAATTCCTCCAGATTTGAAATCAAAACACATACAAACAGCAAGCATACACTAAATCATGCAATTATCTCATCACAAAGGGTTCTAAACCTAAGGATGCATTCCAATACTTGTTTCTCCTTGCTCTCTTTTCACGTTTTACGGCTAGAAAGGGTGCTTAAGGTACTTTGAGCATGGTTTGGGATTACAAATACACCCAAGGCTTTATTTACAAAAAGGTAGAAGTAGAGAGTGCTTGAAATGAAGTAGAAAATGACGAGAAAAGCTTAGAAGCTTACCTTAGTTGCTTGAGTGCTTGAGTGGAGAGTTGGGCAGAGTTTCCCTTCTTCTTCAAGAGCTCTCAATCTTCAGATTCTCAGCCATTTGCAAGAGGAGAGACCCTCTATTTATAGGCAAAACCAATGGTAGAAAAGACCCAAGGGTATTCCAAAATACCCTTCTAGATTCTTCCAAAATCAAGCCTAAGGCATGATTTTGAGTAAATCTAGAAGTTTCGGAGGGCAAATAGGGGAGATCGAGTCTCCCAAAGAGAGGTACGAAGGGTAAATAAGGCTCAGATCTCAGGCCTTTGAGAAATTGATCAAAATAGCCATGTTCGTATATATCATACGTTTTGTCCAAACCGTATGATACATACGAACAGAGCAAACAAAAAAGAAATCCATACAAATGCTATAGATGAAATTCAATTACGCACCCATGCACGTTGCCAACGTGGTGTAACGGCCGAAGCTTTCGGTCACATGTGGCAGCCACTTGCGCACATGAGAAAAGTATGAATCTGCCCGTATATAAAATTCGGGTGTGTCTGTATACTATATACGGACAGAACAAAACTATCAAAATCCGCATGCTAAATATGGGCAGCACATTTCTTGTTTGATTTTGAGCTTTTGGCACCTGTCAAACCTCAATTAAGATATTTTAAACACATTTTTATTATTCTCTCATATTTTAGTGCAATTTGGGTTGTCTACAAGTTGCCGTTTTCTTTTCTAGTTGGAAGGATTGTGGAGAAACCTCCAAGGAGCTTAAGAGGAGCTGCTTGTGAGTTGCATTTAGGAGCAAATAGTTTGCTTTTGCTTGAATTAGGTAAGCAACACTCTTCAAACCAAAACCTTGTTTGATTTCTTGTTCTAAAAAAGGTTTTGGAATTAGGGCATTTGGGTTTTCTTGATTTATTTGCAAATGAAATAAGCATGCGTGAATGGTTAGATAGAGACTAATTATTAGCTCATCCTATGTGGATTTGATAGATAAAAGCAGTAGTAAATGGTTTAGATTTGAGAAAAACCACAAAAAAATCGCGTGAGATGCGACCTTGGAAAATCGCCAGGGCGCTCGGCATGGCACTCAAGCGCTATGCTAGGCGCCCATCTTGTCCCAAACTTAGAACTGCCAGGCGCGCGTGGCTGCTTGAGCGCAAGGTCGAGCGCCCCGCCTATGTTTTTTTTTTTAAATTCAAAAACCCAAGAGTTGGATTTTTGGTTAAGCCGAGCGCCCAGCCCGACGCTTAAGCGTGATGCCGAACGTTACCTCCTGGAGCTTCATCTTCCATAGTCTGTCTGGACACTCAAGCACTAGGTCAAGAGCCCAACACAAAAAAACTCCATTTTGAGGATTTTGAAGTGATTTCAACTACGGATTGATCTTTATTCAAATCCAACCTATGTATAAATAGGATTTAGGTGTTTCGAAAGTGTTTACACTAGAATTATCTCAAAATTCAAATTATACAAGAGTTTGGGACATTCTACTGAACTAGGTTTTGTAAAGAGTTTTGGTTCCAAATTACCATAGAAGAAATATATTTTAATTCCACCACTTGGAACACCTTCCAAATGATCCTTGGAAGTGGCGAATCAAAGCCAAAGGAATTTTATGAATATTCCTAATGAATTGGGGTCTAGTTTGCCCAGACTAGTGTGTAAATAATGCTTGACTTATTATCATGAGAACAAATTGTCGTTATTAATTGTTTATGTAGCATGTGATACGATATGAAGGGCATTGGCCTGGTTATTTGATATGACATGAAGGGCATTGACCCAATTACTTGATAAAGTTGATATATTATGGAGGGCAGTGGCCCGGTCCCATGAGGTGATAAAAAGGGCATTGGCCAAAGCGTATTTGGGTAAGGCTATGAGGCTACCCTTTATTGTGCATGCGTGAGTGGCATGAGTTATAATTTTGGTTAAAGAGTAACCAACTTAATGAATTAAAGGATATTGCATAATGAACAAACCTTAAGTTATAGATCCATAAATCTTAAGTGGGTAGGTTTGTATATAGTGCCATGACTCTGTTACTATTGTTCTTGTATCATCTTGTTTATTCCAGCACTAAGCAACATCGGTGGCTGATGCCCACCACCATGGGAATCGGTGTTTGATGCCTAACCCACCACGTGGAATCAGTGGAGTTTGATGTGGTCATTGGTGCTATATATTAAGCTGCCTAGATAAATTGAGACTCATTGAAATATTGTTTATTGATTGATTGACTTGTTCACTTCAGTATGGAATCATACCATTTTGATTAATATTAAATTGTCAACGATTTAACTGTTGTTTTTTAACAATTCACATGTCATGGTTTATTCCGAATGATATTAGCATGAACTGTGTTTTCATGAGCATGCTTGTGTTGCTTACTGGGACCTTCATCTCATAAGTTGTTCTATTGATTTTGTTTTCAGAGCCATCGACTTCCGGTGTGAAGGCCAGAGTGGGGAGAAAGGAAAAGAGAAGGCATCCGGGTATAAGAATAGAGCTATTACTGTCCCACCCAAGGTTGTGTCGCCGAAATTTCGGATTTCGCCACCTGGCCAACACAAAATCCACCTACAAGACGGCCCCCCTGAGTTTCACTGGGGTGCCGGCGGAACGCAGTGAAATTTCGCTGCGTTTCGTAAAACCCCAGCGAAACGCAGGGGGTTCAAAAAAAATTCTTACCCCAGCGTTTTGCTGGGGTGCTAGCGAAAATTTGCTGCATTTCGCAAAACCCCAGCGGAACGCTGGGGTCACTTATCGGCACCTCACCAAATATGGTGAGGTGCCGTCGAGATTTCACCCAAAAGGGCAAAATCTCGACAAAAGAAGGGGGACGAAGGGGAGGGGGTCGAAAAACCCCCAAAATTGAATTTTTTTGCCGATTTCCTGCGATTTGTGCTTCCATTATCTTCTAAATCAAACATAGAGAAGGGTTGAAGCTGAAAATTGCAATCTCCACTCAGTTTTGGAGTGATTTGAAGCCGTCAAGAGTTTTAAATTAAGGTAATCATGTTTTTCCCTTATTTATGCTTGTAATTAACTTAGATTGTAGGGATTTTTTTATATGTTATGTAACAACACCCAATCTATCGATGGGTGTTGTTACTTTTTTTTTCTCCAAAAATTATAATTTTTTGAATTATTTTGACAGGAAAATCATTTAAAATTAAGAAAAATATATAAATCTATATTAAATGCTAAAAAATTATGTAATAAACTAATAATTATTATAATACATTAATACTAGAATAAAAATATAATTATTATAAATTTATAATACATTAAATCCTCAAATTATGCTAAAAGCCTAAAATATTTACATTAAATACTAATAATTATTATAATACTACTATACTAGTATATAGTAACTAGAATAACATATTAACAATATAATGAAAATAATATTACAATAACAATAATAATTAATTATTTATTTAATACAAAAATCATTAAAAAATTAAAGAAATTATTAAAATATGAAAACAAATTAGTTAAAATATGGATTAAATATTATATGAAGCGTGGATACCCAATTTATAGATGGGCGTGCAAACTTTTATTTTTTTTTGTAAAAAGTGAATAATTAATTGTTTATTTAATCCGAAAATCATTAAAAATGTATTAAAAATGTAAAAAATTAGTAAAAATATAGATTAAATTTATATGAATCGTGAACACCCAGTTTCTAGATGGGCGTGGAAACTTGTATTTTTTTTGTAAAAAATGAATAATTAATTGTTTATTCATTCCGAAAATCATTAAAAAATTTATTAAAATATGTTAAAAATTAGTAAAAATATGGATTAAATTTATATGAATCGTGTACACCCAATTTCTAGATGGGCATGCAAACTTGTATTTTTTTGAAAAAAATGAATAATTAATTGTTTATTTAATCCGAAAATCATTAAAATTTTAAAAAAAATTTATTAAAATTTGTAAAAATTTAGTAAAAATATGGATTAAATTTATATGAATTGTGGACACCCAATTTCTAGATGGGCATGCAAACTTTATTTTTTTTTGTAAAAAATGAATAATTATTTGTTTATTTAATACAAAAATGGGAAAATTTTATGTAACGCCCCGGATCCGTGTTCTTCATTAAAGATATAACACGTCTCCCAGGGGTTAGTTAAGGATCTCAATGATGGTGATCGCTGGATAATCACCCGCCTTTATATCATATCAGAGTGCACAATTCAACATTTCTATCCAGGCAAGTTATGAAATCATCAAATGGTCCCAAGTTTACTATCTTATTACAATCCTCAACATTCAACTTAACAGTTTAAGACCGAGTAACCTGCTGGACTAAGGTCGGTAGTAATAATCCTCCTCCCTATATGTATCAGCCGGATCTACCCCTGTAGGCACCTCACCACGAGTATCTGAAAAACACAAGTAACAACGAGGGAATGAGATACGAATATCCCAGCGAGTGACACATGCATGCATAAAATAGTTAACACAGTTATAAGACATGCTTCGACAAATAACCAATGATAATAACAGCGTAAATTTCGATAACAACTCAAACCAGGTCAATGCCATGCATATGGTTACATTGATTAATTTACATGCCAAGTAGACACTCCACACCTCCATGTACACAGTTCCCGGCCTACTCAGGGTATCGGAAACTCTGAAATGACGGCCTACTCAGGGTATCGTCATCCAATGCCGGCCTACTCCGGGTATCGGCACTGACAACCAGGCCTACTCAGGGTATCTGGCTGCTCTACACTGGTCGTGGCAACACACGTGGCCATGCAATTACACCAACCAACACATACCATCACATTACTAAGCTTAACAAGGATCCATGGGAAGCTAAACCCAAACCGATAATTAACTGTTTAAAACTCTGCATTAGTACACATCACCCGTGGTTCCAACCAGAACATCAACTCACGCAAGTGTTCCAACCAGAACAGAAACTCACACAAGTGTTCCAACCAGAACAGAAATTCACACAAGTGTTCCAACCAGAACACAAACTCACACGAGAAATCAAATAAACAATAATTACAACCTCATTCAACTTTTCCATCAAACAGGGTTCGATAAACCAAATAAGGTACCAAGCAATGCATGTTTCAAAAGGACTAGAATAAAGCACTAATATGTGAACATCCCGAACATTCTCGAAATATTTCTCCACACCTACTTCATAAGCTTGTACTAAAACTAGTACCTATCTACATTGTTCTTCCCGGTAATATTTATTTCCTCTAATGGCGGATTCTATTTGTTGGTCGAATGGTTGAAGAACCCCTATTGTCCAGAGCACCCTTGGCCCTTCCGAAATTTAGGATTCTGTATGAAAAACCACTGGGCGCTCACTTCCCGAGGTGGGCGCCAGGTGGGCGGTAGGTCCCCTTGATAAATCTCAGCTTGCGCTCACCCGTGGATGAGTAGGCGCTAGCTAAGCGCCAGACGGGCGGGAGAAAAGCGCGAGATAAGCGCGAGAATTGGAGGTAGGCGCCAGCTAGGCGCGAGGTGGGCGCTGGCTAGGCGCCAGGTCTGTTTTTCTTAGCGCTCACCTCCTAGGTGGGCGCTAGGTAGGCGGTAGCTAGGCGGTAACCCAGTTCAATTTCCAGGTCTCTGTTAATGCCGGAAATCCAACTCTGGCTGTAGTTTTTCACTCTGTGACCACTTATATGGCCTCCTAATAGTCCCAGGATACATCCAAACCAATTTTGGATTTAATCTAAATGACTTCCTAGTTATCCCCAATTCCACTGTGCAACACCAAAACCCTCCGTAACTAAAACCCTTCGTAACTGTGTTTCCCAGAAAACCCTAACATTCATGCAATTTAATACCATGATATAATTCAATGCATATACAAATAAATCCGAAAAACCTCGGTGCTAAAACAATGCCACTCACTCGTGTCCGCGATAATCCCAGAATGGTAGTCGTCCTCGAAATCGGCCGATCGCGATCCCGAATGCGCGAAGACGAAATGGTAGCCTAAATGTTAGTCGAACTGTTCGCTGTTCTGGAGAGAGAAAACCCGCCTTTATCCCACTCGAATGAGCTTCTAGTAGTTCCTCAGACTCTTTCTCTTCCTGAGAATAACCCCAATCGCCATTTCCGCCGCAGTCGCCACAGCTCTAACTCCAATGAAGATTTCCTCCGTAACTTACGCGTATCCCTACAACCCAAACCCTACTTTCCCCCTTCGGAAATTTTTACCCATTTTTACCCTACGAGAAATACGCCGTTGGATGCATATCCTTCTTTTCTCTTATCCGATGCGCGCTCGCCCACCAAAACCTCACATGCTCGCGGCATCGACATCTTAATTAAATAAATAAATACGTAGACACCATACAATAAAAATCATACGATAAATATAAATATTCTTCCGAAAATTTGGCTATATAACGCCTGTACATGCGAGCATGGGCGAAGCCCTCAAACCACACTAAACACCTGATAAACACAGTTTATGTATATCAACAGAATGAATAAACCATGGATAACCCCACAAAATAATCAGGGTCTTACATTTTATTAAAATTTTTTGGTAAATATTTAGTTGTTTAATTGTTTGCAAATTGGAATTGACATTTGACACTTCGACAGGTAACATACTGTTTTCAGGTGATCAGCTAGCGGGTGATGGCATCGGGATCTGGTGGTGGTGATGGTGCCGAGGCGGGTGGACGTAGAGTAGATATTGGCTGGCAGCATGGTACCCACTATCAGGGAGACAGAAATAAGACAGTATGTAATTACTGTTGTCACGTATTCAGGGGGGTATATCCAGACTGAAGATGCATCTGGCAGGTGGTTCCGAGGATGTTGTGGATTGTAATAGAGTGCCACCTGCAGTTAGAAAGCAAATGCTTGAGCACTTACAGGGTGGTGTGAAAAGCAGACAAAAGAAGCATATTATAGAGGAGGAGGTCAGACGAAGACTAGCAGAGCCTCCACAGGTACCTGAGGATGATGATGATGATTTTGTCTACCCTAGCGGGATCGACACAGAGGCTGAGAGGGCCCAGTATAGAGTAGCACACTGTGCATCCTTGGAGTCAGAGTTTGAGCAGAGAGAGATGCAGAGACATGGATTTGTGAGAGGCCGGTCATTTTGGGGCAAGTTGTTCGGCTTCTATGAGGCGTTCTCATTCCACGAGAGTGCCTGATTATCCTGTGGACCCTGATACGCATAGATCATCAAATGCGAAGCAGAAGAGGCTGAAAGATACTTGGAGTGGAGGGTCAGTTAGAAAGAAGATGGGTAAGTTCATATCTTGTTTCTTCATATTCAACCATATTCCTGTAGATGCAGCTGCCTCTCCGCATTTTAAGAGTATGGTTGACGTTATTCAGGAGTCTGGGGTTGGAGTCCTACCTCCTACCCCGGAGGAGATCATGGGGTGTATTTGGATGATGAGGAGAAGGAGATGTTGACATTTATTAAATCTTTGCGTCCATACTGGGAGAGATTCGGGGTTACTATTATGTGTGATGGTTGGACAGGCCCTACAAAGCTGTCAATCATCAACTTTATGGTCTACTGTAGAGGAAGGCTATATTTTTTAAGTCTGTAGATGCCTTAGATAAAATCAAGGATGCAGATTACATTTTTAGTTTACTAGAGGAGGTGATTAGAGAGTTTGGGAGGCATCTCGTTGTATAGATTGTTACAGATAATGGGAGTGCCTTTAAGAAGTCTGGTGAAATGATACATGCGAAGTACCCCATATACTGGACCCCTTGTGCTGCACATTGTATAGACCTGATGTTAGAGGCCATTGGGAAGAGGAAGAAGGTGGTGAAGACATTACGAGATGCACGAACCTTGACTACATTTATTTATAATCATAATTATGTGCTAGCGAAGATGAGAGCAGTATATCATGGAGATATAATCAGGCCAGGGATAGATTTGGTACAAATTATATTGCCTTGGATAGCATCTTCCGACACAAGCAAGGATTCATGGTAGCTTTTGGGATGGTGTGAAGGAAGTTGTCGATATATTGGAGCCCATTTACAGGGTGCTATGGATCGTTGATACAGATTCATACCTGACCCTCGGTTCCATCTATGAGAGCATGAGGGTGATGAAAGCACAAGTTCAAGCTGCCACAGAGACGTCCTACCAGTGGGTCCACAAGATCATTGATGATCGTTAGATTAAATAGATGGATCATCCCATACTCTTGGCAGGTAATTAATTTATAATATTAATTAAGGTTTGTTGATTTTTTTTTGTACTTATACTTCTTTGGTAATGCTAAATTATTTATTAATTCTCATTTTCTTTTCAAACACAATAACAGCACATTACTTTAACTTGAAATATCACTACAAAGACAACCTTGGGATGCGCTCAGATATGTGTGTAAGCACTTTATTTTTGCACCCCTGGAAGTGCTGAAAATGAAAACCCTGGAGGAAAAGTCAAACCCTGAGGGGACGAAAATTGACTTTTTGATCAAGTGATAATTGGCCACCTTGCTTTGTTTCAGTGGATAGAGAATCCCGACACGGTTCCAACGCAACTGAGTTTGCTGGAATCGAAGTCCGGATGAAGGATCTATGAGCCGGTCAAACTTGAGGGGAGCCGAAAGTTGACTTTTCGTGAAACCCCAAATCAGGTGGTTAACCTTATCCCATTGGATAAAGGACTCCGATATGGTTCTAACGCAATTGAGTTTGCCCAAATCGGAGTCCGGATAAAGAAGATATGAGCAGTTTAAGTTTCCGAGCAGCAAAGCCGGAAACTGCACACGTGGCAGCAAACGCAGCAAAATATCTCGGGGGGCAATCTTTAAAAATAAAAAACTTGCTAAATATCTCAAGGACTAAACCAAAATTCGCAGGGGGCAATCTGTAGATATCCAAAAGTGTCAAATCGGTCGTATCAGTCAAATCTGTCAAGTTGAGGGGCAAATCTGTAATTTTTCGATTTGTATCTGATCAAATATGTCGGATACACATGCTTTTATTCATATCCAACATATATTGCCGGATACAAGAGATTTGCCCACGAGATTCGCGCTGATTCGCTGACAGATACGCGCAGAAAATTAAATTTTGGAAATGATTATGTTTGTATCTGATACAATATGCCGGATACAAAGGAAGTGCAATGTATCTGACATAATATGCCGGATTTAAAGGAAGTGTAGTGTATCCGACATTAAATGCCGGATACAAAAATTTATCTATAAAAAGGCAACTGCAGCCCCATTTTGGGGGTTGGCTCTTCTTAGCTTGCTTCCACCTCTTCCCCCCCCCCCCCCCATTATTCCAGGCACGAAAGCCCTTCCTTTTCCCCCACCTTGCTCCCCAAACCCAACAACCTCCTTGCTTGACCATTTTACCCCTCCCTACTCCCTTCTCTCCCTCACTCAAGAACTTGAAGAAGGAGAAGAGGCTACTGTTGGTGGGAGGAGGTGCTGCTCCAGCTACTTCCTTCACTCTAAGAAGGCTCCACATGTTTCATTCCAGGGTTTTAAACCCAAGGTGAGCTTCCTTGTACCTTTGTGATTCACATATATGAATATAGCATGATTTGAAGTGCATCTTATTTTATGCATGTTGTATACTTGCTGTTAGCACTAGATTCATGTTTTCTTTCCTTATTTCTTATTTCCGCCATTTGTTTTACACCATTACAAGGGTGTTGATCTCATAAGGCAAGATGGATATTCCGGGTGGATCGAAGGGAGAAAGGGGATTCTTTAGGCTTGGTTTTAGTATATTATAAGGTTACTGTTGTACTTGCATGATGTTGTTTGCTCCTCCGTTTATCAAGGGAGTGTGTTCCCTTTATGCCTCTTCTCATGTATCCCAAATGTAACCCCCCTTCCTCATCCCTTCTTGTTGGTTTGCTCTCTTGCTAAGTAAGTGGCTGTTATGAGCATGATTAGAGATAAAGTGTGCATATGTGTAGATGCTGGAAAGTTTAGTGATTAAGGGAGCATGTATTTCTTTGTGTAAGCATGATCACCTCCCCTGGCAGCCCACTATTATGGCTCGCATGAGCTGCTGCTGGAGGCAGCAGCAACACCCCCATGTCCATACTTGCCATCCTCTTTAGTTGTTCAAAGTTAAGTCCCAATATCGCTTTCTCCCCACATGGATAAGAAATAGGGCAGCATGCATGTGTTCCTGTCATAGGATGAAGTGTATTTTTGGGTGCTCGATTGCATGGATTTTTTATTGATCTTTAAGGTTGCTGTCTTGTGTGGA
The DNA here is from genome assembly GCA_947561395.2 of Buxus sempervirens. Lineage (NCBI taxonomy): Eukaryota > Viridiplantae > Streptophyta > Magnoliopsida > Buxales > Buxaceae > Buxus > Buxus sempervirens. The sequence goes on along the minus strand of OX387190.1, from coordinate 16,279,219 downwards.
TTGAAAGACCAAAACAGGGACCTCTTGGTCCCTGTTTAGCTATTGAAAGTGGCTCAAAGGGGAGAAGGCAGCCTCCCAGGCCTTCTCTTCCCTCTTCCTTGCTGAAAAGCCTTCAAAAGACAAAAAATGAGGGTCTTCCTCCTCTTCTCTGACTACCATGGGCCCACACAGGGGCCCACCCAAGCTCGGGACATCCTAGAAGGCCCTGGAACCTAAGCCCATTGGCCGAATCCGAAAAAGCCCTTTTTTGTGCTGATCCGACAACTCAGGTCGGATTGAGTGGGCCGACTAACTCACTTTGCTTTAAATCAGTAAATTAATCAATTGAGTGGGCCGTACCACTGGAGGCCCACCCAAGCCCAATTTTTTGGGAGCATGCTTAGATTAGGATTGGTTTGGCCAAGACCACGGGTAGGGCCTGTCGAGCCCACAATGCCCATTGAACCAAACAAGATTAGGGTTTCCAAAACCCAAACTTAGGAAGTCTTGGGCTTTCAAGCCCAAGCCCAAAGCCTGGCTCATTTTGGCGAAGTTAAATCAAAGAGGAATTAAACCATTTGGCAACCAATTGCATGGCCCACTCAAGGGCCCGCAAACCAATGCCGGCCCACTTGACATAAAAATCATTTCTAAATCCCAACTTGAACTTCAAAATAAAATCAACTCAACTGAACCGGATCCCAAAGGGCCTCTCAGGCTTAGACTGAGGCCCACCAAGGGGCATGTGGGCTCAACCAAGCCGAAAAAGGAGCCCGTGGACCTTCCAACGTGTCCCGCCCAATCAGACTCATCTCATCTTTAACTAGAAAGATAAAATCAAGTAAAGGGACCCACACCACTTTGGTGGTCTCGCAAGACTTAACCAAATGTGCATGCTAGAATAGGAATCGGGTGAGTGAGAGACCAAAGTTGACTCAAACCAGGGAAACCTATGGGACCCGTCACTCGACGGGGTGGACTGGGGTGTCTACGGACTTCCCCAAAACCGCAACCGAGAACTTGCTTAGAATCTCTAGCCGCAGACCAAGCCTTGATAAACAAACTTAGGCACCCAGGTGTCTGCCTGCACCCCATCAGGCAGTGGCGACTCCAAATTCCCATTTTTACCCGTGCGACCATGCGCACAATGTGGATAGTTGTGCACATGGTTTATTCCCACCTTGATCCCAATTCTGACGGGCAGGCAGATTTCGGCAATGAGGTAAATTATATATAAATAATAAATAAGTGCTCTATCAATTGTAATTTGGAATCTTTTCCTCAATTTTTACTAAATTCTGAACATGCTCTTGCAGTTGATCATGTTTAGAGATGCAATGGGATCATTTGGAATGACGCCTGCCATTGCCTCGCGGAGTACGATGATGCCATGTATATAATTTACTACATTTTGGTAAATCATTTAGAATTTCTAAATTTATTTTATGCTTATTGAAAATCATTATACTTTTCAGGCGAGTGGTGGGCCATGTACGGAGTTTCTGCTCCTACTTTGTCGAAGCTTGCATATCGGATTCTCGTTGAGACTGCATCCTCATCTGCTTGTGAGCGTAACTGGAGCACCTTTGTGTTGATTCATACAAAGCAAAGGAATCGGCTGGCCTATCAGAAGCTGCAAAAGCTCGTGTTTTTTTGTCACTATAACATGAGATTACGAGCGAAACAGCTGGAGATCGAGACACAGAGTAGTAGTGCATATGTTGACGACCCTTTGGACATCCTATGCAGCACCTGGATTGATGACGACAACCCATTCTCAGAATGGGTGAGGACTGTGGAGTTAGATGAGCCTGATGGTGGGCTGAGTTCAGTCGTTGCTCGTGCCGTAGCAGAGATGGGGATTGATGTTGATGCTGTTATGGAGGAGGAGAGGGGATTTCCTTCTGTTGACTCTTTCGATAGAGATACCAGCGTAGTGCCCCCTTCAGTTTCTACAGCAGCAGCGATGCCCTCAGTCCCAATTCAGTCAGTTGAGCGTAGAGAGTCGGACTCCAAGGATGACAATGATGGAGATATTGGGGATGGTGGAGGGTCTGATGATGATGATGACGATGATGATGGAAATGATCATCAGGGAGGTGGAGGACAATCACATGGGCCAGGGGTTAGTTCTTTCACTGGGGAGGCAGCATACACACACGCCACCCAGGACTCCCACCATGGAGGGCGATACGGTCAGGGTGGTCAGTCAGATCCAGAGGCACGTACTTTTCAGAGGCGGGGTAAGGGGAAGGAAAGGATTGGTGCCCAAGAGGAGGATGAGATGTCTCGATCATTTATGAGTATGGACATGGAGGGATCTAGCAGCACATCTTCACGTAGTTATGGGGATCAGAGCGGGCAATATGGAGGATATGCATATCCATATCCAGGGCAGTTTCAGACATCTGACAGCTATGGGTTATTTCCCTCCTATCCAGTTGCACCAGCTCCATATCCAGCTGCATACGGATATGGGTATGTCCCAGTGCTAGTGCCAGTGCCAGTCCCAGCTATCCCATATTCGTATGGTTATTATCCTCCACCAGTCGTAGCAGAGGAGGAGGAGGAGGATGAGGATGAGGATGCTGGTGTTCTTATTATGATGGAGTATTATGATGATTGTCCTCCTGTGGGCTTTGTTGTGGCTTTAGATCAGGATGAGTATGAGGAGGTTGTGCATCATTACAGAGGTCAGTACACAGGGCGCATGTCGTGGAGGCGATATGTTCACATGCTTGAGAGACGACGACAGCAACAACATCAGCATTTCCAGCCTTCTAGACACTCTACTTCTTATTGATCTTTGTACTTTGTAGTTTGTATTTTGTAATCTTGTGACCCTTGTCTTTTATCTCTTGACTCTCTTGTAGACTTCTACTTTGTATTTTGCATTTTTTGCAATTTGTCTTTTTATGATTATTAATCTATGAGCCTATGACTTTGTTTTACACATCACACTTTGTAGTGTGTTCTAATGTGCTTGTAGTTGTAGCCTTGTAATTATTTATGTTCATGTGTTTGTATTTGTTCATAAATTAGATAAAATACTTCCTTATTCTATCTATTTTTTGCATATAAATTGTATAAAATCATGTCTATTATGTTATTTTAGCTTAATTATGTTTTTTATTTCAAAAAAGGACATTTCGTCGGCGTGTCGCCGATTTCGGTAAAACTCCTCTTCTGATAGTTTAATTATGTCTTTTTTTTTAAAAAAAATTGTGTTTTGTCGGCGTGCCGCCGATTTCGCCAAAAACACTATTTCGGACCATTTCACCGGAATTTCGACGAAATTTCGCCCATATTTCGTTTCGGCCGCCTGGCGGCACCGAAAAGTCAATCCTTGGTCCCACCTGATTTTTGCACCCCTAAAATGGCAAAAAATGAAAAGTCAAACTTTTAGTCAAACCCTGAGGGGGTAAAAAAATTGACTTTTTGATTCAAGATAATTTGGCCATCAAACTTTATATCATTGAAAAGATCATTTCGACACGGTTCTAACGCAACTGAATTTGCTGGAATCGGAGTCCAGATGAAAAAGATATGAGCTGGTCAAACTTTTGGGGAGCGAAAAGTTGACTTTTTGCTCGACCCCAATTCAGCTGCCAAACTTGACCCCAGTGAATAGGTGGTTCCGAACCGGTTCCAACGACACTAAGTTTGCTGAAATCAGACACCAGATGAAGAAGTTATGAGCAGTTGAAGTTTTAGAAAAACTGCCCATGTGGCAAAAAAGGCAGCAAAAGTGGAATAAACCAATAAAATAAATAAGATAAATGTGTTTAATAATATTCTAATAAAGAGAATCTCCCTTTTTTAATAAAATAATCGAAAAATCGAATAAGAATCTTGCAAAAAACCAAATTGAATAAAGGTTTGAAATCCAAACATTTTAAAAACGTGCTGGACCGTATTTGAATTACGGGCAGGGCATGTTCGTATTTGAACTACGGGCAAGATTCTGGTAGAAGACACGCGTCGCTGTACGGCGGGACACGCGTCCCGTACGACCGATTCGCGAGACTCGCACATATACGTTTTTCGCCCGTATTTGAATTACGGGCAAAGCACGCCCGTACTTAAAGTATGGGCAAGGCATGCCCGTATTTCAAATACGGGCACGGAAATTTTGCCTATAAATAGAGAGGCCACCCCCCTCATTTCAACAAGCCTTTCTACCTGGCCATCACCCATGCCCTCCTGCATTTCTCCTCGACCAAATGATGCCCTGATGCTGTCACTCCAACACCCAAACCCTTTCTTATCCCTAAACTACCCCTAGGTTAGTTGAATGATGCCAATATCATGCAAACACCCACTTTAGTTTAACTTTCAAACCCACCACCCAACCAAACCCTTTTTTCATCCATTTAGAAATATTTGGGAGGACGCGGAAGCGCTGCAGGAATCATCGGAGGAACAACCCAAGGAGTAATAGTGTGGTAATCTTTTTATCACCTTCTTTCCCAATATACACATGAATTGTCTTATTTAAGTTTTTTTCTTATTCTATTGCTTTACTACTAACTCATTGGCTTCATTGTTCGTTGGAGTACTCCCATGCAAATGAGCACCCTCTTATGGAGTAGAAAGAGGATGGAACCATAAAACTAATCAAAGAAGGAAAAGATAATATGCTTCGGTTATTTAATTAAATCCATAAGTATAAAAGGGATTGGTCCTCTTTAAATCCTACTATGTAATCCCCTCCCCACTATCCCTTCTTCTTTTGTTACATTATCAAAAGATGGCATGGTACAAAAAAGAAGACAAAGGGAGTTAAGTTCCATTCCAAGGTGCCAATGAAAAAGGACTTGAAGATGGTGAAGAAGGCAAGTGTGCCATATTAGACGGCACCAGAACTACCACCGAAGTTGCTGAAGACCTCAAAGAGACCACGGAATTGACCCCAAGCAGAATCGGCAGCAAAAGTGCAGAATAAGCTGCGCCCGTAAACTCAGAACGGTCCCGTCTGGACCGCGTTTGCTTCACGGGCAAGCCCAAACCGGATTCCATTCACAGGCGACGGTGGACCGTATAGAAAATACGGGCTAATGTAAAAATAATATAAAAAATGTAATTTTTCGGCCCGGTTGGATCTATTCCGACCCAAACCGGCCTGAACCAGCCCTTTAAATAATTTGGGCTATCTTAAGCCCATTTTTGGACTGTGGGCCCAAACGGGCCCACCAAGACCTCCTTTTGGCCCACATGAGTGGTCCACCTTAGACCCGCCCAAACCAAGCCTGTTTTCAATAAACAGGCCCAGGCCCTTTGACCCTTGGCTAATGGGCCAAATTCAAGCCCACTAATCCCATTGGCATCTGCAAATAGTTTAAGTAAATAACCAAATGGGTTACCCAATAACCCAACTGGGCCCAAGGCCCAACCATGGCAACCCACGGGTCTTCCAACGGGACCCGGGTCCGACCCACTTCACTTAAATAAATAAAAAGATAAAATCAAATAAAAAGGGACCCACCCTTCCAACGGGCCCCGCCAGACCTAACAGAACAGCATGCTGGTTTAGGAAGGGTGAAACTGACTCAAAAACTAGGGAGACCCGAGGGACCCGTCAAACCGGCGGGGCGGACCGGGGTGTCTTTAGGACTTCCCCGGATCGTAACCGAGGACTTAGCTAGAACTCTGAAAAGCCGCAGACCAGACTTAGACCCGACTAAGGCAAAACTGTGTCTGCCTGCACTCTCAGGCAGTGGCGACTCCGAAAGTCCCGAGGCACGCACCAAACGTGCGCCCGGTGTGCGATCTAGGAAAAAGGATTTTTTATGTGCGCACACACCTTGTAACTGAAATGAGTGACTAGATTGTGCCATTTTGTAATAGCCAACTAGTATATGACAAAAACTTGTAGTCCACCACGGGACTTTTGTTACTTTAGATACTCCTTCGATATGCACATGTATAAATTGTTCCACCACTGTTACTTGCACAGAAAAGTTTTAAATTATCCGTATTTTATTAGGTCCACAAGGCCTACTTGTAAGGTCCAGGGACAGGTTAGTGTCTTAGATGGGCACACTTGGTTCCAAGTCATCACACAACCTGACACAAGCAATCCTTAATAATAAATAAGCAAAATTGCACACTACAACATGTCGATAAATAAACTCAATAAAGAAACGTATACAATTACTACTCTTAGTTTCGAACCCTTATCAACCATGTAAATGATGAGATCGAGAAATTGTGCATCTCACAAACGCCATATCAAATAAAGGAATTGACCTGGCTATAATTAAAATATAAGAAGAATATTAGTGATTTCAAGAATACAAATTTATTGTATAACTCGTCATAAAGAAGATTGTTATATTATAAGAAATTAAGGAGAAATTAGCTAATTCAAATACCCCATTCAACTAATTAAGCTTGTGTTTACACCCTATACAAACCAAAGAATAAGAGAAGGCCACGTGGCACCTATGTGGCTTACTTAGGCCATGGTATCAACGCACATAGGCTTTGTACAATTGGACAGGCCACGTCAGCATGCACATAAACCAATAGTACAGTTAAAAACACGCAAGCCAAACACGACAAAACCACAACTATCTGAAGATCGTGCTATCAGTCGTTCAAAGATCGTGGTCGACCGGTTATCTTTCTGTAGTAGAAGACTGAAGACGGCTAACCACTATGAAGATCGTGCAACAGTGGGACGTTGAGCAACCATCAAGGATCAGCTATAAAGGCATAACTTCGAAGAACTTGAGGACACAATCCATCCAACTACAACCGGTTATTATATTATTTTGATCATCCGTGATCTTTATCCCCTCTCCTACACTGTAGCCAAAAGGATAAACTAGGACCTCTCTCACTGCTTCCAGTCGCAGTGACATCTTAGACCCCTCTTTACTCCGATTAACACCAGAATCCTACCACCGGAGAGTAAGTTGAGGCCGCCCTTGACTCGTAGTTCTGTGTTTACAGAATCCCGAGCAGCCGGTCCCGAGACTCGCTCTGATCACGCCAGGTGACTTGTGTATTTTCGGGTAAGCAGCAATCCAAGGTGAACCCCCTGAATTGGCTTTGCTAGCAGCCACCCCTTCCTCCTGTGCTCATACCCGATTACGGCTATAAGACCAGGATAGGCCGGTCCTGCAAGCCCTATCAGTTTTCTTTTTACTTTTTGTTTCCTTTTTGAGGATTATCTATTGTCGCTTTCGGCCCATCGGCCGATTTTATAATAAAGGATTTGTGTGCCATTAGTTGCTTTCGCTTTCAAACACTTACAAGAACCCAAACGAAGACCGAACCCCTAGTCTTCATAACATCGCCTGACCGATTTTATTACAGGTGACTTGCAGTACGACTGAACCGATCCCGGTTTAGATTCGGAACAGGTGCCGGGAGTCAGGGATTGACCCGAAATCATTTGTATCAAACGATACTGGCACGCCCGCGTAGAGACACATCATCAACACAGACACGTGTCCACATCGGCCCAATTTCGGAGCAACATCCCTTTTTGGCACGCCCGGTGGGACCATTAGTCTTTGAAAGAGCACTAATTGCGGCAAGAAGAAGTACTCAGCATGCTGAAAACGCAACGCCAGAGGAACCTGCAAAATCTCAGGTAAATCCTCTTTATGGTTCAGAAGCTTCGGAAGAAGGACCTTCGAGTTCTCAGCCGGATCTTAATGAACGACTTATCCAGGTCATACAAGGTCTTAGCCAGCAAATGGCAAGCTCTGGTCAGGGTATTAAAAAAATTTCTTCTAATAATGGTAGAATCTTAGCGGTTTTACAGGAAGGTTTCTCCACAATGGCAAGACCGGCTATGATGGCCGAGCGAGCCGAAACATCGGCTGCTGGATCGAATGCTCATGAAAGGATAAATATCCCGGAGCAACCACCATCCATGAACTTGGGTGGTAACGGCTGAAATGAACCGGCCAACACCGCTGCTTTTAGGGGAGAAATACCCCTGGTGTCCCAATTCCTCCTAATGTGCCTCCGATCGAGGTACGCCCAGTGAGGCAAAGGGAAGCACAAAAGGACCATAGAGAAGATATTGGGGTAAGAAATATGGCCGTAAACCGTAATTACATTCAAAATGTGATTCAAGAAATGATCGGAGATCAATATCACCGACAAATGACTAGGCCAGTTTATCGGAAACCTTACCCGGGCTAGACTGACCAGCAATTTGAGTTTCCCAGGGGATACAAGATTCCTGAATTCACTTTTTTTCAAGAAAAAGGTCAACAGTCTACCATTGAACACATTGGCCGATTTACGGTTTAATGTGGAAAGGCGTTCGGTAATGATTTCCTCAGACTTAGACTATTTGGAAACTCATTGACTGGAAAGGCCTTTACATGGTATATTACATTACCGGCCAATTCAGTTACAAATTGGGCAATGATGGAAGAGAAATTCCACTCCCAATTTTATCGAACAGAACCCGAAGTAACCATGGTTGATCTTGCTCGGTTAAGACAACAACCAGGGGAATCGGCCGATAAGTACATTGCTCGCTTTAAATATATGAAAAACAAATGCCGAATTCTTTTACCAGAATCGGAATTTGCAAATTTGGCCTTAAACGGACTACACTTTGAACTTCGAAAGAAATTCGAAGGTGAACAGTTCGAAGACTTATTTGAGTTGCCGGCCAGAGTAGCCAAATATGAATGGCTGTTACAGGAAGACAACGACAAGAAAGCCTCATCTTACGGGTCTTATTACAGGGACTCGAACTTTGAATACGGAGTCGTGGAAGTCGTGGGAAAACAATCAATTACCTGTCCGATTCTTATCCGAAAAACCAAGGATACAGAACCGGCAAAAGAGACAAATACTTTTAGCCGAAATTATTCCTTTGACATAAATAAGACGGCCGAAATATTTGAATACCTTCTAAACAAGGATTCTTCAGACTGACCAAAGACCATCCTTTTATCCCAGCCAATGTAGCGGCCAAGGGTAAAGCTTGTAAATGGCACGGAGTGAAAATTCACGAAACTAATGAATGTACTGTGCTTCGCAATGTGATGCAGGAGAATATTGATAAGAGACTCCTGAAGTTCACAGAAACAGATAAAGGGAAGATGCAGGTTGACACACAACCATTCCCTAAAGAGGTGTCGGCGAATATGGTCACCATTGGCTTGCCAAAACGCATTCCAGCAGTTAAAGTCGACCTGGATGGATCCTCGTCGGAAAAATGGGGGAAAAAAGCACAACCAGTTCAGAACCAGGTGAACTTGCAACCAAGAAACTGTTGGAGGTATCCGCCCACACAAGGACGATCGTGGCGTCAAGAAAGGAGGGGTGAGATCTGGGGTGAATGGTGGCATAAGTCTAGGCGCGAACCCAGGATAGAAGAAAGCAGAACGCGAGATCCTTACGAGATGATAACAAAGAAAGTGGCTTCGGCTTCTTCTGAATTATCTTCCAATCAAGCTGCAACCAGAAAGCGATCGGAAACGATTGCTAAGTCCTCAGAGGATTCTTCCTTTAGTAAGGATGCATCGTATAAGATTCCGAAAAAAATTGAAGTATCACCAGATCACCTTTGCCAAGACTGCAGGCAAAAAGTGATAACAGGATACCAGTATAACAAAGGAAAATCCGTCAAGTATGAAGATGCACGCCACACTCAGGGGGGCAAGAGACCACTATACTTAACTTCTGGAAGACAAGTAGGCTTGCCGACAAGGACGGCAGCCACATATAGCTCAGCCCGGGAAAGCGGCTATATGACCCATGAACAATATATGATGGTAAACAGGGACAAGACCAGGATGGTAAAACCTCCTATTATTCGAGACGGTCACTGGAAAAGACTAACTCATCCTAAATTTCCTTTCTATGCGCAGGAAAATGTCGTAGAATTGACCAGAACGCAGAAGCGACGCTGGCAGCGACAGCAAGCTAAGAGACGATACCATGAACAGAGTACTGGATCCTCCGAACCATATTGGTCTTCTAGGTTTGTCGCCAAAAGGCGCACTCCAAAACTGCAAAAGATCATGAGGAGCCCATTACTCGGTTCATCGGTTGCTCCAGGTACTGCACCCGAACATAGTTCCAATGCAGTAACCGAAAGGCTGGTTTCTGACGATGATCTGACAGACAATTTCGCCGGAGGAGAAGGAGAACAGTTGTTAGTTGAACAATTGTTAACTGAATATAGCAGGATGTCGACTCCTTCTACGGTAGAAATAACTGAGGAATTGACACTCGAAACTCCAAAAGATGAGATCAGCGAATCATTGGGTCAACCCCCTTTGAGTGCTGATGCATTAATAGCCGAAATTTGCTTCGGCCGGATGCCCCCGATACCACTTGACTGTCATATGGTCCTCACCTTACCCATGACTTTCGGGGCGAGCATGAATTTACCATGGTTAGAAGAGATCAATGAGAAAGAGGACCCAGTAGCTTTGTACGTGATCGACCCGGAACACCTTGAGGAAGAGAAAAAAGACCAGAAACCGGCTGATGGTGACCAAATCGGTCCGGTTGAAGAGGTATGTTTTGTTGAACCATCCTTAGCCATGACTCAACATCTGAAACCTTTATTTATAAAGGCGCACATGAACGGGGTCCCTCTCAATAGAATTCTAATTGATAATGGGGCAGCAATAAATTTCATCCCGATCTCCACATTGAAGAAGCTAGGTAAGTCTTATTCGGATTTAATTCCTTCCGAAATCACTGTTACTAACTTTGCAAGGGGTATTACAGGAACTAGAGGAATCCTCCCAATCAAACTAACGGTTGGGGCACGGCATTCTTCGTGATTGAATCATCGGTCGGATACAATGCATTGCTGGGAAGAGATTGGATCCATTCGAATAGATGTGTACCATCTTCTTTACACCAATCGTTGCTGTTTTGGAAAGATGGCAAGATTGAAGAGGTAAAAGTCGACAAGCAGCCATTTGCCGTGGATTCCAATGCCGCACATGCATCCCTCTATAACGAAGGGGTAAGACCAATTTCATTTAGTGGATATGACAAGAATGGGCAGCCAATCACTTCAAGTTCGGCTATGCTACAAACGGCGCAACAACGGTTTATAGAGGTAGCCGCAGCCGCCGAACTAAAAGAGCTACCAAATGATAGTTGAACCATCAGAAGTTGCAAAAGCCGTCTTAAGAAAGATGACGGTTTACATGCAGGAAGAAAAGATATGGAAATTGCAACAGGATCAGGAATGGCTGGGAAACGGCGAGATAATGGTAAACTTGGCCGAATTCATCAATGAACAAGATGAGGAAAGGATACAAGATCGGGATGAGATTACTCTCGCCGATCTGCAAGCAGCACCAGCCAAGTTAGAAGACCTGAAGGTAGACACCCAAGATTCATTAGAAGAAATCAACCTAGGGACAGAAGCGGAACGAAAGCCTGTTTTCATAAGCGAGTTACTACCACCTTTGGTCAAACAAGAAATGAAACAATTGTTGGCCGAATATTCGGACTGTTTTGCCTGGACTTACCAAGAGATGCCAGGATTGAATCAGAAAATGGTAGAACACAGGCTCCCTATCAAGCCAGAATTTAAACCATTCAGACAACCTTCAAGGAGGATGGGTGACGATGTGATATGTAAAGTAAAGGTTGAAATAGAACGGCTTTTATCAGCCGGGTTCATTAGGCCAATACGATACGCCGATTGGCTTTCAAACGTTGTGCCTGTAATAAAAAAGAATGGTCAAATTAGGGTATGTATTGACTTCCGCAATCTGAATTCTGCAACACCCAAGGATGAATATCCAATGCCGATCGCTGATCTCTTAGTTGATAACGCATCACGGCATAAGTTTTTGTCATTTATGGATGGCCACTCCGGTTATAATCAAATTTTTATTGCCGAAGATGATGTGGCTAAAACAACATTTCGTTGTCCTGGAGCATTAGGAACTTACTGTTGGGTAGTTATGCCCTTCGGGTTGAAAAATGCTGGTGCAACGTATCAAAGGGCAATGAATCTTATCTTCCATGATATGATCGGTCAAATACTTGAGGTATACATTGACGATGTGGTAATAAAATCTCAAACCGAAGCAGACCACTTACAGCATTTAAAGCGGGTTTTTGAGCGACTTCAAAAGTACAGTTTGAAAATGAACCTACTAAAATGTGCTTTTGGTGTATCGGCCGGAAATTTCCTACGCTTTCTCGTGCACCAAAGAGGAATTGAGGTTGACAAAAACAAGGCAAAATTGGTCATAGAAGCCAAGCCAACGGTCAATAAGAAACAGCTACAAAGATTGCTCGGCCAAGTAAATTTCTTGAGGAGATTCATTTCAAACTTGGCCGGAAAGATCAGGGTCCTATCTCCATTACTAAAGTTCAAGGATACTGAAGAATTTATTTGGCATGAGGAACATCAAGCCGCTTTTGAAAGCATTAAGCAATATTTGGCAACACCACCGGTCTTAGTGCCACCTTCAAAAGAACGGCCACTAAAGCTTTATATAGCGGCTGCAAACGATTCAATTGGAGTCTTACTGGCCCAAGAAAACGATCAAAGGTTTGAACAAGCCATTTATTATCTTAGCAGATTTCTTACTTCGGTAGAAGAAAGGTATACTCATCTGGAGAAATTGTGTCTCACACTTTACTATGCAGCTACCAAATTGCGACATTATCTCATTTCGGCCAGAGAGATTTTTGTCATAGCAGCCACTGACGTGGTTAAGTATATGCTCACTCGACCCACGGTGAGTGGCAGACTCAGGAAATGGACTCTAACTCTGATGGAGTCTGACTTCAAATATGTACCACAGAAGGCGGTAAAAGGTCAAGCATTGGCCGATTTCCTGGCCGATCATCCATTTAGTGTACAAGAAAAAGAACTTGATATCCCAGTATTTCATGCCAGTTTTTGCTATGCCGAATTCCAGTCGTGGACACTGGAATTTGATGGCTCAAAAATAGAATTTGCTTCTGGGATTGGAGTAGTAATAACTTCACCAACCGGCGATAAGAATGAACATGCATTTTAGCTCGAAGAATTGTCTACGAATAATCAAGCGGAGTTTGAAGCTACGATTATAGGGTTGGAAATTTTATGGGAAATGGGTGCTCGAGCGGTCAATATTGTTGGGGATTCCCAGCTCGTCTTGAAGCAAATGGAAGGTATATATAACTGCAATAGTGAGTCATTGGTACTCTTGCTGCGAAGAGCGAGGTTCTTGGCACAGCAGTTCAATAGAATTGAATTTGAACATCGTCCAAGGAAGGAAAATTACCAAGCTAACGAATTGGCCCAGTTGGCATCCGGACTCAGGCTACGCGATCCAGTCAAAACGGTGACCGTACAATCTCTCCCCAATTCCGAGAAAAGACCATTTTTGGTGGATTCACTGGCATGTTGTAACCAGACAATACAACGGGATTGGAGAGGTGAAATCTGGGGATATCTTAAAGATCCTACTGTGAAGACTAGCAGATCAACCAAAAGGAAAGCCGCCAACTATTTCATTTTGGGCGATGAGTTATACAAAAAGAGTATTGATGACATCTCACTTAGATGTGTCAACCCTATAGAAGCCATGTTAGTAATGGCCGAAGTACATGAAGTAGTCTGTGGCGCACACCAAGCTGGAATCAAGATGCGATGGTTATTACGTCGGCATGGTTATTACTGGCCTTCAATCTTGAAAGATTGCCAAACATTTGCCACGGGGTGTCAAGAGTGTCAAAAACATGGACCAGTTCAAAGGGTACCAGTATTCGAATTGCAACCAATAGTCAAACCATGGCCCTTCAGAGGATGGGCAATGGATTTAATTGGAAAGGTATATCCTCCTTCATCTGGGCTACATAATTTCATCATAGTGGCTACCGATTACTTTACCAAATGGGTGGAAGCCAAACCTTTGAAAAAGGTGGAACAATCGGATGTGATCGAGTTTATCAGGGAACAGATAATTCACAGATATGGCATCCCAGAAACCATCACGACTGATTCCGGCACTGTTTTTGTGGGACAAAAAATGATTGAATTTGCCAAAACATATGGCATAAGAATGATTCAATCGACACCTTATTACGCACAGGCAAATGGACAAGCTGAAGCAACCAATAAGTTGTTGAAAAATATTCTGAGAAAGATGATTGAAGATAGGCCAAGAAGTTGGCATAAACTTATATCTGAAGCATTGTGGGCATATCGTACGTCTTACAAGACGTTTATTGGAACTACCCCATTTGCCTTAACCTTCGGCCATGAGGCAGTTATTCCAGTGGAGATCACGGTCAAATCTTTGAGGGTGGCTATTCAAAATAATTTCACTCCCAAGGATTACACGGAAGCAATGTTAGTCGAGCTAGAGGACTTGGGAGAAATGAGGAGGCTAGCCCTAGACCGACAGACAGCACTCAAACAAAGAATTGCCAGATCGTATAACCGCCGAGTGAAACACAAGTCATTTGCTCAAGGAAACCTAGTGTGGAAAACTCTTCTACCAATAGGGAAAAAGGACTCCTTATACGGAAAGTGGTCACCTACATGGGAAGGACCACTGCAAGTCAGCAAAGTATTACCCGGGGGGGGGGGGGGGGGGGATACCACATACAGTCATTAGACGGCCAAGAAAAGAAGATTATCAACGGCCAGTTTTTGAAACGGTATTTTCCCACTCTATGGGAAAGCCGCGAAATCGATAACCAACCTGAGGAAAATCAAGAATAAAATAAATATCTACTGCTCGGTACCTGCAATGCCACATAAATGGCATTGTCAAATCGAATCACCGACAATATACGGTGCGGATTAGACTAAAATAGAAGATCTCTTCGAGATCCGCTCAAACCCATTGATCTTCCTCTGAACGTTCGGTCTATAAATACTAAAGGTAAGGTTCGCCATTCTTTCAAGAAATGGAAGATGAGTAATATAAAGGGAAAGAAATGACGAATGATCAAAAGCCGATTACGGACTAAGGAGGTGATCGAAGAAGAAGAGGTCGAAAAAGCCGATTACTTCATAGGAATGGGCGGGATCGGAAAAGGCGACTCTACTCTCGCTGACCCCATCACAGTACGTGTTCTCCCACCGAGTTCTGGGAAGAGACAAGAGTTCTCTTCTCCGACCAACATGTACGCCGGTCGGAGTGTTCGCCATTCCTCCCTCTTTCCTCTTGTCCCTTTGATTAAATTGTCCTTCGCTCACGCCATCCATGATTGGCGTGTGGAGCAATTTCAGGGACATACCGGCCCCGGTTGAAACATCTGGCCTTGGTTGTATGAAAGAGCCAGAAAAGCTCGGCTTTGGTTGTATGAAAGATCAATGTTGAAATAAATACATTTTGATTGTTCTTGTTTCAAGTTTTAGTCTTTCTGTAACGAACAGTTGATATGAAATAAAACGAGTACGTTACGCATCTAAAGATATGGAAGAAACTACCATTTAAATAAAAAGCCGAGAAACCGGCTAAATAAAGTTTAAAATGCCAACCATATGGCATTGTCATCAAGAAGTTAATACCGAACAAACGGTATATTGTTTAAAGATCTTACCCCTCAAAACCAAGTTTTAAATCGGGCATGATCATACTTCGCCCGCTTCAGAAAGAATTGCATCTCATCCCGACGTACCTCCACCTCCTTTTCATCTCTCATGTGCTCCTCCAAGCGATGACGGCTTGACTCGACTAGCATCCATTGAGCCTTAATAGATTATTTAAGACGTTGTTCCTCAGATCGAAGTCGAGATAATTTGGCCGGAGCAGCAGCCGATGGACTACCAGAAATCGAGGCCTGATTGAGAGAATTGACACATAGAGTCCGCCTCAAAGCTTCCAGCTGACGATGATAACTGAATACCTCACGGATTTCTCGGCAAAAGTCGGAACATCTGATATTGATAGAACGAAGAAAGTCCATAGCTTCTCTTAGCTGCGGCACGGCGCTGTAAATCCAAGCATAGACATTAGCCGACCTTCGGCCGTAGGATCCCCATGAGAATTAGTCACCATGGCTTGACAAATTAGTAATCGGATTTCAGCTAGCTCATCATCAGAAAGATCTTTAGGTCGACGAAAAACTAAAGAGCGGAGTTCATCCCGACTGTCGAAACCTGAGAGAAATGCTGGACGAAGATCATGGAATTCTGGGGAGGCAAGACAACGGTCTACCTCCGTGAAACATGATCTGACGAATCCAAAGCAAGTGCCAGGAAGAGGTCTAAAATTATCTTTATCGACCACCGGGACTTTGGCTCATCAGGTAATTCATCAGAAGAAGAATCCGATAAAGCAGCGCCAGGGAAAGTGGACGGGCTGGCTTCATCAAGGCCAGGAGAAGGAATGAGAGGAACCTGCCTAAACGCACTAGGCGATGGATCGGCCATGGAGGTGGCAGGGTTCGTTGAAGGACGAGATGGAGGACTAACATAATGGAATGCACGAGGAGGAGTCGTGTAACGCCCCGGTTCCGGGTCCAATTCCCAAAACCCGAGGTGTTATGGAAAGCAACAAAAGCAACTAAATATGGAATAATTTAAAACTTTTTCTAACTTTATAATCAGAGTAAAAGCGGAAACTTGAATTTAAAATCTCTTTATTAATCAACAATTATAATATAAAAGGATTTCAATTATATGAGCAATCCTACATCTATATAGACTACCCAGCTACAACTAGCCCACAACTTGACGTCCTCACCAAGAGTACCTGAAAAATGGGAGAAACCGGAGTGAGAATAAATCTCAACAAGTAGCAAGGTGCATGCATGAAATCAGTCCATGTTTATATAAAATAAGTCATGAGGTGTACGATTAAACCAATAACAACATTAACAAGGATAATTCCAAAGTTTAAACCCAATCCCATTAATATTATCAAATCGTATCTCAATAACAATACCGATAAAACATCGAATGGTCAATGTCATGACTATTGTTTGAATTGATTAATTGACATGCCAAGTAGACAGTCCACACCTCCATGTACACAGTTCCGGCCTACTCAGGGTTTCGGACACTCTGAAATGACGGCCTACTCAGGGTTTCGTCATCCAATGAAGGACTACTCCCCGGGTTTCTGCATTGACAACCAAGCCTAGTCAGGGTTTCTGGCTGCTCTACACCGGTTGTGGCAACACACAAGGCCATGCAATTACATCAATAAACAATACCATCACATTACTAAGCTTAGACATGGATCCAGGACAAGCTAAACCAAAACAGTAAATCATCGTATAATCTCAATTCCAACATCAAAATAAAACAATACATTTCACATCCTGTATAACACATCACAGTTCACCACCTGTCCCTCTGGACCAAACAGTACCTCAAGTACTTCCAGTATTTTCCAAATTTCGTAACACATGCCATTTGGAAATAAAACTCAGTTATTCACACCAAGAAAATCTTTACAATACATTCAGAATTTTCCAAACAAGTGAAACCAGACTTTAATAATTTCTCAATCAAAACAGTGTATAAAAACAAAGAGGAAACTAACTAGGAACTCCTAGTGTTTCGGTACCCAGTACATCACTTACAAATAACCTAAACTTAACCTTGGGAGCCTTTAAGAATTTCCACTAAATTTTTCTCTATTAATTGAATGTGTAATATAGATTCCAAAGTCCCAAAACAAGTGATTGGTTAAGTGGTTTAACCCTCAAATCATCAAACACCACTTGGTTTAGTCAAAAATTCAATTCGGCAAGCTTACTTGACCATGCGCTCACCTCCTGAACTGAGCGCAAGGTCGGCGGATAGTTATAGGGCTAAAATTGGGGTATGCGCCTACTCAATTTCAAGTGGGCGCGAAGTGGGCGGGAAGTGAGCGGGAAATGAGCGCGAGATGCGCGTATAGTTTTTAAGTGCGCGCGAGCTGAGCGCCAAGTGGGCGCGAGCTCGGTGGATAGTGTATATTTAAGGTGCGCCTACTACCCGAAGTGAGCACCAGTGAGCGCCAAGTGGGCGGATGCTCACAGCCTTTTCCGACTCTCTGTTATTTCCAGATCTCCGACTCTGGCCGATCTTTTTCGGTCTGTAACTATTCCAGTAGTCTCCTAATATCCCCAGAATACATCCCAAGTAGTTTTGAATTTAATCTAAACATATTTCTATTTAAGTTATAATTCACTCTCATGCTCAAAGAACGAAATTCTTCCAGAAACTCAGTAAATCACTCATCTCTCAGAATAACTCACGAATAAACCTTACTCATGCATCAGGATAAAATCACGAACAAACTCAAATCCTCAATTTTAAAACAATGCTACTCACATCTTGGTAATTAAAATTTAACTAGGGTTTCTTTTTGATTCAACCCACCCATGAACAACATTCTTCTTGATTCTTAAAAAGAGATTCAAATCACCAAATCGAAACTTTATAATAATCTAACTTTTCCAATGAAATCCAATTTAAGAACCAATACGATCAATCATCAAAACACAAGAAAATATGCAATTCCTCCAGTTTCAAGTGTTTGCTACTTGCCTTTTTGATGAACCCAGATTTTTCAGAACATCTTCGGTGCCCGTTTTTGGAGCTCAACCGGACCCCTCTAAACTTCTCAAATTTAGATTTCCACCGTTCAGTTTGAGGTCCTCCATGAGTAGAACAAAACCCTAAAAGTTCAGCCCATTCCAACGGTTGGATCTTCCTATCTCACCGTTCGAAGTTGACTAGTCGGCCATCTCTGCAACTCCTTTTTCTTCCAAAATCTGGTTTTCCACCAACCTCTGGGTTAATTCACACCACCTTAGACTCATCCAAATCCAATCTCCACCGTTCAGATTAAAGTATCTCATGTATAGAACATAACCTTCAAATTTCATGACGATCCAACGACTAGATCTCCGGGGATCGTCGCTCAAAGTCTGCTGGTCGGACCTCTGCAGCACCTCCTTTTTTCCTTTCTTCCCTCTCTTCTCTCTTCTTTTCTTTCGTTTATTCTTCTCCCAAGCCCAAGCACGAATTTTCCTCTCTTTCATCCTTATTTTTGACTTGCTAAAAACCCTAAACCTTTTCTAGACCTCCCCTTTTATAAGCTCTTTTAATTAGAAATCCTACTAGGTTTAGGAAACCTTCTAAATAGACTTCTCACTCTTAATTAGAAACCTCCCCATCTTAACCCTCATTCTAATTCCTCTTTTAAGTATCTTATACAAGAGAAGGATAAATTTTAATTTATTTTCGTGCTAATTAAATTTCTTATTTTAAAATATTACTAAAACACCCTAAAGCTACCTCTTATCCTCAAACTTAAGGCTCCTTATCAACCATAATCACCAATATACCCTTTTTCCTACTTTTAAGAAATAATTTGCTATTTAAATCCAAACCTAACCTAAATTAAGTCTAGTTAAATATTTCAAGTCTAATAATTATTTACTTATTCAATATCTTAATTTGGCTAATTGGGAAATGACTAAAATACCCTTTCCTTGGAATTCCATACTTAACCTTTGAATCTTTTTCCAAAAATTCTCCTCTTTATTCTTCACATCAATCTTAACCATATAATGTACTTAGATTAATACCTATTTTCTCAAATCCTTTATATTTAATTTCCTCTCCCAATTTATCCAAATCAACCTTGCTCTTTTCCTATTTAAATGAAGCCACTATTTAATTTCCTAATTACTCAAAATTATTGTTTAGTTATTTAGTTACTAATATCTCTTTGGATCATAATATTATTCTTCAATTACCTAAATTGAATCTTTACTTCTCAATATTTAAGCTTATTTAATTTACTTTATTTTAGGAAAATTCGGGGTTTTACAAGTCGGCATGGGAGATGATCGACCACTGCTTCCAGAACCAACGGGAGGCCCATGCTGAGGGCGAGACAAATCGATATCTTCTTCCTCGTCCGAAGGATCATCAGCCACGATGATATGTTCATCTGGATGCTGAACCCGAAATCGCAAGCTAGAGCGAGTGACATAAGCACGGCTATCCGATACCTCACCAATCTTCCGCTTTTCTGGTGGCGACTTCTTGGAGGAAGGGTTACTCCGGCTAGCAATAGCCTTCGAAGGTCGCCTCCAACAGACAGTGACCGTCGGCGTCATCTCAGCTTTCTTTTTCTTGCCTTTTCCATTAGATGACCGATGATCATCTAATGGAGAATAAAAAAGTCAGACTCGACCGAATATGAAAAATCAATTCGCAAGAGAATAAAAGAGAGTTACCTGGGTAGCGAGCCTCATAATGCCCACGGAGTTTTCCTATACTCGCAACATCGGCCGCAATCGGTCAAAAAAGCGCAGTATACGACTCCGCATCAAGTCTGACAAAGTCAGAATAAATTCGAGCCCACCATCTCCGAAAGGAAGGTTCGGCCGAGGATTCCCGAGGAAGAGGATAATTGCGGAAACAATCAGAAAGATCACGAAACCGACGGGTAGCTAACGACAGATAGTTGGGATTCAAGACTGACCGAGAGTCACCATTGGTAAATGGGAACAAAACAAGAGGAATGCCTTGGCCATAACCAAGCTGCCGGCTGACAAAATGAGGCAGATAGATTTCTACTCTTTCTCTTCTGGAGGTAGCAGGAGCATCTCGGTTATGCAAGCCAAAAGGGAGCTCCGGGGCAATAAGAAAACTAGCCATAGCACGTCGGCGAGCCTCAGGAGAAGAATTGATGGCAGCATAAAGAGGGGACCCATGGAATTGTTCTAAGGAAAAGCAATGAAATAAGGGAAGATTTGCTTCCTGTATACCCACAAGAAAGAAATCAAGAACAACTCTAAAAGACAATTGCCTGGGCGTCACGGTAAGCCAACGACGCCCGGCATAGTAATAATCAGGAAAAGGGTTATCTACAGCTTCACAGAAAAAGCCGGGGAAGTATTCATACAACCAGAACTGTAAGAACCAGAGAGGGCCACAAGCGACCCCTAATCGGCTGGAGGACAGACTATGTAAACCACGGTAGACCTGGCTAAGAAAGAAGGGAGCTAAAGCTAGACGGCGACCCTGAGCAAGGGCCACCGCAATACCGGCGAACTCCTTTACCATCTGAGCAGATGGGCCACAACAGAAAAAGTGGCAAAGAAGGAACAGCAAGAAAGAACAGTGTTCTTGGAAGGAGGGAGGAGTATCGTCATCTAAAACATACTCGGCACGAATGAAGGTGCCAAAAGCAGAAGAAGCATGAATTGTACTAAAAACAGAAGATGGGAAAAGAGATAGGCTGGAATCTATTTCTTCCCCAAGAACTGAAAGGCTAGTAATACAACAAACATCTAGGAGTGTGGGAGTCATGGGACCATGATAGAAAAAGAAGGTGTTGGAACCCCGACACCAGAAAAACGAGGCCACCCCAAGCAAGAAAGGATTGAAAGGAATGTAGAAAGTGGAGAAAAAGATTATCTCCGCCAACCCAAGCCTAACCCAGGTTTCCATGTGGTAGGGCCATACCCTCTCAACCCATTTGTTCCACTCAGGGGAAAGCTTAGGCCAAGAACGAGGAAGCAGAATCAGAGAACCCCACCTTACGTTGTCATGGGCACCGATTAAATGGTAAGAAGAACGCATGACAGTTGGGGCCTCTTCCGTCTCTACATCGGTGCATGGGCCGAGGACAGGTCCATCTTCACCATCACCAAACAGATTCAAGTCATTGGAGTGTTCGTCCGCCATGATCGATATCAGGAACAAAACAAAGAAAGCTTGCAGAAAGAAGGAAGACGAAGCACTACAGAAAACGTCTGCCGATAGAGAAAAGATTCGTAATGATTAAACTATCGAGGAAGGGCTTTTGATAAGACCGCGGTTTTCCCGAAAAAGGTGTTGATGGTACGATTGCCTTCCCGAAGAAATCGAAACGGCGGTTGAATATCTTCTTGAATAAAGCATTTTTAAAAGTAAAGATCATACGGACGAATCAATTTGAAAGGATAAACTTTGTCAAAAAAGGGGCTGATTCTGACGGCCTTGACAGTTGGCACATGGATCTCAAAAAAGGATTTGAATTCATTAAACACTTTACAAAGAGGTGTTTAAAATTTCAGAACAGATACGGTCAAAAGATTCTTGGGTAGATTGTTTTTCCTCTTCCAAAGTGGGCCGAAGCAGAAAAGAATCTTGAGCCAATTCTATTTCCAATTCTAGCTCACGGGCAATTTCGTTGTACTGACGGGTCTCTTCCTTCATGGCATCATCAGCGACCTCATTAGTACGGAGGAGTTCCTCCCGTTGATTTACGAGTTCAAATCTCTTAGACTGCAACTCTGCAATATTACGGTCAAGATCCGCAATATTACCATCTATGGTATTCACACGGTAGATTGTTTCCATATACTGATGATGACAAGCCTCACGTTCATTCTTCAGTTGTTGCAAAAGTTGATACCGGCCATCAACAAAATCGGCCGCATTGGCTATTTCATGTATCTTGGTCGAATGATGGTCAAAAACAACTTTATGAGAATAAAGGAGAGAAAGTCAGGAAAACACCGATTTTGCGTCAGAAGACACCGAAGGAATATCAGTGAGCTTTGCTGCCAATGCCACCAAACGAGTAAGAGTTTCCTCTGAAATACCAACTATGCCCGAAGCAAGAAGGCGGATAATCTCTGATCGAATATGTCTTGAAGATAAAGAGGAAGGATCAGGAGAACCGCACGATAGAAAATTGGACCGGACGTCATTTAACATCACACCCAATCGCCCTCTCCCATCATCAGAGAAAAGCCCCAAGTCAGAAATAGATACAGGAACGAGAGACGAACTGGTGCTCCCTAATTCAGCGAACGCTTGCCTCGGCCGAACAAAATCATCTCCCGCCCTTATGACAGAAGAACCTGGGAGGATATCGGTCGCAGCAGAAGGACCCGGGGGAATGTGAGTCCCAATAGAGGCAGTGGACGTGGTGGTTTCAGCTATCGCAGGGGCAGCTTCCTCTTCATACCTTGGAGGCCGTTCTGGAGAAGAACCTCTCTCTGAAGAGTCTCGTCGAGGAGAAAAATGCTCCTGACCTTCAGGAAGTGCTAAAGGAACTTCACCAATGGCACTTACAAGAGAATCCGTTGGTTCGATAGGATCGACGAACTCGGCCGGGTCCAAAACAGACATAGGATCAACAACTCGATCCGAAGAAGATTCCATAACATTGGAAGAAAGAGTGACCAGGCCGGAAGAACTTGAAACCTAGAGAACTAGCGTGTCAAAAGAAAAGACAAAAGAAGAAGAATAAACAAGGAGAAATCTATAAGATTTAGCACCTTCCTAGAACGCCGTCGTAATGGGACGTCATCAGGATCTTCATCGGAATCTTCATCTGGAACATTCGGTGAAGCAGGGCATTCGGGCGGCAAAACAACATCCTCGGCCAATTCCCTTGGAGGGGAAGTATAAGCTTCGAAAGCTAGAGACGGCACTTCACCTGGGACCGAATAACTGAATTAGTGTCACATAAACCAGAAATGAGGAAGAGGAGAATATACCTTCTTGTATCGGTATAGGCAAAGACTCAAGCAGACCCAATCTTCCGAGATAATAATCGGCCGGATGGCAGCAAATTTTACTCCAGAACGAACCCCACCATACATGAAAATCAGAGCGGCAACAGTCATGAGAAGGAAGAAAGGGAAGACGAAAATCAACAGAAATTGTCCTATAACCCTCTTCCATTCGAAGAGCGTCAACTGCAGTGACGGACGGTCGTTCAATGGAGCTGGTATTAATGGTAAACAGACCATCCATATCAAGCAAGGGGATCCTCTGGTCACATTGAAATTGCCGACCTACACAATTCGGCAAATAGACTTCGAATCCCGGTTTCTTGTTGATCGACTTCACAGCATAATTCAAATTCCGGGCTATCAGAAAGCTGGCCCAGATAAGATGTTGAGCATCGGTTATATCATCCACCATAGAAAGGAAACCAAGGGCATTAGCAGAAACTTTGAAAGGAGGCTTGGGAAAATAACGAAGATCAAAAAAGAAAAGAAAGCACTCAGCACAGGAAAGGACAACAGGAGTTGCGGCCAAGCAGGCGTGACCACCAAATTCAGGAGGCACATTTGGTGGATTCGGCACCCGAGTATAAAACTGGGAAGGAAAATAGTGGTAGGCCCAAAATTGGAGAAACCACAGCGGTCCCCCAGCAGTCTGAAGGGTGCCCTGGATAAATTCTTGGAGTGAACGGTATAAGACCGACAAGAAATAGGGAGCAAGAGCAACTTCATACTCCCCCATAATAAGCTTAACCAGTGAATAATATTCTCTGGTAACCGCTTGAGCCTTGGAGCAGAATACGAAATTACAAAAGAAGTAAAGAAGGAAGTAGAAGTGTTCCACATCATCCTCGTAATCTAGAGGTTGAAACTTCGCACAGTCCTTGATATAGGACCGATAAGAGGTACGGATCGTATCCGTCGGTTGAGGTTTACTTTTTGACAAAACAATCCCTTTCTGCCGCCAGGGTCCAGCCTTCTTAGAGGGTTTTTTCTCCTTCACGGGGGGTTGCTTCCTTTTCTTCATCACCTCTTTTCCCTTCTCACCTACTTCAACCGGAGGTAAATGCTGGTAATTCTGAAGATCTGCCATGCCAACCCGTACCTCATGACCAGTGGCGAAGAAGCCAGTAATGAAGCAAACATCCATGACAGTAGGGGTCATCGGGCCGCAAGGAAAGTTGAAAGTATTGGTCTGGGTATTCCAAAATAAACTCATGGAACAGAGAAGCTTGCGATTCAGAGGAATAGAGTGACAAGAAAACAGGATCATATCATAAATACCAGTTTTACGCCAAATAACTGCAAAACTCTCTTTCATCCTGTCAACCCAGTGTACCCATTCAGAATAAACAATCGGCCAACTCCGAAAGCGGGAAGATTTATTAAGATTGCTACCATCAGTGAAAAGTAAGGGACCCTTCACTCTTTCATTCGGGGCATCCAAAGGAGCATCACGAGCACAAAGGAAGGGACCAACAGATAGTGAGCCGTCGAAAGCTTCGACCGTAGAAGTATAGCGTATAATATTACCCGCCATTGAAGAAAAGGGAAGAAGAGAAGACAATAGCCGAAATAGACAAGGAAAGTAAAAATTTCGGCTACGGTACTTTATAAACAAGCTGCAAGAAGAAACCCGAAAAGTCTCATCATTTCGATAGAGGGAAAGTGGCGAAATCTTTCACATCAAGCAACGGACAAATTTTGAAAAAACTCAAAAATACTTACTCATCACATCGGCATATGACGGCGTAATAAGTAAGTAGGGGGGCAATGTTTACACCCTATACAAACCAAAGAATAAGAGAAGGCCACGTGGCACCTATGTGGCTTACTTAGGCCATGGTATCAACGCACATAGGCTTTGTACAATTGGACAGGCCACGTCAGCATGCCCATAAACCAAGAGTACAGTTAAAACCACACAAGCCAAACACGACAAAACCACAACTATCTGAAGATCGTGCTATCAGTCGTTCAAAGATCGTGGCCGACCGGTTATCTTTCTGTAGCAGAAGACTGAAGACGGCTAACCACCATGAAGATCGTGCAACAGTGGGACGTTGAGCAACCGTCAAGGATCGGCTATAAAAGGCATAACTTCGAAGAACTCGAGGACACAATCCATCCAACTACAACCGGTTATTATATTATTTTGATCATCCGTGATCTTTATCCCCTCTCCTACACTGTAGCCAAAAGGATAAACTATGACCTCTCTCACTGCTTCCAGTCGCAGTGACATCTTAGACCCCTCTTTACTCCGATTAACACCAGAATCCTACCACCGGAGAGTAAGTTGAGGCCGCCCTTGACTTGTAGTTCTGTGTTTACAGAATCCCGAGCAGCCGGTCCCGAGACTCGCTCTGATCACGCCAGGTGACTTGTGTATTTTCGGGTAAGCAGCAATCCAAGGTGAACCCCCTGAATTCGCTTTGCTAGCAACCACCCCTTCCTCCTGTGCTTATACCCGATTACGGCTATAAGACCAGGACAGGCCGGTCCTGCAAACCCTGTCAGTTTTCTTTTTACTTTTTGTTTCCTTTTTGAGGATTATCTGTTGTCGCTTTCGGCCCGTCGGCGTTTTTTATAATAAAGGATTTTTGTGCCATTAGTTGCTTTCGCTTTCAAACACTTACAAGAACCCAAACGAAGACCGAACCCCTAGTCTTCATAACATCGCCTAATCGATTTTATTACAGGTGACTTACAGTACGACTGAACCGATCCCGGTTTAGATTCGGAACAGGTGCCCGGGGTCAGGGCTCGACCCGAAATCATTTGTATCAAACGATACTGGCACGCCCGTGTAGAGACACATCATCAACACAGACACCTGTCCACATCGGCCCAATTTCGGAGCAACAGCTTGCATGTGTTATGAAAGTTGATCACACAGCATTCATAATGAAAGGAAGCCAAGTTGAATTAGTTGTGAAACTTTTTATTTGAACCTAAAATGTATTAAACTCAAACCATTCAATCAACGTCATTTTTTGGATTTCAGTTTTATTAAGCATTCATAATGTCAAGAACTCTCAATACTCCCTTATATTCCTTATTCAATCATTCACTGCGTCTTTTACTTTGAAACTAAAAGAGAACTTTCACTCCCTCAAGCATACATGATCTCTCAATATATATATATATATATATATATATATATATATATATATATATATATATAAATACACCATTCGGGCTTTCCAAGATCTCCGGCTCATTTCTGCTTCGTTCGTTCCTGTGTGTGCTCGGCCCAACTCAGAAATTTGCAATTCTGAGTTCGTCAAGTGTAGTCGACTCTAAATAAGATCTTTTCTCATTGCCCTCGTTCCATTCACACAAAGTATAAACCCAAATGACCTTAAATCAATCTAAAAACGTCAAGTAAACAATTCAAACTCTAGAAATCAACAGAAAATTTTCTTTTTCTTTCTGTTTTTTTCCCTTTTTGAATTCATGGATATATTGTAGATGGAAATATGACATGATGAAATTATAATTTTACCACATGAAAGAATGAAACAGTACCTTGTAAAATTCTTTTGGACATCGTTGTGCCTAAATAGAAACTTCCCTCTCTTTCGAGCCCCTTATAAGAACTCAAGTTGATTCCCAAAAGAAAAAAGAAATGGAAGAAAACACTCTCAAGGACTCCAAAAAGTCCTTCTTCAATTGATTTCTTGATATAAGGGTACTCGTAACCATCCCGGGCCTCAATCAACCAGAAGATCATCAGTATCTTCTCAATCACTTCAAGCTTCTGCACTCCCAACCTCAGAAATTTATGCCAAATCATACACGACAAATGGAAACGAATCTATGGAGTTGGTTGCAACCCTCAAGAATATTTTGATCACATTTGGAGAAGATTACTTTGATTAAATCTCTTAGAAGACAAAATTAGGAGATGAAATTGACTATGATAAACCTGAGGCCAAAATATGGTGAGAATTGTGACCTTGTTGCCACAAAAATTGTAGAAAGATAGATTTTGATATTTTGAAGAAAAAAAATGTTAAATGGAGTTGCTTTGTTTTTTTGTTTTAGGAATCGAGAGTGTGAGAATGAAGGGATGTAGCGCCACGGAACCGGGTCTGCCCATGCGGGGCATTGACCCGTCCCCGAGCCCTATTTATGGGCCCAAAAGAACCTAATTGATACAATCAAGGGCAATTACATGGTACTCATCAGAGTGCAAATAAACATAAGAAGTATGGAATAAAAATTTCCATATAACAAAAGTCACCTATATAATAATCTTAAAGATGTGATACCTGTGTATAACAAATGGGTTAACTAAATACTCACAATGTCTCTCTCATATGTACAATTACATACTAAAGTCGTAATCCAAAAGAGAGTTATTACATTCCCATTTACAATTTCAAAAAAAAAAACTAAAACCAACAACACATGGAGAACCCTACTATGGGCGGTAGTAGTCCTCAGGCCTATACTCACACTCTCCCTCTAGCTCTGCCCCAATATCGTGCTCACATAGAGGATTTGAAAACAAATCCGGTAAAACAAAACATGCATGAGACTTAAAGTCCTAGTAAACAGCAAACATGCATATATAGAAACAGTGTATGCAATTCATATAACATCATGATAACATTCACTCATATTAAATATGGAACTCATGAATAGAGGCAGTTTATGCAAGTTTATGACATCTGTAGACACCCCAAAATTGCGCCGAGAAAATAATGAATAATTGGCCAAAACATTCAAAAATAGTTTGTTTTCTTGTAGCCAGTGCAAAATTTCGGATTGGAACATTTTCCCCTTGTATCCGACACAAGTCATCGGATACAAGCAAGGGTATTTATATCCGACAGAAGTCGTCGGATACCAACAAGTATCATTGTATCTGACGACATATGTCGGATACAAAAATGTGCCCTTGTAGCCGACCTGTGTTGTCGGATACAAGGTTTTTGCTCAAAATTAGGGTTTTCCGAGAATTTTCACTTTTTACCATCATATCATTTGTTTAAGGAGTGGAAATCTCGAAAATAGCCTTAAGGTTTAAGTTTGTGGATTCTAGACATCATTTTGTGTCTAGCATTAGGGCACCCCTAACCCTAGCCTTTGCCTATAAATAGGATGCCACTCCTCAAGCAAATGGCCAAGAATTTTTGAGAAGAGTTGGAGATTGAAGAGCTCTAAGTGAAGAAGGGAAACCTCTACCCCATTGCTTCGAGCACCCCCAGGTAAGCCTAAAACCCCTTTTCCTTTATGTTCTTAAATTCTAGAAATAGATCTTTCTTCTACCTTTCTGTAGAATAATGGCCTATTGATTGTGTATGCAACCCCTTTCCCTACTTAAAGTACCTCGAGACTCCCTCTAGCCGTAAAACGTGGAGAGGGATCTAGGGGAAACGAGACTGGGAATTGATCCTTAGTTATAGGACCATTTTGATTGGCCTTTTGATTCTATGAAAACCGTTTCATACTCAAAGTACCCCAAGACTATCTCGAAAAACCGTGAAACGGGGAGAGAGAACTAAGGGAAACGAGAATGGAACGGAACCCTAGGTTTTTTAGAACCTCATTTGATTGATATGAATGCTATATGTTGTTATGTATGTGATTGAAGAGTTAATTACACATGCACTCGTTTTGTCGGAATCGGCTTGTATTTGGAATCTATTGCATTTATTGTAATAGATCTGAAATAAATAGCCCCAAGCATTTCTGGGATGTTTCTTATTGATTTCAAACAAGTTTATCTTGAGTATTGAAGATCTCTCGGTCTAACCTCCTGGTTGTGAGCATTTGGCTTCATTTTAGGGTTTTTGGCATATTCTCTCCAATCGGAGAGAATGGTGAGTCAAACTTGTGTCATATTTCCTCCTAGAGGTTTTTCAACACTTTTTAAATGATTTTGATTTATATTGCACGGATTACACACACTTGATCACCGTTTTGGGATAATTTTACTTAAAAATGGTAAAACTGGACAGCAGCTGTACCCTAACTTCGGACACTCATAACTTCATCATCCGGATGAATTTTGGAGTGATTACAAGGACATGTGAAAGTGAGACTATCTAGTTCATGTCTGTAAAATTTCAGCCATTTTTATCGAGTGGATTTTTGACACCATTCAGTTGAAGTTGATAGGTCAGTTCAGGCCAGATTGCTGAACCTGTCATTTTGACTGAGCGCCATGTGTTCGTTTTAAGTCCGATTTGAGTGATTTTTGTTTCTGTGTTTTCCTTCGGGAGTCTACTTTCAAATCCAATTAGTTTCACAATTTTTTAATTTCATTTGTGTCGTGGGTAACTGATTTACTCAGAACTGCTCAACAGCACATTTCTGGGCTAATCTATGATCCTCGCGGCCTGTTTGGGAGATCACCCAAGGCATATCCGGATGAAGTTTGGTATGGGGCTAGTTTCATTTGAAAGATGGCCCTACATACTTCATTCATGCCAAATTTCACGAATTTATATAGAGCCAATTTTCCTAAATGAATTTCCAAAGTAGCCACTTGTTACTTTTACCAATTTCCAACAGCAGATTTCAAAGGAGAATAACTCTTAGGGTTTTAACCGGATTTAATTGAAAATTTGCATGAGTATTTTATTTATCATAATCTTTAAATGGATTTGGTTTGATTCAATTTAAATTTGATTTGAATGATTTCAAGACAAATGGCTCTATCTTTTACCGAATTTTCCGGATTTGTCTCAACTTGGTTTTGTTCAAGTTTTGCTTTGATTTCCATTTAATGGTGATATCCCAGAAGTGATACTGACATAAAAGAGGATCTGGAATTCATTGGATTTCTCATGTGGAAGTATCATACATTTGTTTAATCCTTTTTCAAGGTTTTTGATTATTTTAGCAAGCTTTCTTATTTTTGAGCATGAACAACACTTGGCAACCACCTTGTGTGGGTGAATGGGGGTGCCTAACACCTTCCCCCGTTCATAATCTAATCCCCTTACCCATCTCTGGATTTTATTTTCAAGTAGAGTTATTTTTACTCTAGTTTTTGCCTTTTTGCTTATTTTGATGATTTTTGGTGTCCATTCACACCTAAAATTGAATGGTGGCGACTCTCCCATTTTTGTTGAGCCCATGTGATGACGGAGGGAATCATCTAGGTGATTTTCCCATGTCTCACAACATCATGATAATATTCTTAGATATAAGGTATAATCTCAAGTCAAAAAGTCTAAATCAAATAACACACATAATTAGTTCGATAGACCCAATCATTTACTACAAGCATATCTTGGCAGGACTCATAATGTAAAACCAACCATTCACATCCTTTACTAGAACCAATGCCTCAATGCACAAACCAAGTGAGATTACTTATTCACTGCCAAGTGAGATTACACATTCACACCCAAGTGGGACTACTCATCCACTACCCAGTGAGATTACTCATTCACTGCCAATCAAACCCTAGGCCAGGTGCCTAGTCAAATCACATAAGAGAACTCATCATACCTTTACCAAATCAAATCAATACTCACAAGTGTGAAAAAAAGTAATAATTACTTCCCAGCCAAAGTCAATTCAAAGTAAAACACATATGCCACAAAGTCCACAAAACACAAACCAGGGCCATGTGGAATTATGCATCCACTGCCATTCAACCAAGGCCAAGTGAGATTACCCATTCACTATAAATCAAACTAAGGCTAAGCACCTTGTCAAATTACATAAGAGATCTCAACCTTATTTTCATAAATCCCAATCAAGCAAAATGATAGCTGTAAAATCCACTAAACACATATTAGATGAGTGGGATAGTTTTAGAATTCTCAATAAGGTCACCATATCAAAAATCAATGGATTCTGAGACAAAAAGTTTTCGATATTGAGTATATGATTTTTTGGGTATATGATTTTCTTGGACAAATTTACTAGGAGTTTTGGCCTCAAATTTAGATCGTAGTCAAATGAAGGGTAGAAAAATTTTATGGAATTTTATGGGCTTCTGAATCCTTCATTTGGGTATCAAACTCAAAAAGTGGTTTTTGATATAAAAAAAATTGGGCAAAATTAGAATTTTAGGTACGAATTGGAAGGTTGACTTTTTATTGGTAAGGAATTAGGTCCTGGAAGTATTTTTAGTGGTTCCAAATGGGGGGTGAAACTTTATTAACATGTAAATACTTAAGTAAATGGAAACATAAAACAGGGCTCACGGTTAGCTTCATGATTAATTGCACCTGGGCGATTACCTTCGCGATTAATCGCCAAGCTAATCTTGATTCGCAATTAGTCGCCTGGACAAATCCTGTCTCGCGATTAGCCTTTACAATGACTATTTTTGGGTGTTCTGGCTCAAGATTAATCGCAAGCTCGGGTTCTAGAATTTTTTTGGCTATTTTCCAACACTAAATCCATACAAACCATTTCTAACATTTC
Source organism: Buxus sempervirens (assembly GCA_947561395.2). NCBI lineage: Eukaryota > Viridiplantae > Streptophyta > Magnoliopsida > Buxales > Buxaceae > Buxus > Buxus sempervirens. Next base: position 16,247,413 of record OX387190.1, on the reverse strand, counting down.
CAACACCAAATGGGATGATCATAAAACATCCCAACATGCTCAAAAACACCTTCCAAAACAGGAATCCATCCAATACATATAAACACAAGTCCAACCACATGAAACCTCATTCAACCCACCAAACTTAAACCAAAAACTGAAATGTGATCAATATAGGTTGGAAATCCATGACAAATCAATAGAAAACAAAACAAGATAGTTATACAATTAAAACTCTACGAATTTTAGAAGCAAAAACCAACATGCAAGTGAATTTCCAATTTAACCAAACCCTAGGAGAGAGAAATACGAAAGTCTAGTAAATTCATTTTAGTTGGAAGGGTTTGCTACTTACATGTTTAATGGATAAACACAACTTCTCTTCAATATTCTTCCTTCTTCTTCTTTTTCTTCACCGAGCTTCCAAGTCCTCTACACTCTCTCTTTCTCTCTTGTTCTATACGTAGAACACAAGAAGGGATGTTCAAAACACTCAAAAAATTAAGCTAAGACATCCTTTTATATGCCTTTCTTTTGTTTATCAAAGTTGCCCCTCAACAAGTCTTTTATTCTACTAAACCCTTGGAGGTACCTAAGGGTTATCAAGGGGGTACATTAGTGTTATGAGAGGGGGGTGTACCTTAGTGTCATTTGGGGGGGCACTTTGATGTTTCAAGGGGGTTTACCTTAATTATTCAAAGGGGTATACTTTAGGTATGCTTGGGGGTGTACCTTAGTAATATAAGAGGGGTACCTTAGTTATATAAAAGGGGTACATTTAGGTAATACAAGGGATGTATCCTAGGTAATATAAGGGGTATACTTTAGGTATACAATGGGTGTACCTTAGTTATATTGGGGGTGTATCTTAGGTATATTAGGGGGGTACCTTAGGTATACAAGGGTGCACTTTAATTATATTAAGGGGTACCTTAGGTGTATTGGGGGGGGGGGGGTACTTTACTTATATAATGGGCTACTCTAAGTATACTTGGGAGGGTATCTTAGGTATAATTGAGAGATACTTTAGGTAACACTTGGGGGTACTTTAGGTATAATTTGGGGATGCATTAGGTAACACTCTGGGGTACTTTAGGCAATACATGGGAGTACTTTAGGTATAATTAGGGGTACTTTAGGTATAATTGGGGGATACTTTAGATATAATTGAGATATACTTTAGGTTATACATGGGGGTACATTAGGTATAATTGGGATACTTTAGGTAATACTTGGGGGTACTTTAGATATAATTGGGGGATACTTTAAGTATACTTGGGAGAGTATACTTTAGATTTACTTGGGGGTGTGCCCTAGGTATTCTTGGCCCAAATTGGTGTTATTGAGGGTTTAAGAAAGGTCCAGAAGTATTGCAATTCGAATCTAGGCTCAAAACAATAAATCTAAAGTATACACACATGCCAATATCCTTATGAATTTTCTAGTCATACAAAACAGATTTGAGATACCACAATATGCACCAATGAAGTAAGCAAAATACCAAGCATTCAAAAATAAAGAACAAGCATGAACAAAATACACCAATCATGATTTAAATCCACAGGTCCCCAGCAGAGTCGCCAGTTGTGAGACATGGAAAAATCACCGAGATGATTTCCCTCCGTCAACACACGGGCTCAACGAAAATGGGAGAGTCGCCACCATTCAATTTTTTATGTGAATGGACACCAAAAGATTCAAAATAAGTAAAAAGAGCTAAAAGACAAATACTAGAGTAAAAATAAATCTACTTGAAAATCAATTCCAGAGATGGGTAAGGGGATTAGATTATGAACGGGGGGAAGGTGTTAGGCACCCCCATTCACCCACACAAGGTGATTGCCAAGTGTTGTTCATGCAAAAAAAATGAGAAAGCTTGCTAAAATAATCAAAAAACCTTGAGAAAGGATTAAACAAATGTGTGATACCTTCACATGAGAAATCCAAATGAATTCCAGATCCTCTTTTATGTCAATATCACTTCTGGAATATCACCAATAGATGGAAATCAAATCAAAAATTGCACAAAACCAAGTTGAGTAAAATCCGGAAAATTCGGTAAAAGATAGAGCCATTTGTCTTGAAATCATTCAAATCAAGTTTAGATTGAATCAAACCAAATCCATTTAAATATAATGATAAATAGAAGACTCATGTAAATTTTCAATCAATTCCGGTTAAAATCCTAGGAGTTATTCTCCTTTGAAATCTACTGCTGGAGATAGTTAAAAGTGACAAGTGGGAGGGTTTGGAAAATCCTTTAGAAAAATCGGCTCCATATAAATCCATGAAATTTGGTGTGAATGAAGTAAGTATGGCCATATTTCAAATCAAACTAGCCTCATACAAAAATTCATTCGGATACGCCTTGGGTGACCCCACGAACAGGCCCCGAAGATCACAGATTTACCCATAAAAGTGCTGTTGAGCAGTTCTGAGTGAATCTATTACCCACGACACAAATGGAGTCAAAAAATTATGAAACCAACTGAGTTTGAAATTAGACTTCCAAAGGAAAATACAGAAACAAAAATCACTCGAATCGGACTTAAAACGAACACATGCCGCTCAGTCGAAGTGACAAGTTCCGCAATCATACCTGAACTGACCTATCAACTTCGACTGAGTGGTGTCAAAAATACCCTCCATAAAAATTGATGAACTTTTACAGGCATAAACTAGACAGCCTTACCTTTCCCATGGCTTTAGAATCACTCAAAAAATTCATCCGGCCGATGAAGTTACGAGTGTCCGAAGTTCGGGTACAGCTGCTGTCCAGTTTCAGCCTTTTTAAAGAAAATCAACTCAAAACAGTGATGAGGTGTGTGTGATCTGTGCAATATGAATCAAAATCATTTTAAAAAAGTTGAAGAACCTCTAGGAAGAAATGTGGCACAAGTTTGGCTCACCATTCTCTCCGATTGGAAAGAATATGCCAAAAACCCCAAAATTGAGCAAAAGTGCCCAAAACCGAGAGGTTAGACCTAGAGGTCTTCAATACTTGCTTGAAATCATGTTGAAAACCAATAAGAAATATCACAGAATTGTTTGGGGCTATTTATTCCAGATCTATCACAACGAATGCAACAAATCCGACATATAAGCCGAATCGGACAAAACAAGTGCTATGTGTATGTGTGTAAAAATCCATTCTTCAATAATATAACAACATATAGCATTCATATCAAATGGGGTTCTAAAAAGACCTAGGGTTCCGTTCCATTCTCGTTTCCCTTAGTTCTCTCTCCCCGTTTAACGGTTCTTCGAGATAATCTTGGGGTACTTTGAATATGAAACGGTTTTCATAAAATCAAAAGGCTTATTCAACAAGGTTCTAACACTAGGATCAATCCTCAGTCTCGTTTCCCCTAGACCCCGCCTTCACGTTTTACGGCTAGGGGGAGTCTCGAGGTACTTTGAGTAGAGGAAAGGTTTTCATACACACAGATTAGGCCTTATTCTACAGAAAGGTAGAAGAAGAGAACTAAACCTAGAATGTAAGACAGAAAAATTATAGAAGGTTTTAGGCTTACCTGGGTTCTGGGAGCAGTGCGGCAGCGGTTCCCTTCTTCACTAGGAGCTCTTCAATCTCCAACTTATTGGCCATTTGCTTAAGGAGGAGCCTCCTATTTATAGGCAAAGGCTAGGTTTAGGTTTTCCTTAATGCTAGACACGAAATGATGTCTAGAGCCCACCAAGCTTAACCCTAAGGGGGGCATCTCTCCAAGATGTCTTAAATTCCACTGAGCTCTCGTGGCTATGAAGTGGATTTTAAGTCCAAAATAAGATTTATGAAAACTGATTTTTTTTTGTCAAACCAAGTTAAAAATTGAATGAATATTTTCCTTTGACCAACACATTTCCCCAACTTGTCCTAAATTCCACTGAGCTCTCATGGCTGTGAAGTGGAGTTTAAGCCAAAATGGGTTTTTTTGTAAAATAGCAGACTTTGTAGCAAACAATTTTTTTTCTTTTTCTTTCTTCTTTTTTATTTCTTTTTTTTCTTTTTTCTTTTTTCTTTTTTTTTCTTTTTTCTTTTTTTTCTTTTTTCTTTTTCTTTTCCTCTTTTTCTTTTTCCCTTTCCTTTTCTTTTTCTCTTTTTTTTCTGTTTTTCTTTTGTATCCAACATGTTTGGTCGGCTATTGATGACCTTGCTTTGTATCCGACATAACTTGTTGGATACCCTTGTTTATATTAGTCGCGCGCGACCGCGACCCTTCATTTCCTTTTCTTCTTCTCCGAACGCAAACATCAGACACTCCTTCTCTTCTCTGACTGTGATGACCATTCCTTTCTTCTCCGACAACTTCTCCGGATTCCGGCGACTCCCATTGCCACTGGCGACTGCCTTAACTCCGGTGAACGTCCATCCACAGCAGTGCCAGAGCCCTAGCTCGATTTTTGTTTAAGTCCCTGTTCTTCCTCCATTGCGGCACCAACTCCACTTGTAAAACCCCAAATTTTCCTTAAATAATAAATTAAATTAATAAATAATATTATTGGGAGTTATAATTGATGGAAATATTTTATTATTGTAGGCGATGATCTAATTAGCGTAGATCCAGAATTAGACGCAGATCTGACTGACCGATCATGAGATATCGAGGTATGTATTCTGATTGGGCGTGTGTATGGAGTTTTGTGTATGGGAGATACATGGGATCGGAGAGTATAAATATTAGTTTAATAACCTAAAACATTACACGTTCGTATTTCGCTTGTATTCGACAGCCGCAAGCGACAACCTTGAACGAACGAGCGACTGAAGGAGAAGAAGAAGAAAAGGAAGAAGGAAGAGTGCTGGGTTGTGTTCTTCATCGTCCAGGGATTACCTCGCACCTGTGAGAACTCTTGTTTGGAGAAGAGGGAGAGAAACCACGCACGAAAGAGGTAGGTGACACTGTTTTATTCGATTGATTTGTATTTACGTCCGTTTAATCGCAAAAGCATGTTTTTATGATATGTAATGATGTATATAGTTAGATAATCATGTTATAAATATGTTAGAATGAGTTTAGACGAGAAAAATCATGTTTTGGAACTGATTCTGTTCGTTTTCGACGACCGCCAACCTCGACTGTGCTCGGCGATCATAGGCGCTCGTTATAAACTGAAGACCGCCGTAGATCGCTGGAAGATGTATCGTCGGCGTTCGATTTTGAACTACCGCCGACTTCAGACCACCGGGGCGATCCTGAGCGATCCTAGGCGCTCTGTTCAAATTTTGCAGATTTTCATAATTTCACACCCTGATTCAATTCCTAACTATTTTTAGACAATTTTAATGATTAAATAAGATGTTTTAAGACTGAAATAAATTATCTAATTCCCTGTTTTACAGAAAAATAAATTAGGAAGGTATTTAGGACATTACTTGCCAAACTTTGAAAGAAATGGAGAAACCTAGTTTTTGGAAAACCTAACTAGTATTTAATTACTAGAACATCTTCTAAATGACACTATAAACCAGAAAACTTTATAAAGAGAATTCAAAATTCAGTTGACCAAATATTGAAGTAATTGACTGATTTAACCTTTATATGCCGCTAGGCCCCAACCCTTATAGAATTATTATATTTTAGGGAATTTTGGAGTCTAATGGGCATAGCTGGTTATAGATCCATAGTTGTAGCTAGATAGCTAAGGGATATGTCATTTGGGTTGAGTTACTCCTATATGCGACACGCTTCCTTTGCAAGTTAGTTTGTGTAGGAAGGTCCTATGTCTGGAGGGACACCCCGGTGAGCCGTTGGTGATTCCCTGTACATGTAGATAAGCGACCATCTCCATGTATTGATTCTGATGCTGCATGTTGGTGGTACATGCAAACTCTGATGGGTACGTATGCAATAAGTCAGTGACTACGGCTCTTGTCTAAGCTGCGCTGCATGGGACTTGAGTATCATTAGTAGTATTGCTCCTAAGTCGCACGGTGGTATAGCAATTGGTTAAGAATCATCTCAAAAGGTTTATCTATCTTTGTGAGTCCTACAAATGACACTGAAATCACAACACTTGATATTATTATTATATACATGCTGGAGGCATGTGATTGGGATATTGGCTGGATGCAACTGCTTAGTTCATCCTGGCAAAGTATGAATTATGTTATCGATCTTGATATTGGATTCTTATATTAGAACTTGCTGAAATTCATTTCTAGAATTGTGTATCAAACTGTTTTGTATTCATGAATGATATGAATGATTATACGAGCCTGATTAGTCGATATTGCTTAATCGTGCATTAACTGTTACTTTACTTATATTAATTGTTTAATCATGCATGTGTTACCTACTGGGATATTCGTATCTCACCCTAATTTCATTTCATTTTTCAGCTGATATACGAGAGGGGGATCTTCGTGATTTCCAGGGAGAGGTAGCTGAGTATACACCGGAGGATTACTATTATCCGGATCTTGTTTGAGGTGGATGATTGATATAGACTTAGTACTTTTGATTAGATTATTATTCATTTGGATTTGATGTACTAGAGAGATGAGAGAGATAGTAACCAGTTTATTTTACCAGACTTTGATATTAATGATTGATGATCAACTTAAATGTTTATTTGAGGATTTTAAACTACACTTCCGCACATACTTGTTTCCGCAACTCTGATAGTATAATAAAGTGAATGGATTTTAATTCCTTGGTCCGGTATATTATTGATGATATATTTGATATGGGCCAGTAACACCTCGGATTTGGTTGTTGAACTAAATTCGAGTTGTTACAGTAGCGAACCGGGTTCGGGTCGGGTGCCGGTTTTGCACTGACCCGGGTTCGGGGCGTTACACCACTATCCGACGCCGGCGACTTCATTTCGGTTTTGGCAGGTTAGGCAATACTCCCTTCTCGTTTGCAATTGATTGTCTGCTCATCAAACAGTAGCAATGAGCATAAAGTTCCTTTTTTTTCTTTTTGCTGTGTCTGGATTTTCAGTACTCGATCGATTGCAAAACTTGTAGCTTTAGGGATGCCTTTGATCTAATTACATGTTTCTTATTCCACTGTTGCCGACCATCTCAAATGTTGATCCCAATATTATGTTAGATTTTTCCTTTGCCTTTCCTCGCAATCTGTTTTGATGATTTCTAGCTTCCTTAATGTAATGCTCCACCTGATAATTTATTTTTTTCATGACTTGTTCTTGACTATACTTTGCATGATCACTTTGATACCTTTGAGGTAGGTTCTCCATTCATGGTTTTATCTCTTGAGACTGACTACATGCTTTTACAAACCTTGATTGGATAATTTTTGAAGTATGCTTGCAAATCGGTATCTTCAAATCGTCAGTGGCTAAGAACACTGGATTTTCTGCTGGTGATGAATTCTGACTGAATTGCTCATCTCTCATGCTTCTGATTACTTTTGAATTGCAAATGCCATGCTGTTTTTTTTTTCCTACAATCTGCTTTAGCTTGCCAATTCCTGATCTGAATTATGCAGTTCTTTAAGACTGATTGCCTGCCGATGATATTTTCCATTGACTTGCATAATTTTCCATTGCTTTTGAATTATCGGTGGTGAAAAAAAATTGAATGCTTATCTTCCGATCTAGGATAATGCTGGATTTCTGTAACTTGCCAGTCTTTCGCCTCTGACTGATACCAAATACACCCCTATATGTTGTCATCAAATGCATACTAATGTTTGTCCTTACTTCCATGCCGTTTTTGCTTTGATCTAAGACCCCTTTTTTATTTTGTTGCACATTGGTTCTGCCTTCCTGAGTCCCTCTTGTACTTCTCTTTTCATCTAGTACTCCTGGAAACACGTTAGGCAAGAGTAATCATTCAGGATTAGAACAATATTGGAGAATTGTAATTTCTGACAAACATAAAATTTAAGTAGGAACATTTCCTTGTTTCTGTAGATGGCTAGGAGTCGTTCCCATGTTCGAGAGGAGGCTGACCCTACTGATCAGCCCTCCACTTCGCGGGCTCGGACAGAGGCGAGTTCTAGAGCTACCCTGTCGGAGCCGCTAGCTGATTCCAAAGAGAGCTCTGGAGAGGGCTTTGCTAAGGTAGGTTTCCCAATTCTTTCTCTCTTCTTGCTTCCCTTGAAACCGACTTCGCTTATTCATTTCTGTTTTTAGCCTGTTGTTGCTCTTGTTCGAGGCCGCGGTAGAGGCTGAGAGAGAGGCGGAGGTAGAGTTGGGGAGAGGGGCCGAGGCCGAGCCAGAGAGAGGGGCCGAGGCCGGGCCGGAGCTTCAGGCCAGGAGGGTGTTGCTGTAGCTTTCCGCATAGGGATTTCCGCGTAGTTGAGAGCGTCTGTTCATGATACAGAGCTCCTTAGTGGTTTGGACAGCCACCCCTTCATGTGCATCTGCTCTTCCATATCCTCCTTCTCATCTACGAAGCAGTTAGGGGAGATTCAATGATTTGGCGCAGACGCTTTCTCTGGCACTCAGGCGCGAGTTTGGTCGGTGCCATCTTAACTACTTTCTTCGTATCCCTTCGTTCCGAGCCGACCGTCCCCTTATCTTTGCCATGATGGAGCGATATTTTCCAGAGACTCAGTCCTTTCATCTGCCGGACGTGGAGCTGAGGATCCGCCCCTCCGATTTTGTGATGATCACCGGCATTCCTCTGATGGGGCGGACTATCATGTTGGATGGGCCTTCAGTGGCGGACATCGACCTTTTCTTGGGATACCAGGACCTGCCTGGTGCTGCTTGGGACGGGCGGAGCAGTCGTATCTCCATTAGCTGGCTGCGGGAGAGCCTTACCTGACATTTTGAAGGGAGACACGAGACCATTACCGTGGAGGATGCAACCTTTGCACCTATATTCCGGCATGTATTTCTGCTGATGCACGGGAGCTACTTCTTCCAGGAGGACACGACCAGTGTTAGTCCTCTCTTTTTGGATGGTTTGAGAGATCTCCACCAGACCCGACAGTTAGCATGGGGTCGGCTTATATATGGGACTATCTTGGCTGGATTGTGCCGAGTAGTTCGAGGCCTGGTTGCTGCGAGAGGTGATGGAGTTAGCTGCCGATTCTTCTGGCAGATCCTGCAGGTACTAAATTCATCTACCTTGTCTTAGGCTTTATCTTCTTTATTCTTGACTGATTTCTCTGTTGCCAGGTGTTCATGTACACCTACATGACTTACTTCCGCCCGTCGCCCGTGCCCAGTGTTGCGGAGTTCCCTGTTGCCTACGGTGGTTGGCCCAAGTCCGAGATGTGGATAGAAGTCAGCCCCGTACTGCTCAGGTTCACCTGGATAGTGCCCGACGATCTGATGTAAATTCTTCGCCCCTTTCTCTTTTATTTCTTTTTCAGTACCTTGCTTGTATCTGACCATCTTTTTCTTCTTTGCAACTCCTCTTGGCACGCTTCGATGATGTGGATATTGGGGTTGCCCGTGAGATGATAGTACAGGATGCTTTTGACCGAGATCTTCGACGCTAGCCCTACCAGTGCTTCCTTGGGAGGCTTGGTAGGGTGATGTACTTAGGAGAGCGCCTGTACTATCAGCACACAGGTGTACTTCGTATCCCAGTTCCCCCTCCTCCTGTGGGTCCCGACACACTCCTGTCTGGTTTTGATATTGGCCAGTTTGATCAGTATCAAGATGCGGAGGGGCTTACAGTAGCTGGGGATTATGACGAGTGGATCAGGAGGGTATCCATAGGCTGTCTGATGGACCGGCCCACCCGCTCCGGGGTGACAGAGATTGGCGGGATCTTTATCCGGGTCCATGATGACACTGTAAGTTTATGATTTGCACTTTTCATCTCCTTTCCTTTAATTCTGTATTTCTGACTCTAATCCCTTTCTTGTTGACAGGTAGAGGAGTTGAATGCTCTCCGGGACCGGTTCCAGAGTCAGCGGGCTGCTGTGGATGATTTGATTGCCGAGCACGATGCGGTCGTGGCCCAGCGAGATGCCCGAATCAGTGAGTTGGATGCTTTGGTTGCCGAGCTTAGGCCTAAACAGGTATCTGGTTCTTTATAATTTCATCTCTTTCATTTCTGTGTCTTTCTGTTGTTCTGATATAACTGTTTGACTTTTGTAGGGTCTAGTCCCAGATCATGATGCTGCCTTTGAGCCCGATTTTCCTGTCCCTGATCCATCTCCGGTTCGAGTTGCTGATCCTGAGGATGCCCCGGCTACTGACTCGGTTGTAGTCCCTGCGCCTGCTGCTCCTGCGGATCCTGTGGGTCCTTCATCTCCAGCGGTGATTCCTGAGCCAGAGGACATCTCTGCTGCTGACCCGATTGAGCCGGATCCCCCAGTTCCTGTTGCAGATATTCCTGGTAAGTTTTCTTTAAATTTCCCCCCTTGGTTCATTTTGATACCTCAATTTCTGACTTTATTCCCATTAACCAAGATATTTCTGTTCCTAGTCCTTCTTCTGCTGCTGCCGAGCCTTCTGGAGCTGCGAGAGTTGAGACTGCTGCATTGGAGGATCCAGTTGCACCTGAGGTGGCTCCCCTGCCAACTGAGCCTGTTCCTGTTGGGCCTGAGGCTTTCTCACCAGATTCTGCTCCTGACCTGCCTCCTGACATTTCGGACTACTGCTTGGAGTACCAGCTTCAGTCCATTGTGGGCCGGAGACCGCACTACATGGTCGAGCGCCTTCTGGCATATTCTAGGCGCCGTCCACCTCAAGGTAGAGGCCGCAGAGGAGCGCGGGGTAGAGGACGTGGGGGTGATCCTACACAGCAGTAGTAGATTAGGATCTTTATGTATTTATATCATCCTTTGTAAAGAGACTTGCTTATATATGAAAAAAACTTTTTTATTCATTCTCTCTTGTCTTGCCCTCTTTTCTTTTCAATTTTATGCAATTATAACTTGTACACAGGTGAAACAGGTAAAAAAATTCGGATTTTTCTCCATTTTCTCTTTTTTTGCCTTTTTCTTTGTATACGATATATCAGATCGGATACACTGAAATTTTATTGTATCCGGCATGTTATATCGGATACACAGAGTTCCTTTTGTAACCGGCATTGTTCGTCGGATATGAAGGGAATCCTTTGTATCCAATCTGATATATCGGATACATTAAAACATGTTATAAATGCAACCAGCCTCGGGATTTGAGTCTTTTTTACAAGTTTTTGAATTTAGAAAACCCCTTTTTCGCCTTTTTCTTCCTCCCATTGATTCTTAGCACGCTCCCATCATCTCCAATGGATTCCGGATCATCTTCAGCCCCATTGTTGTCTGTCCACGCAGCCTCCCCTACAAAACAACCTTTTAGATCAAAACCCTCTAACCTCACTAGGTATAACCCTGTAGATTCATTCTATACTAGGTAGGTTAATTCTATGACTCTTGATGAAGAGAGGAAATGGGATTCCACCCATCTAGGTCATGTTCTGCTTATCCCAAAGATTTCCTTCAAGTGGGAAATTATTGAAACTATGATTGGTCATTGGGTACCCAACCTAAACCTTTTCCGTTTTGGAGACCATGAGATGACCCCAACCATTGAGGAGGTTGAAACTATCCTGGGCTTGAGGTTTGCAGAGAAGGTAGTGAACCCACCCCTTAGGCCTAGTTACAAGAAAGAGGCTTCTACTTTCCTGGGCATAGGGAAGAAGGATTTAGGGGATTCTGACACCCTTTTGACTTTGTCCAAGTCTTTTCTGACTGAGAAGCTCTTGAGGGGGGAGAACAAGGAAGCCAGGTTCAATGCCCTAACCCTGATATTGGTTAACCAACTGCTTTTTCCACGGGATGACGATGAGATCGACTTGGCCCTTATCTCAGTTGTATGCCAAGTTAGGGAACAGGAGAGATTGGCCCCCATGATTTTGGCAGGAATGTACCAGGCTTTGACTGACTGTTATTACAGGAAGAAGAAGCACTTCCTATCATGTGCCCCTATCCTGCAGGTAAAATTCCCTTCTCTCTTCTTTTTTTTATTTTGCTTGCCTTTTTTTTCTTTTGCTTGCCCCTCTTTTTTCTTTTTCTTTACAATATACTAAAATATCCCTCCTCCTTTGCAGCTTTGGTTACTTGACCACCTGAGTCAGATTGAGGAGATCAATCGACACTTCTTCCCAAGCTTGAAGGTTCCCATCTTGATGAGCAACCGGGGGTGTCCTGACATTCCAGGAGGTAAACAGGGCTAGTTTACTTTCTTGGCTACACTCCAGGATGATCAGATGAGGTGGCCTGGTACTTATCAGCCCAATGCAGAAACAGTGATCAGCTTTCGAGACCGCAACTTTTTGGTTCTGGCTGGCTTGAGTCATGCTGCGCTTTACCTCCCTTTGCGGGTTCTTCGTCAGTTCAGAGCGACCCAGGGGATTATAATCCCAAGTGGATACGAGGACTATCTTGGGCCACTTTCACCAACCACCATGAAGCTGAACGCTTGGTTGATGAGGGAGTGGTCCTACGTTGGTTTCATGAGGAGCTTCGTCTTCTCAGAGTCCTATGTGAAGGACTATCTCTTCTGGATCAAGGAGCAGATACAGAGTTAGGCCCCAGTACTCGAAGATCCTCCAGTAGTTTTGGCTCCTACTTATGAAGACATCCTGGAGTCTGAAAGAGCCTCCCACAAGCGACTTCAGCAGATATGGGTACGAGAGGCCCAGGAGCTTGGGATACGAGGCCTTGATATGGAGAGGCAACTTGAAGAGCAGGTATCCCGCCGTCTTGCTATGGAAAAGCAACTTGAGGAGCAGCGGCAGGCTCGCTGCTTTGAAGTCCGAATATTGCGGCAGAAGCACCAGGATGCTTTAGCCAGCCTTAGGAGCATAAGGATTAGACAGACCCTTTCAGATGAGGTCATTTCCTTCTTGAGTGATCCCGCTGCAGAGGGGGCTTCTGGGGTTATTGCAACTCGGATTTGGGAGCTCGAGGAGCGGCTAGGGGATAAAGACTAGCCTTCTTTCCTGCACATTTCTTTTTTCTTTTTTTCTTTTCATACCTTTGTACGAAATTAAACTCCAATAGTGGAAAGACAAATGATTTAATTCAAAATAAATTTTTTATATTATTGGCCTCAGAATGCTCAGATGCTTATAAAAACAAAGGCTTTATGAAAAGTATTTGATTTATTATCACTAGCCAAAGTATAGTTTTTCTTTTTTATATATATTTTTCTATTTTTTTGAAATTTGGTCCATGCACTTAATCTCCCATAATTAAAGGAATTAAAACAAGGTTAAATAATGAAAAGGATAATCCAAAAAATAATGAGGGATCAAAACAGTCCATCTTAGGACCTTTAGAATCATCCTCAAATGCTTTTTCTTCCAAAACTGACCCCATTCTGTTCAGTCTCAATATTCATGCTGATTTTGCTTCCAGTTTAGATCTCCATGATCAACTCAACCTCTGATTTTTTTTCTTTTTCTTTTTGCCAATATTGCCCCTAGCACCAGTTACGAGTTTCACTAGGGCCGGCTTTTTGCATTCCGTTATTACCAATCTTACTCTGAAATTTGAATGAACAGAACCAAGATCACCGAGGGCTTAAAAAATAGGATGAAACAAAGGCTAGGCTAGGCTCGGCTTATGAAAGAGAGGGTATTAAAGGCCCAAAATTTTCCAAATGTGGAAATAGGTCAACCGGACTTACAGTCATGATGAATTTAACCCTTTTTCCCCAAATTGCATTCTTTGCATCTCTTTTCACACTTGGCTTTCATTTGCCATTTTTCATTGCCTTTCCTTTCCTTTTTCTTTTTTTCTTATTTTTGCCCCAATTGGCCTTGCCCCAATATAAGACTGTAAGTCCTGTTTAGGTTTATCAAAGAAACGAGCCGGCTCAACTTGCCTAGACTAGGGATTAAAATTTTGAAGGAAATAAATAAAGATGGCCTCAGATCATTTCCTAGCAATGTTCAATCAAGGAAAATACCTTTTTACTGCATCAGAGTTAATTGGCTCAGGAAAATCTGTCCCATCCATTTCTGTCAAGATGAGTGCACCCCCTGACAGGACCTTCTTGACGACATACGGCCCTTCCCAATTCGGCTTGAACTTACCACGAGGATCTTCCAAAAATGGTAAGATTTTCTTTAGCTCCAAGTTTCCTTCTTGGAAGGTTCTGGGCTTCACCTTCTTATTGTAGGCCTAGGCCATTCTCCTCTAGGACAATTGGCCATGAAAAAGCACTTTCAATCACTTCTCTTCTATCAGGTTGAGTTGATCATGTCTTGACTGCACCCACTTGGCTTCTTCCAATTCAGCTTCCATGAGCACTCTAAGTGATGGGATTTTTACTTCCACTGGCAAGACTGCTTCCATCCCATAGACTAGGGAATACGGGGTTGCCCCAGTTGAAGTTCAGATTGAGGTTCTGTAGGCATGTAGAGCAAGTGGTAGCATTTCATGTCAATCTTTGTAACTTACTACCATCTTCTGAATGATTTTCTTTATATTATTGTTTGCTGCTTCTACTGCCCCATTCATCTTCGGCCTGTATGGAGCTGACTTGTGATGGGTGATTTGAAACTGCTCACACATCTTCTTCATGTCCTTGCTCTTAATATTTGAAGCGTTGTCTGATACTATGACACTTGGCAGTCCATAGCGACAAATGATATTGTGCTTCAAAAACTTAATAACATGGTTGCTTGTGATGTTCGCATACAAAGCCGCTTCTACCCACTTAGTGAAGTAATCGATTGCTACCAGGATAAATCTGTGCCCGTTTGATGCCTTAGGGGAAATCATGCCAATGACATATATGTCCCACATGGAGAAGGGTCATGGTGATGTCATGTTGTGCAACTCACTTGGGGGTGCATGCTTGTTATCTACATAGATTTGACATTGATGACACCTCCTGACATGTGTACAGCAATCATGCTCCATGGTCGACCAGTAGTATCCCAACCGTAGAATCTTCTTTGCAAGCATGTGTCCGTTCATATGGGGTCCACAAACTCCTCCATGTACAATCTTGATTAACCTTTCTAATTCAGCCTTAGCAACACATCTGAGCAGAATGTCATTATGTGATCTCTTGTACAAATGTCCACCACTTAGTAGGAATTGACCAGCTAATCTCTGTATTGTCCTTTTCTCAGTAGAAGTGGCATTTTCTAGCACACTCCGATTGTTCAAGAAATTTTTGATGTCTTGAAACCATGGTGCTTCCTCTTCTGATGCTCCTTCTAGAACCAGACAATAAGCTGGTTCATCTCTGACCTCAATCTCCAATGGCTTGATGTCTACCCCTTCTGGCATGCTGACCGTGGAAGCCAATGTTGCTAGAGTGTCTGCAAACTGATTTTTGGCCCTTGGCATATAGTTGAAGGAAATTCCAGTAAAATTTGTGCTTATTTCTTCCAAATACTGGTGATAGGGGATCAATTTGTGATCCTTGGTTTTCCATTCACCAGTTGTTTGAAAGATGATAAGACTCGAATCTCCGTATACGTCAAGTTCCTCCACTTCATGATCTATGGCGGCTTGCAACCCAATTATGCATGCTTCATATTCTGCAATATTATTGGTGCACTAGAATCTCAGCTTTACTGCGATCAGGATGTGTAAGCCATCTGGTTTGACCAAGACTACCCCTATTCCATTTCCATTCATGTTGGCGGCCCCATTGAAAAACATCTACCAAGAACTCTCACTTTCCTCCTCTTTAGTAACAAAATTGCCTCATCAGGAAAGTTGGTCTTCAAAGGTTGGTATTCTGGCAAAGGATGTGCAGCCAGGTAATCAGCTATGGCTTGAACTTTGATCGCTTTCTGAGTGATGTACGTGAGGTCAAACTCGGATAGTAGCAGCTGCCATTTTGCCGTTCTGCCAGTTACTGCCGGTTTCTCAAATAGATACTTCAGAGGGTCCATCCGAGATATCAATAATGTGGAGTGACTAAAGAAGTAATGCCTTAGCCTCTGAGTTGCCCACACTAGAGCACAACAAGTCTTTTCCAATTGTGAGTACTTGGCTTCATATTTTGTAAATTTTTTACTCAAATAGTAAATTGCCCTTTCTTTTCTACCCGTCTCATCATACTGCCCTAAGACACATCCTATTGACGTTTCCAACACTGACAAGTACAGGATCAGCGGTCTTCCTGGAGTTTGTGGCACTAGCACAGGCGGGTACAGTAAATATTTCTTTATTGTATCAAAGGCCTGTCGGCAATCGTCATTCCAGACCGTCGGGTTATCTTTCCTTAGAAGCTTGAAAATAGGTTCACAGATAGCTGTGAGCTATGCTATGAACCGGCTTATATATTGAATTCTTCCAAGAAAGCCCCTAACCTCCTCTGTTCTGGGTGATGGCATTTCAATTATGGCCTTGGCTTTAGCTGGGTCAATTTCAATTCCTCTTCTACTCACTATAAATCCCAGCAATTTCCCTGATGTAGCCCCAA
The DNA here is from genome assembly GCA_947561395.2 of Buxus sempervirens. NCBI lineage: Eukaryota > Viridiplantae > Streptophyta > Magnoliopsida > Buxales > Buxaceae > Buxus > Buxus sempervirens. Next base: position 16,231,111 of record OX387190.1, on the reverse strand, counting down.
AGACGCATTTAGCCGGGTTGAGCCGTAGACTGTACTTCCTGAGTCGATCAAACACCTTCTTCAGATTGATCAAGTGATCCTCTTCTTTGCATGATTTGGTAATCATATCGTCCACATAGACCTCCATCTCCTTATGGATCATGTCATGGAATAGTGCTGTCATGGCTTGCTGGTATGTTGCCCCAGCGTTCTTAAGCCCAAACGGCATGACTGTATAGTGGAAGGTGCCCCAAGGTGTGATGAACGCTGTTTTCTCTGGATCTTCCTTAGCCATCTTGATCTAATTGTATCCAGAGAAGCCGTCCATGAACGAGAATAGGCTATGTACCGCAGTATTATCGACCAGAATGTCGATATGTAGAAGTGGAAAGTTATCCTTTTGGCTTGCCTTGTTCAGGTCTCTATAGTCTACACACATTCAAACCTTCCCGTCCTTCTTTGGTACTGGCACTATGTTTGCGAGCCACTCGAGGTACGTGGAGATAGTCAAAAATCCTGTTTGGAATTGCTTGACCACTTCGTCCTTGACCTTCAAGGTTCATTCAGGTTTCAATCTTCTCAGCTTCTACTTAATTGGCTTGACCCCTGGCAAAATTGGAAACTTGTGCACCACCATGTCAGTGTCCAACCCTGGCATGTCCCGATACGACCAAGCGAACACGTCCTTGTAGTATGCGAAAAACTGTGACATTTCATTTTGCTGCACATCAGACAAGCATGCCCCGATTTTCACTATTTTTGGGTCATCTTCGGTCCCAAGATTTATTGATATAATCTCCTCAATATTAGGTTGGACCCCCTTTTTCATGACGTTCCAATTGATATTCAATTTCTTTTGGAAGGTCTTCTTCTTCGACCTCAGTCTCTTCTTCGATCCCCATGAGATCAAAGTCGAGCTCAAGGTCGAAGTCATATTCAACTTGGTCCAATTCGATTTGCTTATATGGTTCATAAGTGGTTTGGACCTTTTTGAAAAAATTAAATTTTCTAGAAAAAGTAGAAAAATCTTTTTGGGTTTTTTGTGAGCCTTCTAAACATAATTCCCCTGAAGACGAAGGCTCATTAGGATTTTCAGGGAAATGGCATTCCACTAATGGAGTTTTTTTTTGGAAGCCGCGTCAGTTTGCCAAACGAACGTTGCTTCAAAGGTAAGTGGAGTTTCCTCCCAATTATTTAATACAAGTTTTTCGGGAGCAGGGGAAATTGTGCAAGCCTGCTCCTCAAACCCAGAATCCGATGCCATCATCACCGGGTGGGTACTGCCCTTTTCTGCTACGGGGCCCAGTCTAGATATGACCTTTTCTGGAATTTTTACTGCCGCCCAATCAATGAAAGGTAGGTCCATGTCTACTTCTGTCTTATCGCCATCGGTCATGGCGAAGAAAGCCCCAACATCTTCGGAGAAGTCCGCCTGTTGCTCTGGCTGTGGCCCAGGCCCGCCCACTATTTCAAGTATAGGAAATGGGTTGTAGGGTTGGAATAGAAGGCCTTTCGTAAGAATTGACATTTCGGTAAGGGGGTTTGGACTGGTCCATGGGAGGAGACAGTTTGATTATATATGAGGGTTTAGGAAAACTTTCCCTTAAATGAGGGACTTTTCCTCTGCTTCTCTTCTCCCCTTCTCCCTGCTTCATCCTTCTCCATCCTCTAGGTTTAAATCCCAACCCTACTTTAGGGATCAGCTTCTTGGCCCTGGTTGGCTCCACCATTCCCTGTAAATTTATTCCCAGGCATTTCCCCGGATGAAAGTGGTATTTTTCCATCACTTTCCTTACCATTTCCTCTGCAGTCATCCTTTTTTTTTCTTTTTTCTCACACCCCCCAGGTATGAAATTAGCCGTCTCAAACTGAAATTAGTGGAACGCAATCTTGTCGACAGTCAAATCCACATTTATTAAGGGTACATCAGGTGACACAATGGGAGGCACCAAGTTCTCAGCTAGAACTGTTATCACCATTTGCCCTCTTATGTATTTCATCCTTTGGTGGAGCGTAGATGGTATTGCCCTAGCCGAAAGTATCCACGGCCTCCCTAGGAGCAAATTGAAGGCTGCTGGAATATCCATCACTTCAAATGTGATGTTGAAAATATTCGGTCTAATGGTGACTGGAAGTTCAATCTCCCCTAGGGAGTGTGTCTTAGAGCTGTCAAAAGCCCTCACTATCCTCCCATTCTGCTTGATCTTCAACTGATCCAGACCAAGCTTGACAAAAGTGATTAACAGGCAGACGTTTAACGCCGACCCGTTGTCAATTAAAACCCATGCCACCATGCTGCTCTTATAAAGCACTGTGATATGCAAATGGTCAACATGATAACACCCACCTGGGCTTATCTCACCTTCGGAGAAACTTATCACATTATGTGACAAGATTTGACCAACCATTTTGCCTAGTTGGTCCGGATCAATAGTCTGGGATACATGTGCACTCTGTAGCACCCTTAACAATGCGTCCCTGTGCTTTTCAGAATTCAGCAAAAGACCCAGTATTGAAATCTGGGCCGGAACCTTGTTTAGCTGATCCACAAGAGTGAATTCACTTTTCTTAATTATTTTTATGAGGTCTTATGTCTCATTTTCTGCACCCTGCGGGGTGTCTTCTCCCACTTTTGTTTTTCCTTTCATTTTTCTTTTTTCTTCTGTTTCTTTTCTCTCTCTCTCTCTCTACCTCTGTTTATTTTTCTTTTTCTACTCCTTCCACATATTTCCCTGACCTCATCATGAGGTTCACCTCCTCCTGGTTCTGGTTCCTGACCACTGGAACCGTAACCGCGACCCCCTCACTATAATTCCATGGTACAGCTGCCTCAGAATAGACTAGTTTAGGGACATTAACCACCAATGGCTGGAGTTTGGACCGGGATGTATGGGCCGGTTTAGGGATATTATAGGATAAAGGAACGTTTACAACCAAGGTTTGGAGTTTAGCTCCAGATGTAGCTGATGGAACAAAAGAGGAGATGGATGCAGTGGTGGGGTCAAGGTTGATGACCAGTGGAGCTTTTGATGTCTTGGTTGGTGAACAAGTGGGTGGACTGCAATTGAAGACCAAAGGAGGCCTTGCAATGTTTATTTGGGCCATAAGAGAGGAGACCCGGTTCAGAGATGAGCTAATGTCCTCAGCAGCATGATCATTTTTCTGGGAGACCACATTGACCTCCTCTTCTTCTTTCTCTAGGAAAAAATAGACCTTGACCGAGGTCCCCACGGGAGCTATAAGTTGAGATGGGTCAAAGGCCCTTTTCCTTGCAGATATGGCAGTGATGGAGTTGGACGAGCCTGCCCCATTGTGGTAAAGCAGAGGGTTTTGCCCGATATCATTTCCCGACGGGGTGGGCGCAGCAGTATTAAAAACCAGGGCCTTCTGATCCAGCAGATCCTGGACCCCATGCTTCAGCATCCAACAAGTGTCAGTAGAGTGCCCCGGTGCACCCATGTGATAGTCACAAGTGACTGCTGGATCAAAATTCCTCCCTTTTGATGAATTTGGGTTGGGCTCCTTCAGGGTCACATACTCCCCTTTTAGCAGGGTTGGTAACAGTCAGGAAAAAGACATGGGAAGGGGAGTAAAAACTCTGCTCCTCCTTGCTGCCATCCAGGCATCCTTCTCTTCCTTAGTAAAATCCCTCCTCTGATTTGAAGGCACGGAGGGGGAGAAATTGACATTAAGTGGGGTCTGGTATGATTGCTGGGCCTGTTGTGGTGCAGAGATGTTCACATGGAGTGGTTTCTTGGAGGGAGAAGCCTGTACCAGGTTTACTTCTCCTTCTTTTCTGGCCCCGTTCTTTTTAAACCCAGTCCCTTTTTTCTATGCCAGGGAAGCGGAGGAATCAGATTGCCCGGCCAAAGTAGAGTAGTCGATAAGTTTTCTCGACCTGACCCCTTCCTCGATTCGGTCTGCCACCTGTACCAGGGCTGCAAAATTGGTGGTAATCTGCCCCACCAGATGGTTGTAGAAGGGCTGCCCCAGCGTACCCATGAACGTTGAGATCATTTCGGGTTCCAGCATAGGCGGCCTGACCTGGGAGGCAGCCTCCCTCCACCTCTTGGCATACTGCCTTACAAACTCCCTTTTCCTTTGCTCATTCTCATTATGTCGTACCGGTCGGGCACAATCTCCGAGTTGAATTTATACTAGTCTAAGAAGGCGTCGGCCAATTCCTTCCATCTTTTGATCCTGCCATGGTCCACGGTGCCAAACCACCTTAGGGCTGATCCTGTCAAACTCCTCTGAAAGAGTTGGATCAGTATGCCATCATCCCGACCAAATTGGCACAAAGCCCCACAGTATAATTTCAGATGGCTCATTGGGCAGCCCGTGCCATCATATTTGTCGAAGTTTGGGCACTTGAACTTGGCCGGTAGGCAGGCATCCGGGTAAATGCATAAGTCATCGAAGGTGGTACCTCCGTAGCTGTTTCCCCCCTTCACCTCTTTAAGTTCTTCCTGGATCCTCTCTATCTTGTGCAGGAGTTTCTTTTCCATCTCCTCCCTTGCTTTTTCTTTCTCCATTTCCTTCTCATACTCCACGGTGTTTTCCCTGATCAGAATAGGTTCAGGGACTGGCTCAGAAATGGGTTCAGGCATGGGTTGAGCAGGAGGTGGAATGTAGGCTTAAGGTGGTGGTGCTTGATTGGAAGTTGAGGCTTGGTTTTGGGCCTGGGCCTGAGCTGCCAGTAGGTCTCCTAACATCTTGGCCAGTCCAGCCACTTGCTCCTGCAGCTGAGCAAAGTCCTGAGCGGGAACGGTGGCTTGAGCTTGATTCTCTTCAGTATTCATGGTGCGGGCTTTCGATCTGGTTACGGGAGAAATGATTGTAAGTAATTGTACCTGGGGAAAGAAAAGCAACATGTCAACTCCCATTTAATCAGATTCACACTCCTATAAATGTAGATAATTGAGTCAGGTGAACACAAGTCCTGGTTTATTTGTTTTTTTCTATATTTTTCCATTTATTTTTATTTTTATTTTTTTTGTTTGGAATATTCTAAAGCTTCCAAGTGTCCCATAAATTTTTGATTTTGATTGGTTCTCGTGACCAAACAAAGGTTTTTTTTTTTGGAATATTCTGGGGCTTCCAAATGTCCCACAAATTTTGAGTTGATTGGTTCTCGTGACCAAACAAAGGTTTTTTGGAATATTATGGGGCTTCTAAGTGTCCCATAAGATTTTTGAGTTGATTGATTCTCGTGACCAAACAAAGGTTTTTTTGGAATATTCTGGGGCTTCCAAATGTCCCACAAATTTTGAGTTGATTGGTTCTCGTGACCAAACAAAGGTTTTTTTGGAATATTCTGGGACTTCCAAATGTCCCACAAAATTTTTTATTTGATTGGTTCTCGTGACCAAACAAAGGTTTTTTGGAATATTTTGGGGCTTCTAAATGTCCCACAAAATTTTGATTTGATTGGTTCTTGTGACCAAACAAAGGTTTTTTTGGAATATTCTTAGGCTTCCAAATGTCCCACAAATTTTTGATTTGATTAGTACAAAAAAGACCAACCAAAGTTTTTTTTTCTTATTTATTTTTTTATTTGCTGAATTTTCTCAGTTTCAAGTTCAAAAGTTTGATTGAAACAGGTTTGAGGTGAGTTGGTATCAAGAAATATGACACATTCGTTCCCTTCTTTAAGGGTAGATTTGAGTTTCAAAATTAGGTTAAATCCTAAAAATTTTTTTTTTTTGTTTTTTTTTTTGAAACATTTTTATATTCTCTTTGGGGTGCCTAAGGATTATCCCCAGTGTTTTAGGCATTTTATTCTAAAAATTTGGGATGAAAAACCAATTTGTACATTTTCTGAATGTATCCGACATGACCTATCGGCTAAGGCTATGTCTTATTGTATCCGATATAACTGATCGGATACATGCATAAGCCTTTGTAACCGATGGAATATGTCAGATACGAATAAAACTCTGTTTAACCGACCTGAGTTGTCGGTTAATGTCGAAATGGCCCTTTTTGACTCATTTTTTCACCAGATCATGTTATTTTCATTCCCACTTGATGTTCACCTTGACTAGGTCTTCAAAAATAGTCTCCAATTGGACTTTGACACTATACTTGCAAAATATGCACATTCATGAGGGTACTTGCCCCTTTGACAGTTAGACACCAATTCATGGATCTTGTACACTTGGTTGCCTCCTACATGGACTTTGGGTAGGATGACCTTTAAATTGAGTTGGAAACTCATCCTATGGGTTCACCAACCTTAGGCTATAGACACTTTTGGGAAAAATTTCATTCCAAGCATATGGACACTATGGCTTTTAATTTACATGACATTAAAGAAACATGGTTTTACCTTGCCACCTTGTGTTACCTTCAAAATGGTATTCATATTATACCTTGGCCTGTGAAACATGTAAACGGCATTCCCACATTTACACCCAATTCCCCAAACGCAATTGTGTACTTTAGTTGAAAACGTGTTTCTCCACCTTCAAGCGTATGGTTTTTGGGATTTGGCTTAATTGGCAACTTAGAACTCAAGTCTAGTGATGCCCGGAATCGAATCACAAATCTCATTGTCATCACATCATTGATTCAAATTCTAAGGTAAATGTTTTCACTTTCGCTTTCCGAAGTATCGACCTCGGTGCGCCAAGCTACATACATTCGGGTTCAACTTCCTATAGGTAATGGGTGGACTGTGCAAAGTGTTTATAGTGCTCAAGTGCATTTTGAATTTTGAGGTACATTTACAACGTCCCAGCCCCTTGCCACTCTTTTCGTAGCCATGCATACAATTCCAAGCCAAGGCATATGACATTATATTGAAAGTAAAACATAAGCAAGCAAGGTAGTAAAAGCAACTCAATATACACATAATTACTACATACCCAAGAAGCATCATACAAGCATGCTATCATATTATACAAACAACAATTAAACCATGCCAAACATGTTTGAAACCCAAAAGTATTCCCTGAATTTCCAGATTTCATGCTTCTTTCTCATGCTCAAAAGTGCATTATTTCTACCCAAATTGAAGCCTAAAAAATTACAGCAACTAGGCATTTTGTACAAGGGGTGTTTTGTTGGGGAAAACATGCTTGATAATCCTACAAAACATTTACTGAATTCTGGGTTTTATGGTTCTCATTTTTATGCTCAAAGTGCCTTATTCATGCCCAAATGTTAGCCTAAAAATACAGCAACTAGATGTATTGTACAAAAGCGTTTCTATCCAAGAAAGCATGCTTGAAAACCCTCAAAATTTACACTAGATTTCCAGATTTTATACCCTTCATTTTTTTGTGCTCAACATGCATTATTCCTGCTCAAATTGAAGCCTAAAATACAGCAATTAACAATTCGGTACAAGAGGTGTTTTAATTAGGGGAAACATGCTTAAAAATTCCCAAATACCCATTGAATTTACTGAGTTTCATGCTCTTCCTTTTCACGCTCAAAACATGGCACTAAACCCCCCAAAGCCAAGTAAAATGTAACGAGTAAGCATGTTTACCAATATAAGGCCATAAACATGATTCTAGGCACAATCAAATAATACACACATGCCAATATCCTTATGAATTTTCTAGTCATACAAAACAGATTTGAGATACCACAATATGCACCAATGAAGTAAGCAAAATAGCAAGCATTCAAAAATAAAGACCAAGCATGAACAAAATACACCAATCATGGCTTAAATCTACAGGTCCCCAGCAGAGTTGCCAGTTGTGAGACATGGAAAAATCACCAAGATGATTCCCCTCCGTCAACACACGGGCTCAACGAAAATAGGAGAGTCGCAACCATTCAATTTTTGGTGTGAATGGACACCAAAAGATTCAAAATAAGCAAAAAGAGCTAAAAGGCAAATATTAGAGAAAAAATAACTTTACTTGAAAATCAAATCCAGAGATGGGTAAGGGGATTAGATTATGAACGGGGGAAGGTGTTAGGCACCCCCATTCACCTACACAAGGTGGTTGCCAAGTGTTGTTCATGCTAAAAAAAATGAGAAAGCTTGCTAAAATAATCAAAAACCATGAGAAAGGATTAAACAAATGTGTGATACCTTCACATGAGAAATCCAAATGAATTCCAGATCCTCTTTTATGTCAATATCACTTCTAGAATATCACCAATAGATGGAAATCAAAGCAAAAATTGCACAAAACCAAGTTGAGTCAAATCCGGAAAATTCAGTAAAAGATAGAACCATTTGTCTTGAAATCATTCAAATCAAGTTTAGATTGAATCAAAACAAATCTATTTAAAGCTTATGATAAATAGAAGATTCATGCAAATTTTCAATCAATTCCGGTTAAAATCCTAGGAGTTATTCTCCTTTGAAATCTACTGCTGGAGATAGTTAAAAGTGACAAGTGGGCAAGTTTGGAAAATCATTTAGAACAATCGGCTCCATATAAATCCACGAAATTTGGTGTGAATGAAGTATGTATGGCCATCTTTCAAATGAAACTAGCCTCATACAAAAATTCATTCGGATGCGCCTTGGGTGACCCCACGAACAGGCCCCGAAGATCACAGATTTACCCAGAAAAGTACTGTTGCGCAGTTCTGAGTGAATCTGTTACCCACGACACAAATGGAGTCAAAAAATTTTGAAACCAACTGAGTTTGAAATTAGACTTCCAAAGGAAAACACAGAAACAAAAATCACTCGAATCGGACTTAAAACGAACACATGCCGCTCAGTCGAAGTGACAGGTTTCGCAATCAGACCTAAACTGACCTATCAACTTCGACTAAGTGGTGTCAAAACTCCCCTCCATAAAAATTGATGAAATTTTACAGACATAAACTAGACAGCCTCACATTTCCCATGGCTCTGGAATCACTCCAAAATTCATCCGGACGATGAAGTTATGAGTGTCCGAAGTTGGGGTACAGCTGCTATCCAGTTTCAGCCTTTTTAAAGAAAATCAACTCAAAACAGTGATGAGGTGTGTGTGATCCGTGCAATATGAATCAAAATCATTTTAAAAAAGTTGAAGAACCTCTAGGAAGAAATGGGGCACAAGTTTGGCTCACCATTCTCCCCGATTGGAAAGAGTATGCCAAAAACCCCAAAATTGAGCAAAAGTGCCTAAAACCGAGAGGTTAGACCTAGAGGTCTTCAATACTTGCTTGAAATCATGTTGAAAACCAATAAGAAATATCCCAGAATTGTTTGGGGCTATTTATTCCAGATCTATCACAACGAATGCAACAAATCCGACATATAAGCCGAATCGGACAAAACAAGTGCTATGTGTATGTGTGTAAAAATCCATTCTTCAATAATATAACAACATATAGCATTCATATCAAATGGGGTTCTAAAAAGACCTAGGGTTCCGTTCCATTCTCGTTTCCCTTAGTTCTCTCTCCCCGTTTAACGGTTCTTCGAGATAATCTTGGGGTACTTTGAATATGAAACGGTTTTCATAGATTCAAAAGGCTTATTCAACAAGGTTCTAACACTAGGATCAATCCTTAGTCTCGTTTCCCCTAGATCCCGCCTTCACGTTTTACGGCTAGTGGGGAGTCTCGAGGTACTTTGAGTAGAGGAAAGGTTTTCATACACACAGATTAGGCCTTATTATATAGAAAGGTAGAAGAAGAGAACTAAACCTAGAATGTAAGACAGAAAAATTAAAGAAGGTTTTAGGCTTACCTGGGTTCTGGGAGCAGTGCGGCAGTGGTTCCCTTCTTCACTCGGAGCTCTTCAATCTCCAACTTCTTGGCCATTTGATTAAGGAGGAGCCTCCTATTTATAGGTAAAGGCTAGGGTTAGCGTTTGCATGATGCTAGACACGAAATGATGTCTAGAACCCACCAACCTTAACCCTAAGGCTATTTCTGAGATTTCCACTTCTTTAATGAAGGATATGATGGTAAAAAGTGAAAACTCTCGGAAAACCCTAATTTTGAGCAAAAAGCTTGTATCCGACATATCAGGTCGGATACAAGAGCACCTATATGTATCCGACATATGTCGTCGGATACATTAATGCCTGTTTGTATCCGACAACTTATGTCGGATATAAAGAGATATGCTTGTATCCGACCTGAGTTGTCGGATACAAGAAGAAATGCATATTTCTCAAATTTTGTGCTGGTTTTAAAGGAAAGAATGATTTTTGCCAATTATTCACCATTTTTACCGTGCAATTTAGGGGTGTTTACAGATCCCCAAAACTCTTTTAATCTCATTAAATACTAAATATAACATATTTAGGGTTGCAACGGAAAAAAAATCTCATTAACAAAACTAAGGATTAATCTGTGTGTTTAACTAATCTATCTGAATAACATATAACCTTAATTACAAGTTCAATACTCAATTAGAAACAAATAAAAATATTCAATGCCCAAATCAAATACGATTATCCAAGCTATTCCCTTTGCTTCATTTGCACAGTCTTGTGGTTACCTGAAAATGAGTAAGGAGTGAGTTTTCACAACTCAGTAAGTAGGGCTAATATTCCCTACATGATTACATGCTTCAAAAATCAAATATTTAGTTATGTCATATATAAGCTTAGTATAAACTAGCGAGACACTATTACAAGAATAACATTTGCAATATTGACACATGTCAACCAATTTAATCAATTATAAGGTAAGAAAAACAAACATCAATGATATTAAGAAAGTAACTCCTAGTGATAGTAAGAACACAATACAATTTTCCTCTTAATAAGAAAATTATCACAAAATATCAACTATGCGAGTCTGTAAACTATGCACAGCTCCTTGGTCATAGCACTTTTGTGTAAACACAATACAACTGGGTCGTGTCTGTCTGAGTAAACCGCTCTGATCCAGTACATGTCTGTCGGGTCACTGCCCAGTTCCAGTGCATGTCTGTCGAGTCACCGCTCAGTTCCCATAACACGCCCGACCAACAAACGTATACACGACAATTTCTGAACATATCGATTTTATTAACCAAGCAATACAAGGTCACAACACTCACATATACAATGCAAGCAACCTAATTAAGGCTAACAACACAAAACTAATTCACGAGGAATTTTCTATAATTCAAACCCCAAGTTTATACAATCTAAAATAACCATTATAAGCATAATACTCAGTACTAACACATGATTTTTGCAATGATGACTTATTTCTCAATACATGGACAAAACACCAATTGAAAGGAAATCGTCACAATGGTATTATGCAATTAAAATAAAAAATGAATTTCTTCTATGAATATGAGAGAGGAAAGAGGAAATCATCATTACACTGACTCTATAAAACATAAATAAACTAGAAAAATTGATCATGACATCACATGGTTTCATATAGGTGTCATGTGATGCTTGGTTTAAAGGAAACCATGAATTATAGAAGACAAATTGAAACCCATGAGAAATAGTCCAACATATCATTATTTATTATGTTTGTGTTATAATAATTATTGTTTCCTTTCACTAAAAGAAAAAAAAAACCGAATCGAGGGAACCCATAACTTAGTCATCTAACGTAAAACCCAATCACCTAAAAACTTTTACTAAAAGACGAATTAGAGAAACCATATATCAATCATCAATCGTTGAACCCAATCACCTGAAACTTTCACTAAAAGATGAATCAGAGAAACCATAAATCAATCCTCTAAACCCGATTTTTTGGCCTCTTCCACTAAAAGATGAAAATAAGAGAACCGAATCGCTAAACATGTCGTCCAACAAAGCTTTTAACAACATGAAAAAATAAACAATTGCATAGAACACTAACAAACGTTAAATCAAACCCACTCATAGACTCACGTTAATTCCATGAATCATTAAGGAAATCAACAAAAGAAACTAAATATTAGGGTTCTACAATTTGTTTTGGCATTTAAACCTAAAATATTTTAATTTTTTCATAGATTTTGAATGTATGCATCCATGGAAGAAATATTAACCGAACTTACCTTCCCGTTGCAAAATTTGATTTGAAGAAGATAAGATAGTTCCTTGGCTTTCTCTCTTCCCCTTTCAGGATTCTTTGCCTCCTACCATTGAATGAGAGAAGATGGGGATTAGGGTTTTCCAAATCCCTAAATTAACGGAGAAAAAACAAGATTAAACCCTTTCCTAATTATTTGTATATGGTGAGTGTGCAGGCACACTAGACCATACATAGCACCAATCAGTAGCCTTTATTCTATGGACTTGACCGAGTCAATATCTTGACCGGGGTCAACCATTAATTTGTTGGGAAAATTACTGTACACACTATCTTTTAAAATATTATTCCAAAATACACTACCTTTATAATTAAATGCCAAGTTTACACTTATTTTATAAACAATATGACAGAATACCCTACTGCATATATCATAAGACAAAAAATACCCCTTTTACCCCCGATTTACAACTCACAAACCGGTCTAAACAATAAAACTGTTGAACCTTACTCCTTTATTTTGGTTGTTCCAAACAAAAAAAAATTTTGAATCAAAACCTTTCGTCTACCTTCTTCTATGACTAAAAGATTAACAGAACATGGATTGGTGCTACTACTGCGATTGGTGCTTTTGTTGTGTTTGCTTCTTACCTGACATGCTGAACCACAAGTATAAAAACTGGTTTATGAGTTGTAAACCGGGGGTAAAATGGGCAATTTTTGTCTCTTGACACATGCAGGAGGGCATTTTGTCATTTTGTTTATAAAACTAGTGTAAACTTGACAATTAGTTGTGAAGGTAATGTATTTTGGAATAAAGTTTTAAAATACTGGGTGTACAATAATTTTCCCTAATTTGTTTTGACTGGGTCTCCACAAATAATCTCACTTTAAATAATTAAACTTAATAATTTAAACTTAATAATTTAAATAAAATTAGGGTCGGGGTTTTACAAGAGATTTCAAAGGGCTACATAAAAGATTCATAGGATGGGTTCGGTTCACCTTTCAAGAGTCGGCAAATGAAGTGGCATTGGGTTTTAATGCATTCTTAATTGATTAATTGAATGAGGATACAGAAAGGCACGTTAGGCAAGTGAGCAGTTATCAACAAGTTAATGATGTATGTAAAATGTCAAGATTAGCCTTAAAAAGATATTCATCTATGTGCACTTGAATGGTAATTTAGGTTTATTTATAAGGTTAATACATGAAATAAAATGATATATAAAATATCATGGAATTATTTGGCATAAGAAGATTTTTCAAATGACTAAAAAATTGGCCAACTTATAGAAATTTCCTTCACATTACAAACAAATAATATTGACTTTAGTACAATATCCAATGATAAATATGTAAAACTCTATTATAATATGATTTAGCTTCTCAATTGCTCAAAAATTCCTTCCGCTTTTAAGAGTATTTAGTGAGAGGGCACGTGCGTTGCACGTGGAGCCACTTCAATACTTATCTATTTTTTTTTAAATTTATAAGATAGAACTATTTTATTATATATGTTCTTTTATTAATTAATGTAAATTTAATCAGATTTTAATCATCATTTATTAACGGCTGTCTTATTAATTATTAATATACATCTAATTGACAGCTCTCTTGTTTAGTTAGTTAATGTCTTGATGATATATATGTAATCCTATTTTAGTTATTTAATGATATATATTAATCCTATATTAGTTTGTAATTTACTTTATTATTGAAATCGTTAAAATAGTTAACGATCTTAGTTATTAACTATTTTATTAAAGATATAATTTACTCTAATGTTGTTATATTATACTAACCTTAATGCTATTTTATTTTAGTTAAGGTTAAAAACATGTCTCTATTGTTTATTTTAGTTATTAACGTTAATGAGTATTTAGTTTTATTTTACTTTCATTTTGTTAATTAGCTTTTATGTGTAATTATCTATTTTATTAACGTCTAATATAATTATTTGTCTATTTTTGCTTTTTTCTTTTTGCCTAATCTGTAGTATTAGACCCTATTTATCTTCTTTTTATTGATTTGTGTATTTAGAGTTGTAATTTATTGCTAAATTTTAATATAGATTTAATAGGATTTTAATCAACATTTATTAATGATATATACATTATTTTATCATGTGTTGAATAAGTAGACGTCTAATTGACATCTCTCTCTTACTAATTTATTAATATATACACATCTAATTGACGCCTCTTTTGTTAAGTAATTTACTATTATTAATCCTATATTAATTTATTTTTATTAATGTAGACACTCCAAATTGCACTAAAAATGAGAAAATAATTGAAAATATTAATTGGGATTTGAAACAGGTCAAAAAAGTGTAAAATCTGGCCAAACTGGTCATGACCGTATTTTGTTTACGGACTGGTCATACCTGCAGTTGATATACGGTCACGGCGTGTCCGTATTAATAATACGGGCAGGGCGCGACCGTAATATATATACGGGCACGGGGGTCTTTGTGCGAATTTTACCTTTTTGATTTTTGAGCCTTATCTGCACCCAAATATCTCTCTTGGATAAGCGAATTATATCTTTTATTCGTTCGAAATATCTTTGTGGATAAAGGATTGGCATGATCTGGTGTTTAACTCAAACTGAAACTCTATCTTGCCAAACCTTGGACCAACCATACCCATGTGTTTGCCTATAAATAGAGGGCCTTTCCTCAAGCAAATTAAAGGCCACGAAAATTTGAAGTCTAAGAAGCCCCAAGAGAAGAAGAGGAACCCCTGCTGCTTTGCCTGCTCAATCCAGGTAAGTCCCTTTTCCTTTTTATTTTCTGTCTTCAATTCTAGAAGTAATAGGATCATCTCTATTGCTGTAGAATAAGGCCATATCTTTTATCTAGTATTCTTAAACTTGCCTCCAAGTACCTCAAGAGCCTCTCTAGCCGTAAAACGTAAAGAGAGAGCTAGGGGAAAAGAGAACAGGTGGATCCCTAGAATGGAACCCCATATTTGTTTTTCTCCTTTTTTCTAGAATAAAGCCTTTGATTGTGTTTGTATACCCAAACCTATCTCCAAGTACCTCAAGAATCCTCTCTAGCTGTAAAACGTGAAAAGAGAGCTAGGGGAAAAGAGAACAGGTGGATCCGTAGGGTAGATCCCCATGTGCTCTAATCTGTGAGATATGGCTGATTTAAATATCTTGATCATATTTTAATGGTTTTTATGATGAATCTGAATGAATTACATGAATCTATGATTTTTATAGCATGAGATCCCCAATTTTTGCTAAAATTTGGATTTTCACCACTTTTGCACCTACAACACTGTTTTCGTGATTTTTGTGATTTTAGGCTAAGATCCTGGATTTATCATGATCAATATGGTAGATCTGGATCCAGAAGCCTGAAAGTAAATTCTAGGGTTTCATGATATGGTTTTTAAATCGTTTTTCATTATTGAGAGAAGACCTTACGATCTAAATTCTCCCATTTTGATGTTCTTCATCAACGTGGGTATTTTTGGTTTTAATTTTTTGATTTAATGTGAAATTTGGGCTATATCTATGTCCTGGAATGATCAAGTTCAATTTTGAAATATTTTATAAAAATCATATTTTTCTAGATTTCTAGAATTTGACTTGAAACCAGATTTTTGGATTTTTCACTTTAAATTGAATTTATTTGATTTTATCTTAATTTTGTTTTGATCATGAAACCCTAGGAATGGTATGATCATATTTGGAAGTTCTGGATCAATCAGACTTTTTATATGAAAAAAACCAAATATTTTCGTTTTTATGTGATTTTTCATGAATTTTATAGCAAGCATTTTTTCTTTGTAGAACATGAACAAAACCTGGCAACCACCTTGTGTGGATGAATAGGGGTGCCAAACACCTTCCCCTGTTCATAACTTAATCCCCTTACCCATCTCTGGTTGTTTTTTTAGGAGGGTTATTTTTACCCTAAAATTACCTTTTGTGCTTATTTAATATTTTGGTGTCCATTCACACCTAAATTGAATGGTGGCGACTCTTTGTTTAATTTAATCCCGTGTGATGATAGAGGAAGTCATTGGATTTTGATTTTTTCCATGTCTCACAATTAATACTATAATAATATCTTTTGCTATTTATATATTTTACTAAATAATATAAATTTAATATAATACTTATTTAAATAAATTTACTATATAGTTATTAGCGAACTTATAATTATTAACAAACTTAATAGTTCAATACAAATACTTAAAAAAAAAAGCCTTTGTTAGTATAATTATCTATTTTATTAACGTATAATATATTATTTTTGTCTTTTTTTTTTTGCTTTTTGCCTAATCCGTAGTATTAGGCCCTATTTATCTTCTTTTTATTGATTTTATCGTATGTTTAATCTAATAGACGTCTAATTAAGATTTTATCATGATTTTTACCTAATCAGTAGTATTAGGCCCCATTTATCTTCTTTTTAACTAATTTTATCATTCATTTAATTTATGTTAGACATCTCTAATTTAATAAGATTTTAATCAACATTTATCAACGATATATATATGTTACTTGATCATGTGTTGTAAGTAGAGGTCTAATTGAACAAGTAGATGTCTAATTAAGATATATTTTATTTTATTAATGTGGTATATATATCTTATTGTATCATATGCTAACATGATACATATGTTATTTAGTTAGTTAGGGAAAGACATTTTAGGTATGTGAAAATAAAAAACACTTAAGGTAGTTCGTGCTTTTAATAGTAGCATATAGATTTAATCAATGTTTTTTTGTTAAAATAGGACTATATGTGTGTTTAAGAATATTTAATCCATGTTTTGCTAATTGTTGGAATAAAGTTATAATGTGATAGGATTTTAATGGAGAAAGACTCTATACGTGGAATTAAAGATTATAGGAAAGGACATTTTAGTGGAATTAACGATTATAGAGAATAAATAATAAAATTGTATTAGAGAAGTTAATATTTAACGCTTTGTACTAAATAATAATAAATTGAACTAAATAAATTGTATTAGAAAAATTAATATTTAACGCTTTGTACTAAATAATAATTGTTGGAGTAGAGTTGTAATGTGATAAGATTTTAATGGAGAAATATTCGTGGAATTAAAGATTATAGGGAAGGACATTTTAGGTGCGTGAAAATTGAAAATAATAATAAATTGTACTAAATAATAAACTGTAGTAGAGAAGGAGTATAAATAAATTATCAACGTTTTTTTTTGTTAAAATAGGGCTATATACGTGTTTAAGAATATTTAATCAACTTTTTTGTTTTGTTTAAATAAGACTATATATGTGCTTAAGAATATTTAATCTATATTTTGCTAATTGTTGTAGTAGAGTTGTCATGTGATAGGATTTTAATGAAGAAAGACTTTATACGTCGTCGTCGAATTAAAGATTATAGGGAAGGACATTTTAGACTTAAGGTAATTCGTGCTTAATAGTAGTATAGATATGATATGATTATCCAGAATGAAATGCTGTTCATTTCATTTTCCTATAATTTCCATCAGATACGTACACCAAAACGAATTTAAGAGAAGCTGCATTTTTGCTTTCCTTCTCACTATTTTCCACATAACCAAGCATATTGCCACGTCGGTGGGCCATGGAGGGCCGTCCGAAATCGAAACGAAGCCATCGATTTTTTTTTTTTGATGAAAAGCCATCGATTTGTCCCCAGCCTATATAAACCCTAACATTTACTCCGCCTGTTCGTTCTGTCTTATAACTGACAGAAGGAAGTCTGTCGAGAGATAAGCAACCTTAGACCTCTTGGGACATCATTTCTCGCTATTTCCATGGAAAAATCGAAGAATTCGAAGCCGAATTCATCAAAACCACATCCTCTGATGCAGGCGCCGGCAAAAATCCATCCGGAGAACGACCAAGAATTCGATCCAAACTCGTATTCTCTTGAGAAATTCAGGCTACACGAAACACGGCAAGTAAGGAAGCTGAATTTCGTGTAATCTTTCTCTTCTTTTTACGCATACAGTGTTGAAGATTCTTAAAATTAGGACCAAGTTGATTAGTGCGTACCACTTTGTGTTCTTTTGAGCAGAGATTCTACCTTATTGGCAGCGATCGCAACAAGCGATTCTTTCGGGTACTGAAAATTGACCGCTCGGAGCCTTCGGAGCTCAATATAAGCGAAGATCCTGTTGTGTACTCGGAGCAGGAAGTAAAGAACTTGCTTCAGAGAATTTCCGAAGGCAACCGTTCAACTGGGGGGCTTACTTTTGTTGCTAAGGTTTTTGGCATCGCAGGTTAGTTTGATCTCTCGTTTTTGCTTATTCTTTCGATTGCTTTTATTCTTTTTAATTTGATTTTTGGTTCTTTGTCCCCCTCCGTTAAGGTTGCATTAAGTTTCTGGAATCATATTATCTGATTCTCGTTACAAAGCGTCGTCAAATCGGTTGTATTTGTGGCCATGCGATTTATTGCATAGAGGAGAGCCAACTGATCACTGTTCCACATGTATCGGTTCAGACTGATCTAGCACATTCCAAGACTGAGCTGAGGTTTTTCTCCAACTTCTACAACTCTCTTTATACACGATCACTTATCCGTTAAATCGAGAAAATGTTCTTGAGTTGAATGTATACACGTGATCAACTTTTTCAATTATTATTCTTGGAAACTAATTCTTCATCCTGATAGATTTGTTCAATATGTGTTTTCTTGTACGGTAATTTTATTTTCTTCTGAATGATGCCAGGTAGAAACCTGGCACAATCTTCTGCATCTTTTCATCACACTCGAGAAGAGATGAATTGTGCCAAAAAGGAGAATCGTAGTCCTGTTGTGGAATTAAAACCTTGTTATTATTAAATAGAGCCCATTAAGGATTTCAATAAACCTGACATCAAATTAAACACAGTGATTACGAACTTACTAAAACTGCAAAACAAAAAAGGTTTATAAGCTTTAGTTCTATTGTAAAATCTGTTTTTTTAATACATCTGTTTTTGGTGGGGTGAGGGCATTATTGTACCAGGTGTATGTCTAGATATCAGGTGTATGAATCTTATATGGCTCGAGTTTTGACGCATGAGCCTCTAGGCTATGGCTTGTGACACAAAAGGAGCAAGTGTCACCTTTTTAAAACGTGACTTGAAGTTGTCTCTAAGGAGCTCCTAGTGTATCGTGCTTTCACTTTTTATTCCTCTCTTCTCAAGATGCAGTTTGGTATGATTCATTTGCTCTTACTTAAAGATTATTCTTTTCTTTGTGTTGCATTCTTGGATGACTTTTGAATTTGAATTTGAATTTTTGGAGGAAGATTTGCAGCTTTTGGGGAAAGCTTGAGGAAAATTTAACTTCTTCACAATATTTCCCATTATAATATTATATAGAAAATTTCAACTTGTTGCCTAGTAGGAGGGTCAGTTTACCATTCAGGATTCTAGCTTGCACTAATATTTAGGGAGTTTTGAAGGAGAGAAACGGAAGGATTTTTAAGGAGTCAAGCTTGAGCTAGGGGTTAATCAAGGATATCATGCTCATGCGTTTTGTCGGCTCCCACATAATTCCAGAGTTGATAGGCATTTATATTTCGAACATTTTGCTACAACAGCCTTTTCTTGAGGAAAATTTAACTTCTTCACAATATTTCCCATATAATATTATATAGAAAATTTCAACTTGTTGCCTAGTAGGAGGGTTAGGTTACCATTTACAATTCTAGCTTGCACTAATAGTTAGGGAGTTTGGAAAGAGAGAAATAGAAGGATTTTAAAGAGTCAAGCTTGATCTAGGGGTTAATCAGGGATATCATGATCATGCGTTTTGTCTGCTCCCACATAATTCCCAAGTTGACAAGCATTTCTATTTTGAACGTTTTGCTACAACAGCCTTTTCTAGATGATTGGCACCCCTCTCCACCAAAAAAACCCCTTGTAGGAGGGCTAGCTCCACTTGGACTCCCCATGCTTGGGGTGTATAAAGCTGAATTTTTTGGGTGCAGTCTTGAAATATTGGACTATAGGGATTGGTAAGGTTCTCAAAAATTAAGCATGGAGAAGTTATACACACTTTCTTAGGGGCTATTGATGCAATCTTGCAGATAGTTCTGCGAAGTTTTTTGAACCAAGGATGATGCTATGATCTTCTGTAAGGTGCAAGCATCCCAAGTTCTTGTGGTAAGATCAATCTTAACCTGTTTGGAAGCTCTTTCGAGCTTGAGAGTAAAGTTACAAAGAGGTGAGCTATTTGATGTTGGGGGAAGAGGAAACTCCTCAATTTTATGTGATCTTTTGGATTGTCGATTGGGGTCATTACCCACCTCATATCTCGGAATTCCTATTGGGGCATCTTTTAAAACTAAATCAATTTGGGAACCAACGTTATCGCAGATGAAGTTGTCTTCTTGGAAAGGCAGATTTTTATCTAAAGGGGGTAAGGTGGTATTGATCAAGAGTTCTTTGTCTAATCATCCAACTTATATGCTCTCTACTTTATTAGCCCTGAAATCAGTGCTTGAGAGCATTGAGAAGTTACAGATGTCTTTCCTATGGGCAGGAGGGGAGGAGTCCAACAAGTATCATTTGGTAGCTTGGAAGGAGGTGTGTAAATCAAAAGAGGAAGGCGGCTTGGGAATAAGAAATTTATGGCTTTTTAATAGAGCCCTTTTGGCGAAGTGGTGCTGGAGATTTGGCCAGGAGGTAAATAGTCTATGGAGGAATCTAATTGTGGTTAAATATGGCTATAATGAGGCAAGGTGGTTCCCAGATCAGGTGAACGGTAGAATCGGTTGCAGCTTATGGAGGTCTATATGCAGATTGTCTCCTTTGGTTGAGGCAGGAGCTAAGTTTCAGGTGGGGAGGGGAGATAGGGTTAGATTTTGGTCGGATCCTTGGTGCTCAAGTGGAGTTCTTAAGGATCAATACCCTATGTTATATAGCATATCCACATCCCCACAAGCCTTGGTTGCAGACTTGTATTCCCAAGGAGAGAGAGGCATACAATGGAACTTGCATTTCAGAAGAGGAATGTTTGATTGGGAGTTGGAAGTATTGCCCCATTTTCTTGAGTGCATAAATGGGAAGGAGTTGGATTCTCACCATGATTCAGTGAGCTGGTCTAGAAGTGGTGATGGGATTTTCTCTGTGAAAAGCCTCTATGACTATATGTGTAAGCAAAACCTCAGCTTCAGGGTTCACAAGCTGTTATGGCAATTCTTATTCCCATCAAAGGTAGGTTTCTTTTTGTGGACTGCGGTCTTGGGGAAAATCTTAACTTTGGATAATTTGATGAAGAGAGGATGGCAGTTTCCTAATAGATGTAGTATTTGTAAATCAGATGTGGAGACAATCAATCATCTTC
Organism: Buxus sempervirens; assembly: GCA_947561395.2. NCBI lineage: Eukaryota > Viridiplantae > Streptophyta > Magnoliopsida > Buxales > Buxaceae > Buxus > Buxus sempervirens. Next base: position 16,209,925 of record OX387190.1, on the reverse strand, counting down.
TCATCCATTGTCCGATCACAAGTGGAATTTGTAATGCTTTCTTAGCTAAATTTGGTGTAGCATGGGTACAGCCTGAAGATGTTTCTAAGCTTCTTCTATGCTGGAAGATCTTTAAAGGGGCTTCCCCTATCCGGGTTTTTTGGAGGTTAACACCGGGGGCAGTGATGGGGGCAGTTTGGAAGGAACTGAACAATAGGGTTTTTGAGAATAAGGAAAGGTCTCAAGATGCACTTTTCAAATACTCGCTAAGGTTTATTATCTACTGGGCGTCTGCTGTGGAGTCTTGTAAGGGATTGAAATATGATGATGTTCTAAGGTATGAGGATTTTAACGTCTTGTAGAGGAAGGGCATGGGGGTGGGTGTTATATACACCTTTGGTGTACAGCTATGTAACTTTTTTTAGTTTTCATTCTAATATGATTTTCATTACCAATCAAAAAAAAGTTTTTTGAACCAAGGAGAAAATTGGAGAAATGGGGGAAAACTTTCGAAATTTTGCTCCAAATAAGTGAAATTTCAAGGATCTTGCCTTTTAAAGGGTGAGACATAAAATTCTCCCAAAGAAAAAAAAGAAAAAGAAAAAAATAAAGCTTCTACAGAAACATAGTAAAATTTCTTTGTGTTTTGAAGAAATCTTGCCGGAGAGGTCTACACTAAAATTTCAAAACTGTAAACCTTGGTTATGAGTTTTAGGATTTATAACATGTACATCAAAATTTCATATCAATTTTTTAGGGACGGTATATCCTCTTTGAGTTTATTATTTTTTTGACATTTGAAAAGACAGATAGCTTTTCTCCACAAGTAACCATAGCCCTCACTTAGACTACAAGATCCATAGGGGTGGTTTTGTTGGTGGAATCACATGGTATGGTCACACCAAAACACAATTTGTTATTGTTCACTATGGGATCTATAGGTGTAGTTTTGATAATGCCATCACACCAAAATGTAATTTGTTCACTCTTTCCTATCTAGCCTGACCTTTAGACCAAAGTAAATAGCTTTGATATGAGAAAGTATAGAGAATAATAGCTGGAGATGAGAACAAAAAGAGAGAAATAAACGGGGCTTCACATTGTTGAAACCCTCTTTCACGTAGGAGTTATATTTTTCTGACTGTCATGGTTAATCAGGGAACAGTGGGAAGTATTGTTTTTTGTTTCCCTTTCAAGAGTATCATGCTCGTGTATCCATCCTGGGTGAAGAGAATTGTATAATATAGACAAAATTTTTGGCACATACAATCTGTAGTTTCCAAAAATGATAAGGAATCCATTACTTAGATATTAAATGATGCTTCTTTCTTTTGCTTTAGGGTTACAGTTGTTCATTCATGTACCTTAAATTACTACAAGGATTCTTAATTTGCAGCGCCTTTTTCTCTCTTACGTATCTAATTATTTTGAAGGGAGAAAGAGTAGCGTGTAATAATGACATTGAATTTGCGATGAAGTTCATGATGATGTTGAGAATTCTACGTCCCTTAGGCATTTTAGGATCTGGTCTAAGTGGCTGTAGAATAGATAAATGCTTAACATTATTGATGAAGCTCTTGCATTGAATGTTTATTTCATCGAGGTAATCTTGTTATCATTGGGAGGGTAGTTGGTTATAGAGGACTTATTTTCTGTATTTTTTGTTTATTCATATATTTCCACTTCTTGGTGAGTTGCATTTCATAGCAATGCATATATTTCATTAACTATTTATTAATTGATTTTCTAGTTTTACCAATGTGAGTCTTGGGTTTCATATTATAATTTTTTTGATTTAGGGAACACTAAAAATGTCATCTTGCTTTTTTTTTTTTTTCTTTTTTTTGGTTAATTTAATTTATTTTCACTTCTTGGTGAGATGCAGTTCATATAATAGCACATTTTATTAACTATATTAATTGATTTTCTTGGCTTTGATAAAGGGAATCCTAGGGTTTATATTGTCATTGTTTAATTTAATATGAAATAGAAGTGAATCCTCCGTAAACGACATGTTGCAGCATTGCTTGGTTGCAGTGAGAAGTGAAAAAGGATTTTCGCTTTAAGTTGGATGAATGCTAGTTAAGAAGTTGGTCCAAGAGAGTAGGGTTCGCTTAGGTACTTGGAATATAGAAACTTTTTTTTTTTTTGATCGGTAATGAAGAAATATATTAAAAAGAAGCTGAAAACAGGATACAATGCTATACACCAAAGGTGTACATAACTCTCATCCCCTCCCCATCCTTACAAATCATTGAAATCCTTACACATTAACACATCATGACATTTTAATCCCTTACAAGATTCCACAGCAGACGCCCAATAAAGGATAAGACTAAGAGAGTATTTGAAAAGAGCATCCTGAGATCTTTCCTTATTCTCAAAAATCCTGTTGTTTCGTTCCTTCCAAACTGCCCACATCACTGCCCCCGGTGTTAACCGCCAAAAGACCTTGAAAGGAGAGTCTCCTTTTGAGATCTTCCAACATAAAAGAAGCTGAGAAACATCTTGAGGCTGGACCCAAGCAACACCAAACCTGGCTAAGAACTCATTCCAAACTCCACTTGTGGTTGGGCAATGAATGAGGAGGTGATTGACTGACTCCGCATCCGCTCTACAAAGGCTACATCTATTAGGAAGCTGCCAGCCTCTCTTCATCAGATTATCCAAAGTCAAAATTTTCCCCAGCACCGTTGTCCACATAAAGAATCCTACCTTTGATGGGAGTAAAGGTTGCCATAACAGATTGTGGACCTTGAAATTAAGATTCCGCTTACTAATAAACCCATACAGGCTCTTCACAGAGAAAACCCCATCACTGCTCCTTGACCATCTCATAACGTCTTGATGAGAACCAAAATCCTTTCCATTGATGCACTCCAGAAACTGGGACAAGTCTTCCAATTCCCAATCAAACATACCTCTTCTGAACTGCAAATTCCATTGTATGCCTCCCACTCCTTGGGAGTACAGGTCTGCAACAAAGGCATGAGGGGCTGAAGATATATTATAAAACGTAGAAAATTGCTCCTTGAGAGCTCCACCAGAGCACCAAGGATCCGAACAAAACTTAACCCTATCTCCCCTCCCCACCTGAAACTTCACTCCTGCCTCAACCAGGGGAGACAATCTGCATATGGGCCTCCATAAGCTGCATCCGATTCTCCCATTCACTTGGTCAGGAAGCCACCTTGTCTCATCATAGCCATACTTAACAACAATTAATTTCCTCCAAAGACTGTTTACCTCTTGGCCAAACCGCCAACACCACTTTGCCAAAAGGGCTCTATTAAAGAGTCGCAGATTCCTTATACCCAAGCCACCATCCTCCTTTGGGTTACAAACCTCCTTCCAAGAAACCAGATGATAATTACTGGACTCCTCCCCTCCTGCCCATAAGAAGTTCTTCTGTAACTTCTCAATGGCCTCCAGCATTGAAATCGGAGCTAATAAAACAGAGAGCATATAAGTTGGGTGGTTAGATAAAGAACTCTTGATCAAGACTGTCTTACCCCCTTTCGATAAAAGACTCCCCTTCCAAGCCGACAACTTCTTTTTCATCCTCGATATTGTTGGTTCCCAAATTAATTTGGATTTAAAAGACGCCCCAATAGGAATTCCGAGATAAGAAGTAGGAAAAGACCCCAAACGACACCCCAAGAGACCACAGAAAATAGAGGAGTTTCCACTTCCTCCAAATTAATTTGGAATATAGAAACTTTAATAAGGAAGAACTTGGAGTTAGTAGATACTATGGAAAGAATGTGGATAAATATAATGTGCTTTATGAGAAACTAAATAGAAAGTGGATCAGGTTGAGCAGGTTAATGAGTATAAACTTTGGTACACAGGGAAAGATAATAATAGAAATTGGGTAAGATTTGATGGTAAATAAAAATATGAAAGATAATGTTATTAGTGTTAGGAGAATTAGTGGTAGAATAATGTTGATTAAATTAGTCATAGGTAAAGAATTTTTAAGCATTATTAGTGCCTATGCACCTCAAGTGGGTTTAGCTGAAATAATTAAAAACTATTTTGGGAAGAAATGGATAGGTTGATATAAGGCATATCCAAAACCGAAAGGATATTTATAGAAGACGGCTTAAATGGTCATATAGGAGATTAGAGTGATGTTTATAATAGATTTCATAGAGGAAAGGGCATTGGTCAAAGGAATGAGATGGGAGAATATGTCCTCAAGTTTGTAGTGCATATGACCTTGCTTTAGCAAATAAAATTTTCAAGAATTGAACATTTGATGACGTTTAAGAGTGGATCAAATTGACTTTTTTCTTCATAGGAGTGAACTTGCTACTTGTAGAGATTGTAGTTTAATTCTAGACGAGAGTTTAGCTTCACAACATAGGTTAATGGTGATGGTTATTTGTTTCAAGAAGTGGGAAAAAGACAAATACATTAAAACGAACCCAAAAATAAACGGTGGATGTTGAAGGGAGAGAATTTAGTAATTTTTAGGAATAAGTTAATGAATGAGACTAGTTGGGACCTTATGGAGAATTCAACATGTTGGTTGTGCATATCAAAAGAGAAGGCAAATCAATGTATGAGGATTAATCCAGTTGGTTATAGGCCATAAAATAACTTTTTTAGCATGATATATATAGTACCATGTTTAGGATGTAAGGAAAATTTAAACATTAGTGGTACTGATTAATGAATCAAAGCCTAAATGCCTTATCCCAACTGGTGGGGTTGACGACATGTATCCAGTTCCTCGAACACAATTTATCTAAATACATCTTTTCAGTTAGCCTATAGGTATTCATATCTTTTCTAAGCATGCTTTTCCAGACCGGAACTGGAGACTGGACTGGCCAGGCCTGGTCCTGGTACAAATTGTATCGGACCGGTAGGACCGGCCCGTCCCGGCCGATCTAGAAAAACCAAAATAAAAATCCCTCTCTCCGTCTCGCTCCATCCCATTCCTAAATGGAAACAAACTGAACAGAAACGGAGTGTAACCCCTCCTTCACTACCTCCCTTCTAAGAGAAAGAGAGTCCCATAACACCACTATTGCCCTTGACTGAATTGCAGATGGTAAGGCTGCCCACTCAATCCCTCCAATATTCCACAACCGTCTAATCATACACAACCCTATACGTTCCATCTTGGTTTCTAACCATACTTAAATATATACTTTCCATAACACTTTTGATCACTTGTTCCTAAATATATACTTTTCATGTGTATGGAGGAAGGAGAGAGAATTGATCACTTGTTTGTTCAACGCCGGTTTGCAAGAGCCATTTGGATGAGACTACTTCAGGCGATTGGTGTGTCTTGGGTGTTGGATAGTTCTCTTACAGCATGTTTTGAGCAATGACACTTTAAGGGGCTGGGAATAAGGGGAAGAGTCATGTATAGGGCTCTTTTCCATGCTACTTTCTGGTTTGTGTGGATCGAACGTAATAATAGAATCTTTTGGGATACTTAGTTGCCACTAGAACAGGTGGTTGAGAGTATATTGGTTGCTGTAGCCTCATGGGTATTTATTACCCCAGTGTTTTAGGGGATTCGGCCTGCAGAGCTATTGAAGGAGTGGCATAGATGGTGTTTTTCCACATCTATATTGGAAGATGGGATGGCAAGAGGTGGGGGTCCAAGTGGGTCCAAGTGCAGTTGTGGTAGATGGAACTACTTTGAGAGGATAGTTCCCTTGGGGCATAATTGAATTGCTTGTTTAGTGGTATATCAAGGTGTAGTAAGGATGGGCAGTGGTGTAGATGACTTTTTCTGGGCTTTAGTGGTGCTTTTTGTGGTGGTTGGTGGGTTTGTTTTTGTTGATATAGTAGGATACAGTGTATGGTTTAGTTTCGATTGTACAGATCATACTTCTTTCTCATATATATATATTCTAGTGAAAAGCACGTGTGTTGCACGTGAAGAATTTTATATATAAATGAGATATCAAAAGTTTTTGCGAAAAGATTCTTAAAGGATATACTCAAAATATATTGTATATTATCCACATTATAGTCAAAGTGAATAAATTCTAAATGAGAAATCATTTCCATATGAATGTTTTTGCCATTATTAAAGCCACCAGTAAACATGCAGAATTTCTATGGTGTATCAAATGTTTCGTGTGTTTATATAAAGATAATAATAATAAATAAAATACATTGTCCATTATACAAAAAATGTTTAATACCAAATTATGTGAGACTTAAAGATAGCCTTAAGTAATTATGTAATTTTAAAAAATAATAATTAACATATGAGTAATTTAAAAAATGTTTATCCTCTTCTATATTTAATTTGTGTTAGACAATGAATGGGATTTCAATTAAATTGTAATAAATTTAAATTAAATAAATTTTCATCAAAAATGTTTTTTATAGACTAACTTACAATACTAATCCATTAATTGTCTCACCTAAAGAGGTTTAGCTAGGCAAAACAATCCTAATCCTAACAAAAAAGTGTCGTGACCATCAACTCAAATAATATGCATTATGATAAAGGTGATGTGATTATGGACCTCTATTAAATTCTAATTTTCATTTTTCTATATTTTGTTATCTACTTTAAAATGTTTATCCTATCAAACTCAACTTTATGAGAAATCTATAGTCATCAGAACACTCATCGCAGATATTGGAATTGTAGGAATCGATAATATATTTATAGAGATTATACATCTAGGAAAAAAGGGAAATGATAAGAATGGAAAATAGGATATTGTCGATGAAATAAACTTGGAAAACATAAGATTAACAAAAGAAATAGGTAATTCGGCAAATTAATCGACAAAGAAAACAAAAAAAATGCACACTCAAAGTAACGAAACTAACAAGTTTTCATCCAATCAGAGATGCAATAAGATCATCTATTTCTAAGAGAGTCTCTATCCAGAGATGCAAAGTTCATCTATATCCAAGTGGGAATCTTATCGACAATTTCAATTTCGGTTACGGTATGAATAGTTGTGTTCGGAAGGTGATAACGGTTGGATTGAGACAACTGTTTGAAGGAAAACAGTTAAGTAAGCATTATGAAAGAGGGGCACCGGATGAATTACGTAAATGGAGAAGGGTATTTTGGGAAAGCAAAAGTAGAGAAACAATAAGGGGTTTCGTACTTTTTATAGTAGTAAAGATAAAGATAAAGATAAATACATCTTCATTATTCATAAAAAGAAAAAAAAACACCACAACTTTTGGCTGCCACTGCCTACATAAATCCTTGACTTACCCGCTTCTTTTCCGCACCCCCAATCCCCTCACATCCAAACATATCACCTTCATAGAGCACCTTCAACAGCCTCCCTTAACTTATTCCTAAAAGGATTGACCATTGCGGGTAAGGAATCCCCATGCCCTCTAGAGGATGTGGCCTCCTCAATAATAGCGTATGAAAAAATGTCCACTCTGCCCCATATCCCTAACTCCTCATTAGTCTCAACTAATCTACTCCCCCCTTTCTCCCCTCACCTCCCCAATGACACTGGCAACCAAGATACTTTGATAGCCTTATTACATGAATATTCAGTACTGACCAAATCTCTGCCATTGGCACCAGTTTTCACCGCACCTGGAGAAGAGGATAATAGAGAGTTCTTAACTAAAGGGCTGCTTTTAGAATTTGTGCCTGGGTTAAGCTGAGATATAGGAGATGATGGAAGATAGACAGGAGAGGAGCAGCAGGTGACATTATCCTCCAAGTTACGCACCAAGATCCTTGGCAAACGACTCCGACTGATCTCCTGAGAATACTATTGATCCCATACGGACCAGTGGAATCAGCCATTTTATCTCGGAATGTCTGGCGTCTCACATAAACCATGTGTGGATTCTTCCTTGAAAGGCTCAAAATCTCTAAATTCCCACCATTTTCCCTACCATTCTCCTCTAGATTCACTGCACCTACCCCTTTGCCCTTACTAGACGGCATTGAGATGATAAATTGAGAAATCCCATCTTGCTCAACATCCTTGATATCCTGATATAACTCCATTCGCAAAACCTGAATGATTGATATTTCCCTCTAGAATAGCCACTGAGAGATGTTTGTCCCAGATTAGTCCTCCCAATTTTGGATTTGGATTTTCTAGGTCATATCAAACTCACCTGCCATCACATCAGAATCCACCTGTTTTCCAAGCTTTTGTGTGGCTTCATTTGATGCCTTGCATGGATTGTGACTTAATTTGGAAGGAGCATCTTCTATTTCCTTCCTTACAGTTGGAATGGTTTGAAACTCTGCTAATCGTTGTAGAGAGCATGGCAGCCCTCGTGGTAACTAGAAGAATGGGGTGACCCTTTTATTCAAATTTTATTCCTTACTCTTTTCTTCTGAACACCTAGTCTTCTTCCTGAACCTTGTGCCTGCAACGACTTCACTATAGCGACTTTCAGTAGCAACCGATGAGAGCTCAGCTGTCGGAAAGGCCGATGATGTTGAATTTTTTATCGCTAGCTGACTAGCGTGATAACCCTCAGAGAGAATAAAGAGCAGCACATCGTATCTATGCTTCCATCCCATGTTTTAACCGTACGAGGGATGTGTTTGTGAAGCTTTTCTTGAACTTTGATGGCGGAGTCGCCACCGAGAGCATCGGAAGATATAAAGGTTCCCTTCTCCAGGAGTCCACCACCCATGCTTTTAGCGATTTCCAGAGACTCTAACGCCCAAAGGTGAATCAGTAAACCAAGCAAAGCAAGCCAAGTTCCTTCATCGCACCCTTTGCCATAACCAAATGAGGACCCCGACACCCACATGGAAAATTATAGAGAAATACCTCCTCTATCTACATATTTGAAGCCCATTATCCTGCTCGCTGCTTCTTTGAACTCCATAAACAATATCGCTGTTGAAAGAGATAGTGGGATGAAGAACCTCTTGCTACCAAGCACTTTTTCGACACGCATGTTTGTAAGAGTTTTCTCCCATTGTACAATGGGGGCTGAAGCTTGACATAGAACCGGGAATCTCCATAGCTCTGACAATTCCTTTGAGTTTTGGGTGCTTAACAATCTCGGAGCGTCGCCCACACCTGCCACATGGGAGTTCCGACAATTCCCGAACATCTTCACATCCCTAAAGAATGTATTACCAACTAGCCATATCATTTTATTTGGGAAGAATTAGGGATATTCTTCTATTTGGAGAAAAAAGAGGTTTGTATGAACTTCTCCTTGATATTCGATTGCAGTTTCAGGATGACGGCGAAACTTCCTTCACGAAATGAGCCCAGGGTGCCTAACCTTTCATTGGAGCCTAAGGCTACAAACCTTAGAACACAACCATTCTTCTCCAGAAATGCTTAGACTTATAACCTCGGAAATGCTCCTATAATGCTCACCTCCGTCCTGTTCTTCCAATGATGATGTTCAAACACAACCGGTTTGTTCTGCAATCTAATTTCTCGACCTTTGACATTCTGAGAGAAGACAGCGTGGGGGAGAGGCCGAGGGTGAGGAATGGATCTGGTTGATGGGGATGGGGGAGAGGACGGGAAGGGATAGGGGGTGAGAACAAGCCATCTAATATTGTCTAACTCAGAACTTTAATTCCATGATAATTGGTGCAATTCTGGATTTCTTGTATGTAGCTCCATGCTCTTCTTTCAAGCATATGGCATTTTTCCAGTCCTCAAAATTTGGGCAAATAATTTGGTCAACCATATTTTACCAATCTCTCCTATGTACTTCCACACTTCAATTAGAGTACCAGATGGTCCTTAGGTGTTTCCTACTTTCATTTTAGCTATATCCTTAATCACTTCAGGGAACTGAAATTATATGAGTATGGAAACTTTTTCTTGGCTTTTTAGTAACATGCCCAAAATGAGGTTCTCCGTACCTTCACTATTTAATAATTTTTGAAAATATTCTCTTTACATTTCTTTGATCTCTTTTTCCCTTACTAAGACTTTTTCTAACTTGGTTATATAGCTCGTCTTATTTTCTCTTATTCTTGCAAGATTATATATGAATTTCTCGCCATCCTTTGTATCTAGTTTCTTATACAAGTTATAGTATGTTTGTGTTTTTTTAACCTCCTTTATCATCTTTGTTGGTATTCATCATTTAAATATTAATATGTAAGCATATTGGCATTCATCACTTGGATCTCATCTGATTTCATGGGCTCTTGGAGAGTATCATATTATATTATGAGAGCGAGATCTCTGGTGTCGTTCAGCCATGTTCCAAGAGAAGCTAACAAAATTTCATATCAGCTTTCTAAATTGGGATCTTCGAGAGCAGAGTTTTTCTCCAGCGCATTGGGGATCTATGGATGTGCATGATGAGGGATTCTGATGTATTATTCTGAGTAGTTTCTTTTTCTATGCATAGGGTGATTAGGTTCTGCTTTACATTTCCTGTATTAATCTATACATCTTCATTATTCTTTAAAGAAAAATGGAAAATAAATAATTTCCTTCATTTTTTCACCAAAGATATACTAGTAAATTTTATGGTTTTTGTAGAAAATATTATTAACATTTTTGAGAAATTCTAGAATTTTGATGATACCAAATGTGTTGTTATAGTATTGAGAAGTTAGAAGCTTGCTTCATGTAGTTGGTAGTTGTTACAACATACTAAAACTTTCTAGCTCTCATGCACATTTTTTGTGTCTTAACTGTAGGTACAAGAAGCTCTTGTCCAGTGTTGATCTGACAAAAGATTTTTTCTATAGTTATACATACCCTATAATGCAAAGTTTGCAGAAAAATGTCTTGTCAAGGGGTGAAGAAGGAATGCCATATGAAAACATATTTGTGTGGAATGCATATCTAACACAAGCAATTCGATCAAGATGCAACAACACTCTTTGGACAATTGCGTTGGTTCATGGGCATTTTAAGCAGGTAGTTCATTCCTTGCTCTACTTGTTTTGCTTTTATTAGTTCTGCATCTCATTATATGCTGCTGTTTAGACGTATAATATACTAAATTCATGGGAGTTTAGATTGGACTCCTTAAATATTTTCTTTCTCCATTTGGATTGCATGTCATGACCTTCTTATCTTATTATAATAGGAATAGTGTTGTTGACCAAGTTATATAATATAATTTTTGGGGTTAGGAAACTGCCAAATGTTTGGAGGAAAACAATGGTGTTGCCTTCATATAAGAATAAAGGAGATGTTTAGAGCTGTGCCAATTATTATGGAGTTAAGCTTCTGATTAATATATGTAATGATGTGAAAAAGTGATAGAGCAAATGACAAGAAGAATAACCCTAATAATAGGAAACTAGTTTGGCTTTATGCGAAGGACATCTAACATCAATGTAATCTTTTTACGTAGAAATTAGTTGAAAAGTATACAGAAAAAGATGAGAGACTGTTATGTTATTTTTATTGATTTAGTGGGTTTTGGGCAGAGAAACTGACCTGGAGAAAGCAGAAAGTATGATTGTTCTGGAGAAAACATATGATAAGAGTCTTTTAAAGAGTTAATTTGATGGGTTTTGTGTGGAAAATATTACCAAAATACACTGAGATGATTAAAGAGGGAGTGCTAGTCAGATTTAGAGCAGCGGATATTTTGAAATTTGTGCTTTTGATACCTTTGGTTTCTTTTGATGATCTGGTCAATTTTGTAAATAGATCTGGAGCATTGAGTTTGCCTTGAGTGTATATATTTTTTTTGACATGAAAGCTGCACATGCACCTTAAGGATATCTAGCAAAACTGTAAGACAATGGCAGGGTAGTTGGCACTACGAACAAGTGCACAATGGACTTGTCTGATTTGCATTGGGACCCATTTCAAATGTGGATTTTGATGTTGAGTTTGTTTTTGAGCACTTCGAAACATTATAGATTATTAGTAGACCATTTTAGCCTATGAAACTTGTTAATTGTGAATGTTTGGAAATTTTGATACTTGATGCCTTTGTCATGGGTACTAGGTGTTTTGCAAAGAGGATACTTTGATGTTTTGAATTTAATCGAATAACACGTGAAGGAAGCCAATGAGAGTTGTAACTTGTTGCTACTTGTTATATCCATTTAATTGTTCATTTGTGAGACTTATGCATGCTTAATAGAGAGAAGATCCTTGTTTTGGGTGTGAGCTCACTTTTTTTTTGATCGGTAATGAAAATCATATATATAGATAAAAGAGAAAGAGAAAAGGAAGAAAATGATACAAGATAGCACCCCTATAGAAAGGTGCCAGATGCCACCCCAAAACCACTACATACCTGTCCTCAGAAAGCTGAACCACCCACTATAAACCTCACTTCCCATAGAAACACTAGAAAAAAGCTGATACGGGCACCCACGGACATGTTAGAATAAGATGTTCTACACCTGTCGCAAGTGTTCGTACATCAACAACAATAATGGTGCCCATAGGAGCTAGAACCATCCAGCAGTCCACCTCCATGCCCATCACTAACTCCCCTACCCTATACACACAGGGATATATGAACACTTATGCTAAAAAAATAAATTAAAGCAATATAGATATTGATGTTTGGAGGATGGGAGTTTGATGATTCTTAAGCTAAAAAAAGAAGAAGCCTCTCCTATGTTGGAGGATGGAATGCTTTCTTAGCTAAATTTGGGGTAGCTTGGGTTCAGCCCAAAGATGTATCTAATCTTCTTCTATGTTGGAAGATCTCAAAAGGAGCCTCTCTTATTAAGGTTTTTTGGAGGCTAACACCGGGGTAGTGATGTGGGCAGTTTGGAAGGAACGGAATAACAGGATCTTTGAGGATAAGGAAAGGTCTCAGGATGCTCTCTTCAAATACTCGCTAAGTTTTATCCTCTATTGGGCGTCGGCGGTGGAGTCTTGTAAGGGGTTGAAATATCATGATGTTTTAATGTGTGAGGATTTCAATGCTTTGTAGAGGAGGTGGAGGGGGTCGGTGTTATGTACACCTTTGGTGTACAGCAATGTATCTTGTTTCATCTTTAGTTTCTTTCTAATAAAATCTTCATTACCGATCAAAAAGAAAAAGAAACCAAAAGAGCCAAAGAAAAGAAAAAAAAGAAATTATTTTATATTTCCTTTCAAGCATCTGAACGAGCGAGAAATATAAAGAAAAGCAAGATAGATATTGATTTTTTTGAGGATTATTTTTGACAAGGTCTCATAGATCAAGGAAATTGAGTTTATGTCAACTGGAGCTAAGACAAATGGTGAGTCAAGTTAGGGGACTAAGGGAAGTTACAATGTCTCTCTCTTGTTTTCTTCCAAAATCACTACCCTTTTTGGGAGAAAAGTTTTGATCTCCTAAGATAAAATTTTTCACAAAATTTCTTTCTAAATCCCTACTAGTAATTTCAACCAAACAAAAGAAAGTGCTTTCCCTAGCATTTTCCTCAAAATCCAAGGTTCCAGTTATTTAAGGTGCGGCAGAAATAGTCATTGGAACCATCAATTGCTAGTTCAGATTCCGGCATGTTAGCTTAGGTGTCAATTGTGTTGTACAGGTTGATGAGTCAGCAATCAACCTGCAAACCGAAGAGGATGCCACCTCTTCAAAAGAGTGAATCCTTGACTTCTTTTAGTAGTTAAAAACTCCATACATGTTGCCTTGTATGAGTTTCTAACCTTTATCTTCTTTGAAGTGTATAGATCCAAATAGTTGTAATTTGTGTCTAGAGGAGCAATTAACAAACCATATGACTCCTTTTTATTATCAAAATTTTTTTTTGATTAGTAATGTAGATGTTTGTATATATATATATATGTGAGTAAAGGAAGAGAACTGTACAACGCACACAAATCCGTGTGGATGTCAACATGACCAAAAACCTCCTATACACCAAACACAAAAAGCCTCCCAAGAAATGATTAACACCCTCTATCAAGGGAAGATGGAATTGGAATACTACTTTTTATGTGATATGAGAAAGAATTAGTGAGTGACAAGTGTCACCATCGTAGTGCTCTCCTTGCTTAGAAAAGGCCTACTTAGGCTCTTGAAGAAGGGATCTGTCTTTTGGTATTTTTGTAAAAAAAAAAAAAAAGATTTCTTGTGATTGTTGAGATTTTTGAAATTTACTTAACTTACTTGAGGACTTAGAATATTTTTTTCCTAGGAATTATCCATTTGAGAGGGAGAGGAAGAGCGAATACTTGATGAGCAATACCAAAGAGAAGTCTTAAAACGTGACACCTTAGATTGTATGTCCATATTCTTCTATTGTTCCTAGCCGCAACTTGCATGCCATGCATTAACCATCCACCTAATCCTTGTTCCTAATCACCAGTGTGGGGATGGTCACGTCATGTGGTTTAGGCTTATATTGGATCTGTCACTTAATTATACTTTATATCACGTCACTTAAATTACATTTACGTGTGTATTACAAGATGAAAATGATGCTTAAACTTATAAGCATTAGAAATCTAGAATTTACTTTTTGACTTCTAGGCACAATTTTGAGAATTAAAATTTACATTATTCTCTTAGAAAGAAGCATGATTAGTGTTGTTGCTTTTATAGGTAAGATCTTTGACATCCTCGTTTATGTACTCAATCTTGCTGTAATTGACAGACTGTGATAATAAATAAGTTTTCTCCATTTAATATTTCTGTTTTGGAGATTATTGATTCACAATGAAACAAGATTCCAGTATTATGGAAATGTAAACCATTTTCTCTTGGAACTGTCAGCCACGTTCCAAGGTCCACTATGAAGGGGCAGAGCTATTATTTGGTGCACTGGGGGAAGAGTTTCTGGGGGTGATGGGGGCTTCGGATGACTATGGTAGGAGATAAATTGGGGGCTGCAGAGGTTCACGATGGGGTTTGGGGTGTAGTACTTTGAGTAGCATGTTTTTTTTTTTTTTGATAATTAATGAGAGAGATGATATAAATAGAGTAGAAAGAACAATACAGACAAAAGGACCCATGAGATACTTTGAGTAGCATGTTGGTTATTGCATAGGTCTTGTTGTACATTCTATCTTCTAGTTCTAATATATATATATATATATATATATATATATATATATATCCATCTTCATTATTCATCAAAAGTTAAAAAAGAAAAATCCATTTTCTTTTGCTGCATTCTCTATTCGTACATACTAGTGGATTGTTTATTCTAGGATTTGCTATCAACAGCTTACAAGTTACAACATATTGTACATCTGTATGTTAAAAGATACTGTATTTTTATTTTTTATGATGGCAGATTAGGCTATCAATCTTTGGTCGTGAATTCAGTGTATCTCTCATTTCTCGACGGTCTCGGCATTTTGCAGGGACACGGTATGTTCATAATTTATTTGATATGCCAACTTCTCAAATTTGATCTTACAAAATTTTTTTTTGTATGTGAGAGAATAGCATGCAAATAATGTTGTACAGTCTATGATCTGCTTAATGTATGGACTGTATATTTCTCTGCTGTTATTTTAAATAGTTAGATCTTAATGTGAGAAACTGTTTGAAATCTCTTTGGGTAAATTTTTATCCCTTAGATACTGAGTTTATATGAATTAAAAAATGTTTGCAGTTTTCCCTAGTTGAAATGACTTCGTTTTGTTGGAATAGACTTTCAATTTTTTTTAGCCATTAGC
Source organism: Buxus sempervirens (assembly GCA_947561395.2). Classification (NCBI taxonomy): domain Eukaryota; kingdom Viridiplantae; phylum Streptophyta; class Magnoliopsida; order Buxales; family Buxaceae; genus Buxus; species Buxus sempervirens. Next base: position 16,194,422 of record OX387190.1, on the reverse strand, counting down.
ATTGGAAGGCCACAGGCGTGTGGTTACATAGACCTTTTTTATAATGTCTGGTCAATTGGGGTTCAAACCCAGGTCTCTTGTGTGATTAACATAGAGACTTTGTCATGGTGAGTGAACAAAAGTTCTTGGTGTCCACTTGTGATGAAGCCTTAGATGACAACTTCTAGTTGCAGTTCCATGAGTTACTTGTATCCATTGGGGTTGGAGCTTTGTACATGTTGATTTTATTTATTGAAGTGATTTCATGGAGGAATTTCCAGTTATTTAATCATATTTAATAATTTAATTGTCACATATGGTCCCACTTTTTGTAGCCTTCAGACAATTGTACTTAAGGAAACTTAATGTTGTCTGTTCTTTTGTGTTTTTCAGCACCGCATGTGGTTTTATGTTGTAAATAGTGTTATTGTTGGTAGTCAAAAATTTTGTTTCATAGCATACAAACAAAGGCATGACTTACATGCGAGCTCTCTTGCCATTTTAGAGTCTTATTGGCGTTGAGCACAGGCTTTATTTTTATTTTATTATTATTATTTTAATTTTTTTTTCTTTTTTGGATTTGTTTACTTTATACCACAGTAAATTTAGAACACCATGCAGGTTTGGTAATTTTGAGCCATTTAATTGCTGTTGTATATTTGAGTCGTAAAATGGCTAACAGCTCTTGGACTTTGGTTGATTAGCAATAAGGGAAGTGGTCCTCAAAAAATATTACGAATTTAATGAACAAAGTTCTTCATAAGCCCAAGTTTCTAGTTCATATTAATTTACAGGGAGATTACTTTTTGCCTTTGTATTTGTAGGGGGACAAATTCTTGCTTGCTGCATAAGATGTTGTCGAGCACCAGTTTTAGCCATGTGGCTTGCTGTTATAGAGTATCAGTATTGAAGTTCTGATGGGTCACACTGAAGAGATCAATTGCACCTAGAATGAGCTTGATTAAATGATTTTAGCAATTTGATTTCATCATTTATTTAGAGTGGGAAACTTGGTGAAAGATTTGGAACAATTAACTGGATTTTAAAAAATCATCCGATCAATATGACTTGGTTATCAAGATTTTTGCAATTTGAGCACTCTTAATGTTGGTGCCACTTCGAACAAAAACTGCTACATGGCTAAAAAACATTTCTCAGGAACCTGTGGGTGTTCTTAAACCCAGGTCTGGGAGGCTCCTTTCGAAGAAGTATTTTTTAGAACTGTGACTTTCTATATCTAATTGTTTTTTGTGGTTTGCAGCTACTTGAAAAGAGGGGTAAATGACAGGGGCAGGGTTGCAAATGATGTTGAGACAGAACAGATTGTCCTTGATGAAGAAACTGGTTTGCGCAAAGGAAGAATGAGCGCTGTGGTGCAGATGCGGGGTTCAATTCCTCTATTCTGGTCCCAAGAAGCCTCTAGATTTAGTCCTAAACCTGATATCATCTGTACGAGTGCCATATTTCCACCTTAGTTGACTTTTTTTGCTGGGTGATTGACAGTGATTCCAATTAAATATTTCTTAGATGCATGATGCTTGTCTTTTGTCCTTTGTCTCAGTACAAAGATATGATCCTACATACCAGGCCACGAAGTTGCATTTTGAGGATCTGGCATCTAGATATGGCAATCCAATTATTGTACTTAACCTAATTAAGGTTTGTTTCCAATATTATCTGTTGTTAACACAATCTTAGAATGATGGTCATATATAATGAGCACATATAACCCTCCTTATCTTTATGTTTTCAATTTTCTCTTACTGATTTTGAGTAGGCTGAATGACCAGATGCAGAAGCTGTGGACTTGAAATCTGAGCCACAAATATCCTATTACATAAGATCTGGGGTGGACGAGTTACGAAGCTGGCCACTTATAAATAGATCTGTCAATGGATAGGATCATGATCTGAATCTGATTCAACTGCGATCCTATCTCTGTGATTTGGATTTATGACCCTGTATATGACTAAGATCTGACTACAATAAGTCTGATTATAAATGAATGGATCTCAAATTTATCTTGATTAAATTCAATAACAGTTTGACATGATTCATTTATACAGATACATAATTTATATCATTCTATTTATAAAAAAAAAATAATAATAATAATTTATATCATTCTATGTCTCTATATAAATTGACATTAATTGTGACATGCAGTAATGTTACCCTTTTTAGGCTCTTAATGATCTTTTTATGTTGGTTTTATGTGCTTTACTATGTTTTGTTTCAGCAGATTTTTAAATTGTAATGAGCCAAGCTATAGCTGTTTATTTCTTTTCCCCTCTTCTTATATTCTAAGTTCTAACATACAACCGGATCCAATGGGATATTGGATTTGGATATCAAACTTTAAAATGATCAAACTGGAATCTTACTTGTTAGGATTTATTGGATTTTGAATCAGACTTGGGTTAGGATACACCAGGATTAGATTTAAATGTGATCCATTTACAATTTTACATGCCTGCATAAAATATAGACATGAGGATCAGGAATTGTTTTATATTTGATGAGAAATTTAGGTAATTCTTTTTGTGATTCTATAAGTTGTAAAAGAGTTTATGTTACTGGAGAGTTTTAAGTTTATGGAATTTGTATATATTGCTTACATTATAGTTATTTATTCTGTTTCAACATTCCGTTGGAAACCAGAAACAATAATCAATTCAATGGGAAATTCCCCCAAAGTTTGCTTAATTATTTGATTATTCTTGGTTCATGCAAGTGTGTCTGTCTGTCAACGTCTCGTTCTTATTGTTGTTTCATCTATTCATAACTTTTTTGTTCTGAGGAGGGTTGGGCATTAAGAATCTTTGTACATGGAACACAACCTCTTGCTTATGCCATATATGGAATATAGTTACGGATAGTGAATCACTTTGGAGCAAGTGGGAACATCTTCACCTTTCTAGAGGAAGGAACTTTTGGGCTATCAAAACTCTGAAGTGTAGTACATGGGTATGGTGGAAAATCTTAGGAACAAGAGAGACTTCATGGCCATTGGTAAAACACGGTATTTAATGGAAAAAGAACATGGCTTTGGCGAGAATTGGCATTCTAAGAGCCCCCTTCTTCATAGATTTGATGCTCGCACAGTTTATGAATCCGGTTTGCCTATTGATGCTAAGGTTTCACAAATCATTAAAGATGGAGAATGGGAAATTGCTGCCTTCTCTGCAAACTTTTCTGATGTCTGGAATGACCTTACTCTTCTACCTAAACCGGATAATGGGCAGGAGGATAGGGTGTATTGGGCTGCCTCAAACACGGGTGAATTTTGTCAAAGTGCCACATATGCACATCTCAATCAGCAAAGGCCTCTTGTTCCATGGGGGAAGCTTGTGTGGTTCTCTGATAATATTCCCCGTCGTGCATTTATTTTTTGGATGGCAATTCAGCGAAAGCTATTAACCCATGATTGGTTAATCAGGCACCATATCATTGCTAGCGCTAAGTGTCTCTCGTGTAGCTCTCATGATGAAAGTATTGATCATCTCCTCTTCCAATGCACATTCAGCTCTTCAGTTTGTAGTCAAGTATTGAAGAAATTCTGCATTAGCCATGTCATTAAGGACTGAGGTGAAGAGATAAAGTGGATCACTCAGAAATTTCAAGGAAAGACATAGATCAGCAGTATGGGTAAAATTGCAATTGCTGTTGCTGTCTACTATATTTGGATGGAGAGGAACAATCAGGTCTCCAACAATCGATACAAAACAGCCGAGGAAACTGTTGTATGATACAGGTTGTGCTTATGGGAAAATTTCATGGCAGTAACCGCAAGGTTAAGGACACCGGGCTTAATAAACAAATCTGTCATAACTGGGGCGTAAATCCGTCCTTTGTAAACTAACTTTTTGTCCTCTAATTCATACTGTTCTCACTCTACAGTAGGGTCGGGATGTTGACTAACTATTCTAGGTTGTCCTATGGGACTGAATTCCTTGTAAATATTCCTTTTCTTTTTTATTAATACATACTTACCATTTCCTAAAAAAAAAAAAAACTTTTTTGTTCTCATTTTCTTTGTTCTGGACAAGAAAAGTTGCTGCCATGAATTTTCTGCTTGCGACTGTTGATTAATATGTATGTCATAATTCGAATCTGGATAGATTTTTCCCTTATGGGAAATATTTATGGTATAGCAACTGTAGTTAATAGGAGGCTTTACAATGCTTAAGGTGGACGGGTTTGTGGTATTATCAATTAAGCAGCAGGATTCCCTAGATGTAGTTTAGCTTCTAATGTGCTTGGTTTGCTATGCTATGATTTAATGGGAAATCCATGCTTGTTTTCTCATAGAATTCATATTAGGAGAATTACTTAGTGGAAAGAGAGACATGATATTTAGATCCAGATGCCTTGAAAACTGAAGCTTCTAATCTATTTTGTAAGAAACTAAGATCTAGAAGGGCAGTGCTTCAAGAAGCGGAATGTGAAGGTTTTGCTAAGTGGAAGGTAGCAGGAGTAGTTATCATAGAGGAGATTGTCTTATTTGATTCCCCCAAAGAGTTGAAAAAAAATCAACATGGCAAGGGCATTTCTAAAGAAGAGCTTAAGTTTCTTGAGTGATTGGTTTTCCTTTCTGTCAAATTGTTGTGTTCTTTTATTGATCATTGACCCATTGGTTCCAGCGCCAACAATTAAAAAAAAAATTCTCGATCATTTATCTTTTCTGTCAGGCTGATGTATTCTTTTATTTACACTGCATCATTTATTTTGATGAATAATGAAGGTGTATATGTATATAGGTATAGAAAAAGAAGTATGGATTGTACAAACAGAAATTATGCCAATCGACATGCTAGATATCAACATACAACCCACCCATCGAACCCCCCAAAATACAATAGTCATCCTCAATCCCCGCTCCCCCATGCACTCTCCATGAATAATGCCAACTAAATCACTCCCCTTCAAAAGTGTGCCTTGGACTGCTACTGAACAAGCCGTTCAGCTTCGTACCAAGGATATCTGTCAGCCAAAGAACTTATCCATCTTCCATGATCGCACCTGGAGCCGTCCCTCCCACTGTTCCACCTTCCATGGTAGGTGTCGAATAGCACCAGCTATACCACTATCTCACTATCTTTTTGGGCCAAACACCTTGAAACTTTGAAAGAACTGATGCCCATGAAGCTACAACTATCATTATAGTATCAATTTCCTGATCCACCGACGACCGAATATCCCAAAAATTCCTACTGTTATGCTCCAACCAAATAAACCAAAAAACTGAATGGAATAAGGCACGATACATGATGTGTCCCCTCCTCCCCACCCCCCTAACTTGCCATTTGTCAAACCATGCTCTAAATGAATCAGGTAGCACCCATGAAACTTCAGTCATCTGAAATAGTCGCATCCAGATGGCTCTCGTGAAGTGGCACTGAACAATAAGGTGATCGATGCTTTCTCTTGCCTCCATACACATAAAACACACCTTTGGTGATAAAGCAATTATCTTCCATTTTCGTTGGATTTGATCAGTCGTATTTATCCTATATAGAAGGACAGTCTAGAAAAAGGCCTTAAACTTAAGAGGAACCTTAGGATTCATAACCGAGACACCGAAAAGAATACATTGGGATGCAATGAATTTTGATTGACCACATTGAAGAAAGACTTTCATGAATAAGAACCGGAGGAAGAAAGGGACCAAATTACCTTATCAGAACCTAAGGGGTTAAGAAACACGTCATTTAGGCTATCTAGAAGCAAGGCTATCTCTTCCATCTCAGCGGGCTGAAGATCTCTCCTAAGAGGAAGATTCCAAGATGTACCAGATGGGGACCATGATAGGATATCGGCCATTGAAGCATTAGGATGGAGAGTTAGGGAGAATGGACAAGGAAACTGTCTCGATCAAGGTTTTATATTTCGCATGCCGGTGAAATTTTGGGGGGGGGGGGGTGAAACAGGGGAGATGGGCTTTTTTTTGCAATTTCTTGCCCTTAAGATCATTTAATACAGAAATAAGCTTAAAATAACACTCAATAATCAATAATTTGTACATAAAACACACATTCATTGAATAAAAAGCCAATACAAGTCATTAAAAATACAAATACAACTAAGTAAACTTGAAATTACACTCATGCTGCGGCATGCCAAGCGGCATGAGGGTGAAAGCCATTTGAGGCTTTTTCCCCCATTATTTCGTGCCGGTGAAATTGTAAACACTAGTATCGATAACACATGACTGCCCTACCAAAGATCATGCCAAAATTGAACAGACAAACCAGATCCAACACTCAACTTAATATGAGGATAAAATGAAGGTGCTTGTCTCATAATGGCCTTCCATCGGCAGTTTCCTGATGGACGTGCCCTCAGATTGATGAACCATCCATTATCATTACTACCGTATTTGCTTGCAATCATTTGATGTTACAAACTTTCCTTTTCTGTATTGAAGCGCCACAACTACTTGGCTAAAAGAGAGGAGTTTCAGAAAACCACCTTACCCAAGCCTATTCCTTCATTCTCCCTCCCCAAACAAACCTTTTCCCACCCTGCTAAATGAGTATTCTCCCCCACGCTCCCCCAGGAAATCCTTTTGTGCTTTTTCAATGATTGCTGCAACCCTCCTAAGCATTCGAAACAAAGACATAAAGTAAAGCTGTAAGTTCGCCAGCACCGCCTTGATTAGGATGATCTTGCCCCTGAAAGATAAGTAATTCCTTTTCCATGACGCTAATCTCATTTGATAGGCTATATATTTTATGCAGATGGGGTTCACAGTGGGTGGACCACTATAGGTGTTGTTAAGATGTCCGAATAAATGCTACATATTTTATTGTATTCCTGGGGTTTTCGCAGAGGACTTTTGAGTTGTGTATGAGGAATGAACAAATTTTTTATGAAGACACTGTGCTTTAATGGATAAAATATTTCCAGAAATATTGCTGTTACATCAGATACTACCCCTTCTCTGAAGTTACTGTTTGGCCTTGGCATACAAACTAAATAACCAAGCAGTGCTTAATCTGCACCATTCTTTTTTACAGGGTAAAGTACATGCTTAGGTGATTGTGGGGTGGCCTAGGTGTCCTTGAGGCATGGTTTTTTCTGTAATCTGTAGCATATAGGGGGGCTATTCTCTCCAGGCCATTCATAGATCAAACCATGGTTCAAAATAACTTTTTGTATCATGCTACGCGGTTGATATATATCGTGTATTAACCTTATATACAGATACAATAATTAAAAAAGGTACATCCTATAATTGTATATGTGTAATGTCTGCTGTGTACTTTAGCAATTGATATGGTTGATAAACTGTTAAAAAATTTTCAAACTTTAGAAGAATAAAAACGAGCAGCTGCTTCATTTTTCAACTGTGTTCATATCTTTTATAACTTAGTGGTTTGAAAGGTCCTCATATCTCATTGTTTTTACTCCGTTTTTTCAGAATTCTTGGCTTTTAGAATACAAATAACCTCTCTTTGAAGATCAAGAAGGATAATTTTTCTTCCCTCATAGTTTTGCAAGATATCGTTTTTAGACTTTAATATCCTTATAAATCATATTTATTAAGTGTGAAGACATGATTTTTCGCTTGATTGCAGAGATGTCCATGGATTTTAATGCCTTTTTTATTTTATTTTATGTATGATGGGCTTAGGGCTGCTCTATTAGCTGCATGATTTTTCTTTTTTTTAGTAATCATATTGTGGTAGAGTAATTTAAAAAGTGTAGAAAATATTTTGAAGGTTTCTTTATTTGTAATACATTAATTTGATGACTGAAACAATAATGTGGATTGTCAGGTTTCTTTAGAGTATGGAGTATACAAGCGTAAACGAAAAAGAACAATCTACAAAGTCTTCATAATCCCCCAATATACTCGAAACTCAAAAACACTGACAATCCACTGTACATATCATAACCATATCTAACACCACACAAGACTTTTACCTTACCATATAATATATATACACACCTTCATTATTCATAAAAAAAAAAAAAACAATAATTTTATGTTGTGATAGTAATTTTACCATTTTTTTTCATATTTTAAGTATTTTTATTTAATATAATTTTTTAAAAATGAATAATGTTTCAGCTGATTGTATTACTTGGTATTTAATTTTAAAAATGAAACATTAACTTTTTCATATAATTTGGTCTTTAAACATATTTTTGCATCGTTAAAAGTTGTTGAAGATAATTATAAAAATTGGACTATTTGTACAATAATTTAAGAAATATGATATTTTTTGACTCATTTATTATTTATCGTTAAATAATGTATGATTTTTAATCTCTTAACGTATATTTTTTTTGTTTTTAATAAAATTTTGAAATTATTTTTGGTAAATACTGTATTAATGAATGAAAAATTTCTTGACTAAATCTGTCACTTAATGACAAGTACGTACATGTTTACTTTTTAAGTATTGATTAATGTGGGTTTTTTTTTGGCTTTTTTAATATTTATTTTATTTTTTGTAACTATGGCATCAAGCAATTGTTAGGAAATATGGCAAAGGGGATAAAGAGTGGTCAATTAATTTGAGGGTGTGCCTTTTGGGTGCTTGCCTGTGGAAAGCCGTGATGTGGTTGGCACCATCATCCTATTCCCACATTCAGTTGCACGTTGGCTCTGGATTCTCAGCCTGCTTTTGGCATGATCTTTGGTGGGGTGACAATGTTCTATCGTCTCAGTTTCCACGTCTTTTTTCTTTAGTCCTTTATTTAGAAGCCTTTGTTTCACATGTAGTCCTGGTCTTAGTCTGGTTTATGCTGGAACTTGCGTTTCAGGAGAGATCCCAGACCTGTGGAATCAGATGAGTTAGCCTCCTTGTTAGATCTCCTCAAGGATATGTTTATTGTTTTGCCATATTTTGATAGGGTGTGTGGTCCCCTTCCCCTTTGGGTCTTTTCTCTGGCAGATTCTTTTTTGTCATCTATCTCCCGGTTACTCAGGATAGTCTTGTTCCCTTTTCAGTGTCTCAGTTATGGAAGCCCAGATTGCCTCCTAAGGTCAAGATTTCTTTATGGATTGCACTCTTTTTCAGGATTAGTACAGCTGATCGAATTCGGAGAAAATGGAGGATGCTTGCCCTATCTCCACATGTTTGTGTTCCATGTATGGAAGCTGGGGGGAGTATTGATCATCTGTTTCTTCAATGCCACTTTTCCAAGCTGACATGGTTGAGATTATTACAGATGATTGGAATCCCATGGGTTTTGCTAGACACTATCGTAGCATGGTTTGATTAGTGGTGGATTAGGGGACTAGGGAGGAGAGTTCATATGATATATAAATTTATATTTCATTCGATGGTGTGGTATATTTGGTTGGAGAGAGACCGCAGGATTTTTCATGATTTTCTTACCAGTATTGAGAATTTCATTGAGACAATCATGGTGGTGGTCGCTTCTTGGGCATCGGTGTTAGCAGAGTTTATGGGATTGTCTGACGCAGAGATATTGAGGGAGTGGTCCACTTGTTGTGTTTCATCTTCATAGAGCTAGATCAGTGGCATATGAATTAAACTTCTCATTTATTCTAGTGCCAAGGGGAGCCAATAAAATTCTGTTGTTCTAAGCGGGGAGGTTGTGGAGGTGGGGGTAGTCTTTTACATGAGGAGTATTCGAATCTTCTCCTTATTGTCATTTTCTTTGTGAATTTTATCTTTTATTTAATATATATTTACAATAATCATAAAGAAAAAAACATGATATATATGAAAACAACTAATTCATTGTGGATTAGAGCCTTCAAGATTTAAAAATACATGTTTTACCTTTAATGCACTTGGATGCGAATGTTTTGGAACTCCAAATCCACTTTTAGAGATCCACATGGTGCTGTTGTACTGTGGATGTGATGATGAAAGCATCTCAAATTAGGCTAGACTTTTGCAAAAAGTTAGAATTGTAAGCAGCTTTAATGAAATAGGCAAAATGTCGTCGATTTGGGAGAGATTTTACCCAAATTGAGCCCTTTCAGGGCATCTTGATGATTCAAACATGCGTGGGTCTAAAATCTTAAAAAAACGTGCCATCGAAAACTCACTCAAGTCAAGTGAGGCCTCCCACCTTGAAATGTTTTGCTGGGGCTAGGAACGTAAAACTCTGGGAATATGAGCTTGCTATCATAAACATATGGATTGCACATTCTATTCTTAGAAGTTTTTGTGTTTGCATTGCACAACTTGCGGCTGGTTGGTTATTAGGAGGGTGGCATTAAGCCTGCACCCAACTACTTGTGCTAATGATGCTTTTGTTCTTGTGAATGCTATATTGTTTGTATAATTTTATTAAGCAATAAAACGTTTTCCTTTTTCTTCTAAAATATTCGTAATGGATGTTGAAATCATTTATTGATGTTTGAAATTTGCTTATATGTCTTGAATGTTTAAATTTATTATATCTTGTTACTTATAGTTCGTTCATTTATTTCATCAAATATTAATGATTTTCTTCATTTTTATTTGTTTATTTGATAGTTTGTAGCTTTCCTTTACATTTAATCAAGTGTTTTTAATTTTTTAGTTGCCTGCATTCATACTGGTTTGTTTATACATAAATTTGCATCATCATATTTATGAATGAAATGTACATTTATTATATCTTTTTAGGCAATATTTTGTCTAAATTAGTATTTATTTTTAAGTATCTAATATTTTCCCTAGTAGTTCGTAGAGTCCATGGTTTGTTGCAGCATTTCTGATATGCATATATATATATATATATATATATTAATTATTTTTCAAATGACTGAAATGCTGCCTTGGTACAGTATTTTTGAACTTATATCAAGTTTGGAATCGAATATTAGCAGCTCATCTGATTTTGTCTGCATTTTTAAGGGTAAGAGAGATTATCAGTAACTGTTTGTTTTGGAGGGCTACAATTGTTACAATGAGCAAGAACTATTAGGGTGTATTTGAGAGAAGGAACTGGTCTCAGAATTGTGATTGGGTTGGAGAATTATAAATTATATGTTTAGTGGAAGATAAGGAATTGGATATAAGAATCTTTATCCATTTCTTTTGAATTGGGCTTTAAGCTTATCTTAAGCAATTGCAATTCTTTACACCGCCCCTTGTTTTTTTTTTAATTCCATGCTAAGAATTGGGGAAGTCCATAATAGCTTTGAAAGACCTCAAACAACCCACCACCAACATTATACTATCATCACCATTACCACCACCATCACCACAACTACACCACCACCACTGAAATCACCACCACTACTACTACTACCATCATCACCACTACTATCAACACCACCATCAACACTACTACTATACTATCACTACAAATATACCACTATCATCACATCACCACTGTCAGCACCGCCCCATTGCCATAGTCGCCACCAAACAACCACCAGTACAACAACTGGTCAACCGCCACCACACCACTAATACCACCACATCACCACCGCCACCATATGACCACCATTACCATCACAACCCCTCCCAACACCACCACGACTATCACCAGCACATAACCAGTTCCACCACCACCGCCACTACCACCATCATCAGCACCACACCACCACCACTACTACAGTCATCATCAGCACATTCACCACCACCACTACTCAACCACCGCAACTACTATTAACACTATTACCACCGTTATGAAACCATCTTTTATTTTACTCGGCTCTTATTTTTATACAAATTTCTTCGTGTCAACCAAACGCTGGAATTGGAATTATGATGAAATGAAAGTTTTAGAATTTTAATTCTCTATGATAACCAAACAACAAAATAATTTCCGTTAAAAGAATCAGAATTTAGAGAATTACAGATCTGTACTTTTTGATTCTAATTCTTTGTGTTAAACACACCCTTATCAGATTCAGTTTTTATTTTAATGGAATTATATGAGCTTCTAGTCATATTCTTGGAAGTTAAGTTTTCAGTTCTGAACTTTTGCATTCCTACTTCTCCAAATCAATACATATCCATATTTAGTTTATAGTTGAATATGATTGACTTCATTTGTAAAAATGGAAAATGAGCTAAACAGTACCTATTAACTTGAAAGACTCAAAAGTGAGGTGTTGAGAAACCAAAAGAGAAACACATTCTCCCTTGTGAATCTCACCTTTTAAATCTTCTTTGGTGATCATCTTCGTTCCCCTCATTGCCATTATAGCCACTTATATATATATATATATGAGCCTCTGGTCATCTGAATTTTCAGCACTCTCCAATGATTGAAAGGCTTTAATAATGTTCCTTGTTGGTGTTAAACCATCAAGTGTCACCAATTACTACTTTATCTTCCTAGTTGATGCCAAATAAACTATCAATCTTCATTCTTGCTAATGCTAGTGGAAGTTTTCTCAGATTTATGGTTTTTAGATGGTTTGCAATCCCAAATTCTTTGCTGCTGGCTGTCATTGTTGTAACATCTGTAGAACACTTTTAACATTGTTGCTGCTTTGGATCCTTTGTTTTATCCTGCCTCATTCTGTGAGGCAGTTAGGAGTAAAGTCTTAGTTGCTTTGAAAAGGGAAATCAAACAGGAGTTGGTCTTTATATAATGTTAAGCTTGGATTGACTTCTAGGTCATATTGATTTCTAAACTTGCCCAACCTTGCTGAATTTTTGGCAATGCCCATCAGATCTGTCAATTTTTCCTTTATAAAGTAGCAGAATTGCCAAGTAGCTTTCTTGAGTATAGAACTTTGTTTTGGGATGTGTCATTTAGCAGTTTACTGAACTTCTAGCAAAATTGTTCAAACTTGGATCTGTTAAGTGGCCTTAAGGCTCATGCATTGGCATGTTACCCAATTGAGGATTATGGATATTGAATCTTTCCATATTCCAGATTGCTCAGAAGGTGCCAAAAACACCTTGATATTGACTATTGTTTACTTATTGGCAAATCAGAGTGTATAAGGAAACCGTTAAATCTTGAGAAGACACACTTAGAAATAGCAATGGCTTGAAAATGGTATGAGACGAATAAATCCGTCTAGGATTGTTACAAGCAAGAAAGGATCTATAATTTCATTATGAAATTTCTCTTCACTGAATGTTTCAACTCATTTTATAGTCTTTAATGTTATGAAGTAATTGAGTCGCCCAGACTATGAGTGGTGTTACAAGTTTACTTAGATGCAGGCTGTCGGATCTACCATATGAAATTATAATAGTCAAAATTTTCATTAGAATAATCTCAGTTCTTCACACAAATATAAAGGGGTGGGAATATTAGCAAGGAATCATCTAGAATCCTTCATAGAAAATTTAACCATCTATTTTTTGCTTTTAAGGGTCATGGGCTTGTTGCAGTTTTCTTATACTGTGAGGAACCTCCCACTTTTTATGATGTTACTTTTTGATGCTAATTGAGCTTATTTGATGGGTGAATACAGACTGTTGAGAAAAGGCCTCGAGAAATGATGCTGCGTCGTGAGTTTGCTAATGCGGTTGGATATCTAAATCAAATTCTATCTGAAGAAAATCATCTGAAATTTATCCACTGGGATTTTCACAAGTTTTCAAAGACGTAAGCATGTGGATGCTTGTCTTGTCATTGCTCAGGATCAACCGTTCTTTTCTCCATGAGCTAATTGTTTTGTTTTTGTTCTTCTGCTCTTAAAGCAAGTCTGCCAATGTTTTGGCAGTTTTGGGTGCTGTGGCCAGTGAAGCGCTTGATTTGACTGGGTTTTACTGTAGTGCTAAGCCCGCCATTGTTAAGAGGAGAGCTGCTCAATTGAGTAGAACAAGCACTGGGAGGTACAGTATTGTCATCTAGATTTTGGCGTTCAGAAATTCTAGCATGTTCACAAGTAGAATGTGGTTGCAAATTTGTTTTTAAAATGTTAATAGCTTTAGTTTTATGATTTCAAAGATATATTTTAATGTATTATGAATGTTTAGCAACAAAAATCTAGATAGCAATATGAAAGAGAGATTGGCGTATCGGGGTTGTACTGTTGTATATGGTACTATTCACTTGGGTTATTACTGAGGGCTTCTTAGGAGAACCTTCTTGTAAATGCTTAACTTTAAAAAATACGAGCGCTGATTATTCCATGTAATCCAGATACAAACTGTGAAAAGCATTAGACTTCTCCAATTTGATGGTATGGTTAATATTGTTCATGAACAATAACATGGTTTTATAATTGGGTCAGATCAATGTCCCTTGCTTAGGCAATGAACCAAAGTTTCTAAATAAATATTAAAGTTATAAGATTTGGTCAAACATCATAAATTTGGGTTAACCATGAATTAACTGAACTAATTCTGACATTTTGATATAAGCAACTGAAAAAATTTAGTAGAAGTTATGGAATTATTTTGGTCAAACATCAAAGGCTCTCTTTTGACTTGGTTTGTTTATGCTTTGACCACATCTGTTCCAATTTAGTTTTGGGTTGAGGATAAGAAAAACTTTTCCTTCAAATTTGAACTCTTTTCTGCTCTTTGATCATGGAATGAACTAGGGTCTTTTTTCTTGATGTAGGTAACTTACCTAATAACTTCTAGCTTTTGTCGTAAGATATGCACCTGTAGTCTTGAGGTGGTACGTGAATACGTCAATTTTTCATCTATTAATGCATTTGCATAAGGCTTATTCTTTTGATAATGAAAACACGAACAACAACGACAATAATAGGGACTTTGATTTGATTTTGTGAGAATTCTAAAAAAATCTATAAAATTTGATAACCAACATATCAACTAAATGCTTACGGAATGCACAAATATTTATATTAATAAGAAATTATTTTAAATTCATAATTTTCAAATTGAAAAAGAAGCTTAAATCAGTAACTGCATTTAATATATTTACCCTAGTTTGGAAGTACACTTGACAACATCTTAATCAGACTCTTAGTTCAGTGGAACTAACAATCAGATAGCACATTTTTTTTAATCCCAAGTTCAAATGATTTAATTATCAGTAGCTTTCTAAGTCGGATGAGATTTCATAGCTGATACTCAATTGAAGAAATGGAGTTTGGCTTATGGAGAATGATATAGGTAAAGCACGAGCTGGCTGAAAGTATCATGATGACGTCTAACTACAAGAGCTCCTTTCGATCTACAAACAAAATAATGAAATATTCCTTAGCCAGATTAGAATTACTGGTTGGTTTGCATCTAATATATAATAGTCTTGCCATTTGTAGAGGGAAAATATTGGTACCTTCATTTAATAATATTTATAAGAAGAAAATTCTAACCTGCAATAAGACTGCTATTTACATTTATTCAAAGTGTTAAGAGCTTGCTTTTTAGATTTTTCTTCACAATACTTGTTGGAATTTTCACCCTAGCAAGCAAGCGGAAATGAGCATTGAGTATAAACCTGTAGAGGAGGAGAAGGCAAGGTGACTGATTGACGCACAAGAGTTGGTGGTTGATAGCGTCAAGTATAAACTTGTAGAGGAGGACAAGGCTGAGAAGATTGCTCCCCTAGAGAGTTGGTGGTTGGTTCAGGAGCTGACGTTGGTTTAGGAGATGATATTGGTTCAAGAGATGGAGAACCACCCATCAGAAGATATGGAACTTGGAAAGGAGCAAGATAACGAATGGACTTTTGAGACACTACTGTTAGAAAAATATGGTGTGGACTCATCAAAGGTGACACCAATACATACAAAATAGTGCTTGAGAAGAGGATTATAGAAATAATAACCTTTTGGTGTTTGAGAGTAACCAAGGAAAACACATTTCATAGATTGAGAGTCAAGTTTGTCACATCTAAGACTAAGAGTATGAACATAATAGATACACCCAAAAACTTTCAATGGCAAAGAGTATGGGGAGATGATGGAAATAGACAAGAAAAGGGAGACATACTTTCACTCCCCGGGCCCAAATTTATTTTTTTGATCGGTAATAAAAAGGATTATATTAAGGCTAAAAAAAAAACAAGGAGTACAGAGACTAGACAGTACACGATTGGTGTACATGAACCAATCTACAAACCACAAACGTTCCCACACTCAAAAAACTCATGACAAATCAACCCTTCACAAGATTCAGAACTTGATGCCCAATACAGTAGGAAGTTAAGAGATGATTGAACTAAACCCCAAAAGGGACTAGATGAATCTTCGAAAATTCTTCTGTTTCTCTCTTTCCAAAGTGCCCAAAGAATAGCCGCGGTGCCAAATTCCACAGTACATCGTACCTCAGAACACTTTTGCTATAACCCCATGACTGCAACACTTGCTTTAAATCTCTAGGTTGCACCTATAATTTGCCAAATCTTTGTAGGATAACAGACCACAAATCGTGTGCAACCTTGCAATGGACAAACAAATGATTTACAGACTCCAAATCAGATTTACACAACACACATCTGTTTGGGATATGCCACCCCCTTTTCATGAGGTTGTCTATTGTCAATACTCTCCCCAATGCTGATGTCCGTATAAAGAAACCAATTTTGGATGGAAGAATAGGATGCCATAGCATATCTGAGAGCATAAATCTGATGTCCTTCTTGGCTAGATGATTGTAGAACCTTTTTACGGTAAACTCACCTGATCTGTTCCCCACCCATTTCATCTCATCTTGATTTGAGTTTGGCTGATGGCCATGAATGCTCACTAATAGTTGAGCTAGAGAGTCAATTTCCCAATCAAAAAAGTTCCTTCTGAAATTGAGATTCCAATTCCATCCACTCCCATCATAAGAACATAGCTCAGCAATATACATCTGTGAAGAAGTAGTAATGCTGAAGAGATCGAGAAATCTAGCTTTAAGTGGCTCTTCCCCGCACCATATATCTTCCCAAAATTTGATTCTATCTCCTTTCCCCAACTCATACCTCAAAGAAGAGGTAAGGTGTGAGGAAAATTTAGTGATAGGCCTCCAAAGGCTACACCCAATATAGCCATTCACACGACTTGGCAGCCAATCATTGGGGTTATAGTTGTACTTGATTGTGATCAGTTTTCTCCACAGACTTGTAGGATCTTTCCCATACCTCCAACTCCATTTGGATAAAAGGGACTTATTAAAGAGTCGCAACCTTCTGATACCAAATCCTCCTTTTTTATCTCTACACACTTCCTCCCAGCTCACAAGATGATATTTGTTTGCTTCATCCCAACCCTTCCAAAGAAAGTTTCTTTGGATTCTTTCAAGGCTATCCACAACTGATGCTGGGCAAACCAAAGAAGAAAACAGATAAGTCGGGAGATTACCCAAAGAGTTTTGAGTAAGAGTCAGCTTCCCACCTTTTGATAAGAAGTTACTTTTCCAAGATGTTGTTTCCTTTGCATTTGGGAAATCACTGGCTCCACCACTTTTGACTTATAAGGCGCCCCAATAGGTATTCCAAGATATGTAGTAGGTAGAGAACCTTCACGACAACCCAACAAGCAGCATAGCTCGTTTGCTCCCATGCCACTCCCCACAATAAACATCTCACTTTTTTGCAAATTTACCTTCAAACCTGATGTAGCTTCAAAACATAAGAGTAAAGCTCTAACATTCAGCACTTGAGCTGAATGAAATAAATCCAAAATCCAAGGTGTGGACCTTGTGGGCCCAAAGCAATTAATATCCAGACAATTACAATTAAATACCATCAATTAAATATATTGGAGTAGGCTAACAAATTCAAATTTATTGATAACCTTAATAAGTGTAGAAACATGTACCAAAAGTAAATCATCATCCAACTAATAACATGTCTTGATAAGAAAAGATAACTATCTCTCACAACTCTATAAGACATTAAAACAAACTTCAAATAAATGAAATAACATCCTATAACTCCACCAAGGAAAATAAAATAAAATCCATCTAATGAGTCTTACATAAGACAAAAATAGTCGTCCGGATCCACCTGAACTATATCCTCAGCCCTAGGATGCTCTACCCCTCAGGTACATCCTCACCAGGAAGATCCGAAAACAAAACATTTGAAAACAGCAGAATGAGATATAAATCTCAGTCAAGGATCGACTTTTCGGTGATTCGGGGTGCGCCGCTAGGCGGCCGAAACGAAATTCTGATGAAATTTCGCTGAAATTCCGACGAAATGGCTCGAAACAGCATTTTTGGCAAAATCGGCGGCACGCCGCCAAAACGCCTTTTTTGATTAAAAAAGATGAAATTAAACTGTCAGAAGGGCCATTTCGCCGAAATTGGCGGCACGCCGACGAAATCCCTGTTTTAAAAATAAAAAACATAATTAAGCTAAAATAACATAATAGACATGATTTTATACAATTTATATGCAAAAATAGATAGAATAAGTAAGTATTTGATCTAATTTATGAACAAATAGTCAAATACAAACACATGAACATAAACAATTACAAGGCTACAACTGTAAGCACATTACATCACACTTTGTAACATGTGTTATATACTTACATGTGTAAAACAAAGTCATAGGCACATAGATTAATAATCATAAAAATTAAAAAGACAAATTGCAAAAAATGCAAAATACAAAGTAGAAGTCTACAAGAGAGTCAAGAGATAAGAGACAAGAGTCACAAGATTACAAAGTACAAACTACAAAGATCAATAAGAAGTAGAGTGTCTAGAAGGCTGGAAATGCTGATGTTGTTGCTGTCGTCATCTTTCAAGCATGTGAACATATCGCCTCCATGACGTGCGCCCTGCGTACTGACTTCTGTAACGACGCACAACCTCCTCATACTCATCCTGATCTAAATCCACAATAAAGCCCACAGGAGGACACTCATCATAATACTCCCTCATAATAATAACACCCGCATCCTCATCTTCTTCCTCTTCCTCCTCCTCCTCCTCCTCTGCTACGACTGGTGGAGGATAATAACCATACGGATATGGGATAGCTGGGACTGGCACTGGCACTGGGACATACCCATATCCGTATGCAGCTGGATATGGAGCTGGTGCAACTGGATATGAGAGAAAATCAAATAACCCATAGCTGTCAGATGTGTGAAACTGCCCAGGATATGGATATGCATATCCTCCATACTGCCCACTCTGATCCCCATAACTACGTGAAGATGTACTGCTAGATCCCTCCATGTCCATACTCATAAACGATCGAGACATCTCATCCTCGTCCTGGGCACCAATCCTCTCCTTCCCCTTACCCCGCCTCTGAAAAGTACGTGGCTCTGGATCTGACTGATCACCCTGACTGTATCGCCCTCCATGGTGGGTGTCCTGGGTGGCATGTGTGTACACTGCCTCCCCAGTGAAAGGACTAACCCCTGGCCTATGTGATTGTCCTCCACCTCCTTGATGATCATCTCCACCATCATCGTCGTCATCATCATCAGACCCTCCACCATCCCCACTATCTCCATCCTCGGAGTCAGACTCTCTACCCTCAACTGACTGAACTGGGACTGAGGGCGTCGTTGCTGCTGTAGAAACTGAAGGGGGCACTACGCTGGTATCTCTATCAAAAGAGTCAACAGAAGGAAATCCCTTCTCTTCCTCCATAACAGCATCAACATCAATCCCCATCTCTACTGCGGCGCGAGCAACGACTGAACTTGGCCCACCATTAGGCTCGTCTAACTCCGCAGTCCTCACCCATTCTGAGAATGGGTTGTTTTCATCAATCCGGTTGCTGCATAGGATGTCCAGAGGGTCGTCAACATATGCACTACTACGCTGTGTCTCGATCTCCAGCTGTTTCGCTCGTAATCTCATGTTGTAGTGACAAAACACGAGCTTTTGTAGCTTCTGATAGGCCAGCCGGTTCTTTTGCTTTGTATGAATCAACGCAAAGGTGCTCCAGTTACGCTCGCAAGCAGATGAGGATGCAGTCTGAGCGAGAATCCGACACGCAAGCTTCGACACAGTGGGAGCACAAGCTCCGTACATGGCCTACCACTCGCCTGAAACGTGTAATGATTTTCAATAAGCATAAAATAAATTTAGAAATTCTAAATGATTTACCAAAATGTAGTAAATTACATACATGGCATCATCGTACTCCGCGAGGCAATGGCAGTCGTCATTCCAAATGATTCCATTGCATCTCTAAACTTGATCAACTGCAAGAGCATGTTCAGAATTTAGTAAAAATTGAGGAAAAGATTCCAAATTACAATTGATAGAGCACTTATTTATTATTTATATAGAATTTATTTACCTTATTGCCGAAATCTGCCTGCCCGGTAGAAGTGGGATCGAAGTGGGAATAAACCATCAGCACAGCTGTCCACATATCTGCGCGCATCCCAAGGTTGTCCTTGTAGTGATATTTTGGGTTAAAGTAATGTGCTGTTATTGTGTTTGAAAAGAAAATGAGAATTAATAAACAATTTAGCATTATCAAAGAAGTATAAGTATAAAAAAAATCAACAAACCTTAATTAATATTATAAATTAATTACCTGCCAAAAGTATGGGATGATCCATCGATTTAATCCAACGATTATCAATGATCTTGTGGACCCACTGGTAAGACGACTCTGCGGCAATTTGAACTTGTTCTTTCATCACCTTCATGCTCTCATAGATGGAACCGAGGGTCGGGAATGAATCTGTATCAACAATCCGTAGCACCTTGTAAATGGGCTCCAATATATCGACAACTTCCTTCACACCATCCCAAAAGCTGTCACGAAGAACGATATCCTCTACTTCCCTCCCCTTCTCAGTGCGACTATGAGAGCAAGCACCCCAATCCTCACTAGTAAATAAGGTTCTCAATCCTTGCTTGTGTCGGAGCATGCTATCCAAGGCAATATAATTTGTACCAAATCTAGTAATCCCCGGCCTGATTATATCTTCATGACATACTGCTCTCATCTTCGCTAACACATAATTATGATTATAAATAAATGTAGTCAACTTCCGAGCATCTTGTAGTGTCTTCTTCACCCTCTTCCTCTTCCCAATGGCCTCTAACATCAGGTCTATACAATGTGCAGCACAAGGGGTCCAGTATATGGGGCACTTCGCCTGTATCATTTCACCAGCCTTCTTAAAGGCACTCCCATTGTCTGTAACAATCTGTACAACGAGATGTATCCCAACCTCTCTGATCACCTCCTCTAGTAAACCAAAGATGTACTCTGAATCCTTGATTTTATCTGAGGCATCTACAGACTTCAAAAAGACGGCCTTGCCTCTACAATAGACCATAAAGTTGATGATTGACAGCTTCGTAGGGCCTGTCCAACCATCACACATAATTGAAACCCCGAATCTCTCCCAATATGGACGCAAAGATTTAATAAATGTCAGCATCTCTTTCTCTTCATCATCCAAATAAACCCCCATGATCTCTTTCGGTGTAGGAGGTAAGACTCCAACCCCAGACTCCTGAATAACGTCAACCATACTCTTAAAATGCGGAGAGGAAGCTGCATGTGCAGGGATATGGTTGAATATGAAGAACCGAGATATGAACTTACCCATCTTCTTTCTAACTGATCCTCCACTCCAAGAATCTTTCAGCCTCTTCTGCTTCCCATCTGATGATGTATGTGTGTCAGGGTCCACAGGATAATCAGGCATTCTCGTAGAATGAGAACGCCTCAAAGAAGCCGACCCACCAGCCCCAGAATGACCGCCTCTCTCAAATCCATGTCTCTGCATCTCTCTCCGCTCAAACTCTGACTCCAGGGATGCATGGTGTGCTGCTCTATACTGGGCCCTCTTAGCCTCTGTGTCGATCCCGCTAGGGTAGACAAAATCATCATCATCCTCAGCTACCCGTGGAGGCTCTGCTAGTCTCCGTCTGATCTCGTCCTCTATAATATGCTTCGTTTTTCTGCTTTTCACACCAATCTGTAGGTGCTCACACATCTGCTTTTTAACTGCAGGTGGCACTTTATTACAATCCTTGACGTCCTTGGCACCACCTGCCAGATGCATCTTCAGTCTGGATACACCTCCCCCCTTGAATATGTGACCACAGTAATTACATACTGTCTTATTTCTGTCTCCCTGATAGCGGGTACCATGCTGCCATCCAATATCTACTTTACGTCCGCCCGTCTCGGCACCATCACCACCACCAGATCCTGATGCCATCACCCGCTACCTAATCACCTGAAAACAGTAGGTTACCTGTCGAAGTGTCAATTCCAAATTTCCAATTTACAAACAATTAAACAAAGTATCACTTTAGCATACCCATCTAGAAAATAATCAACTAAAAAAATAAAAGTTTGCACGCCCATCTAAAAATTGGGTGTCAACACTTCACATAAATATAATCCATATTTTTACTAATTTTTTTCATATTTTCTTAAAATTTTTTTAATTTTTTAATGATTTTCGGATTAAATAAACAATTATTTATTCATTTTTTACAAAAAAATAAAAGTTTGCACGCCCATCTATAAATTGAGTGTCCACGCTTCACATAAATATAATCCATATTTTTACTAATTTTTTTCATATTTTCTTAAATTTTTTTTAATTTTTTAATGATTTTCGGATTAAATAAACAATTATTTATTCATTTTTTACAAAAAAATAAAAGTTTGCACGCCCATCTATAAATTGAGTGTCCACGCTTCACATAAATATAATCCATATTTTTACTAATTTTTTTCATATTTTCTTAAAAATTTTTTAATTTTTTAATGATTTTCGGATTAAATAAACAATTATTTATTCATTTTTTACAAAAAAATAAAAGTTTGCACGCCCATCTATAAATTGAGTGTCCACGCTTCACATAAATATAATTCATATTTTTACTAATTTTTTTCATATTTTTTTTAATTTTTAAATGATTTTCGGATTAAATAAATATTAATTATTCCTTTTTTACAAAAAATAAAATTGTGCACCCCCATCTATAAATTAGGTATCCATGCTTCATATAATATTTCATATTTTCATCCATATTTTTACTAATTTTTTTTCATTTTTTAATAATTTTTTCAAATTTTTAAATGATTTTCGTATTAAATAAATAAATAATTATTATTGTTATTGTAATAGTAATACTAATAGTCTAATACTATAAAACATTCTCATTATATTATTAATATGTTATTTTTAAATAAATAATTAATGATTTTCGTATTAAATAAATAATTGAAAATTATTTTTAAATGATTTTTCGTGTCAAATAAATTAAAAAATACTAATTTTTGGAGAAAAAAAAAGTAACAACACCCATCGATAGATCGGGTGTTGTTACATAACATATAAAAAAAATCAGTACAATCTAAGTTAATTACAAGCATAAAAAAGGGAAAAAACATGATTACCTCAATTTTACACTCTTCAAGGCTTCAAATCACACAAAAACTGATGGAGATTGCAATCCCAAGCTTCAATCCTTCTCTATCTTCGATTTGGAAGAGAATGGAACAGCTAATTTGAAGAAATTCAAAAAAAAAATTGAAATTTGGGGGTTTTCGAAACCCCCTTCTTCTGTTCGTCGAGATTTCGCCAGTTCTGGCGAAATCTCGACGGCACCTCACCTTTTTTAGGTGAGGTAAAAGGTGAGGTGCCGCGTGCGCTCATTAGTAACCCCAGCGTTTCGCTGGCACCTCAGCGAATCGCTGAGGGGCCAAAAAAATTTACATTCTCCCTGCGTTTCGCTGGGATTTTGCGAAATGCAGGGGAGAGGGTTTCGATTTTGTATTTCGTGTCGCTAAGGCACCGAAATACGAAATTTCGGCGGCACCTCGCGAGGTGCCGCCGAAACGGCAAACCTTGATCTCAGTAAGTAGCAACATGCATGAAATAAAACAATCCAACACATATATTTTTACTCATAGAAAAAAACATATATTTTTCCAAATATCTTTTTCATGAGTTTCTATAAACAAGCAAATCCAATCCAATAAACATGAAACCAATAACAGTAGAAAGAAATCCACGAGTATTTTCCAATGCAAAACAAATGATAGTGTCAAAAAATTCAAAAACCAATTAAAACAATGTGACTTCACTAGACTCGTGAAATATGACTACTTTGAGAGGTCAAACTTAGCCTAATCATCACCTTACGTCTTACGTGCGAAGTTGGCCTACTTAGGGTTTTGGACATTGTCTTATTGTGGAGCACCCAACTAATCATAGATGAGCTAGCGAGTACAATGTAGTCAAGAACAATTGCAACATATCCAAATAAAGAGACCTGACCATCATGGTGGAAGTAGATTGCTGCAGCTCATTACCTCATGTAATAGCCTTTCCATCACGGAGGAAACACATAAATGGAAACTAAGCTGAAGTCAAACAAATATAGATAAACTTCACTATCTAGCTAAACTATCGATCCATAACGAGCTAATCCCGCTAGATACAAGGATAACCAAAACCAACCATTCAAACTAGCCATCATGGCATAAGTCTCTCCCTTATGGAGAACAACTAGGAAACATTGCCCTCATGGCAGAAATGCTCCATCATGGAGAATAAACTATAAAACATCTTATTCCATTATGGAGGAGAATCCAATACTTCCAAAATTTCCCAATTCAAAATATAAGATGATAAAACCAACCAAATCCATTTGAAGACCTTTTTGAATATTTCCAAAAGTAAAAAAACATTTAAAACCATCATATACAAGTGTAAAAATCATTTGGGAGTAATAAAAATTCTTTGAGGAAGGTCGGGCATGTGGAAACAGTAGATATGGCGCTCAAGCCGAATGGTCAGGCACATGAAGGAAACAAAGGCCACACTCGAGCACCAGGTCAGGTGTCCATCAGGCGTAAAGGCCAAAAGGTACCACGCTCGACGTGTCGCGTGAGCGCGGGTTAGGCAGCACAGATAAAATCATTAAATTCTTGATTTTTCGTTGATTCTGGTTTCTCTACATTCTTAACAGCAAACCAAGTTACAAATCTCGTTCAGATCCCTTTGAACCATTGCCTAAATCCTTTCAATCCATTCCAGAATAATTTCACGATATAATCACAAAGAAATCAGCAATTGAAATCAATAACATATGAGGAATTAGAACTACTTCCAATACAGATCATACTTAGTTCCTGAAAATTCCAACAAATCATTCAAAACCTAAGGTTATTGCCTATTAAACTCAAACTGCAATATTCAGAATTATAAACATGATGAGAGTTCAAAACCAAAGCAACGTTCATGTTAAAACTCCAGAACAGGTTCAGATCATATGAAATAACAAACCAGACTTATGTAGATCTTTAGATCATAGAAACACCACAAAACATCCCAACAAATCTGATCAAATCAAACAAATATCAGTTGCACGATTAAACCATAAACCATGCAAGTTTTCCAAGTTCAAGGGCTGCTACCTACCTCTGAAGCGTCCAAAACTCTAGCACAGATCTCTACATTCACTCCCAGCAGCCACCAAGCCAATATGACGCAAAACCAAGAAGTAGAACTTCTGCAAACACCAAAGAAAATCAGCTGCAGCCGTGGGTCTTCTCCTTCACTTAAAATAGAAGTTTCCAACTTAAGTTCTACTCTAATGGAAATCCCACTAATCACATGCACGCCCAAGCATAACCTTAAAAGCCTATTTTAATAAGGAATTATCCCATGCTTCTGACCTTATTATACTTTATGCTACCATCCAATAAGATTTAAATAAATTTAAAAATAATTAGCTTACCTCAGTGTTTAAGATCTATCCGTTGCATTAGCTTCGAACTCCAGATCTCCATCATCTTTTACATCTCCTATTTAAGGCAATTCATGGATTAGCATACACATCCCCACATTATTCAGATTATTTAATAATATTATATTAAGGAAAATAGAAGATATTACACATATTGTCCAGAACGGAGGATGGCATGCGATTAAAAAGATAACAAGCAGTAAGGATAGCATCAATCCAAAAACATTTAGGGACAAGCATGTGACACGAAATAGCAAGGGTAACTTCTAACAAGTGACGATTTTTGCATTTGGCTACTCTATTTTGTTGTGGGGAAGATGCACATGATTTTTGATGGCTAGTGCCTTTAGAGGAGAGTTTACGATGCAAAAGAAGTAGACACATATTCCTTGGCATTATTCGATTGCAAAGTATGAGTTTGTTGATTAAATTGAGTTTTAATCTGAGCATGAAAAACTTGAAAGATAGAGAACAACTCAGAACGATTTTTCATTAAGAATATCCAAGTCATACGAGAAAAATCATCCACAAAAGT
Organism: Buxus sempervirens; assembly: GCA_947561395.2. NCBI lineage: Eukaryota > Viridiplantae > Streptophyta > Magnoliopsida > Buxales > Buxaceae > Buxus > Buxus sempervirens. Next base: position 16,168,394 of record OX387190.1, on the reverse strand, counting down.
AACAAAATACTGAAATTTATTTGATGGAACATGAATTGGTCCCTGAACATCATAATGAACTAACTCAAATGGACTAGATACACAGTAAAAATTCTTAAAGGAAATAACACATGTTTATTTTGCTAAGTTGATAAGCTTCACACTCAAGGGTGACACACTATGAAGACTCTGAACTTGATGCTTTAAAGTGGGAAGAGACGGATGACCAAGACGACAATGCCACTGCATAGGTGAAACTAAAGATTGAAGAGCTCGAGGAGGAGAAACAGGGGAGAAATCCAAGTAATGTATAATTCACCAACTTCATGCCCTATACCAATCATCCTCTTTGTGTTGAGATCTTGATATATACACAAAGAAGGATAAAAACTACAGAACAATGAAGCATTTTAATGATTTTACTAATAGATAATAGACAGAAAATGGGAACGGAAAACTAGTAACATGAAGAACAGACAGCAAATCAATATCAGAACTAAGATGAGCATTTCCTGAACCTGCAACACTAGTCAGAGAACCATTAGCCAGAGTGACACACTTGGAAGATACAATAGGATAATAATTAGAGGGGTAAGTGGACGAACTGGTCATATGTTCATTGGCACCAGAATCAATGATCCATGGATTGTGAGAAGATGATAAAAGACAATGAGATGTATTACCTGACTGAGCAAGAGTAGCCATAGAAGTAGAAGTTGCCTATTTCGAAGCTAGGAACTTTGTGTACTCATTCTATGGTACAGATATGAACTCTGACTCTGGTGCTGGAATAGAGATAGTAAGTGGCCCAAAGGCTGAATGTGAGTCTTCCAATAATCAGACCTGATTGGCAGAGTTTGATGGTTTGCCATGTAGATTCCAATAATAATTAATCAAATGATCGCTACAACCACAATGGGTACATTTCCGAGGTTTATGATTTCTTGAGTGACCATCACATCTACGGTCACGGCCACCCCATCCACCTCTATAGCCACGTCCACTTCTATCTCCAAGTTCACCTCTAGAACTACCATGAATGACAAATGTTGAACGATCTTCAATAGGAAAAGGATCGGAGAGAGTGGAGTTTTGAATACTGAGAACGCTTTTGCGAGAGAGGGAAGTTCTTTACCTTAATATTTTTGCTCGAATTGCTTCAATTTCAGAAGGAAGACCAAGAAGAAATTGACCACATTAATGTCCTTTCACTGTTTCTCCATTACTTTCAGCTGTGTTTGGAACGTTGGATTTGGGGAGAAAAGATAAGAAAATGCTAAAATTTTCTTTCCTCTCATTTGGTTAGAACAAAGGAAAGTTAGATTTTCTTTCCCTCTTTCTCTCCAATGTAAAAAATTCTCTCTCCAAAAAGGTAGAGATTTTGGAAGAAAAGAAAGTTCACTTTCATTTATCACACCACCCACCCATCCCACCACTACCACCATCCACCACCACCACCACCAAAACCAACCACTCACCGCCGCCACCTGCCACCAACCTTACGGTCCCACCACCACCCACCACCTCACCGACACCACCATTGCTACCACCCTGCCATGGCCCACTGCAATCCCACCACCACCCCCACCCTTGGTGTGAAAATCTCGGAAAACTGGTGTGAGAACACAGGTGCATGTCACATAATGTATTGTCTTTTTCCTTAGGGTTGATTTTATGGTAATTGCACTTCCTGTACCATTTCTTGTGTTACTTTTAGAAGTTTTGTTTAGGAATGTTATAGAAAGTAGCGATTTATGGGTGTGTTATAGAATGTAGTGATTTATGGGTGTGTCATGGAAAGTTTGAGAGATAAAAAGTTTCCTTTCATGTACACTACTGAATACTACATAGATGTATGGAAATCATGAGGAGAATTCAATTGATTCTCCCTCTCTTCTCTCTCATTTACATGGTATTGGAGCCATAACGATTTGGGGTTTCTGAAATAATTTTTTTTTCTTCTTCTTCCTCTATCTTCTTTCTCTTTTGCCTGCTTCTTCTTCTTCCTCTTCTATTTTTTATTTTATTTTACCCCATTACTATAATGTGATTGCCGTTCTCGTTGATTGAGATGCTGCTGTGGATCGTTGTTAATATTCTCGTTGATTGCTGTTCTTGTTGTTCTGCACTGCCACTGTGAAGACGTGGCTTTGGTGTCGTGGCTTTGATGTTGCGTTTTGCAGTTGTTGATGTTGCTCTAGTTATTGTTGCTTTGAGTTGTGAAGTTGTTGACATTATTGATATGTCGTTTTGAACTTGGTTGCTTTGGGTATCTTTGGATAGTGGATTTGTGATCTCGGTTGCTGTGCAACAGTGGAGTTGAAGTCGTTGGGTTACTGTTTTGTTACTTTCTCTTGTTTGTCTCTCTTATTTTGTTGGATTTGGTTACTTTCTCTATGGATATTAAATCCGAAGTTCCAAAAATCTTTTCTTTGGTTTTAATTCTCCATTGACTTCTATGAAGTTGACTGCAAAAAATTATGGTTTATGGTTTCGCTCGGTGAAATTTTTCTCACGGGTAAAGGTCTTGATTCTCATTTGACCTCCAATAAGGATTTTGCATCTGACTCTCGTGCTAGTATGTGAAAACAAGATGATGCTCAGATTATGTCTCTTATGCTCAATAGCATTGAGCCCTCCATTAGCTGCATTTTGCTCTATCTTCCAGCGGCCAAATCTATTTAGGATCGTCTCCACCAAGTGTACTCTGGTTCAGCTAATCTTACCTGTCTTTATGAAGTTTGGAAACGGTTTCTTACGCTTGAGAAGGGTGATCTTAGTTTAGAAGATTATTATTCGAAGATGATGAGTGTTTGTGAAGAGCGTAACTTGTATCAACCCCTATTATCTGATGTGGCTGCCTTGACTAAACAATGCCAAGATATTGATGTTGTTTGTTTTCTGGTTGGCTTACCATTCAAGTATAAGCCACTTCGAGTTTAGATTTTGGGTGGTACTCAGCTTCCTTTTGTACTAGAGGTCTTTTCTCTACTCCAGTGTGCCACCTTGTCTGAGAATGATCCCCCTTTGAAATTTGACCAGCAAGGAGATAGATCAGCTTTTGTTGCTTCTCATGGTGGTTTTGGTGATTCCACGGATGGACTCGTCCACCAAGTAATCGAGGTGGTCGTGCTGGCCGTGGTTCTTGTGGTGGTCGTGATACCCGTGGTGGAGGTCGTGTTGGGAGCTGTGAGATTAAGAAGTGCTCTTATTGTGGTTGTTCCAATCGCACAGTGAATTTTTGTTGGGACTTACATGGTCACTTTGCTAGCTCTGCTCATCATGTCTCCACTGATGATCCACTCCCCTCTAGCTCCTCTTCTGTTGAGACTGAGATGATTTCTATTCCACGTGATGCGTATGCCAAGTTTCTAAGTCAACAGCAAACTACCTTCACTTCCACGGCTACTCTTTCTCAGTCAGGTACTTCACCTGCTTGTCTTTATTCCTCCACCTCAGCTCCTTGGGTTATCGATTCCGGCGCCTCTAAACATATGACTGGTTTGTCTAACTCTTTATCTAATTATATTCATTGTCCTTCACCACAAAGTGTTACACTTGCTAATGGTTCCCTAGCTTCAGTAGTAGGTTCGGGAGTCCTCAATCTAACTCCTGATATCAATTTGTTGTCTGTTCTTCATATTCCTGATTTTCCTTTTAATTTACTTTCCATTAGCAAGCTTACTAAGACTCCCCAGTGTTTTGTAATCTTTTACCCCTCCTTATGTATATTTCAGGATCTCAAGGCGACGAGGATGATTGGTATGGGGCATGAAGTTGGTGGCTTGTACTATTTGGATATTGCACCTGTCTCTTCTCTTCAAGCTCTTCACTCTTCATTATCTCCTTTCCAGTGGCATTGTCGCCTTGGCCATCCGTCTCTTTCTGCCCTAAAGCGTCAAGTATTGAGTCTTGCACATGTGTCTTCGTTATATTGTGAAGTTTGTCAATTGAGTAAACATCATCGTGTGTCGTTTTGACCTCCGTCTAATACTCGTGTGTCGAGCCCTTTTGAGTTAGTTCGTTATGATGTATGGGGACCCTTTCGAGTTGATTCTAATAAATATCACTACTTTGTTACCTTTGTTGATGATCATTCTCGTATGATTCGGTTATTTCTCATGCAAAATCGATCTGGCTTATTCTCTGTCTTTCAGCTGTTTCGGAATGAGATTAAAACTTAGTTTGGACAACCAATTCGCATTTTGCGTTCTGATAATGCCAAAGAATATACCACTGTTGCATTCACACAATATTTTTCTTCTAAAGGTATTGTTCATCAAACCTCTTGCGCTCACACACCACAACAAAACAGTGTAGCTGAGCGCAAGAACTGTCATTTACTAGAGGTTGCTCGTGTCTTATGTTTCAAATAAATGTCCCTAAACAACTTTGGAGTGATGTTGTCTTGAATGCTTGTTACCTAATTAACAGCATGGCTTCCGTTGTTCTTGATAATGTCTTTCCTTATTTTGTCTTATTTCCACATTCTCAACTTTTTTCCCTTTCTCCTAAAATTTTTGGATGTGTCTGCTTTGTTCATAATCTTGGTCCTGGTTTTCACAAGTTTGATCCCCCCTCCTCCAAATGTATTTTTCTTGGATATTCTCGTACTCAAAAAGGTTATCGTTGCTATAGTCCTACTCTACGTCGTTATTTCACCAGTGCTGATGTTACCTTTTTTGAGTCAACCCCGTATTTCTCTACTACCCATTCCCTTGATGATTATATATTTCCTGCTTCTGTTCCTTTACCGGCTCCAAGTCTTTCTTTTGAAGGGGATCATCCCCTACCATTGAAGGTGTATTCGAGTCATCTCGTTCCCCAGTTCCATTGAAGGTGTATTCTTGTCGTGCACAACCATCTACTTCTACGCTTTTACCTTCTGAACCGGCACCTGTTGATCCTAGAGACTCTACTAGTTCCCTGTCATTACCCATTGCTCTTCGGAAAGGTACTCGTTCTTGTGTTATTCGTCATCATATCGGCAATCATGTCCTATATCATAACTTGTCTCCATCTTTCTCATCTTTTACTTCTCTTGTCTCCAATACTTGTGTTCCTAAGACAATATAGGAGGCCTTATCTAGTACAGGATGAAGGACAACCATGGAATTGAGATGGCTTCGTTGCATTAGAATGACACTTGGGATCTTGTTTCGCTATCGAGGGGTAAGCCACTAGTTGGTTGTTGGTGGGTGTATACTGTGAAATACAACCCGAATGGCTTTATTGAGCGCCTAAAGGCCTACTTGGTGGCGAAGGAGTATACTCAGATTTATGGCATCGATTATGATGAGACATTCTCTCTGGTTGCCAAGATATCTTCAATGCGTATCTTGATTTCTCTTGCTGCTAATTTTGATTGGCCTTTATTTTAGCTGGATGTTAAAAATGCTTTCCTTCATGGTGGCTTACTTGAGGAAGTGTATATGGAGCAACCAATTGGGTTTGTTGCTCAAGAGGAGTATCAAGGTAGTGTATGTAAGTTGAAAAAGGCCTTGTATGGTTTGAAGCAGTCACCAAGAGCATGGTTTAGGATGTTTTCTGATGTTGTGTTAGAGTTTGGCCTTCATAGATGTCAAACAGATCATTCGGTTTGACATTCTCGTACTAATGCAGGTTATACTCCTCTCATTGTGTATGTAGATGATATTGTGATTACTGGGGATGACTATGAAAGGAAATCCAAGTTGAAGGAATTCTTAAAGGCTCGATTTCATACCAAAGACTTGGGCAAGCTTCGATACTTCCTAGGTATTGAGGTTGCTATGTCTCAAGAAAGTTTTAATCTGTCTCACAGGAATTACACCCTTGATTTGTTGGAAGAAACAGGGTTGTTAGGAGCTCGACCAGTTGAAAGCCATATGGAACCGAACCAGAAATTGTTAAAGGATGATGGGGAGGTATTTGAAGAAACTAGCAGATATCTTTAGTTGGTGGGTAAGCTGGATTACCTAACTATCACTCAACCTGAAATTTCTTATGCAGTGAGTGTTAGTCAATTTTTGGATGCTCCAAGAAGTAGAGCTGTAAGTAGGGCGGTTTGGGCTGGGTTTTAATGAGTTCGGGCTTAACCCAATCTAAAATCAATTGGCCCAAACTCACCTTGGCTTGTCCTAAACCAAAACTGCTTGAACCCAAACCCAACCCTAAAATTATTTTCGAGTTCGGGTTGGCTCAAATTAATGGGATCTATCAAGGATCTAATGAAATATAATAGCAAAGACAACAAGTCTATAATGTTTTTAGTATAGGAAAGCAAAAAATTGAGTTTTTAAATTATAACATTTCTAAGATTTATTGACCAAATTATTAGACAACACATTCAACATTATGAAAGAAATACTTACTGAAAATGTGATCCTTTGTAAATCTCAAGTCATTATCCATACAAAGGTTAACATTATCAACTTTCCTAAATCTTGAAAAGATTCTAGGTTTGAAGCTTTATACTCAATTCTATAAAACCTTATCTATTGGGCAATTGATTGGAAAAATAAAGATGAAGGGCTTGGAGTTTAAAAGAACTTAGGAAAAAGATGGGGTTTGTGGTAAGTCATTTAACTTTGGCTTTATATAGTTCGGGCTTTTTGGGGTTTTCGGGCTATGAAGTGCAAACCTAAGCCCAACCCAAACTCAAGTTCGGACCTAAAATCAAGCCCAACCCAAACCCAAAATAAAATCTTAGATCGGGTTATTATTCGGGTTGAGTTGGACGGGCAGGGCAAAACTTACAGCTCTACCAAGAAGTCCACATTAGGAGGCTGTGCTTCGTATTGTTCGTTATCTGAAAAAAGCACCTGGTCTTGGGCTTCTTTACAAACAGAATGGACATTTCAGAGTAGAGGGTTTTACTGATGCCGAATCGGCTAGATCTCCTTCAAATAGAAGATCTACTACAGGTTACTGTACTTTTCTAGGTGGCAATCTAGTTACTTGGAAGAGTAAGAAACAGGCTGTAGCAGCACGGTCTACTGCAGAAGCAGAATACAGGGAAATGGCTCACACCACTGGTGAGTTGACATGGATGCAACACTTTCTTAGAGAGATTGGTTTTATCATCCCAACTCCAATTCCATTGTATTGTGATAATCAAGCTGCTATACACATATCGTCCAATCCTGTCTTTCATGAACAGACGAAGCACATTGAGGTTTACTTGCATACCTTCCACATGATATCGGGGTTGAAGGTGAATTGGGAGAAGAGTTTCTTGATAGGGTTGAACATCGGTAAGGAGGAGACTTTATCTCTTAGTCGGATATTAGGTTGTCAGGTGGGTAGCTGGCCAATGTCATACCTAGGTCTCCCCCTTGGTGCTTCCCCTCGTAATGTTAGCTTCTGGGAGCCTGTTATTGAAAGAGTGGAGAGGAGATTAGCTCTTTGGAAGAGGAACTATTTGTCTTTGGGAGGTAGGATTATCCTATTCAAGGCAGTGCTTGCTAATCTACCAGTTTACTTCATGTCTATGTTTAGGATGCCTAAAAGAGTTGTGGATGTAATCGAGAAAGCCCAAAGGGATTTCTTATGAGAGGGTGGAGGGAAGAGGAAGAATCATTTAGTAAGATGGGATAGAGTGAGCTTGGATAAGGAGAGGGGTGGTATTGGGATTCTTTGGTGGGGTAATCAGCCACTGTCAAATCAATTCCCTCGGTTATTCTCCTTGGCTCTTTATCCTAATGCTTATGTTGCTGATATTTTGCAGCCGTCCTCCTCTGGTTCCTCTTGGAATCTTCCATTTCGGAGAAATCTTCGTCCTCCTGAAATGGAAGAGATTTCATTACTCATTGATGGGCTAAAGGATGTTGTTTTGAATCCCCTAGGTTCTGATAAGGTTTCTTGGTCCCTTTCGTCCAATAAACTGTTTTCTTGCAAATCTTTCTTCATTTCGGTGTCATCCGCTTCTTTACATCATTCGATATCATTCCTGGTGCGTAAGCTTTGGAAGCCTAAGGTCCCTCTAAAGATTAAAGCTTTTCTTTGGATTGCCATCTTATATAGGATAAACACGGCGGATCTGATTCAAAGAAGATGGAAAGGGATTGCTTTGTCCCTGTAGATTTGCTTCATGTGCATGAAATCTAGAGAGAGTATTGATCACTTGTTTGTGCACTGTCAGTTTGCCGATATCATGTGGAGGAGGGTGTTTGAGATGATTGGAGTATCTTGGGTATTACCAGCTACGTTTAAGGATTGTTTTGCTCAGTGGCGGGTGAGGGGCCTTGGTAGGAGGGGCAAGATGTTGTATGATATGGTGTTCCATGCAGTGGTGTGGTTCATATGGTTGGAGCGTAATAGTAGGATTTTCAAGGATACCAGCTTATCGGTGGACCAGGTGTTTGATTCTATGTTGGTTGCTGTGGCGTCATGGGCTTTGGTTCTTCTAGAATTCCGAGGGGTATGGCCTATAGAGATTGTTAAGGATTGGAAAAATTGGTGTTTTTCAGACTTTATAGTGGAGGACAGATTAATGAGAGAGACGAGGGGGTTGATCCCAGATATGTAGTAGCAGATCAGGTGATCCAGAGAGAGTCATGGTCATGGGCTGATGCTGAACGACTTGTTCAGTTTTGGGTTTAGGATTCTTGAGAGGGGCTTCTTTTTGCTTATGACTTCTTTTTGTTTATGTCTTGTACAGTGGATTGCATAGAGAGAGGCTTTTTGCTATGTGGATATACTTGGGTTTTGTGAGGTTTCGATGAGTGTTTTTTGTGCTATGTTTGTATACTCCATACTCTTTTCATTTTCTTTCATATAATATACACATCCATCTTCATTATTCATAAAAAAAGTAGAGATATTTCTACATCTTATGTGAATACTGGGGATCATCTTGCAGATATATTTACGAAACCTATATGTGGGAATCGATTGGGATTTATTTGTTCCAAGCTGAGCTTATATGATATATATGCTCTAGCTTGAGGGGGAGTGTTATAGAAAGTAGTGATTTACGTAGTGATTCGTGGGTGTGTCTCATGGAAAGTTTGAGAGATAGAAAGTTTCCTTTCATGTACACTACAAAATACTATATAGATGTATGGAAATCATGAGGAGAATTCAATTGATTCTCCCTCTCTTCTCTCTATTTTCTCTCTCATTTACATGGAATATATCTGTTTTGGTCTTTTTACGTTTGTTTTTCCCCCCTTTTCTGAAACATATCCATAATGGTTACTTGATCTAGTATCAAATTATTGTTTTCACATTTGCTAGTTAAAATGCACATGTGCTATGCATTTGGCTTGAAATGTCAAGGATATGACATGCACTTGATTTAAAAACTGCAATGAATGGACTTGAAGATATATATGCACTGATGGAGATGTATATTGGTGTCTTTTATAACATGAAGCTGTTTATATGTTAAAAACAATCAGTGAATGTTTATTTTGGACTAGGAAATGGTGAAATTGAAATTTAGAAGGTTTAAGCTTGTGAATCCAACCAATTTCCACCTTTAGGACCTAAATATTAGGACTATATCAATGCTGTATAATATTCATGTTTTCAAGAGATGAAAGCCACCTTCGGGATATAATTGAGTTGGAGCATATAGTGAAACCGTAATCCTAGGCTTGTAAAAAGTTTAACTTGATTAGAAAGCGGATAAATATATTAAATAGGTTATTGGTGAGTCTCCAGACTATATAACATGTCATCTTACATGGAAGTGCATGTGCTTTTTCAATTTATTTGTGCCTTGGATGAAATAAACCTTTTAACTAAGATATATTGCACACACAACAGAGAGACTGGTATTTCTAGTTGATGTTAAGAAGCTGATTGTTATAATGATGAGATGTTTTTCAAGGACAAGAAATGTTGTTTAATTTTTTTTTTTTTTGTGTAAGAAGTCTTTTTTACATAGCTAGTGTTTCTAGGACCTATCATGAGTGCAAGATAAAATCAGATAATTTGCAATCAAATATCAAAATTATATTTTGATTGTAAAAATATTGATTTTTTAAGAAATAAAAAAGTTATTGGCATTTATAGTTCATTTATTAAATTTTTTGGAGACCAATTGTCTTAGTTACGGGCTTGGGTTGGGTCATTTGAGGTTTGATGGGCAGGTTAGTGTAAAGTCGCGCACACACCCACCCAGATCTAAGATGGCAAAGGGAAGGCTAAAAAGAACATGCATGGAGTGAGTCAGAAAGGATTTGAACATAGTTTTACTGAAGATTGGTTTTGACAATCTAGGATTTAGGAATAGGATTGATGTTGCTGACCTTGTATGCACATTACACACACACATGCATGCACAACATAGATACATACACACACACACACACACATATACATATGTACATATATGTATATGTATATATGTATTTCCAAAATCAAACGGGGGTTGGATAAATAGAAAAGGGACTGAACAAAGTTTCTATGACTCAACAGTAGCTCAATAGGTTTGAACATAAAAAAAAATGTTTAAAATAGAAAACCTGCATAAAATAAGTCGGAGGAGAGTGGTTATTAGAACTAGAAGTTGTGAACCCTAAATCACTGATTGAATACTTAAGGAAGAATAAGGTATTTTTTTATTTCCTAAGTTTCTGTAGAAGATTAAGAGGCGTACTTGTAGAAGATTGTGTGGTTAGCAAAATTTCCAGAACCATAAATACATAATTGTGAAATCTTATCAAAATAGGAAGACGAGATCTGATTACTAGACAAAGAATGTCTCCAAGTAGAGTGGTAAAAACTGACATGTCTAATTTCAAATGGGGAAGAGATCCGAACATTGGTGAGCATGGGCGATTTGGGTGATTCTGCAGGCGACATCGTTGATGAGCATGCGGGGTGGTTGTCTTCGAAGAGATCTGAATGTTGGGAGACTTATCTCCAGCTATTGCGAATGCAAAATCGTGGCATTCATCTAGGGAAGTGAGGATTTCAAGCAAATTATTCCTGTTTGAGCGATCAAATCTTTCTAATCAAGCGGCTTTTAGGATCTCTGAGAGAAGTCAGTGGTTCTCTAAGTCTCTAATCCTGAGTGTAGAATGGGTAGATTGGCTGTGTTTGAAATTTCCGGTGTTGCATCTCAAATAAAAGGTTGAGCTGCTGGGTTCCTTCCAAGAGGGCAATGTAGTGTTTGGACAAGTTTGTACAGCTGACGTCTTTCTCTCGGCATTTGAGAAGCGCGTTGATCGATCTCCCGAAAGAAAACGAGCTTGTGGTGTGGGAATATGTCTTGTGGGGGTGCGATTTGCTGTCATTGCAGATTGGTGTGTTGTTAGTGACGGAGTGTGTTAAGAAGCCATGGTTTAATGGCAACAGTACAAGATGCCTTTCTTGCATGGTCGGAGCTCCACCATTAGTGTCTATGCAGCAGTGATGATTATACTATTTCAATAATCTGAGAAAAGTGACCGTTTCACAAATTTATACTATTCATATTATATTATAACCTTTGTTCAAAGGCTGAATGCTACATTAAGGCTTTTATTTTATGGTTGGATTTTTTCTTTCTTCTCTGCCATTTAATGTAATTTTCATAATTTAATATTAGAATGCCCCATTCAGGTTGGTAAAACTGGAATGATTTGCTCAAAGTCAGGCATGTATAATGGGTTCCTTGTTTTTATCAGCCTATTTTTTGACCTTGCTTGAAATGGCGGCCAGTTGGAAGGTGAACCAATCTGACTTTCTGGTTCTCAAAATACCACAGTTCACTAAGAAAAAGTGAAGTTATTATTTTTTTGATATAGAATTTCGATCATATGTCAAGGTGTTTAGGCTAATTTTAATGGAGAAAGCACTGATTAGTCTGTGACCGTTCCTTTATGCCATGGGTATCCCATGAGTCAATCTTCTAGTAGTCCTTTTCTTTATATCATTTTTTACTTAGAAGAAATTTTTCCTTTTTATTTTTTAGGAAGGTAAAGTTGTGTATATTAATTATAAGCAGTATGTGCAGACTCTTAAGAGAGAGGAAAGCCTGAAAGGACAATTCGTACAAGATACCAGCACCATGATAAGTACAAATGCTACAAACCCTGCTTACCAAGACTATATAAGGTAAATTACCGAATACAAGAGTCCTATCTCAACAAGTAAAATGTGGACTCATGCTCCAACTTGGGGGGAAAGATCTAGAATTCGTGTTGTCTGGGACACTATCACCTAAGTGTCCAAAGTGTAGCTGAATGATCTGGGTGATGTCATTAATGATATACTCCTCTCCTAGGAACACATTTCTGAATATTCTATTGTTCTTTCTATCCAAACAAGGTACACTATTGCAGCAAATGATGACTTCTTGATCTTTGCAATTAAACCGTTGCCTTTGAAATGGAAAATGATAAAATCCACTTCATTTGACCAGGTACCAATTGCACGTTTATACCTATTCCTTTTCAGAATAGAGTCCTAGATTTTGTATGCGAACAAGCCCTGAAAGAAAATATGATTTAATGACTCCTGGTGAATATGGCACAAAGGGTAGTGTGGATTGGGGGAGTTTTGGAGGAAGGATAGTGTGGATTGGGTTTCCCTACCGGCTCAGGGAGCATCAGGTGGTATGATTCTAGCATGGAAGAGCAACAAGTTTCTTTTAGCTCAGACTTGGGTGGGTGTTTACTCCTTATCTGTTTTGCTGAAATTTTCGGTTAGCTCGGAGTTATTGCTTTTCTCGGCTGTTTATGGGCCGAATGACCATTCCAGGTCAAGGTTAATTTGAGAGGAGTTATCGGAGGCAAGGGGAATAGGGGGAACTCCTTGGTGTATCGGAGGTGATTTTAATGTGGTTCGATTTCCGGAGGAAAGAACAGGTGGGAGGAGTTGTTCTAAAGTCATGGCCGACTTTTCTTCCTTTATTGAAAGTTCTCATCTGATTGATGTTCCCCTTAAAGGTTCGAGGTTTACTTGGTCTAAAACTCAACTTTCCCGTAATCTGTCTAAATTGGACCGATTCCTTGTGTCTTTGGAGTGGGAGAGATCTTTTCCCAATTTTAGCGTCTTTGCTTGGCCTAGATCAGTTTCTGACCACTCTCCATTATTGCTCACTAGTCAGAATGAGTTTCGGAAAGCAACACCCTTCAGATTTGAGAATATGTGGTTTGAAGATAAATCCTTCATTGACTTGGTGGGAAAATGGTGGAGTGAGATGGATTTTAAAGGGTCAGCCTCCTTTGTGTTTTCCAGAAAACTTCGCGCGCTAAAGTGCAAGATTAAGGAGTGGAATAGAGATGTGTTTGGTAGAGTTGATAAGAAGCTGGAGGGTATTATGGCGAGATTAAAAGAGTTAGAAAAATCTGAAGAGGAAGGGACCCTATCGCTTGATGATTGGAAGGAGATGGGAAGTTTGAAGTTAGACTTCAAGAAGGCTGCATCATTATTGGAGATCAGTTGGAGGCAGAAATCAAGGGCTTTATGGCTTAAGTCTAGTGATAAAAACACAGGTTTTTTCCATAGGATGGCCTCAGCTAGAGGGAGAGCTAATTCCATTGACCACTTGGAGGTGGATGGGTCCCTATTGCTTGAGCAATATGAAATTAAGAAGGCGGCAGCAACTTACTTTCAAGACCTTTTCATAGAGAAAGTTCATGTTAGACCTCTGCTGGATGGTATGGAGTTTGACTTGATTTCAGATTATCACAGGGATAGGTTGGAAATGCAATTGGGGGAAGAAGAGGTGTTGGAGGCTATCAAGGAGTTGGAAGGTGATAAGGCCCCGGGGCCGGATGGGTTTACTATCAAATTCTACAAGCTTTGTTGGGGCCATATCCGGGCGGATTTCATGAGAGCAGTTCAAGAATTTTATAATTCATCTCATTTTGAAAGGAGTTTGAATGCCACCTTTATTTCCCTCATTCCTAAGAAGGAAGGTGCGGCATCATTGAGAGATTATCGGCCCATTAGTTTGGTGGGGAGTTTCTACAAAATCATTTCTAAAGTTCTTGCTAAAAGATTGAGGGACGTGCTTTCGGATGTTATTTCTCCTTATCAAAATGCATTTATAGGGGGGAGGCAAATTTTTTATGGTGTTTTGATTGTTAGTGAATGTGTGGACTCCATTCAAAGGGAGAGTGTTGATGGGATTCTTTGCAAGTTGGATATTGAGAAGGCATACGATCATGTGAATTGGAAGTTTTTATGGTACATTATGAGGAGGATGGGATTCGGGGCCAAATGGAGATCTTGGATGGAAACCTGCGTCTCTTCAGTATCTTTCTCTGTTTTGGTTAATGGAGTGGTGGCTGGGTTCTTCCGGTCATCTCGGGGTCTGAGACAAGGGGATCCCCTTTCCCCCTTACTCTTCTTGCTGGTTATGGAAGCTCTAAGTCGATTGGTTGCTAGGGCGGAAAATATGGGGCTTATTGAAGGGGTGAAGGTGGGAGGAGGCTCTTTATCTATCTCTCATTTACTTTTTGCGGATGATGCTATGCTCTTTTGCAAGGCGCAAGCCTCTCAACTTCTTGTGGTGAGATCAATCCTAAATTGCTTTGAAGTGCTTTCGGGTTTGAGAGTGAATTTTCAGAAAAGCAAGCTTTTTGATGTTGGAGGAAGTGGAAATTCTTCTATTTTCTGTGGTCTCTTGGGATGTCATTTGGGGTATTTTCCTACTTCTTATCTCGGAATTCCTATTGGGGCGTCTTTTAAATCCAAATTAATTTGGGAACCAATGATGTCGAGGATGAAAAAGAAGTTGTCGGCTTGGAAGGGGAGTCTTTTATCGAAAGGTGGTAAGATGGTCTTGATCAAGAGTTCTTTATCTAACCACCCAACTTATATGCTCTCTGTTTTATTAGCTCCGATTTCAGTGCTGGAGGCAATTGAGAAGTTACAGAAGAATTTCTTATGGGCAGGAGGGGAGGAGTCCAATAATTATCATCTGGTTTCTTGGAAGGAGGTTTGTAACCCAAAGGAGGATGGTGGCTTGGGTATAAGGAATTTGCGGCTTTTTAATAGAGCCCTTTTGGCGAAGTGGTGTTGGCGGTTTGGCCAGGAGGTAAACAGTCTTTGGAGGAAATTAATTGTTGTTAAGTATGGCTACGATGAGACAAGGTGGCTTCCTGACCAGGTAAATGGGAGAATTTGTTGCAGCTTATGGAGGCCCATACGCAGATTGTCTCCCCTGGTTGAGGCAGGAGTGAAGTTTCAGGTGGGGAGGGGAGATAGGGTTAAGTTTTGGTCGGATCCTTGGTGTTCTGGTGGAGCTCTCAAGGAGCAATTTTCTACGCTTTATAATATATCTTCAGCCCCACATGCCTTTGTTGCAGACCTGTACTCCCAAGGAGTGGGAGGCATACAATGGAATTTGCAGTTCAGAAGAGGTATGTTTGATTGGGAATTGGAAGACTTGTCCCGGTTTCTGGAGTGCATCAATGGAAAGGATTTTGGTTCTCATCAAGACGTTATGAGCTAGTCAAGGAGCAGTGATGGGGTTTTCTCTGTGAAGAGCCTGTATGGGTTTATTAGTAAGCGGAATCTTAATTTCAAGGTCCACAATCTGTTATGGCAACCTTTACTCCCATCAAAGGTAGGGTTCTTTATGTGGACAGCGGTGCTGAAGAAAATCTTGACTTTGGATAATCTGATGAAGAGAGGCTGGTAGCTTCCTAATAGATGTAGCCTTTGTAGAGCGGATGCGGAGTCAGCCAATCACCTCCTCATTCATTGCCCAATCACAAGTGGAGTTTGGAATGAGTTCTTAGCCAGGTTTGGTGTTGCTTGGGTCCAGCCTCAAGGTGTTTCTCAGCTTCTTTTATGTTGGAAGATCTCAAAAGGAGACTCTCCTTTCAAGGTCTTTTGGTGGTTAACACCGGGGGCAGTGATGTGGGCAGTTTGGAAGAAACGAAACAACAGGATTTTTGAGAATAAGGAAAGATCTCGGGATGCTCTTTTCAAATACTCTCTTAGTTTTATCCTTTATTGGGCGTCTGCTATGGAATCTTGTAAGGGATTGAAATGTCATGATGTATTAATGTGTAAGGATTTCAATGATTTGTAAGGATGGGGAGGGGATGAGGATTATGTACACCTTTGGTGTACAGCATTGTACCCTGTTTTCAGCTTCTTTTTAATATATTTCTTCATTACCGATCAAAAAAAAATATGGCACAAAGGGTATCTTGATCTCTCAAGAACATGAAATCTTACCAATCAGTCTTGAATAAGGAGCTACTGATGAAGTGCAAGCCAAAGTATAAAATTATGCTGAGGGATGATTGAAGAGCACTAAAGGAGTTTGTGTTAATATACAAGAGGATGGTCAGTAGCAAGGGCTTGATAGGTTTTCTGGATGTTGAACTCCCCAGTTTTTGAGGCCGTCCATAAATTATTTTATCAAGAAGCTCACTGATAAGCTTGGGAATGTTTTCAAGTTTGCTCCAAATTTCATAGGGGTGAATTGAATTTGCCAGAGGAGGAGCCCTTATATCTTGGGATATAACTGCAGCAACTTTAGCACACCGTTGGAGGCCTGAATCATATATAAAACAGTTGCTGAATGTGTGATGAAGAGAACTAAATTCATGCAATTTATCAAACCAAAACTAGTTGTTTTTACCATAATATCATTATGAATATGGTGTTTTATGAATGGGTATGCTTTGTCCCTCACTTTTAGTATCTTTCTCCAAAAGTTTCTAGCTCGAATGAGATGTTGCTGTGCCCAAATAACCCAAGGAGTGGTATTCTGAATCACAATCTGCCATAGGTGCCTCATAACAGCAGCTTTGTTCCAATAGGAGATGTTTAAGCATCCAAAGCCTCCTCTTTGCTTAGGCGAACAGATAGTTAACCAGATAATGGTGGTAATCTTCCTTTTTAAGTCTGGACCAGACCTCAGAAATCTGCTACAAGTCTTGCTGATTTCCTTCAAGATTTAAGAATGACGAAAAATGAAAATCAGTGCACTTGGATTGAAAAAAAACAACTGATTTAATTAAAGTTTATCGACCCAGGTAAGATAGAGCACTTCCCATCCAGGATTGCATTCTTGCTTTGAGCTGGTTGATTAGTGCTTCACAATCCTTGGGTTTGAGCCTCCTAGAAATGAGATGAAGTCTCAGGTATTTAAACGACAAGTTTCCCTTAACAGATTTGCACATCTCAGAAATCTGATCTTTTGATTCCTCTTCCACTCCACAGTCGAAAATAGAACTCTTATTTTTAGTTATTTTGGAGGCCTGAGAACTAATATAACCTTTCCAAGGCTTATGTACAAAATCGGACAGATTCCACCTCTCCATAACAGAATAGAAGAAGGTCATCTGAAAAAATGAGCATTTTTCAGATGAGTCTTCGCAGATTTGGGATGACCAAAGAGTACAGCGGTGTAGACAGGCATTGCATGATCCAAGAGATTTTTGAGTTAAACGTCATAGCCGAAAGTGGTTGGATGCTTCACTCAATAGAATAACAAGCCTTCTGGGTGCCAATCTTCTTAGTGAATTTAGGGGGTCCTTTATCAAGGTGATAGTTGAGCATGATTTCTTGGGCTAACATGATATTATTTGTAATACATCTCCTCCGAATGGAAGCCGATTGGTATGCGCTAGCCAAACACTCGACAATTCTTTGAACTTTGTCAGCTATTATCTTGGAGGTGCATTTGTATAAGGTGCTTACGTAAGAAATAGTCTGAAATCACTCAAGTCTGGTTGCTACACTTGGTAGCAAGAGTTAAAAGTATAGCATTCCATTGCTTTAATAAGTTCCCAGATCTAAAGAAACTTCTGATTGCATTGATGACATTAACTTCCTCAATGTTCCAAGAGGATTTGAGAATTTTTGGTCGAAGCCAACAAGAGTTAAAAGAGTATAGCATTATATTGCTTTAATAAGTGCCCAGATCTAAAGAAAATTCTGATTGCCATTGATGACATCAGCTCCCTCAATCTTCCAAGTGGCTTTGGGAATTTTTGGGTGAAGCCATCAAGGTCAGGGGCTTTATACTCCTTCAAATTGAACAAAGTGCGTTTTATTTCTTCAGCACTTACTTCATGGCTGATGTGATGAGGTTGCTCAATATTAAGCATGTGAGTAGTCACAACTCTTGGAAAGAAGAATGCACAGTCAACGGAGCCTGATTCCTTGATCCCGATAGCTTCTAAAAGAAATCAATAAACAACCGATAGACAAGCTTACAGTCAAAATTTTTTACGTTCTTCATCAGCAATAATAAGGATGCGGTCTGTGGCTCTTCTGCTATTAATAACTTCATGGAAATAAGATGAGTTCTGATCACCTTCTTAAAGCCAAGCAGTTCGTGCTTTTTGTCTAACCTGTGCTTTAGCTACTGCAAATATGTATGACACAATTGTCAATTTCTAACCAGCTCCTTCTCCTTGCTTGCAAGTCTTTCATTAACATGGGCCATTTGAAGATCAAGATGACACTCACTTAACTCTTTCGTTGACTAACAGATTTTCACTTCTAGGTCATCAAGATGCTGTTTACTCCGAGATTTGAATGTTGCCCTGAGAGTTGTCAGCTTATGAGTGACTTGGTAATATTAAGGGATTCTGGATGGGTCAGCGAATGGTTGAAAATTTTAAATGATTTCTTTCTTCCCAGTGGTTCAGGCCAGATGTTGCATTTTGGGTGCTTTTGTTGCTCCAAGTATGATAGTACCATTAGGTGGTGCCCTTTAACTAGGGCAATATGGCGAGGCTTTTACAAATGACTTATGTTTCTTGCATGCTTCCAGCATCTTTTGTAGCTTGGTTTGAGTAGTGGAAGGTTAGGGGTTTAGGGAGGAGGGGTATTATATACGGGCTTCTATTTCAAACAGTGGTTTGGTACATTTGGATGGAGGGGAAACGCAGGATCTTTCATGATAGATGCTTGACTAGTGAGCACATGCTTATGTCTATAGTGGTGGCTATAGCATCGTGGGTCTCTTTTCGGTTAGAGTCCAACGTATAAGCATCTCTCGGGTGGTTAGGGACTTAGGGAGTGGCCATTTTGTTGTTTGTCATTCTACACTTAGGAGGATGGAGTGACTAGGTGGAAGGAGCCGTTGAAGGGTACTGTGAAGGTTAATATTTGACGGGTGGCAATCCTAGACCTTCAAGCATTGGTTTAGTGTTCCATGACCAGCAGTATTTCTATTTTATTTAGTGGTTTAGTGGAGATTGGGGATTCCATACAAGTGGAGCTTCTAGCTCTTCTAGCTGGTCTCATATAGGCTAAATGGATTGGTTTCAGGGATTTAGTGGTGGAAGGTGACGCAAATGCCATCATTAGATGGATGGCCAGAGGTGACAGTGGTTTCTAGAGGCTATTACATCTCATCAGCAGAGCTAGAGTTCTGGCGCAGGAGCTAAATGCCTCGTTCAGCTATGTGCCTAGAAAGGCTAACATTGTTGCATATTGGCTTGCCAAGCTTGGGACATCGAAAGCAGATTTACTTATAAGGGCTCCATTGGGATTTTGTGGAGTTTTTTGGGGATTAGGGTTCCAAGGACTTTTTTTTTTTGGGTTGGGGGGGATGGAAGGGGGAGGGGGAATTATATCACACTTTTACAGAATTACAGGTGTATAATGCTTATGGCACAGAGTTGAGGCTTTTCAATTTACACTTGTTTTTGGGTAGGCATGGATATTGTGGGTTCATCCTACATACCTATATTCTTATGTACATTTCATCTTTCTTTATTTAATACATCTCATTATTCAGGAGATGTATTATTAAAGGTTCTCCTCTATGATAATATATTACGTAGGTGCTATCCTATAGGTTGAAGATGGTTTCCCTTGTATCATAGGTTTAGGTCAAAGTACTTTTGTTGAAGTGGGGAAAATTTTGGACTGTGCATTGATTGCCAATGAATGTGTTGATTGTAAGTCCCGATCAAGTGAACTAGGTGTCATTTTCAAGTTAGGACATAGAAAATGCATATGATAAATGATAATGTAGAATGGTAATTCTTAGACTCGGTAATGAGTTGGAAAGGTTATGATAAGGAACTTTTTGTCTTTATGTGGTAGGATTACTTTAATAAAGTTTGTCTTAGCTAATCTTCCTGTGTACTATATGTCATTGTTTAGGGTGCCCAGAAGAGTGGTGGAAATTCTTGAAAAAACACAAAAAGACTTCTTGTGGGAGAGTGGAGGGACTAGGAAGGTGCATTTAGTCAAATGGAAAGGAGTGTGTAAGGCTAGGGTTATAGTTGGATTGGATATTGGCAATATGGCTTCTCGTAATTTATCTCTTCTAGTTAAGTGGTTGTGGCGGTTTCGCATTGAGCAAGAAAGTCTATGGTACCAAGTGATAATCAGTAAATACATAAAAGGAGGTAATTGGTGGTCTGTTAACGTGAGGGCTCGACCTACAGGTTGCTGCCCTTGGAAAGCCGTTGTTAGATTGGTGGATTCCATCTATCCCCATTTTTTGTCTTTGTGTTAGCTCATCTTCTATTCGATTTTGGTATGACTTGTGGTGTGCCAATTCAGTTCTATCTATGGAGTTTCCCCCACTTATTCTTTGTTGTTGTCCATCCTAATGCTCTTGTCTCTGATATATCGTCTTGGGCTGTAGAGGGACTATCTTGGAACATTCCTTGTAGGAGAGATCTGAGAATACTTAGGGTTAAGGAGTTAGCATTTCTTGTTGACTCCTTAAAGGACTATTTTGTGGAATCTAGTGATAAAGTCATTTGGTCCCCTTCTCCCTCAGGGGTTTTTTCTTATAAATCCTTTTGTAGTATATCTCACCCAGATCGGTTTGATCCCCCTGTGGCGTTTCCTGTGTCCTAGCTTTGGAAGCCTAGGTTACCCCTAAAGATAAAGGCATTTCTATGGACTGCTTTTTTGTCTAGGATAAGCATTGATGATCACATATAGAGGAGGTGTAGGTGGTTTGCCTTATCACCATCACCACCTATATGCTTTTATGCAGGGAGTCAAAGGAGACTATTGACCAACTTTTTCTACATTGTTAGTTTGTGTTGGGCATATGGATGTGAGTCCTCAGATGATAGGTTTTTCTTCGGTGGTGCCTGATGGAGGGTGCCGAAGGTTGGTTCCATGAAGATGAATGTTGATGGATGCTTGTTGGATAACCCTAATCCTTCAAGTATTGGAGGAGTTGTACGGGATCATTTGGAAGGGATATCCATTATTTTAGTGGCACATTGGATGTTGGGGATTCCACTTATGTGGAGTTTTTGGCCCTTCTTTTTGGTCTTTCGGAGGCTAAAAAGATGGGCTTTAGGGATTTTGTTGTGGAAGGTGACACAACTACTGTCCGTAGATGGATACATAAGGGTAAAAATGTCTTGGAGGTTCTCACACATTATTAATAGAGCTAGAGCCCTGGCATAAGAGCTAAACGTCTCATTCAGTCATGTGCATAGGGAGGCTAATGCAGTTGCAGATCGGCTAGCAAAGTACGGTGCTTTGAGACCAGACATATTTATAGGGCCTCTATCTGGAGAGTTTGTGGAGTTGTGTTCATATTGGAGCTATAGGGTTATGGGGAGTGGTTTAGGTTTTTGTACATGACTTTTCAATGTATATAGTGGCATAGGGTGGAAAGAGTAGTAATTGGATTGATAGGTTGGTGGGTGTTGCTTTGGGTAGGGTTATGGAGGATATCTGACATACTCTTACTGCTATGTACCTTTATCCTTCTGTTTTTAATACATATCATTATTCATCAAAAAAATTTATTCATGATAAAAAAAAAAGTATGATAGTACCCTTGGCGCTTCATCTCTACAAGCGAGGTACTATCAATAAACTCACTAAAATCATTGATAGCATGAGCCTTGAGACCTCTACCTCCTTTCTCACTTGAGTGTCTAATACAGTTGAAATCACCACACGCAATCCAGGAGTGAAAAGGGGATACCCTCAACAAGTCTTGCTAAAGCGGTTTCCTAACAAGGTAGTTGTTATCTCCATAGGCAAAAGAATTAAAGCAGTGTTTCTGAGCTCAGCTAATGGTTATGAAAGTGAATTGACTTATCCTACACAAACACTTGTTGCAAATTGAGTTCCTAAGAATTCCAACACCTAGATTCCAACCTTCATTAACTGAGTATATTTATTGATATAGTTCCAGAAAGAAAAAAGGGATTAAAAAATTCACAATTGTTGTTTATACTCCTTAGGTTAGTCCCAAGTAAGCATACCAGACTATGCTTCTCAGAACTCAGTAAATTCCTAACTCCTTGTGTTTAGAGGAATCATTGAATCCCCTGATATTCCAAACAATGAAATTAGATATGGTGTTGGGTGTTTTGGTTTACCGTCATTGCATTCTTTGGTGAATTCTTCTCAACATTTAGTTTTTGATCGTTGGATCTCATTTTAAACTCAGACTTCTCCTTATAATCAGATTCAACCGAAGATAACTTTTCGAATTGGTTGGGCGTACTGAATCAAGCAGTGTTTACAGTTTTAGTGGCGTGTCGCCGAAATTTCGTTTTTTTTGGAGTTGGCAATGCGTTTCCCAGGTGGGAAACCGTCGATTTGTGTTTCTGTTGATTTTTGGCGGTATGCCGGTGAAACTGGGCGGCGTGCCGAGCGAAACAGGCGAAATAGGGGAGGGAAATGAAAATTTCAAGAAATTTTCATTGGCGATTTGTGGTGGCGTGTTGACGAAATTTCGCCAAAATAAAAAAAAAATTCCCAATTTTTGCCTTTTTTGACTTTTCTAGTGTTTTGTTCATGCCCCTCGACACCAAAATGGTAAACCTTGGTACTGATAGCCTCAATTTGACTCTTGAGTAGGAGGTGCTATGTTGGATGGTATCTCTTCAGAAATCACTTAACCAAATTTTCTAAATTTCCAGTGATCTCTGCCGTGTTTTCTTCCATTTCACAAGCAGTCTTAGATAATTTGTCTAAAATCACAAGAATCTCATTTATTCTTTTCAAAAAGTTAGCTTCCTCAAGGGTATTCTTTACCATGGTATTCTATAAAATTCTCTTCCTGCTTATTAATCTAGGTCTGAATTTTTTCGGGCATCCATTTAGTTGGTACCTTTGCGCAAGCTTTAGTGTTGTGGCCAAATATTTTACAATGGGTTCAAGACAAAGGTTTCCACATGTATCCGACTCCTATTTCCAGGATATCTTCCTTTCCGCAATTTTATTTAGAAGAATTGTGGATTATATATTTCTTTTTATGTAATAGGAGAATTATATAGATGTTAATATTTTATCTAGATGGTTAGAATTTAACGGGAAACATTGTACTATCATAGCCTACGTCATGTGTGGATGAAAGAGAAAAATAAGAAATATTCTCGAGGTTTTTTTTTTTTAGATTAGGGGAATTTTGAATTTATTGCGACATTGTTATAGAAACAAATTGAAACTTCAGCATCTAAATTTAATGGCTTCTAGTTCCTTTTTTTTTTTGTATTTTACTTCAGATATTTTAAGCATTTTTATGTATTATCATTTGGTTAAGCTCGGTAATCTTTAGGGTTGAGAAATTGAGCTTTATAAGCAAGGTTTACCGTTTTGGTGCTGATGGGCGTGCTGCCCATCGCACGAAACAAAATTTCCCAGGCACGCCGCCGACATTTCATCAAAACGTTGGAAAATTAAAAAAAAGCCAAAAACTAGGATTTTTATTTTATTTTGGCGAAATTTCGTTGGCACGCCGCTCCATTTTGCAGGCACGCCACCACAAATCACCAATGAAAATTTTAAGAAATTTTTATTTTCCTCTCCTGTTTCGCCCGTTTCACCGGCAAGCCGCCAAAAATCGATGAAAACACAAATCGACGATTTTCCACCTGGGAAACGCATCACCAACTCCAAAAAAACTAAATTTCGGAAACATTGTTTACATGACCCTAATGGAGTAAAAGTTGTTATGTAATAGGATGGCAAATTCCAAACCAAAAATTATATATATTTTTTATTTTGATGTATGTTGAGAAGTCCATTATTAAAGAATTGATCAGTATGCATATTTCGTAAAAAAATTTTAATGATTATAAAAATAAAGCAAGGTGTTTAAATAATTAAAAAGTGTGTATGAATCAAAAACCTTTGCTAATGTTTGGTGAGAGAATTTGATATGGGGTGTCATCCTATGACATTCTAGGTGATGCAATATCAAAAGAATGTGGTGTATTATTCTGGTTAATTTTTTAATATTGAGAGAATTGTAATTTTCATAGAAAGTTCTTATAGATTGTAAAATTTTTAAAAATTGGCTCTCAAATTTTAATGTGCTTCAAACTGTTTTTTTTATAGAATGTGTTTCAGGTATTTATCTATTTTTAGAACTTTATATTTATGATTATTTGATTATGGTCCTTTTATTTACATTTAGGTGTCCATCTTCTCCAGTGAATTTTAATGGGCTTCTAATTCTGTTTTTAGGAATTATTTCAGGTGTCCTAACTTTTGGACTTATTATGTATGGTCAATGGGTTCGTGTCCCTTTGGGGATATTTGAATTGAGAAATAAGGCTTTATAGAGCCATAATATTAATGTGATGCAGAATGACGTATTTTGAAAAATCAAATTCGATGAAAGTAGTGGAAAAAGCACAATATGAGATAGAGGTCCATATGTGTCATTAACGTTTGAAGTTGTAATCTGAACATATAAGAGAACTAAGAATATAACATTGCGAAAACTCTTTTAGTTAGTTGTTACTTCTATAATTATTATTGGTGTTTTGTTTTTCATTTTTTTTTCTTCATGCAAAGAAAAAGGGGGAAAAGAATTTTCACACAACGTAAAAGTCAAATCTCAGAGGATCTGGATTTCTGATATGATTTTATGATGATTAAAGATATTTGTGGCTATGTGTTTCTATGTTCCTTCAAATATGGTTTAATTCATTATTTTGTTTTCCTCACTAGTATTAAATGCCATATATGCATTTATATTTTATATTAACTCTTTTCTGGTGGGATTATATGAATCTTCCTATAAATTATAGAGTATTCCCCCCTTTTTCTTTGCCTTTTTTCTTTTGGTGGTTTGTTTCTGCAGTGACGTGAGTTTTTAACTTTTGTGCTTTATTGCTGTCCATAATTTGAGCATTTCATGCAACTTTTGGATATGTGTTCCTGATTTTAAAGTGTCTTTTTTTAGTAGGCCGAACAATCTCATAGATAGATTTCATTTTGTATAGGGATGCTTCTCTTGGAGAGCTCAGAGCTAATTCAGGTGAGCTCACAAAAATTGGAAGTCGAAATGAATCTGTGAATTCTTCGATTAATCGAGATCGAGAATCCGAATTCAATCAACAGTTCTGGAAAGACAATGATAGTGGTACTGCATCATGTTTTCAAAGTGGAGTATTGCGCACCAATTGCATTGATTGCTTAGACCGCACAAATGTTGCCCAGTATGCTTATGGCTTAGCAGCTTTAGGTCGCCAACTCCATGCAATGAGTTTGACAGACATCCCCAAAGTAGATCCTGATAGTAGCATTGCTGCTGCTCTCATGGATATGTATCAGAGGATGGGTGATGCACTAGCCCAGCAATATGGTGGCTCTGCAGCTCACAACACTGTATAAACTTTTTTACACTGGTCTCCATTAATTGTTAACCTATTTTAGTTTATTTACTTTGTAATTTTAATGTTTTTGTACTTCTTGTTCTTTGTTAGAAGAGATTTTTATATTGTAAAATTTTGTCCACAGTGATATTTTATCATGGATCTCAGGTTTTCCCAGAGAGGCAAGGGAAGTGGAAAGCTACTACTCAATCTACGGAATTTATCAAGTCTATCAAGCGATACTATAGCAATGCTTACACGGATGGTGAAAAGCAAGATGCAATAAATTTGTACTTCTTCTTCCTTCATATGTTATTTTTTCTGCTTTGCATAATTTCTTTTGTATCCTCACAATTTTAATCACACCATTATACATAAGAAATGTAGATGGCTTGGAAATTTTTTCTCCACCTCAGTGATGATGGATTATGCCTTTCTAAGGTTACTCTGTTAAACTTCTGTTGCCTTGTGGTGACACAGAATCACTGAATTTCCTTGACAAGTATTCTCACGCTTATTAACTTCTTTCTTCTTTTTTTCTTCTCTCTCTCTAATCTTACCTTTATCGTGGTTATCTTTCCAGATTCTTGGGTTACTTTCAACCACAGGAAGGAAAACCTACACTTTGGGAGTTGGATTCTGATTATTACCTTCATGTTTGTGGAATCGGAGATGAGCCCATTTCAGAGAACAAGAGGTAACCACTTCATTTTATTTTCGGGGATAAAAGGTAGAAGCTTCAATATGACATTGCAAATCACGCTTTGATCTGTATGTAAATGTGCATCATTTTTCATCTTTTCTGTCATCAATAGAATAAAGTCTTAAACGCGTATTACAAGAGAGTGTCTCTCCAGGTAGGGATCATTTTCATACTTCATATGCAAGGAAGAGCCAATGATGCAGTAATTGTGTGACCTTTTGTAATTATTAAATGGCACCAGTTGGACAATTGTGTCACAGATAGCATGTATATGCATATATTTCCAGCACTTGCACTGATTATTCTGATATTAAATGTTCCTTGTTTCTCTTTGGCAGTTTCTCAGCTAATGGTAGACCTGTGGTAGGAACAGGAATTACTCTGGCACCTGTTCCAGCTTGCCGAGAAGATTTCTCACGAATGAAGTTGACTTCATTCGATAAATTAATGGAGAAAACATGTAGCTCAATAGCGAATGTAAGGCTTTGCTGTGAACTCGATCAAAAAGGAGGTGGTGCTACAAGAAATTCAGGAATGGCTCCTGATGCAGCGTAATTTTTATCAACCTAAGGAATTAAATTGAATTGTTTTTGCTTCTCATGCTTTCTTGTCCAATAAATTTATCTCTCTCTCTCTCTCTCTCTGTTTGGCTGTTTATTATATCGCTTGTACTGGATTACTGCTTTTATTAGAATTATCTGATATTTTCTCATTTTGCATGGATAATTGTTTTCCAGGAACAAACTGTAGATTTCCCAATTTCAATCTTCCTTTTATCTGCATCATTTCTCTTAATTTTCAATAGGTTTTGCTTCTGATATAATTATGCTGTGGGGATTACATACATTCACAAAAATCTAGTGAATTTTGTAGGCGAAACTTTTGGTCTGGGAAAAAAAGGAGACATTCAACGGACACTTCTCTTGGAGCTTTGGCCTTGTTGAGGGAGGTTAGCTGTTCTTCTAGAGCTTCCAATTGGGAGTGTACTTGTGGTCTATTTTGTACCTCGACATTTGGCAGTCTACACTACTCCTCTTGGGTCATCTCATCTTTGTGGGGTTGGTGAGGTAGAGGTAATGGTTGGTAGTGTATTTATGGTGGAGGTTGTTGTCGGATTTGTGCTGGCTCTAGTGGAAGTGTTGGTTGTGGAAATAGTTGACATTGTGGTGGGAGAGGCTATGGAGGAGGAGGTGTTTATGCCTGGAGCTGGGCTTGCATTTGGTCCATGTGTTGCATCATGGCGTGCATCAAGGTCTGCATATTGGCCACTTGTTGGCTCAAACTGGTGATAGCTGGGTTATCTTCCGCTTTTTGGATCGGCTGGTTTTGCTCCTCTGGTGAATCCATCCTTGCATGCGAACCGAGGAGATAGGGACTTCAACGATCTATTTTGAGCACCTGCCATTTTGTAGGTGTGTCAGCCATGGTTTCATGATGCATGGTGGAATTATTTCAGCATTTAAATAGTTGAGGTAACACGTCACTGGCATGAGTTCTTTTCATGAAACAAAGGCTACATCGTGAGTCATGGATTTAAGTCTGTGAAGTAACACGTTACAGGCATGAGGTCTTGTTGATCATCACCAACTTCAAGCAAGGGTTCTGACCTCATAAAGGGTTGCCACCTTAAATCTCTTTGCCATATGCCGTCAATGAGATGTGACAACCCCCTCATGGTAAGGGTTGATTCCTTAAATCTCTTTTCCGTACGTCTCCAGCAAAGAGAGATAGTATTCATGGGAAGGGTTGATACCTTGTTTCTAGTTAGCTGATTGTTATCAGCAAGGGAGACAACACAAGCTAGGGTTGCTGCCTTTAGTTTGCCCAAGCAAGAGTTGAGACCTCATTTCAGGGTCAAAACCTGTTTCTCTTCAGGTCAGGGCTAGAACCTTTTTTTGAGGACAAGGTTGAAACTTGTTTTCCCAAGTTGAGGGACTTGATCAACCAAGTGAGAAAATGTTTATTATTGTGGACCAAACTTTGAAATTTAAGCATTTCATTTCATTTCAAACTTCTCCAATTACAAGTTTTGTCATCCATCATAATGGCAGGAGATTTTCATCCTCCTCTGGGTGCACAACAACTTATTTGTTGTGCATCTCATTCCATCATGCATATGTTTTCATGTTCCAGTACTTCCTCCAATTCTTTAATTTTCATGTTATTTTCTCTTTCTGACTCGAGCTAGGTCGCTTTTAGTCAAGAATTGGTCATGTGAAGTTCTGCCACATGATCCCTGTAAATTTCGAGTGGTGGGACTGGTTCTACCTTTTCTGGCTCCTTGATTGGAATAAATGCTCCGTCCTTTCCTCATTGTGCCTTTCAAACCTACTTGATTGATTGCTAGATCCAAGTATTGTTTAGTATGTAGTGGTCTAAATGTAGTGTCATAAAAGAGGAGGAAGATGTCATTTGTCTGTAACCATCTTATCAAGGTTAAGTTCCAATTTAGAGGGCTTTGGACCACATAACTCGAGTCAAATAAGAAGGTATTAAAATTTAAGATGCATGACTAAAGCAGTGAGCATATCAGGGTTGAGTACAGAGTTTTATCATTTCTCCTAATTCCCTAAAGGCAAAAGGTCAAAAAAGAAAAATAAAATGTCTGCAATCCTAAGGAGTTTGTGCCAGTGTGGGCACAACTCCTAGACATACTTGTGTAAAGGAGCATCCGTATAATAAAACTTTCATCTGCCTCATGGTGCTAATTGTTAATGGCTGCATTCATATCCATCCTATGTTATTTACAACTCATGAGCCACTTCGGTTGTGTGTACAACTTGCTATCGTGGGCAAAAAATTTACAGACTCTTTACAAAAAAAGGGTACAAAGCCTTTGTGGGCTAGTTTAGCTGAGACCCTAATTTAATATGAATCCATTTTTTTGATTTGGCCATCTTTATCTGATCTATCAAGGTCAGACTTAGACTTTTGGATGCTTTTGTCAAACTCAATGGGCCAGCCCTACGTCTCTTAGGACTCAATGAATGTGGGCCTAGAGTGGTTCCCTTAACCATCTGGGCAGGCTGCGTAAGTATGAGCCTAAGTGGCCCCATCTTCTAGAGTCTAATTCACATGTCTAAAGTTCTGGATGTTGCTCCCCCTCATGGACTTTTTAATATTTATCCAGTTTTAATTTCAATTAATCATCTTATTATTCATCAGAAAGCGTGCTACTCCATTAATGCACATATATTAATGCATGCAGGTTCAATGGATAAGGATAAAATGACCTAATCCGAACCGAAGCTACAAGGATCTAGGCCAGGTTAGTTCACCCCCCTTTCCCAAGTTTATAAGACAAGGGACACGCTAGGCTAATACAATCCAGAGAGGAGGTACATCTTTGCCTTCCCGGGTAGCAATGTTTACCACGTGCTGTTGAAATTTTGCTCCAAGACACCCCAACAATGCATTTCGTGGGGTTATTTCACTTTTTTACAAATTGAGCAAATTTTTTAGTAGCACAGGCAAAACAAGGGTAGCGTGCCAAGAAAAACAAGGGGGAAATTCTTTTTTTTTTTTTAACAAAAATTTATTTTTTCGCCATTTAAATTGGCGAAATATAGCAAAATTTTGCTCAATTTGGGCGAAGCTCCCCTAAAATCCAAAAAACCCCCCTTTTGTGTGTTTCTTTTTTCCAGCATTTTGGTGTCGCCGAAATTTTGTTTCATACCCTGGGCAGCACGCTTAGCGGCACCAAAACGGTAAACCTTGCCGGGTAGTGACCAAGGTTGCATAAGGTTACTTCTCCACATTGTTTAGTTTATACAAGGTGGAGGTTGGCCTCTAAATGAGATTTAAGGCTACGCAATGGATGCAGAATAATGTGCTACTCTAGCGCCTCATGCAACTCCATCACGTGTGCAATGTACATGCATGTGCAAATATGTGCACATGGTGCCATGAATGTGTGTGTGCACATTTGCCATGCATGTGTTTGTGTGCATGTGCATGTGCATGTTTGTGAACATGTGTCATGCATGTGTATGTGTGCATGTGCGTGCATGTGCACATGTACAATATGTGTGAGTCAACTTGGACCAACTCAAATCTAATCGGGTTGGGTCGGTCCCTAGCGAAGTTGTCAAGCTATGCACAACTCCTTGTGGGTCGTGCCAGTGTGTACTAGGTCGACTTGCTTTCTTTTTTGATTTTTTCAAATTTTTGGTCTAATGTCCTTAGTTTGGCTGTGGTTTAGAGTCACCATTACCTATTGGTTTAGGGGTGTGGGCAGTCACCAAGACTAGTTTGGCTTGAAGCAGAGTCCGGTTAACTAACTCGATTATCACCTAGGGAAGTCCGTAGGCACTTCGAGTCATCTTGCTAAAAGCGGATTCTCTTTGATTTGGTTGGACCGGTTTTATTCAATGCATGGAATGAGTTGTATTTTGGGCCTGCTAATATGGTTTGAGCCGAATGATTAAATGGGCGCATCTATGTCAGAAGAAATACTGTGGGCCTGTTTGGCTCTAGTCTTGGCTGCATGGGCCAATTATGGTCAATAACTTCTATTCATTTATTATGTTTTAGTTGGCTTTTATTTCATTTCAGAAATTGGGCTTCAACTGGGGCTATAAACAAAAACTCCATAAACAGACTCATAAATAAAGATTAAAAAAATAATATTAATCCGAATAAAAGTATCCTAAAACTATCCACATCATGAAAAAATTCTCAATTCTAGAATTTGACCAAATTCCCCTTTTTTTCCTTTTATTTTATTCATATTTTCTTAAGAAACCATCAGAAATGAGATTACAATGATCCTAAAAATGGTAAACTTATTCCTAAAAAAATACAAAAACTAATCAAATCCTATGGTTTTGATTATCATATATTATTTATTTATTCCATTTTTTAATTGTGATAAAAAAAATCCTATACTAGGAAAATTTTAAAAATAATACCTATTCCAGTATTTAAAATGGAAACTAGACAAATTTTTTTCAATACTTGTTATTGTTTCTTTCTCCTTTTATTTCTCCTTACTGTTTTTTTTTGGTTCTCTTTTCTTTTTTCCTTTTTTTTGTTTTTGTCTTTTTTTTACAAGTTCCAACCAAGGTTCGCCATTTCGTGCCGATTGGCATTTCGCCAAGCCAGCAAAACGGAATTTCGGTGGTACGATGCTGAAATTTCGCCGAAACGGGGAAAAAACAAGTTCTGGCAAAATTTAGCGAAAATTAGTGAGATTCTAGTGACGTGCCAGCGAAAAGTTGGCAAAATGGGGCAAAATGCAGTAAAACAACCCAAAAATTCGGTGATTTCAATTTTAAACAATCAAATTGTATGAAATTAGCCTAACTTAGACGAAATTTCATATGAAAGAGCTCTATTCCTCCATATTTGGACGAGAATTTAAACATTTATTGCTAAAAATCACCCATTTACTTGAGATAAATAATTGATTTTATGCAATAAATGTAAAGATTTTTTGTCCAAATAGAAGAGGAATAAAGCTTTTCGTACAAAATTTCATCTAAATTGGGCTAAATTTTATACGATTTACGCATTGTAAATCAAAATCACCAATTTTGTGACTGTTTCGCCCCATTTCGCTCGTGTTTCGCCAACACGCCAGTGAAACACAGGGGTGGCCATCTCGGTGATGCTTTTCGTGCCGCTGAGTGACCGAAAAGCGAAATTTCGGCAGCACCAAACCTTGGTTCCAACCAAGAACAGCCATTTCTGCTGTTCTTGGTCTTGGTCACATATATGACGGCTTGTCTTGCATCCGAGGTTGGATTTTTAATTCTAAAGAGAACATCGAACATGCGATTTGGGTCTAAAATTTTTGTTAGATAGTCTTTAATTGAATAATTAGTTTGGTTCTTTCTTCAAGACACTAATCAAATAAGCAATGTAATCTGCATTCAGTCAAACCCCGAATTCCGATAATAGGGAAACCTTCGTTTCCCTATTGAAACGAAGGTTTCACAAATTATTAAAGATGGAGACTGTGATGATGCTACTTTCTCTGCTAATTTCACTGATATTTGGAATGACCTACCCCTTCTACCTAATCTGATAATGGGCAGGAGGATAAGGTGTATTGGGCTGCTTCAAGCACATGTGAGTTTTTGACAAAGTTCCACTTATGCTCATCTCAGACAGCAAAGACCACTTGTTCCTTGGGGGGAAACTTGTTTGGTTCTGTGATAATATTCTCCGTCACTCATGCCTTTGTTCCATCCACACAAGTTCTGCTTTCAACTGCATAACATTGTCAAAGTTTAAGAATGAACAAACAAGTAAAGAAATGAAAGAGATCAGATATAGAAGTTTCTGTGTTCAACTGTGTCACTGTTGAACTAGCAACTTTCCATAATCGCATGCGTTCTCCTTTTTATTTTTTTTCCCTCTTCTTTTATTTTTGATTCAACAAATCACCCCAACTCCTTAGTCCTTACCTTCCTTTGTTTTAGCTTTAGTGAAAGTGCAAGGTTCAAATCTACTTTGATGGGCGATTAAGCGATGGTAAAGAAAACTCAGAAACCAAGGGCTAAAGATCCAAGGGCTCCATGTGTTGCATGTAGGTGTGGAGTTGTAGCTGAAATATTTTTTACAGGACAGTAGATATTCACTCAGAAATTGCAAGGAATCGGAAAGAAAAATATGGGGAAAAAGAAAAATACTAGAACAAACAATGAGAGCTCAGCTTTTGACCTGCCTTGTTGGAAATACATTTTTTAGTAGAAACCTGCCAGCTATATCCAAATTATAGACACATTTCAACTGATTTCCTGTATTGTAAGTGTTAGGAATTAGGTGAATCCAACTCCTAAAGTCACACATGTACCCAAGTGACCAAATCTATGTAACATAGCTTTAGCAAATGACATTGGTTTTTTGAGTTTTGGGGAATGTATTAAGAATATACACCTAATGGGACATGATGTTAATTTATCTTGACCTGGATTCTTTCATGGGCTAAACTGCTGAAACTCAAGATGGTATATTGCACAAGTGAAGATTTGGAAACAAACACAGATGGGCAAATGACCATGTAGAACAAGAAATAGCGTATCGGTCATGAATGGCAAATCATCAACTACCGCATGCCCTAATAATATTTGATACATGGATGAGTATCTTAATGGTATAGGCAGCATCAAATAAATTGCAATCATGTTCAGTAGCATCATCTTTTTGTTATGTGAGCATAAAAGTTTGATGTAAAATAGTTATGTATCTTATAATAGTTGTTCATAGTTTTCTGGATGCTTTGATAGCTTTGTTAGATTGCAAAATTGGATAGATCTACTGTGTGTTGAACAAAATTTTGTTATGAAATGATTGAAAGCTATACAAAATTTTGAAATGATCTTTTTTTCAGAACATGCTTAGATTGCAAAATTTTGATAGATTTACCATGTTGAACGAGAATTTTGTTATGAAATAATTGAAAGAGAAACAAAATTTTGAAATGATCTTTTATTGGGAACATGGATGTCATTTTAGAATGGTACTGAGTACTGACCAAAGGTTACAAAATGTGAGAACTCAACAAACTTCTGTACCTAGCTGGATCCCAAACATATAAAGTAAATTAAATAGACTGGAGCTTCAACCATAAACAAGGGATGGAAGGGACACAAGGTGATGTAACTGACAAGCTTCACATTCTTGACTAGACAGAGTGTAAAGATGAAATAACAGCTTTTGAGTTTTGAAATGGTGGATGGACTGACCTGCAGCGCCACTGAGAGGCAGAAACTCTAGAAAAATAGAACACAACATCACCGGCTCTAGGCTACTATATTTGTTATTAATCATCATCTTTGTCATGAGATCCTAAAAGACACACAAAGAAGGATAAAAAGTTATAGAAAAGTTAATTGTTTTCAATTTACTGAAGAAGGAAGATTGTAAGGAAATTTAGGAATATACAGACTAAAAGATAAAAACAAAGATGAGGTAGTGTGAACATTTTCAGTTCCAGTAATAGAGCATCTAAATCCATCAGTAGAACAACATAACAATTAGGGAGTGACCGATGAATGGTATAAAGTATAGTTGATGTAGTGAATGTGCTCGGAGGCACCCGGATCAATGGTATAAAGTACAGATAATGTACTGGATATGCTCAGAAGCATCTGAGTCAGTGATAATATGAGGACAACTGAGCAATAAGACAGGCAGCAGTACTTGATTTTACAAAAGTGGCAGCAGAAGAGGATGGGAAAAGTGCAGTTAAGGACTACATCTTCTGAGTCAAAGGCATTGCTCATCTTGTTAAATAGCAATAGAATCAGTGCTTTGCATCCTGCCTTGAATCCTAAGTATTGGTGGATGGGGTTCTTCATGTGAGTTGCTTCCATCTTATAAAAAAAGAGCAGCATGATTTGCCAGGAACTTTGTTAGAACCTAATCCAGCATTTCCCATGTGTGTGATTAGTGCGTCCACAATGAGAACATTTTCTGATAAAACATAATGCTGGCTAAAAATTTAACTGCAAGTCTGAAACTGGTACCTAGACGGCTGGACCATGAACAGCAGATGATGAACCATGATATTGAGGTGCATTTCCTAAAAAATATATACATATTAGAGCTGAAATTTCTCTAGTGAAAGTGTTGAAGAATATTGAGATGGAACAGAGGCCCTTTGCAAGCAAGAGTAGATATCACTCTGGATAACACTAGCCAGAATCTGACCTCATAGTCTGGAATTCTAGGCTTAGCCCAGAAAGAAATTATTAACTTCAAATTCCCCACTTTGTTTTCTTTGTAGTTCGACATCACTTGTCAAGGGTTGATCAGTGTTTAATTCCTCCCACATATCATGAATGAGATTATAGTAACCATAGATTTTTATCATAGCTGAACCATGAAGATGGTTTCAAATAATTGATATACCTAGGAACATTGCTATCCATTGTACGCATTTGATGAACGACTAGCAAAACCTCTTTAGCTGTATCTAAAATGCAATGCCATCTCTAAATAGTTATCTTGAAACCACTCATCGTATAGGATCAGGTTCATCTGTGCAGTCCTTTTGATTTATTTTATTTTACACTTAATTGTAAGAAACACTGTTGACAGATTGTGGTCAAAGTGATAATTATCTCCATTTAACTTCTTTGTAGAGATCTGAAACCAACATGATCAGTTGTTCCAACTATGGAGCTCCTAGACCTGCTCAATCGAGCCATAGACACTAACATGCAAATATGGAGCTGTATGCTTAACATCTCAAATGTGGGCTAGAAACAGATTGGTGAATTGCACCTTGCACTACTCACTAAAATAGGACTTGAAAGTAGAAAATTTGTGTACAGGAACCAATGGAAACAAATTGAGGAATTACAGTTTGCGCCAATCACAAACACTAGTGTTGGAAACAGAAAATTTGTATTAGGAAAACATCACTAACAGCAAGCCGCATGTAGATTTGGCTGGAATACTCAATAGAAAGCAGGAATACCGGCTGTAAGGCCTGGGAAGGATATCCATGCGTCATTAACACGCCTCTCTCATGTATTAGGTCACTTAGAGGGAACATCATGCTATCAATCATTGGGGAATTACTGCATGATATATTCAAGAATGGAAAGATAAAAAAATTCGAAGTTGTCTTCCCTTTAGTGAGTCTTATTATGAAGAGAAAAACAAGAGGTTAAAATTTTGAGGAGACTGATGGAGAAGGAGAATAAAATTCGTTATCAGTCACAAAAAGAATGTCTATATTGATACCATATCACAAGATATAATAAGAGAATAAAGAAATTAAGAATCAAAGTTGCGGTTTCAGAGGGAAAAGAGAGTGGCCTAACTTTTTGTCTTGCTCTACATTGTATTTACATAAAACAAAAAATTACAGGAATCCCCCAGCATATGTATATATATTCATTTATTACGGAAAGTAAAGTTTGACTTACCTCTAAAGATTAAAACCATCTCATACTCTCTGTTGGATACTTCTAGAACTTAATTTCAAATGGCAACAGATATGCCTTGTATCAAGCCATACATATCTTCCAAAAAAAGTCTTTTAATGCTTACATATAAACCTTTTTGAGGTGCATAGGCGCTAAGAATATTTACAACTTTTTGACCTATGACTAACTTAAACAATATTATTCCATCACTAATTCTCTTTAACACTAACAACATTATATTTCATAATTTTATCTATCGTTATTCCTACCAGATTTCTATTATTATTTTTCCCTCTGTACAAAGGCTTAATACTCATTAACCTCCTCAATCTTATACCCTTTCCATTTAGTTTCTTGTAAACGCATTATATCTATCCACCTTCTCTTAATGGTATTTGCTAACTCTAATTTCTTCCTAGTTAAAGTTCCTATATTCCAACCAAGTGAATGCTACTCTCTTCAACTAGTTTCTTTGCTCGTGCTCTTCCAACTTAACGCAAGAACTCTTGCTTACTTCTCACTGCAACCAGGTGGTGCTGCAGCGTGTCATTGTAGAGGATGCCCTCAACCCTTCCTTATTTCTATTGCAACTGGGCTCCGTTGTAGTGCATCATCTCTGGACGATGCCATAGCATGTTTGTGAGATTCTAATTTAAGATTTGTGTTATATTTAGATTTAGCAAAAGCTTTACACGGACTGTTAACCTGATTCAACCCTCCTCCTTTATTCGGGCTTGGGATTAGCAGCACATAAAAGATATAGCAATAAAAGCAAATACTTATGGAGTTTATAGGATTGGGCTTAAATGGTCATGTAGAAGATGTGATGGTTGTGATAGATATCATGGAGGAAGAGGCTTTGGTCAAAGGAATGAGATGAGAGAATCAGTCTTTAGTGGACTTTGTATGAAAAAGTTGTATTAATGAAATATATTGATGCAATTAGGATATGAGGGAGCTTTAACTAAAGTGAAAACTGTTAGCAATGTGACCACTGAGTATTCAGTTTCGATAGGTTTGCATCAAGGGTCAGCTATTAGCCTTTATCTATTCGCTTTAATTATGGATAAGTGAACGAATCATATTCAAGTGCAAATAATGTAGTCTTAGTTGTTCACACTAGAGAAGAAGTGAATTTTTTAGAATTATGGTAAGATATCGTAGAATCGAAGGGTATTAAAATCAGTCGTGTGAAGACTGAATATATGAAATCTCTTCTAATACAAGTAACAACATAACTAATAAAACTATTAGTTATGGAGAGCATTCTATATGGCATAGTTCCTAATGTAATTATCTTTATCTTTTCAGATATAATATATATACACACATACTCATTACTCATAAAAAAAAAAAAGAAAAGAAAAACGAATAGAACCATTAGAATTGAAATTAGGATATCTCTTTAAGCAATATGTTTAAATATCATGGATCAGCGATTAAAAAATATGGAGAAATTGATAAAGCTGTAGCATATAGGATTAGAGCTGGTTGGCTTAAGTGGAGGGGTGCTTCTTGAGTATTGTATGGTAAGTGTCTTCCACTTAACCTAAAGGGTAATTTTTATAACATAGCAATTAGACCAGCTATGTTGTACAGTGCAAAATTTTGGCACAAAGAATCAGTATGTTCAGAAACTAAGTGTTAGTGAAATGAGGATGCTAAGATGGACTTGTTGCAAAACTAAAAAAGGACAAATTAAGAAATGAAGACATTTGAAAGTGGTTAGGCATATCATGCATTAGAAAATGGAGAGTTGGTTAAGGTGGTTTTGACATGTAAAATGGAAACCTAGAGATGCACATGTAAGAAGGTGTAAGAGGATGCATATTGAAGGGCCAAAGAGATCAAGAGAGACTGAAAAAAACATGGATGGAGCTGATAAAACAAGAGTTACAAAAACATAAACTGAAGATATGATTTTTGACATAATAGGATGGAAAGACAAGATCCATGTCGCCAACCCCACTTTGTTGGGAATTGGCTTTCGATGGAGATAATGATGATGATTTCAAATGGCAGCAGAATAATCAAAGATGGAATATATCTGGAGATTTCTGCATTCCATATTTTGGCTGCAAGTCAGTTCTTTTTCAAAATTTGACATTTTTGTTTCAATAATATTAAATAAATTCTGATCTACTAAAATTATCGTTTTGGCTTTCTATACACTTTCTGACTCAACAAACCATGGCCATAAATATATCAATGCAATTTGATCTTCTTCTCTTTCATTCGTCAATCACAATTTGGAGAAAAGGAACAAAAAGAAAAGGAAAAAAAATGAGAATGGTGCTTTTATGATGAATCATGAAATGATGGCCCATCATGCATTATAGTATTGCTCAAAACTATCATAATAATTAGGAATATTGATATTTATCTGGAAGGTTATATCTAACATCTTGCATCTTTTTTTGGCAGTGAAATACAGCTCAAAAGTCCAAATTGGCTCTTTGGACAGAGAAAATATGAAGAAAGTGGTTCTGACCCTAAAGTTACTGCACAGGAAACTGAAAATGGGAGGTCTCAAGACGAAATTAACAGAAACGATTATGGTGGCCTAAATTCGCTTTTTTCAATTGGTGACATCAGCAAGGAGGATATCTTCCAAAGGTACTTGCTTTGAAAATTCTGTGTATGTGCGAGTGAGAGATTTCATTATTTTCTAACCTATGCGAGTTTTTTTATGTTGCAACTCCACGTGCGCAGTGTATTTCATCTCATCAATGGATGCATATTTAAGTTGTTGATATCTGGACAGGCTATTACATGATTTAATTGTTTGATTTTCACTTGTTGGTTATGTTTTTTCCCCAAATGAAAACTATTATTATTCAAATATGCACTTTGTAAGTTCTTGATTAGGATGTCTGATATGTGCTTTTCCTTTCTAAAGATTCCACACTCTATTGAGCAATCAGTTTCTTCACAGCACATGCAGGTGTGATATAGTTTAAGCTGTCTAAGAATCCATATTATCCCTTAGAAGTGTTGAAATACAATAGTTTCAGTTTTCTTTTTCTACATTTAGAATGAATAAAGCTAAATGAATGTCTTATTATATAATTATTTCTTCTAACATTTTTCTCTTATGAAATGGTTTGAAAGAACACAAAATGGCAACTACTATGAGGGGACAATGATCATTAATGACCTTTATACCACTTCTTGCAATGATTTTTACTTCATATATGTTTTTTCTGTTTTTTTTTTTTGGCGTGGAATGTACCCTAGTTAGGGCCCCTTTGGAGTTTGGACTCACCTCCAAAGGAGTAAACCCCAGATATAAATTTTTCATATATGTTTTTAGCATTTTATTATTAAGATTGATATTTTATGTATACGATTGCATAAATGACATCCTTGAAAACCCATCATGACTTGGTAAAAGCCATTTAGGGTAACACTAAGGGGGTGTTTGGGGGGAATTCTAGAAACTGGATTCTAGTAGAATCCAATTCTATAATCCAAAAAGTACGTTTGGTTGGAATTTTGAGGCTGGATTCTACAATCTATTGTTATAATCCAGCCCATAATCAGAATCTATCTTAAAGGTGATTATAAGGATTATGGGCGTTGGTGCTTAAATTTTCAAAATCAATGATTCTACAGATTATATATAATATATTATATAATACATATCATAATAGATAATAATATTATAAGCATGACAATATATTATATTACGTATTGCATATAATATTATATTGTATTGTATCGTATCGTATATAATATAATATAAATATTATGTATATTTATAATATGTTTTGCTATATAATATATAATATTATATATAACATATAATATATACATATGTATATTTTTAAATAAGTTATTAATTTTTAAATATACATTATATTATTTTTGTGTGCAATTTTCAATATAAAAACTCCAAATTTAATCTCAATAATCAATTTCGACTAAACAAGATTCTAGATTATAATCATATAGTTAGATACGAAAATCTATGGTATCCAAGCAAGATTAGGGATTTTGAAAATCGGTGATTATAATCTGGATTATGAAAATCCAGATTATAATCCATAATGCTCACCAAACGCTACCTAACCGTTAGTGATCCTACGATTCACATTATTTGCAATTATATTGTTATGGTACTTCTATTACCCTGTGTATATGCCAATATAGATGACTATTATTAGAAATATGTTTGGAAAATCTATCATTTGATTTCTACAATGTAGTGTAGTGTTAATAGATTTTTATCTTTGCTTTAATTTCCAGGTACCTTGCAGTGATGTCAGTTGATGAAGCTAATAGTTGGTGTGGTGGAACACTTCTCTCCAGCGAAGATGAAAATAGTGAAATATATAAGCATTATGCTGAGCTCTGTCAGGTATGACATCAAAATCTAGATCTATGGATTACACAAAATAATTGCATCTATCTGCTTGATGGAGCAGTGAAGCTGTTAGCCTGATTAATCTTTCATTGACTAACCTTTCTTTTCATGGGATTAGGCTACTATGTCGATACTTCATTCCAACTTGTGCTAAACATGTTTTGTTATTTATATTTCTTTTAGCTGTTACAATCACAAATGAGATGATATAGACTAGGACTAATGGAGACCATAGATCCATCACCTAGATATGCTAGAAGGCATCACATGGGATGCCAAGCAATTCACTTGCTCTCAATCTAAGTGTGGGAAATATGTCTAGGTGGTAATGGAGTAACCTGTGAAAATCTTGCATCAAGGGAACTAATCTCCCATTATGGCTCCAGATATTCATATATACCTTTGGAGCAGATAAAAGTTTCTAATTCACTTTTTTTGGGTAAGACTGGATATAAATTAGTTGCTTCCCCCAAGGTTTTTAGTTTCAGTGCCAATGGATGTGCCCCTCATTGGAAAGAGCATCACACCGACGAAATATTAGCAAAACGCTAGAGGTACTTTTGGACAGTTCACGACAATTCTATAGTCGTGTGCCAAGTGTTGCTTGAGCCGTGAGATCCTACCAACCTTAAATCTCTGGCCGCAGTAATTAAATTTTCTTTCTGTCCCCATCAACCTTCGTAAAATGGCTCCAGCCAATATCTTGCCTACAACCCTGTTGATCACCTCTACTCCACCCATGGTTTTCTAGACCGAGATCGAACCGGTCCGGCCTGATCCCAGTACAAACTATACCGGACCGGATGGACCAGTCAGTCCCACGCGATCCAGGGAAAAAGGAAAAAAAATGATTTGCTTATGAATCGGCCGGTACCGGTCTAGTTCGTCTAGTCTAGAATGGTATTGTCTCACCCAAAACAGTATCGGCCGGTACCGGTCCAATTCGTCTAGTCTAGAATGGTATTGTCTTACCCAGAACAGTATCAACTTTTAAAATTCAAAATAATTTTAAAAATGGCAAAAAAATCGAAAAAAAAATAGGGAAAATTCATTCATAATTGTTATAAATTATATAATGATTGATATAACATATAATAAAGTTGATATTATATGTTATAATGTCAAATCATAAGATATAATTTGATATGTTATAATATTATAACATATCATTATTTGTCAAATTAAATTATAACATATAACATATAATTTTATATTATATGTTATATTTGTCATAACATATAATCTGATATATGTCAAATTATATTAAAAACAACTTATAACGTTAATTTATATGCCAAATTATAGCAGCTATAATGTCAAATTATAAAAAAGGGAAATTTACAGCTAGACCCCCTGAGGTTTGGCTAAAGGGCACGTACTACCCCTGTGGTTTAAAATTAATCATTTACTACCCTTCAGTTTTTGAAAAGGTACACTGTGTACCCTTGTCGTCAACTAAAGAGTGGATGGCGTTAAGAATTTTTAAGAAATGACCAAAATAGCCTCTGTTGAAACAAGTCACGCAGGCCAATCAAGCAGTTATCCCTAACCTCTTGTTAAAGGAGCATTAGATTTGAAACAAACGTAAATGGAGTGAAGATATGATCTATATATGCAATGAAGAGGGTATATTCAATGGGTTCTCTCCATCAAAGGTACATGAAGCAAATTGCAGATGGTTGCCTCAGATTCAACCTAGACAAGGGTTTTACATTATCTATCTACGGTTTTTTTGGTTTTTCAACAACACATGTGGATTGTCGATAATGGGTGGGGGAAATGAAAATTTTGATAGTGGTCCTTCTGTGAATCCTATCCATGGTATGTATGATTTCCTAATCACGCGATTTTACTCAATAGAAACCCATCTTCGATCAATCTGTTTGAGGTTATCTCATCTTCAAAACCTACCAAGGCTAACCCTATGGCATCCATTGATTTATGGCTGTTGCTATTGGGGTTTCTGTTCAACTATTCCGTAGGCCAATTTTATTTTATTTTTTTATCAGTAATCAAAGGGAAATATTATAAATATAATTAGAAAAGTTTACATAGTACACAAATTCTATACCAGTAGTAGAACTCATTACTAGCCCAACACTACAGAAACATAACCCTCAACCAAATCACTACCCCCCTCTCATCTCAAATTACCTATTACACCCCAGAAATTCGTCGATGGGAATGTTAGCTCCCACGGGTTGACTTGAAACCCAGCTATGTATTAATCTTAGGACAGCTCGTTCTAATGTTGTCTCCTTCCTTTCATTATTTTGGAAAGTCCTTCTATTTCTCTCTTTCCAGATCACCCAAGCAGCAGCTGAGGGAATAGAGTTCCATATTAAGTCTCCATAGGATTTACCTTTCCTCCTCCCCCACGCTTCAAGAACTTGTCTTACCTCTTTAGATTGAACCCATGATATTCCTAGCTTTTAGTAGATCATCCCCCATAACCTTGTAGCACCTTTACAATGAACTAATAAGTGTGCTACACTTTCTTCCTCTTCTTTGCAGATGCAACACCAATTTGGAAGCTGACAACCTCGATTTTTCAAGTGATCTAACGTTAGTATCTTATCTAGGAGAGCTGACCACATAAAGAAAGACACCTTACTGGGTATTGGATTTGACCAGATTTCTTCAAAAACCCGGGACTTCGTACCTGAAGAGTTAAGGTCTACAAACGCTTATTTGACTGAAAACACTCTAGATTTCTCTTTTGACCAAACCCTTCTATCCTCCTCCATCCCCACTTCAACATTATATAGTTCCCCCAACAATTCTACATAGCTGTTGACTTCCCAATCCAACAAATTCCTTCTTAAGTACACATTCCAAGCAACTCCGGCATCGGTTCTCATGGCATAGTTACAAATCAATGCATCCTTGTTTCTACATATGTTGTATATCATAGGGAATCTCTCCTTTAACTTTGCATTGCCACACCAAATATCCTCCCAGAATCTGATCTTCAGCCCATTTCCAACTCTATATTTACACTTCTTCTCAACAAATTCAATTAGTTTCACAATAGGTCTCCATAAGCTATTACCAAAAGAAGAACCGTATTTGAGTGGGTAGGGACCATCCCGAAGAAGAAGAACCGTATTTCTGCTTCACGATCTCTCTCCACAGATTACCTTCCTCATTCCCAAACCTCCAAATCCATTTCTGAGAAAGGGCTTTACTAAACAACACCAAAGGTCTCAGTCCCAAGCCTCTTTCTTCTTTTAGTTTACATAGCTGACTCCAAGCCACTAATTGGTATTTGCCTTCCCCACCTGGGCCTTCCCACAAAAAGTTTCTCTGGATTTGTTCCAATCTCTTAGCCACCGTCGTGGGAATCTTCAATATGGACAAAAAAAAGGCTGGAACACTTGCTAATACACTTCTAATCAATGTCATCTTTTCTCCTTTTGATAAAATGCAGCTCTTCCATGATGCAAGTTTCTTCTCCATTTTTTCTATAATCGGGTTCCATGTAGATGCCTTCTTGTATCTAGCTCCCAAAGGGATCCCAAGGCATGTAGTTGGAAGCTTTGCTTTCTTACAACCCAACTCTCAGCTTAGCCAAGAAAAATTCTGTACCTTCCCAATTTCAAATACTTCACTTTTGGCTAGGTTGATCTTTAGTCCCGAGCATGCGTGGAAACTTAGGAGTATACCTTTTAACCAAAGGATTTGTTGATGGGTTGGTTTACAAAAAGTCAATACATCATCTGTGAAGAGAAAATGATTGACTTCTATAGAATTCCCAAATGATATACCCTTCAACATGCCACTCTCCGATGCTTTTGATACCATCCCACTGAATGCTTCCATAACTATAGTGAAAAGGAGAGGGGATAGGGGATCCCTTTGCCTCAACCCTCTTGAGCTCTTAAAGAAACCTTCAGCTGATCCGTTAACAAGAACCGAGTTAGAAACTATTGATATGCATGTGAAGATCCACTTCCTCTACTTGTCCCCAAATCCC
Source organism: Buxus sempervirens (assembly GCA_947561395.2). NCBI lineage: Eukaryota > Viridiplantae > Streptophyta > Magnoliopsida > Buxales > Buxaceae > Buxus > Buxus sempervirens. Next base: position 16,124,041 of record OX387190.1, on the reverse strand, counting down.
ATTCTTCTAAGCAAATACATCAAAAACTCCCAATTAAGAGAGTCCGAAGAGATGTTGAGCCCATTGTCGACGTGGATCTTCTCTTCGATCTTTCTAAGTATGGGTATCGTGGCTCATCTCTTCGGACTCTCTTAGTTTGGGTATTGATTTCTTCCTTCCTCATTTTCATTAGTCTGACTGAGTGGGGTTTCTATATTCTCTACTTCCAATGGATGCTTTCCGACGTGTTTTGTGAGATGGGAGAGGGTTTCAAGAAAAGATTAGATGAAATGCAAGAAGAAGAAAAGAAAGAGAGAGTGGGGAAGATGGGACGTTGGATGATCTAGGGTTCTTCCACCATCAAATGGATGATCTATGGTTGTTCAAAAATTGCTCCCTTCAACCCTTTTTCAGCGACTTTTGAAGGAGCCACTGTCGATTGATGGTTGCATTGCTCTAAAATTTGATCCATCTTGGCGACAATCAGGCCGGGATCTCTATTTCTTGATAAGGCAAGAATCATTGTCTTAGAAAAGCTATTCACGATTCAAAAACTCCGATGGCTATTTTGGTCATTTTCTAAGAAATATTAACGCCATTGACTCTTCAGTTGACGGTAAGGGTGCTCAGTGTACTTTTTTAGAAACTTAAGGGTAGTAAGTGATTAATTTTAAACCACAGGGGTGGTCCGTGCCCATTAGCCAAACCTCAGGATGTAACGACCCGGAACCAGGTCTGCCCATCCAAGGCACTAATCTGTCCCTAGTCCTTACATGTAGGCCTTGTGGACCTAATAAAACATGGGTAATTTAAAACTTTCCTAAACAAGCAGCAATGGTGGAACAATTTATGCATGTGCATATAAAAGGTGTATATAAAGGTAACAAAAATCCCGTGGTAGACAACAAGTTTACAATTTCATATTATGTGGCTAATACAAAATGGGGCAATCTACTCACATCTCTTAGTTATAAAAATTCTACAAGTCCAAAAGAAACTGAAACTAAACCATACATAATAATGGAAGACCTTGGGTAAGACGATAGTAATCCTCCTCTCTACACCCAGGTGCCTCCTCTTTTCCTTTCTCCCCACTCCGGTCCTTCACACCGGAAGTCGACGGCTCTGAAAACAAAACCAATAAAACAACTTATGAGACAAAGGTCTCAGTAAGCAACACATGCATGCTCTTGAAAACATGGTTCAAGCTAATATCACTCGAATAAAACTATGACATGTGGATAGTTTAAAACAACTAAGTCATCGACAATTCAATATTAATCAAAATGATATGATTCCATGCTTAAGTGAAAAAGTCAATCAATCGATAAACAATATTTCAACGAGTCTCATTCAATCAATTTATCTAGGCAGTTTAATATATAGTACCCATGACCACATCTAACTCCGCCGATTGTGGTGGGTTAGGCATCCAACACCGATTTCCTTTGATGTTAGGCATCCATACTCCGATTCCTCTTGACATTGGACATTCACGCTGATTCCCCCAGCAATGGGCATCGGCCATCAGTGTTGCTTGGTGCCGGGATAAAACAAGATGATACAAGAAGCAATAGTCACAACGGTCATGGCACTATATACAAATTTACCTACTTAAGATATATGGATCCATAATTTAAGGTTTGTTCATTATGCAATATTCTTTATGTCACCAATTTGGTTACATTTAACCAAAAATCATATCTCATGCCACTTACGCATGTACAAATAAAGGGTAGCCTCATCGCCTTACCCAAATACACTTGGGCCAATGCCCTTTTTATCATTACATATAACCGAGCCACTGCCCTCCATAACATGTCAAGTGACTGGGCCAATGCCCTTCATATCATATTAAATAACTGGGCCAATGCCCTCCATATCATATTGCATGCTACATAAGCATTTAATAACAACAATTCATTCTCATGAGTTCATTCCATATGTAAAGATCATTTCATGGTAATAAGTCAAGCATTATTCACACACACACTAGTTTGGGCAAACTAGATTCCAATTCATTAGGAACATTCATAAAATTCCTTTGGCTTTGATTCTCCACTTCCAAGGATCATTTGGAAGTTGTTCCAAGTGGTGGAATCAAAATATACTTTTTCTATATTAATTTAGAACCAAAAATCTCTACAAAACCTAGTTTAGTAGAATGTGCCTAAACTCTTGGTTAATTTGAATTTTGAGATAATTCCAGTGCAACCTCTTTCTAAATACCTAAATCTTATTTGTACATAGGTTGGATTTGAATAAAGATCAATCCGTAGTTGAAATCACCACAAAATCCCAAAATTGAGTTTTCTATGTTGGGTGCTCGACCTAGCGCTCGAGCGTCCAGATAGGCAACATGAGAGAGAATTCCAGAAGATGACACTCAGCATGGCGCTCGAGCATCATGTTAGGCACTCGGCTTATCCAAATATTTCAACTCTCGGGTTTTTGAGATTTTAAAAAAAACACAGGCGGGGCACTCGGCATCGTTCTCGAGCGGCCATGGGCGTTGGCAATTTTGGGTTTGGACAGGATGGGCGCTTGGCATAGCGCTTGAGCGCCCTAGTGATTTCCAAAGTCGTGAATCTTACGTCATTTTTGAGTTTGTTTTCTCAAATCCAAATCGTTTACTAATGTTTCTATCAATCAAATCCACATAGAATGAGCTAAATAATCAACATCTATCTAACCATACACACATGCTCTTTTCATTGGCAACTAATCAAAGAAGCACAAATGCCCTAATTCCAAAATCCCTTTTCAAATCAAGAAATCAAACAAGGTTTTGGTTGGAAGGGTGTTGGTTACTTGATTCAAGCAAGAACTAAAGCTTTGCTCCAAAATGCAACCCACAAGCAGCTCACTCTTGAGCTCCTTGGAGATTTCTCTACGATCCTCCAAGCAAAAATGGAAACAACAACTCAATCTTCAAGCCTTGGTTCTTCCAATCAAGGGTTCAGCTCTCCTTCTTTAGCAAGAGTTTCCCCCAAGTTTGCCCAACAAAAGGAAGAGAATGGCGAAGAGAAGAGAGTGTGGAGAGAAAATAAGGGTTTGGTTTCATACGTATGAGGCAAAACAACCCCCTTTTATACTTAACCAATTTCTCCCAAATGTTTACAACCAACTTCCAAGTTTACCCCTCTCTCATTGCACATGATTATTTCCTCTTTGCCACTCTCCTTCTACTGCACTCACAAAATTACAAACATGCCATCCTCTCATAAAATTTATTTAATAACTTAGGGAATTTCCCTAATAAAAAGAAAATGTCTTGCATCTCAATCTTACTTTTTATTTTTATAAGCCTTTGACTTAGCCACTTGATTGGCTTTCATGGTTCAAATATGGGCTTCTCCCACTTCACCTTCATAATACAATACAAGAATACATTAGAGATGCTAAATTCCTTACTTAATCACTTAAGCAAGTTATCTAATATCTGGGGTCTCACACAAGAGGTTTAGTTGTAAATTTCCCTATAAAAATAACATATTATTTGTTATAACTATCTGTTATTTACTATAATTATAACATATCAAATTATATGTTGTGGTTTGATATTATAACATATAATATCAACTTTATTATATGTTATATCAATCATTTATAATTTCAAACCGGACTGGACCGACTATGGACCAGCTGGTACCGTTCTGGACCAGTACCAACCAATCCGATGCCATCCGTTTAATCAGATGATCCTGGATCAGGATTATCCAATCCCGGTAAGGACCGGTACCGGCCGCCCCGGTAAACCATGCTGTCATTAGGCTCACTACCAGAATCCATGTCAATACACAAAAGTAACAATCACGAACAATGTGATGGAGACCTGCACAGAGGAAAAAATAAAGACCAGCAACAGCTTACTTAGATATGTATTACAAAATACAACTAGTAAGTAATTGTAAACATAATGTATGTTTCAAATGCCAAATAATTTATAGATAATTCATTACTTATTTAGATTGATTGAATAAACTTTTTTGTAATTTTTTAGATTTTTTTTTTTTCTTTATTTAAAATGTTAGTAAAAAGTATGTAACAACACTCCTCGATAGATCGGGTGTTGTTACATAATATATCCGAATTTCATGAAATTCTATGCTAATATGAACCCTAAACACAAGAAAAAAATGATTTTTACCTTGATTTCAAAACCTCCTAAGCCCCCAAAGCGCTCAAATATGAATCAAGATGCCTCCTTTTACCTTCAATCCACTTATAAATTTGATTTGGAGTGACAACTTTTCGAAAAGATTCAAAATGGTGTTGAGTAAAATTTTGAGCACAGATGGAATCAGGGTGTTTTTTTAGTTTTGGTGTGGCGGTTGTAGTTTGTCTTCACTATATTTCGTGTGTTCGCTTTTTATTGTTCATGGAAATTAAATATTATCTTATCAGGTCAAGCCATACCCGGCATGGATTCCATACGCGTTATCAAGTCCTCCATGTTGATTGTTGACAAACAATGCTAGTGATTTTTTAAGTCTTATGTAATACAGTACATGAAATGATTTTAATATTGATTAATTTCCTAAATTGTTTTTCTATATTTTAAGTTCCCTTTGCTAGTACTGTTTACTCTCAGTATTTGTCTAGTTGGGTATGCATATTAAGGAAGGTTCTGTAAATACCAAAACTGATATGGGAGAAATCACTCAAGATAGCAATATGAGTAATAGCAGCAACAAATCTGGAGCAAACAATGAAGAATAGCAACACCCCATAATTGTAGGCTAGAATCTTGGATACTGTATAATTCTGTTTCTATATTTTCCATTCATAGCATTCATTCCTCTGTATAAATAGGATACATACTGTCTTGAATAAACAGGTCGTATCTTTCACATTTCATTACTTTATATGGTATCAGAGCTCTCTTCTCTCCAACGAGTCTTCTGATCCGACAACCACCATGGCAAACAATCAAGGTTCTCAACCTCCTGTTGTTACCACCATTAGCTCAGAAAATTCCACCTTTCCCTTGTATGTCATTAATGCAAACTCTCAGATAACTGATTGCCTTACTCCTTCCAACTATCCTCAATGGCGTGCACAGTTTGATGCCATTCTTATTGGCTATGATCTTCAGGGTTATATCGATGGCACTCTTCCTTGTCCATCTATTCCCACTTCACCTCAAAAAGCCAATACTGAGACTACCGTCCCAACTCTCACCGCTCATCACTGGAATCGGCAAGACAAACTCTTGCTATCTGCCATATTCTCTGCTGTTAACACCAATATCAAACCATTGATTGCTACCTCTATCACTTCACGTGAAGCCTGGGAAAAGCTAAAAAGCCTCTATGCAAGCAAATCACGTACTCGAGTTCTTCAATTGAAGGAAGAACTCTCCACCATCCAACGAGGTTCTCGCTCAGCCACAGAGTTCCTCCATGCCGTCAAAAAGCTAGTGGATGAATTGACTCTTATTGATCGTCCCGTCTCCAATGACGATATCACACTCTATATTCTTCAGGGCATAGGTCCTGAATTTCGCGATATTTCAGGACCGATTCGTGCTCGTGAATCTTCATTGACATTTGAGGAGTTGCATGATCTCCTTGTTGGTCACGAGACTTATCTCAATCGGCTTCATACTGCCTCTCAGTCCTTACTTGCATCAGCCAACTACAGTCATCAGAAGTCACACTCATATTCAGGCTCAAACCGCTCCAATGCAAATAGCCACCATCAACATCAGACTTCCAATACTCATCGTCAACCACATCAGAAACCCCAACAAGCTCAGTACCGATCCAACTACAGCAATCCAAAAGCTGACTTTCGCTCCGGTCCAACAGGATATAAAGGTAAATGCCAGCTATGTGGTGTGGTTGGTCATTCAGCCAAGCGTTGCTTGAAATTCACTTTTCCTGAAGTTGTTGCAAATTTCACAACCACAAAGAGCGCCACAGATGGGAAATGGTTGGTTGATTCGGCTGCCTCACACAACATGACATCAGATTTATCCAATCTCACAATTCACTCAGAATATGATGGCACTGATGAAGTTATTCTTGGGGATGGTTCAGGTTTGCCTGTCTCACACATTGGTTCATTCATTTTTAAATCTCCCCATCGCATTTTCCAGATTAATGATACCCTTTATGTTCCCTCCATTAAGAAAAATTTGCTTTCAGTTCATCACTTCACTAAACAGAACAATGTTCTAATGGAATTTCATCCTCATCATTTCTTTGTGAAGGACCAGAATACGGGGGTAATACTTCTACGGGGAGAATGTGAACATGGGGTCTACACCTTACCAGCATCTTTGGCATCTCATTCATCTCCACCACAAGCAAATGTGCATGAGCGCACCTCCATTGATGGCTGGCATCGTCGTCTTGGTCACCCCTCCCATCGCATTGTTACTCATCTTATCAGTTCGCTTCATTTACCTGTCACACAAACAAAGTCTAGTACTTCTTTATGTACTTCCTGCTCCATTAATAAAGCACATCGACATCCTTTTCGCTCTACTAGTTTCACTAGTTCATCTCCTCTAGAATTAATATATACTGATGTTTGGGGTCCTTCTCCTACCACTGGCAAAGATGGCTCCCGTTATTATTTAATTCTAGTGGATCACCACACCAAATATATCTGGTTTTATCCCATGGCCCAAAAATCAGATGTGAGTTGTATTTTTCCTCAATTTCACAGATTAGTGGAAAAACACTTTCAAAAACCCATCAAAAGCCTTTATTCTGATAATGGGGGTGAATTTGTGGCTCTGAAACATTATTTCTCCACTCATGGGATTAGCCACTTCACCACTGCCCCTCACACTCCTCAACAAAATGGCATGTCAGAACGTCGTCATCGTCATCTTGTTGAAACTGGACTTACTCTCCTTACCGAAGCCTCTCTTCCCCACTCTTATTGGCCTCATGCTTTTCAGACCGCTGCATATCTCATCAACCGCATGCCCACCCCTCTTCTCCATAACATCTCTTCCTTTGAGGCTTTGTTTGGGAGTCGTCCAAATTATCACAAACTCAGAAGCTTCGGTTGTCTTTGTTTTCCACTTACCCGGCCTTACAACTCCAATAAACTTGAGCCCAAAGCTATCCCATGTCTTTTTCTAGGCTATTCTCCAGCACGAAATGCTTATGTTTGTGAATCTCTTTCCGATCAGCGTGTGTATCACTCTCGTCATGTGTTGTTTGATGAAACCCGCTATCCCTTTGCTGCCCCTTCTTCCACCACGCTACCTACACACTCTCACTCCTCTCCTTTCTATTCAGCACCCTCTCCTCATGCAACACTACCTGTAGCACCTTCACTATCGCCACCGGATCCACCACTGCCGCTGCCGGAACTGCCATTGATGCTGGACTCAACCCCATCTTCACCTTCTCCAGGTAGTTACTCATCTCCTTTATCCTTGGTCTCTCCTACCTCAACTATCTCCCCCTCTGATATTACTCCAGTTAGAGCACCACCTATTCCTTCTGCCCCTCCAATCCCTCTCCCAAGCCGCACTCATCCCATGACCACTAGAGCTATGAACCAGATTTATAAACCTAAACAGCTCTCCCTAGTCACCAAACATCCCATTCCCCCATCTCTTGAACCCACATGTGTGAGTCAGGCTATTTGTGATCCACGATGGCGTGACGCCATGTCCCAAGAATTAACTGCTCTATTGCGCCATGGCACCTGGGATCTTGTTCCCAAACCCGCTCATACTAATATTGTTGGTTGTAAGTGGATTTTTAGGGTCAAGAGACATTCTGATGGCAGTGTGGACAGGTTTAAGGCTCGCCTTGTAGCAAAAGGGTTCACTCAACGTCCTGGCTTGGATTATAAGGACACTTTCAGTCCCGTTGTGAAACCGGCCACCATTCGTCTTCTATTGTCTATTGCAATTATGCAGGGGTGGTCTTTACGCCAGCTGGACGTCAACAATGCTTTCCTTCATGGTGATTTATCAGAAGCAGTTTATATGAGTCAACCGCCGGGATTCATTGACAAGGAAAAACCAGAGTATGTCTGCAAACTCAATCGGTCTATTTATGGCCTAAAACAGGCTCCTCGTGCCTGGTACTTGGCTCTCAAACAGGCTCTACTTGCTCTTGGTTTCCAAAATTCTGCTGCAGACACATCATTATTTATTTACCGAAATGGCTCTATCACTGCTTTCTTTCTGGTCTATGTGGATGATTTAATTCTCACTGGCAACAATACTGATTTTGTGCACTCAGTCATTACTCAACTTGGTCTCCATTTTTCTCTCAAGGACCTCGGTGACTTGCATTTCTTCTTGGGCATTGAAGTCATCTCCACACCTACTGGTATTTTTCTGTCACAACACAAATACATTAGGGACATTCTCTCAAGAACTCACATGGATGCAGCCAAAGATGTGAGTACTCCCTTAGCCACATCTGTTCCTCTTCATCTCAATGATGGTTCGGCCTCTGTAGATGCTATCGAATATCGACGGGTTATTGGTGCCTTGCAATACTTGTCTCTCACCCGGCTAGACATTTCCTTTGCTGTCAACAAGCTATCTCAATTCATGCATCGCCCAAGCCAAGCTCATTGGACAGCCACCAAGCGACTTCTTCGGTATTTGAAAAACACCATTTTTCATGGCATTCAAATTCAACACCTTTCAGCTCCTCAACTTGTGGCATTCTCAGATGCCGATTGGGCAGGCAACTTAGATGATCGCACCTCCACATCAGCCTACATCATCTTCTTAGGCAAAAATCCCATTTCTTGGTGTTCCAAGAAACAGCGAGCTGTTGCTCGCTCCTCAACTGAGGCAGAATATCGTGCTTTAGCAATGACGGCGTCTGAAACCATGTGGCTACACAATCTTCTCATTGAACTTGGATATCCACCTCCCACACCTCCAACATTATTGTGTGATAATCTTAGTGCTACGCATCTCAGCTTGAATCCTGTCCACCATTCTCGAATGAAACATATTCAGATTGACATTCACTTTGTTCGTGATTTGGTGACAAAGGGTAATCTGGCAGTTCGTCATGTTCACACAAATGATCAATTGGCCGATCTGTTGACCAAGCCATTGTCCCGCCAACGCACAGAATTTCTTCGGTCCAAGATTGGCCTCGTCAACGGTGGCTCAATCTTGCGGGGGTGTATTAAGGAAGCTTCTGTAAATACCAAAACTGATATGGGAGAAATCACTCAAGATAGCAATATGAGTAATAGCAGCAACAAATCTGGAACAAACAATGAAGAATAGCAACACCCCATAATTGTAGGCTAGAATCTTGGATACTGTATAATTCTGTTTCTGTATTTTCCATTCATAGCATTCATTCCTCTGTATAAATAGGATACATACTGTCTTGAATAAACAGGTCGTATCTTTCACATTTCATTACTTTATAATGCATGCATGCATGTGCGTGTGTCTGTGTGTGAGTTTACAAGCTTGTGAAGGTCCTCGATCTAAATTCAGTATCAAAAAATAAAGACCGATAATGTGCACTTCTAGACTATCTGTGTCATTGTATGGCACATTACTTTGTTCTTACAATCCTGCTCCTTGATGTGTCTTATATTGATACTTGTTCTGATATTCATAAGTTCTAAATATGCATCTTGTAACTACCAGGGGGCCATCATGGAAGCCTTCGAATGTGACCCAGAGAAAGAAAAGCACTACTCTGATGTTCTCTCTGTGGACAAGATAATTGGTTCGGATGATGCAGCAATTGAAGCAGAGATGGCGGTAGCTCTTAAGGACTATGAGCAGATTGGTTCTGATCTTGGTATCATTCCAAAAACATGTAGGTCGTTGGCTGAAGATCCGAGCAGACTTACAAGATGGATCATTGGAGAAGAAAATGTGCAAAGATCATAGAAGATTAATCCTGCATTGCATGCATTCCTCTCACCCACAATTTCTCCCCAATTGTTATTTTGTTTTTCATTTTCATTTCTTCATTGCCATTTTATATCAAGTTGGTCAATTGTAAAATTAGACGTTGGAATAAGAACGAGGAAAGCTTCCAGGAGGAAACCATGCTTGTATTGTATAGGACCTTGTTAATCCTGTGTCATTAACTGTTCTGTATTTGTAAAGTTACCATTCTTCCAATTGTATACTAATGTCTATTCAAGGCTCATTAATTTTCCACTTCTAATTTTCTTCTTTCTTTTTTCCAGGTTTTTTTAAAATTTTTTAAACATTATTATTATTTTTTTTTTGCAAAACGCTTGCCCCGTGATGAATTTAAGTTGAACTGACCACAGTGATACTCTTGTAATGAAAATTATTTGAACATGATTCCAGAAGAACTAATATTTTCGTTAATGTGTCAGAATACTTTAATACGGAGGTAGTATTGAAAAAGAAAATTAATTGTTTCTTTTCTTAATATGCTAACAAAAAATATTTGAATTAAAACGTTATAACTACAAAAAATTTGGAATGAATTTTTGAAAGGTCAAAAAGAATAATTTGAAGTAGCTTGATTTAAGGAATGAAAGAAAGAGAAATAAAACTATGGAAAATGTTTTAAGAAATTAATAATTTTTTTTACCTTAAATAACTGTTATATATATATATATATAGATATATATTGTCTATTCTCCTTATCCACTTAACGATAGATAAATAGGATTAAAAAAGTATAATAGACCAAAAAAACAATAAAAAGCAAAATGGGTAAGAAGATGAGGATGAACAATATCCTCAAGTTATTAAGGACCTATTCATTGCACAACTCTTTCAGTTTGTTATTTAAATTTCCCTTTTGAGGGGCCTAAAATAGGATTTTTTTCATCCATACCCCTGTATTATAATGTATTTGCATCTATGTTCTCTTGTGTTTTAGTATTTGTATTTATACCCTTCTATTTAGCATAATTGTTACTGGCGTACCCTTAAGTCCTTAATATTAAATTTCGTTAACATTTACTGTTTATTTCTATCAAATGACTAAAGTAGCCTTCTATAAGATTAAAAAAAATAATAATAACAAAATTATTATATGGATAGACTAAGTTTCAGTAAGTATCAATTGAGTAGATTAATGTCAATAACCTAAGGTATAGATGCAACAAAAAGAATAACAAACGAACATAAATAACAATATAGGAAGATAAATGCAAAATATTTTCATTTTATAGAACGTTACATTCATCATTTAATTAAATAAGTATGAATTGAGTAGACTTTAATGTGTATACAGCTACAAAGATCATGCTAAATAGAGGGGTATAAATACAACTACTAAAAGCAAGGTGCAAATATGTGCAAATATATGATAAAGTAGATGTATGGATGCAAGAAGCCCCCTTAAATATTGCTAAATGCACATGAGGTTCTTCCTCAACGTGTTTATCCTTAAATATAATCCTTCTTGATGATGACATAAAGTTCAACCTGGCTTGATTCAATGCATGATTAACAATGAATAAATTTTCTTATTTAGAAATTTATCATATTTGGTATGTTGGTTGTTTTCTCTCACCTAATTTGCAATGATAAAGAAATAGTGTGTACCAGGGAAGTGAGTTTCTTGAATCCCCATCTTTCGAAATTTATAAGATAATAGGTCTTCTTTTTCTATTAAATAAATGTTCATTCTATTAATTGTTTTCTTTTTTCCTTTCATTTTTTTTTTTTTGAAAGAAAACTTTCTATTATTTCTATTTGTTTGGTACGTTTAATGTACAAATTATAGACATGGATTCAAAATAAAGAAAAAAATATTATACTTTCCAAAATAAGGGAAATCATAAATAAAGGAAAATCCATTTTCACGCATTATAGCCTTATTTGCAATCTCAATTCCTTTCTTCTACAAGCTCTTTTATTAACAATCAAGCTCTCTTCATCTCTTTAGTTTTCAAGCAAATTTTTTTTTTAAATTACTCAAACATCAAAGGTGGGAAGTGGATTCTGGAGGTTGAAGGCTTCAACTGCAAAGTTCGAGCTTCATTCATGCAAGTCTCAAGAGGTATTCTTCTATTTAATTTTTTGATTTTAAATTCATTATAAATACTATATAAGTAAGTCTTTCCTTCTATCTTTCTTATTATTTGTAAGCCTATTATAATAGGTGATATACTGTGTAGCTAATTGCATGTCTATGAAAGTTCTGTCACAAATGATGAGATAACTGACTAAGGAAACTGGGTTTTAAGCAAGACCGTTTGTGACCCCTCTAGTTACCTGAGAACTTTCTTGGTGCATTTTTGCTACATTATTCCCCACATTACTATTTGGCAATGTATCACCAAAAAATTTATTATTATATTATTTATTAAGCAATTTTTTTTACAAATTTTAAAATGTTCCCTAGGCACCCTCTTCACTTAAACACTGAGGAAAGGGACTTTCTTATACCCCTTTTGGACTCAGTCTTTTTTGAAGATTTTGATGATACCCAATCCCTAGATAATGACCCTATCCTTGAGGGCCCTGAACCTTCCCTCCAAGATCTCACAGAAATGGGATCATCTTCCAGACCACCTAGGAGTGGCAAGAGGACTAGAACCTCTGGTGTATGGCAAAATTTTGCAATTGAAACTACAGAGGGGGTAGAAGCAGCAGTTTGTAACCACTACAAAAAAAAACTTTTAGTTGCAAAAGTTCAGGTCATACATGCCATTTGCAACGGTATTTGCAAAAATGCCTTCCAAAACATGGACAAGTAAATCCTTGGCAAGCCTGTATCTCTACTAGTAGTTCAAATTTGTCCAACTTTATATTTAACCAAAAAGAGATTAGGAAAGAAATTGTCAAGTGGGTAATACAAGATGAATTACCTGTTAGACTAATAAAGAGTAAAAGATTCATCCGTCTAGTAGCCAAATATCTAGCAACACAATTTAAACAATTCTCAAGCCACACTTTGAGAAATGATGCCTCTAAATTATATAATTAATAGAAACTTTTTCAAATTGTAGGTATAAGGTGGCTTTAACCTCAAATATTTGGACAATTAGATAAACATAAGTTATTTAGCTATAACTACACATTATATAGATCATAATTGGAGCATGGAAAAAAAGAATAATAATTCTTATGTCACTAGATTATAAGCATTCTGGAGCAACATTAGCAACTTCTATAGCATAGAATATAAGAGAATATAAATTACAAAATAAAATAATGGCTATAGTACTTGATAATGCAAGTGCTAATAATGTTGTAATAGACATACTAAAACAACAATTAAAATTAAGTTTAGACGGATGTTTATTTTATGTTCGATGTGCTTGTCGCATCCTAAATTTAGTTGTGCATGATGGATTAAAAATTGTGCAACAAAATATAGTGAATATTAAAGAAGCAATAAGATTTTTAAGACAATCTAGCACAATTATTAGAGAATTTAAAGCTTATTGTGCAACTTTTGAAAAACAACATAAAAAAATTACCCTAGATGTTGACCATAAATGGAATTCAACAGTTTTAATGTTAGATATTGCATTAGAATTTAAAGATGTACTTAGTTGCTTTTATAAAGCAAAAATGCCTAGAAGCCAATTAGAAGAGGATGACTGGCAAATAGTAGAAGTTTTAAGAGATTTTTTAAAAGGTTTTTTTATGCAACAACATTCTTATCGGGGGTTTATTACCCAACATTTCCAAATATTTTAAATATACTATGTCAAATAAGTTGTTGCTTTGAACAATATAGAGCCATACTCATTGCTAATGTTATTTTCCCGGTAATGAAATTTAAATCATTAAAATATTGGGAAGAAATGCCTACTTTATATTATTGCAATGGACCCTAAGATTAAATTAATAGGAGTAGGAGATTTCATTTTAGAAAAACTTTTTTTTCTGAATATGATACTATCAAACAGGATAGTCAACCCCTACCAACACTACCAGATAGTTCCCCTAGAAATTTCTAAGTGGTAGAAGAAAGGGGAAACAACCAGCATCTAATAGTGGTGGATTTTTTGAGTTGAGCATATATTTAGAAGGCCCCTAACTAACATTCAATACTGAAGAAGAGTATAATTATTTTAATATTTTAGCATGGTGGAAACAAAATCAGTCTCATTATCTTGTGGTTTCCACACCATGGCATGTAATCTACTAACAATTCCGATGTCCACAGTTGCATTAGAATTAGCTTTCAGTGCAGGTGGACGGACGGTGGATGAGTACATGAGCAAATTAGTGTCGGAGATGGTGCAAGTCTGTGTCTACCTTATGGGTTGGCTAAAGGTGGAACTGAGAGATCAAGAGTTTATTGATGATTAATTTGCCGGAGACTTTGATGATTTGAATCTTGAAGATTAAGTTTTATTTTATTTTTTATAATCAATGTAAAAAGTTTAAGTTTAGAAACTTTCCTTTTTTTTTTCTTTCTTAAACTGCAAATGAAAGATAGATGAGTGGGTGCCAACCTAGTTGGGATGTGCTCATACTATAGTGATACAGTATTATTTGTGTAATTGTATAAATATTGTTGCATTTGAAAAATTGTAGAAATACAAAGTTACAATTTTTAGTAATAAAAATACTTTATGTAACTTTTTTTTTTGGAGAAAATTGTATACCAATATGTGTAAGAAATTTGTCTAAATAATAAATATATATTTTTTGAATTTTTTATGTTATTTATTTATTTTTTCTATTTTTCTGAATTTTCTAAATAAAAATATATTATGCCGCCAGCATGCCACGGCCCGTCTCCCAAGTGGGCATGCTGGACTCGCTAGGCATGGGCTAAACGTGCCCATGCCGTACCGGCCCGGCACAATTAACATACTTAATGGATTCCCCATTTCAGTAGAAGGCCCCACACCCAAAACACATCCCGGTCGGTGGTTTCATTGAATCACAGGATTTTGTCACTAGAAGAAATGTGTTCATTGGATACTGAGCATCTTTTACAATTTTGATCCTTTACACATATACATATAATGTGCTAGAAGAAATTAATAGGGCAAAATACATCTTTCCACGCCAATTAAATCATATTCAAGCTACCAAGAATAGGAAAATGTTGATGTATTTTTAAGCTACTTGCTACAAACCGAACCTTTTTTTTTTTTTAATTGACAGAGTTTCCTCTATCAAAAAAAAAAAAAAGAAATAAAATAAAAACAGAGTTTCCAATGGATTTAATTTTACTTCATTTCTAAAACTAGAGGAGGGCACGTGCACTGCAATTACAAGTGTAAATTCTGCTACATGATTCATACTGATTTTTTCCTCAGTAACATGAGGATATATAGATGCTGGCTACAAAGTTTTGGCATCTGAAGCAAAGTAAAAATTGTCCTATTAGTTCGTAATAGATGCTGGCTACAAGGAGGATATTTCAATTATGTTCATCTCATTACTTTTCTGTTCAGTTGTGGCACATATTACAAAACATCGAGCAATATGTATGATGACTTCTATTACTTCAGAATTATAATGAGATGAATAGAATTGATTACTTTCATTAATTACTACATGAAAAATAAAAGAACACAAATCAGTAACGAGTTGAAATGAACAATCAAAATGGATCTCAGTCAGTTCTACATTAGTAAATATTTTTGAGCATTAGTAAATAAATATTCTTAAATTCAATGTATTTCTTAAGTTCTTCGTGTAATTAAATCATCTGTGTTATTTTCAGGTTGTCTTTTCTACAGTGCTTAGCATTATGGTATTCTCCAGGTTTTATATATATATATTTTCATAACTGTATATTCGGTTCATAGCTATTATGTTCACATTCAGTTATGATATGTTTTTTTGTTTGAAATTTTCACATTTCCTTCATCCATTTCATACATTGTGCATCATATAGGTGTTGGCGTTCTGCTTTCATTCATCGTCATTGACAAGACCTTACAACGTTGGACATACCAGTATTGAAGAAGCCTTTTGATCTTTGGACCTTACAACGTTGATTGCTATCTTTGTTGCATCCTTTCTAGCTTCTTTCTTGGTTTTTTGCCGGTCCCTAACATAGCATATCCCTTTGATGTTAATAGTTGCTTGAAAAAATAGATTGTGAGATATGCAGATGTTCTAAACTCGTAAATTGGGAAAGCAATTTTTTCTGACAAATTTCTTGCAGACAATATATTAGGGTAGATAAATGAATTAATTTTTGAAATTATTCTTACAACAAACATTCAAATATTAAATTGTATATCAACACATAACAATAAAACTATGTTGATTAGTGTTTCAATATTAATTATTTACTTGGGTGAACACTGAACACTCTTTTAAGCTAGCATATGAAAGTGGTTTTTCTTTAAACCTTTTTTAAGTAATTCAGATACAATCATCCAATTCTTATAATTGAAAATAACTTATATATTTTTCAAATAATTGAAAATAGTGTTATTTAAAAATAATACGGATATATTTTTCAAAGAATTGAAAATAAGTATTATTTTATGGTTTATGGAAAGTTGCTTCCAAAAAAAGTTTCCTTGTAAATCTTTTATAATCATGATTTGTTACAAGTGTTTTAAGAGGTTTAAAAGTCTTTTTAAAGAAAATCTTGGTATATTTGTTGTCAATTATGTTAAAAAATATACTTGATTTTTAATTATAGAAAAAGAAATGACTAAATGTAAAAGGAAGAGTTGGGGCAAGTCTTGTGGTTTTATAAAAAGGTATATCTGGTTTTCAATTATAAAAATTAAATGTCTAAATTATTTTTGATTTTCAATTATTATAAAAGTTAAATGACTGAAATGATTATTAAATCAATTATAAAAGTTAAATGACTGAATCTAAATTATTATGATTTTCAATTATAAAAGTTAAATGACTGAATCTAAATGATTATTAAAAGCACGGACACAACATAAAAGTTAAATGACTGAATCTAAATTATTATGATTTTCAATTATAAAAGTTAAATGATTGAGTATAAATATTTTTAAAATCACCGAGATCATATCTGATTTTGAATTATAAAACATAAAATAACTGAATCAAAATTATTTTTACATAAAATAACTGAATCAAAATTATTTTTAAAAGGAAGCAACAACATAAAATGCATACCTGATTTTGAATTATAAAACATAAAATAACTGAATTGAAATTATTTTAAAAAGGAATCAAACAAATTATTTTTAAAATGTGCTTGAGAAGCCAACTTTCTTTTTATACTTATATATACAGGTATAGAATAGAAATAGGATATAGGATGTGTATCCTTTCTCTCACACATGCAACGCACGTGCTTCGCTAGACTAAACAAAATCGCTAGCAAAACCTAGCAATTAGACACGAACGGAAGAAGAAGATAATACAGAACACCGGAGTTCGCCGGAATTGCCTGTGCACTTTGTGTCGACGGGCGACCCGAAATCCCAGAAGTTTAGGCCCGGGCGCCGGAGAAGGAAGGGAAAATCAAGTCATGGTGACGATCGGAGGGAAAGGTTCGTCTCTTTCTTCAGCCTCGGTTTACGCCATTGCGAATGGCCTGTGTCAAGTGAAAATCGATTCTTCGGTTCTCGATAGACTTTCTAAAGAGCATAATGTTGTTTCTATTCCGGAGGACGAGGCTTCGAATCCGAGATTTCTAACCCTGGAAGAGGCTCGAGCTGCTCTCGTCGTACTCCTGAAGAAGCTCTTGTTATTGAGTGATAAGATTCGACCTGAACTGCCCGAATTGATTGTTGAAACCCTAAATCGAGGGTTTTTGGCTGATAATATGGATTTTGGTTCTGCGTCACGGTGTTTGTATTCGTTGTCCCGGTTGAATGATAAGAAGATTGACGAAATGGGAGTGACCCAAGCAGTTCGGGACTGTTTGGAGAATTCTTGCTATGTTTTGGATGGGATTTGTGCGGTTTTGGATTACTCATCGTCGGTTTTGTCGACGGTCGCGGATGTGGTTGCTGCATTTTCATGTGAGGCTTTGAAGGCTGATATATCGGGTCTCAATTTGATAGATTCTGGCGATGGCTTCTGTATGAAGGACGAGATTGCTGTTGCGAACGATTTGAAGGTTTTACTCACTGGGTCCAAGCTTGTTGGGGGTGTTGTGGTCGACGCCATTAATGAGATTCCAAAGGTTAATGGAAGTTTCAGGGAAGTTGCAAGGTTAGTGCATTTGCGGATGCGGGTTGAGCTGAATGGTGGCAAGGCTGGTTCTTCGATTGGAGGGGTAGGGAAAGTTTTGGTTACTACATTGTCGCCTCTGGCGACGTCACTTCTGTTTCTATGTGAGAGTAGTTTAGGCAGAGTGGAATTGACTGTTGAGTCACTCATTAAGTCAATTAGTGATGATGGTTCAAGGACCAGGTTGCGGGAGATGTTCGATAAGGGATGTCCCAGCTTTGATGGTTTAAAGAAGGGGTTTTGGTCAATTTCACAGGCTGCTCTTGTAGAGGACTATGTAAGCTTTTTGCAGGGGATAAATAGTTTGTTGCTTACTGTAAGAGAAATTGTTGCTTGGGAGGCTGCCTTGACATTTCTTTTACTCGAGGACAGTGAATCCAGTGATAGAACTCAGGGTGTTGCATCTTCAAGGCCTGAGGTCAATGGAGAAAGTGTTAACATGGACAAGAAGGTTGAGAAGAAGAAGAAGAAGAGTGATTTGGGGAAGGGAACTGCTGTTGTAAGGCAGCTTTTTAAGGAACGGTTGCTGACCGATACAGGGGATCGACTTGATAAATCAGCATTATTGGAGAAATGGGTAAGAGATCTCTCTTCTTTTCTTGAGCCTAAGCACCCTGAACTTGACACCCTCTTGAAGAAAGTTAAGGAGATGGTTGAAAGCAATGAAACTAGAAGGCTCCCCAAGCTTCCCAAGGTAATCAAATGTCACATTTTTTATTACTAAATTGAAGCTGGCACTTTTGAGACACAACACCTGAGCAGATCCTGTTGTGACACAATTTTGTTGAGGTGGAAAATCTTATTCGGTCTACATGAACTTAATTTATTTATATATATTTTTTAATGAATAAATGTGAATGTGATTCGGCAACCATTTTATGTCACCCGCTCACACATTTCATGTTTCCGCCCTTGATTGTTTTCCAAGTGACAAAATATATGTGCTCAATTATTAGTGTCTTTCTTGCTTTATTTAAACTTTTAAAGCAGTAAAATTTTCTGTCAGTGTCATTTCAAGTGCGAAAGTCCAACATGTTATGGATGTGGCTCATATATTTGTGAGGTTATCCACATGGTTTAGTAAGTGGCTTCCTTTGCCATCAAATGTATGGTTTGTGTTGGACATCTTGGCATTTTGCATGGCTGAAAACCACTTCTAACTTCTTGAGAATAAATCTGCTGTGTTGAAATGAAAACATTTTCCCTTTTAGAGTACTTTTTTTTTGTGTGTAAAATTTTTAACCCCTCCAATGTTGGTTTTTTTTTGGGATAGGTAAAAAGGATTTATATTAATTTATGGTAAAGTGTTATAGGGGTACACAGATTGTGTACCTAGAGATACAATGCTGAACAACCCTTTTAGATTAACATTAAGGTTCTCTTCCCCACTTCCCTCATTAATCTGAAAAATAATTATTTTCCATAAATTCTTGAATAGAAATGGTGTCTATTAGATGATGAGCCGACAACCAGCTGTGAATTAGTCTTAAGACTTTCCTCTCCAACACTGCCTTCTTCCTCTCTGTGTTCCTAAATATTCTCCTATTTCTTTCCCCCCAAATCACCCATGATATGGCTGTAGGGGCAGCATTCCAAACCATCTTCCATGGGGACCTTCCTCTTCCCACTCCCCATGCCTCCAACACTTTGCTAAACCCTCTTGCCTGTACCCAGGTTAACCGAAACCTCCCTAGGATTGCTGCCCACTAATTGCTCGCTTCTTTACAGTGGACTAGTAAGTGGTCCACTGTTTCTTCATCCTCCTCACACATAATGCATCTATTAGCTAATTGCCAGCCCCTATTCTTAAGATGATTCACCGTGAGAATCTTATCAAGAGTTGCTACCCATAGAAAAAACGACACCTTGCTTGGAATGAGTTTTAGTCAAACCACTTTCCTTGAATAGATTACTGGAATAATTCATGTACTCGAAAGCTTCTTTAACCGAGAATCTTCCTGATTTCCCTTTGGTCTACACCCTGACATCGTCTTCCTGACCCACCTGAATATTATAAACCTCTTGCAATGGCTCCTCAAATTTATCAACTTCCCAATCAAGGAGGTTTCTTCGGAGGACTATATTCCATGTACCTCCAGCAGCATTGTTATCAATGCTGTCTTCCTGACCCTCCAATGTTGTTTTATAGTGCTTTGTTTTGTTTTGTTTTTTTTTTTTAACACATTGTTGATCCCAACCCTAGGTAAAAGAGGATGTTTCATTTATTAGATGTGTTGGTATAACTTATCTATAGGTTACTAGGGGCCATCACTTGGTGTGATGACAGTAAAAGTCTTAGGCTGCTAGTGTGAGAATGTAAGTTTTAGTTTCAATTTTCAAAGCATCCAGACTAGGGACCATCACTTGTTATGTTGATAAAAGTCTTATGCTGCTACAGTGAGAGCGTGAGTTTGAGTCTCATAGCAGCCATCGCAAAAATAATGCCAAAGGGTTAATTTGTTGCCAATATTCCCCTCCTGGTACCTTGCTTCAATGGGATCTACATTGGGTTGTGGTCTTTTTATCTACTGGAGAGTAAATAGAAAGTAGAATGAGTTGAAGGGATCGATGAGTATGGACTTATACATGCAAAGTATTTATAGAAGCACTGTAGATACCGTGGTAGGAAAGGAAATGAAAGGTTAATCTTGTAACTTTAGAAGAATTAGTGATAGGTTAATGTTAATTAAATTTAGTTTTAGGATGAGAGATTCTTAGCATCATTAGTGCTTATGCACTTCAAATTGGATTAGAACAACACAACTAAAAACAATCTTCTGGAGAGGTGGATTAGTTCAAGGGATTATTGATTTAGAGAAAATATTTGTAGGTTGGGATCTGAATGTTTTAAGTTAGAGAATATATGTATATGATATAATACACGGGTATGATAGCTTTAGACCTAAGAATGAGATGAGGAAAGCAATTCTTGTGTTTGAAATGGCCTACTTTCTTACATTAGCAAATAAATTCTTTCAAAAGAAAGTTAAAAATCTAATAACCTTAAAGAGTTAAACAGATTAGAGTCAAATTAACTTTTTTATTATGAGAAATGAGTTAGGAACTTGAATTGCAAAGTATTTCTAGGAGAAGGTCTTGCTTCACAACATAGATTATTGGTGATGGATATTTATATTAGAATCTTTTGAGGAGGAAAAAAAGGGGTTAGATATGATAAAAAAAATGGTGAAACCTAATAGTATTAAAATTATTTGTTTTTAAAGATAAATCTAGAGTGAACATGGGATTTATGGAATGGCCAATTGTGTTAAAAGAATGGAAAAAGACGCCTCCGAAGAATTTGTAGGTAAAGTTCATTTCAAAAAAAAAAACCTTGTTGTAGGGTCATAATGTGCAAATGTCTCTTAAAGAGGGAAAGAATTTGATTTTAATTTCGATAAAGTAATAAGGATAACAAGTGAAGCTAGAGAATAAGTATGTAATATCATGTATAATAAAGTAGGTGCGAGCAAGTGTGAGAGATGTGCCTTCATTTGTAAAATTTAGAGAGGAGTGAGATGTAGACTTTGTTGGATGCATTCAGAGTAGGGTCTTAGCAATTAGGTGATCAAAGAAATATTGAGAGAATATTTCCATAAACTATTAAATGGTTGAGATGCAAAGAGTTTTGTTTCAGGTATACATATGCTTATTAGAGAATCAAGTGAACACTACTATGCTTGTAGGATTCAAGTTCTTGAAATGAATGGAGCTTTAGCCAAGGTGAGAATAGGAAACACTTGAAAGCTATATGGTTTTCTATTTGAATTGTTGAAATATATGGGAGAGATTGATGCATCACGTTTGGCCAAATTGTTTGATGGAATTTTGAGAACTAGAAAAATGACAAATGCTCGGAGGAAGAGCATGATAGTAATTGTATATAAGAATAAGATTGGTATCTAAAATTGCACAGTTATTGCTGAATTGAGCTTATGATTCTTATATTGAAATCTTGAGAAAGAATGGAGCAAAGGTTAAGGAATATACTTTTAGTGTTAGAAAATCTGTTTGTTTTATTGTTAGGGAGGTTAACCATTGGGATAATCTTTCTAACCTAAACAATCAGTGAAGTTTAGAGAGAAAGGGAGAGACTGTCACATGGTTATCATTGATCTAGAGAAATAGCAAGAGTGAATTTGTTCAGTTTTGAGTAGAAAAGGAGTATCAATCAAATGCATGCATGTCATTAAAGATGCGTATGTGGGAGCACTAACTATGGTGAGAGCAATGGACACCAAGATAAGTGAGTTCTTATTAATTATAAGTTTATTGCAAGCGTGTCAGATGAGTATGTGGTTTTGGGAGGAAGATGATCCTACTGTCGACCACATCCCCACTAACCAGTAGGTGCCAAGGGTCTCTCCTTCGGAGTTTCAGGTGTTTTCGAGCCCAGAAAGGGCTGAGCATTGCAGGGATAAGTCTACACGCATGTCTCCAATGAAGCGATTACCAAATAGCTGCAAGCTCTACTCAAGGCGAGTGAAAAGGGATCTCCAGTTGTCCGAATCCTCTCCTTTGCCAAAGGCGAGCCGTGATTTCGAGTTAGGGGGCCTAGCAGAGTCTTCGAACCCCAGGATGGAACTCTGGAGGATCCAGTAGCTTTGCACCTTCTCATTGCTCCTTCGTTTCTTTCTGAATCCCGATTAAAACAAGGTATGCACTCTTTTGGTGGCGTTTGTATTAACGATTATTTATTGTCTTCTTCTCCTTCTCATAACTTCACCAGGGCCACAGAAGTTGATCTTGATTGTGCTGAATCACCAAAGTAGGATGTCTTTGAGTTTGAACAGTGGAAGGCTAATTTTGTCAAGGGTGAGGGACTGGGTGTGGAAGTTGGGGAAGAAGGGGGGTCGGTAGAGAGTATCAGTGCAGATGTATGGGATAAGGTTAGAATCTTCTCCGAGGCTATCATTGAAAAAGCATCAAGTGCAAATGGGGAGAGGATCCTGATATCAGTGGCTGTTGAATCCTTTAGGAGTAGTTTAGGGGTTGGTGTTAATGGTGTCCAATGAAGATAATTAGCTGGAATATTAGAGCACTAGGGGATAGGGGAAAAAGGAGAGCTGTTAAGGATCTTTGCAACCATCGCAAACCGGATGTCGTGGTCCTAGTGGAGACAAAAGTTGAGAAAATGGATTCTCTTGGGATTAGGCAATTATGGGGCGGTGGGGGAATTGAGTGGTGCTGTCTCCTTTCCACAGGTCGGTCCGAGGGCATTTTAGTGATGTGGGATTCTATTTCTATGAAAGGAGGGGAAGTAAGGGAGGGATCATTCTCCGTTTCCATTTTCCTTGAATCTGGGGTGGATGGTTTCAATTGGAAACTTTCTATGGTCTATGGTCCTTGTCATCCAAGGGGTAGAAATTTATTCTGGAACGAGCTCAATGGGGAAAATCCGGGGTCCACCACCCCATGGCTGGTTGTGGGGGATTTCAATGTCTTTCGAGATTCACATGAATCCAATAGGGAGAGACCTAGGGTCACTAGAAGCATGAGGAATTTCTCAATTTGGATCCAACACAATGAACTTATCGATTACCCTCTTCAAGATGGTCTCTTCACTTGGTCTAACCTTCAGGACCAGCCTCTTTGTTCAACGCTGGATAGATGCATATCTTCAGGTTTATAGGATGATCACTATGCCCCATTATCTTAGCATATATTGCCTAGACCCGTCTCAGACCATTACCCCTTGCTTTTATCAAATGAGGCTTGCCAGAGGGTTTTGGCTCCCTTCCGTTTCGAAAACATGTGGCTAGAGCATCCCTCTTTCGCGGAGTTAGTAAAGATTTGGTGGAAAGAAGGGCTGGAGGTTTCTTTAGGATGAGCGGATTTTGTCTTTATGAAAGGCCTAGCGGGAGTAAAAAAGTGTGTAGGAAAGTGGAATAAGGAGACATTCGAAAGGCTTGGTTGTCAAAAGAAGGTTGCCATGGAAGAATTAACTCGGTTAGATAGTTTAGAAGGGGGAGAGCATGGTCTTCGGATCATAAGATCAGGAGAGGGGAGATTAAGTCCACTTTGGATAGAGTTCTTAAGCTTGAAGAGATACATTGGAAACAAAAGTCTCGAATAGCATGGTTAAAAGAGGGGGATGGCAACACGGTATTTTTCCACAGGATAGTAAATGGTCGGAGGTGCAAGAACACGATCACAAAATTAGTTGTTGAGGGAAGAGAGATAGTGGACCCAAAGGAAATAGGTGAAGGCTTGATTCAATTTTATTCTAAGATATATAAATCAAAGCAAGGGACATACTTCCAATTGAAAGATAGGGGTCAAAAAACCTTAGATGAATCACGGAGAGTATGGATGGAAAGAAAGCTTGATGAGGAAGAAATAAAAGAAGCAATGATGAATTTGGAGGGGGACAAGGCCCCGGGGCCTGATGGATTTACTATTGCATTCTTTAAGGCAAACTGGGACACTATCAAACAGGAGTTAATAAAGGTTTTCGAGGAATTTCACTCGTCTGGTATCATACACAAGACATCCAATGCAACCTTTCTTGTTTTTATCCCAAAAAGGGCAAGGGTGTTAGGCATCAAGGACTTTAGACCCATCAGTCTAGTAACTAGTTTGTACAAAATCATTGCTAAGGCTCTTTCCACTAGATTGAAAAAAGTCCTCCCAAAGATCATCTCCTTGAGCCAAAGTGCATTTGTGGAAGGTAGGTAGATATTGGATTGTGCGTTGGTGGCTAATGAATGTGTTGAAAGCTTGTCCCGGCCAAACAATTCTGGTGTCATTTGTAAACTTGACATTGAAAAGGCATTCGATAGAGTGGAGTGGAAATTCGTAGATTCCATCTTACAATGGAAGGGATTTGGTACCAAATGGAGAAAATGGATCATGGGATGTGTGGGCAAAGTTAACTTTTCATTCTTATTAAACGGGTCGGTTGTTGGATTTTTCCCTTCATCGAGAGGTCTGCGTTAGGGGGATCCGCTCTCCCCTTTCCTATTCACTTTGGTGGCAGAAGCACTGCATGAATTTATAGAGTGTGCAGTCGAGTTGGGCCTTCTCTAGGGGGTCGTTGTAGGTCGAGACGCTATTAGAATATCTCACCCACAATTCACTGATGACACCTTGGTTTTCTTGGGTGCAGAAAGGGACCAAATCCTTTGGTTAAAAAGTATTCTGCACTCCTTCCATATGGTATCAGGTTTGAAAGTAAATTGGAGCAAGAGCACCTTGGTGGGACTGAACGTAAGTGATGAAGAGTCTATGAGGTTCAGCCATATATTGGGTTGTCAGGTTGGTCATTGCCCGCTTTCTTACTTAGGTTTTCCATTAGGCTCATCCCCTAGGTCCATTACTTTCTGGGATCCTGTGATTGAAAGAGTGGAAAAAAGGTTGGCTACGTGGAAGAGAAACTACTTGTCCTTTGGGGGACGAATCACCTTAATAAAATCTGTTTTAGCTAATCTTCCCGTCTACTTCATGTCGTTATTCCGCATGCCTAAGAGAGTAGTTGACATTATTGAGAAGGCTCAGAGAGACTTCCTGCAGGAGGGTGGTGGGGTGAAAAGGGCTCATCTCGTTAGATGGAAGCAGGTTTGTAAGGCAAGGGAGAAATGAGGCATTGACATTGGCAATGTGGCTTTGCACAATTCATCTCTTTTGGCTAAGTGGCTTTGGTGATTTAGCACAGATCAAGATAGTCTATGGCAACAAGTGAGTGTTAGTAAGTACGGACTGGGAAATAATAGATGGTCCATTAATATGAGGGTGCACCTGAAGGGTTGTAGCCCTTGGAAGGCCGTCGTTGCAACTGGTCCCTCCTTCTACCCTCATTTCCGACTCATTGTGGGGGATGGCTCCTCTATTCGGTTTTAGTTTGACCAGTGGTAGGGAAACGAGGCCTTATTGCTTGTTTTCCCACACATTTTTTCTCTTGTCTGTCGCCCGAAGGCTCTAGTGTCTGACATTCTTTCTTGGTCTTCCTCCGGGCTCTCTTGGAACCTTGACCTTCGTAGGGATCTTAGACCTGCCGAGTTTGAGGAGCTTGCTTCTTTGATTGACAGTCTTAAAGACGTTCATATTGACCACTCCAGCCTTGACAAACCTAAGTGGTCGGCATCTCCTTCGGGATCCTACTCATGCAGATCATTCTTCCATGCCCTTTGTCTTGAGGGGGGGGGGGGGGGGGGGGGGGGGCAGATCCTCCACCCCCCTTCTCGGTGCCTAAGCTTTGGAAACCTAAAGTTCCTCCTCGGATTAAAGCATTTCTGTGAACGGCTCTTCTCTACAAGATTAACACGACCAACCGGATTCAGAGGAGATGGAAGAGGATGGCTATTTCCCCTCACATTTGCATGTTGTGCATGGAAGCAGGAGAGAGTATTGACCACATTTTCTTGGAGTGTTGGTTTTGCTTGGGCCATATGGGCGAGACTCATTAGCCTTGTTGGGATATCGTGGGTTATGCCCAATTCTATCACCCAGATGCTTGATTAGTGGCGATTCAGGGATCTTGAGTTACGGGGGTCACATCATGTACAAATTGGCTTTCCATGCAGTTGTGTGGCACATTTGGCTCGAGAGGAATTGCAGAATTTTCCAGGATAGAAGGGGGAAGTGTGGGAGCATGTCCTGGAAAATTCTATGTTGTCGATTGCATCGTGGGCTTTCGTGCGCCCTGAGTTCAGAGGGTTGTCTATTTCAGAGATTGGCACAGCTTTTGCCTCTCTCTTGTGGCTTCTTAGCAGGGGTTTTATTTGGGGTCTGTTTGTTATGCACTTCATGCATTTTGAGTTTGTATTTTGAGGACCCCATTTCTCATGGGTCCTTTTGTCTGTACTGTTCTTTTACCCTATTTATATCATCTCTCTCATTAATTATCAAAAAAAAAGTATGTGGTTTTTGGTGGACAAATCATATTTGAGAGTAGGTGCCTTGGATTATTCTATCTGTAGATTATGTGGTTTTGGTGGACAAATCTAGCAAAGGAGTAAATACAAAATTAGAGTTATGGAGGAGGGATGGACTTGGGATTGAAGGGTTTTAAAATAACTTAAGATTGAGTACCGCAAAGTGTAACTTTAGCATAACTAATAGTAGAGGTTAAAGCAAACATCGAGAATTAAGAGATCCTTAAAAGTTAGTTATTTTATCTTCAACTTAATATCAATAAAGATAGGGATATTGATAAGGATGTTGCAAAATGAATGATAGTTGGATGGCTTAAGTGTAGAGGGTACTTTTTGAACTATGATTTAATGGATGTTTTTTCAACTCAACCTATAATAATTCATGAAGATAGTCATTACTCATGCTGATGATGTCTGAATTAGAATATTGGGGCAACAAAGAAGCGATCTATATATAGGATGAGGATGGATATGTATGAAGACAGAGAAAGATAAGGTAAGAGATGAAAATATTTGTGAGCATCTATGTGTTACCTGAATAGGAGTTAGGATAAAAGAAATTAGGTAAGATGGTTTAAATATGTAAAGCGGAGACTTGTGCAGGGCAGTTGTGGAGGAGTATGATGAGTTCTTATTAAAGGATTCTAAGAAGGCCAAAAGAAGATGAGAAATTACTGGATGGAGTAAGTCAAAATAATTTGGATATTAATAATCTATTCGAGAGATATGGTTTTTAACAGATTGGGATGGAGGAATAGGATTTGTGTTGGTGGACACTACTAATTAGGATAAAGTATTTTGTTATTATTATTGTATTTGTTTGTATGGTTCTTTTTTATTTTCTTTAGCTTCTTTTGAATTTCAGCTGTGTGAATGTGTGTTTGTCAGTTTTTTATCCGTAATGGAAATTTTTTTTGGCATTAGTATACATGTATTTTGAATTTATATTTGTTTGTGAAACATTTCTTTTAAGATGGATAGGACAGTTTTTTATGTACTCAAGTTGATCTTATGAAAATTTTAGTTACTAAAAAATAAAAAAAGAATTTATGGTACTAAAAACTTTTTTTATTCATCTCTGAACTTATTAAACAAATCAGTGTTGCGTCTCTTTCTTCTATCAATCTTATTTTATTTTTTTGGTTTGCATTGTTTACTTCAATATTAATAGTTACATTGATTTTATTTTAAACAATTATCAGGGGTACTCGCGATTTTGCAAAAGAACAGATGGCCATAAGGGAGAGAGCTTTTTCAATTATTGTAGAAGTTTTTTAAGAGGCATGGAGCGATGGCATTAGATTACTCCTGCCTTTGAACTGAGAGAGACTCTCATGGGAAAATATGGGGAAGATTCAAAGTTGATATATGATCTTGCTGACCAGGTAAAGTGTTTTCTTGCTTCTTAATTTATCAATAAAGGTGAGTGTTTTTTTTTTTCTGATAAGATGAGTGTTTTTTGTTGACATATGATATATGAGGTAAGTCCACTGTGCATAGAAAATTGTTAGTATAAAAAAGTGTTCACTGTTAGTGCAGATGCCAAGGCTATACAAAAAAAATACTGAAATCAACCATCAAAGAAAAGTCTATTTATCTGTAAAGATCTTGAAGTGAGTCCTTCTGAACTCTCTAGATAAAGACTAATGATATGTGCATCTTTAGTGGCCAGTCATGGCATGTCTTTACCTGTTGTTGGCAATTAGAGCTGGCAACGGGTCGGGTTCGGGTTTTGGGTCATAATCGGGTTTGGGTTCGGGGTTGTGACTAAATTAAGGTGGGTTGGAAAACCCCCAACCCAAACCCAACCCGCCAATAAACGGGTTCAACCCCGCCAACCCGTTTATTATTTTTTTATTTTTATTTTTTCAAAAAATATGATTAAAATAGGGTGGGGGGGGTAATTGGATCGGGTTGTACCGGGTTCGGGTCGGGGTTGGGGGGGTAATCGGGCTGGAACGAGGACACTTTGCCACCTTTTTCCTTTAATCGGGGTTACCCGTCAGGTTGGCGGGTCATAATCGGGTTGACCAGATTACTGGCGGGGTACCCAACCCAATTAATAAACGGGTCAACCCAACCTGTTTATATCGGGTTGACCCGTCGGGTTGGGTCACCGACTCTAGTTGCAATTGAATGGCCTTTTATCCAAACTTTCCTATTTGTCCATCATCAGATTTCTAGGGAGTCTCATTTATTAAACAAGATTTTTATGTTTGTCCTAGTTTGTTTATTACTTTTTTTATGCTGCTTAAGTTCGATGAGAATGTTCTTAAGTATCTAGATATTTCTCACAAATCTTTCCATTGAAAACCTTGGTTTAGTTTCGGGGCTTTTTCCGGGACATAAACTTTGGAATTTGGAGCCTATTTGATCCAGGTTTTTATTTTATGAAAAAATATTTATTGCCTCAATTTGACATTCCAAAAGCATGGTGTTGCAGTGCAGGAGCTTCTTTGATGGGTTTCCTAAAGTTAACCAATCTAAGGGATCATCTATGATATCTAGACCCTTCCGTTTTCCTTCTAATGTGGGATAGGAAATCATAAGGATATATGTGCGTGGGATTTGTGTTTCAACACTCCAAAATAATGTTTACTGATGGTGTTATTTGAGATGGTTATAATTTGCCTGTATAAATATACTATATTGTGATGTTTAGACTTTTATGTTGCATAATTTGAGTTTATAATTTTATTACATTATCACATTTTTTAAAATTTCAACGTAAGTAGGAGGACAGTCATAACAGAAATCAAAAAAAGGATTAATCGAGACCATTTAAGGTACTATTGGGAGAATATGCAGATTGCCTACCCTTGGTGCGTGTAATTTAATAAAAGGTTGTGGACAAT